>OU565292.1:22531622-23775372 GCA_913789915.3 Sphecodes monilicornis
TCTCAGACCATGAATCTTTGCTTTCTGCTGGAGTCCCTAGAATTGTTGCTTGCGATCTTGGGATTTCTGAAGCTCTGAACCTTTCCGGTTGGAATTGAAGGAACTTTTTCCTTGTCTGATCCCGTCGAGTCTCGTGAAGTATAAAAATAGTAATAAGTAGAGTTGTCAAGGCTCCGCAAAAGCGTTGGCCACACTAGGGAGCGAGTAAAAGAGGTCGATGAAATTATTCTTGAGAAGGTTAGACGGGCCATTTAGGAGGGAAATTCAAATTAATTTGAATTACGATGAACGAGACGAGACACGAAGCTACTTAATTCAGGGACAGGGACGAGCAGAGTGGGGAGGGAGGGGAGGACGGGCACCCGTTCGCTCCAAGTTGTCCTTCGCATTATAATTTCATAATAAGTCGAGGCTAGAATAAATGCATTACCTTCCTGCCGACTTCCCGCTAATTCATAATTCCGAAGTTTTTCCGGAAACGAACGAAACGTTTAGCCCTTCCCCCTCCCCCTATACCTACCCTTGGTGTACGGGAGAACAACACAAACTGGTCAAATTAAGAGCGGCAGTTTATGCTAAAGTTTTTTCGTTATTTCACTTAAGCAATTTCTGCGGGCCGGGCTGCTGGCGGTGCTCCTCTCTGCCACGGGGACCCAGGAATCGAGAGAATTTATAAGAACCCGTACGTAGAGCGAGTGGCGTTAAATGCAGGCGGCATAAAAGACCGCGGGAGGAACAGTTTGTAAGAGAGTCCGTGGCCATTAGAACGAATCTCTGGGATTTAATGTCTCCTTCCTTCCGTTGGCTTAAATAAGGCTAAATGGAGTTTATGCATTATTGCCCGCGAAACTTCCAGCATCGCGACAGATCTTTACCTACACCCTCGGAGAGGGAAAAGTTTAATCGCTGTCCTGCGGCCGCTACCGTGATCCCGCGAAATCCATACAACCGACAAATCATCAAGTTCTCATTCCTTTCTCGCCCACAATTTCCCTCGTTTTCACCTCGGCCAGCAAGACTGTTTAAAACAAACCGCAAAAATGCTGTTAGCCAATTAAATCGTTTTAGTACGACTGTGCAAATGGACTCATCTTACAGAAAAAAATCAATGGACTTCTTTTAGTGTTCAAAATAAATATACAGTAAATAGTAAATACAGTCTTGTAAATAGGAAACATAAAAAAAAATAAAAGAGGAAAAAGTAGTACTGTTTTTTTATGTTCGACACAATGGTATATGTAATGTTTTTGTGTTTATATTATTTTGTTAGATATGAAGGTTACCTCCAATTTTTTAAATGGAATGCTGTATATTTTTGTATATCACATGAAAGCGTGTGTCTAGACGAATTCATCTGTATACTGCACAGTGACCTTCAAGGTCATGCAAGGTCAGAAATGGAAGAAATATTACGAATATTTCATACCAATGTGTTTACAAGTATTCTTTATTGGTGAGGGTACAGTGAATGTTCAATATGACTTTCTTGTGCATGAATGCACATTTCAGCTCTAGTAATTACATTTTTTGTGGTTTCCAATTTTTTTCTGAAATTGTTTCAGCATAGAAGAAACTAGACGTAAACACTCCCATAGTGAATGACAACACCATCTGATTAGTATAAATAAGGAATACTTGTACACACGTTGGTATGAAATATTCAAAATATTTCTTCCATTTCTGACCTTGCATGACCTTGAAGGTTACTGTGCAGTATGCGGATGAATTCTTCTAGACTCGCGCTTTCATGTGATATACAAAAATATACAGCATTCCATTTAAAAAATTGAAGATCACCTTCATATCTAACAAAATAGTATGAACACAAAAAAATTACATACGCCATTGTGCTGCGCATAAAAAACAGTACTACTTTTTCCTCTTTCATTATTTTCTAACATTTATTATTTACAAGAAAATCGCTGGCTAGTGATAGCGCGAACATCCTGTATACTCCCTTTGCAGTCATAAATATATATTTCGTTCGCAGCTCATAATAAATGGACATCTTTTGGAGTCTATTACAAATATACAAGGTGTCCCACATAAATGGGAACACATCAATATCTGTCGTATTTACAGTCCTATCAGAAAACTTCAAAGGACAAAGTGACACTATCGCAGGGGGCAAATATAATGGTAAAGAAAAAAAATTTTTATGTCGTGTTTTTTAATGGGAAATCGACAATACCTACAGATCATTTAATGCAAATTTGCAATATTGCATAAATGAGAATGGTCAACATTTCGAACATTTATTATGATATGTAAAGGTCAACCCGCCGTAAACAACGCGTAATCTTTGCTGAAACACGTAAATTTGAAACTTCCACATTTTATCCGCTCCAACATGATTATTCTTGCTCAAGGTCATTTCAAGGTCAAAAAGGTGGTATCCAGTATATTTCGTTTCTCATTGTCTGTCATGCTATCGTAAAAAAAATATACTATTCCATTTAAAAAAACATCGATGACCTTGAAATTTCATTAAAAAACACGACATACAAATTTTTTTTCTTTACCATTATATTTGCCCCCTGCGATAGTGTCACTTTGTCCTCTGACGTTTTCCGACACGACTGTAAATATGACAAATATTTAGGTGTTCTCATTTATGTGGGACACCCTGTATATTTTTTGAAGTACAACACAAATAATCGTCTCCTGGAGTCTCAACATACATGAACTTATTTCGAAATCCAATATAAAACTCTACGTGTGTTGTAGTTCAAAATAAATGGACTTCTTTTGGAGCCCAATATGAATTTCTTCTGTAATTCAAAATAAATGCAACAATTTTTATTGTGCAAAACGTACGGACTCTTTTTGTAGTTCAGAATAAGCGGACACGTTCAGAGTCGATCAACGTGTTGCTCGTAAAACGCCGTGGATCGTACGGATCGAGGTAGGAGGGGAGGCCACGAATAAGAAAGCTTTGGAAGAGCGCGGTAGCATAATCTCGGCGCCCGCGGCGCGGCTAATTGCGTCAGGTTCTAATCACCCGAAAGCTTAGACGCGAGCGAGAACGAGGAGACGCGGTGACGGAGCCCGCGAAAGGGTAATGTTACGCGAGGCAGTAGTCCCGGCGTGGCATGTGTCGTTGATGAGGCGGTTAGTATTCAGCTTGGTGCTTTCCGGGCCTGGAACTTTTGAAAACTAACCGAGTAAAGCCACCTTAATTCCATAAGAGGGAGGCCAAAGGGGTTCGGGCGTCATCGTAACACCCTCTTAATTACAGGATATTAGGACGCCCGCAGGAGCCACGGAGGTGCAGGAAGCCAGATAGTGCGATTTATTATTCGCGGTCTACCTTATCTCGCTTTTTAGGAGCCGGATTTCTTGGTCTGTAAACTCCCCTGCCGGCTACGCGAGATTGATTCCGCCCCTGACGATACTTCCTTTTTTTAATTGCTACCGAATCGTGTTCTTTCGATTACCGAATGGCTGAGAGGAACTCTAGATCTTCGATGTTCACTAGGATCATTTCATACCCTAAGCTAGTCTGATGAATATCTTTGATTTTCAGTGAATCATGGCCTTTCAGTTGTTATTTAGCCAAGAGAAACGGTAAAAATTATCTACTAATTTTTTTTACTAATTTTTATTTAGTCAAGAGAAACGGTAAAAATTATCTACTTTCTATAGTACGATCCTCCGTGCTAACTTTCTTGATTCTGACATGTGTGGGTGGCTAATCAAGTGTTATCAATGCGACAATATAGTGGATGGAATATTAATATAATTTGTGTGTAGGGTGTTCAATTTTTTAGCTTCATACAATAATAGATCATATTCTAGTGATCTTATTTAGCAACTCTTTACGCTGCTTGTCTGACCAACAACAGACTTATTCTACTAGTTTGAGTACTGCAGAAATGGGTTCTATAATTAATTTATAAAAAATTTGTAGGCATGTAAATGCTACTCACACGCAAAGTATCTCTTCCTTTCCGCCTTGGAACATCCCTTCCTTGCCCCATCGTTTTGGTAGCTCCATCAGAACTATACCCATGTTCCCCCATAGTGCAAGCTGTGTTCCTGTCTCGTTGATTACTAGATTTTTAACTTCGAAAATTGGCGGATCCGTGGGACGAAGTTTCTGCAACAAAAATGCAACAAAACAATCAATATATGAAGAACAGAAATTGTTTCTTAAAACAGGATTAAAATCCCCAGCGACACCATCTTGGATTTCTTTCGATGCTTTCTGTTACAGCTCATAGGAAAGAAAGTGAATCCTTGAGTAAAATTAAAAATGGATGTAAAAATTATTTTAATCCCTGGTATCACACAGGATATAGTTAAAGATAATAGTGCATTGAATAGCTAAAAAAAGCTAGTTTCATCCCGTAAAAAATTCACCTGGCCATCAAAAAGATTCTTACACCAGTGAAACATTTTTATAAACTTCATCTTTGCTCGAACACAAACGATATCGTCGCGAGCGAAACTTCCTCGTGCAGCATTACAATTTTAATTTCCCGGGGTAACGAGATATTCCCGAACCCCATAACTTCCGCTTTCACCCTCGCATCGTCTATCGATTAATAAACTTTATAATACGATCCTACTTCTCGTTTGTTTTCCAGTTTGATTTTTATCACGGCGGCTCCGGGAAAAAGGCAGGTGCACGACCGAACCCCCGTTGCACCCCGTATCGCCCTCGAGACTCCTCTTTAACATCCCCTTCGCTCACCAGGGTCCCGACCACCCTCATCCCCCCCCCCGCCTTGATATTTAATTTCGAACTAAGTTCGCGAACGCGAACATCATTACGCGTCGGCATCCCCGCGGGTGGGGTATCGGCGCGTATCAAGGGGCAATTATTTTTTTACCCCGGGGGTAGTTTCTGCGAAGACGACGAACCAGGGAACCGAAACCATCGACTCAACCTTTTCCCGATCCCTCATCCCAATCTGACCAACTTTCGTCCCTTAACACCTTATCGTCTTCTAAAAATCACAAGATCGAATCTATTTCGATGCTGTCAGATTTTAATTATAATACCTGTATGCTTCGATGAAGCAATTTATTCAATAGTTTCACATTTATTATTAAACCAAGCAATGTCTATCAGTCGCATTTATTAACTCTTTGCACTCGAAAGTCTCCTCCAAGACATCACTAAAAATATACTGTAATTCGAAACAATCACTACTTTACTAAATATTAATTTTAAATGTTCAAGCAGAGTACGAGTAAGTGAATATATTTGATTTAATATGGGCAAAATTGTAAAGATCATACGTGACGAAAATATTCTGGATCACATGCAACGTTTGAATGCCGGAGTCAAAATAGCTTCGAGTACTAAGGATCTGTGGCGGCTACTTCCTATGCTCGTCAACAGGGGGACAGTACGACAACAACTTTCCCGCTGCTACTTGAATCTTCCTCTTTTTGAATACAAGGTGAGTCACCTAACGTTTGCACCTCAAATATCTTTGTTGTTTCTAAAGATACGTAAAATATGGTAAGGACAAAGTTGAATGGTACAATGGGGCAGTCACGATGCCAAAAAAATATTTTGTTTTTATGTCATGTTTTTAGAGATATCAAGGTCACCTTGACTTTTTTAAATGGAACCACCCTTTTTTAAATACCTACAATGATAGTCCTTTTCATTACGAATTCAGTGACTATAATTACTCAAGGTCATTAAAGGTCGCGGACAGAGATATCGTATATGATTTAACATCGATATATGCCTGTAAACGGGCTTTGAAGGAATGTTGAACTCTGTCCGTGACCTTGAATGACCTTGACCAATTATAGTCACTGAATTCGTAATGAAAGGGATTGTCATTGTTGGGTGAGGCGCTAACTATTGCCACCTCGAATGTCTTTGTTGTCTTTACAGATACGTAAAATGTCTGAAGGACAAAGTTGAATGGTTCAGATATCAAGAAAATTTTTGTTTTTATGTCATTTTTTTTATAGATTTTGAAGGTCACCTCCATTTTTTTAAGTGGAACCACCCTTTTTTAAACACGTACAATGATAGTCCCTTTCATTACGAATTCAGTGACTATAATTACTCAAGGTCATTCAAGGTCGCGGACAGAGTTAAAGGCACGGGTCCGCTAGATAGCTTTACTGTGACGAGTCCTCTAGCGGACCTAGGACGAAACGCTTCCTTCTCCTTTTCCATTTTTGATAATTCAAATGCCGCCATAGATTAATCGATGGTTCGAGTGTTCAAATTCGGACAGTCCACGGGAAGAAATAAAATCCGGATGGAAAAGCTGGTACAAGCCAGAAAACTCGAGCTCCTTCAAGGTTGCTCCGATTCAATCACTGTCCCCCTATCCTCATCCCTCGGAACAGCGTGAAACCCGAACACGGCGGAGGATCGGGGCGCAAAGCGCGGAGGTCTAGCGCGTTTAAAAGTTTTCTTTTCATTAAGACTTATTCCGGAGGGACGTCGGCGGTATGCAACACGGGCAAAGACAGTTCCTCCCTGTCCCCACAGTTAGAAACACATTTATTAACGGCAGCTCATCTCGTCCCACTGTTAAGCACCGGTAAGAGAGTGCTCCTCCCTCTGTTATCCTCTCGCTGAGAGTTCCTCTCATTCACTTTGCCTCGGTCCCGTTCGAGGGAGCAAGAAAAAAGAAGAACGAAGAAAAAGAAAAAGAAAAAGAGACGTCGCATCGTCGACGCCTTATTAATTCGGGGGAGGGTGGGGGTTGAAGAGAGTAGAGGAGGAGGAAGGTGTCGCTCGGTAGAGAGAGACCCTTTGAAGAAATTAAAAGAACAGAGGGTTTATAATGTGAACACATTCATCCCGTGACCCTCTTTTCCAACGACGCCCCCTAACCTCGAGATTTTCTCTCTTACTCTCTCACTGTCGAGTCGGCATCATTAACTCCACCGTTCCGAGACACAGTGTCGCACTGAGAAATGTCAGTCAGCTGGACGTCTGCGAGAACTCTTCTTAAAACCCACCATCTTATTCCCCGCTCTTTGTTTTCGTTGCTCCTCACTCGAAGAACTTTCTCCCCCTTCGTTGCCTCTCGCGTTTAATCTTTGCCTCGGAACGTGGTGTGTGTGAGAGCTTGTAACGTGTATAAAATTATAATCACAATCTTTAATCGCTCTACCTTGTACATGCTTGTAGATGCATAAACATCTGCATTCTAGCGATGATTTTAATTAACCCTTCCGTTACCTTGGACGAGATATCTCGCGACCCGATACCGGCCGATCAACGCTTTTGACGAGATATCTCGCGACCCGATACTGGCCGATCAACGCTTTTGACGAGATATCTCGCGATCCGGTAGTAGCGGATTAACGCTTTTGACGATAATCTAGCTTTCTAGCACCAATATTTTGACATTCTAGATGAATACATGTAGGATCTCAGGAAAAAGGAAGGCACCGCGCCGGGAATCGAACCCGGGCCCTCGTGTTGGTAGCCGATCGACTAACGCGCCCACCCACGGAACCCTCCCCCCTTCTTCCTAATTTCCTACGGTATTTGTGGTCTGGGGGATCCTAATCCCACACTCGGCCGTCCTGCAATGACATTCGCCCTCGAATGTTCATTACAGCGTGATCGCTTTTTGTGTATGTTTTGGCCTCAGCGCCATCAACACAACTTCTCGCACTCGCCTCGTAACTCGTATTTCGCAATTCGCACTTTTTTTCTCGCTTCGCTTACGCGCGACCTCTTCGCTACGCTCGCTTTGTTTTCGTCTTCGTCCGTTATCGTCGCCATTGTGCGGTGATCGGTGCTCCCCCCACCCCGGCTGAGCCCCCAAGTGTAGGATCTCAGGAAAAAGGAAGTCACCGCGCCGGGAATCGAACCCGGGCCCTCGTGTTGGTAGCCGATCGACTAACGCGCTCACCCACGGAACCCTCCCCCTTCTTCCTAATTTCCTACGGTATTTGTGGTCTGGGGGGTCCTAATCCCACATATATTTTATAACTAATTCTATTCGTATAGCTAAAAGGAAGAAATAAATACAGTTTGTAGCCATCGCAAATAAAAGTTTCTCAGGAATGTGCTGGACAGACAGGATTTATTCAGGGTTAGGAGTTTACATAAATTATCGGTAGAACAAGGATATTACATAACCGGACAAGGAAATGTTTCATTTTGACAATTGTACGATTTACGCTATCTATTAGTTCCGCGTATACTCGCGCACGGTTTCGCGATTCTAATTTCTTACGCCGGTGTCCAGGAGTTATTCTGTGCTCTCCCGTTCGGATGGCGTCCAGGTATAATCGCCGAACTCTCCATACCGAACGAGCGGCCAGGAACACACTCCCGTACTCTCCCGTTCCCCTAATCTCGGGCGTCCAGGAGGTTCTCTGTCCTCTCTCGTCCGACAGGCGTCCAGGTATAATCGCCGAACTCTCCTTGTCGAACGAGCGGCCAGGAACAGACTCCCGTACGCTCCCGTTCCTCCGGCAGGCGTCCAGATATAATCGCCGTACTCTCCTGCCGGAGCCGAGTTTGCCCTCCGAGAGCGGCCGATGGTCTTACCTCGTCCTCTCTCTCGGAATAGCAAAAAAGGTCGTGGCCTCTGCGAGCCCGCAATTTATACCTATTCGTTGCTATCCGGGAGCGCGAGAATCAACAACGCGGTTGTTAAGCGTTCGCCAGTGTTACCGCGTGTCGCGCTTCGCGTCGCTTCCCCGCGTGGTCGCCTACAACCTGATTTCGCGAAGCTTCGAAATGTTTCGCCGCCCTGCGTTACGTTCCCGAAATTTCGAGGCATGCTACAAGTTTTTATTAATTTAAATTAATATCAAATTTGACTAGAATGCCAAAATATTGGTGCTAGAAAGCTAGATTATCGTCAAAAGCGTTAATCCGCTACTACCGGATCGCGAGATATCTCGTCAAAAGCGTTGATCGGCCGGTATCGGGTCGCGAGATATCTCGTCAAAAACGTTGATCGGCCAGTATTGTGTCGCGAGATATCTCGTCCAAGGTAACGGAAGGGTTAATAAGCATCGGAACGCATTCGCACGCGTCATTTTTACCCTTCGTCGCAGCAGTAGCATAAACGCGAGTAGAAAAATGATAAACCTGCCAGCGAGCGAACATATACGCCCTAGAAGCAAAGATGGCAAACTAGCCCGTTATCCGAATAATGCAAAGCAAACCTCATCCGAGACGTAATCCGACATTTGTCCATATTAAGGCGTTAACGCGTCGCCGTGCCGGTTTCGTTTCCGCGCGTCTGTTGCGTGCGCGCTTTGAAATTATATAGTGGCCGCATCAGTCGTCGTTAGCCAGAACCCCACAGCCCTGTGTTAACTATGTGTATCTTGAGCACCCGTTACCTGGCCGTTTGTCATCGGCTGCTTCCTCCGCACGCGTTATTTTCCATGTTAAGATGCACGCCACCGAGGATGTTTCACTTTGCCGAGACATATTGGTCTTGAATGCGCCGCGGCTGCTGGACGAAGAGAAACTTCTCGGTGACACGAGCATGGATTCTGGGTATCAACTATAGTATCTCGTTGCTTCAACTACCCTCCCTTTGTTTGTTATACGAATTATTGATCGAGAGAGTTGGACAAGTTTTTGTTACAGAACGCGCTCACGTTTTAAGTTTCAAAAAGAAGCAATAAAGAAATGTTCTTGAAAGTCGAAATTTCTGGTAAAATTATAGTCATTACTATTATGGTAAAATTATAGTCATTACTATTATGGTAAAATTGTAGTCATTACTATTATGGTAAAATTATAGTCATTACATTGCGGATTTTTAGGCAAAATAAAAATTGTCTGTATTAATTGTGAGAAACAGCAGCCAAACAAAATTTTTATTTCTTGTTTCATAATTTCTATAAGATGAAAGTCATACACAGATCTTTTAATCAATCCTCTTACAATTTAGAGAATTCTTGTTTATCATAACTCCATAAGATCTGCGATCTACTCATCACAGAAAATTTTTTTTTCACCACGAATAGGATGAAAAACTTATGGATCTACGTTAATGTTTAAATCTCACTGTCCCTATTCATTACACAAATGAATAAAGTCTGCTAGTAATAGATTGTGGATATTTATTCAAAATAAAAATTTTCTGCATCAGTTGCGAGGTAATGGAAGCAAATATTTGCTTCTTTCTGTAACAATTTGAACCCTTTGCACTCGAATGGTGACTCTGAGTCACCATGCGGCCACTTCAGTATACTCCGCAAGGAGGCTGTACACTAGTTTTATTGTTTTTTTAAGTCTGTTCCCCCAATCCGACCCCCATGTAACTTATGCAACTTATAGCCCAACAATGAAGCTTTACTCCTGATTTTTTTTCAGAGGTGTCACTCGAGGGGTTGTTTACCAAAACCACACCCAAAAAATTAATTCCTTTATTTCTACCGTCCATGATTGAGCTAAGATTTTGGAAAAAATATATTTAATACAGTTTAAAGGTACGTATAATTTCCATTTTAAAGCATTCGAATATCTCAAGTAGTTTTTGAGAAAAAAAAATATAAAATTTAGGGTTGTTATCCTCACATCACCCTTATGGAAGGGGGTAGGGGTCCGAAATTACTCACAGTGGTTCTTCAAGCAAACAGCCTCATTTCGAGAGTTTAAACACTAAAATCGGTGCTGGGGCCGTTTTCCTATGCTTACCCTGCTAGACCCTTTACAACTTTAAGTGGATACGAATCATCTGACTGTTGTCAATGTTTATGTTGGTAGTCTGTGAACTATTTTTGACTGTTGGATGCCCTGTGATTAACTGACAGTTTTAATTTAGCTGGTAACGGATTTGTCTGTTTTAGGTCGCCATCTTGGATTTCGTCGAGGATATACAGAGATATTGTTAATTTGGTTATTTATAAGTGATACTGAGTGACAAATTTTAAATAAAAAGACTGCGTTTTGTTTTGTATGTGATAATTTATAGTACTCTGTAATTTTGTGTGTTATATTCTACGTGCGTGCATCTACGGTTTATTCTACTTAAGTTACTAGACTTTTGACGTGCAATAAGATAATTTTCTGTTTAATATTGAATTATAAATATTGAATTTGTATAACTAATTTTGTTAGAGAAGATCGTAGATAATTGTACTTGCCTTCGGTGCGGTTTTAAGCTGTGTTTATCTTAGTATATTGAATTTTTCTGTGGGTGTTATATCCCTTTTTCCTTGTGAGTTAACTCGTGACTTTTATTCTTCAATCTTTCTACCATTTTATGTTTCAGCTATTCAGTTTTGTCATAAATGAATAAAATTCGCAGTCTAGTGATGCAGCTCGTTTGACGATGGCCAATTTCCCTGATCGATGGATCGTATGATGATAGAGTGGATGAATTATCGATTCGAGGATGAAATATCGATATGGAATCGATGTAATTGCAAGTACGCGCGAGCAAAGGGAATTCCCACTTCCGGGGCGACCACCATCGCTCGCGACACACGCAACTTTATATTAAGCCTAAGTTCTAAACTAATAAGACAACAGCCGAGGTGGGACGATCAGGAGGAGGAAAGGGTGACGCTAGAAGGATCCAAGTTTCACCGAGCAGCCACGAAGCGGGTCACCGATTACGACGTTGATCGTCTACGAGAGACAACCAAATTGGATAAGTTCAAGCAGCTTCTTCGCTGACTACTTAGACCATTACCCTCCAAGAATTTCAATTAGATATAGTTTTCGAATTCGCAAATCTTTCGGATGTTTTTGACAGTAGCATCCGGCCCGACAAGTCTCGCATCCCTCTCCACAAACAATCTGTCCAATACAAAAGAATGTCCTACATGCAATTCATGTTAAACATTTTTCTACTTAAACTGTTCTTCTTGCCAGACCACCAACAGGCTCAATCTACTTAGTCGATCATAGAAATTCTCTATAATTGTCCGATCTTAGACTCACTTTACTTTCGCAACTATGGACACTCTAGTACCTGTCTGACCATAACTCTTCAGGGACGACGATGTATTGTTAGTTCGCTTGTATTTATATAATCGACATTATACAATAATCCTTATGATCGAACCTTGCGCCGAAATAATGTTTATTAACATCATACATGTTGAGACGTGATTATTGTATGGCCGGCTCGTATTTCGGTTTGGCTCTACGCTACGGTCGATTTTGAACAGTGCCATTGTCAAAGGAGTCCTCTAGCGTCTTCTGACGAATTTATTGTTTTATGACTCTGGTGCGGCTGGAAAGTATCAGCTGACCATGGGAAAGTCAGCCTAGCCGTGTAGCTCTCAATGGCACTTGACGTAGCGTAGGCCCACGCTTAGCGCCAAGGGAGGCCTGTGGCGCAAAGCCTAAATTATGGTTTCCGGCGAAATTGCAGGAAACCGAGTGTCGTCTGTGTTCCGTCGCAAGGAACCGTACAAAGGGTCTTTTCTTCACATTTGTTTATGACGTCTACGTGACTCTGAGGCTACTTTCAAGAATTAGGCGCTCGATGCACATTTGGTGACCACTCGAGCCATCGCCTAACTTTCGTATTTGTTTCGCCTCCTTAAGAGTTACGCGTCATAAATCTATCACTGACGAAGGATATTCCCGACCTAGAAGTACGGTTCTCGGGTTACCGAGCTTCGCCCTCGGAGGGAGTCGGGTACGGTCCCACGCTTTCCTCGGGACAGGCTCGCTTAGGGCCGATCTAAGAGTCATCAAGAATGCACTGATTGGGGCATGCAGAGCTCGGCAAGAACCAATCAGTGCACTTCTTCAGCATGGCAATGGGTGTCACCGTCTTGACACCCCGAAATGGAGGACCGCCTTCACGATACAACGAAGGGTCCTCCCGAAACCGCGACAGTCAGTCAGTCGCGATCGAACAGTTGAACGTATAGATCTACGAAAACGATTGAGGACACTTTCGAGCGAGATCAGCGAGTCTATCGAAGTCGACGTCTAATTCAATCAAGATCTAATACAATCATTTCAACTTCAGAGAATTCGAGTGGAGTCATCGTCGTGAACTCCCGCGCGTATAAGGCAGGGCCTGCTAGATTAGCCTTACCGACGAATCCTCTAGCAGGCCTGGGACGAAACGCTAAATCTCTCAAATTCTTAAATCGATATAATCATTGAATCGGCTATCTAATATTAATTTGGCGGGTAGTAAATCGGTGATTTCGGGATTGACGCGTCCATACGATCGGGCTTGAGATTTACAACCTCAAGCGCGCACGAGTCAACCGCGCGTCGAGCTCGAGATTCGCACCGTACGAACAGTCTGTTTAGCGACACTCGTTACGACGTATTTCGTCTATGGGCGTTGCCCTTGTTTTGGGAGGTCATTTGTAGCCTCCCAAATATTATATCATTGGCTGGGGCCCCCACTATTTTGTACTTTGTGGAGGGATTTTTCAACCCCACGAGGTTACTTGTTTCTCACGCGTTAGTTGTAAGATCAGTCGTGAATTATCTGTCGCTATTATACCGTCTCTTTTATACCGTCTTTCACATTCAGTTTATTAAAAGTTACTTAGTTATCCGAAACCCGATTATCTCTTTATTTAATTTATCTCTCTTTGAGGTGTGTATCTCAGCGGCTCACAAATTACTGTTTGAGCACTGACACGACACAACAATACAATAATGCTACAATAATCTCTTGACGATTTCGACTTTTTGATATTTTCCCTGGCTATCTTCAAATTCTAGAAACGGAACAATCATACATGAAAACTGTAATAAATTTTGACATATTCCATGAGTTCAGTACGCCACACTGACGTCGAATTGTCCGACTACAGGCAGGTTTGTTCTACTTGTTCGATCGTAGAGAGTCTTCCTAGTTGTCCGACCGTAGAGTTTATACTTGCTCTAGCATATAGACTATTGTGCTTGTCCGACTATAGGCAGGTTCATTCTACTTGATCGATCAAAGAGATTCCTACGCCTGTCGCACTCTAGACAGGTTCATTCTACTTGGTCGAAGATTCTTGTGCCTGCCTCACAACAGCTGGGTTATTCTACTTGATGCTTCACAATCTTGGATTAAAGTGGGCACGGACAATTTCTCTGTGTATGATCGTGGTAAATGATTCACACACAGTGTGTTGGACAGTTAAAAAATGATGGAGAAGTTTTTGATGTATTAATCAAAGTGGAAGAGCGTAAGGTTTGTATATAGAGCGGATTTGCTTGGTTCTAGGAGCTGAATATTCATTTCTGAATCGTTTCTTCGATTTCGATGGGATTTAGAACAAAGAAAATGACGAAGATCATTCCCATTGAGGATCAGCGAGGTTATACGAAGACACACCCGGTATACGCGTCGTTTTCAGTGAGAAAGAGGTAGGGAGGCCCGTTAGGTGGTCGACGTCGGGTGTAAATTTGCATTGAACGAAATGAGGCGCTATGGGGCATTCCAGTCCGAAGTTAATAGCTTCCCAACGATTAACTGTATCTCCCAACCCACCGCGTCTACCCGGCCTCTCTTCCTCTCTTTCCCCCTGACCGTTCATTCGACGCGTCATGCCTGTTCGTTCTATCTCTCTTTCCCACTGGCATCGTTTGCTAGCCCATTTTGCCATCGGGCCTCTCTATCTCTTCCTCTCTTTCTCTCCGTGGCGATCATCCTTCTTGCTACGCGGGGGTTGGTCGCGCGCCGCACGTTGTACTTACCTATATCGTCCCTTCTAATAATATATGTTCCAAAGGTCGTGAAATAACTGACTTTGCCGAGAGGGCAGCCTGACTGATGGCGTCCCGAGCGGTAACAACGCGCCAGGAATACACCGACGCACCATCGCGTCCCGTCGCTTCAATCTTTCTTAGTGTTCGCCGGGCGATTTGACAGGACCCTTTGCCCCGATAAAATTAAGTATGAAATTCCATAAAGTGTTTTACGGAAGATTCGCCGGTGCGTATCAGTAGTTAGGCGCGAAAGGCGGCGCCTACCGCGGTCGCAGCCAATAGTTTCCAGGCCCGGGAAGGCGCCACGGGGGTTATAGGGCATAATTTAGTGGACAGTTTGATATACAAACAATCTTTAATGAAATTCTTGGTGTTCATTAATAACGCATTACAGCCTCGCGCGGCACTGGCGCCGCTGTCGGCATTGGGACCCGGGAATCCCGGTACCCTCACCCTTCGCATACACCCCCTACCCCACCCACGCCGCTTTTAGCACCATACTACACCCTCTGTCGTTCTCTGACACCCTTTACCGTCCCCGCTATCCACTAATCCTTACACTCTCTTTCGTGGAACTTTCGACACGTTTTATTGACGTATCTGCACGCTTCGCTGTCCGACGATTGTTTCGTGTCGACGATCACGGGAATTGATTGTTATTCATCGTGTTCAGTGTTCTTTCTGTCATCCTGTATCTCACGATGTTAATAATATTCTCTTTATCTTTAATTAGAGATTGAATTTTTGACATTCCTCTTTGGGAGCAAATAGAAAAATGTGTTGATTGGTATTACTAATAATGTTTCAAGTGTTGTAGTTCTTTAAGGTATATGTTCAAGGAAGATGACAAAGAATGAGCTACAATCAATTAATTTTATTAATAATATGGTTATTAGTGAGCTAGCTAACATGTTAAATGAGTAGTATTTTGTTTAGAGCCAGAAGATTAGACTAATACTTTCCTCAGTCGAGCAAGTGCCATTATGAAGCTGTCTCGGCAATCAAGAAGATTGGACAGTAGAATAATTAGTGCAGATTCTGATCAAATAGAGTCATTTTGAAAATAAATGTAAAGATTGAAAGATCATGTGAAAATTACTTTGTTATGGTTGTTAGTCTTTAAAAGGCAAATTTCATAAGAAAATTTGCCTCGCAAAGGTACTAGCTATCAGAACAGTAATTAAAGAGTTTGATCAAATAGATCCAAGTCCTGTAAAATAAATACGAAGATTGAAAGGACATGTAAAAATTATATCGTTATGATTGCTATTCTTAAAAAGGCAAATTTCATAAGAAAGTCCGCCTCGAAAAAACTAGTTATCAGAACAGTAATTAAAGAGTTTGATCAAATAGATCCAAGTCCTTTAAAATAAATACGAAGATTGAAAATACATGTAAAAATTACATCGTTATAGATTGTTATTCTTAAAAAGGCAAATTCCATAAGACAGTTTGCCTCGGAAAGGTACTAGCTATCAGAATAGTATTTAAAAGATTTGATCAAATAGATCCAAGTCCTTTAAAATAAATACGAACATTGAAAAGACATGTAAAAATTACATCTTTATGGTTATTAGTCTTTAAAAGGCAAATTTCATAAGAAAGTTTGCCTCGGAAAGGTACTAGCTATCAGAACAGTAATTAAAGAGTATGATCAAATAGATCCAAGTCCTTTAAAATAAATACGAACATTGAAAATACATGTAAAAGTACATCGTTATGATTGTTATTCTTAAAAAGGCAAATTTCATAAGAAAGTTCGCCTAAAAAAAAACTGGCTATCAGAACAGTAATTAAAGAGTTTGATCAAATAGATCCAAGTCCTTTAAAATAAATACGAACATTGGAAGGACATGTAAAAATTACATCGTTATATCAGTCTTAAAAAAAGAAAAAGAAATTTCATAGGAAAGTTTGTTTGAAGAATCCTAGATATCAGAACGGTAATTAAAGAGTTTCATCAAACAGATCAAAGTCCCACAAAATAAATAGAAAGATTGCAAACAGATGCGAAGATTGCTCCCATGTATAGTGTCATCGAAGAAAACAAAGGCGTGTGATAATTGACTGTGGGGGTGGAAGAAAGATAAGAAAGGCGACAGCGCAAACAATGCAGTATAAATAATAGGGTAGCGATGAAAACTAATAGGCTTTCCGGTGCAACGGTGAAACGGCAATTCGTTTTGGGTCTGGACGACACCCCGTTAATGAATCGACGTAATCAGGGGGTGTGGGGTCAAGCGACGAATGACAATCGAGTTTTGTATTAATGTCCCGAGCATGGCCGCACCCATGGTCCCTGCGCGGCGCGCGTATACGACAGGCACCATCAGCCTGATCGTTCGTTTAATCAAGCGAGCCGCTAACACGATTAACTTATTGCGTATTCTCGTCATTCCGTGCACGTGAGACACGAATCAGCGATACACGTATACGCAATGTCCATTACCGCCTCTGCCTCTGCCCATCGCCTCCTCTTTATCTGGCCTCCTCAATTCTTTTTTTTTCACCCTTCCTCTCTCTCCTTCTCTCTCTCTCTCACTCTCTCTGTTTGCCCACCTGTCGCGTTGACGCGCGCCCCGTCTTTTCGACGAATCATTGGGCGCGTTCTGCCGATTTGATCAAGCCAATTCGGTTGTTTTTTTAATTAAACCAGACTCTTTTTTATCGCACAAGCCTTTCCTTTAACTTTCGTGATGTTTCTGCCTCGAGCCGGACTCGCTGACTCACTTGTTGCTGTTTTACCGTTATCGTGTCGGGGTAATTCTATGTACTAAATTGTGCGTGGAATAATTTCACGAGTATATAGAAGATCGATCCTTCTGCCCGTGTGACGAATCAATATTACTGATTCAGTACAGTAATTAATTTTTTTATTTTTATTTATTCAGAGAAATGTAGCAAATTGTACCTGGAATTATTTCACGAGTCTCCAGGAGGTCGATACTCTGTCGGGTTTAGTAAAAACATTTTTGCGCCGTCGCTGTAAAGGTTTCATATTTTCTGTAATGAACCATAAAGAGGTCAGCCATCCTCACGCCAGGATTCAAGCACGAAGAACCTCGGCGCCGAGGTCCGCCTGCGTGGACACTGGCTTGCCATAAACGAGAATGTCCATATCCGGTGGACGTTGTACAGTTCATGGTATATAAAAGTCGGCAGACAAGAAACCAATAAAAATTCTTTCGAGCCACGTTCTGAAGTCTTCGAGCCAAATTAATAGTCTTCGAATTTAATCCGCACAAACTGGACGTAATATTTCATGTATCTTTTATTTTCTGAAGTTGATCGATTCAGCAAAACAGCTGCTCATATATGCTTCAAATAATTGTTTCAGGGAGTTCTTAAAATCAATCAATTGTAACTTTTTGTAAAATTAAAATTGGGTTCCTCTAAATGATCTATTCTTTTATTTTCTGAACTTGATCGATTCAGCAAAACAGCTGCTCAATTATGCTTCAAATAATTAATTGAGGGAGTTCTTAAAATCAATCAATTGTAATTTTTTGTAAAATTAAAATTGGGTTCCTCTAAATGATCTATTCTTTTATTTTCTGAACTTGATCGATTCAGCAAAACAGCTGCTCAATTATGCTTCAAATAACTGATTCAAGGAGTTATTAAAATCAGTCAATTGTAACTTTCTGTAAAATTAAAATTGGGTTCCTGTAAATGATATAGTAAGTGCATAGAAAATGCAGGGGACTAATTTTAACACTTGAGTGAATTAGTTTGTAGATGACGACATAATATTATAAGGATTAAGAAAAACTTTGGTTTTTCTGTTTCAGATAAAAATTGTAGCCTGTAGAATGCACACAAATTGACGACGCTGTCGGCGCGGAGCTGTGAAATTAAATAAATATTTCCATAACAAATATATTAATCGTTAATCTAGACAAATTTTTGTATTGTTTAAATACAGCACATGACACCAAGAAAGTTTGAAAAAGACCCGCTATGTAGATATTAAGAAAAGAATTCCTAAAAATCACCGATCTTCGAGCTCTGTAAAGTGTCTTTCCCCCTCAAGGACGCTGTTCAATTATCTTGTTAAGAAGATGAAAAGAGAAAATATATTTTTCTTAAATATTGATTTCTCACAATACATTTGTACAATTTTTATTTTGCCGTAATTTGTCAGCCGTTTCCAGAGGAGTCTCAAAATCGAGACGAACGCAGGAATGTTGAAATCAAATGGTCGAGGATGAATGATGCAGGTAATGTCTGGTTGTACCTGTGTGTGGTTAGTTCCGGGGTAACTGCATTTTCAAAAGTGTACGCAAGCCGGTGGTTTATGCGACGATGAAAGTATGCATCTCGGTAGCCGAGAGGCGCCAACGTCCGGGTGGCATAAGCGGGGTCTGCGCGCACATAAACGCGGTGCCGAGCCGCGTATGCAACCTACAATGTAGAGAATCGGTAGGTGGGAAGGTCAAGCCTCTGGACACGTCCGCAACATCGACTTGGCCCCATGGCGAAACAGAGGAACGAAAGGAGACGGAGGAAGCGGCCGGAGGAATGATATCATCGACGGTGTTGGCAATGGGGGACGATATAGAATTTTAATATAGTGCTTTACGAGCGCGATTGTCCGCCATTTTACGGCCGCTATAGGGCGGCCATTTGAATTCTTAGATCTGCATACTTTGCGGAATTGCGTGGTCCGGCTGGCACGACGATGGGCGAACGCCACGGACCGGCACCATCAACCACCCTGCAGTTTCTACCGTTGTTTCTGTCGTTTTGTGGCACCCTTCGAGCCCCAGGCATCCTAGCCTCTCTATACTGCTGCCGTAAAATATTGGGACGTTACATAAATAATTGGTTTTTACGTCGGGATGTTTATTCTGGACCGTACTGTCCCTGGGAGTTCTAAACCGGAAGCTTTACCACTTTTACATGTTACTAATTGTATTACCGGTTGTGGTTCAGAGTGATTTTTCTTAGTACAAGTCTCTAATGCGCTGGTTCTTAATACTTGGCATGCGGGCAATGTACTTTTACGTTTTTCGTATTTAATATAAAATACGTATTTAGTAGATTTGTGGTGGATAGCAGGTATTGTATAATTACATCGTGTGACATTGTATGCGTGTTGTTTGCGTTGCTAGGCAACGTTTCGCATTTTTTATTCCCACAAGTATTAATTGTCGAGTTACTCGGTCTTCAATCGACGAAGTATACCCGCATGCCAAGTGTTAACCGGTGTTCCGCGAAATTATGAAAGCCGAATTTTTTAAATGATTTTTATAATATAGAATCTATTTATTTCCACATGGGATATTTTTGTTTGTTTTTTGGATTATTACTTTTGTGGTTCCAAAATTTTTTCCATGTAATCAAAAGGGTTTCCTGACTTCGAAAAGGTTGAGAACCACTGCTCTAATGTATAGGTTCTCTAATATTACCAAACGCATTAGAATCGTTTAGAAAAAATAGTTTCTCCTTCTTCTTCTTCTTCAGATCTTTGTGCATAGTTATAAGTTACTTTTTCTTGCTAAATGTTTCATGTATGTACCGTCCGTCCATCAGGAGATGGCAGTGAGAAACTTGTAGGTACCACGTGATCTCCCTTCTACGCGCTACACGTCTACCGCTATTGGCCGAATCGCGCGACGAAGACGGAACGCGCATATTAGTGTGACTGGAACAGAGAGATGTGGTGACGCTGAGCGCCCATGGCGACCGTTCCCGCCAGAACGTAAGCGTAAGAGTGGGGTCCGCAGCCTGGCGTCTAGAGTGGGGTCTCGCTGGAGTAGGTTCTTTAATATTTCTAACGTTCAGGAACCTTTTGAAGATGTAATCGTCTGCTTAATCCTTTTCTTCTTCTTCTGTTTAACGTAGTATCGGCAAGACAGTCATTAGCGCCATTATAATGTTTTTCCGTGGCCTAACAACTCCTTCCAAACACTATAATATTCTTAAAAAATAGTGCTTTTTAAGCTGAAATAAAAAGCTTATTCCTTTATGAACTACAATTTTAAATACAATCATTTAAAATCGAGTGGAAAAATCAGACAGGAAAGATCGACGAATTAGACAGATAACAATTGTTTAGGATTGGACGAGGGGCCCTGCGCGGCGCCTGCGCACTGTCACGCGCGATTCCGTTGCGATCCCAGCGGATCGGCTGGCTCGTGGCCGCGAGGCACATGACGAGCCATCTCCCAGGTAAATTGGGGAATCGTGCGGCTAAAATCGCGCGTGAATTTGACGTCACGCGCGATGAGTCATCGTGTCTCGCGGCAGCGAGCCGGTCGACCGTTGGATTCCAGAAATCGAATCCAGAATTCTCCGAACGCTTGTTCCGATCGGCACGAATCTCTCTTACGTCAAGTTGCGATCCGCGCAACCTCACGATACCGCAACAACTAGCTGTACAACATCACGCGAAGTTCATTTCATTTAACACTAGATTGCCGAAGGAAGTCATTTTGACTGCATTTTAATTTCAATTAGAAGAAGAGTCGATCACCAATGATGAAAATGAAAGTGTCATCAATATGCCCAGGAAAAGTAAATTTTTTTTCTTGTTAATATTTACTAATAACTTGTTATATAACTGTAAATAATATAAAAAATATTAAAAATTAATTTTAAACTTTCTTTATACATTAGTTATTCTTTCACAATGCAGTCATTTTGACTGCTTTTGGGCAATATAGGTATATACTAAGTTTCAGTCTTTCTATTGTTAAGTACATTTCATTTCCACTGCATCAATTGTTGTATCATTCATTTATTTCATAATTCATTACATTTCATACATTGTTTTGGTTACCGTGACATTTCCGTTATCGTTTCTTTGTGTCATCACGTGTACATTTGACTGTCGAGCGATCTCGCTCGAATAAAGAACGTTTACAAAGAGTGTGTGTTAAATTCCTACCGCGCTCCTAAACAACAATACAACTATACACCCACAATAATGTCATCGCATAAATCATTCATGCTATAAAATACTCTCTATCCTATCTACAGTCTATTTAAATAAAGCCGTTGTTCCATGGAATTAGAATTTTTATGGACAACGATAAAAGTTAATTCAATATCGAAAGTGGCGGTATATTATTCCTAAACGATTTATCAGTGATCTCGGATGACATCACGGTTGAAATGACCTAATAATGACAGGATTTCGAGTCACGTTGCACCAGGCAAATGACCGAGGGGTGAAACTCTCCCTCCCACGCGAACGGCGTAGAAACATCCCCATTTGATTATCATAGAATTTCCGTTTCTTCGATCCTCCCGGCGAATTATTAATTTTTCTCCGGGCACGTTTTCCTCCGGTTTTCAGCCCGGCACGGTGCGGCGGGCATAATCAGGCTGTTTGCCAGCGCGAGAGTGACTTACGGTCGTTATTATCGCCCCGGATAGTCGTTCGGATCATTTCGTAGCGAGATAAATGCCGACGTAAGCGCGGTAAGATGACGAATACGCCGGGGCCTTTATTGATACCAGATACATGGGATTTTATTGCGCCGTTACCGCCCGGGAATTATGGGGCCGGTTTAAATTCTCAATTCCCTGCGTTGTCTTATTAGAATCATTACCGAGGACTTATTGCCCGGTGCTCAAGAACAACCGGGAACGTTTAATCGTGTCGAACGCGTCCGGCATTCTGCACGATAACTGTCTCTATGAAACTTTTATCTAGAATGTTGCTGCAAGCATTCAGATTTGGCTGCAAGTTAACCTACACGTGTCTCATACTTTACGCGTGGGTCGCTGTTATTTTAAACATTCACTGCAGGAAATTGGAAATATATGTTGGATTAGAATCGGGTGAAAACAAGAAACATCGGATATAATAAAAAGAGAATCAAAAAGAAGATGTTTATTTAAAAATAATTTCGTGTGGTTCTTTATGCGTTCATACTTCGACTGTCTCTCTTCATTCTCGCACGCATCCACACCGCGGTCGTCCGCTTCATTTGTTTCTTGACGCACTCTGTCTTTCTCTCGCTCATGCTTTCTCACTCACGCTCTCCGTCTTTCTCTCGCTCATGCTCTCTCACTCGTAGAATTCTGTAGCATTCACGCATGTACACGCATACACGCACTCATTCGTTCATCAAATCCTACATATAGAAATGTAGTATTGATAATCAAATTGATGGTACATTGAGGAAAATACTATATGGAACCATTCGGAAGTTGTTTTGTAATCCAAATTGAATTTATTGTGGATATACAAGAAAAACAGTCTTACATAGCAACTGTTTATTCTGCTCGTCTGACAGTGGACAGGCTCATTCTACTTACTTCACTTGAAACCTACCATAAGAATGTTGTGCCTTATAAATTAGACAAAATCGATGTAAATGCATTTTAGTGGTCTTACAAGGAGACGACGCGGTCATGGGGTCTCAGATTTTCTCGAAATTTTGCATATTGGTAGATTTCGTTCTCCTGTTTATGAAAATGTAGCATTATAGGCGTCGATACTCAACAACTTTTGAGACACGTTAAGATTGATGAAGTTAGTGTTTCTTTCATATTATGTTCCTTTTCAATAAAATTTTTATGTTTTGTTTCTTATAGATATTACGACTGTATCTTTCATGTGCAAAATACAATTAATTAAAATAGATAAACTGAACAGAGAAAAAAGAAAAAAAGGAAACAGGGATTTGAACACTGGCCTTCCCGGTAATGAATCTAGTACGTTACCATCACGCCGTTTGGCACTTGACAAAAACTTCAACCAAAACTGTACTTAACGGCTTAACGAGTATAATGAAATTTAAATTGTAAATATCTCAAAAATTATTGAGTATCGACGCCTATAATGCTATATTTTCATAAACAAGATAACAAAATCTACCAGTATGCAAAGTTTCGACAAAATCTAAGACTCGATGACCGTGTCTTCTCCTTGTTAGCATCTGTCTACGGTGCTTGTCTGACTAGTAACAGTCCCATTCTACTGTTTTCAAAATAGAAAATGGAGTGTCCACCGAAATACACGAGTGCAGCGGAAAGAGGAAGGTCTTTTTTGACCTGCGTTTTATTGCACGCCTAGTGCCACATTTTCTGTTTCAGCACTGAGAGGCCTAAAGAGGCATAGGGCAAATCGTCGTCAGTCGGTCCGAACTAACCTACCGAGCAGGTTACAGTCCGTGAACACTTTCTTCCGTTTTTTATATAGAGTCACTTTGTGTTACGTGCAAGTATTATTCACACTTGATACACGTGTATTCCATGTGTTGTTTCGACTAATAAACTAAAGTTTATTATAAAGGGTTGTCACATTCATTCGCGCAATACATACCTAACCAACAGAAAATATAAACCTGATCATCTGGCTTGGGTTTAACTATGTTTAGCGGTAGCTTCTGCGCGCCGATTTAAAGCGATTTTCCAGGGCAACCGTGCCCTTTAAGTTTCCATAATCGCGCGCAGCGTACCAGAAGCGTCTCGACAACAAAAGGAGTTGAAGAAGGATGTTCGCGGGCGTCGTAGAAACCGAGAGGAAAAAGGGGGATAGGCAGAGATGAGGACAGGAGGTCGAAGGAGGACCGAAAGCCGGCGTCCTCTCTCGCGCTCTCGCCGCGATATAAGCCGTATCAGTTATAATTTACAATGTTATGGCGATTTTATGTATATCTTGGCAGAGCCGTGCTCTCCCCCGCGCTGAGAAGTATTATTTAAATTAAACGGGGCTAAACTAAGCGAACCGGGCGGCATCGAAGTGGCGGCGAGGTGCCGCGCGGTGGTATGCAAATTATTATCGCGGAGCGATAATTTAAATGCATATTTCGCCTCCTATATCATTTTATTATTGCCAGGCCAAGTTAAGTCAGTCCGTGGGCGAACGTTTACGGGAACAGCCGCACCCTGTAACTACCTTCGGCGGAGGCGCACGGGCAAGGGGCACACAGCTTCTATTAGAAACGCTATCGAAGCGTTTTCCCCATATAATCCTCATTGTTACTGCCTGCGGGACCATAATATCCTGTCGGGGCAACGGCTACCGGCCAGGATTAATACTCGACGACTAATTGTATACCGCTAGGAACTGCCAGCTCATCCACCTTTGGCCCCTGTCTTCGAGACAGACCCCGTGGCCCACCTATCGCAACGTCACCACTCAACCACTCGATTAATGATGTTTGCTGGACTATCGTTCCTCCATTCAAGACTCAATCGTTCCTCCACTATGTCTCAATTGTCCCTCTACCGTGTCTCAATCGTTTTCACAATTCACTTTCATCGTTTCTTTCACAATTATTAATTAATTCTTCCGATCGAAAGCTCGATTTTTTTGGGAATCGTACATTTCTTGTGAGAGTTTGAAAAAATTTGTTTCCATAAGTGAAGACTCTTTTGGTTGCTGAGGGACTAACAATAACTACAATTCAGGGTGAGTGTATTACATACTGTAAAAGTTTGCGGTACCTTCTAGGATGTAATTTAAAAGCCATGTGCCTTATGTTGATCTTATTCGATTAGTGCAAAAGTACGTATCCGATTTCGTATTAACCATCATCCCTCATTTCGTTAACTGAATGTGTCCCTTTGTGTCAAATTGACACAACGGTGAAAAATCGGTACAATGATAGGATAAACGAGTAACTTTGAAGAGTCTTTTACTAAATAAGATTTTCCACATTTTCGCAAATTGTAGATCGGTGTGCTGTACAAATTGCTTGTGGCATGTATCGCAACGTATACTGGGTAAATTCACATTCTTGTATCAAATTGACACAAGGGATGAATGAGGGTTAAAATACAAAAATACTGTAAAAGTTTGTCGTACCTTCCAGAATGTAATTTGGAAGCCATGTGCCTTATGTTCATCTTATTCGATTAGTGCAAAAGTACATACCCGATTTCATATTAACCCTCATTTCGTCAACTGAATGTGTCCCCTTGTGTGAAATTGACACAACGGTGAAAAATCGGTACAAGGGTAGACGAATAACTTTGAAGATTCTTTTACTCAATAAGATTATCCACATTTTCGCAAATTGTAAATCGGTGTGCTGTACAAATTGCTTGTTGGCATGTATCGCAACGTATACTGTGTAAATTCACATTCTTGTATCAAATTGACACAAGGGATGAATGAGGGTTAAAATACAAAAATACTGTAAAAGTTTGTAGTACCTTCTAGGATGTAATTTAAAAGCCATGTGCCTTATGTTGATCTTATTCGATTAGTGCAAAAGTACGTGCCCGATTTCGTATTAACCCTCATCCCTCATTTCGTCAACTGAATGTGTCCCTTTGTGTCAAATTGACACAACGGTGAAAAATCGGTACAATGATAGGATAGACGAGTAACTTTGAAGACTCTTTTACTAAATAAGATTATCCACATTTTCGCAAATTGTAAATCGGTGTGCTGTACAAATTGCTTGTTGGCATGTATCGCAACATATATTGTGTAAATTCACATTCTTGTATCAAATTGACACAAGGGATGAATGAGGGTTAAAATACAAAAATACTGTGAAAGTTTGTCGTACCTTCCAGAATGTAATTTGGAAGCCATGAGCCTTATGTTCATCTTATTCGATTAGTGCAAAAGTACATACCCGATTTCATATTAACCCTCATTTCGTCAACTGAATGTGTCCCCTTGTGTGAAATTGACACAACGGTGAAAAATCGGTACAAGGGTAGACGATTAACTTTGAACACTTTTTTACTAAATATAATAAAACTGAAGTTTTTGCACGTTTAGAAATAAGATTTTCCACATTTTCGCAAATTGTAAGTCGGTGTGCAGTACAAATTGCTTGCTGGCAAGTATCGCAACGTGCACTGTGTAAATTCACATTCTTGTATCAAATTGACACAAGGAACGGATGAGGGTTAAAATACGAAAAATTTGCACTGATGTTTTTTATCTATCGACACTTATTACAAACGCATAAAAATCCGCAGTCCAGTTATTAGGAAATCGTGTTAGAAACTCTTTTCATAGATTTACGAATATGGTCGTAGCTTAGCAACAATTTTTGCGCAACGTGTTCTCTATATTTCAATTAGTCGGTAACGGGCATTTCGATTAGCAAGCCGCGTCACGTCAGAGGCACGTGGCTTTGAATGGGGAAGAATTCAGACCGGTCCAGGAGGAACCGCACGAATAAAAGGGAAATGTATGGAAGGAAAGATCTAATTTGTTCCTGTCGGGTCTGTTTTCGGTTGGGGGGTGGCTCTGTGGGCGGGGGTAACGGGGCGAAATTAATATTCATAAGCGTCCAGAGAGGTCTCGAGGGCGGGGTCAACTTACATGTATCTTTTGCTACTGACCCTGGCTACCGGGGCGATAACGGTCGGGAATTAAAATACTACCCAGCCAAGTTTTAATCCTTCTTCGTTATTAGGAACACACGCACGGACGTGTCCGGGATAGCTGCGTCTACTCCTATTTCCTCGAACCTACCATGATTCCCTTACGACCATCCCTCACCCTTAAATCTAAACCCAGGAGGTAACATACAGCAACAGCGATTTTACAGTTTCCTCAACTGCAATTATGTTGTATATTATTATTATTTTGTGTTTACTCAAAAACTTCGCACCGTGAACGAATAAAAATTCACAGTCCAATCGCAACGCTGTCGATAGAAAAATACATTTTATATTATAAATAGACAGCGGATTTTATGCATTTATGGCAAATATGAGTACGTGTAATTTAAAACAGTAAAAACATTAGAAGAATTTAAAAATACTGTTCCATTGTTTTCCACATATTAAACATATTTTGAAAGAAAATAAATTTCTATTTCACTCCACTTTCCTATAATGCAGGTAGAAAATTTTTTATTTTGCATAAAGATCCGCTGTCTAATTATAAAATAGAATTGAATAGGCGACTAGCAGAAGCGCGTATGTTGCGTTTATTAAAATTTACAGGATCTAAAAACAATTCGTTGCTGAATGTTAGATTCAGATTCATTTTTAGAAATTCAACATTCGTTTGCTACAGTAACCGATCATTTCATTCCCATATGTATTAAACATCAAATTGTTTCTACACCTTGCTGTGAATTTCATAAAATGTAAATATGTCTTTCTTACTTGCTTAACCCGCCAGTAGTCGCGCGCGGTCTCACAGACCGCACCGTCGTTTGTTGTAACATATTTCAATTGTTATTGTGCCCACATTTCGCATTCTCGGTCTAGCTGACTATTATAACCTCACAAACGTAACTTCTAATCAACTGATGAATTATTGCCATTTGTATAAGTTGTAGGCATTTTCGATCTGTAACACCGCGCGCGCCCGCTGATGTTATATGCTATTGTCATTGTAGTTTGTGATATAAACATGTGGAAGTACACATACGAGAAGGAGCAGCAGCGTCTCCAATGCATTATGGAAGAGAGTGAAGCAAGATTTTAGTCAAAGAATATACTTTTGGTTAATTTTGAATTTCTGTTTATAGTTGAAATTTTTGTGGAACGATGCTGTATTTAATTTTTTTAATGAAAAATACATCATTATTTTTTTGTTAAAAACTTTTATATTCTTGCATATGAACATATTCGCATTTACAAACGAAAACACCTTAAACATAATGATTAATATTCGATGCGGTCTCACAGACCGCGCGCGACCTCTCATGTCACAAAATAAGGCGCGACTACTCTAGGGTTAATGATCGAACTCAGAATTGAAATTCTCGATTCAGGCTCGACTTTGTGAAAAAGTGTAACTATTGTAGATTGTGCTGGTTAACGTAAGAATCTTTATTCGAACCATTTAGATTCGAGTGCAGTAACCTTGTTCAAGCAATCATGTGACTGCGGAAGCGTTGTCAAAAATTGGCAATTTCACGTGAACAAGGCGCGAAGTCAGCGACATAATGGAGAACCGTAAAACCAGCGCGCAAGCACTGGTTGCAGGAGCAGTAAGAATCACTCACGGCCAGAGATATCTAAAATGAAACTTGGGCTGTTAATAATAACCCGGGCGGCTGGAAAAGCGGGCTGAAAGTCTCTCTCTCTCTCTCTCTCTCTCTCTCTCTCTCTCTCTCTCTCTCTCTCTCTCTCTCTCCGGTTAGGGGACGGAGGCGTTTCTCTGGGGCTAAGATACGACATTCGTGCTGCGGTTTTAACTCCCGGTTATGAAATTGCCAGATTCAGGGGAACTCTATCCAAGCGTACGTGTACACGGCCGCTCCGGTGTTCCGGTGTTCCGCCGTTGGAACGTACGGTTGTGCACGTGCCTACCTGAGCATGTATTACAAGGAAACATGGGCCTGAAACACGCACCCTTCGAAATCACACGGAGTCGCGCCCTGGAAACTAACTGCAGGAAATACCAAGGGTCGTCTAACATCCGAAAGATACAGAGATAAACTCGTTGTCGAGCACCGGTGGGGCCACCGCTCGCGAAATGTGTGTCTGCGACTACGACTAACGTAGCTGCGTGTACTCACAGATGAATGGTGCGTTGGCCAGATATCGTACAAGATGACTTAAATACTGGCCGACTGCGAGACCAACTTCTGCTCGAGCTATTCATTCAGATACAAGCGAGAACAATCCCTCCTGGAAGCTTTTTCCTGTATTTCGGGAATGGTTTCTTACGTTCTTCTAACGACGTGTCAGACGAATTTTCTGAAATTGACTTTGTACAAGACTGATTCATCTTTTTGGAAGTTTATTGCATTATAAATGTACTTAGGAAATTTTCTGTCCACGGCGAAATACTTTTCCCTTTTAAAAACTTTATACGCGTATAACTTTTGAACCAATGAATTCCTTACAATAACATTTTCATTTTCGGTGTTCTCTCGTCGAAATCTATAGGATTGTATAAAAAAGACTTGAAAAAAAAGAGTTCTCCAAAACGCAGTTCAACCGAACTGATACTTGATACAGATCAGTGATAGGTCAGGCAAACTCCATTTTCCTGGATTTTTCTTATTCTGATATTGATTTTCTGCAGTTGTGGTACATCGTTCTGATAGTTCATTGCATTCTAAATATCCACAGAAAATTTTCTGTCCACGCGAAATACGTTTCTTTTGGGAAAAACCACATTTACAAGTGATACAGATCAATAGAAGGTCGGGCGAATCCTTCCTCTCAAATTTTCTTATGCTGAAACTGATTTTATACAGTTGTGGTACAGCAGTCTGACAGTTCATTGCATTCTAAATATCCACAGAAAATTTTCTGTCCACGCGAAAGACGTATCTTTTGTGGAGAACCACATTACAAGTGATGCAGATCAATAGAAGGTCGGACGAACCATTCCTCTCAAATTTTCTTATGCTGAAACTGATTTTCTGCGGTTTTGGTACATCAGTCTGATAGTTCATTGCATTCTAAATATCCACAGAAAATTTTCTGTCCACGCGAAATACGTTTCTTTTGGGAAAAACCACATTTACAAGTGATGCAGATCAATAGAAGGTCGGACGAACCCTTCCTCTCAAATTTTCTTATGCTGAAACTGATTTTCTGCAGTTTTGGTACATCAGTCTGATAGTTCATTGCATTCTAAATATCCACAGAAAATTTTCTGTCCACGCGAAATACGTTTCTTTTGTGGAGAACCACATTTACAAGTGATGCAGATCAATAGAAGGTCGGACGAACCATTCCTCTCAAATTTTTTTACGCTGAAATTGATTTTCTGCAGTTGTGGTACATCAGTCTGACAGTTCATTGCATTCTAAATATCCACAGAAAATTTTCTGTCCACGCGAAAGACGTATCTTTTGTGGAGAACCACATTACAAGTGATGCAGATCAATAGAAGGTCGGACGAACCCTTCCTCTCAAATTTTCTTATGCTGAAACTGATTTTCTGCAGTTTTGGTACATCAGTCTGATAGTTCATTGCATTCTAAATATCCACAGAAAATTTTCTGTCCACGCGAAATACGTTTCTTTTGTGGAGAACCACATTTACAAGTGATGCAGATCAATAGAAGGTCGGACGAACCATTCCTCTCAAATTTTCTTATGCTGAAACTGATTTTCTGCAGTTGTGGTACATCGTTCTAATAGTACATTGCATTTTAAATATCAGAAAATGTTCTATTCACAGCGAGATACATTTCTTTAGGAAAAATTACATTTACAAATACAATAATCAATAATATGTCGGACAAACTGTTTCCCGTATATTATCTTATTCTGAAACCGATTTCCTTCCGCTGCAGTACATTGTTGTAATAGTTCATTGAATTCTGAATGTCCCTGGGAGATTTTCTGGAACTTTGGAACACATTTCCTTTGGGTAAACGCGTTTACAAGTGAAACAGATCAGTAATAAATCAGACAAACTTCTTCAGCTACTGAACTATCATCCGGGACAATTTCTTGCGTACTAACGAATCGTAATAATTGTTTTGCTTCATTACCAATGAAATCATGTAACGTACAGAATCTCGTGGGTATCAACAAAAATGAATATGATTTTTATTAAATTTTCCCCAGAGGGTATCTCACAAGAAAGTTCCACTTTATGAAGTTTGTAACATACCCCGTGAAAAACGAAACTTGCACAAAGTTCTGCAATCTAGTAACGATCTGCCAATAAATGTACTACATTAAAAAGATAAAGATTGACATAAAACACCACACACTGTGAGAACAATATCAACAAATTCCTCTATCAGCGATTTCCTTCGAGTCCACGTTCGCCGGGATTTCGTTTGCCGCGTTTGCGATACGTTGCACGGCGTAGTCCTTTAATTAGCGGCATTGTGGGAGCAAGTGGAGGGCGATTCGATGAGCAGGCAGAGCTCCCTGAAAAGAAGTAACATGGACGGTGTAATTCGAGGAGAACGTACGAGGAGGCCGGGCACAGATTCGCCGCTGCGAGAGAACGCGCGCGGAGCAGTGAACCGCAAAATGGGATTCATGGAGGCGTCCGTTGCGGCTCGAAATAAATAAATAAATAACGCGCGTTACTCGGGGCGTGTTTCCCGAGGCGGGACTTAGCCCTGCCTAGAGAGAGGACGAAGAGAGGAGAGAGCCCCGTATAACTTCGCAAGAACTTCTCGTCGCATCCAGAATATCTGCGCAGCCACACGTACGCGCGCGATGGAACTCCGCCGTGGAGCTGTTTCGGTTCGCCTTAATGGATTTCGCAGTAATTGTAAAATATCTCGCGAGTTCCGTGCGCGCGCCCCCGTCCGCGTGTGCATCTGCCAGCGGATACAAGCGTATTCTTCACGCTACAACCGCGTTAATTTCGGGGCTGGATGTAACAGGTAAGCTTCCGAGAGTTGTGTCACTGACGGCTTGGGAGCATGACTCTGAGGGAGAATCGGCTCGACTTTGCACCTCTATCGAACGCTAAGGAACTTCCTGCGACAGTTCCCACCTTTTATGTACTTCCAAATGATTTTATTAATGTTATTGTCCATTTTAGTCTTTGATGGACGACCCACATCCTCGGAGTTCCTCAGAGTTTCGAAAACTGGCGAAACTTCGGAGATCACCGAGACTATCTAAGGATTTCCTGCAATGTCTATTGTTCTCTAACCGTAGCCAGAGTCCAGAGATTTTCCTGATAATTAAAAGGACCCTTTAGGCCTAATTCATTTTGAAAGATCGCCAGAGTCTTGAGAATATCCTGACGATTTCGGAGAATGAAGATCAGCGAGCAATTTGAAGCGATGTGTGTTTAGGCTCGAGGAATATAGAACAATCGGTATCTTATTCCGTTTTTAAGATTGCCAGAGCTTTGAGAAACTTTATTATTTCTTTTCAAGGGTTGCTAGGGCTTTGAAGATGTCCTGATGATTCTAGGGAATGTCCTGGAGTGAATTGAAATGATTTCCAGGTGGTTAATAACGGCGCAATATTTTAGAGGATTGGGTAAGGAAATTGGTAAGGATCCGATCAAATTCGTTGATTCAGCGATGGAATTATGGTTGCATTGAGATGGGCGACTTAGCACCTCTATCGAACGCTGAGGAACTTCCTGCGACAGTTCCCAGCTTTTATGTACTTCCAAATGATTTTATTAATGTTATTGTCCATTTTAGTCTTTGATGGACGGCCAACATCCTCGGAGTTCCTCAGAGTTTCGAAAACTGGCGAAACTTCGGAGATCACCGAGAGTATTCAAGGATTTCCTGCAATGTCTATTGTTCTCTAACCGTAACCAGAGTCCAGAGATTTTCCTGATAATTAAAAGGACCCTTTAGGCCTAATTCATTTTGAAAGATCGCCAGAGTCTTGAGAATATCCTGACGATTTTGGAGAATGAAGATCAGCGAGCAATTTGAAGCGATCTGTGTTTAGGTTCGAGGAATTTGGAACAATCGGTATTTTATTCCGTTCTAAAAGATTGCCAGAGCTTTGAGAAACTTTATTATTTCTTTTCAAGGGTTGCTAGAGCTTTGTAGATGTCCTGATGATTCTAGGGAATGTCCTGGAGTGAATTGAAATGATTTCCAGGTGGTTAATAACGGCGCAATATTTTAGAGGATTGGGCAAGGAAATTGGTAAGGATCCGATCAAATTCGTTGATTCAGCGATGGAATTATGGTTGCATAGAGACGGGCGAGCCCTGTTGAGCTGCGTTAACTTGGCCTCACCTAATTGACTAGCCGGGAGTTTTCCTATGTAAATATTTGCAAAACTTGTTCCTCAAGCAGCTTATACCGGTGACAACTTTTAATCAGTTCCAGTAACGAATTCCGGGACGGCCGTGGGTCGCGGTAAAACTCTTATAGCCGTGGTGAAAAAGGAACGAGAGGAAAGTTGCGACCCGGTATCGAGAAACAAGCTAAAGAAAAACGTACGAGACGCACTTTAAGCTGGAAGTTACGCAGCACCGGAGCGTCATAAATGTTTCATAAGGACAAAAAGATAGTTGTCTGAAATCCTCGCGCAAAAGTTGCCGCCCGCCGACGCAGCGGGAACGAACGTCATCAATCATTTTCGACTGTGATGCCGCGTCGATTATTTTCTTCCTCGGAAGAAAGTCGATCCACCAAACACAAAAATAGAAAATTTATTGCAATCGAATGGATCGCAATATTTCTCTGATGGCCGAGCAAACAAAAAAATATGTAAATCGTAGACGTGCAATGTAAGATAAAATGTTAAATTTTGGACATGAAAATTATGATAACTGGTCTCTGGATTTTATTCGTTAATAACAAAAATTAATAGGTGAAATTTAACCCTTTCGGTCCGAGCGCTCTGTCTGCCGTGATCAGTCCTTTTTTGTACGAAGATTTTCCTAAGCGTTAAATAAAAACTGTGCTTAAAAAAAATGTTTCTTGTAACAAGTAAAATTTTATTAATTATATAAGCAACATCAGATGGATGTCGGATATTTCCGGCGTTCATATCGAAAGGGTTAAAACAGTTAGAAGACTAAATGAATTGGAGAACATCGATACGTCATTCTTAATTTATTAAACTTAATGAAGACACAGGCCACTGTGGTTACCGTGGAGTTGATTGCAAGGTACAGGATCCAACTAGAAATTTTTGTATATTATTTTTAATTGAATAAACATATTGACGACATAAACAAGTTTCTTCTTGATGTAGACTTCATTGTGCACAAAGATTGATTAACATAATTTATTGACGGACATATGACATTAGACTTATAAAATGATACATCTTAATATTGTATGATTTATATTATTTTAGTCACGTGGGGAGAGTAGAAAAATTATTAAAAGAGTATAGGATCCTGACATTGAATACTATGATGCCTGATACTAGATCTTATACTAATTGAACAAGCCTCAGAAATGTTTAAAGAAAGGACAAGTTGTTTCTTCATCGTTTGATTCGTTCAGCAGTAGTTTAAACGAAAATTTACCATACAGTTCATTTATCAAACGACTCAGGAGCATCGTTTTATAGATTGATGAACATAATTTATTGACGAACATATGACATTAGACTTAGAAAATGATGCATGTTAATATTGTATGATTTATATTATTTTAGTCGCGCGTAAATAGCAGACATGTAATCACAGGATGTGCGTATTGTGAATAAATACTTTGTAGGATGATAAAAGGATATTGTGAAGAATATTTTGCAGGGCCGTTGATTGGAGTGGAGGATGACGATGACGACGAGAGGTTTCGCGTGGCAAACGACGGCCAGCGTAGTGGGGGAATTTCTAGTCAAAGATGGTGGTGGGCATCGATCAGCAAGCAACATCCAGACCAGCGTATTTTTCGGCCACAAAAGGCTCACGGTCCGCTTATAAAAGCTCGAATCGCGGTGGGGTGACAAGTACAATGTCTCGTCGTCGGCAACCTCGCCGAATTTTTATTCCGACCATCAGAACTCACCCTCTTTACATCGTCTGGCGGTCCCCGCACCCCTTTTCCCACAGGCTGCGTCGCCTCCATTCAATTTGCCGGGTTATTTTTCAGCGTAGGCCGTACTTAACGGTCCGTGCGTTTACGCGGACAACGATTTTTCAGTGGTGCAACACGCATCGCGTGCATCCGCGTCCGCGATGGTCACCCGCCTGCGTCCCCGTTCACTTTTCCACCGGTTACGACATTCCACAAGTAATTAAAAACACGCTTTAATATTAGCTATGGCTTAAACAGCCGCCGCTGCGATTGGCATTCCAACGCGCGAATTCATTCCCTTCTCTGTTAAACGCTCCTTTTCTCCAAAAACCACCCGGTCGTGGCGAAAGTTGCCATTCTGCTGCAAACGTTGCTCGATCGATTCCCAATAATTACAACAATTTCTATCAATTCGTTCCAGAAGTAATTAAAAACACGTTTTAATATTACCTACGGCTTAAACAGCCGCTGCTGCGATTGGCATTCCAACGCGCGAATTCATTCCTTTCTCTGTTAAACGCTCCTTTTCTCCAAAAAACACCTGGTCATGGCGAAAGTTGCCATTCTGCTGTAAAACTTATTTGATCGATTCCCAATAATTACAACAATTTCTATCAATTCGTTCCAGAAGTAATTAAAAACACGTTTTAATATTACCGATGGCTTAAACAACCGCCGCTGCGATTGGCGTTCCAACGCGCGAATTCATTCCCTTCTCTGTTAAACGCTCCTATTCTCCAAAAACCACCCGGTCATGGCGAAAGTTGCCATTCTGCTGCAAACGTTGTTCGATCGATTCCCAATAATTACAATTTCTATCAATTTGTTTCTGTATTAACGCGTTCACTACCAGCATCTTGATTCGCCGCACAGATTTTTAAATGCACCGTTCCTCCGTCGCAAAATATTAAAACAATTATGTAAAATTAATTTTACCGTCTTTAATCCCTTGGACAATAAAACATCGTGTCAGATAACTATTAAAAATGTATGCAAAGCAAAATTTATTTATATATATAAAATATTTTATTTATATAAAACATTTTATTTATATATTTTATATATATAAAATATTTTATTTATATATTTTACATATTTTTTTTATCGCGATGTAATAGTAGGGTGAAGACCTCCTCAATGACATGTTATACAATGACCTTCGTGTGACCTCGGGTATGAAAAATTCAAAAAGCATTACAAGTATTATCAGTGATTAATTTACACTAATTGATACATTATAATCTACACTAATTGATTCGATTGAACTACTTGTATTTCAATAAATGTTCGAAATGGTGACCATTGTTTTCAATACATTGTTGAATACGGAAAATAAATGATTCTCTAGTATACAACAATGTATTGAAAACAATGGTCATCATTTCGAACATTTATTGAAATACAAGTAGTCCAATCGAGCCAATTAATGTAGTAAATTAATCACTGATAATATTTGTAATGCTTTTTGTATTTTTCATACCCGAGGTCACACGAAGGTCATTGTATAATATGTCATTGAAGAGGTCTTCACCCCTACTATTACATCGCGATAAAAAAAATGTATAGTTCCATTCAAAAAAAGAATTGATGACCTTGTTATCTAGAAAAAAATGACCTTGAGAAAAGTTTTTTCCGAATCAATATATTGCCCCTTCGGTTAGTTTAACACTAAACCTACCACGGTCAAATGACCGGTTTTCCATTTCACATTTACTGAAATTATAGAAACGCTTTCATAGGAAATAACTAGATTGACTTCTTTATTTAAATATTGTAATGGAAGCGGTACAAAGTTTAAATAAATTCAATGTTTCAACTTCTGCAAAGCGTTTTACTTTTATATGTTTTGTGTTTGGTAGGTTTACTGTTAATATAGTCCTATAACGTTTTTTTCTATTACTAACACTAAGCTAGATATTCAATGTGGTCAAGTTAACCGTTACATGCGTCAGTCTTCGCGAACGTTGTAACGTTACCGACCCGATATTTTGCGACAAAAATGTTGCGTATACAGTGTAGTTATGATGTTGAATAATGGGACCGAGGAAAATTAATTTCACTATCTTTAATTCGACGATAAAACATCGAATCAGACCTATTAAAAATGTATGGGAAGCAACATTCTATTTTAGAATTTCTCTCTGTTCTAAGAAATGATGAACGACAAAGACATTCTAATCGCTGCAATCGTAAAGTAAAGTGTAGTGCAAAGGTTTACCTCAGCTACGAGATTACGGACATACGAGAAAATACATTATTTATCTCGTTTTATCCATCTATTCTAAAACAGAAGCTAGAAGAATCTAACAACGTATAGATGCGTCAGACTTTGCGAACGTTGTAACGTTACCGACCCGATATTTTGCAACAAAAATGTTGCGTATACAGTGTAGTTATGGGGTTGAATAATGGTACCGCGGGCTGTGACCACACATTTTGCAGCTCGTTGCGAAGACAACGGAGAACAACGGCATTGAGAGCGATTAAACGAGTCATCCAACGTCTCCGGTGTGCTCGGCAATCCGAAGTCCAAACACAAAAGGAAACGCGAGAAGAGAAAGAGAGTTGGGCACACGTGTTAAGAGGGTGGGCTGTGTCACGGTTGTTAAAGGGAAGCGGCGTCAAACATTAAGCATAATGCCCCCTCTCGACAAGAATGCGCCGCCGGTGGCCGTCGCTTGTAAACTGTCTATTTATTACGTTATTACAGGCGTCTGATGCGGAAACCAAGCGCGTGCATTCTCTTCCGTTTACTCGCGGGGGAGCAAAGAGTAGGAGGAGCTGGAGGAGGAGGAGGAGAGAGACGTCTAAACGCGGCCCCATCCTAATGCGACTCGATTTAAAATATAAATTCTCCGCGATATGTAACCCCGCACTCAAGCGGTCCTCGGTTTCTTTGGGATTCCAGAGGAAGGCTGAAGGCACGTCAACGTGGACCCTGAAGTTGGCTGCGGGAACGGACGAAGGCTGTCTTTGCTAGGGGAGACTGATATATCATTGGTTTACCGGGAAACGTAATATCCTGTTGACGGATGGAACCTTATCGGGCACAGAATGCCTCGCGGTGGATTTATTTAAATTCGAGATGGTTTGAATGCTGTCGCGGGAAAACGTGTGTCATATCGCCGCGCGGAATTTAGCGTGTGTGGGGTGAGTAATTGCGATCGTGTTGGAAACGCTATGGAACCATGGGTATTGGGAGAAATTGATCTGCGAGTTGCAGATGTTGAGAGCAGTGTCAAATGAGTCTTTTCGTATTGTTTTTGGTAAAGAAGAAAGGGGTTGGAGGATAATTTGAATATTAACACGGTCGCTACCACTGTCATGCATATGTGACGTTGTCGATCTTGCAATTTATTTACTGACAGCGAAATTAATTTTATACATTCTGCTGTTTAATATTATTTAATATAATAAGTACATAGTATTATATTCAGTGACTCCATGACTTTCTTTTGTTAAATTGTTAAAATCTTTTGTTAAAATCTTGATATTTCGTAAAGAAGATACATTGCATTTAATACGAGGGACAGCGAAACTTATGCTGATAGCGACCGTGTTAAACCTTAGCGCTCGAGTGGTGACTCTGAGGCACCACTAAAAATTGCTATACCATTATTCAAAATATTGTTTACATTATTAAATTGATATTCAATAAATTAGTTACCAAACATTTAAGTATTCTATGAGGTATTCTATCAGTTTCATTTCTTCAAAATGATAAAAATCATATAGAATGGAAATATTTTTCATCGAAAAGAAAAGTTTGGTTATGGAGTTAAAATACTTCCGAGTGCAAAGGGTGAATTGTGGTCAACTTAATCAAGGAGGTAGTCAATCATTTTCGTGGAAGTAGTAATGCAATGTTCAACCTGTTCGTTTTTAGTAGTCAGTGCATCTTCTGTACCTACGCATGAGTCTAAATCGGTGGTTCTTAATCTTTTTGAAGTCAGGCAACACTTTTGATTATATGAAAAATTTGCGGAACACCAAAAGTAATGATCCAAGAACAAACAAAAACATCCCGTGTAGAAATAAATAGATTCTATATTATAAAAATCATTTAAAAAAAAATTCGGCTTTCATAATTTCGCGGAACACCGGTTAGGAACCAGTGGTCTAGATAGTGAATGTTTTAGTGTAACGTAGAATTTAAATATTAAGTTAAATATTAATACTTAAATGACCGGACAGGTGTCCATTTTGTCTCAAATTTGTAAAGACCTCAAATATCCACCTGGAGATGTATTTCAATAAAAAATTGTGCAATTGTATGCAATAAGAAGACCAATAGATGAAATATCATTAAAAGCGTGATTAAAAAGATGATGAACGAACAACTGTTCAAATGGCTTCAAAGATTGACATGCGTACAATCATTAAAAACATTCTCAGTGTTAATACAATGTCCACAAATGTAACCATAGCGATTCAGAGTGAGAAAAAAGAAATTGAATAGTATGAATATTGAAAAGGATGCGAAAATGAGCACAAATTAAAAGAACAATGTCCACATATGATATCATAGAGGTTCCAAATTATTCTTGAAGAGGATAGAGGTTCAGAATTATCTTTTCAGAAGATACAGAGCTCAGTCTAGTCATCGCTAGTTCAGATGCTGCGTGGGAGCGACGTTGAAGCTTTTTAATTAGTATTTTAAAAGGGTTACAGATCGGATTCGAAGAGAAGGAGACGAATGGCAAACAGAAGATCGTCATACACTTAATAAATAGGAGCCATCCGTAATACCGTGGACGGTGAGACCGTTCGGTTGCAGACAGTGGCGCCCTGCGTCCCGGCGGATGCGCCACTGACGCTTTTTGCTATCGATAATAAATTACCCACGGCGATATTTCTTATTGTTAGCGGGGTGCTACCGAGTGCGTCTGAGGGCTTTGATCGGTACGTACTTTCTCTCTCTCCTTCTATATATATATCTATATATATCCACTGTCGCGGTCGTTAATCAAAGACATATCCTAACTTCGGCCCGCTTCGGCTGCACCATCGGGGTTCTCAAACTGCTCCCTTGTGGTGGACTTTATCCCCTTCCTGTTTTCTTGTCGACATTCCACTCTTTCTCGCTTCGATATCGATTCTTCCATCGGTGATGCATCGTTTCGATGCTCCATTCAATCCTAAATATCCTTGGATTATTTTTTGGTCTATGCGAAACACGTTCACTTTCGATAAATCACTTTTGCAAGTGAAGAGAATCGATAATAGGTCAGTCGAAATTCTTTTCTATTTAAAAATCGTATTGATCCAATGTTGATGCATTGTTCCGATTATTCTCTATGTTCTACAAATACTTGAAATATTTTCTACCGCACTGGAACTTGTTTCCTTTGGTGAAATTACTTTGCAAGTAAATCGAGTCAATAATAGGTCAGCCAAAATGTTTCCCTCCAACTTTCTCATACTAAAATTGAGTGGACTCAACGATGATACTTTGGTTTGATGGTGTATTCAGTACAAAATGTGTGTGGAAGATTTTCTGTGACTGTGGAACACATTCTTTTTAGGAAAAATGCAGTTAACAGTGAATAAAAATCAATAGTTTGTCAGACAAGCTATTTCAGCTACTGAATTATTTTCTTGTACAATTTATCTCTTGTTAACTAAATGTACCATTGTAATACTCTTATTCAGTCATTCATAGAGACTACAAAAATCATATAGTTAAATTCTCATGTTTATGACAACAAACTGAATATCATGTAAAATATGTTAAAACGTACAGATTTTGGACAAATCTTTTTTTCAACAATTCCTAACGGGTCCCATAGAAGAGAAAAATATTTAGAGTATAGGAGCCTAACACTGAATACTATGCTGCCTGATACTAGATCTCATACCACTTAAACAAGCCCCAGAAATGTTTTAAACTTCTGATCCTGTCTTTAAGATCCTTGTTTAAGGACAAATTGTTTCTCCATCGTTTGATTCGTTCAGCAGTAGTTCAAACGAAAATTTACCAGACGGTTCATTTATCAAACGACTCAGGAGCATCGTTTTATAGTCGGTTCGTCGAGAAGGGCGGTTCGCCTAACACACGAGTCGATTTGAATTTTACGACGCGTACAGACGGCCCCGAAATTGCGGTATCGGCGCGGGAGCCGCGATTTAAATTACGCCACCTATCTGTATATAATTTATATCCTTGTTTTCCTGTCGCGTTCCGCGGGAAAATCCAGCGCCGTGCTGGAACCAGCGTCTCAATTTAAATTATCCTGAATAATTCTCGCAATATCCGATTTTTATGGCTCGGAAAATGCGGCCGTCTTTTCGCAACCTATAACGACATGATTTCCCGCCACTGCGTAATGGACTCCTTAATACCGTGCCGTTCCACGGCCCGCAGGATCTCCTTGGGAATTGATGAGTACCCCAGAACCTTCGGAAACAGGGCTACACCCAGAAACTTCAATATTAAAACTCAAAATGTACAATATTCTGAATTGTCAATTGGTTAAAACTTATCTTAAGACACGATTCTACTTGTTAGCTTCTTCTATTTATATTTAAACTAGGCAAAATTTAATTGTGGTGCTAACTTTTAGAAGCATGAGGAGCACACTATAGCCTGAAACTTCATAAAACACAAAATGTATTATACAATATTCTCAATTGCCATATTCTATATATATTCTCAATGTAAAAATACACTAACTGCAAAAGAAAAGCTGTTAATTACACAGAAAGTTGCACGATCACATACTCACGCAACAAAGAGCGAATCGATTACTTTAAAAATAGTCTGATCATTTTCAAACATTATTTTCAAGATTGCGAACGTTAATTTATGGGTGGGTCTCTCATGGTAAGTGTTGTTTGATAGAAATACTGAACGGCAGGTGATAGGACAAAAATGTTACAACACTTTGATCATCATCTTTTATGTAGTTGACGCGTTAAGGTCATATGAAGGTCAACTTCGTTTTTTAAAATGGAATTATACACTTTTTAATACATCAATCGATACAGTTGGATGTTCTTAATAAGAAAAGCATTAACCTATTTATATTTAAAAATTAGTCGTTAAGGAGATATTTCGATTTAAATAATTAGAAGACACCATTACTGTCGCACTAAGACGTTCGTTTTTATTTCTTACAGAAAACGTTCGACATAACGACCATTTGTATTGCGGCATTTATGAAGACGGAATATCTCCTAAACGGCTAATTTTTCAACATGAATAGGTTAATACTTTTTTACAAAGAATATCCAACTGCATCGATTGATGTATTAAAAAGTGCATAATTCCATTAAAAAAAAAAGTTGACCTTCATATGACCTTATTGCGTTCACCCACGAATAAACTAACAACACTAAATTATGCCCCTCTCAGCACCATTTAATTCTTATCTGAAACATTTTTCGGTAAGACTAACAATAGCGAAGAAATCAAGATGTCAAAATCGTATACTATCAGACACACAATAATTATTTCTCCCTTTGCCAAAAATGCAATTAAACACACAAATGCTCAAGTACAGCTACGAATAGGTGAAATCAAGCAATTTCATCATTTCCAGAGGAGTTCTAGCAGTCATCCGATCGGTAAGCCGGGACAGATGACTCGGCTCATCGGTCAAGCGACAGCAAAAAGCATCTTCGATTCGGGTCCGGGCAATCTATTACACCCGGAGGCTCGTGCTGAATGCGTGAATGCGTTCTGGGCTCGTCAAACCACGAGACAGAAATCTATCTATCCACGTATGGAGGTACAATATGAGAATCGGATCCGACATCAAGCATGATGTATGGTGGTTGGCAAGATACACCCTCTGGATGTCTTTCTCCTCGGTGGGCACCCCCCTCCCTCTCGACCTCCCCTTTTTCCACCCTCCTCCGCCTCCCTTTGTCTTTCGGTGTATCAGTTTCGGCGACCGTCTCGTCCCGTCTCATCCTCTCCACCCTGGAATTCCGTGCTCTGTATATTGATGCTTGCCGAAACGTTGCTCCCCCAACAGCCACGGAAACGTATAAACACGCGCGTGGCCGTAGAAAAATATTCCCTGGGACAGCGTGTCAGGTCTCCTCCATTTTGCGCAATTCTAAGGGATGAAGCTCGCTCGCTTGACGCATCGAACGAATCACGACTCTAAGCCGACGATCCGAGACGATCGATGATGACAATGGACATTGCGAAACTTGTGCTCAAGCTGTATTTTTGCTAAAAAATTTACATTATTGTTTGTTTCTAGAATGTTCCTCAAATTCGGTGAATTTCATACATTTTCCACAAGTTGAACACGATGGGGAAAAGAAAGAAAAATTTGTGCCGATTAATTTTTGTGAATATTGAAGAGTAAGTTGGATTTTTTATTGTGGTACAGAGCTCAGTGAAATTTACACTATTGTTTGTCCGTCGAATGTTCCTCAAATTCGGTGAAATTCATATATTTTCTCACAAGTCGAACACGATGGGGAAAAGAAAGAAAAATTTGCGCCGATTCATTTTTGTGAATATTGAAGAATAAGTTGGATTTTTTATTGTGGTACAGTCTCAGTGAAATTTACACTATTGTTTGTCCGTCGAATGTTCCTCAAATTCGGTGAATTTCATACATTTCCCACAAGTTGAACACGATAGGGAAAAGAAAGAAAAATTTGTGCCGATTAATTTTTGTGAATATTGAAGAACAATTTGGATTTTTTATTGTGGTACAGAGCTCAGTGAAATTTGCATTATTGTTTGTCCCTCGAACGTTCCTCAAATTCTGCGAATTTCATACATTTTCCCACAAGTCGAACACGATGTGGAAAAGAAAGAAGAATTTGTGTCGATTAATTTTTGTGAATATTGAAGGACAATTTGGATTTTTTATTGTGGTACAGAGAGCTCAGTGAAATCAATTTAATCTTGTTACATTTTTTTTATAAATATATACTAGTCGATTCTGATGATCGCTTAGTTCAGTGATGAAGATTTTGAAGAATTTCTTATCGTGTAACAGAGGTCTGGGTTAGGTTAGGCTCTTTTCCCCGTGGAGCGGATGCTAATGGTTTAATTGAATTCCGATTATCCAAAGACGGTTTCTTCATCCCCCTATGCCGGTCCCAGGGTCCTGTTGTGCTATGAATCAAAAGCAGGGCGCGCCTGCGACTGACGTAATTATTGAGATCTCGATTCCACCAGGATATCTCGGTTCTCTTTTCTTGCTCCGCGGCCGAATGGCAGCCGCATTAAAATATTAATGACTCCCCGTATCGGAAACAGACTTCGGGAAACAGCCCTTGATTCCTCCGGACATAAATCACGGTTTCCAGTGACGCGATTTCTTTCCGTTCGCTTCGGGATCGATGGAACTTTCTTAAATCTGTCTTTTACAGAAATTGTCCTAATTCTACAAAAAAGATAGAATAATTCCAGCATATGTTTATATAATTCTTGTAACTACTGATTGCACATTTTTAAGAACAATTAGTTCAATTAGATTTAATTTCATAAAGTTAGGAAGAACATCGGAATGTCTTCAATTCTATTAATCTCTTTTGTGGAGATTGTAAATTTTTTATTTCCGAGTTTAGTAAGGCATTTATAATTAGGGGAGTCTCTGTGCTTTGTTCATTTTAATCTTTTATCACCAGCCGAGTCCCCAGTCTGCTCTTCCTCTTCTTGCTCCAGGGTTTATCGTTTCCATCTTTAATTCAAACGTCCTCGATTCGATCTCCGAGTTAGGGATAGCTGGAAAGGGTTGTGTTCGTGACATAGACCGATGACTATGGCGGGCAGTCTCGTTTCCTCGTCAAGATATAGAACGAGCCGAAGGAGGAATGACAAAGAGAAAGTGTGACTAATTCCAAGAACGCAATAATTTTCAATAGTGTCTCGAGAACAAAATTGACAACTTACAACAATTAAATAAACCCTTCAAACTCTATCTTCAACACTGTATATTTCAATTGAAGATTGAATTTCGATTCAATCACGAGTATAATTGTGAATAAAACTATTATAAGCTCTGCAAGCATTTACACCCTCCCAGAAATGTTTAAATCCAAATTCTGCATCCGTGTTCAACAAATTCTTCTGCAATAATTCAGTTCATCTATTTAAGCTTTCAAGTATAATTGTGAATAAATTTATTAAAAGCTCAGCAAGCGTTTAGATTCTCCCAGAAATGTTTAAATTCAAATTCTGCACCCATGTGTAATCCATTCTGATGCAAAAATTCAGTTCATCTATTTAAGCTTTCAAGTATAATTGTGAATAAATCTATTAAAAGCTTTGTAAGCATTCAGACCCCCCCAGAAATGTTTAAATCCAAATTCTGCATCAGTGTGCAACAGATTTTTCTGCAAAAATTCAGTTCATCTATATAATCTTTCAGGTATAATTGTGAATAAATTTATTAAGAGCTCTGATGCGTTTAGACCCTCCCAGAAATGTTTAAATCCAATTTCTGCATCCGTGCGCAACAAATTCTTCTGCAATAATTCAGTTCATCTATTTAAGCTTTCAAGTATAATTGTGAATAAATTTATTAAAAGCTCTGCAAGCGTTTAGATTCTCCCAGAAATGTTTAAATTCAAATTCTGCACCCATTTGTTATCCATTCTGATGCAAAAATTCAGTTCATCTATTTAAGCTTTCAAGTATAATTGTGAATAGATTTATTAAAAGCTCTGCAGCTGTTTGGTCTTTCACAGAAATGTTTGAATCCGAATGTACCACATGATATTCAGATCAGCGGTTTATGGAAAATCTCTAGTAAAGCGAGCACTGAATACGGAAAGTATCCCGCAGTATTTTCTCTAATATGCGAATGAAAAGCCCGATTTGAAATTCAAGCCGGTGCTCCGGCGACGAAAAAAAAAAAGAAAAGAAAAGCGAGAATCAGCGGGAATGCAAGGGAGCGCGAATTGGTCGTTGGGAGAGAGCTATCGAGGAGACGATGCAACACGGCATATGGGGCCGATATCGAGAAAGGATCACCTGTTGCATCTGGAATGATGGGGTTGGGGCCACGAGGGTTACGGTTCGAAGGCTATTCAGGAGTTCGGGTGGCAGGAACAACCCTCGATCGGTCGTGTAGTGGCCAGCGAGTGGCTATATCTCTTCGAACGTCCCGCAATCGGGCTACCTTTGCTTTACCTTCTGTCAAGACACCGCAATCGCTTTAAAGGGGATCTCCTTTCGGATCCTGCCACTCGATACCCCTAATATCCTCCACCCTAATCTTCCACCACGATCGAGAACCCTCGAAAAAAGACACAAAATAAAACTCAACCTTTCCAAAATCAATAACTTCAATTTACTGGACTTCTCTCTTCAATATTTCAAAAATATTGCTGATCAGTAGACTCTGTGCAATTTTCTACGGTATCTAAGATCTCTGTGCAACATTTTCTACATGAATTGCAAAGCGGTAACCAAACAAAAATTCATTCTCTTTGAAAACCCGATGTTATCAGATTCTTAATATTTGAATTTGTTCTAAGTTCTTAATATCATAATTCTTTTTTAATTCTCTTAATTTTTGTACTGTATTAAATTGCAGTGTTTAATTTGTTTTCGGTACAAATAAAATCTGTAGTGATCATATATCTTCATTTACGGGTTGCATGGTCAGCGAAGAAGTCAATGGCACAGAAAAAGATTGAAGGAGTTTAATAAGAGAGTATTTCAGAAAATAATATATTAAATCGTTCATTAGTGAATTAGGGTGGAACTGAGTTACAAAACATTTTCCAACACAGAATCCTGTAAAAGAGTATTTCAGAAAATAATATATTAAATCGTTCAGTGAATTAGGGTGGAACTGAGTTACAAAAAATTTTCCAACACAGAATCCTGTAAAAGAGTATTTCAGAAAATAATATATTAAATCGTTCATTAGTGAATTAGGGTAGAACTGAGTTACAAAAAATTTTCCAACACAGAATCCTGTAAAAGAGTATTTCAGAAAATAATATATTAAATCGTTCATTAGTGAATTAGGGTGGAACTGAGTTACAAAAAATTGTCCAACACAGAATCCTGTAAATAATATCTTCAAATCTTTCTAAATTGGTTATATTATTCTTTTGATTGAACAGTTGCACTATTTGAACTGCATCACAAGAACTGCACAAGAGACTGCACAAGAAACCAAAATTTTTGAATATAATATAAATTCTCTAATTTGGATGGTTTTGATGAATTGATTGTTGTGCGTGTGCTCTTTTGAAGTTTCATGGAGGTAACAAGAAGGGTTGAAGCGTATTATTTTCGCGTGGTGAAGATACAGGAAAATGCTATCAACAAAAAGGACGCTGCTGAAACGGAGCATTCGAGTCCGTCGATCCCGAAGCCGGGTCTTTTGTCGGCAGAGGGACCACCACCGGGGTTGGAAGGCTGACGGGGGTGGCTGGATTCCTGTGGGATTGTCGGAACGATGCTGGAATGCTTTATGAAGGACTGACCGGCGCCTTACAGCCGGGGCAATGATCCATTATTCCACAAACTGAATTACCACGTTGCGTCAAACAATTTTCTTTCCTTTCTCTCTCTCGTGCTTCTTCCATTATCCTGATCCTTTCGATGACCACGAGTCATTTTATATCTTTGAACCGACTCGAAGAAATATCCAAATAAATTCCAATCTAGCGATTACCATAATTGTCAGACCTGTTATCAACAAAATCGATTCAGTACAAATATTGTTCCTGTTTCTTAAGATGGAATAAAATCGTGGTCTATTGTTGTGAACGTTTAACCCTTTGCACTCGGATGGTGACTCTGTGTCACCGGTAAAAATTACCATACCATTATTCAAAACTGTTTCCATATTATCAAATTCGTCTCTATTCTATAAATTGCTAAATATTCAACTATTGTATGAGAACGCAGAATTAATTTCAGGTGCACAACGTAAAACGTATACATAAAATAAAATTGTTCTAGGTTGAAAGGGATATATTGATTTTGGAATTAAAATTGCTTCGAGTGCAAAGGGTTAAAATACCTAACATTCCCTATTAGAATACCACAAACAATCGGGCACGAACTTTTGCACCTCGTTGTTTAAACAAGACCACAATTTAATCGAATCAAAGTTCAAAATTCTTTTTTTCAAAAAAACTTTCGTTTTTCAGTGGAATAATACAGAAGAAAAAGAACATCTTCATTCCTACTAATTTCCTAGACGAGACACAAAATTGTATTAACAAAATTGCAAAAATTTGTGACCGATTCGTTGTTGTATTATAATATTCGTTTCTCTTCTAAGGAATTAGTAGAGATGAAGATGTTCTTTTTCTTGTGATTGACTCCACACAAAAATGAAATGTCAATAAATTGCGATGTGCCGAAGAAAGTATACTAATTTCGAGATACCCAAGCATGGAGTGACTATCGTAGAAAGACTATGTCCGTCAGACGCCATCGTCAGTTGTAGATTTTTCTGGTTCTTCGAGGAAAGATATTTCCTTCGAGTAATCCCAGGTTTCTCGCTTTATCGGCCGTGAAACTGTGAATTTACTGGGCCCATTATTGGCCGCAATCGGCAGAAGAACGAGTCTCGGCCGTTCCTCCATTATTAATAGGACGATTGATCAACCTAATTCTTCAGAGATTCGCGCGAACAGGGAATAACTGCGGACAGGAAAGAAAATTCCAATAAGAGGGTGGAGACAGGGCCGAGAAAGAAATGAGCCCATTTTGATAATGGGTTCCTACATGGAAGCCACACCAGGCTGTCTGTGCGAAACTCTATAGGGATTTGGCGGGCCATCGCCGCCGGATCACCGGGGAAAACGCTCTGGATATAGACGCGTGTGCGCGTCTACACACGAATTGATACGTTTCTGTCGCTGTCTTCTTACTGCTTTGAATTATCGACTGCCGGATCCCCGAAGAAAAATGATTTTCCACGGCTATTACTCTTCTGTCACGTCCGCGACATCTTATCGAACTATTCCCTTTTACACGCGAACAGAAATTCGGGCCGCAATTATTCATAATAATGATTGTTTACTACTATATTTCGTATAAATTGATTTATGAATTCATTTCACTTACGGGAGGTGTTCAGAAAAATTTGGGAGTCGGAGAAATATTTGTTTTCCATTCTTTTCAGAACGTTAAATTTGATATGTTATTAAAGCACAGCTACAAAACAATTTACGATGATTCGTTTATGTAAGATTCCTTTTTAAATAATAATATTAATAAAACGACGCTTCAATTTCAGTGATACATAAGTTTGTCAACTCATTTCTGAGCCAGAAGTTAGAATTTACAATAGTAAAGTATAGATTGTAAAATTTACAATAGTATAGAAATACTATATTTTGCCTTTGACTATGCAATGAAATACAATTATTGGTCGGTTGGTTCCCGTGACGAGTGTAATTGTAACGGAATGGTGAACTACTTTCGGGATCAATTATTCGAGGAACGGAAGCGGCTATGGGAAAAAGGCGACTCTTTTTGGGTAGCGGGTGGAGTCGTCTGCTCCTGAGTTAGCATCGTCGTCGTTAGCACTCTTTCCGTAGGAACGGGAGACGAAATAAGTGCCCGGCTGCCGAAACGTCGTTGCGGTTTACGTCGAACCTGGTGTCTGCCAGAAAGGTTAATTTTAACGAATTCAACGAGGCACGAGAGGTCGGAGTTTAACAGGATAAGCTAATTGTGGGGTATTGGCTAAGAAGTCGAGAGAAATGAGAACGAGGGTTCCCTGGAGAGAGAGACTGAGAGAGAAAGATCGACTGGGAAAGGGCTGGTAAAGCAGAGAGAGAGAGAGAGAGAGAGAGAGAGAGAGAGAGAGAAGGGTCTCTTCGTTCGGCGCGAGTCGAGGATCGTTAGCAGCCGGTAGGTGAGCGGAATGACAATGCAGTTTCTTATCAAAGATCCGAGCCTCTAAATATACCTATCTACTCCGTTTTCTGGCCAACCAGACTTCGATCCCGCCCTGCATCCCTCTGTTATCTCGAAAAAATCCCCTAAAATCATATACGAAAATTGTACAACATTTTAGAAGACATAAGAATGCTCTAAAAATGTAAATAATCAGTAGATTGCGAATTTTTATGAAAAATAAAAATTGCCTGAGCCAAGTGTAAGACAAAGAACCTAAATAAAAATTGTCTAAGTCAACCACAAGACAAGGTACCAAGATAAAAATTGTCTAAGCCAACTAGAAGACAAGGAACCTAAATAAAAATTGTCCAAGTCAACTACAAGGCAAGGAACCTAGATAAAAATTGTCCAAGTCAACCACAAGACAAGGAACCTAGATAAAAATTGTCCAAGTCAACTACAAGGCAAGAAACCTAGATAAAAATTGTCTAAGTCAACTACAAGACAAGGAACCTAGATAAAAATTGTCGAAGCCAACTACAAGACAAGGAACCTAGATAAAAATTGTCTAAACCAACTAAAAGACAAGGAACCTAAATAAAAATTGTCTAAGTCAACCACAAGACAAGGTACCAAGATAAAAATTGTCTAGGCCAACTAGAAGACAAGGAACCTAGATAAAAATTGTCCAAGTCAACTACAAGGCAAGAAACCTAGATAAAAATTGTGTAAGTCAACTACAAGACAAGGAACCTAGATAAAAATTATCGAAGCCAACTACAAGACAAGGAACCTAGATAAAAATTGTCTAAACCAACTAAAAGACAAGGAACCTAAATAAAAATTGTCTAAGTCAACCACAAGACAAGGTACCAAGATAAAAATTGTCTAGGCCAACTAGAAGACAAGGAACCTAAATAAAAATTGTCCAAGTCAACTACAAGGCAAGAAACCTAGATAAAAATTGTCTAAGTCAACTACAAGACAAGGAACCTAGATAAAAATTGTCGAAGCCAACTACAAGACAAGGAACCTAGATAAAAATTGTCGAAACCAACTAAAAGACAAGGAACCTAAATAAAAATTGTCTAAGTCAACCACAAGACAAGGTACCAAGATAAAAATTGTCTAAGCCAACTAGAAGACAAGGAACCTAGATAAAAATTGTCTAAGCCAACTAAAAGACAAGGAACCGAAATAAAAATTGTCTAAGCCAAATACAAGACAAGAAACTTACAGAAAAATGTTCTAAGCCAATCGTGAGCAGCAGAACCCGAATAAAAATGTTCTAAGACAATTGTAAGCAACAGAACCAAAATAAAAAAAGTGTTAAGCTAATTGTAAGAAGGAGATCTCAAATGAAATTCATTATAAAAACTGAAATCTTCCTAAGTAGATCTTAAGGGACAGGAATTAAACAAAGTTGAGCAGACCATTGATGTCCGAAGAAAAGAGACGTCCGAGAGTCCGCTAATCTGGGAGTTATCAGTTCAAATAATTCATCGATAAGTCTCCAGCGGACTCCACCGCCGATAATGGAGGGTCCGGCCTCGGAGGCTGACTTATTTATCCAGATAAATAATAGGAAATAAAAACGGCCGGTGCCTCGGGACAGGATGTACCGTGGAGCCCAGTCACGGTAACAAATGTCCGCCACTCGATCTAAATTGAGTTACCTACGTATGGAAGAGAACGTTCCCCTTGGTGCGTCGCCCGACCATCCTCCTCCTCCTCCTCTTCCTCGTTCTCCTCTAACCCCTCGTTTTCTTCTTGGACCCTGGGGCTGACTATCCCCCTCGTAGAACCGGGATATCGCTCGTAAGAGATTCGGCCTGGGACAACGGCCATATTGCTGGCTTTCTTTTTTCCAGCGTCCCGTAACGGGAGTGGGGGGTTGGATAGATTTTTCTTAGCGGACTTAATCTAAGCCCCCGAGTATAAAGCGACGATCGAGGAGGAGGAGGACTCGAGCTTTCTCGAATTTTTTATTCGAGGCCAATCTTCGTTCCTGCTCTGCGAACGAATCGCGCTTAGAGACGCTCGTTTCGTCTAGGCTGAGGTGTTGCTGCCTCTCCTGCCGAGCTTCACTGATCCCCAGATAATTTTTGATCAATTTTACTGGAGCCTCTTTTGTACTTTCTCTATCCTTTCGGTATTCACTAAATATACTCGGTTTAGATATTACTTTTTTCCCGTAACCGTTTTTTGTTGGTTTTAAGTGAGAACAAATATGGCGTTGCTCGTCGAGAGAAGATTCCGAAGAGAGTCTATTAAACACAAATATTATTCAATCTTTTTAACCAGTTAATTGTGACGATCTTTTTGCAAAGCGCGCACCAGTGTGTGTTGCGACAATCAAGCGATGACGGGTATAGTCGTCAAACAAAGAGTATTTTTTTCATTTGCTTGTTTTATTTCGTCTTGACCTTGAACCATTTTAAACGTATTGAAATTTACGAATGTAATTTAGTTTTCGCCGAAATTACAATTTAAATATCAAATTGTAACAAAATTTTACGCGTGAAGGATATAGTCGCCATGACACAAAATTCTGTCACATCTCCATGACGGATATAGTCGTCAAACACACTTAACTGGTTAAACCCTTGTCCTACAACAACGAGTGAGACTCGTGGTAAGAAATTTGTCCCAAAAACAATAAGGACGAGTCTGACTCGTGGTACTTCGTTCGGAGCAGTGTCACCAGATCAGTTAAATCGAGGGGAATACAGTTTACCACTTCTCCGATGACCAGAGTAATATGTAACACGTTGCGCGGCACGTCACGTGACCAATCTACAGTCTTAGTGGGGGACGTTGGAGTGGGCTTATGGAATGGGAACTCGTCTTCTATCTAGTGTCTCCGAATGATTACCCCCAAAGCAGCTTGCCAGCTCGTGGGCGTTGCACAATATCGAAAACCACCCTAAATGCGCCGATTGGTTAAGGACAATTCTCCACTATCCGAACCACCGTGGAAGGAATTTCTAGTCATCCCCAGTCGATTCTTTCCCATTTTTTCTTACATCAGATCTATTCGAACCATCGCTTTATTCACTTCACTCTTCGTCCATATCAACACTGTAGTAGCTAGTCCTTTCGTTAAATACATATATTGTTACCAGCAGTGTCTGATTATTTGCTGTGATAAAATACCACGAAAATCCATAAACCAGCTCGCATACTTCCTAAAGATTGTGCGAGCACGCGTCACATCGCGAACACTACAATTTTCGCGACGTCGGTGACGCCACAATAAAGGCATTAAAGTAAATGTACGAATAAAATAAATATAAATTAATATAAAACATCCTAATCATTTCAACAGTGAAATAAATGGTAGAACAAGAGATTGAAAACAGCATTGAAGGAATAGAATAGAATAAAGGATGAACACCGATAAACGTTAGTTCGGTTATCGATCGTAAATTTGTTAAAGACAGAATAAATAATGTTATTGGCTCAAAGGTTCGATCTAAAAAGAATATTAAAGCAATCTTGCTAGTTTGTTAAAAATTTCTACGTTTCGATCCTAATGTGGATCTTTTTCAAGAAAGAATGAGAGTTGCGTCTGAAAGAATTTTAACGAATGCCGTGCTGAACACCGATATCATAAATTACAGTATTCTATCCTTATGATCTCCATTCATTAATTTGGTAAAAATCAACTTCAAATACATTAAGGAATTTATTGTACTATTGAAGTTTATTTTGATAGTTCGCTTCAAAATTGAAAAATTCGAAAATCTATGAATTTCAAAGATTCTTGAGTCAGGTTTGGTCAGTTTGCACTCTTGAGAGGGAACTTCTCTCTTTTTTTTCAGGGACAGACCCGAATCCGGGGACGTTAAAATATTGTTTTTGCTTGCACGCGAATAATTTCGACGACCATCCGAAAAAGTTATCAGAAGAACATCTGCTCCGGGCAGTAAAGAGCAGGATTCAACAAGCGTGCGCGTTAACGTCGCGTAAATTTTTGTTCCGGCATGGAATTAACGCTTGTATAGGGGCCGCAGAGGAATAGCCGAGAATGAGGATGAGGATGAAGGCGACGGACATGAGTTACACGGGCATAATAATCATTACCAGCCGCAAATGTCCGGAGCTCTAGATCCGAGCGTGTGTCGACTATACAGAGGTTACGAGAACAGTTAGCGAGAGAGACGGATAGAGGAAGGGTACCGAATGAAAGACAGAGAGAGAGAAACAAAGACAGAGAATATGCATATTTGCCAAGAATTAATGCAACCGCAAAACGTTGACGCTGTTTACGATCAGCTCGATATGTTCCGCCAGTTCACCGTTACGCGTTAACGTTGCAATTGCTGTACCCCGGTGTAGTTTACAATTAATTTCGCGCCTGCTCGCTTCGAAACCCTAATTGACCAATCCGAATAGACACAATACAACCGTGGTCTACGGTGGAGCCAAGTTGAGCGAATGATAACACGAAATATCGGATTTTTGTACGCCGAGTTCGTTAATCGAATTTTATATTATAATTCACTTGGATTCTACTACTATGTATTACATCTACTTTCTAATTTTTATATTCGACAACCACACAATGGGGTTTATGTACCCTAAGTCTACAGATTCAATTTTACTGTGTATTTCAGTTCACTGACACCTGCGATCTTCTTTTAACCCTTTGCACTCGGAGCTATTTCAACTAAAAATCCAAACATTTCTTCTAACCTAGAATATTTCCATTGTACATAATTTCTTTCATTATATGCTTACAAAAATGATATAGTACCTCATAAAATACTTATGGCGGCTGAAAAGTGTGTGAGAGGAGGAAAAAGGAAAAAGAAGCGTTTCGTCCTAGGCCCGCTAGAGGACTCGTCAGTAAGGCTATCTAGCGGACCCGTCCCTTAGACGCGGGATCAGTGATGGGAACTCCGTGGGCTCTAGGCGAAAATACTACCACCACTCTGACGTACCGTCTTCCCCTACTTTGCTTCTACCGCGCACGCGCTACACACAAGCGTACCTCTACTCTGTCCGTGTAGAGTAGAGGTACGCTTGTGTGTAGCGCGTGCGCGATAGAAGCAAAGTAGGGGAAGACGGTACGTCAGAGTGGTGGTAGTATTTTCGCCTAGAGCCCACGGAGTTCCCATCACTGCGCAGGGTGTCGTAAGGACAGTTTAGGACGGTGTATATACACACAGAGGAAGATTCAGGTAGTAGCGGGAAAGGTGTTGTCGTAATGTCCCTCTGTTGACGAGCATAGGAAGTAGCCGCCACATATTCAAATGTTTAGTAATTTATTACATTTCAACAAATTTAATCATGCGAACAATGTTCTGAATAATGGTGTAGCAATTTGTAGTGGCGCCTCAGAGTCGTCATTCGAGTGCTAAGGATTAATTTCTACAGGATCGAATAACTAGAGAGCATTGGATTTTTAGGACCCGAGTCTGGGCTGCAGTTTCGGGCAAAAATCAGTAGATGAAATATCAAAGCTTGACCAATATCGATGCATTATTTTAAACTTATTAGACTCTTCTTAGAGGAAAAAGGAAGTTTTTATCTGACTTCTGTTCCTCGAAATCGAAATACCGATTTTCATCTAGCAGAAAGATCTGCAGTCCACTCATCCCCAACTCCCAAAAATTGTCAGTCCACCAATGATCAACGACACCATGGACCCCCAGCGTCGTTACAAACCACGGTACCAGTAGAAGTTCTCCGATCCCATGAATCTTCCTTTATGGCGTTCTCTCTGAACACCGAAGGATCAAACGGTTATCTTGGTCCGCGTGATATTTTTCGGGTTACAATGTCGTGGGGTGGCTACGGGTGGACAAAGCTTTTGCGCAGGGGTGGTCGATTCTCAAAAAGTTCGCTCCCGAAGACCGGAAGGTCCTCGATGGTTAAAGGGGGTGTTGGGAACAGAAAAGGGGCAGAGCGTTCATTGTTTCCGCGGTGTAAAAGGTAGGCTAACAGCTAGGCAGTCCTGTACGGCGTAGGAAGCAAGAAGTACGATGATGGTGGAGGAGAGCGTGGCACGGGGGGTGGCAGGGTAAAAAACCGTCAAGAGAGAGAGAGAGAGAGAGAGAAGGGGAGACAGAGAGCTAAAGAGAGTGTAGAGGGGGTGGTAGGGTGAAATGCGGAAGGGGCCTCGAGCGATTCAGGGTGTTCCGCAAGTGTAAATGCCAAGTGAACAGTTCGAGTGAACAGCCCTTCAGTACTCGCGGTGGCTCTCGACCTTTATAATCCGAGCATAATTACTGGGCGGGCAGTATAGCGCCACCTCCGCGTTCCTGCCGCACCCGCACCCGCACCTAACCCGCACCGCCCGTGTCCTCCTCCACACCCAGCATCAGAGCAGAACCACCAGCCGCTGCCATACACGAGAGATTAATTGTTATTAATTATTTTCCCGCGGCGGGTAATTGCGTCATCGCCGGCAGCGGTGCTAGCCCCCGACGGTAACTAGCAACGACGTCGGCTTCGCCGTTTAACAATGAAGCCGACCGCGTCCTTTTCAGGCCTGGCCGGAAGCGGACGCTTGAAAACTGCAACCCGCACCCAGAGCCTGCATGGCCTCGGCTCTCTCCCTACGCCGACCAAGCCACTTCCGGTTATATTCTTTCAACCGCTCTGCACTCTCTCGGCCACCGACAGCTCGACCCTCGTTCAACCCGCTCGTTTTTCACCTTATTCTCTTATCCAGCTAACCACCCCCCACCCCCCCACCCCCACCCCCCCGGCAAATCTTATTCGAGGACGTCATCTCGATGCTCTTGCAGTCTTACTAATGTTCGGACTTAATCCTCTACGCTCGTAATGACACGTTGAGGATCTAGTTTGTGGTTTGCGTGGTCGTTCAGCAGTGGAAAGATTGCTGGCGATCACGATTGTTGCAAGGTTTAAAACTGTGGGATCAGGACCCTCCCAAACCAAATACACTGTGGGCGCTCAGTGGCTCGAATCCCACCGCCGTCACCTCTGGAAATTCTTCTATGTGATATTATACTGCGTTGCCCAAGGTGGTTTGGAGCACACCTTCATAAGCTGTAGGTCCACGTCGCTAATAACCTTAGCAGTTGATGCGACGTTAAAAACAATAAAATCAATTAATCAACCAAATACACTGTATGAAAATTAGGAAAAGTAGGAGGGTTCCTCATTTTCGAGGAATTCCTCATTTTTCCTAAGATCCTACAAATCTTTTGCTGGTTACAATCTAATTAACAAGCTATACTGTACTCTACATGGACAAAATGAATTTCATCCTCCTGTTGATTGAAATCGCTATTTCTTAACACTACACATCTGTACTACTACCTTAACTTTACAATCTCAATAATCGTAAAATAAAAAATAAACCTAGTGTTGAGATACAAAAAACGGCTTTTGAGTCTGTCATCTAAAGGCAAGGGTTTGGAGAAAGAAAAGATTACTCGTAGTCATCATTTGCTCAAATGGATGTGGCAGTCTTAGCGTTGCCCTACGCCGCTGTCGCCTTGGAAAACTCTTTATTTCCTTGCCTATTGTTCTGTGTTCGGCGCGGGTCTGGTCGATCCTAATATACATCTGGCGACCAGATTCACGCAGGCCTAACCTTCTCCGCTGACTTTTCCAGTTTTCGCTTGGGCCTGTTTAGGGCCCAACTATACTGCCGGGACTGTGATTTTTTTTTACGTAGAATGGGGTCTACGGTCGGGGTTTTCTCTAAACCCCATCCTATGTAAAAAAAAATCACGTCCCGGCAGTATAGTTGGACCCTATATGTCTACGGTCAGGCCCCGGGCGAACTTTCCCTTTTTTGGCATCTTTTTCTATTGCCCTTCTCCTCACTTTTTCCTGGAGAGTTGTCTAAAGGTTTACAGGGCATTCGGTAATGAGTCGAGACAACAAGTGTCCCTTTTGCACATCGAACCTTTGCTTTGAATAAATGTGAGTTGAGGATATATTCTACGGTGTCACATATATTATTCCACCTATACCTCCTCAGGATTATTGAAATCATTGGTAAGACCCACCGTCCTTAAAGCAAAAATGACATTCATCTACCAAAAATTCATGTGCAAAGAGAGTCTTACCAAAATGGATAGCGTAGTTTTTATCAATATGAAAGGCAATCCTATAAAGATTTTTACAAGACCACAATGCAAGAAATGGAAGATGTTCAGGAGAAGACAGTTCCTGCGTCCCGAAATCTCCAAATCCGCAGCTACAAGTTAAAGACACCGTAGAGGCTACTCATTTGGACAGACTCTAATCGTCCATCGCGCAACCAGCAAACGGTCAAGCTAGTATTTTCGGATGATCACGAGTTCCAAGGGAGCAAGAAGATAGTTAGGACACTAGAGGGAGGACCGGTTATTTGCGATTGAAGTAGGTGCCATATCCTCGTCCTCCTTTCCTGAGAATTGTTGGACTTTGTCCGATGTTGCTGTAAAGGGACCACTTGGTAGGTAGGGATTTAAGAGTGCTTGGGGCACTGTGACGTGTAAATTATTTGAACAGCGCCTTGCCTTGTTGAAGTCTCCTGAAGGAGGCTAAAGTTTTACGGGGTCTTGGAGCTATGGCAGCAGCTTCAAGTTTGGGTGGCAACAATTGTTGTGACGCATTTCATAGCGAGCTTCGATGGTTTGAGGTATCGAAAGAATGTAACTTCGTAGACTTATTGAAGAAGTTTAGCTATCTAGCTAAGAACGTAGCTAGAAAAATGCGACAGTCTAGAGGAGTCTTCAAATATTAACACATTACCGACCGGTAGCCGATTAATCGGCTTTTGGTCCCCAACACTCACCGACCGGTAGCCGATTAATCGGCGTTTTCTCCCCAACGCTCATAGAGCCGGTGCCAGGGAAGATCTGCGGCCGACTGGCCGGTGAGAAGTTCATAGGATGTTGAACTGCTACCGGTCGGTGAAGTGTTAAAACAATGTCTGAACCTTCTTCATCCCTATTTGAATAAATCAAATTTAAATCATTCATTCGTCCATCTACTTCTGTCAGGAAATTATAGTGTAAGGGGTTAAATTGTTGTCAGAGACTTCAAGCTACCTAGGATGAAAGAGTCCACTTTGTCAGAGCAAAGCTCCGAAGGATTCACCGCGTTTTCCAAACTGCCCAATCCAAGATTATGTCATTACGCCTCATTTGATGGAAGGGTCAATGAAAAAGCGATCGTTAAAATTCACCGGTGGTCAATTCACCTCGATAGTTTGAGGCATCGAAAGAATGTAACTTCGTAGACTTATTGAAGAAGTTTAGCAATCTAGCTAAGAACGTAGCTAGAAAAATGCGACAGTCTAGAGAAGTCTTCAAATATTAAAACAATGTCTGAACCTTCTTCATCCCGATTTGAATAAATCAAATTTAAATCATTCATTCGTCCATCTACTTCTGTCAGGAAATTATAGTGTAAGGGGTTAAATTGTTGTCAGAGACTTCAAGCTACCTAGAACGAAAGAGTCCAATTCGTCAAAGCAAAGCTCCGAAGGATTCACCGCGTTTTCCAAACTGCCCAATCCAAGATTATGTTGTTAGGCCTCATTTGATGGAAGGGTTAATGAAAAAGCGATCGTTAAAATTCACCGGTGGTCAATTCACCTCGATAGTTTGAGGCATCGAAAGAATGTAACTTCGTAGACTTATTGAAGAAGTTTAGCAATCTAGCTAAGAACGCAGCTAGAAAAATGCGACAGTCTAGAGTAGTCTTCAAATATTAAAACAATGTATAAATCTTCTTCCTCCCGATTTGAATAAATCAAATTTAAATCATCCATTCGTTCATCTACTTCTGTCAGGAAATTATAGTGTAAGAGATTAAATTGTTGTCAGAGGCTTCAAGCTACCTAGGATGAAAGAGTCCACTTTGTCAGAGCAAAGCTCCGAAGGATTCACCGCGTGTTCCAAACTGCCCAATCCAAGATTATGTCGTTAGGCCTCATTTGATGGAAGGGTTAATGAAAAAGCGATCGTTAAAATTCACCGGTGGCGAAATCTGACCAAAAATCATCTATTCTGATGAGCCAGGAAGATTGTACCGGTCTTTCATCGTCCACTTCCCCCGTGATGCAATCACCCCCGGCGGCCGCCAGTAATTCTCGCGAGTAAAGCATAGTAACGTGGCCACATACTCGAGGTTTTCGTGTTCTGCGGGTCCGCGGCCGGGTAGAGGGTGCGTTCATTCCGCACCGTCCCGTGCGGACTGGTCATCCCGCCGGAGGACGACACAATTAAAATAGCTATGCTTACCAGGGCTAGCAGAGAGAGAGAGAGAGGTGCTGTGGGTCGAAAAGAGCGAGGGTTGCGGGCGTGAGGGGGCGAGAAGGGAATAAGAGGAAGTGGATGTTGCCGGCCCGAGGAAGAAAGAGGAAGAGGGTAGCACCCCGGGGGTACCCGCGAGAGGGTGCTGGTAAGTTCTTTCCGCTCGGCTGCAAGCAGAAAGGGAATTATTTTAATTGCGGACAGCCTCGGTCGACCAACCCCCCACCTCTTGTCTGCCTCCCCGGTCTTTCTTCGGCCCATGCATGTGACTCTCGACGATCTCCCTCGGATTCTCTTTCTCTCTCTTCTGTTCGTTCCACAGAGCAAATTCCACCACCCAACCGTCCATCCACCCACGGTCTATGTGTGCCCTGGAGTTCTCCGACCACCGCGCATTTACGTACCGGCTTAAGCTTGTGCAGACCACTGCCTAGGTGGCAGGATTTGCCCCCAAACCCGCCTGCCCGAATAAGAATCCCTTCTTCCAACGGGAAATCCGATTTTTTAGCGATCGGACCTTTGGACGTTCTCTTTGATCTCTTTTAGTAGCCTTAGTTTTGATTTGGAGACGCTAGCAAAATTATAGATACCAAAATTTAGGGACTTTACTATCCAATTTGCTGCAGGATTTTTGGTTCAGGTGTAGTTAGCAACATGGTTTCTTTAGGTCGAAGGTCTGGACATTTTGATCTCTTCTATTTGGCCTACTTTGGATTTATTCGCGGTAGAAAGTTCATAGACACAGGAATTTGGAGATCTTCTTTCCTCTTCAATTTTGTGCGATTTTTGGTTCAGATGTTGTTGGTAACACAGTTTCTTTGGATCGGTGATGTGGAAATTTCCTCTGCTCTCTTCTATTGTCTCCAGTTTTGGTACGGAATTGTTAGGAGGTTGACAGTTGTAGGATTTTGAGGAGGATTCTTCACTCTTGAACCTAGTGCGATTTTTGGTTCAGATGTTGTTGGTAACACAGTTTCTTTGGATCGGTGATGTGGATATTTCCTCTGCTCTCTTCTACTGTCTCCAGTTTGGGTACGGAATCGTTAGGAGGTTGACGATTGTAGAATTTTGAGGAGGATTCTTCCCTCTTGAACCTAGTGCGATTTTTGGTTGAGTCCCGAGAAGACATCGATAAAAAAAATCTAGGAGGAACATCAAAATAAGGGGAGCATCATAATAGCAAGAAATAATTATGCACCTCACTGTGAAGTCATCTTGAAGACTCTAAAAATTTGAAGGTCCCAAAGACTGAGGACTTGAAATCTCTATAAGTGAATTTGTTAGATGTTTTAGACTACCAAGTCCCTAGAAGATATCGATAAAAGGATTGATGGAGAGCATCAGATTAGAGGATGCACCTTAAACTCAAAACAGGATTATGTGTCTCACGTAGCTACCTTTGCTACTATTCAAACTACCACAGTATACATAGTTTTATAAATTTTACCCTTTTTTTAGCATTTCTGCAGTCGAACCTTGAAGATCTTGAAAATCCTGAAGAGTTCAAGGATTTAGAGCCCCGGTACTTCAACTTGCAGGACATTTTAGCCTAGACCAGGCCTCAGGAGTCACCAATAAGAGGAGGACTCGGCCGGATGGGAGTCGACCGTCAAAGCTGGTAAATGAATCAGTTTTCCAAGGAGTGTTTTTCTTGGCGAGACAACGGCGTCAGGGAAGAGGCTGCTCCCGGCTCGAAAGAAGCGTGAACACGAGACGCTGGTCTCGTTCCTGACTGCCTATAGACTGGGTGGAACGATGCGCGAAAGGTTTATCGCTCTGACGGCTGTTACGAACGCTTGGCATGGTTGAAATTAATCCGAGCGGAGCCCTCGGTTAACCTCCTCAAAAGCGGCCGCAAAACGTTGCCTCTCTCCTGCCGCGTCTCACAACGGGGCATTTCATTCACCGGGCCCGTGGCTCGCAAGAGATCATCGTTCTCCTCTCTCCTCCCCCCTCTCTCTCTCATCTGGCTCTCTCGCTACATTTTCTTGGTCTCTCTTTCTAGCGATGCAGTTCGCGCCGGTGAGATCAACGAGGCGGTGCCCTCCTTGTGTCGTGCGTCGAGAAGGAGAGGATTAAGCCAGCTGGAATTCTGCTGGTGTACGCTCTCTCTCTTCCTCTCTCTCTCTCTCTCGTCTCTCTCCCTCTCTCTCTCGCTCACCGGTGGCATTCAGTGGCTCTTTCGGGTTGAAAGAAGAGCGTGATTTCCGACGCGAGAACATCTTTCTGCGGAGCCAAACACGAAAGGAGACATCAGTCTGCTCTTGGGCCACCGTTGTCGCGTACCACGCAGATAATGGCCGCCCAACCAACACGCCCGCTGAACACGTAATCGCGATAACGAGTATCCTGCAAGTTGCACCGCTTCTTGATCTCCGAGCCGCTTCAGTTTCATTTTGTACCTCCTCAAGAACATGCAACCGCTGCAGCCACCACCACCACCCCCCGATGAACATCACCGCTGCAGAAATACTCCTCGAGATTCGCAGCCTGGCGCGAGTCTCCATTCGTGTAGATTTTTCTGGCTCTTCTAGGAGAGACTATAGACTGCGAGATTCTGTAGCAGTCGGTTAGGTCTGGGTTAGGGCGTTGCTTGAGGGCCAGTGGAAAGTTTGATAATAGAAGTAGAAGCTCCAATACGGGAAGTTCTTTGGGAGGCTAAGAGAACTGAAGCTGTGTGAGGGATTCTTGATAGCATAGCTGGTGATTGGAACAATCTTAACATTATTTTTACCATAGCTGTTAAGAGACACATTTAAAAATTTTAAATAGAAATTGACTGAGACTGCGAGGATGCATTACAGGGAAATTATTGAATAAATCGGTTGTTTTGAAAATACAGGATGATCGGTAATTGGTGGTACAATCCAGAAGGCGGTGATTCTATATACAAAAATAAGTCGAAATAGATGTACATACAACCGGGGTTGAAATAGTGTTAATAACAATATTATTCGAGAAATATACAACTGGTAGTTCAATATTTAAATTGGGATTAATAAACAATCAAATTTCTATCCTCAGCTCCTCTATCTGAACGTCCTGAAAGCATTCCAAATTTATACGAAGCCCTTTTGTAAAATTTCCTTGTAAATCGTCCAATCCACTCATTGAAAAACCACCCCGTATCGAACACACCCTAAATCGTTCCAAAACAACCTCTATTTACCTAGTTGGGGTACATCAATCCTATGAATGAACTAAAAAGGACACCCTTAAAACGTTCAGGGACATCAACCCTATCGACGAAGCGAAAAGACACCCTTAAAGAGTTCATAGTACGGGAATCGTATAATCGGCGAAGAGAAAAGCCAGGGTGGCGCTGTGTCTGCCATTTAGTCTGTACATTCAAGATCCCGGGACAGCGTTTCGATCTCGTTGACACTCGCAGCCATGAAATCGGTGCGGCTTTTCGCGTCAATCTCTCAAAGTAGAATCCCAACGTCGGCTTATTGTGGCGGTTAAGGGGTGGCGTAGACGGGGGTGGTTGTTGGGTGGCCTCGAGTGGAGTCTCTGCCGGCTCGTTACGCACCAATTAAATGCGTGCAGCCTGGCTGCCAAAGATATTAGAGTTATCCGAGCGAGTGGCCGGTCGAGCAAAAATAAGTAATTAGAAATACCGCATGGATAATATACGCTGCAATTAAGGCCGAAAGAGGGCCACCTAGTTGCCACCGCGAAAGCACATTGCTTCTCTCTCTCTCTCTCTCTCTCTCTCTCTCTCACACACACACGCTCTCTTTCTCTTACTGTTCTGGTCGTTTCCACCTCCGCAACGGTGGCTCGGCACAACCCCCACCCTTTTGGAGTCGGTTGCAGTGCTGGTGGGCACCGTGCAAAGGGGGGTGGAGCCTCAACCGGATGCGGATTCATAATTAAACACGCCCTTAAAACAAAATCATTACGGCTGTGTCGACTCGGCCTGGCTCTTCCAACCACCCGCCCCTCACCATCCACCCCGCACCACCATCGCACCCCCGCTCATCCCCTTATCGGCCATCTCTATCTTTTCTTCTCCCGGAACAACCCCCGTCGTCGTCGTCCTCGTGTCCCTGCACCACACCGCCGCGCACCCTCTTGACGCTGTTCCGCGCGTACTAGGTGAGCCAGTAGAATAGCCGAGAAGGTGAAAGAAACGCGGAGAACACCGGGAGAGGGGCTGTTCCCGATGTCCTCCGCCGTTCCTCATGCTTTTGCTCCTCATTCACGTAAATACATGCCCGTGCGATCGTGCACGCCGACAAAGATCCAGTTTGCTACACTCTACACCGGTGCAGTTGGCCACTTACTATGCTCGCGAGCTCAGGCTGGGTCAATCTTCCACATTTTGATCCGATGTTTAGATTATCGTCCTTTTTCTACAGTCTGATAGAGGATTTTTTAATTCTTCTTTGTCCTTTAACCCTTCAGAGACGACAACCCATTCTGATTGCTGGTTCGTTTTTATATGAACTATAATTTTTAGAATTTTAAATATTTTAAGTTCAACAAATTCTACTGTATACTCCAAATATTGGAAAATATGGTATGCTAAATTTCAATGCAATGTGGTCGCCCGATTTTATTAGAAAATTTTTCGAAGGAGGCCTACAAAATGACGCTGCAGTCAATAATATGTCAATGCATGTCAATAACTGAAGTTTTCTACGATATTCGATGATGTTGCATTTTATAGTTCAAACCCCTCAAGTATGAATAAATCTGTGATCATCCGAGAACATCAAAATCTACAGTAATTTGTCAATAGATTATCGAGGAAGTTATAACAAGAAATTGAAATTGGGTAATCGCGTACACGTGGTTATTGACATAAGGGTTAACAATTTTCCTATGTCATCGCTATGCCACCGCCAGAGCAACATGCCGATACTAATTCCACCCCTTCCAGGACATGTGCGTGGGTTAGACATTTGTCCTGGTGTCGAAGAAGTGGATTGCACCAGTGTTGCAATTTTTAAGAATTTTGCTACCTGACATGCTGGAACCCGAGGAACGAAAAAGCCAATGTAAAATAGCTTGATTAATCAATATAAAAGTGTCCATCGATTTTTTAATCAAACAAAGTGTCCTAACGAACACAGACAGAAATAAAGAAATTCGCAGAAGAAATCGGTCATCGCCCGAGCAACGTGCCGATACTAATTCCACCCCTTCCAGGACATGTGTGCGAGTTACACATTTGTCCTGGTGTCGAAGAAGTGGATTGCACCAGTGTTGCAATTTTCAAGAATTTTGCTACCTGACATGCTGGAACCCGAGGAACGAAAAAGCCAATGTAAGATAGCTGTATCAATCAATATAAAAGTGTCCACCGATTTTTTAATCAAACAAAGTGTCCTAACGAACACAGACAGAAATAAAGAAATTCGCAGAAGAAATCGGCCATCGCCCGAGCAGCGTGCCGATACTAAATCCACCCTTTCCAGTACATGTGCAGTTACTATGTCTCGAAAGTGGATTGTACGGAGTCGTACAAAACGTGTAGCAGCACTTCCGGACTGGTTCCTGGTGTCCTGCCTGGTGAGGATCGAAGGGGAGAGCAGGTCGAGAGAGGACACAGGAGAGACACAGGAGGAAACAGAGGGAAAGGAAGAACGCGAGGAGGAGAGACGCACCTCTCTCGCCAACACCGGTTGTTCCAACGCGGCGTACTCGGTGGAGAGGGTGGAAGCTAGTTCCGCACACCTACCCCTTGCTTCTGGGAGGATGAGGGGGTTGGGCATGCTGAACCCACCGCCGAGGCATCCGGGGATTCGAACTGGTTCCACCCACAAAGTCCATCGCGCCGGTCCGGCCGGCCCGCGAGGAGCTTTTGCTATTTTCTCATAGCGGCTATAACCGAGGAGATCCAACCCCCTCCAACCCCTTCCGACGTCATCCTCCTACGCCGGGGATCGGCCAGTCATCGAGTGGCTACCCTGGATTCGTTAAGGAATTAAGGATACATGCGCACCAACTTTCGGGAACATAGTCTCTCTCTCCAACGGCGCTGCTGTTACTACCCCGGACCAGGAGAATCAGCATTGCGGCTGCTTGGATTTTCTTTATGCGCTATTTGGATGCGGATGATATATCGATACTATGCGGATGAGACCGCCCCCTGACCAACCCCGTCCTGCAGAATCCCTCTGCAATCATTACGAAGAGAACACGCTGAGGATTTGGGATATTGCGTGGGGGCTATTCTCAGATTTCGGTCTTGTGCTAGAATGTTTCGGAATGCCGCTTTGGAAATGTTTCATTAATGGTTTGTTGGCTCGTTTTTGAATAATTGAGATGTGGAATCTTTAGGAGCTAGAGATATGCTGGGAATGTTCGTCAGAATTTTTTACACAAACGATGTTTAATATCTTGATATGTTGAGTCGGATTTGGTATGAAGGTTTCGAGAAAAATCTCTTAAGTAAGAATAATGCTCTTTTCTGTCGAGGAAGAATGGAAAGTCTTTTATGCATTGTATTTTTCGTCAGTCTTTCAGCATTCAAGTACATTTTCTTTCTCTTCTAAGAAATTGTAGAAGACGAAGAAATTTTAATCACTGCAGCCTCGAAGAAAATCATACGGAAAGGGGTTAAAGTGGATTTTCTTTCTCTTACTAATACTCTCACACACAAATGCGTTTTTAAGAACTACTACTAAACTTGTCATTTGAAACAGTCTTAGACACTTGTTAGAATAGGAAAATATTTCTAGAACATAAAATTGATTACAAGGATGAAATTCTGTAAATCTGGTTTTCACTTTACCGATTGCACCCTGACATGGATCCTCATTATCAGAATTGATGAAACTGTTCAAAATCGTGTATTTTTTATACAATTTAAAATATTACACATCAAAAAATAGATTATATGTTCCTCATAATATTGAAATATACAACAGAAATGGAAAATTGATGGTGATAGATTTTTTGACAGTCGTCAATTATTCTTTTGTATGTACTGATGCTAGAGATACGACCTGGTCTCTTGCGTAAGACTTTATAGAATTTTTCTTATATCTTTTACAAACTCTTGTAATAATTTTTGAAGGTACCTGATTTAATCTCTTTCATTTAAGACTACATGTTTGAATCTAGTGATCATGGTTTTAGAATCATCATTTACGTTCAAGTCAATGTATTTTGATCTTTTAACACACATTTCAACATGCAATCTAAGTCCTCCATTTTGAATGAAGACTATTACAAATTCAACCCTTCAGTGCTTACTCTGATTCATTATTTTCACTATATTTGTTCTACTAAGAGATAAAATTAATTTTCCTTGACCAATTCAGGTAGAATAAACATCGAATACAATAATTCAGTCATTAAATGATTGAAGTCCATTATGAACGTCCATTCAAAGGTGAACGAAGAGCAAAATTGAAACAGAAACAGCCGAGATTCCAGTCTAAATGTATTTCCCATATTTTCTAGCGCCGAGGTCTAATTTTCCGGCGAAGTCTAGCGGGCTGCTCATTAGTATACATTAGAATTGGACAATAAATAATTTTCGGATGACGGACGGTGCACAGTGTTTTCGCTGATTTTGATAAATATTAAGCGAGCGCCGAAAATTTGACGTGAGCGCTCGTGCACCGCTCGCTATGAATTATATACGAAACTGGTCTACAGTATGCGAAACGTGACTATTCGCGAGCTCTCAGACACTATTTCCCGAAACTTCACGGGCATTTAATTACTTTCTTAGTAAAAGTGTGCAGGGGGTGAAAGGGAGAGGAGAGAGAGAGAGGAGAGAAGAGGTGTGTTAGTGTTGCGCGTCGCGAAAGTGAAGCAAACTGTCCGTAATTTCGCAAGTTCCCGGTGTCACGTCGTCCATTTATTACTCAACTTATTGTCAGCGGGCAGAAGGAAACAAAAGCGCAATAAGACGCGGGGGAAGAAGCCGGACGGAAGCCGGAAAACACGCGAGCGAGCGGCCACCGCCGCCGCCGCCCCCGGAAAAAGGCGAAAACCGACGAAATGAAACGTTCGCAAACGAGTCACGATCCCCTAATTAGGGGGCTAAATACCGCTGACGTTTTTTGCCGTTGCAATATTATCATATTTAGTATGCGCACTTAGGAAGCCGGCTTAAATAAGCCCTGGGACCTCCGGAGTACGGAAGCTCCGGGCGAAAGCACGAAGTCTAATAAGTTCCACTGGTCGAGCTGCAGCCGGACTGCGACTCGTATTTCTGCGACAGTATTACGGCTCGTTCACGTGCTCGCGTTACCAGATCTACGATATTTGATCAAAAACTACCAGCCATCTTAACCCATCCTGTAAATTAACTTCCCCATCCCGGACATCAGTTCCGAAAATTTAACCCTTAGCACTCGAGTGGTGGACTCTGAGGCACCACTAAAAATTGCTATACCATTATTCAAAATATTGTTTACATTATTAAACTGATATTCAATAAATTAGTTACCAAACATTTAAGTATTCTATGAGGTATCATATCAGTTTCATTTCTTCAAAATTATAAAAATCATATAGAATGAAAATATTCTTGATCGAAAGAAAAGTTTGGTTATGGAGTTAAAATACTTCCGAGCGAAAAGGGTTAATACTTGGTTACCTTCCCCGTGTTTCGATCAGGGGAACCAATTCTCCTCGAGGATAAACAAATACGCAATATCAGTCCATGATACCGTGATTCTTAACCATCTTTTCAATTAAGAATTTGTTCAAGTAGAAAATTCTAACTTGGAGCACAACATTTCACTTGTAAAATAAGGTTACAGCAAAGTTTCGATAATTGTGTAACATCTAGTACTAACAGGGTAAAAAAACTGGTAAAACTGGAATCCTCTAGACAATTATTTAACAAACCCAGGAGAACATTAAAACGTCACAAAATGCTATAATACACCTGCAAGAACGCTAATATATAATAATCAGGATCTAATTGCTTTTTTTTCTTCTCCTTTCAGAAAAAGGAATTAATTCTATTCTTGCAGCATGTAATAAAAAATTGCCCGCACTTTTTGTTAAAACTGGCTCAATTTGTGATGTTTTCTATATTATCTATTTTCTATATACCTTCTATATTTATTATTTTATTTTTCATATTTTGTGTTTTATTCATTGTGATTTTCCGGGATTTTCTCGAGGATGTTCAATGTGCTTCTTTCGCTGTTAAAACCGGGGTTCAGTTGGATCAGAAAATTGGTTTGGATAAGAATTGTTGGTGTTTTTTAATTGTTCCGATTTTGTAGAGGTATTGAGGTGTTGTTAATAGGGAAAATTATTTCTATATTGCACGAGGCGAGAGGATTGAGGAGCTGCGTCCGCGCGAACCACCCCCCATCGGCCTTCGATTCGTAGCACTCGGGCATTGAAGTCTCCTATCTGTTTCAGTTATTCCCCACCTTCCTCCGAAGCGTTCGATCGATGCATCGAGGTCTCAGGTGGCGCACGTTCCTGCTGGCAGTTTATCCCTTCGCGAAAAACCTTTGCCAAAATCACGCCTTTTTCCAAATTCGAACAGTGCACGTACACTAAACCCTGCTGATATCCATCTCCCCATTTTGTACCTTTCACAAATACTACAAAACAATCTGCAACCCTTTACATCTAACAGTGTGTGCTGCTCTTTGGATTTAATTGAATACACTGTAGTATCTGGATCGATTTTTATTTTTGTATTCCTCGCACAACTATCGTACTAGCAACGTAGCGTGCCTATTGCATAAGTGTCTCTCATGTCTGTCTTTCTTCTTGCTTACTTCACGCGTACTGACTCATTCTTCCTCTCTCTTTCTTCGCGCTCACTCGCCCATTCTCACTCTCTTACTTCACTCACTTCCGTGCCGCTACAAGTGCTTAGTCTGTATCTTACAAAATCGACGTATTTCTGAAAGTAGAGATTTAGAAAAACCAGTAAGATTAAATTAACAGAAATGATTGAATTTGAAATTTCTTATGACAAATATTCACATCTCCAAGGACCGCAATCTGAACGATTTTGTAATTTTGATCGCAATGTAGAAGAGAGTTAATTAATTTCGATATAAAAGCGGCCATACTTCTTTTATATTGCTGTACAGAAGATTTGTTTCTTAAAAAGAGTACGCAGCAAGAAAAGCAAAAATTGTGTTGGTGCATTCTGATAGCAGTTAACAGGGCGATTGATATTAATTGCGCTTTAGGAGCCATGATCTGGCGTTAGGCGAGTAAAGTTTCGCGAAGAAGTAGATGAAGACGGTCCTGAAACGGGGAGACACCTTGAAAAAGATGGGCGAGGAAGAAGCGGCCTAAGAGAGGCTCTAATTTACCAGGACGCAGGGACTTTGCGTCTGAGACTGAAGCTAACTGCTAATTTAAGGGTTAATTCCTTAGGAGACAAGTTGGCAGAGTTACGACGAAAATATTCATGGCATTATGCATACGCTTAGTCGGACGCCGGGTGTCGCTAATAAAAATTAAAAAGTCTAATTGTGAAAGGTGCTGGTTGCGCAGTTTAACATCGTTCCATCACTGCCTTCCTCTTCTTATATATTATACATCCAAAAGTCCGAGGATCCACGACAACAATTATTCCAACGATTATCCCCGAAGCATCCCCTAACCGAGACATCCCAGTCAATCAATCGAGGCACGCTTCCTATTTTCCCTGTTCAAATTGAAACGGAGAGTGATACGAACGTCCCCTTAAATGGAAACCGTGAATCCCTCGGATACTCGAATTATCCGGATCCTCGCTTCCTTAATTCGATTTTCAGCCGAAGAAACGAAAACAAAACGGAGGCTGCAATCTTCCTGCTCCTCGATATTCAATTTCCGATACAAGCGGAAAAACCTCTTTCAGAGGCGTCGATGGCTCGCTGGGGGAGAGTTACTATGAAATATGATCACCCATTCGATCTGCATTGTCAAAAAAATAGAAGTCACCCTAAACCCGATCCTACGCGAAATCGGTGAATATTTCTAAAAATCCATCGCCCAAAAATTATTAATAAGATATAATAAGGTAATAAGAATTAGTTTTATATTTTTATGTACATCATCAAGCTCTGCTCTTTGAGGAAATAAAAAGTTCTCTCAGCTGACTCGCACCGTTTTCTTTGAATATATTTTCAAATATTTCAAATAACCGAATTTCCAAAGTTTTCAGTTTTCTACGGATCTTGACCCAGGCTTCCAATTTTGAAACATCATAATAGGCTTACAGATGACACTGGGATATTGCAATTATCGATTTCCGAAGGATGTTGATTGAAAATTGTGGTTTTTGGGGTGCTGCTAAGCCGATGGGAGCCGAATCGCTTGGGATCACGAAAACGTCAGCACTCGGAGGCAGAGGATTTGGACGAGTCCTCCCGGTGACAGTTCGGTGTTTCGTTGATAGGATAAAGAATTACTTGGCGCGCGCCAACGACTGCGGGAAATTACTTTTTAAGTACACGTGGTGAGTTTTAAGGACCGACCGACGACGTTGGCGCTTCGTAACTTCCACGCGGGCTGCGGATGTCAGTCGGGAGAGAACAGCACTGTGGGGTGGAACGGTCTGACAGCAGGCTGACAGTCAGATTTGTACGTTTTAAGCACCGAGCCCTTCACCCTTCGGCCTCTCATTTCACGCGATAAATAAGGCTGCGACTTCGCAGCCCGAGTGACAATTAAATCGAGATGCTCTGTCGACTTCCTTCACTCCGAGGGACAACGTTTATGGGACAACGTTGGATCAAACAGTGCGTAATTGTAGTTGAAACAGGACATTATGATCCCGATGTATTTATTTTCTTGAGAATTATGTAGTAACGAAAGGTGGAGGAAAACTTGTTCCTTCGGGGCGGAATTTTATTGAATTTAGAAAAGATTTTCAAAATTGAGGTAAAAACACATTTCTTGGGTTAATGTATTCAGTTTTAAACGATGCTGGAAAATCTGGAGAAGTTATGAATACATGAAAAGCATGCCAGCTTATATGCATGCTTTTTGTAAAGGATTTTATACTGCAAACGATAAAATATTCCTTAGTATTAGAGTATGAATATTTATATATTTATGGTATTGTGCAGCAAGTAATGTTCAGGAAAGAGGAGACTAATAAAATTTATGAACATATTTATGAACATAATCTCCTGTGCAAAAAATAAAATCATGCATAGGAAGCGTCTTAATATACACAATATAGTAATAAATAAGTAAATTTTCAAGAAAAAGTACGTCGAAAATATAGAATGAAATAAATGTTGTCTGGTCATGATTTACCGGATCTACTTGTGATTCTAATAAAATTTAGGACCGTGTACATATTTATGAACATAATCTCCTGTGCAGAAAATAAAATCATGCATAGGAAGCGTCTTAATATTCACGATATAGTAATAAATAAGTAAATTTTCAAGAAAAAGTACGTCGAAAATATAGAATTAAATAAATGTTGTCTGGACACGAATTACCGTATCTACTCGTGATTCTAATAAAATTTAGGAGAGTCTATAAATTCATGAACATAATCTCCTGTGCAGAAAATAAAATCATGCATAGGAAACATCTTAATATTCACGTTAAAGTAAGAAGTAATTAAATTTTCAAGAAAAAGTACGTCGAAAATATAGAATGTAATAAATGTTGTCTGGTCATGACTTACTAAAATGAAAATAGTATTCTTAATGCTTCGAATGCGTATTTAAAACTGCCGGCATCATCTCAAATCACATAATGGTCAGAAATGTGTATAAAAATATAAAATAGACAAAATATCGACCTTTCATTCAAATAAATAACCTTTTCTTGATCATATATGTATTTTAGACCGACGACAGAGTGCATCTCAAAATTTATAGACGAACATGTCCATAACAATATGAAATAGACAAAATACGACCGTTTTATTAAAACCAACAACCGATGGTGCAACAAAGACGCGTTTCTCAAGCACGTCGACCATTTTCCTTGCTCTTCGAGCAATTTCCAAGTCTCTAAACGAGCGTCGAACCATTCGAATGAAATTTGGAAAAGGTACAGGGCCGTAACTCGAGCCGGGATAACGGTAATCGTTAAAGAAAGGGCAGAATTCCCCGGTCGAGCGGTTCGGTGTCGTTGGATCACGTGCCGACGCTTGTAAAAATAAAGAAAATTTATTCGCCTAATTTTAGTGGGCGGTCGTGTGTTCGGCGGGTGTCCTCCGATGGTTGGTGCTTTGAAGGGGGTCGAATGGTATGGGTGGGGGGGGTCGGTCCCGCGGAACGAGTGGCAATATAGTTTCCTTAATGGCGCTTAAAAAAATGTTAAAAAGACGGTATTAAGAATGTGACTACGGGCGGAAAGGAAGTTCGGAGGAAGGAACTCGAGTGTTGGAGAGGCTTGGTAGCCGAGATGGACAAAGAGAAGGGAATGTACACGGTGTCGGGTCCCTGAGGGGATTGCAGGGGGGTTGCAGTCGGTCGAGAGGGGCACTCTAAGGGGGGTAGTACGAGCTTGGTTAATCGCCGTAAGACAACCGGAGAAATGAGCGAACAGTAACGCCCGGAGTCTCCGTTCCTTCTTTTCGTCGGAGGGGGTAGAGGGGGGCACACCGGGGGTTGGTTAGGGCGGAATTTAAAGGAGTGTCGAGTGTCGGGTACCGGGGATGGAGAAAAAACGCGAAGAAATTAAAGATGAACCTTCAGCGAAATGGGGCGTGAGTTTATAAGGACCCTCCGGTTTTCGAGACACCCGAGCCACTTCCTTTTTCTCGGTTTTATGCCCCCGAGCCGTTATCTCGTTCGCTCGATCGAGAAATAAAATGGTTTATAGTGTTGTAAACGGTGGAACCTGCATCCAAAGACATACTCGGTTGCAATTACTTGCTGCAGGCTATTGTAAGTATTTTCGGGTGTGGATCGAAGCCACGATTGATACGTCAGACAATAATTGTTTCAATTTTCTTGTAGGTCCGAATCATTTCGAACTATCACTCCATCTTCGAAAGAGAAGCAGGTTCAAAGAGAATCAGAGAAGTTAGACGACTGTAGGATGTTTCTCTGGTGGATTAATTTCATAGAGAAATACATTTAAAGTGCAATGGAAATCCAGGTATTTTAATCATTGATAATATATAATGGGCTAAATGAAATTATTAGAGCCACAGCAGGAACAATTCATTTTTTAACCATTCGATGAATAATGTTGGCTACAGTGCTAAATGTGCATTCATAATTCTGAAACATCGGTACTTCGTACAAAAATCATAAGAAATCTTTGTAGGCAAGCTAGGTGCTAATTATTTCATTACCTACGGTATATTTCGTCCAACATCATATTCAATTTATAAACATTCTTCTTCTTCTGGAAAATTCAAAATCTCTTTTAATACTAGTCTGCGAATTTTGTGCATTTATGACAAAAATGAATAGGTCTGAGACAAGGGTGAAAAAACATTAGAGGAATTTAAAGATATTGTTACATTATTTTCTACGATTTAAGACGACCAAAAGAGAAAATACATTTTCCATTTAACTTTCGTTTCTTACAAGTGCCATGGGCAATTTTTATTTTACGGCTTTCATGACTGTCCACTAGAGATTTATAGTTAAAATCGTGGCCTTGCTCCGTGTTATAATGACGTCCTCAGACAGTAAGGAATTACCGAAGAGTCACCTAAATTTGCCAAATTGATTGTAGATTGAATATCTAAAAAAAATAACCCGGTTGCCAGTTGATCTTTCCACTCAGATTTGGTGGATTATGGAAATAGGGACGTCGATGTCCCCGTTAATCGTCGTCGACGTTTCTGAGCGCCTCGATGCTAATCAGATCACTCGGAATCTCATCGTGCAACGTTCGCCAGGGCAGCAATCACCCCCCTGGAACGGGAGAGCCACCGTCGAAGAGGTACCTCCTGAATACAAAATATCAATCAGCTTCGAGGGAGAAAACGGGCGAGAAAAATACTCGGTAATTACGACAAGCCCTCCCTTTAGCATCCCCGACCACCCCAATCACCGTCGTCTCGATTACTCCACCAGAGGATGGGAGATTTCGATTTTCTTTAAGAGTCCCCGCCCATTAGGACGAGAGAACGTTCTATTTTTCAAGACGTCAGTCTAATCTCGCGCAATTTAATAGAGTCGAAAGCGGAAGACGGACTGCCACGTTTTACACGGAGGAATCACTATTAAGCAAACGATTTTCTGCCACGCTCACTCGCTCCGTTCACATTGCCAACGGGGTTGTCTGTTTTACGAAACAGTTCGCTACGGCACGTTTTTCGTTCGACGTTCCACTGAACAGATACAAGAATTTATTATACAGCAGGTTGAAGGTGGTATTAATTATCGATATAACTATTTTATTATCAATTTCATTGAGAAGCTATGGTGAAAAAATTATTATCCAGAAAAATTCCAACGGGACATTAAAAATAAATGAGATTTGTATGTTGCGATCCAGAATCAGATTGACTTCGTTCGCGGCTGAAATTCAACACTAGATTTACGGGGCTCGTCAAAACGACGGATTCAAACATTTTTAATTTACGATTATTAAGAGTGTAAGGAGGCATTCGTGAGGAATTATTAAACAGATTTATTTTTTGGTGTACATATAATAAAAATCGCTGAAGATCTAAGTATCAATCAATTTTAGTGCTCCGTAAGCCTAGTGTTAATAATGAACGTAGGACCATTCGAAAGGGTTCCAAGGTCGAGAAAGAGGGGAAAGAAGAACGGCGGTTGGACATGGGAAAAAATAATTGGAGATTCTGGGAATTTTCGAACTAATTTCCAGTCCTCACGGTTGGTCGCAGGAAGGATACAATATTCCAGCGATAAGTTTCTCGGGCCATTTTCCTTTCCACGCGTATCCCGAGCCGTCCCCTTCGAGGTCAGAAAATCCACGTTCCAGCGTGCAAGGGGGCGCGGTATTATAACGAATCCTCGCGGAAATTAAAGGAAGGACCTTTATGTATTCTCACGAGAATTCATACGTAGCCGGTTAATTACGAAATTCAAATTAACACAAAAAATGGTGGAGATCTGAAGAGGTCGGCGGGGTTTGCGGGGGCGTCGGCCGAGAGGCAGGATAGAGCGTACGGGTGGTGGGTTTCGGGAGTTGGAGGAGCTATAGGGGGCTGAGAAGGGCGGGGGAGAGGGGGAGTGGGGGCGGGCGACGACGTGTTTTAAGGATCTCCCTTTTTAAGGCTACGGACTCGCCTACTTATTACGTTTCTCGGTAGCTCCGCTGCCGGTCTGGCAGTCGGTTATTTACCTACTCGAGGTTTTAATTACCTACCCCCTAGCTCTACGCCGGACAGAAAAGTAATCTTGGAAGTATGTGAAAGCGAGCGCAGAATTTACGTAACGGACGTTAGGAACAAAGTAGGTATATTGGCCTTAGCCAAGCACTTTTCTTCGTTAACACGGAATAACGTCTGTATATGAGTAATAATAACAACCAAGGGGTTCCGGACGAAAGGGCACTCGACGAAAAAATTCTAATTTCCACAGTAGCGAAAAGGAATCCTACCAACGTCCTTCATGTTTGATGTATTTGTTTCGCTGTATACACTATGGATAACCGTGCCCGTAATCAGACCTGTAGCCATTTCTGTGGTCCAAGTGCTTTACAGAAACCGTAGAAACAATTTTTTAAAGTAGTTTTCCGCGGTCTACCTCGGTCCCGTGCTTTGGCGCGCTTGCTCTCTAACCGGCGCGATGTTTTTCACTGATTCCACTGTTCCGCCATTTTGTTATCCCCTCCGGAGACATTTCACGGGTCTGGCTTTCGTTGTGCAATCAACAGAGAATTTTTAGAATTTGTCTTACACGTTTTACTTTGCTCTTTTGCTTCAATCTTTATATTCTCAAGAGAGATTGACTTTTGGCATTCATTTTTCAATTTTGTAATCATTTCGGGAGCCATTTTGGAAGTCTCGTAACATTATAAAATCGATAGAAAATTTTTTTAAAATTAATTTCAGATTTTCAATTTTGTACTTTGGCTTCAGTCTTTATATTCTCGAAAAGGGGTGGCTTTTGGTAGAAATTTTTTAATTTCTCCATTTTGCATTCACTTTGAGAGCCGCTTTAGCGGTCTGGGTATATTATGATGACTATAAACAATTTTTAAAAATTTTTTTGACCTTCTGATTTGTTTCTTCACTTCAAAATTCGCATTTTCAAACAAGGGTAGTTTTCTGTCACCAATTTCCCAGTTTGTAAAGAAACGCTTCAATCTTTAGGGCTGCAGAAAGTTCTACGATTCCACGATCGTTCCGTTTAACCATTCCGCCATTCGCCAGCCATTTTGCGGAATCAAAACGCGAATTGGCTTTTGGTAGAAATTTTTTAATTCCTCCATTTTGCAATCATTTCGAGGGCCACTTTGGAGGTCTGGGTATACTATGAAGACTATAAACAATTTTTAAAAATTATTTTTAACCTTCTACTTTGTTTCCTCACTTCAAAATTCGCATTTTCCAACAGGGGTAGTTTTCTGTCACCAATTTCCCAGTTTGTAAAGCAACGCTTCAATTTTTAGGGCTGCAGGGAGTTCCACGATTCCACGATCGTTCCGTTTAACCATTCCGCCATTCGCCAGTCATTTTGCGGAATCAAAACGCGAATTTGCTTTTGGTAGAAATTTTTTAATTCCTCCATTTTGCAATCACTTCGAGAGCCACTTTAGAGGTCTGGGTATACTATGAAGACTATAAACAATTTTTTAAAATTATTTTTAACCTTCTACTTTGTTTCCTCACTTCAAAATTCGCATTTTCCAACAGGGGTAGTTTTCTGTCACCAATTTCCCAGTTTGTAAAGCAACGCTTCAATTTTTAGGGCTGCAGGGAGTTCCACGATTCCACGATCGTTCCGTTTAACCATTCCGCCATTCGCCAGCCATTTTGCGGAATCAAAACGCGAATTTATGTAGCGGATTAGTTTCGGCGATCGTATAAACAGATCGTACGGTTTTAAAGGGTTCTTCGTCCTCCCCGAGAACGCCAGATGCATCGAACCCAGCCCTGGAACCGATGTCTGAGGTCCCGCGAATAGGACGCGGAGTTGTATCGACGGTTACGAGCCTCGTAAAACGTTATAGTTACATTATAATAAGCCACGCGTCGGAGAACGAAGAAAACGCCGAACGACCACGGGTCCCGTGTTTATGTATCACTGCGGATGGAAATTCTCCCAGGGGCGTGTAAAAGGGCAACACAGAAGTCAACGATTTATGGCGATGTAAAACAGAAAGTCCTGATTATTGGCACGTTTAGGGGCTCGTAACCGGTGGGTAGAAACGATGCCGAAAAAAATTCTGCTAGTTCTGATCCTTGGAAACTGGTTCGCGAGTAAGGGCGCCGTTTCGGGAGTGGTTGCGGCTGGGGTGCGAATTGGAAAAGATAAATTTGAAATGAGTGCGAAAATGTAGTCCTGAAGTCACTGGTTATGTTCTCAGAATCATTTTACAATCATAGTTTCACAGTTCCTTATCGCTGTGTAGAAATAAATGGTCTTCAGACAATAATTGACGATTTTGGCGATGGCTTCAGTTAGGTTAAGATTTGGACGCGAAAAATTTGAAACAAATGCGAAAATGCAGTCCTGCAGTCACTGGTTATGTTCTCAGAATCATTTTGCAATCATAGTTTTACAGTTCCATATGGCTGTTTAGAAATAAATGGTCTCAGACAATAATTGACGATTTTGTGACTGGCTTCGGTTAGGGTGAGATATGGACTTCTCAGAATCATTTTGCAATCATAGTTTTACAGTTCCATATGGCTGTTTAGAAGTAAATGGTCTTCAGACAATAATTGACGATTTTCGGGGTGGCTTCAGTTAGGGTAAGATTTGGACGCGAAAAATTTGAAACAAATGCGAAAATGCAGTCCTGCAATCAGTGGTTATGTTCTCAGAATCATTTTGCAATCATAGTTTTACAGTTCCATATGGCTGTTTAGAAATAAATGGTCCCTAGACAATAATTGACGATTATGGGGGTGGCTTCAGTTACGGTGAGATTTGGACGCGAAGAATTTAAAATAAATGCGAAAATGCAGTCCTGCAGTCACTGGTTATGTTCTCAGAATCATTTTACAATCATAGTTTCACAGTTCCTCGTCGCTGTTTAGCAATAAATGTTCTTTACACAATAATTGACGATTTTGGGGATGGATTCAGTTAGGGTGCGATTTAGACGCGAAAAATTTAAAACAAATGCGAAAATGCAGTCCTGAAGTCACTGGTTATGTTCTCAGAATCATTTTACAATCATAGTTTCACAGTTCCTTGTCGCTGTTTAGCAATAAATGTTCTTTACACAATAATTGACGATTTTGGGGAAGGTTTCAATTAGGGTGCGATTTGGACGCGAAAAATTTAAAATAAATGCGAAAATGCAATTCAGATGTCGCTGTTTACATTCTACAACCTCTTTGAACTAATAGTTTCACAGTCACTTGTTCCAATTTATGAATGAACACGTGAATTGTCTCAATCAATCAATGAACAAACCTTCAATTATTAATTGTCGACTTGATAAAGACATGACTCAATAAACGGCATGATGTTGGTTGACCATTCCAAACACTTAGCTACCAACACAATTTTCTGGGATGAGCCATAAGAAAATGTGTATAAAATTTCGCTAAACCGCAGTTCATCCGATGACCCAATTGAAACAGATATTCGTATTAGATATTTGCATAGTTCTATCGCAATTATGGCGTGCAAATTTCTGACGAAAATCGCGCTTAACGACGACGATAAGTAAAACTCAACCATGCGAGTCTCCCCGGCGTCCCAGAGGTTATAGCCGCGGTAATATAAAGCCCCGTTCGGCGAGACGAAGTCGGAATAAACGGAAATTACCGGGGCCATCTTGTAATTATACGGCTAATAGGAAGGTAATTTAGTGTCTCGAACTCGAGTTACCAGTGCGCCGGAGACGTCTGTAGGAGCGGTTGGTAGCCCGCGTTGCCGCGGCCTTCGCGGAAAATTAAAATAATAAACGGCATCGTTAGGATTCATCATCTGATTTTAATTTCCATTCCGAAATGATTGCGCATTATCTCCGGGGCCGCTCCGTAACACCGTTTCTGGATTTACTGCTCGAGGGCCAGGCCAGACGTTCCTCGACCCCGTTCTCTCGTTCGTTTGCCAACGCCGGCCTCCTTTTTCCTTCGTTCTCTCCAATTTTATCTTCTTGTTCGCCCGACGTTCCTCCGAGACCACCTGTTCCGTTATGTATTCGACACTGCTGATGATTTGCCGGAGAACATCCTGGTTTTTCCAAGGAAAATCGCCCAAATCATAGCGATCAACGTCTATCAAAGTTTTCGTTACGAAGCACTGTACTGGACTACCTTGTGCATTTAAATTGCACAAGTCTTCGAAATAGGGAAGATAACGTGCCAATTGACACTGAATAAATTGCATTTCATTTACAATTTATTACGAGAATATTAACCCGTAGAACTCAGCAGTATCCTGTCCATTTTCAAGTTCGTTGCTTTAACCCTTTGCGGACGCGTGTCTGCTGACAGTCGCCCAAGCTTTTTGATCGTTCTACGACTGCGTATAATTTGTAAAGAAATTACTACTCTCAAAAAGTATCAATCAAATTTGTACCGAACACAACAGGTTTTAAATGTAATTTCTTTCGATCGAAATGAATTATATTGATGAAACTTTCCGCCGAAATCAGTTTCATCAATACAACAGGTTTTCTTTCATTTAATCCATATACTTAACTCTTCAATACACAATTTTTTTTTCACAAGGAAAATATATTCAACCCATCAAAAAGTGTGCCAAAAATAATTCCCGTCCCGCTAAGGGTTAATGAAACATTTTCAAATTAATCTCTATACAGAATCAAAAGCGTTCATTTCATTATGAAATCACTTTGTTTAATCTTTCTCCTACATTTCTTCCCTTAAATTGTCTTATTCAAGTTTCTCGAAAGAAAGCTGTTTTTTTTTTAGTGTGGAAATACTCTAAAAAGATGGACAAAGTCTGAGATTGTACGAGTTTGCTGTTTGAACAAGTTAAAATTTGCAAACAATGTATTTCGTGCGCACACCGGTGCTTATCTTGTCCATTTTGTCAGTGCCTATATTTTGGGAGAGATTTCATCGATTTCGAGAATGGAGAACCATAAACAGGCGATCATTCGGGCCCACCAAACTGTACAATAGGCGTTCTAATAAAAATCTAGTCGAGTTTCCATTTCCGATCCATTTCCCGCAATAGTGTCGCGTAAACGCGATGGAACGCGGCTATTGAAAAACTTCCGTCGCAGATTTCTAATAAAAGCGTCCACGTAGCCGGTTTTCAATAAAACAGTGTCGATAAAGTAACCAACTTGCTCGACTTTCCCGCAGTTATGGCTGTTACACGGCTGTTTAAGCTTAACCGAACTTTTACGACGACCGAGCTACAACGGTGTGTAAAAACTGTACGTTTCTTTGAGATCGTTGTTGACAATGTTCCATTCGAGCTACAAAAATCCGAGCGATGATCAAAATTCAATTAATGAAAAGTCTTTCGAATTGTTGCAAAATCGACTGAGGACTGAAATGTTGCAGCTGGTATCGAAAATATAAAAAAGATTAAAACCCTAACCGTTGATTAAGCTGAAATAAATATAAAATTATATTTTTCTTGCGACTCTATCGTAAGATATTATTAGACTGTGGGTTTTATGCATTTATAAGAAAAATTTGTGTGTGAAATTTCCAGTCGTGAAGAGATTAAACGAATTGAAAAACACCTATTGTATGTAATTTTCAACTTACAAACATTATTAAAGAAAGGACAATTTTTGTATAGGGTTCCTTTGTTTTATGCATTTATAAGAAAAATGTGAGGGTGAAATTTCGAGTCTTAAAGGGATTAAACAAATTGAAGAACACCTGCAATATGTAATTTTCAACTTACAAACATTATTAAAGAAAGGACAAATTTTGTATAGGGTTCCTGTGTTTTATGCATTTATAAGAAAAATGAGTAGGTGAAATTTCCAGTCGTAAATAGATTAAACGAATTGAAGAACACCTGCAATATGTAATTTTCAACTTACAAACATTATTAAAGAAAGGACAAATTTTGTGTAGGGTTTCTGTGTTTTATGCATTTATAAGAAAAATGTGAGGGTGAAATTTCGAGTCTTAAAGAGATTAAACAAATTGAAGAACGCCTACAATATGTTATTTGCAACTTACAAATATTATTAAAGAAAGGACAAATTTTGTATAGGGTTCCTGTGTTTTATGCATTTATAAGAAAAATGAGTAGGTGAAATTTCCAGTCGTAAATAGATTAAACGAATTGAAGAACACCTGCAATATGTAATTTTCAACTTACAAACATTATTAAAGAAAGCACAAAATTTGTATAGAGTTCCTATGTCTAACGAATGAAAAAGACAATTTTAATTTTGCACGAAGATCCTGGCGACTAATAAATTTTTAAGGTATAAGATTCACAGCTGGCCAAAAGAATGATTCAACAAGAATGTCGATTCCAAACATAAACCAACAATGAACCCTCAGTAACCGAATCCAACCATTTCTTCCGTGATTATTTTTTAAAACAATTTTTAAGTTCTTCTCTGAAGTAGAACAACCATCAAGAATCATGCAAAACAGCACCTCCAATAAGTAATACGTCGATAAGCTCCCATAACAATGGTTTTCCAACGAAACGGTTTGCATCGTACATTCCTCGCGGAACTTGTACGCAAGAATCGATGCACAAGACGCGCCGAACAGCAGCCGAGCTTTTAATGCCTGGTGTTTACGAAAAGTTTTAGTGTTGTCGCATAAAAGCCTCGCGGAATTCAAATTTACGGAGCGTGTTCGACGGATGCCGTTCGCGGTTTTGTTTATAAATGTTCTGAGGACGCGTCGCGCGTCGGAACAGTCAATTAATCACCAAACCGGCGCAAACGCGCATTTAAATTGCCGTACGACGAATGTGTCGCCCCGATTCGAACGGCCAAATTATGTTTTTCGTCATTACGTGTCGCTGTTGCGGGACCGAATATTATTTCGCGACTCGGTTTTTTTACGGAGCGCGCCTCGGGAACAACAACGCGAGGAGAAGCGAGAGAAAGAGAGGGAGGAAAAGCAACGGCGGAGAGAGGACCAGCACAGAACAAATACACAGTGTTCGACGATTATTTTTGTTGGTTGTTTGAGAGCAGGAGAATCGTCTGGCATCCCTCGTACGTTTCTACGCGCGTTATCGCGATCGTAACGACGAGTGAGGGACCAGAGGCCAGAGCACGCATCGGACTCGACGCGCGACCCGACGATTTTGGAAAATAAAGTTTATCGCCTTCGCGGCCACGCAGCACTCCAACATAATAGCCCCCCGCTCTATCTCTCTCTCTCTCTCCCTCTCACTCTCGCAGCAGCCACCGTCATCCGTACGCTCGAAAATGTGAAAAGTATTACGTCGTTGCTCGTAGATTTCGACGTAATTTTTATGGAGCTGCGGCAGCTCAACGTGTCGGCGAATAACGATGGAGGGAGGCCAACGGACGCACCACAGGAAATCTACGACACGGTATACCAATGTATCCTCGAGAACAATAATAATAGCGCCGCCCACGCGAATCAGCTTTTTTCGATCGAAATCCTGACGCTAGTTTCCTCTTCCAGCTTCCGCTCAAACAGGCTTTTCAAAATCCACGTTTCCACGTTTGACGAACGATACGAGGCTTTAACAAATTTTAACGAGCTTCGTAGTTGACTTAACACTTTATCGACCGCTAGCCTATTAATCGGCTTTTCGATTGACAACGCTTATCGACCGCTAGCCTATTAATCTGTATGTATGTATTTATTTAGTGATCCCTTTCGGGTTACACGGGATTCCGTCCCATTACATTGTTTTATTTCTATCGACTTACATCTATCTCTTCTCCTCACATTCATCCTCATTCATCCATTTTCTTTCTCCCCTCCTTACTCTCCCACTCTTCCTCTTCTAACCTTTTCTATCTCTTTCTTCCTCTAAATTTTTTAACCATCTTTCTCCCCTCCCGTCTCCTGCTAATATTTCTGTTACTCTCTCATACACACTTCCTTCCTCTTCCTTCCACTCTCCACAATATCCCAAAACATGTTCCCAATTCCTCTATCTTCACTCCGCACAACCTCCATTTCTTCTTCTCCTCTTTCTCCCTGTATCTCCCTCCTTTCATCTCGTTTCCTAGTCTGAACCTTGCCACTCTCCTCCATCTTTCTTCCTTCCAGCCCTTTGTTAGGTATTCCGGTACTTTCTCTTCTCTGATCTCCTTAAACCATTTGTTGTATCTTCCTTCTTTCGCTTTCTCCCAATTTTCGTTTTCCTGCATTTCCTCCTCTCTTTTTTCTATCTTCTGCCATTCCTCCTCTCTTACTTCTTTTCTCTCGTTTTCCAGTTTTTTCCTGTCCCCTCTTTTCTCTATATATTTCTTCCTTTCTTCCTCCCATTTCGATACCTTTCCTCTTCTTCTTGCTCTTGCTTCAATCTCTTTTAGGCACTCTCGCTAGCCTATTAATCGGCTTTTCGATTGCCAACGCTTATCGACCGATAGCCTATTAATCGGCTTTTGATTATCGACGGTTTATTATTAAAAAATTGAATTACTATTACCTTGAATGTATTTTATGAATATTAGTTTATAAGGCCCTTTATTATATAAAATAAATGCAAAATAAAGTATAAATATCTCTAAAATTACATTCCTTTGAAACAAAAGGAATAAGCACAAATGAATAGCGAAAATTTAGCCGGCACTGGGAGCAAATGCGCGCGGGACTAAGCCGGTCCTTAGTGAGTGGCAGTCTCAATCACGACCGGTCGATAAAGTGTTAATAGGATGCTTGATGTTTTATTCAGTTAGCAAATTGTTATGAGCGTAATGCTGAAAACGGACGTTTAATAGATCTTTTGTTGATAAGTAGACTGCAGATTTTATGCATTTAAGAGAGTGGTGAAAAGATGGTGAAAAGATTAAGAGAGTTTGAAAATGGTGAAAAGATTAAGAGAGTTTGGAGAAATCATACTATTTTCAATTTGATTAAATGAGTGCATAAGAAAAGAAAATTTTATTTGGCTCCTGTTTCTTATAATTGATGTACAACATTTATATTTGGCTCACTTACTAGCAGACTGCGTACTTTTATGCAAATTTTAAATTTCATAGTTTATTTTATAAAAGCCAGGACGAGGAACAAGATCAATTCCTCAACAAGAACTGGGAGTGCATCTTCATCAAACTTGAAACACAAAAGACACAACACCTCGTTTCCAACAAGACTCAGCTTCCAGAGATTAAGCAAAATTGAAAGTCTAAAATAAAATTGAAAAATCATAGCAGCTCCGGTTTCGAAAACAATCGAAGTGAAAAGATCATGCGCGATGGCCTCGCCACCGGGGTGGTTCAAAGCACGCGAAACTTGGTAGCCGCGACGGTTGCCGATTGTCAACGGGTGTACGGTTAGGTAAGTGGCTAATTAACATTACAACTACCCCCGAGGAATCTCCCGCTGTCGACTCGGCATTGCTGATGTTCCGGTCGCGTTCTCGGTGTGCCAGAGCAACGGCGTTGTTTCTAGCCGCGCGTAATTTAAGTGTGCTACCGAAGACACGGTCTCTCGCCATGCGACGCCGGGCATTATCATGGTAATTTGTTAGAAACAAACATTATAATTCCTGGCGCGCTAGGGGAAGAGAGAACGAAAGTGAGAGAGGGAGAGAGATCAAGTGAGAAGTAGAGAGAGTGAGAGAGAGAGAGAGAGAGAGGAAGAGAAAGGGTGGGTTGGCGACTGCTCGCGGAGCACTTTGGTCGAAGAGGAAGGGTTCTGTCCTTCGTAGAGGTGGCAAGACTGAAGAAAAGCGGTCGAGGAGGGAAGCGGAACGCTTTGCCTAGGGGAAGAGGCAGGGGTTAAGACTTGGTACCCAAGTTAAAGGCGTAAGATCTACCGTGTTTTGGACAGTGTCCATTGTCTCACGGTTATTTATTAGAGACCGCGCGACGACGCTGCCTCTGGCTTCTCCGGCGACGCGACGCGACGAAGACCAAGCTAAGATGGTGCTCTATGCCACATAACGGTGCCGGGATTTATATCTTGGTCCACAACCAAAACGCCATTATATCCTGGCTGTGCCGGAACCTCTTCTCGCCGCTGCTAGGATACCTTAGACACGCCGCCGCGTCGCCCGGCCACGGGAATCCTCCTTGTACTTGATTCGGGGTGATTAAGTCAGTGAAACACCTCGGGCCAAAGTTTTCCCATTCAAGGCCGTATGAATTACCGAGCCTCGATCGGACGGCTCTCTAAGACGTTCACGGGCGATGGAACTCGATTGTCGAGACGATGGCGATTAACCTGGCCATTTGAAACGCAAATGTCGGCGTCTCGCTACTGTCTTCTCTCTGAAAGCCCCGGGAATTGTCGATGTGGGTTCTTACATGTATGAACTACGCTTTGGTTGGTAACCAAAGACTCCTGACGGTCAATGGGAATTTTTCATCAAGGCTTTTGAAACCGAGGGACAAATTGTTTGATTTGAACCGATTGCATTTCTTCTCTTTTCTTTAAGTATTTATTTAAAAATTTCCTTCATCTTCAAGAATCAATATTAAATTTTGCGATATCTTAGGTCGCGGGAATGCGGACGATGGAATTCTGAGGAGGAAGATGAGTATTAAAGAAGAAGAGTATGTAATTTTGTAAGTGAAATGATCGAAGAAGCATTCTAGGCTAAGGAGTGGAAATTTTGCGATATCTTAGCTCGCGGGAAGCCGAAGGGGGACAAGAAGAAGCGGAAGGTGGAAAAGAGGGCGCGAGAAAGAGATCACCGTTGAACGTGCGCCGTAGTCAGAGGGTAGGGGGATGAACTCGAGCAGCCACCACTAAAATCCGTGCTGCTGTGCCACTTCCTGTGCGAGGTAGAACCGTGGAATTATTAGATATGCAACCACGACGGCTGGCCTCCTACCGGCATTATTAAACTTAGTTATGAATGCCCATTAAAACTGTAAAGGAAATGCATTAGCTTGCCAAGGTATTGTAGGGCTGACAAAGCCACCCCCTGCGGAACGTGAGCCACTTCGCCGGCTATGCTTCGACCCTCGTTCGCTGGCAAACGTTAACATCGGATACTCCGGGCGATCGAGGGTCTCCGACTTTCTTTTTCACGGAGACAAACCCCGAAGACCCCTGTTTGATCCACTGCGAGGGATCATCTTGTATCTTGGACGACGTAGTATTCCTGGAAGTCTGTCTACAAGCTCAGAAATGTTAAACTTTCCCAAAAAGTTTGTTTCGCTTTTTATTAATGAACACGATGTACGTTCAACCTAGTTTTTAAACAATTTATCTGCTGGAAATCGGTAAACTATTTTTTAGTAGTTGTGCTACACCAAAAGCAAGCTTAATAAGCGTACTTTATAGAATAAATTCAAACTAAATGATTAGATTACGTTACTGGAGGCGACTTTTTGGCTCACGATAGAAATTACTATTGCTGTTGAAGGATCTATTAAAAAATTCTTGGTCATCTACAACACAGACTTTAGACTTCTATTTAGAATAGGAAGCTTAGGAAGTAATAGAACGTTCACGAACAGATGATCACGTTCTTTGTGTATGCTCGTGTTATACAGGGTGGAGCACTGTAAATAGGTCACCTGAACAACTCGCTTGTTTTTGAAGATAGAAGAAAATGCATCAGACCAAACTCACTTGGTATCGAGGCGGTCGTAATCTGATGTCATTAATTTTTTTATAGATGGAGACGTCAAGGAGATACGAAGGTCAATTCTGTTTTTTTTTTTAAATGGAACGGTATGGTTTTTTATTTACATTCTGATAGTGTGTTACACTTTATTTTTTATTGCAGTTGATCTTGCGTGACCTTGAACGACCTTCATAATAGGTCATTGTACTCGTCTTGAAACACACTATCAGAATGTAAATAAAAAGCCATACCGTTCCATTTAAAAAAACAGAGTTGACCTTCATATCTCCTTGACGTCTCCACCTATAAAAAAATTAGTGACATCAGATTACGGGCGCCTCGATATCAAATATGTTTGGTCTGATGCATTTTCTTCTATCTTCAAAAGCAAGCGAATAATTCAGGTGACCTGTTTATAGTGCCCCAACCTATATAATAATATTAAACATACAGAATAGGGGGATAACCTAATATTTTCGTTGGAATCCCAGATGGAACCGTGAAGTTTCCCCTGTCAACCAAACGTAGTTTTTTGGGATTGCCAAATGAAGATGTTAATACACTTGATTTTCCCTGTAGATAATTGGAATGAAATCAACGGGCGATTCGCAGATAGCATAAAGGAGGGACCGAGAGCCTGATGAAAGCCCCCCAGAAGAGGTAATTAGCACAGAATTATTGTCATTGTGGGAGTTGCAGCCCTTTCACGCTTATAGGCTATACAAGCCGGCGATAATAGAGGATACGAGAGAAAGGGGATGTTGCGTGCACGCTCAGTTCCTTCCAAGACGAAAGGGCGTTTCGTATTTTAACGGGCCGGTTTGACAATGGACCACGTTGTTCTCGTACACGACTTCCACAGAGGGAGATAAAGACACTGGTTCTTGGCAAAGAGAACTACACTCGTGGATTCTGCGAGATTTCCCGGGTTTATGTGTGCTGGCAAGCGCATGAGTCGCTGGACAGGTGGTTGCATCCGGAAGACTGCAAATTATTGTACATACAGTTATTCTTATTGACAAAGGTGAAACTGGGATGAGCACACAATAAGAATAATTAGAAAAATGTAGATACGAAATCTGCCACGTAAATATCTGATGACTGATCTTTATACAATATCAAAATTTTCTACCTCAATTGCAATAGACTAGAGAAGTATCAAAATCACAGCTTCTGGCGAATTGATTAAACTGAACAGCTGCTGCATTAGGGACAATAGAAAGATTAACGTGTCTACAAAAGTACCTTGGAAAATATGTTGCAAAACGTTGTCCTGAGCATCATCAATTATATACTTATAAGGCAACTATGGATCTTGATGCAAATTAAAAATTGTTTGCATCGATTACAACTATCACTACGACTATGGCACTTGATGCAAATTAAAAATTGTTTGCATCGATTACAACTATCGCTACGACTATGGCACTTGATGCAAATTAAAAATTGTTTGCATCGATTACAACTATCACTACGACTATGGCACTTGATGCAAATTAAAAATTGTTTGCATCGATTACAACTATCACTACGACTATGGCACTTGATGCAAATTAAAAATTGTTTGCATCGATTACAACTATCACTACGACTATGGCACTTGATGCAAATTAAAAATTGTTTGCATCGATTTCAACTATCACTACGACTATGGATCTTGATGCAAATTAAAAATTGTTTGCATCGATTACAACCATCACTACGACTATGGCACTTGATGCAAATTAAAAATTGTTTGCATCGATTACAACCATCACTACGACTATGGATCTTGATGCAAATTAAAAATTGTTTGCATCGATTACAACCATCACTACGACTATGGATCTTGATGCAAATTAAAAATTGTTTGCATCGATTACAACCATCACTACGACTATGGATCTTGATGCAAATTAAAAATTGTTTGCATCGATTACAACCATCACTACGACTATGGATCTTGATGCAAATTAAAAATTGTTTGCATCGACTACAACTATCAGGAGCCAAACAGAAATTTTGTTCTTCCTTAAAAAATTTTAATAAACCTAAACTGATACATTGAAGCTCTTAAATGTCATTTAAAATCATTTTAAAAATTGTACACAGCTATTTTCATCACAAATGCGTAAAATTCATAGTGTAGTTATAAGAATGGTCCCCCGTCCAAGGAGTAATCGGTTCAATAGGTTGAGAATGATACAAGAATAGTTCTAACTTCTTCCAATGATCTCACTGTCTTGTCTTTCTCCAATTTTGTCACAAAGGCATAAAATCCGTAGTCTACCGATGAGGTGCAACGACAAGACGAGACTCTACCCGCATATTCGTATAAGGCCAGATTCGTTTTCCAGAAAATCCCAAAACAGCTCGCCTTAATTTCTGTTCCCAGTGGCCAGCCATTCTCCGGCGCATATGCGGCTGCTAATAGAGGAGTCGAGGGACTCTCCTCGTTCTTTCAACGCTAAGTTTCGCGTTGCCTAACACATTTCTAAACGCGCGTGACACCAGTGTGCGCGAAGCCACGCGAGCGCAAAGGGATGAACCAACGGTGGATGAACAGAGAAAGAAAGTAGCCACGGGGCTCGGAGAGAAAATGTATCCGTGCTGGGAACGAAATACGCATACCAGAAGGGAGAAAGAGAGGGCGAGGGTGCGAGAGTTGGCCCATGTCTACCACAAAAGCCATTGTCCGCCACTTACTAAATTCGTCGAGGCTTCCTCTCACCCTGGCACCCGTGTCCACGGTGCACACTGGCCCCCGCGTACCACCAATGTAAAACACTTCCCGTGAATTTTATTGCTCGAGCTGCCTCCTCGTATACTTCCACACGCTTCCCCCCCCCCCCTCCCCTTCCCCGACTCGCCTAACCTGTGTCCAGGAACTGACAGGACCATCCACTCCCCCTTTATCCCCCGCGTTTGCTTGCGCGAATTGTAAGGCCGGCCATTGTACGTCCCGAATAAAATACAAGGGAAGAAGTATTGATTAAATATAATTAACCGCGGCCGACGGCCTGTACGGAAACACGGTTGATCACGGAGTCCTCGGTTTCGTCCCTTAGCACCCTTACGCGAACGAGGGAGGTTGAGTTGGTCCAACATTGATGAATAATAGAAGAAATGATCAAGCGACATACTTGATGTCTTGAGGGACAATTCTTTGGAATAGGACTGAAATTAGACACTAGACATATTCCCTTCACACTAGAACTACCGGACCAATCAAAATGACTGGTTTCTAATTTTTTCATTTACAAATATTAAAATTATAAATATGTTTCCAGGAGTAATTTTTTAGTAAACTTCTCTATCGAAGTACATATTTGAACAAAAATTATACGAAATTTGGATAAATACAATCTTGTCGTTATTATAAGGCAATATACGGCAGTCGCGTTTAGTGCTTGGTAGTTCTAGTGTTAACACGTTGAGCGCCACGCGAATTCTTAAGGAAATCCCCGTCAGGCCACGCGCGCTGCTTAGTATTGCGGTATAGCAATGCGAAGCGCGCTACTAACAGATTGAAATTTACTCGATACAGATGTGTAAATATATTAGCGCCATTGTTTCTTATCGCAACAGGTGATATTTACGTTTAGATTGAAATGCTTAAATTTTTTAGTTTTATATCATATTTTACACTGTCAGCCACCGGTGGTTGACGCGGCCTAAACGGAAAGTTCAATGTCAGCGATGGCTGACGTGACACTCAACGTGTTAATCCATCAGGTATGACCCTTGATTTTCGATTCCCTCCAGATCTTTTAGCCCTTTGCGCTCAGAAGCATTTTAATTCCATAACCAAACTTCTTTTTTCAATCAAGAATATTTCCATTCTATATGATTTTTATCATATTGAAGAAATGGAACTGATATAATACTTCATAGAATACTTAAATGTTTGGTAACGAATTTATTGAATATCAATTTAATAATGTAATCAATATTTTGAATAATGGTATAGTAATTTTTAGTGGTGCCTCAGAGTCACCACTGGAGTGCTAAGGGTTAGATCTTTATGAGTCGATGATTTACATATTTTGGAACTTTTCTTATGGAAATATTCGTGACAGTCTAACTCCCTAAAGTGTTAATTTACTTTGTGTAAAACCATAAACAAAGGTGGGGATTTGTGTCAACTAGAAGTTGCTGTGAGTTAAGATTGAAGAATCCAGAAGTCCGAGCCGATCACACCATCATCAGTTTCATCCCTTATTCTGTTAACCCAAAGAAAAATGCCTAACCTGCGTTAAAGGCCAGTCTATAAGAGTCTAGTCTAGCAGAAATCGTAACCTAGAATACAGCATGTTTTAACCAGCCGGGATTAGGGTTGCAAGCAAGTGGGTAGAGTAGGGTAGACTACGGTGTGTTCGTTGTCTGTCTGTCTTCCGGGCGACTTATAGTTATTAGGGGGTCGCGTGATTGTCCCGCGCATAGATCATCGTCCGCGTTTATCGCGCGTCGGGGAAAGAATTCGAAACGAAGGTAACAAGGTAGCCAGTTCCAGAAGAAGCGGCGTTATCTTGGCGACAGGGGTTGGACGATTCGTTAGAGCAGCGGTAAATTCGCGAATTAAAGAACTTATTCCATTTGGGCAGCCAAAGGGGTGTGAACGCTTCCTCGTTCGTATTATCTCGCGTCGAGCGAGAAGAACAAAAAGGGTGTGCGGGTACGCGGTCGACTATGGGGGTGGTGGGTTTGGGGGTTGAAAGGGGGTGGGCGAGAGGATGAAGGCGGGGGTGGTTGGCGGCGGCTAGTAGAAAGGCCAGGGCGAACGACGGGAGGGAATAACCTGTACGAGCGGGGAAGGAAGACCGAGGGAGAGGAGAGCGGCAGAGAAAGGGACAGAGAGGACGCGTTTAGACGTTCGTTCCGCTGGTAACAAAGATAACTCTATGCAATAAAAATGATTCAAAGTTTCCCGCGGCGGATGGTGGTTCCGATGGCGGAGCGGTTGACAATAGCGCGTCTTTGTCTCCACCCCGTACCCCGATGCTACCCCAGGCCGCCTCTTTCGCCCTCCTCATTGCTGCCACCCCACGCCCCCTGCACCCCTTTCTACTCTCTGTACCTCGTCCGTATCCTGCGACACCTATCTTCCGGTTTAAAGTCCCACCGTGCGCGCCAGGGAGGAACCTCGCTAACTTTTATTATTTACGACCGATATTTCAGCCCGCGTGTCGCGCATGCACCCGCCAACGACCGTAAAGTGGCCCTTGGGAACCGGCGATTCTTCAATTCAATTGACTAGCTCAGAAAATCGCATCCTCGACTCGCCGATGCTCACCATCAGCTTCGTTAGTCGATAGGACACCCGATATCAGGACAATCATTAGTCACAGTTCTGTCGAAAAGTAGATTACAATCCCTGAGACTTGGAGAAATAGTACTCTATCGATTGCACATTATTAATTACAAATTACCAAAGCCTTCTTGCGATACATCGAAACTCGAGAATCTTAACAAGTTGACTGCCAGGCGCATTTTCCATGGTTTACCCAAAGCGCCAACGAGAATTTTTCATTATGCGATGCATATTATTTGCAGCAAATAAAGTGAGTTATAAAATCATTTCTTCAAATCATTGTAGTAACAATGGTATTATTGAAAAATTTATCGGTACCCATATTTACTCTAATTATGTACTTTTACTATTTGCTGCGTCGCCGGTCACCTGTGGCCCCCACGGCGCTGTAGCCAAGTCGAGTGCCGGTCACCGGTGACCCCCATGGCAGTCAACCTGTTAACACTATCTAGCACCCATCGAGATCGTCTTGAATTCCCAGATATGATCTATCGAGAGTCAAACATCGAGTCTATCGATCTTTCTGGACAAAAGCCTCTACCTTGCCCAAAGGAAGTCTAGGGACAAAGAGGAAATATATTGTTCAGGATTAGGAATCGTCAGCGAAGGATGATGGCGTTCCAGGGAGTCGGTTAAGTAGAAGTTGTCCGATAACCACTGGTGGAGCCATTAACCGGCGTGTGTCGCTTAACGACGATTACCGCGAAAGCGTTTTCTCGGGCGAACTTTTGATTCGGGACGATTAAGCGCCGGTTAAATTATGGTTCACGATACCAATATACAGGCGGGTAGTAGGGCCGCGTGTGCTGCGCGCAAAGGAGAGAGAGAGAGAGAGAGAGAGAGAGAGAGAGAGAGAGAGAGAGAGAGAGAGAGAGGAGCCAGTGTCCCGCGGGTTAATCGGTGTAGGTGCATACGCGCGCTAGTGGAAAATGATTACGAGGTAAATGAAAGGGAAGAGAGAAGGACCACGCTCGCGCCACGCCGCGCCGACGAGAATGGGCAGAACGTTTCGTTCTCTCGGCCGGTGCTTTTATTTCATTTCAATGGCACCGTGGGATCAGCGGGTACATTAATGCTTGGCCAAGCTGACCGAGCTTGGTGTCCTCTCGCGAACAGCGAACGCCAGAACAGCCAGAAGCGGGGGCGGACGCCTACGAAAGAGCAAAAGACCGGTGAGGGGATAATTTATAGGAAATGGGTTGTTCGACGCTCCGGAGTAATTTAATTAAAATAAATGTCCGTGCCGCGGAGGAACGTTACCCACGGAAACCCGCGGTCCGCAACTGCGAATAAAATGCAAATTCAGACCCTTCAACCCGGTTACGTATGGGTATTCGTAGCTAGGTAGATAAAGAGCTCGAGGGGGATAGAGTCTCAGGGAGGGTCCGGTTCTTCTCTCCCTTCAGGGACCGATCATCGCTCGTTCACCCGTTGATTTGATAAGGGAGAGTCCTCAGGAATCTCCCTTCTCTGTGTCCACTAAATTTTCTCTTGTTTTTTTAATATTGAAAGTATTTAAAAGTATTATTACTATTGTCTGTAAATTGTTTATTTTAGAGTTATGGGAAAATTAACGCGTTGTTCTAGAGACCCTTTAAGTATTAGATCAACGGTTACTTTTTAGGGTTTGTGCGCGTTTACAGAACGTTACTGCGAAATACTGCGTTTCTAGTTTTTTTTTTATTTATGCAGTTTGAATCTCAACAAAGAGATTATTTTGCAGGTGTTGCTAGTTCATCCTTCAAATCATCCCTTCTGATCAACCCCTGATCAGAACCTCTTTCATGCAACATTATGGTATTCGATAAATTAGAAGCGTGTATTTAAAATTTTTAATGTACATTGCCATATTTTCAGTGTATCTTGCTTGCTTATTTTTTAATCATACGAGAAATAAATTATAAGCAATGCATTAACTATGCAAGGATAATATTCTTATCTACCTGTAGACATAGTCAACTCTTCGTTGAACACGTGTTATAAATAAAGTACTATGTGCATCACATTGTTTACGATTTATAGCCTTAAAAAGTGGTGTTAGTATTAGAAAAAAAATGTGATCATTATCTAATTTCATATAAATATTTTGCTCATATAAGAGTATAATCGTAGACTAAATAAACAATTGTCTAATACAATTGCGGGATCCAATGAACGCCTAAACAACAACATAAAATAGAAATAAAAAATCAAAGTCATTAAAATACAACACAAAATGAATTTGAACCATTAAGTAAAATATCAAGTATAGTTATACAAATCTGTACACAATTTCAAACACAGACTAAAATAAGAAACAAACAACAATTGTATATACGCGGTTCGAACGCATGAAAAAAGTAAAGGACGTCTGCGCGGGTCGCCACGACCGTTGTAGAGGTTAGGTTCCCATGCATCGAAACGTTGCTCACAATATGAAATGCGTACATAGTTCTCGTTGAACCATTATCAAGAGCAGAGAACATAGCGAATTAATTAAGGAACAATTGATAATTTACCTGATAACCGACGTCCTCTCCGTCCTTGCCAAGAGACACAGCAACATTTAACGTCACCACACAGAATTCCTTCGCGTCCCAGACGTACAGCACGTTGTCACGAATTTCGAGGACGTTTCTCGTGTCCTTTATGTTTTTCGGCAAATGGTTCTTCAACTCCCGGAACAATGGTCTCTCGTTTAAACGCAATGGATCCGTGTACGCACTCATTTTTCCGGGGATTGAGGTTAAAACAGCGCGCAACGTACTAAACAACAACGAAGTTCCCTGTTTGAATCGAGTGACGTATACCGTTGCCAACATTCGAAACTTGGAGACAGTTGGCAGCAGCGAGGCAGAATTCATTTCTCGTGCAACTATGGCGGGAAGATTTGGAGCAGCGATTTTTAAAGGGAAGATTATGTGTTTATTGAACTTGTTTTGTTGCAAAATTTATGGTTAAAATGTTCTTTGCGACGTGCTCTCAACCTGGTATTGTTATCTCAAGCGCATCAAGCGGAATTGCACTTATTTTCTACTTTGATGTAAGTACTCTTTCCAATGATTGAAAAAGTACATTAGCTTGAGCCCGAAGCAACAATAATTGATACTATTTTGCTTGAATAAAATATTGTTTAGCGTAAATTATTCCAGTTATTTATTTCTTTGGTGTTAAGTAAGGTTGGGTGCTAGAGAGAGTTGTTTGGTATTGTTTAAATAATGTTTGTGTTAGTATTTGAGTAAGTGTGGTACCTATGGGTAGGTACTTATGGGTAGATGGGAAATCTTTATACATTTCTTTGTGCTTTGTTCTAAAACAGAAGGAAGCGTCTGTATCAACAAAAGTTAACAGTATTTTTATGTTGTTTTGACTTGGAAAATTTCTCCAGTAGATGAGAGAAATTTTTCAATCATTAGGATTTTTATAAAATAGTCTATGAAGGTAGGAATTGGCATAGATGTCGCCCGTGACGTCAGGTACATGCATCTAATTTCTAATGCTTTAAATAAATAATGTAATATTTAAATAACGTATGTAATATTTAAATATATATTTAAATAACAAAATGGTAATACATATATTATATATATTTATGCACATACTTCTCCCTCTCTCTAAAATTGGAAGCTATAATAATTAAGTTAGTTTTATATTTAGAATATTTAAAAATACATTCTCGACTACAAAGGGTTAAAGTAAAATTGGTTAAACATACAATTACATAAAAAAAAATATTTCGAAGCGATTAATCGAAATTATTGCTTCAGAAGGCTCCGGAGGGATTCGAACCCTCGATCTCCTGTTTACTAGACAGGCGCTTTAACCAACTAAGCCACGGCGCCGTTGAAACTCCATGTCCTAATTATAGTATTTCTTAATGAATTTCTCCATAAACACTTGTATTATTTCCAAACAATTTATTCCTGTACATTTAGAACAAACCATATACACTTCCTCGTTTCCTAAATACTTCGTTGGTCTTCTACACATTATAGAAAACGAACGTAAAGGTTATCACAATATTTTTCTTGCGAATATTTTTATTCAAAAAACATAATTTCATGTGCAACCAATTTGTCAAGTACAAGCAAACAATATACACATACATGGTGTTCAATATATACCATATACATTTCTTTATTGCATAATTTTTAATTATTTTCATAGTGTGCGAAACAATAAGAGCATTAAAAGAGTATCGAGATGTTTTCTTGCGAATACTTTTGTCGAGAAACATTACTGTTTATACAATTAATTTTCTAGGGACATGCTTCTCTCTTTAATAATCGATTATTGATGTCTATTCTGATAAATGTGTGTAAGTTTAAGAGAAAATAGAAAAATGTTTTTCTATTATACGTTTTTCTATGAACAAAAAAATTCAGGTGATTATTGTAAGCAACAGGAGGTTTATTGTTATATAGACAGTCTAAATGCTTAGAAAACAAAAGAAATCGCCCCCGGGTGGGCTCGAACCACCAACCTTTCGGTTAACAGCCGAACGCGCTAGCCGATTGCGCCACGGAGGCTTTTTGATTCCCGAGTGCTTCAAAGTGAAGTAGTATTAGATTAATTTTTCTCTTATCGCAAAACCAGCTGTCGACAATATTACGCAACCCATGATAAACATGTTGAATCCGCAAATTGATATCTGAATCGCTGCCGAAGTTCTAGGCTTGCATTAACAAGTGTTCCTTATCAGAACATATTTATAAACTGACCACAAACCACTAGCACTGTATAAAATATTTTTTCCGCAAAGAACATAAGCATCCAAATCAACTGCAATACTATCTCCAATTTATCTAAATCATTACGAGCGGTAATAAATATTTATCCAACTCCGATCTGTTGCAATTGGAACATTTCTACTTTGTATAAAATCATCCGCAGTCTAGCGATGATTTTTAATTAAATTGGGATGAGATCATATACTTGATTGTTGCAAAAATATATTTTCTTTGGAGACAATTTAAGAGATTTAATCACATCCACATATTATTTGATTAATTTTCATTTCCCATTTCGCGATTATTGAAAATTATTGTATTTCCGGCTACCCTATAATGCATAAACAACGTTATTCGTAATAATGGATCAGTACACGTATCAGCTCAGATTACACACGTTCTATTTTAAAGCAATAAATCCTAATTCCCTCGTTTGCATCACGGCGCCGAATAAATGCTTAAAAATCGAACAGATGCGCAAGCGTAAGAATGCATTGCATTACCAGCCCTTCTTCCAGGGCTGCATTGGAAGAGAACGAAAATACGTGGTATGCTAACCGGGAAATAGTCTGGCAGTTGTGTCGAAGCTATATACGGTTAATTAAATGGGGTTGGCTCATTAGTAACTGTCTATATGCAAGGCGATGGCCGAGACGCGATTGGAGGGTGGTCCCAAGGTGATTTATCCGTCACGATGGATCGCAGATGTTCGACTGGTACGTGGCATGGGTTGCCACAATGCTGTAATTAGGAGAGTGTTTCGTTTATATGCATGCCTAATGAAATACTGCATTCTTTTCTCTTCGATGATAAATCGCTGACAATGATCATTGTCGCGGAACATCGGAGGTACGCGATTGAGTCCCTTTCAGTTTCCAATTCGTCTTTTGTCATTTTGATCATTTCGACGCTCTAAACCCATTTCGCAAGCTCTGTTACCTTCTACTTTTTATTGTGCGTTAATTGCAAGCTATAATCGCCAGTTTTCTTGGTGAAGCAATTATTAATAAATTTCCTGAGACTTAGAGCAATAGAATTTAGTATATTATATTGAAATTTTGTTACAGCACTAGTGAGAAGTTGTGGAAATTAAATTTGAAGCCTTGCATCAGGTATTGCACAATTTGCAAGTATTGATAATCCCACGGAGAAGTTGATTATTTGATGGAGGAATTTGAAAAATTAATTTTCACTTGTGAGAATTTGCGGATATTAATTTTGAAGCCTTAATAAGGTATTGCACAATTTGCAAGTATTGATAATCCTATGGAGAAGTTGATTATTTGCTGGAGGAATTTGAAGAATTAATTTTCACTTGTGAGAATTTGCGGATATTCATTTTGAAGCCTTATTAAGGTATTGCACAATTTGCAAGTATTGATAATCCCATGGAAAAGTTGATTATTTGCTGGAGCAGTTTGAAAAATTAATTTTCACTTGTGAGAATTTGTGGATATTAATTTTGAAGCCTTACTAAGGTATTGCACAATTTTCAAGTATTGATAATCCTATGGAGAAGTTGATTATTTGCTAGAGGAATTTGAAGAATTAATTTTCACTTGTGAAAATTTGCGGATATTAATTTTGAAGCCTTACTAAGGTATTGCACAATTTGCAAGTATTGATAATCCCATGGAGAAGTTGATTATTTGCTGGAGGAATTTGAAGAATTAATTTTCACTTGTAAGTATTTGCGGATATTAATTTTGAAACCTTACTAAGGTATTGCACAATTTGCAAGTATTGATAATCCCATGGAGAAGTTGATTATTTGCTGGAGGAGTTTGAAGAATTAATTTTCACTTGTGAGAATTTGCGGATATTAATTTTGAAGCCTTACTAAGGTATTGCACAATTTGCAAGTATTGATAATCCCATGGGGAAGTTGATTATTTGCTGGAGGAATTTGAAGAATTAATTTTCGAGTGAAGGGGAGTTTGAAGCCTCGCAAGATTTGAAAGTGTTGATTATCTGACGGAGAAGTTACATATTTGTTCGAAGATTTTGACGAATTATTTTTATACTGAGGTTTGGATCGATGTCTCGAAAGAATAATCGTCGGTTGAATTAGTGGTAGTAACAGCTTGTCTACATGACCCGTTACACCGTCCAATTGATCCCCAGTATTAGGCCAGGTTTCTAAGAACACTTAGCCCAGGAGAAGACACTTTGGTTTGGGCATGGTGACGTTAACGGCCCGTTTAAATTGTGCGTTTAATTACAAGTAAGAGACAGTCGCCAGAAAATTTATCGGTCACCGTTGCTATCCCCTTCGTTCCTAATCTACGAAGCAGATACCCACGGCTAAATACAGGAGAGAACAAGTCCTACGCCCGCAATAAGACGCTTCCCGTTGCTTTTTACTGCCCATTCCCCGCAACATGATTAGATTTATCAGAAACGTATGTGAATAGCCTCGCGAACTATCGCAGGCACTCAGCGATCATTCTCTAACACTATGGCAACGAATATACTTCAAACACGAGCCACAGAACCCTTAAACTTCAGTGAAAATTCCAAAATTATATTGAAAACTTTTTATTAGATTTTCAATAACTACTCTAGACATGGCTCAGTTACGTATCTGCCACCATGGTTTCAACCACGTTCCGCCGTAACTCTTATTCATAAAAATACTTTGTTTTTCTGTTATTGTACCCGTTGCACAGCAAGTAAGTGTGTTTTTTATTTGCTATTCCGTTTTCTTGGTTCTCTACATTACTGTGACGGAATGTTAAATTTGGTTTCATTTACATTATATTTATATAATTTTTCAGACGCATTAAAACCTCTTGAAAATGATCCGCACACGGATCGAAACGTTGAGAGAATAATCTAACTGCAAATTTGCTGATTTTCAATAGGATCGAACCTAGCGCCGAAATCAGATTCATCAATATAATTCATTTTGATCGAAAGAAATTACACTTGTGCTACTCTAGACTCTGGACAAATTCAAACATAAGCTACAGAACTCTATAACTTAGGCAGAAATTCTAAAATAATACTCATAGATCTTTTTAGGTTTTCATCATGGTACTCAACGATCATTGTTAATTATTTCCGATCTGGATACAATTTTTGAAAAGTCCTAAATAATACTGATAGATTTTGTAGATTTCCATCAGCTAGTCTAGACTCAGATAAAATTTAAGTATAACCGTTCTGGAATTTTCACACGAACTAAAACAATACTGGTGGATTTTTTGGACTATTTTGCGAGGTTTATAAACAAGATGTGCGAGAGGCAATTTGCAGTTAATTGTCGCGTGCAGTGAACAAACAACGACGATTTTGTAACGCTGTGTTCCAGGGTCCTTATTGGATAGAAATTTACACCCATAAATCCGAGCGGTTTCCGACGAGAGGATCGGTGTTTCTGCCAAAAGTTTCCAGCACCACGTTCCTCTTCTCTCTCTTTCTCTGTCTCTCCGTCGCTTTGATTTTCTCCTGCTTCAGTCTGTCTCACTCTTTCTGTCGTTTTACACACGCCCTCCCCCCCGAAAACCGAGCTCGAAAGCAAGGTACTTTGCAAGCCACGGTAGATGTCTATGATGAAGGTGAGCACCGCCTGTAACGATGTAACGGGTGAACATTGCTCACGAAATCATGACGAATTCATTCGAACTGCGAATTACCTTCCGGTCGACGGAGTTTCGCTAAATGTCCGGAAGAGGGTACATATGCAAAACGCGTGATCATCAATATTCTATCGCGGTAAACCTGGCTCAGGAATCTGGAAATTCTGTCTTGCACCCCCTCCTCCCCCCACCAGTGTTTGCTTACTTCGCCGGATAAATTAGAAACCGTCGATTAATCAACAATTCTGGTTCGTTAACCGCGTGTTGCTGCGTTACTTCGTGGTCCGGCCTCTGCGAGGCTATTTCCTTTCGCGCGTCGCCGTTTTACCTTCCATCGGGATCATCGCTGTAATCCGATTCAATATTTTCACTCTCAATTACGTCGTTTCATCGTACGGAGAAACAAATTCATCGATAGACAATAATTGATAATGTTCCGTCGAAATCCGATTTGTACGAGCAAACAAAAATTTCTTTGAATAAAACGAGGGACATATATTTAACACTAAACCTACTATAGCAGTTCAAATGACCGGTTTCAGATATTTTATTCTAGAATTATTGAAATTATAAAGATTCCTTCATAGGAGTTGGCTCAATAGATTTCGTTAGTTGATCACATAGTGTAATAAAAATCGCACAGAATTTAAATAAATCAAATCTTATTATTTTTATAACACAATACAAATTAGTCGATTTTAATGCTCGGTAGGTTTCAGATATTTTATTCCACAATTATTAAAGTTATAATGATCTGTTCATAGAAGTTGACTCAATAGAATTTAAATAAATCAAATCTTATTATTTTTATAAGACAATACAAACTAGTCGATTTTAATGCTCGGTAGGTTTAGTGTTAATTGTAGTGTGGCGGCTACTTCCTATGCTTGTCAACAGAGGGACAGTACGACAACACCTTTCCCGCTACTACCTGAATCTTCCTCTGTTTGTATATATACCGTCCTAAACTGTCCTTACGACATTCCGCGTCTAAGGCACGGGTCCGCTAGATAGCCTTACTGATTTAGTTCTCTAGCGGGCCTAGGACGAAACGTTTCCTTCTCCTTTTTCCTCCTCTCACACACTTTTCAGCCGCAATAGTAGTATTAAATAAACTCAATGTATTACTAGATGGTCAGCATTACAACAATAGTAAATTTGTAGAGAACGATACTTCCAGGAAAATGAAGGTTATAGTAATTCATTTTAGTCATAGACAAATTCAATGGATTATTAGATGCATGCTACAAAATATATTGTTCAATTTCTCCAATAGAGAGGTCGATGTACACATTCAATAGTAACAAGAAATTACAAAAAATGCTGCCTAAAGAAAGACAGAATACATATGTGATGTTAATAATAAATATATTGAATAGATTACTAGATTAACAAGTTCAGAAAACAAATTCATTGATTTAAAGTAAAACACGAGTTAATGAAGTCTACAATTATCATCAGAATTCTACAGAAGCTTTTCATTAGACTGCGGATTTTATGAATTGATAACAAAAGTAAATAAGTAAAACAGAAATTCTAAAATTATGAGAAAAATTGAAGACGACCGTGCTGCTATTTCCATCTCTATTGAAATGATTAACAAAGCAAATATTTTTATCTTGTATAAAGATCAGCAGTTTACACATCGCTGTAGACGTTTATTGATTTCTCCAGCGTTCTCCGAAACAGACAAGAAGAGGCATTTAGTATAGCATTGGGAGTAATTATATAGGACGGTCTTGCCGTATTGATTGCAGGTAAAAAATAGAGCACAGCGTAGGTGGTAATATCAATCAAAGAAGCAAATAGAGGACACCGTGCGTGTGGCAGAGCAAACAACGAACACCCGGTAGACAATACGTCTTAACACTCGTAGGTTATTGTGGCGTTGAAAGGGAGTAACTTATAGGGGCATTGGGAATTACCAGTTTATTATTAGGGAGATAGCATAGAGGGCCAAGATCAGGGGTTGCTGTTAATTCTCCTAACACTTGGCTCCCCGGAGAGAACACGCCGTCTTAAGACTTCTCCACCGTCTCAACCCATTCCGGGCGTGCAGCGCCGACATCTTGAATCGCTGCCGTGTTAATTAGTACGACTTTAAACGCACCCGCATGTGGTGGCAATCAGAATTCCCCGGAATGATTTCGCTCGTCGACCCGGCGAAAGATGTAATTTGTATTAACTACGGGAACCGAATCACCGCTCGCCAATCGGGAAACTATACTTACAATCACTGTAGCCATCACAATTTTTATTCGAACACAACTCTTGTAACGACAAACTATTTCCCAACCTACTGCACAAATTCGCTAAAATATTTTCTGGTATGTAGTTTGAAAATACAGATGTACAATGTTTGATGTAAGTTGGAGAATTCGATGTTTGTAATTAGTAGCAGTATTGAAATTGTCTGAAATTATTTTCAAGCTGCAGAAGCTACATAGACATTGATTTCTTTCCTCAATAATAGCAAAAAGAACTGGAAATAATGCAACAGTACACTTAAATTCTTTAAATCAGCTTGAAAATTGTCTGCAATTAATTGCAGGCTACAGAAGCTACATAGACATTGATTTCTTTCCTCAATAATAGTAAAAAGGACTGGAAATAATGCAACAGTACACTTAAATTTCTGAAATCAGCTTGAAAATTGTCTGCAATTAATTGCAAGCTACAGGAGCCACATAGATATCACTTTCTATTATTAATAATTATAATCAATTGGAAATCAATGCATCAGCATTTTTCAATTCTTTAGATGTTGTTACTGTTTTGAATTCGATCTGCACGTTTTTACTATAAATGCATACAATCCAGAGTCTACTAATCAGTTGGTGATAGAGTAGTGAAAATCTCGAGAGTCCTCGATGCGCTGTCGTAGGGTTAAGATAGTACTCTAATTGTTTTGCTGCAGGAGCTGTCAATGTTCTGTCAAACAATAATTTTTTTTACAATTGTTCATTGTTTGACACCATTAAGATTGTGTACTTGATTGCTTGCATTACAATATTGTAAGGTATTTAAATAATTCAAGACGACAGATTCAAAGTATTTTACTAGTACAAAAAAGGGTGAAATATTTGAACTTAAGTCAGAATTAAATAATGAGAAGAAGGAGAAAAAGAATTGAAAAACAATTTTGTCTAATGCTTTATTAACCTCAATATTTTCTTACGAATTTTTAAACTAATTCCATCTGGAATTGTCAATTTTTTATTGCACCCAATGAGAAGCAGTCAACCTCTTGTTTTACAATTCTTCCAAGCCGACATAAAATTCCATTTTTCTAGTTTCTTCTCCATGAAATATAAATACAGAACATCTATATATTTTCTTTTGTCTTTAACAGTATATTGACAAAGAAATTCTAATAGCTGGGAAATAGATTTTAGAGAAAGTGAATTTTAAACATCCCCCCGACTGAGATTATTTACCACAGAAGGTAAATAATGTCTTCATTCAATATTGGTTAATTTTTATACAGAATCTATGAAAGATCTGAGAACTGGGTGTTGTAAAAATTCTTCGGTTTTGTCCGAAGGTTGAACGGGGTTGTCTCTTCGGGAGACCTAACCGAAAGGAGCCAATTGATAAATCGAAGGAGCCGAGAACAGAGCAATCTAGTACAAGAACGATGGATCCTGGCCAGCGGCCTGCTGCCAGACACGTGCACCATTTATACAACCCGGAGAATTGTAGAACGAAAAGGATTCGCCATTGGTGAAAGGCAAGGGAAGACGGATCGACGACACCGCCGTACGAACCCACACTCGACGTCTTTCATACGTCAAAGCCACGCCGACTCATCTTTCCAAACTTCCCCAAAATGTTGCTGGTCTGGAGTAACAGCTTGGTAAGTCACCACTTACGCTTTTCGTCAATTACTTCGCAGATACTCGCGATCCTGTAACCGGTAAATCCTGTTGCAACCATCGATCGAGTATCTCAAACATGATAATATACTTTTCTCAATTTTACTTAATGCATGACATTTATTATTTCACTGAAGTACGGATGCTGTTTCCACATTTATCATAGACTGCAGTTTAGTCTGGAAAATTGGAAAATGTGTGCATTGATATCGATATCAATTGTATTTTTATTTTGAGCAGACAAGAGTTCATACTAATAATTTCTTCTATTTGAGATGGACCATCATTTTAATTCTTAGTAAAGTATTTTCAAGCTAAAGAGAAAATTAGTTTTTGTTTTTATTTTGTAGCGTGTACTCTTAGGTCTAAGAAGAGGGATATCATCGAATTCTTATATTTTCAGTTGGTTAGTAGAGTTAGTTAGGAAATAAACAATACTACCTACTAGAGATGCATAGGATTTCGATTTTCCTGCAATATTGTCTAGTCCTTGCATTTCTCAATTGGAAAATGTGAACAGCATCGAACAAGCCATTTTTCTCCCAGCAGGCCGTTGACGCGTCCCACACCGTCCGATTCGCAATAAAGAAATTAGACCGAGGTTCGTTAGGTGTTGACGTAATTGATTCGGCTGATTCCTATTGGCGATTCAGCCGAAAGCACTCGTGCTTAATGAAATGTCGGAGATAAGCGCAAGACAAATGCCCCGCGCCGTTTATTGCCGCGGTTTATTTCTATTTAATGAGCGTGCAAGCGTGACTTTCTTTACGCCGCGATCAATTTACTTTGGTCGTGTGCTCAACGGAGCCATCATAAATTTGAGCCTTATCTTTTTCGTTCATTACCGGCCCCATTAATAAATCAATAAATCGCGAGATACTGTTTAACTCCTTTTTCTTTAATACGACCGTCTACGTTTCCTTTGTTCTTGTTTTATCGCCCAGAAATTAAAGAAAACTTTTATGTGTCGGTATTAAAATCGACAAATACATTTAACAGGCTTGTGGAGGCCAATTTAACTTAACAAGATTTGTATATTCGGTACGCACGATTCCGTTTCATGAGAACAACAGGAGAACAACAGACTCACGCGAAAGAAAAACAAAATAATTAGTCCAATACGCTTCTAGAAATTTGTTGTTGTTCAGGTTCATTGTTAAAATTGTTTAAGTGAATACCGATTAATTGCAATTGTTTCAAAATTTCTTCTTCATGTCATGTAGCAAACTAATTGTTCTAACTTCTTAAAAAAGTCCGTCGTATGGCCCATTCTTAAAATAGTTATCTTTTTTTTAAGTGTGTCCGAATATTAATGGTAGTGACTGTAAGTGTATAAAATTAATTTGATTATCTTTGAGTAAGCTGCAGGATTGTCGACGTCACATATCTGTGACGCTGGTAGCGCACGGTATACAAACTTCAATTTTCGAAGATCAAGGTCATTTCAAGGTCATGCTTTTATACATATCTGAATGTATTTTTCGATCATCTACACGATGTAATAATAAAAAAAATGTAGTTATGTGTCAAAAAATACCGATGATTTTGATAACTCCGGAAAAAAATAATCTTGGGTAGTAAAATATGTTTTTGCTAGATATTGGCCCTTTGACGCCATGCACATTACGTAGAAAATATTTTTTGCATCACAATAAGCTGAAAAGATATTTAGATGGCTTTATTTAGAAGGACCACCATGTATAGTAAAAGCGAACGGATGAAATGACTTTTCATTAATTTCCCGGCTCACCGGAAACCGAAGACGTCCGATAAAGCTTGCGAGATGTCTATTATTCGAAAGTCGATCGAAAAAACGCCAGGAAACGGCGCGTCAGAAAATGTCCGCATTTGATTCCCGGTGTATTTTACATGCGACCGAGGTACAATGCAGTCCATCGGAAGTTCTCGTCTACTACTTCCGCTATCTGGCTGCACCACGTCTGTCTGACTTGCTCCCCCGACATCTTCCATCCCCGGGAAATTCTTATCTGTGTATTTATTCGACCCTACGCAGACGTATGGCAATCTTTTTCTCCCGAGGAAACGTGGCCCGCTATAAAGACGTGCTCCATTTGCAACGAAAGCGGAAAACTAATAATCTGTCGCGCTACGAATTGCATTAAAACGCCCGTTGCGTCTTTCCTCGAATCCTTTTACTTTCTCGTGGGTCATTCACTTTTGCGACGCAATCGTAGTATTACAAAGTTCGACGACAAAATGAGAAAAGTGAATAGCACACCAGGTGTATGTACATATTGTATGTTTGTTATTAATTTAGGGATTTTTATGCACTTAAAATGTGTACGAGTTTGTAGAATACAACAGAATGTGCGAATAAGTAAGACACTGATAATAGCGTAGGATCAGAGACGATAAATATAAAAATAATATATAATTTAATTAGAGAAATACAAGAAATACAACTGATTACACTTTTACGTCTCAATCTCCGTTTGAGATTTACGATTTACGTCTCGAATCACACACGTCGTATTTATTATCTATTCTAAAAACCGCTATCAATCACGTGTTTAACACTAAACCTACCAAGCACAAAACACATAAAAGTAAAACCCCTTAAAGAAGTGAGAAGATTGAATTTATTTAAAGTTTGCACCGGTAACATTACAATATGTGCTTAAATAAAGAAGGGAATTCTGTCATTTCCTCTGAAATCGTTTTTCTAATTTAAATAATTGTGAAATAGAAAACCGGTCATTTTGACTGTGGTAGGTTTAGTGTTAACAGATCGTCGCGTCGTTGCCGCTACTATCGTTGTAGTATTTGGCTGAATTCGGTATGGTAATTCGGTACAGTATCACCCTACACTCCCTACAATAGTCTTATCTTATTTTCATTACAAGAGACATTTTCTTGTTGGTGATAATGATTTTTATACGTGATGGTATGTATGTACGTATGTTTGTTATTAGCTATATAATCGACTAATATAAACCACCTTTGTTTTTCTAGCAACTGATGTAGGCAATTCTTAATACCCAGGATATCTAAATCTTATATTGGTTGAAAAGGGTTGAAACCACCCCTCTTTCCAAAAACCGAAAGTCATCCACAAAAGCTCTTCTTTATAAACCCGTATATCAAATTGCAATTAATATTCGCCAAGAAGACCGCAATAAGAACACACAGCGTGTCTCTCAGGGTTTGAATTTGTTATTCCGGGACCGCGGTCCTCCGCATTAGCGAAAAGCCGCGTTCGCATGATACGCATTATCATTCCGGGGAATTCGCCATGTGTGTGGAGTGGCGGCGGTGTTTGCAGAAGACAGTTCTCCCGAAGTCGACCGCCCACGCACACAGGGAGAGAGAGAGAGAGAGAGAGAGAGAGAGAGAGAGAGAGGGGGAGAGAGACAAAGAGACACAGAGAAAGAGAGAGAGAGGGAGAGAGAGAGAGAGAGAACGCGTGTATAGACGTCGGGTGATTCTTTAAGCGTGAAATAAATAACTCTGTGGGAGAGAGGAGGGCTCCGCCGAAAACGTGACGGGGCTGTCTCTCGTGCTGACCCTCGCTCGTAGGCGCGTCACGTTAACGAGAGAGAAGCATGGCGGCTTATTTTAACGTCAACAATTACAAATATTGTACATACGTTACCGGTTGCTCCTACCTCTGCTCCCATCCCTTCCACTTCGTCTTTCGGCTGCGTTGGTTTTGCACATCGTCTCTGCGCGCCCGCGATTTCATAACACGTTACCGGAACTTGCGTGTGTTAATACAGTTAGCCCGACGTAATGTCGTTACCGTTTACATGAAACGGTGCCGACCGCCGCGTCAAACAAAGCGTACCAGCCGGGGGGTAGAGTTTTCGCGAACAGGAATTTTGTAGAAATCGAATTCGAGCGCATCAAAATTGAATGCGTCCCTTGGGTATTGCCGAGCGATGCTGTCTATGCTCTGAATTCGCTCATCTGCGCAGTCTGGGCTAATAATTTTGATCACCGCTTAACAATTGGCCAATGTGTTCCAAACGATCGGTATGTCAAGCATTTCTGAACAATGGCCTTAATTTAGCCAATAATGGTGCGAGTGCCCGGAAAAATTTGCACCAAAAGTTAACAATCAGAATATATCGATCTGCCTTCAATTCAGTTAAACAAAAAATAATGGTACGAGTGGCTAGGAAAATGCCGAAAATTCAAAATAAGAGTTTATCAAATCGCCTTTAATTTAGTGATTAGAAAAATAATGGTACGGGTGGCCAGGAAAATGCCGAAAATTCAAAATAACAGTTTATCAAATCGCCTTTAATTTAGTGATTAGAAAAATAATGGTAGGAGTGGTCAGGAAAATGCCCCATATTCAAAATAAGAATTTATCAAATCGCCTTGAATTTAGTGATTAGAGAAATAATGGTACGAGTGGTCAGGAAAATACCCAAAATTAAAAATAAGAGTTTATCAAATCCCCTTTAATTTAGTGAGTAGAAAAATAATGATACAAGTGGCCAGGAAAATGCTCCATATTTAAAATAACAGTTTATCAAATCGCCTTTAATTTAGTGATTAGAAAAATAATGGTACCAGTGGCCAGGAAAATATCCAAAATTAAAAATAAGAGTTAATCAAATCGCCTTTAATTTAGTGATTAGAAAAATAATGGTACGAGTGGTCAGGAAAATGCCCCATATTCAAAATAAGAGTCTATTAAATCGCCTTTTATTTAGTGATTAGAAAAATAATGGTACGAGTGGTCAGGAAAATGCCGCATATTCAAAATAAGAGTTTATCAAATCGCCTTTAATTTAGTGATTAGAAAAATAATGGTACGAGTGGTCAGGAAAATATCCAAAATTAAAAATAAGAGTTAATCAAATCGCCTTTAATTTAGTGATTAGAAAAAATAATAGTACGAGTGTCCAGGAAAATGCCCCATATTCAAAATAAGAGTCTATCAAATCGCCTTTAATTTAGTGATTAGAAAAATAATGGTACGAGTAACCAGGAAAATGCCCCATATTCAAAATAAGAGTCTATCAAATCGCCGTTAATTGAGTGATTAGAAAAGTAATGGTACGAGTGGTCAGGAAAATACCCCAAATTCAAAATAACAGTTTATCAAACCCCCTTTAATTTAGTCATTAGAAAAGTAATGGTATGAGTGCTCAGGAAAATGCTTTCAATTAAAAATAAGAATATATGAATTCTTAATATTAAACAGTTTTTAATGCAGCAACTAGAAAAATAATACAAGAGACAATATCTTAAAACGTCAGTGAATGCATTCAAAGAGCTCACCAAATTTCCGAACAGAAGAATAATAATGATTCCCCATCGGTCATATCTTCCCGCGTCGTATGTTGCAAAGATATCCATTTTCCCGGGGCGCATGATTGCCCGACGCGAGTCGACAGGCTAAGAATTTTAATTACGCGTATTTCCGCACGGTAATCGGCACGAGTTGCACTACTTGCATCAAAAGTAATTACGCGCGCTAGTAATTACCACTGTCGTGTGATTCCATGACGAATGCAAGAATGGCGTGCGCCAACGGATATACTTAACGCACGCATGACAAACGATCCAAGGAGGGTCGATCGAGTATTGACACGATCCCGGTAGCTATGTTGAACGATATAAATGAATGGTGTGTCGCTAGGACACCGCACGTCTTACTGGGAAATATAGGGATGTTAATGGACTGATGCATTCTCGCCAACGGAAACGAATGGACGACGGTCCTCTGTCAATTTATTTCCGAAGAATGATTCTGTCACACGGATGCCCGGGAAACACGCAGGTTCTTATTGAAAGGAGTCGGGAAAAAATGTTTTTAGGTATGAGGGAACTTCCGGTGGTCCAATCAATTCGATGACATGATGGACACTCGAATCTCGGAATTATGGAACATCAGTTTCGTTGTGAGAAATGTTACTTACACTGTTTAAGCCATCGAAATCGTTTCTCTAATGAGAAAACGCATTTTTCACGACTGAAGCCATTCATACCCTGTTTCTAATGAAAAAACAAATTTCATTCTAAATTTTTCAATTATTTATTTTCACTGGGTAATATTAATAAACAGCTAAATGGAGAGGCTCTTACTAATGAAATTCAATTTATTTATTTCTTTATTTATTTAAAGTCTTTTTCTCTGGCCTCTCCAAATGAGAAAGCATATTTTACAATAATATTACTATCACTTATTATTTTGTTACACCGTAAACTTTGGATAAACTACTAAATGGACAGGCTGTCTAGTGAATATCACTTAACAATTCATTATTGAAAAATGGTATTGTTATAGAATCTATTAGAATACTCTCACAGTTGCACCCTCACTGATCAAGATTGAATTTTCATTGCATTCTGTTTAATAATTGAGTTTAACATTTTTAAGGGAGGAATAATGACAAACAAAGGGTGAAACGATAGCCTGGTGGTTTGAGGATGGTAGGACCGATCGTTCCGGTTAGGTATTTGCATAATAATTGCAATTACTATTACCTTACCGGCTCGTAATCTGCGATGCAGTTCACACGATAACCGGCGATGCATCAGGGATGCGAGTATACATTCCGTTACGCATTTCTCGACTCGAGGGTAGGGATTACACCGTTTTACAGGGTTGAACGAGAGATTACTAACACATATAGTCACGGTGTATCATCGCAGTTGCATAATGTTGCCGGTGTGTTTCTTCCATTGGAAAGCCACCCCGTTGCTTGAGTCGGTACGGCAGATATTGTCGATGGAAGGTTAAGGGGTCGCTAGCCGACCGTCTTCTTATCGACTGGAAGCATAATGCAAAATGGCTCCCTGAGTCCCCGATAGAAAGGGGTAGCTCTGCGACCAGCCCTCTCATCCTTTCGCTATACCACACACTGAATTTACATTGGATCCGACGTTAATTACTAAAAACACTACGCCTGGAAAAAATTTCTCAAAAATAATGCAATTTCTCAAAAATAATGCTTAATCATCTCTTAACCCTTTCCACTATATTTTCTTCGCATCTACAATGAACAGAACTTTTTCGTTACTTGTATTATTCCTAGAAGAAACAGCTCTATATTTGTACTCCTGTATTTTTTTATTAATGATTAAATATCGGTAGTAGAGTAGTAAAATTTTATTTCAATTTAACAAAAATTAATAATGTAGATATTTTGTAAAGGCTTGCAAGGGGTTGAATGTTTTGTATATTGTCCCCAAAAATCTTAAAAATCTTTAAAAATAATTTGACAGGAATTTTTTTGAACACATGAGCACAACGAATAATTTAAGAGGTTTGTGAATGATTTCACAGTGGTAGAAATAATTTATAATATATAGAAACGTGGGATGTTTATTAGACGGATATGTTGCTTGATTTCTTTATCGTGATATATGAGGAAGGTTTAATAATAGGTAAAGAATTTTTCTGTTGTTTGCACAGTGAGGGAAAGATTTATGGATTTCGTCGACAAAAGTATTGGTGTGATAACGTTGAAAGAATTGTAAGAATTTCGTCGCAGCTCGTGCCAGATTGCAGTTTGGCGTGACCATAGTTCTTCTATTCGGCGTCTGTCCGCTATTAACATGGCGGTCGGGTGTCATTTTGATTTTATTGGATCGTTCTTGGTCAAAGATCAAACATTTTTCGTTGTTTAAACATTGCAAAAATACTGAAGCGACGAAATTTCATTTAGTATTTAAACATCAATCGATTCATCTTTGATCTTTTTAGAATGTTTGAAACAATAAATTTCGTTCAGTGATAGAAAATTAGTTGAGCTATTATATGTATATTGAAATAATAAGTTCAGGTATTTTTTCAAGTGTTAATTTTATTAATAGTTTGCAATGGTCTCGTACCTAAGGATAACGGAATTTTTTAGCTCGCGAACACGCGTAGACGCGATTCTTTTATCACAGAATCCCCCTCCGTGAGTTATGGCCATCCAATAGAGGGGGGAACATTATATTGGATTCGCGATACGCATTTCGCGTGCTTCGCGATACTCAAATTTCACCGGGTAAATCACTGCCGCCATATTCGCCGCAGCTTCGAGAAGTTTGCTACGAAAATTGGTGATATCTCTCGATTCAAATCAATTTCCATTCATCAACACATATGAATATGTCCCGTTCACTTGCCAAGTCGATTAACTTCACAAAACGACCGATACTAAAAGAGATCAATAAAATAATACGCGTATAAAATTTTAAAAAGAAACTTTGCCGTTTAATGGCACTAAAAAAAAATATATGGGAACCTCAATTACTAACCAAATTAATAAACCAAATTAATTTTCAGTGAATGCGTCGATAGAATGCTCTGGTAGGAAACTTTAAAGAATATACAAAATGGATTTAACTGTTTTGGCTTGCTCACAGAATTCTTTCGACATCTTTTAGTTTTATTTCTAATTTTTCTTCTATTTTCTGTACTTTTACCTCTGATTCATCATTCTTTTCAATTGTCGTTGTTTGTTTTGCGTGGAATTGTTGCTTTCGTTTTAGAAGAATCGATTCCAAGTATTCGCAGAATTATTGATTGCAACCGAATTAGAAAAAGAGGAAACAGGGTCTTTGTGCGTATCGCAGATTATATCAGCGCCACCCTATCAATTTCCACCCTCGAACAATATCTAGCAAACGAGAAGGTATCGAGTGCTTTCTTGGGGGGCGGGATCCCTTATGTGTCTTGTCGTATTATAAAATATTGACATGCATACTTCGTTCACGGTGGATATTTTAGGTGACGCAAAACTCTGCGTCAAGGTAGTTTGCGAGGGCGGTGGGGGCGGGGCCGGGGGGACGCTTTAATATTACAGCAGACGATTTTCACGTTTTCCCGGGATGTTTTTCATTCCATTCTCCTGGCTCGAGACACCCTTCTTCGACTGTTACCCAAGCTGTTCGATTCGCGGATGACACGTCGTTTATTTCGACGAAATTTCGGCGACGCTCGTCTGAGACTATATTTCTGACGTTATTTCGGATGTCTTGCTTGGAAATTGAATTTTATGTTGAATATTAAACTCCTGACACGCATTGTTCCTGTTTAATAAGGTACAGAAGGCTCGAGCAAATGTTTTTAGATGAAAAAGTGGGAGTATAGGTCTGGGTTAGGTCTGGGTTAGTCCCTGCGGCACATTGACCGAAGTATAAAACCTTTTCAAAATTTATTTTTCACGAATTTCAACAATATCAATCGATAAAACGGGGCGTATTAAGACATATATTGAAAATGTAGACTGCTCCGATGCGTACTTTTGGAGTAATAATTTTTGAAACGGAGCAGCGATCGTTCTCGCGGCGCGCTCCGAAAATTTTCTAAGTCCCTGCGGCACATTGACCGAAGTATAAAACTTTTTCAAAATTTATTTTTCACGAATTTCAACAATATCAATCGATAAAACGGGGCGTTTTAAGACACATATTGAAAATGTAGACTGCTCCGATGCGTACTTTTGGAGTAATAATTTTTGAAACAGGTTTTCGTCCTGTGTTTAAGCTCTTTGCTTTTTTTCTAAATAGATGTCGCAAATATTGAAGTACAAAAGTGAACGAAATACTGTTTAACCATTATTCAGTTTTTATTTGTCGAACCATTTCATTTGCAAGGTCTATATCTCTACTAATACATGTATCTTTACAAAAAACAAATATTTAAACGCATATTTGAATTTTTAGTTTTCTGTTCGATCCTAATGGGCCAGACTATTAAATGTAATCAATTGCAGCTTTATTTTAAAGAACAAATCTTTTACGGAGATTTCTTTTTGGAGATTTATTGTGTCATACTTGTAAGAATTCATACATTGAAAATGATGGTGATTATTTTGAAGAGTAGAATGTATTTTGCTCTTTTGCAAATAATCAACAAATTCACAAAGCTCTGTAAAGTGATGCGAATTATTTTCTACATCAAATAGAAATCGGATAACTGATCAGGGGTGAACATAAACGAAATACAAAGAGTTTCGATAACTTTTGTGGTGTCTTAGAATTTCGTCCAGTACTCTGGTACACAATGTGGCAATTTCGCTCTGGCCTGGAGGGTACGGTTCGCCGATCCGGCGATTCATTAAGGCAAATAATGTCGGGCCGGTCCGAAAGACGCGGCGCGCCGTTAGGAAAAATGGCTCCTTATATTGGTGAAAGGACGAACGACGCCGGGGCATCGCGCCGGTATCGGCCGGGCGTCCCTTCAATAACCTCGATACAAAATTCTTTTCATCGTTGGCCTGAATGCCTATAGGAAATATGTGAAAGGCCGTCTGATTCAGACGGTCCGGTGTTGGCTCAGGGCCTTTCTGTGCCTGTACGGAACGGCCGGGCGTTTGCAAGGCGTCTATAAGCCACGGGCTGCCGTAATGAAACATAAATTATTCAATCGAAATCAGCCGCGTGCACCGAGGCGGCCAGTGTTTTTCGCCGAAAACGGCCTTTAAACCGAACCCTCCGAGCTTCTGGCCAGAAGAGGAAAAAGACCGTGCTAGTCTCTTGGATCTTTTTCTTTTTTGCATCGCTACAGACTACTCATTCCGAACAATTTTACGTTTTCATGGGAGTATCCTGCACTCGACCACCCCCCCTCTCTCTCTCTCTCTCTTTCTCTCATTGAGGGTGTGCAAGGGGGTTGCAAGTGGAGGGGCGAGGAGGAGGGGGCCGCGTGCCGTCTCGTGTTTGCGCTCGCTTTCCGCTTCTCGTGTAACGAATCGAAACTACCTGTTTTTTTATTACGCCCGTTTAATTGAGGTTCTGCCTTTCCTGCCTACCTGCATTCGGCCCTTCTCCTCCCCGCCCACTAGCTTCGATTTTTGATCCAGAAACCAGCCTTAATTACGAACGGATGAAACGTTTTCCGAGGGACCCGCTCATATGCCCTCACGCTCCGCCGATAAGTTTCTCGTTCTTCAGTTTGGGAAACGTGCTCGATCGAAACGCCGCGGCGCCGTAGGTCGCTATTTAACCCCTTCCTGTGCCATTTAGCTCGACGAAACTTGGGCCCAAGCGGTAGGCATCGACGAGCGCTAAACAGACCAGACTAGTTCTTGTAAACAATCGCAATACGAACTACAAACTATTGGTGTGTTTTTTTACTTTTTGCCAAATCCATGATTGTTGTGTTGTACTTTCCTCTTCACTACTCTCATCTGTAATCATACGACTTAAGTTCGGGTTATACATGTCCGAAATTCGGATCAGACCGAATATTGTTACCCAGGTTTAAATGAGACTGTTCGCAAACAGAAATCGGCGTCCGACTTCTCAACGATTCTTTTTCTTCGAATCTGGGAGGCCATATATCTCCAGCGGGTGATGGCTCCTTGCTGTGCGTGGCACAAAAAAAAATGTTCCTATAGGCTCCACAACTCCTTTAGGTAAACTATCGGTAGCTCTTCTTTATAACATCTCGAACGCTTCTCATGTTACCTCAAAGTTCGGACGGAAATGTATAAACACCCCAAAAACGCGTCCGATATCGGACGGATGTGTATAATCCGACCTTTATATGCTTTACGACTGGCACAAACGCGTCACTATCAGAGGATTCGTTATCACTGCCTTCATTTAACATTTTTGTATCTTGCATTTTGAAGGGGTTTCTTAAATTTCAATAATTGAACTGCTTCGTAACAGCAACGATAAGAATTGTGACTATCTGTCATGGGGTACTGATAGGAACTAACATTCAGTCACGATCGTAACGGTCAAAAAATCAGTCCGCGAGCTCGGCTTGTTATGTTCACGTTTGGCCCAAGTGTCTGTTCGCGAGTCTGACTCGCTAAAGTACGGGAAGGGGTTAAATATCACGTTTTACTCTAATTTTTCCTGTGTCTTGTATTCCTCTACTCGGATCGAGAGCATTTGGCCGAACGTGCCGGGATAAATTTTTATCAGACTTTCGATCGATCGTGACGTACTACAGTAAGTCCGCGATCTAAGTCCAACGGAACATTGCGATCTATGTCCCTTCGTCTACTCCTTCCACTGCGGGGTATCCCCGGAGGGCCAAGAGAGCTGCCTCGGTCGCCGAGCAGTGTAAACATGCCGTGGAATTTGATCCTGGGTCGGGTATATCGGTGTGAATCACTACTAATCCAATTACAAAACTTATTTATTTTTCATTATTTTTTTATGGAACTTTCACCAACTTATTTCTGGTATTTTTCTGATTAAAATGACACTAAACACTAAATCATTTCAATTGTATTTAATGGTTTAATCGACGATATGTACAGTGACTTTCGGACGTAGACGAGGATAGCGGTCCGTGTTTACATGCTGTCCTTTTCTACGTTCGGCGCGGTCGACGCGGTCACAAAAGAATAGTTTTCTGTCTCGATTTCAGCTTTTATGAAAAAGTATCAGTCCCGGCCAGTGTTGGGATATGGTGCAACATTTCTCGCGCATGCGCGGCCAAAACAGTAACGTATCTATATCATGATGACGAGGTAGTGGAGCCCTGAGACAGTTATATTGGCGGGAATGTATCGGAACAATCTGTTCCGGATAAAAAGACTTCAGGACGTGTCCTACGAGTTACAAAATATACACAAATACACATGTTATACCTTCATTTTTCAGAATCAAATCATACCAATTTTTTTAAATTCTGCTGGGTGCTCAAGCTACGCCATTTTATCGAGAATCTGGTAAACCTTACGTTTAGGGGAGGATGCTCCGATGACCTTGACCTTGACATATGTTGTTGAGGACAATATTCTGAACAACTTTTGTCATTACAACTACCCGGTGCTCGGTCTCAGTTTTCGAGATATTTGCGAAAAACTATTGCTAATAGTGTATTAAATTTTCCGTATTCTTCCACGCTCCGTGGCAACGTAAACCTGTTCCGGGGCCGCATCTGTTTATTTTTTGTTTGTAAACACGTTGTGGGGATGAGAAGCGACAATACCACACCCACCCACCCTGTGTTTCTAAAAAGAAGGCTCTCACATTATACAATATAAAATCAACTGAGACGAATACAGCATACATGTATTATATTATCGCATTTGATAGTAAAACAAATTGCAAAACCTAACCCAGACCTAACCCAGACCAATACAGCATACATGTATTATATTATCGTATTTGATAGTAAAACAAATTGGTATTGGTTTCAGTTGATTTTACATTGTTTAATGTGAGAACCTTCGTCTCAGAAACACTGAGTGGGTGTGTGTGTGGTGTCGTGTGTTGGTTAGGACTAGGTGGCGGGGGGAGGAGAGCACGCAGACGAAATTAAGAGTATCTCGAATAGTATCTATATCAAACTGAGAATTTTATTCTGTATTTAAATGGTCTAATGGATACATAGAATTCATTATTTCGAAAAAAGCATCAATGCGTTTATCAAAATTGTACGTTCTTTTAAATAAAAATTCGGCAATATAATTAGTATAATGATAATCACGTATGCCATAGCGAGGAATGCTAGCAATAGTTTTTCGCAAATATCTTGAAAACTAAGACCGAGCACGGGGTAGTTGTAATGACAAAAGTTGTTCAGAATGTTGTCCTCAACAACATATGCCAAGGTCAAGGTCATCGGAGCATCCTCCCCTAAACGTAAGTTTTACCGAGACTCTTACTTTACTGAGGCCAAAATCGCCGCGCATGCGCGAGAAATGTTGCACCATACCCCAACACTGGTCCCGGCAGAGAAAAGAAAAAGGACTTAGATCGCGGACCTACTGTACTAACAATATTTTTGTGCAATAATGATCAACGAATGTAAAGTTTAGGAAATGATTGGACAACAGTTTGGGCAACAGAGGTTCGCTTTCAAGATATCGGAAATTCGAATGAACCTTCAAATCTTTGTTCGCACGTGCAGCGTGTATTTCCCTCGCAGTGCTTCCGCTTTCGAGGCGCGCTTTAAAATTGAATGCGAGTCTCGATTACGGGTGTGTCGACACGCGTGTCGACACTGACAGGGGCATGGGAGATGCTTAGGTGGGGCCTCCGAATAAAACACATGCATCGTGCGCGAAGGGAGTGACTCGGAACGTTTGCGATCCGTGTTCGTGCATTACCATCCCCTCCTCGACACTGTAGCAACGTCAAAATTTCTATTGTCAGTTCTGCGAGCCAACGGTGACGATATCAACCTCAACCTCGGTAAATTATTCAATAGACTTTGCTAACAACCCCCTTTTAGCAATCTTGTTCACCGTTAATGCCTCATCTTTGTTCGCTTATATGAATCACCACTTCATTGATCTTCGATCAATTGATCTTTCTACATTCTTTTACACCACAGACCACAAATTGGGTAATTGTTCCAGTTGTCTGCAATTATAAATGTAATAAACGCTAAAACATTTTAAAAATGACAATATTCTATTTATTTAGGTGTTTTGCGATTTTTATTATAATTGATTCATTAACAGGGAAATATATTCATTTTCCATGAACGTTTATTTATAGTTTTAGGTATGTTCCTCGACATCATGCATTTTCTACAATATTTAAAAATGTTTTTAACCCTTGTCCATTGTTCAAATAGTTCTCATAGAAACATCAATAATTTGAAATGGCACAAAACAAGATCGATTTACTTTACTGCAGCCATTATCAGACTTAGAATAAAATAAAAATTGCACGTGGTACTGTTACATATTTTTCGTTTATTTATTGAAAGTGGGCAGTGTTTTAGGTCCTGTTTTGTACACGCTATTCACTGCAGTTATCCCTACTACGTTAGAATCAATGATATTTACCAGTTCCTCTGGGACAAATTGTAGAGTTTGAGGGAGTTAATAAAAAAAAAAAATTTATTGAAAGTGTTCGACTCGGTGATGCGCGTGGAAAGGCTGGATAATTTAATTCTGACATTATCAGACTGCAGTTTTGCGAGCAGTTTCGTTGAATCGTGTCCGGTGCATTGAACAGCGCTCGGCAATAATAGAAAAGGTCGAACGCAATTTTCCTCGGCTTTTGTTTCGAGGCTCGGCGTGGCGTTCGATAAATCCACCGCCACGTATAATTTCTAAAACACATACGTTTGATAAAAGGCTGCTGCACAGAGTCAACGGGGGTCGGTGTGTCTCGTTTAGGGGTGAGCGGGCGGCGTTAATCGCGATCTACCCTACCACCGAGCATGGTCGGAGGTCTGAGGACCCCGGCCAATCGGAATGACCATTCGACCGGCAACGACCAATGGCAGGTGGCAACGACTCACGTGGTCTGCTCGATTTACCGTTAACTACAAGCTAGCACAACGTGTACGTTCCGTGCGCTATCGTCAGCCACGATCGGATATCAATAGAATTTGCATAAAAATCTATATACGCGTCCCCGGTGAACCATATTGCACGCCTCGAACGATGAGGCTCCGTGAATTTTACGGAGACCGACCTATCCTCGCCTGAATTTCACCACGACAATAAGGAAACACACACGGAATAATTCTACGCGATCATTACCACCTCCCTTTCTAGGCTATTTCCTCCAATAGTCAGCCATTCAACCCTTAAGTGCTGCAATGTTTACTCAAACTAGAAAATATCATATCAGAGCCTCTCTAAAATTCCGTAAAAATTTTCCGCGATACCTCTAACACGCCATGTGGTTACAAGTTGCAATATTTTATTAACACATTATCTACCGGCGATTATTTTAAAATTCTTGGAAATCTGTGGCCCCTGGCTAAAGATTTTTTAATAGATATCTCGACAGCTATAGTTACTGCAATCAACAACTCAATAACGTAATCTAACAATTTTCCAAATCCAAATTCCTTTTGGTACAACCAAATTATTGACAAGCTTATCAATAGGCTTCTCTGATTAAATTAAATGCGATGTGACCTCTTGTAAAATATGAAAATAGATGTCCTCACAGAAAAGTTACAAGTTGCATAAATTTAATGTGATTTGATCCATGTTGTATGCAAAATTATTGACAATTATTATCAATAGGCTTCTGATAGGGTTAAATGCAATGTGACTTCTTGTAAAATATGAAAATAGATGTCCTCACAGAAAAGTTACAAGTTGCATAAATTTAATATGGTTTGATCCATGTTGTATGCAAAATTATTGACAATTATTATCAATAGGCTTCTGATAGGGTTAAATGCAATGTGACTTCTTGTAAAATATGAAAATAGATGTCCTCACAGAAAAGTTACAAGTTGCATAAATTTAATATGGTTTGATCCATGTTGTATGCAAAATTATTGACAAGCTTATCAATAGGATTCTCTGATAGGGTTAAATGCGATGTGACCTCTTGTAAAATATGAAAATAGATATCCTCATAGAAAAGTTACAAGTTGCATAAAATTAATGTCGTTTGATCCATGTTGTATGCAAAATTATGGTCATCGCACGTATGAGACGAGAAGATGTTAAGCATATCATTTCAGTAGCTAAACAAAGACGATAAAGAAACTTGACATTTGCAATTATATCGTGCAATACAGTAGCGACAGTTAGCGTATAGAAATTTTGCTGGGATCTGGGGCGATCCCAGGTAATCATTGCAGGGTTACTTAGTCAGCCATCTCATGCTCCATTATTGTCAATACACTGTTCATGAAATTTGTTATCGCGTACATGAAGCTGTGTTTTGTAAGTGGACTAAGCTGACCATTGTGATCGTTCAAATTTGTAGGAATTAAAATATTGAGATTTAGGAAAGACGAGGAAAGAAAAAAATCAAGAAGTAAATGAAGTATAAAACTGGGGAAAAATCGTCGGATTACAGGCAGATTAAAATCACGTGTGCAAGGATTGAAGGAAGCGGTTCTAATGGCTCCTCCCTCCCTTTTGTGATATCAAGTTGTGACCGCAGAAAAGTATTCTTTTTATTTCGAGGAACGTAGCAGCGTCGGGTGCGTGACCCAAGGTATGCGATTACCAGGCCGGCGCGAAACTCAGACCAATTTGAAATATAACCTCCTCGTTATTAATAAAATTTGCATTTACAAGGGCGAGAAAGTGTCACGGCACGACACGCGGCTACGAAAGACCGCGTCGCGTCGGTACAGTTAAATAGGATTTCCGTGATTACGCTCGCAATCCGTAACTAACAATTTCGCGGACGTGTGGTCTCTCCTAGGTATTTCTAGAACTTTTATCATTTCTGTCTTTTGTTCGAATGTTTTTCTAAACTTTATAATATCAAACAAATAAGATCGCCTTAGAACTCACACGAAACAGTGGTTAACATTATCTTGTATCAACCACGGTTTGCATACGTATTAAGCATGATATACCATTTCGAAAAAATTGCTTTTAATTTCAAATAAGGGAGCAAGAAATTGTGCTGGCTATTATTTCAACCCCTGTAATTGAGTTGTCATGTTCTTATTTATAGCGATTAAGTTCCGTTCATTTTATTTCTTAGTTCCCTGGTTCTATTCTTATTTTTATCAATTTTTTCATGTAAATAATCTTAATACTTCAACTATTGGAAGATTATTGACGATTGTACTGCATTAGAATGAGGCTTCGACCTTGCGTGACCTTGAATGACCTTCATAATAGGTCATTGTATTCGTCTTGAAACACACTATCAGAATTTAAATAAAAAACCATACCGTTCCATTAAAAAAAACAGAGTTGACCTTCATATCTCCTTGAAGTCTCCACATATAAAAAAAGTAATGACATCAGATTACGAGCGCCTCGATATCAACTAAGTTTGGTCTGATGCATTTTCTTCTATCTTCAAAAGCAAGCGAGTTATTCAGGTGACCTGTTTATAGTGCCCCACCCTGTATACATTTCCGTCTCTGACTCCGACTCAGGAGTCGATATACAGTATTTCATCGGTAATTGTCCCAAATGTCTCCGACATAATTGTCCCTGAGATATCCCCACTAGTGCGGGGTGTACCCCGTTGAAGGGCCGTGAAGCTCGAGAGGCCTCGGTCGCCGAGAAATATGACACCATGCGGCTCGGGTATATCGGTGAGACCACACTAATCCGAATTTCCAACTTCTTTATTATTCATTATTTTTTTATGGGACTTCGATGATATCATATTTGGTATGATTTTTATTAGAAAAATGCCACAAATATGGTCATCGAAGTCCCATAAAAAAATAATGATTAATAAAGAAGTTAGAAATTCGGATTAGGTATGTTTACATTTCCCGGTGACCTAGGCCTCTCGAGCTCGGCTGTCCTTCTCTACGTTCGGCAAACCTCAAACAATGATATCCCTCGCGCATAATTGTCCCTCCGCAGACCCGTGTTGTGGACAATTATCGATGAAATACTGTATAGCTTTTTCTTACTCCAGCTCCGACTTCAATGATCAGCAATTACTCCCAAACTCCGACTCCAAAGTTCTGTCAATAACAACACATATTTAGAAGATTCTGTTTGAACCCTTTACGAGTTCGACTCGTTGCAGCGTAAGCGGTTAATCCGGAAAACCTGACATTGCCACAACAATAATTTCCCCGAAAAATCCCCAATCACAAATTGCCAACACCATGTCCTATCCACCAAAGTAGCTAAAAACCAGCACCAACCCAAAAACTCCAATTTCCCGAATCTCGTCCTTTCTCACCTCGAGTCTACGTCTCTCTAGAGTCTAATCACCGGCAATTGGACAATTATTCGTTCCTCCCCCTTATCCAGCGAAGAATGGTGCTGCTATCTGTATGAAAGCACTCAGGGTGTCTGGACTAGCTTGTACGACTTTGTTCCATGGTGAATCAGGCGAAACGAACGTATCGGCAAGTCGGCTAAACACCTTCGAGAAAGGTTGATATAGCTCGCAGGACTCATTGGACGCGATGGAGAGGCCCCGTCCGTCGCCGTTGGGGTTTGATTACTCGTTATCGAGGTAACTCTACCGTCGTCTGGCATCTGATAAGGCCTCCGCGAGTAATTATTAATCATAGACCGGGCAGTATAACGATCCATCCGAGTCTTATCTCGGTGTCGAGTGATGTATGCAAGTAGCCGAGGTCTGCCCGATGCTAGCTGGTCTGGGGGCTGGTTTGTGGGAGGTTCGGGTGGTTTGAGGGGTTAGGGAAGGGGTTTGGCGGTGTTAGTACCCGTTGACCGGGTTCGCTAGTGTTCGGGTCGCCTTGCTCGTTGCTCGTGGCTCGTCGGTGGGGTTGCAATACTTCACCAAGATAACAACTAATAATCGATGGTGGCATTGCCAGGTACGCAGCCAGGTACATGTACATAAGTACGGTCTCGAAAAGACCTTACACCCCTGCCTGTGCCCGACTGCTTTCCCCTCCTCTCTCTCTCTTTCTCTTTCTCTCTCGCTCTCTCTGTCTTTTTCTCTGCTATAGCCCTTGCAAGTTGCATCGGCGGGTAGTCTTGCCTTTTAGCCACCCACCGCCGCCCGATGGCTGCATGCAAGGCGCTCGTAGGTCAAAGGTTGCGCGGCTAACTACTTCGTAAATTATCGTAAGGTTAACCGTTACTTCGCCGGTACGCTGTTCGAATGAACGAGTCGGATACTGAGTATCCTTTGAACTTTCGACGATAGTCGTTCGGGGAACTGCGGGTATTTTTGGATCGGGGACTCGTGAGCTGGCCTGCCTGTGTTGTCTACGGTTGTACAGAATTTGTTCATTCGCTTCGTTGCATTATTTAATATTCTATTCACTTTTAGTGCTAGTTCGAATAGTTGAGGGGATCTGTATCTATTTTTCTGTTGTAATCGTGGTTTTAATCGTGCACCAAGTCGTTTTGAGTGATAGAAGACCTTCGTTTAGACTTGTTGTCTTCGAGGTAGCTGTTGAAATCGTTTTCGATGGGCTACAGTGATCGAGAAGCCTCCCGGCAGGGTCCAGGTAGCTAAATAGCTTATTGTTTTAGTTTAGATAATTTTTACTAATAAATCCTATCTTCCTACATCAGAGCCAGGTCGCCTTAAATAGCATCAGCACTTGGTCTAGGTTTACTATTTAAAAAAAAATTATTCAGCTAATTTTTTCTACTTAATGATCATTGAGAAGCCTCCAAGTAGGCAACAGGTAGCTAAATAGCTTATTGTTTTAGTTTAGATAATTTTTACTAATAAATCCCGTCTTCCTACATCAGAGCCAGGTCGCCTTGAATGGCATCAGCACTTGTTCTAGGTTTACTAATTAAAAAAAAATTGTTCAGCTAATTTTTCCTATTTAATGATCATTGAGAAGCCTCCAAGTAGGCAACAGGTAGCTAAATGATTACAATGCTTGTCTCATTTGATTCCTACTGACGAGTCTTACTTGCCCACATTAGAATCAAGTCTTTCAAAGTATCACGAGCACTCGTTCATCGATTGTAACTTAAAAGAAAATCATGTAGCTCATTTTCTTTATTTAATAATCATCGAGACACTCGGTGAAGGTCTTCCGGTAGCTAAACGATTAGAATTTTTCTCTCAGCTAATTTTCAACGAACCAATTCTCGTTCCCCCGTCTGAATCGAGTGTTCAAACCCTATAGAGTGTCGATAATAGTCCAACTGCTGTTAGCTCAAGTATGTTTGATCTATCGAGAGAACGATCGTGGCTAAAGAGTCTTCTTGGCGTAATTGCGCGACAGCCATGCAACGCGCCCTCTAGATCGCCAGCTGTCGTTGCACCGGTTGATCGAACGATAGAACAAGTACGGCCGTAGTCGCATGATTCAGGGATCGCTTAGGGTTTCCGCGAGGCGTACGCGTTGGATAGAGAAAGACGGGTGCGTTGCAATCGAACGCACGCAATAATGCCTATCGCCGCGGGTCGATCGGCAATGAAATGTAAAATTTAAAACGGCAATTATCTCGTATCGTGTATCTAGGTGACGCGCTTGAGCCCGATCCGACTTCCTATTAACCGCCCTCGGCCTGGCTGTTTTATGGGTGACTGTCCCCAGACCCGGTCAATAATTAATACATCGGCGACGTGTGTTGCTAGGCGATTTGCCGGACAAATAACTGGTGTCATCTGTCCTTCGGGAATGCTGTACGGATTCGCTGCTTTAACCCTTTGCACTCGGAGCTATTTTAACTTAAAAATCAAACATTTCTTTTGACCTAGAATATTTCCATTGTACATAATTTTTTTCATTTTATACGTATGAAACTGATATAGTACCTCATATCATATTTAAATGTTTAGTAATTTATGAAATATAAACAAATTTCATACTGTAAATAATATTTTGAATAATGGCATAGCAATTTGTAGTGGCGCCTCAGAGTCGCCATTCGAGTGCTAAGAGTTAAATGTTCCTTATTTTGTATTGGAACAGCATAAACTATTGACTGTAAATAACCCCATAAAAATTGAATGTAATTTCGAGTCTTAATAATAAACACAAGTTATTATAACCCATTCAAGCAGATTGTTATGTTCTGGTGAAATTTTCATTTCTTCGCCTTCAAGGTCATCACAAGGTCATGGTATACTGGGTCGTTGAATTCGTCTTGACACGGGCTATAATACTGTCAAGTCAAAAATACAAAGTGCCGTTTAAAAAAATGAAGGTGACCTTGACAATACTATAAAAAAAATGTTTGTCGAACGTTTTCATTGCAATATACAGGGTGTCCCACATAAATGGGAACACCTAAATATCTGTCGTATTTACAGTCATATCAGAAAACTTCAGAGGACAAAGTGACACTATTGCAGGGGACAAATATAATGGTAAAGAAAAAAATTTGTTATGTAGTGTTTTTTAATGAAATTTCAAGGTCACCGATGTTTTCTTAAATGGAATAGTATATTTTTATTTTACGATAGCATGATAGACAATAAAAAACTGAATTTACTGGATACCACCTTTTTGACCTTGAAATGACCTTGAGCAAGAATAATCATGTTGGAGCGGATAAAATGTGGAAGTTGAAAATTTACGTGTTTCAGCAAAGATTACGCGTTGTTTACGTCGGCTTGACCTCTATAAACCACAATAAATGTTTGAAATACTTTTCATAGTAAACAGCATATGTTTATGTTAGAGTATGTATCATTGAGATCGTTAGCAGAAGGTTAATTGGTTAGAATAAGTACGTTGTACCTTCTGCATTATTCGAATTCGAAACGTGAAAGTGATAACAATGCGTTATACTGTACACGAACGAATCGATATGGTTTTCACTTATGGCGCAAGCCACCAATCTTTGAGGCAAGCAGTACATTTGTATCGTGAAAAATTTATCAATCGTATTTGTACTTCGTTACACGCATTTTCTGTGCCCCCTGCAATAGTGTCACTTTGTCCTCTGAAGTTTTCTGATACTACTGTAAATACGACAGATATTTAGAGTCCTATCAGAAAACTTCAGAGGACAAAGTGACACTATTGCAGGGGTCACAGAAAATGCGTGTAACGAAGTACAAATACGATGGGATATTTAGGTGTTCCCATTTATGTGGGACACCCTGTATAGTCAATCGAAAACTGATCATCTTTTGTTGAAAATATTTTTTGTCAGCTAATCGCAAGTACTTAAAAAATCGTTAAGTGGGACACCCTGTATTACCTAGCTATCTTGAAATTCTAGAAAACGAACAATAATCCATGGAAACACATCGCACCTAATGATCTGACCACTTGTAATCAATTTTCAAATATTCCTTAAGTACGAAGTACCAATGTCGCTCCTGAGGGGATAAGATAATAACGAGTAATAAAAAATTGTGTAGGATCCATCGATTAAAGCTTGCAGCTTTCATCCAGCAGCCCAAGATAGTCCGACAATTCAACCCCCTAACTCGCCACCCACTTAACCACCCTCGGGCCGAGTATACCAAGAAAATGTGTGCAATCTAGATGCAGGTCCGATCGCCGGATAAAACTGAGCAGCGAGTTGATAATCGCGCGGTGTCTGTTCAAGAGGTAGACCGACGTGCAAACCCAGGGTCGTCTGGAAGGGAGATTCGTCGGGGGTCGGGATCGATTTAACGTAGAGAGGCATATCAAGCTACCTCTCGGAGGCTCTCCCCAAGGCGGAGTCGCGATGCAGGAACTTTGCTAGGAAACTTCTATCAAGAACAGAGCCGAGACCACAACGATCAGTAGTCCTTCCCGGTAGCAGTTCGTCTCCGGTTTACGGACGTATGTAAAGCACCAACCGAAACAGCCCCCAAACCTCCGCGACCACTCCCTTACCTGCTCCTCAAGACAAACAGTGGCGGTGTCTTAACAAGTGGACCAAGCTGCGCCCAAGACAAAGGGTAATTGAGGGCAGGGATTAATACCCCTATACACCAGGAATCCAGCCTGCCCGCTCTCTACTCCGTGGAGTTCCTCAGACTGTATCTTCTCCGCAGATGGAGGACACATTCTCTACGATCTCTCTCTCTCTCTCTCTCTCTCTCGCTGTCTCTTTCTCATTCCGTTCTCTCGAACCCCTCCGGTCCTCTGGTTTTCTGTGTTTGTCTCTGTCGGTCGTCTTTGGCCTCGATCTGACCGTATCTCCTTCCTTCCGCTTCTTCGATTTTCTCGTTCCCAGCCTGCTCTTTACCTTCCCTGAACCATGCGACACAGAGTAGTCCGACTCCTTCGAGACACCGAAACCTCCGGAAAGGACATGGTCATCTTACTAATTAAACAATCAAATACGGGCGGTCGGTTTCCCATTCTGCTCAGACTCTCACGAGTCTTTCGCGATCGATCAACTTTCCGGGAAACTTCGATTGGAAGTGGCTCTAGAGGGACATGATCCTTGAGGACACCTCGGATGCCACTTGACTGGTGGATAAATACGGGCTGAGGAGAGCGCTGAGAAAAACAATGGGGCGGAAGAATTACATCGAGAGGAGGAGCTTGATGGTTAAACAGTAGGGATTGGATATATTGATGGGGGGAAATTGATTGAGATTTTATTCAGGACTTATTCAACCCTCGGACATCGTTTAGGTCTACTTCACTGAAATGTTAATCCTTGCTGTTGATTATATTTGTTGAAGAGACGTACGGATTAGTTTTGTGGCGGCTACTTCCTATGCTCGTCAACAGAGGGACATTACGACAACACCTTTCCCGCTACTACCTGAATCTTCCTCTGTTTGTATATATACCGTCCTAAACTGTCCTTACGACATCCTAAGGCACGGGTCCGTTAGATAGCCTTACTGACGAGTCCTCTAGCGGGCCTAGGACGAAACGCTTTCCTTCTCCTTTTTCCATCTTTTCATAACCCAAAGCCGCCATAGTTTTTGATATTACTAGTTTGGATGGATTACGATCCTGATAGAGGAAAGTCTCTTTATTGTACTTTATGTTGAATATCAACTTTGGCGTAGGTACATTAATGGATAATCTATATTGAATATCAACTTTAGCGTAGGTACATTAATGAGTAATCTATATTCAGTATCAACTTTGGCGTAGGTACATTAATGAATAATCTATATTGAATATCAACTTTGGCATAGGTAAATTCATGAATAAAACATCGGTGTAAAAATTATTTTAACGTTGAGAAAGGGTTAAAGAGATTTAGAAATACTCCCGAAAATGTCCAACATCAAAGAACATTAACCCTTTGCACTCAAAGCATTTTTAATTAACCAAAATCAAGATATTTCTTTCAACCTAGAACAACTTTATTCGATGTATCTTTTTTACATTGTGCACCTGAAATTAAATCTGCTATCTCATACAACAGTTGAATATTTAGCAATTAATAGAATAAAGACGAATTTTATAATATGGAAACAATTTTGAATAATGGCACACCATCCGAGTGCAAAGGGTTAAAACAGAAAGTGTACTTTTGATCAAGCAGTTCCCGAGAAAATATACAAAAATTGTATCACGAAAAATGATGAAAACTGGCCAGAACAAACCGTAGATAATGCAAATATTAAAATTTCAAAGACCATAGCTGCAGAGCAAATATAAAAATTGTATGATAAGAAACGACGATAAGAAAATTGATTGGAACGAGCCTGGATAAACCCGTGTTAAACTCGTAGGTAGCAGGACTGAAAGACAGAGCTTTGGTTGCAGCTAGATGCCACCATACCCAAATTAGGAAACAAGTCTCCGAAGCTGTGAACCCTCCGGTTTCCTCAGGATCGAAAACTTGGCCGAGCCTTAACAACCCCATCGGGACGAAGAACGAGAGGAAGAAATAGGAGACGTAGAGAGAGAGTGAGAGAGGGGGAAAGAGGGGAGAGAATGACGGAAGGAAAGCACGATAGGTGAAAGCGAAGGCGAGGAGAGGAGCTACCCTCGCGGAATTATAATACAAAATGTCATAACTATCTTCCTAATCACACTTTATTCTAACTGGTCCCTTCGTAACGAGGTGGCGTAGTCCTTTGTGCCGAGTGCAAAGTACGCGGACAAGCGGATCGTAAAGTAGAACCACCCCACGGGACCCCGTGGGGATGTTCAACGTTCTTAGAGTACGAAACTCGAAAGGACGCGTTTGGAAGGCGTACGGAGGATATTACGATTACCCTCCTAAGCGCAGTTCGTTATCATCGTTTGCACGGGCGCAGATAGCGTCGGGAAATTCGGATCGCGCGATACTTCCCTAATCGCGACACGTTTCCACCGGTATCCTAACTATTTTCGCATTATCTTGAAGCGCAAGCCTGTAATCAGCTTCGTAGACAAACAAACTTCCAAACTTCCAAACCCATAGGATCAAAATCATTAAGCGAGCAACGACAGTACAGCAACAATATTTTCTTTAAAATGAATTGTTTCATTTACATTATGTGCCTTTTCAGACGCGACTATATTCACTCTGTATCATATTATTATACACATTCCCTTATTTATGCGAGTTCTAAATACTTCTCCAACCTTTTGCATTCGCGGAGCTATTTTAATTGTAATACCAAATTTTTCATCCGACATAGATATATTTCTATTTTATCCATAAACAAACTGATCCAATTTTCACGTACAATATTTGAATGCTCGGTAATTTATTAAATACAGATTTAATAATGCAAGAAAGATTATGAATATACTGCGGATCTTTATGCAATTATGACTTCTGAAAATTTTCAAAAAAATGCTAGAATATCAAATTCGACAGAATTTAGTACGATTTTAAATTATTACGGGTCTACATAGGGTACTACAGTAATTCCGCGATCTAAGTCCAACAGAACGTTGCGATCTATGTACCTTGGCCTACTCCTTCCACTGCGGAGCTCGAGCTGCCTCGGTCGCCGAGCAGTTTAAACATGCCGCGTAATCTGATCCTGGGTCGGATATATCGGTGTGAATCACACTAATCCAATTACAAAACTTCTTTATTTTTTATTATTTTTTCATGGAACTTTCACCAACATATTCGTGGCATTTTTCTAATGAAAATGATATCAAATATGATATAATTCCGATGATGTTTACTTGTGTAATGAACGGTGAAAGTTTTTTATTGGCATTACATTGTACGGACACGCCTTTGTCTTCTCTTTCCTTCCTATACGCTGTCCTTCCTTACGTCCAAAACATTCATCGTTTATTACACAAGTAAATATCATCGGAATTATATCATATTTGGTATCATTTTCATTAGAAAAATGCCACGAATATGTTCGTGAAAGTTCCACAAAAAAATAATAAAAAATAAAGAAGTTTTACTATTGCACTAGTATTGTCTCACCGATACGCTATTTTTTGTTGCGCCTTCAGCCGCGCGGTCCGTGTTTGCATGCTGTCCTTTTCTACGTTCGGCGCGGTCGACGCGGTCACGAAAGAATAGTGTCCCTTCGCGATCTAAGCCCCGGCAGGGAACCGAAAAAGGACTTAGATCGAGGAATTACTGTACCACGGAAAATAAGATTTTATTTGATTTCACTTTTTCAAAATTTGTCCACAAAAATTGCTGTTAGAGATTTTTATTCATTTCATTTCCATTGTACATACTTCCTCATCTCATCTCACATATCACAATTCAGCGATTGCACAATTTTATAACAATGTACGATGTACGCGAAATATGGAAAGTAAATACAGACATCGATCTATCGATCGGCCTCGGCACGCTGCTGTCCCCGCACCGCGCATCTCGCTCCCCGCGAACGCCACGGGTGGATCGAGCAGCTCGAGCCTCGCTGGTGTGGCGGGGGGGGGGGGGGGGGGGGGCGGACGCGGCGGATCGACGCGCCCTGCTGATTGATCAGTTCGTCTATTGACATTACACACGACAATTCTTACGTGATTTTGAACCCGTTCCGTCTGATCCACAAGAGTTTCATCGATCCTTTAGCTATCGCAGTTATCTTAGCCTGACTGGTGAGATTTCAATTCTGAAATCCCCATAAGTCTAAAACAATTGCAAATTGCATAAACATCCGCAGTCCAATTATGAATAATGGAATCACAATTTCTAGCGGCGCCTCAGATGGTATAATATAATAAATCTATAAATGGAAGCTCGGAAAATTACCAGAAAGATGATCGCGCTGTTCGTTCATGTTGCTTAACGATATCAGGCGCACACATTCTGCGTGGAACCTTTGGGACTAATACATAAAGTTACCATGGAGTGACAGGGAATTTATGTCGATGTTATGATGCGAGGGATGGGGTTTTCCGGGAATGATCGGAAATATCTTTGCGAGAGGAAGTCGAAGAGTCGCGTAGCTCGGGGCGCGAGCGAAAAGAAGCAAAGACGCGCCGGAGAGAGGCGACCGTGCAAATCCCGTGTAAACATTTGCAATGGATTTGCGAGCTATTCAAACGGTTAAATTCTCTTAAGAATTTAGTTTGTACAGGGGTGGTGTGCCACAGGCGGCACCCCCTACTTTCCCTACCCCTACATCACTATATAGAACGACTGGTGGCGTTCCTTACCACGAACGCAGATCTCTCTCTCTCTCTCTCTCTCTCTCTTGTTTTTTCCAACGAAGACTTTCTCCCTCTCTCTTGCTTCCTGGCAAGTCTCTCCCTCGGCTCTGTTACCCTTTGTATTTCTAACAATTGATATTCTTCCCAGTGCAAAGAAACGGACAGAACTCTCTCCCCGTAGCAGTCTCCTTCTTCCGACCCGTTGTCGAACAAATAATACCAGCGGCGAATCTGAGGAAATCACTGCCACGGATAAATCCCACCACCCACTTCTACTAGCAGTCTTTTGGTTTTCGCACCGAGACCCCAGAACTTTAACCCTTTCGCTTTTTCTGGCGCGATGTTTGACCGGGGGTTGATTCGCGACGATAATTCCTGAGGTAATGGCTCTGAGAGAAGTTTCATCTTGCTGGAAGGTGAACTTCGGTGATATTTGAGTTCTTGAAGTCTCACATGGTAGTCAGTCTCACTTGGATCGCCTGGAAAATTATTTCAACCCTTCGGCTAACAAGTTCTTCTTCATGAAATACTGAAACAATTTAGAAGATGAAAGTCGTGGAATTTCTGAACATTATTCTGTGAGCTACGATTTTTTATGGCAATATGTATAAAATCAGTTCGACTGTCTTTAAGCAAACTGTGAGATTCTGAACGTTACATATTTGTCAGTAGCGAACGTGTTAATAAACATGTTAACTGTCTCCCACCGTAGGAATTATCATTAAGAATTTATAGAGAGACGACAGAGGGTTGTAGAGGGTTGATCAGGTTTCTAAAAAGAATTAAAATTAAATGGAAAAGAATCTCATAATTCTTACATATTCATTTATCCTGGTGACGATTCGGATGACATAGATAATGATTTCAATCCTTCAGGCGACAGTGTTATTTAAGAAACGAGAGAAAAATAGTTGTGGGCTGTAAATGCAAATAAAACTGAGGATGTGTATATTTTTTGGTGAGGAATGTGCCTCACATATTATTGAAATTTTCATTAAAAATTTTTAGAGTGCCGACAATGGGTTGTAGAGGGTTCATCAGGTTTCTAAAAAGTATTAAAATTAAATATAAACGAATCTCATAATTCTTACATATTCATTTATCCTGGTGACGTTTCGGATGACGTAGATAATGATTTCAATCCTTCAGGCGACAGTGTTATTTAAGAAACGAGAGAAAAATAGTTGTGGGCTGTAAATGCAGATAAAACTAAGGATGTGTATAATTTTTTGGTGAGGAAAGTGTCTCACATAATATTCAAATTTTCATTAAAAAATTTTAGGGTGCCGACAATGGGTTGTACATGGTTGAACAAATTTCTAAAAGGAGTTTTTAAGAAAAGGAAATTATCTTCTCACAATTGTACACATTAATTTTTTCCGGTGACGTGTCGGATCACCTGGAAAATGATTTCAACCCTTAAGGTGACAGTGTAGAGAGAGAAGTAGTTGTAGGCTGTAATTGAAGATAGAACTGAGAATGTATATTTTTATAATAAATTTTTATACAATATATATTTTTTATTGACAAAATCATCTCACACTGTTGTAATTATCGTTAAAATATTTTATAAAGACGACAGAGGGTTGTAGAAGGTTGAGTTTTCTCGAAAGAATTTTTACAGAAGCGAAAAAAAAATTTTACAATTGTCACGTTAATTTTTTCCAATGATGTGTCGTGTAGAAAAACATTGTCTATCCACGGTGTACTTCCGAGGCACTGCACGGTGCCAATGAGAAACGAAAGTCGACGATCGGGCCAGGGGGTGGTAAACCACCCCTTCCCTTCCATCGAAGTTGGACTACGTACGGCGAAAGGAATATGGCTCATTCGCGTGCTGCCGAAAGTTTTGCCAGCGGTAGGACGGCGTTGCATGCCCCGGCATTAATAATTACTTTACAACTGATTCCTCCTTTCGTATTTTATTTCATTTTTCAACGGGCGCGCGGCGCGGTCCTCCGACGGCCCGTACATGATCGCCTTTCAAGCTCGTGCAAACATCCGCTTGTTAGCGCTCGGTTATTAATTCCAAACTTTCATCAGCGATTAATTTATTAAGCTATTTCCTGCGACCCGATGTGTTCCGCCAACTAATTACCGGCTATTACCGTCCCTGCTTTTGATCTGCTCGCGAAATACTCTTCGATGCTCCAACGTTGCTATACATGTTTAAAAAATGCACAGTATTTTCTCCTTAAATGGAGAGAATGTCGATAAAAATTTCTTAGTAAGAAATTTAGGGGGGAAATGAGAATTTAATTTTTTGTGAGAGTCGTCGGGTCTTTTGAGGTCTATAAAAATGTTTAAATAGCGGTTTTTATCAATGTATTGCAAGATAACTATTAATATCAAGTTTCTTTAGTTCGAACATTTTGATTTTGTAGATTGAAATTATACAAATCTTGCCATTTTTATACGTTTGTTTAGAGAGATTCCTGTGTGGTGCTTCATCTAGAAAAATCAAAAACAGAATTGCAGGATTAAATGAGGCATCTATATTTTATCGTTACTAGGTTGGGTTTTATTTGTTTTCTGACAAATTAAAGTTTGCTGCGTTGGCGTTGGCTCTTTACAGTAATTTTATAAAAGAGTTTTCTTTGGAACATATTGGAAACTTTGATATTACTGCCTATTAAAAATAATACAATACTGCGTTTATTAATCGTGACAGTGCACGATTTTTATTACAACATGCGTCGATCCAGTGCTCAAAAACGCATCGTTACAATTTCGATAATGGTAAAATACGAATCTGAAGTGCGGCATTTTATTATATAAATTTAAATTTGTAATTATTTAAAAGAATTTTGAAAGGATACAACAAGCAGCATAACTTCCACTATTATGTATTAATATGATTAACACTGAACCTACCACGGTCAAATGACCGGTTTTATATTTCCCAATTATTGAAACTAGAGAAACTCATTTATGGAAAATAATGGAGTAAATTTCCTTGTACAGGTATCTATTATATTGAAAATTACGGACAATCCCAATAAATTTAGTATTGCCATTTTTGTAAGGCATCCATTCACCAGATACTTTTAACCCCTTGTCATACACTCTAACTCCCGATTGCTCGGGCCATAATAAACAAGAAGATCGGTCACGTGTCCAGCCATTAGCTGTTTAGCCGTGTGCTCGAACTTACGCAAAATGTATGAGTCTTATGACATGTATATTTCGGCGCAACGAAAGGAATTGTGAAATAATAAACACATTTGAGCACAACTAATACTTTCAAGATGTCTGGGAAGTAATTATGATTAATTCATCGGTGAACAAAAATGATTTATAATTTGAAAGTGGATAATGTATCATGTATTAAATTAATAATGTTTTGAGAAAACTCGTAGAAAATTAGTAATCTTCGTGTTAGTGTTGTTTACGTTTGTCACGAACGAAGTACCACGAGCCAGGTTCGCGTTGTTTACGTTTGGTCCGAAAGAAGTACCACGACCCAGGCTTGTGTTGTTTACGTTTGGTCCGAACGAAGTACCACGAGTCAGGCTCGCGTTGTTTACGTTTGGTCGGAATCAGTGTCGCCAGATCAACTGAAAACTAGGTTGATTTTCCCCTTCTCCTTTTCCCCTTCCAGTATCCCATTCCACTACATGAGCCCACTCCAACGTCCCCCACTAAGACTGTAGACTGGTCACGTGACGTGTGCCGCGCAACGTGTTACATCAGTGGTGAGCACGGGTGGAGCCCCTCAAACGTTTGCTTCTCCTACCAACCTCTCTTTCATGCAGCGCGCACGGTCGTTGCGTTCGCTAATGTCTCGTATCTTCGTTGCCCCATTGTACCGCGCTTGCTGGAAGGGGACAGGGGGCGCTACGGTGAAGACGGTGTTGAGATGTGATTATTGTATGGCCGGCTCGTATTTCGGTTTGGGTCTACGCTACGGTCGATTTGGAACAGTGCCATTGTCGAAGGGGTCCTCTAGCGTCTTCTAACGAATTTATTGTTTTATGACTCTGGTGTGGCTGGGAAGTATCAGCTGACCATGGGAAAGTCAGCCTAGCCGTGCAGCTCTCAATGGCACTTGACGTAGCGTAGGCCCACGCTTAGTGTCAAGGGGGGCCTGTGGCCCAAAGCCTAAAATATGATTTCCGGTGAAATTACGGGAAAGCGCGTGTTGTCTGTTTGGCGACACTTGTCGCAACGTATTTTCGTCTATTGGCGTTGCCCTTCTCTGGGAGATCACTTGTAGCCTCCCAATAATATTATCATTGGCTGAGGCCTCCACTATTGTTACATTTTGTGGAGGGAGTTTCTCACCCCCATGAGCCTTCTTTACTTCTCGTGTGTTAGTTGTGAGTCAGTCGCAGAATAAGAGTCGTGAATTATCTGTCGGAGAATAAGAGTCGAAACTATCAGTCGGAGAATAAGAGTCGTAGAGCGAATGTTGCGAAGTAGAATCCATAGATGCAACATCTCTATTATACAGTCCATTATATTCAGTTATATATTAAAGTTATCCGAAATCCAATTATCTATTACTTATTTACCTCTCTTTGATGCGTGTTTCTCAGCGGCTCACTAATTATTGTTTGAGCACTGACACGACACAACAGACGGTTTTGTCTCAATTGAGGCAAAATTGCCCATCGCTGTGTTACATATTAAGGTCGATTTATACAGCCGTGCGGGTTTTTTTTTTACATAGGTTTGGGTCTAGAGAAAACTCCGACCGAGTTTTTGCTTTCACGTCGACCAATTTTTCAGAATGCCCCGCCCGGGCCATTATCTCGACGTCTGAGCATTTCCAGATGGACTTTCGGGAGCGCGTTGACAGTTCCCTGCTGTGCACGGCCCAAAAAAAAGATGTTTTCAATTTTTTTCATGTTTTTCATGTCTTAAAACCAAAATTTGCAACGTCCACGACGAACTTCGAATAGTACTACTTTACACTCGACGTCTATAGAAAAAAACATCGGTGAAATAACGTTTTAAATCATACATTTATAATGTTTTTTTCTGCCTTGGTGTAGCTACACCACGGACAAAGCACGGCGAGAGATTGCTCGCTGAGCAACTTGTCCGGGACCACGACAGATATCTCAGTGGTTCTAGCTTAGGTATCCCATGCGGGGTTGAGGGGTGCGGAAAGTGCTCGGGTTTCGGTAGCAAGCGTGACGATTTCAAAAGACACCGCCGTCTCGAGTGACCTAGGCCCCGCACGGCTATGTATAATATAGCCGTCCGTGCAGCCATGATCCCGCACGGCTGTATAAATCGACCTTTACTCTGCTCATCGGAGAGGTGGTAAACTGTATTCCCTTTGATTTAACCGATCTGGCGACACTGGTCCGAACGAAGTACCACGAGTCAGATTCATCATTATTGTTTTTGGCCCAAAATTTCTTACCACGAGTCTCACTCGTTGTTGGAGGTCAAGGGGTTAATGCTGGGTAGGTTTAGTGTTAAATTCTGAGAGAACAGCTATAGTTTCGTTTGCTCACAGCGCGAATTAATTTCCGATCAATTCTTCTAGCGATCTATCATCTCGAAGCATCGGTTCGAGCGACGTTTACACGGAAGACTTCTGTTTGTTCGTGCAGGGGGCTAATCGAACGTGTAAACAACGTCGGAAAAATGTTTAGAATGCCAGACACAAGAGCATGGTATCGCCAGACGGAGACACAGTCAGCACTAAACACGCGGCTCTACCTCGAGGGAGAGAAAAGTTTTGCAAGTACAACGTTTCCGAGGGTTCGGTTTCTTAGACAGTGGTCGTCGGTCTTGTTTCCAGGCTTCATCGATCAGTTGATCGCCGTATATCGTGACCAACCGATCGTACTTGAATCCGACGATGCAATCGAGCACCGCATTGCGCCCCTTGTCGTGCGACTGCGACACTAGAAACAGTTTGCACACGATTGCTCGTGGATTCTCATACTGATATTGATTGGACTGGGCTCTCGTTGCGTGCCACGCTCTCTTCTAATCGTATAATCTTCCTAATGAGACAAGTATTAGGTATGTCGGAATGGCATTGTTGTTTTTCTTGTAGTTGATTTTCGGCCGGATCTGCTCGTACTTTCGAGATCCTATCCGCGCCATTATGACTATGGCCACGCAAAACTGTCTGCTTCCTTTAAATAATTCAATTTTTTACTATTTCATCAAACCCTTCATTCAATAATACAAAACCTTGTGTGTCAGTTCTCTGTGCCAGATAATAAATCAATTTAATCATTTTCTTAGGAACTTGACAAATTCTGCATTTTTTTTTAACCCCTTGCGCTATAAAGGCGTGCCACGCACGTCGAGATGCTTTTGTTCCAAAACCGAAAGCATATATACCACGTCGATAGGCATTTGTCGCAGAAATAAAAACGACGTGTTAGTGTTACATACTTTTACACTTAGGTTTTCCAGGCGGGCCAGATAAACTGGCGCGCCAAGATAAACTGGCGCCCCGAGACGAACATCCCTCCCTAAGGGCAGGTGCCCTCCGATAAGCACCCCCTCCTAGCACTAAGAACCAGGGTCCTAAGATGATTGGCTCTTCCTAGGACCCCAAAATCTGTATAAATACTGGCCCAAAGAGCCCAATAAAACAGTTCTCCTTCTGCTACGGAACCTGTCTGTCTATCTTCCTTTTCGGAATCGTAACAGAGATAAGCGGTTTATAACGAAGTCTTATAATACCGAACCTCTCGCCAAAGAGTTAGGAAACCGATTGTTTTTCCAATACAATAGTCTTTTTAAAGACTTTTAAACAACTCATTATTCAAACACTGTTGCGCACCGTGACATTAGCCATGTCGGCTAACCCACGGCTAACCATAGACGCGGTGTCGGCAATGTAACGCCTTACCACATGTTATATTGTAGAGCGCGGCACGGCAATCGAAAGTTAAATCGTAGCGCAAGTGGTTAACACTAGGTTTACGGAGCATTAAAATTGATTATTTTACATTGCTTTATAAAAATAATAAAATTGTATTTACTTAGATCTTCAGCGATTTTTATTGTAATATGTATACAAAAGAATAAATCTATTTAGTAATTCTTCAAGGATGCCTCTTTACACTCTTAATAATCGTAAATTAAAAAAATTTGAATCAGTCATTTTGACGGGCTACGTAAATCTAGTGTTAATATTGTTCGATGAGTAGGCAGTCGTACCTAGGGGCAGAGAAAAGCTCCTTTGCCGATTAGAAAAATTCTGCATGGAATATTCTCTATGCTTTTTCTGTGCTTGAGCAGACCGTACTTTATTTTATTAACCCTTTGTCCTATGATTTATTTCACTGCTACGACGAATGAAACTATTTTGTCTTTGATGATTTCTTGTTAGAAATATAAAATTTCTATTTATCGTGTGCCTCTGTTTATTCAAATGGCCAAATATCGATAACAAAGACAGAAATTTATTTTAATTTTATGGAAAAGAGGAACATCCATATGTTGTAGATTCTGGTCGAAATTTCCGTCACGAGTATAGAACGATATTATAGTGTTAAGGGTTAATAATCGGGTACTAGGAGTTAAAGCAGTGTATTCATTCGTTTTTCAGGGAAATCCTCAGTAATTGTCTGCAATCGAATTTCATTGTCTTCCATCCCTGACGGTGAGAACGATTTGAAATCACCTAGTAGAATTTTAATTGTGTTTCCCTGTCTGAAAGAGAAAGGAAAAATAGAATGGTCCCTCAGATTCAATTATTCAGTGGTGCATGAACGTAATTGCATATACTTAATCCTATTCACTGAAACATACCCCCGTGTTCTTAGCAATTTGAAAAAATCGAAACGAGTTATTTCCATCCCCCTTGTATTGTAAACGATTTAAAATCACCTACTGGAATATACAGGATATTTCAATATACTTAATAATCGTTCACCGAAATATCCCCCAGTGTTCTTAGCAATCTTAAAAAATCGAAACGAACTCTTTTCACACCGCTGGTATTAAAATCAATCACTAGAACTTAGTGGATAGCTCAATGTACTTAATAATTTTCCACTGTAGCATCACCGAGTGTTATTAGCAATTTTCAAAAATCGAAACGAGTTATTTCCATCCCCCTTGTATTGTAAACGATTTAAAATCACCTACCAGAATATACAGGATATTTCAATATACTTAATAATCGTTCACCGAAATATCCCCCAGTGTTCTTAGCAATCTTAAAAAATCGAAATGAGCTCTTTTCACACCGCTGGTATTAAAATCAATCACTAGAACCTAGTGGATAGCTCAATGTACTTAATAATTTTCCACTGTAGCATCACCGAGTGTTATTAGCAATTTTCAAAAATCGAAACGAGTTATTTCCATCCCCCTTGTATTGTAAACGATATAAAATCACCTACCAGAATATACAGGATATTTCAATACACTTAATAATCGTTCACCGAAGTATCCCCCAGTGTTCTTAGGAATCTTAAAAAATCGAAATGAGCTCTTTTCACACCGCTGGTATTAAAATTAATCACTAAAACTTAGTGGATAGCTCAATGTACTTAATAATTTTCCACTGTAGCATCACCGAGTGTTATTAGCATTTTTCAAAAATCGAAACGAGTTATTTCCATCCCCCTTGTATTGTAAACGATATAAAATCACCTACCAGAATATACAGGATATTTCAATACACTTAATAATCGTTCACCGAAGTATCCCCCAGTGTTCTTAGGAATCTTAAAAAATCGAAATGAGCTCTTTTCACACCGCTGGTATTAAAATTAATCACTAAAACTTAGTGGATAGCTCAATGTACTTAATAATTTTCCACTGAAGCCTCCCCGAGTGTTATTAACAATCTTAAAAAATCGAATCGAGCTCTTTTCACACCGCTGGTATTAAAATTAATCATTAGAACTTAGTGGATAGCTCAATGTACTTAATAATTTTCCACTGAAGCCTCCCCGAGTGTTATTAACAATCTTGAAAAATCGAATCGAGCTCTTTTTACCCCGCTGGTATTAAAATCAATCACTGGAACTTAGTGGATAGCTTAATGTACTTAATAATTTTCCACTGAAGCCTCACCGAGTGTTATTAGCAATTTTCAAAAATCGAATCAAGCTCTTTTCACCCCGCTGGTTTTAAAATTAATCATTAGAACTTAGTGGATAGCTCAATGTACTTAATAATTTTCCACTGTAGCATCACCGAGTGTTCTTAACAATCTTAAAAAATCGAATCGAGCTCTTTTCACACCGCTGGTATTAAAATCAATCACTAGAACTTAGTGGATAGCTCAATGTACTTAATAATTTTCCACTGAAGCCTCACCGAGTGTTGTTAACAATCCTAAGAAATCGAATCGAGCTCTTTTCACACCGCTGGTATTAACATTAATCACTAGAACTTAGTGGATAGCTCAATATACTAAATAATTTTCCACTGACGCGGAAATTAAAATCAATAACTAGAACGCTCTAAAATCAATAACTAGAAGCCTCACCGAGTGTTTATAGCAATTTTCAAAAATCGAAACGAGTTATTTTCATCCCCCTTGTATCCTGAATGATTTCAGATCAACTACTAGAATTTCCATCGCAACTATCACTCCATCGACAAGGAAAAGGAAAATGCTCTTTACGATGTTAAAAATATCAATCCCGTTCCGTGTAAAAGCAAAATTGAAAATAAATCGTCGTGTAAACGGCGGTGCTCGTAAAAAACCCCGGAGCGATACGAGGGTTGTTGTATAACTTAACGCTTGGTAACAACTTATTGTTGAATCGTAAAATTTTTTACTCGCCGAGAGCGAAAAAGCGAGAAAGCGAGTCGGGATTGAAATTCGTGGGGTAAAAAGATCTTGCGTGTCTCCGGTCGTTCAGTTCCGTTTCTCGTCCGAGAAATGGGCTCACATGCCGTTTGTATCCATTCGATAATTACGCTCTGCCTCGAAAAATTCTCAACCGGGAAAGTATCGCGATGGCGTGACACGATACACCGGCGTTATCGACATGAACTTTGCACTTTGCGCGTGGTTCCGCTTTCGGAATAATCCCTCACCTCACCGCCCGTTCTCCACCCTGTGCAGAGAAAACGAGCCGCCGCACGACGACGAAATGAATCCATATTTTTCGTTGCACGTGTTAAAGTAACGAGCGTGTACACACGGAATCGCCGACTGATATGGAAAAACTTGCATTGAAAATAACAGGTTGCGACGGGACGCGCAACAAAAGATTGCTTCCTATACACAGGAGAGCGGCCGGTCTGTGGTCCCTTTTCATAAATCCGCGCGGTGTCGCGATTAGATAAAAACACATTGTAAAACCGGCCCACGCGGCACAAATTTCAACTTAACATAAATCCATCCGACACGACCGGAAACTTTTGACCAAAGTTTGGTATCGCGGCCTGATTTCTTGCATAAAGAAATCTCTTTTTCCTGACGCTTGGTTCCTTGATTAAACCTTTACTGCGTTATTTCCTAGCTGCTATGATTAGGACTTTTAGTTACTTTATATTTGAGCCGTTCAAAAACCAAATCTATTGATATCTTCCGAGGCATAATTTATTTATTGTTATTTATACAAATAGATTCGACAATTCATACAAAAGTCCTAGCATCTGGCACCAGTTAATCCTTATGTCAGTACTAAAATTCTCTACGATTTTTAACGATGTTGCTGTTTATAGTTTCAACGCAATCTTTTTTGCCTCAAATGGAAATAAATATAGGACCATCATAGAATGTAAAAATGTACAATATAATCTTACTATTTGCCAATAAAAATATTAGAGAAGTTTTGGAAAGAAATTTATGGTGGATACCTGGGTACACGGTTATTGAAATAAGGGTTGTTACTAGAATGCGGATTTTATGCATTTACGACAGAATCTGAGAACAACAATGCATTATTCCCCAATTATTAAAATTATTGAAGACAAAAATAAAAAACTTTTTATTTTTATTTTCTTTAATGAGCTGTTCAAACCCTTCTGAGTTTATTTAGCTTCACAAGTATATTTACAAGTGTATACAATAACAGTGTCTGGTGCAATTAGATACGCAAATTACAATCTTCAAAAAACAAGTGAATACAAGCACATGCTTCAATAATTCCCCAGTTTCTTAAAATTGTTGCAAACAAATTTTACTTTTGTATAATGTTACGGACCAATTGTATAACCAATAAAATAATTAGCAATCGTGCTAGAGTAAGAAGGGAATGTAATACCAAATTATTCGTCATTGAATGCAATTGTCTCAGCATGCGGCACCGATTAAAAGCAATTAAATAATAAGTAGACTGTGGATGCATTTATAACAAAAATGAGAAACTGCATTTTTAAACGGTAGAAACATTAAGAGAATCGAAGAGTATCGACACATTTGTCCTGATAAAATTTTGATTTAGTTTCAATCAATTATAATTAGCGAAGAAAATTTTAATTTCCCATAAAGATCCACAATCTAATAATTAGCAATCGTAGGTGGTAATGGTACCAATTTAGAAAAAATTCAACTCCGTTAAATTGACACGTCGTCATTGAAAGCAATCGTCCCAGAATCCGACGCCGATTAAAACCGATGGAATAATTAGGCATGGTCTGAGGAAATGCCAGCAATTTGCCAGCGAATCACGGCATCCATCCGATGGCGACGTGCCGCGGGAAAATTCGCAAGCTTCGGGTGCTGGGGGTTGCGTTTACGTTAAAGCGAACGTCGTCCGTGATCTGGTGTGTAGTGTGCGCTGTATGGGTGGTGATGGTGGTTGAAGGCTGGTTTTGGAGGAGGTGGAGAGAGCGAGAGAGAGAGGGAGAGAGAACCCGCGAGTACCTCACCAGCACACTTTACGATACGTCGAATGACTAATACGTTGAAACAATAGGCAGTCGTCGGCCGCCCGATGGGACTGATGGCTGGCAAAGAGAAAGCGAGAGAGAAAGAGCTGCACGAACGACAGAGGCAGTGAGAAACAGTGAGCGAGCGAGAGAGAGAGAGAGAGAAAGAAAGGTGGAGAGAGACAGAGTAAGGACGAAGGGTTGGAGGGACGGTTGGTAGCAGTCGTCGGCGGATGGTTGGGGATTCCAATGCACCACTTAAGCGTTTCTATATCCGTGGCTTCGGGCGCCTATACGTACTTCCGAGCTTTTATCGCGGCTGGCTTCTGCCGCTGTCGAGATGAGTCGTTAGCATTACGATCATTATTAATGACGTAATTGTTATAAGGAAGTGAACTTTTCCGTCGTTCCCGTCATTACGTCGTTACCCGCTGCGTGTTCTCTTTCTCTCTCTCTCTCTCTCTCTTGGGCTCGACGCCCACCGTCGTCGTCGCCTCGTTATCGCATCGAGGCATATAATAGGGCACTCTAACTTGCCGAGCCATCTGTTTCTCCCTACCACCTACACAATCCTCCACCTCCTACACCCACCTCGCGGTTCGTGGTCCGTTCCGACGTCGCGGAAGTTTTTTTCAAATCTTTCGACTCGCGCGTCGATATTCATCGCGCGGCCATGTGCACGTTGTATGTTTGGGTAACGCGAGCCTTTTAGCGGGCCGAGGCATCGAGAACCGCGTTTCCCGTTCATTGAAAACCAATTGCGCAATTTCGAGGGGAGGGGAACACACCGGGCCGATTGTAAGAGAGCTTCAGCTATCAAACGAGCCACCGAGCGACCGGCTATTGGTTATACTTACGCCGGCGTGGCAACTTTTATGCCTATAATTAGTATCCGCTAATTAGCGTTGTCTGCGTTAATACGGCGAATCCGGCTCTCCCGCCTCTATCCTCTCTCTGGCTTTCTTTTCTCTTCCAATTTTCCTCTCTCTCTCTCCTTCTCTCTCCCTCTCTGTCCCTCTTGCGTTTTCTATCTGTCTTTTTCTTTCTCGTGGGTTTCCCAGTTGGGTTTTTTTTCTTTTGCCGGCGCTATCTTTCCTCGTCTCGTAATCCACTCGCAGGAAGAGATCGAGCCTCGTCAAAGGATGCTGGTTCGCGTGTAACATAATACACGCGTTTCCACCTGGCTGAAGGTGCTCTTGTAGTCTGATAAAGTCAAAGTTCAAAGTCCGCGGGGGTGTGTGGTGTGAGAATCGCGGGAAGGAAGGGTGGAACGGGGGATGGTCGATCCCAGCCGACGGTGATTGCTTCTCCCCCAGCCTGCCTTAAAATTGACGTCATATTCGTTATCCTTTCGACCCTTCTTCCACGCCATCCTCGCGTCTCCCGCGCCTCTGCCTCTGGGCATCTCTTTCTGCATGCGTATAAGCTTACATCAACCCTTCCTCCACACGGCCACACCCAGTTCCACGGCCCGGAGAGTACCGACTACCTTCCGACTCCAGGCTTTTCTAGGCTGGAAATAAAAAAATCAGACCACCCCCTTCCGCTACCTTTCCGCCCCTTGTATCGCGTCTCTCTCGCCACGCGCGGATCCTTTACTCTTCTCTTCTCTTCTCTTCTCATCTTTTTTCTCTGCTACGTTTCGTTTCGAAATTCTTTTGCCCGCCGCCTCCGAGCCGGAACCGGGCATCAAACTTGCAGATTGATTAGCTCGGAGACTCTCCAGATACCTGTCTGCTATTTTTAGATACTAGATCTTCCCGCGTTCCTTGCAGTTTTCATTCTGCTATCCTTTATTCCGGTATCCTCAATTTTTATTGATGCACATGTCGCATATTTTGGTTGTGGAACAAGTCTTTTACGTCTTGATATCGATTATAAGAAATTTGATTTTAATCGTTCGAGGATGTGTACATTTTCGGTGTGTAATTGTTTTTATCTATACAGAGTGTCCCATTCAAGTTGAGATTGTAAAAAATCTCGAAGACATGCGATTTAAAACAAACAAACTGACACATGTCCTTTAGTGTTTCGAGTGCAGAGTCAAATGGCAATACTAGTTTTCTAATGCGTGGGCGTTTTCAAGGTCATTTCAAGGCCATTTTGTTTTTTTCTAACATAAACCCATATTTTTATTTCGGAATCATATTCTACGTAAACAAATGCACAACTTTCGTTTGTAACATCTTTTTGTAAGTTCAATATTTCTTAAGATATTCTGCTGATTTTTCATGTTTATGTCAAGGATAATTTTGTTTTTCTATTAAAATGACAACGTTACTTTCTTCTGGAAGATTTTTTATTTCATTTAAAAACATCATAATAAATACTCGAAATTTTTACCCTCAACTTTTATCTAGACAGTAATTCGTTTAATAAAAGACTCATGAACACATAATAAAGTTCTTACAAACTTACAAAAAAATGATTCAAACAAAAGTTCTGCTTTTTTTTTTACGTAGAATATGATTCCAAATTAAAAAATATGGGTTTATGATAAAAAAGACAAAATGACCTTGAAATGACCTTGAAAACGTCCACGCATTAGAAAACTAGTATTGCCATTTAACTCCCCATTCGAAACACTAAAGGACATGTGTCAGTTTGTTTGTTTTAAATTACATGTTTTCGAGATTCTTTACTATCTCAACTTAAATGGAACACCTTCTATATTAGTTATAGGGTGTGTTGCATCCCCTTGATATTTACTTCCATTCTGCAACCGTCGATTCCAACAAACTTCAATTTTTATTGACGTGCGCAGTATCTATACCTTGCAATCGATGACCAAAATGCTCTGCATACATCTCCGTATCATGTCTAAGAAACAAATATTCTTCTTGAACAATTTGTCCTACAATACTATTTATCTAAATAGACTCCCATATAACGCGATCCAAAGAATTGTTTAAAAAGACTGTACGCACACTGCCACAGAAGATGCACTTACATATATTCTCTGTAAACAATTTTTGAATCGAGTTGTACGGGAGTCTATTGCATTTCTTTATATAAATGATTGGTTCTCGAAAGTCCGTGGTACTTCATTCGCGATAGAATTAATCCAAGTTTAATATAAAGAAGGAATATTTCTGCGTCGTTCGGGAAATCTCTGGAAATAAATTCTATTACTCGATTTTTTCCCCGGCGAGTCGAGTCCGGCGAGCAACGACGAATAGCGGAGGAATATATTTCGTTGGTCTCGATCGTAGAAAGAAGCGCAATTAGAGGAATTATATAATATGCATTGAACAAACGAAATAAATTGAGGGATCGTGAAAAATGTACATCAGGGGCGGTAGAGATCTCGCAATGGAATTTATTCCGGAAATACGTCCTCAGCATGCGGAGGGATAAAGATATTCTGGTTTTTGCATGGATTAGTAATGGAAGCTCTCTCCCGGGATGGAAGCCCTTTCAGAAGGGAGTCGTTCGGCGCCGCGGTAACGGATGGCCAGTGTTCCGTTTGCAAAGCCTTCTTCTCCCTTTTCGTTTCTGTCTCAGAAAATTATTATGCTCGCTTCGATCAACGAGGACACTTTGGTCAATACCTCTCTTCACGTAAATCCTCGCTCCCGTTTTTACAAATAATTTGCAAACTGCTCGTCAAATAAATCTGAATTGTACTGTAAATAAGTCGAGACTTCTCAAATTTCATTCTCAGGAATTATACAGTCGGGAAATAAAATATTGGCACAGCTTTAATTGGCACTTTTAATCAGATAACCGGGAACTGAATAGTACAATTTTACTGAATCAATTTACTTCGTATTCTATGTATGATTTTATTCGTTTGTGACAAAATTATTATTCTATTTCCTCAATATCTTCATTTACTGAAACTTAACGCTGTTCGTGAAATAAATCGAAATTATTGCAATTCATCGATAAACGAAGCTAGAAATACTTATTCTTATTGATTCTTATTGATCGCAAATTGATATCTACACAATTGTTCCGCTAATAATATTTTTGTTTCATCCAGTGCAGAAAAATCAATTTAAAATCATGAAGATGTTAATAGTATATATTTACGAAGTCCATCAATTCTTCTGGAGCAATTTCGAAGAAAACTAAAAAACAACTGGCAGCTTTTCTATTATTTTAAAAGATAGACAAAAATCGCTTCAGATTTTAGGCAATATTTTCCTGTGTTTCGAAGAACCATAAACACTCCAATCCTAAAATATTAAAAATATCACAAAAATTCATAAAGTACAGAACCAATGTAGTTTCATCAAATTTTAACTCACAAATAGAAATAAAATTCTCTCTGATGTTTCTATCATCAAATAAATTTCTACGCAGGTTTAGCATGCACTAAAAAATATATTAAACGTTAAAGCAAGCATGGAGTCGTACAAATAATGTGGTCAGACGGATTCTGATGTAATATTGCAAAGATGGTATTTCGGAGATTCATCAGAAAAATTTATAAAGTACAAAACAATGCAGTTCCATTCAATTTGATCCGAGGCCAATAGAAATAAAATTCCCTTTGATATTGGCATCATTAAATAAATTTCTACGAAGGTATAGCATGCACTATAAAAATATATTAAATGTTACAGCAAATATGGAGGCTCATAAATAGTGTGGTCAGACGGATGCGGATGTAATATTGAAAAGATGGTATCTCGGAAATTCATCAGTTGATAAAGTACAAAAAAAGCAGTTTTATTCAATTTGATCCGAGGCCAATAGAAATAAAATTCTCTCCGATGTTTGCATCATCAAATAAATTTCTACGAAGCTATATCATTTACTAAAAAATATATTAAACGTTAAAGCAAGCATGGAGTCGTACAAATAATGTGGTCAGTCGGATTCGGATGTAATATTGCAAAGATGGTATTTCGGAGATTCATCAGAAAAATGTATAAAGTACAAAACAATGCAGTTCCATTCAATTTGATCCGGGGCCAATAGAAATAAAATTCCCTCTGATATTTGCATCATTAAATAAATTTCTACGAAGGTATAGCATGTACTGAAAAATATATTAAACGTTAAAGCAAGCATAGAGGCGTATAAATAATGTGGTCAAACGGATTCGGATGTAATATTGAAAAGATGGTATCTCGGAGATTCATCAGTTGATAAAGTACAAAAAAAGCAGTTTTATTCAATTTGATCCGAGGCCAATAGAAATAAAATTCTCTCTGATGTTTGCATCATCAAATAAATTTCTACGAAGGTTTAGCATGTACCAAAAAACACAGTAAAAGCATAACTAAACGCGGAGGCGTATAAATAGCGTGGTCAGTCGGATTAAGGTCTAATATTTGAAAGATGGTGTCTCGAACGAGAGGTTGCGGTGCCCTGGAAATTCGTGTGTCGTTGAAGCAGCGGGCAAGAGGCGGCGAAAGGGTTGAGATCCGAAGCGGAGACGAGTAAAGGGAAAAGGTAGAGGTGGTAGGTAGAGGAAGGGTTTTTGGAGGGTTGGATAGAGACGATGGAAGAGGCAGGAGGAGGAGGAAGGCGGGAGAGAAGCGCGTCGGTCAGGGGAAAATCTGGGGGAGGCGGAATACGAATATGAGAATTAAAGCCGTCGAAGGAATTAAAGCGTATAACCATCGCGCGCGCGGATCTCTGAGCTGTGTCCGTCCGTCTACCACCCCGAATCTCCGTTTATCCGTTCGTATTTCCCTCGGAGGATCTTCTCTTCGCTTGCCAGATAGCCACGGCACACCGCTATCGGCTCAGCCACTTCCACCTGTTCTTCGTGTGTGAAGCCGGGCTATCCTTGGAAAAATTATTCGACGGGGAAAATTACATCCCTCTGTTTGACTGGAGGATAGATGAAATTAAAACGCTTTTAGTGGAAGAATAAGCAATCAGATAATTGCTTCGTATTGAGTGCACCTTCTTCAAACACGGAAAGCTGATTTCATTCCCTCTCTACTGCCCCCCCTCCCACTTTTCCACGTATTTGTAAAAATCCCATTTCGTACCCAGGGAAATATACAAAAGCATTGCCATACTAGATTTTCAGAAAATTCTTTATATTCGATCTGTTGCGATTTTGTTAAGAAAAATTGTCCTGCGATAAATCTCGGCTTCTTTTAAAGCTTGGAGAGTCTACTTTCGCTGTATATTATCCATTTTCTTCAAAGATGAAATGAAATATTGAGGATGATATATTAGGTGGGCAATTGGAGACACGTTTCTGATCGAAAATACTGTAAATTTGCACAATTCTAGGAACGTTAACCAATTTTTTACGGGATTGAGTCTACCATAGATTTGAAGATTGAATATTTCCCTTCGCAACGACAGCTTAAAAATTGATGTGCGATTTTTTAATCGTTTTATTCAGCTTTGAATTGACAGGTTTTAGCTTGAAAATACTGCAAATTTAAACGTCTGTACAAATTTTGAAAAATTTTTTTCGGCATTGAACCTACCGTAAATTTGAAGATTAAACATTCCCTTCGCAACGACAGCTTAAAAATTGATGTGCGATTTTTTTAATAGTTTTATTCTGCTTTGGATTGATATGTTATAGCTTGAAAATACTCCAAATTTAAACGTCTGTAAAAATTTTGAATAATTTTAGGTGGGCAATTGGAGACACGTTTTTGATCGAAAATACTGTAAATTTGAACAATTCTAGGAACGTTAAAAAATTTTATACGGGATTGAGTCTAACATAGATTTGAAGATTGAATATTTCCCTTCGCAACGACAGCTTAACAATTGATGTGCGATTTTTTAATCGTTTTATTCAGCTTTGAATTGACATGTTAGAGCTTGAAAATACTCCAAATTTAAACGTCTGTAAAAATATTGAAAAATTTTTTCCGGCATTGAACCTACCGTAAATTTGAAGATTGAACATTTCCCTTCGCAACGACAGCTTAAAAATTGATGTGCGATTTTTTTAATAGTTTTATTCTGCTTTGAATTGACATGTTATAGCTTGAAAATACTGCAAATATAAACGTTTGTAAAAACTCTGAAAAATTTTTTTAGGCATTGAACCTACCGTAGATTTGAAGATTGAAGCCTTCTCTTTACAACGATATATCAAAAATTTCATGTAAACATTTTTAGTGCCGTTTCATTAATCTCTGAATGAAAAGTGTGCTTCCAACTTTACAGTAAAATAAGATACACAGTGAGAAATGAATTTCTCTGTAAATTCTGCTCTTTTTAAATTGACAAAGAAAAAATACAATAAAAATTTACTTGAAATTGAATTTATTCTGTGTATTAATGAAAACATTTGCTGGACCATCTAAATTCACAAGATCTATATGTTCCCAATTTTGACAAAAGTTCAATGAGGATTAAAAGAATAGATGCTCTGCTTTTGTTTAATGAAGGGGATTGATGGAAGAGTAGTATTTTGTAGAAAAAGTTTAGGATTTTCTTGGTGTAAGTAGAATGCGCATTCTACGGATCGCGATTACGCGGCCGGGCAAATACCAGGCGCGAGACCGCACGGTCATAATTAACAGTCATAAATTATCAATCCGAACATCGGTTAGCAGCGCGGCCTGGCGCCTGTGCAGCACACGATACAACAAAGACAGCCTCCGGTGTCTGCGAAAGAGCAACAGAGAGAAGAAGAGGGCGGTGGGGGCGGTTGGAGGGTTGGCGGGAAGTACGGGGGAGGGACCGGGAGAGAGAGAGAGAGAGAGAGGGAGAGAGTAGCTGGATTAGGATGGATGCGGGAACGGTAGTTGTGTCCTGCAGGAACGGCAGGGTGAACGAAGGGTGATAGTCGAAGGGCCAGGGCTATACGGGATAGCCACTGGCCGAAGTGATTGATATAGAGGTGCGGTTGCTACAGAGCCAACTACTAGTGCTGACTCTGTGACGCGCGAATCTGCGAGGTTTGCGGGCCGTCACTGATGCTCTGTCGTTCCACGCGAAAGAAACAAATGTCTCTGCCGGTCTGGCCCGCTGGCCGATCTTGAATTTCGTGACTAATTTCCTCCCTGTTACTGCGAAACATCTTCCTGACGCGTTTGCCATTGCGAAATTTCGCCCACTGGACCGCTGGCACTTAGTTGTTTCAGTTTGAAAATATTACTTGGCAGAGACGCAGTTTATCCTGAAATGATATACAGTCCTTTGGCGAAAAAATTAGAAACACTCACAATTTTCAATCTTTTTCGTGCTTTTAGTAAAATTTTATGGGTCTGAAAGATATTTGAAATTATTGTTACGTTTGTATATTATTGTTATTAGTAAGACACGTAACAGTATTTAAATATGTAATTAAATTCTGTTCAGGCTTGAAGATTTTACAGAAGGCATAGAAAATATTCCTATTTCCTTTGAAACACGGTGCATCATCTCTCTATAATAAAACAAACAATAATTTAAAATTTTTTCTGGATCAATTCCACAACCTTCGTAAAAAAAAACAGCAGCACGATCTATTGGGATCTGACATTTTGAGTGGCGCCATCTGCTGTCGAAAAGTAGAAATACTCTAAACTTGGCTTCGCCTGGCTTATAGCAGCTTACAGTGTTAACAGGTGTTAATCACAGTATAAACTTACAGTGTTAAAACGGAAAACAGAAAAATGTAAAATACAAAAAATGTTTCTAACGTAATCTAAATGGTTTCAAAAGACGAATCAGATGGAAGAATCGTTTTTTATAAATTTTTTATAAATGGTCGAATTTCTGTTACCATTAAAATCTGAAATGTCGCTGAAAGTAAGTTCTGAATTAATTAGCAAATTTTAGTGTTCACGGCCATTTCAAGGTCGTGCTATTAAACATGGATGAATGCACAATAACTTTTGCTATAACATACAACAACAAAAAAATGTGTGTATATATGTAAGAAAAACACGAGTGACCTTGAAAAATACGATTAAAAATTTTTAGGTTTTAGATATAGTAATTGCAAGCATTTAGATAAGGTAGAGTAAGTTATTTTAAGTTAGAAATTAAGGATAGGATAAGGATAGGTTAAGGAGGAAGATGTAGAGGTAAGAGAGGAGTAATGGAAGAGCATTGCAACCCCAAGGGGAGACAATAAAATGTAATGTAAAAAAAAACACGAGTGAAAAATACGATTAAAAAATTACAATTTATAAAAAACGAGTCTTCCATCTGATTCGTCTTTTGAAACCATTTAGATTACGTTAGAAACATTTTTTGTATTTTCAGAGGTAGAGGAGATATTTAGATGTCCTGTTTTAGACGAAACACCCTGTATACCCTCCATGTCCCCATGTCAGATCTCAATAGTGTGTCGCCCCTCCAAGAACAAGCAATAATTCATTATAAATAGCATGCTATATTACATTGGCAATGTGAACATCTCTATAAGGATTATCGTAGCAATTATTGTTTTCTAGCACGTGGGGATCGTTCTCTCAGTCATTAAAAAGGCAGCATCGAAGCAGCGTTAGATCTCGCACAATAACACAAAAGCGAGAGGAACTTGGTCCCTCGCGTTTTCGCATCGCGTTAGACGACAGTAACAAAAGCCGAAACAGAGAGGACGAGGAGTAGGAGGAGAGAGAGAGAGAGAGAGAGAGAGAGAGAGAGAGAGAGAGCAATAGAACGAGAGATACGTTCACCGCGCCCCGCCATAGGACATAATAGTCTCGCATCGGCCACGAAGAATCGTGGTCGTTGTTGTCGTCTCCCGATCTTGAAGTCACGCGTTCGCCCGGTGACGCTCGTGATCCCGTTTCCCAGCTCTGTCTCTTTTGTCGTCGCTCGTTTCCTTTTTCCTCCCCGAAAATAAAAACAGGAGAACGTAGGGGGTGGGGTTCCCGGGGTGGAAAAAAAAAATAGAAAATGATAACGACGCTCTCACTAATCGTCTCGCGTCGGCCGATTTGACGGAAGCGCGTCGTTGCACGCGTGTCGTCGACTCTCTTTGCCATGCTCGAGAAGATAAAACCGTTCGCTTGCTGGCGAAACCGTCGCAAACCGGTCTCCGTCGTCGTCGCTCAGCCATCTATCCGTTTTTTTTTCGCCCCGGTGCGGTGTGTGCTCGCGTTTTCATCTCCGTTGCTCTACCGGTCCATTGAGCACGCGGAGAAAGAAGGGAGGAACAGGGTGCTGCCGGGTAGTCGGTGCCTCATATCATTAAAATAGAGATATTGACAAAAGGCTCGGTGCCACATAGAAGTCTCTCCTGTATCTGTGTAAACGTGTGTATATATATACATATATATCTACGTATATATGTGTGCGTATATATAATTTATCCGCGGATACAGCCACGCGTGGACCTGTCTCCTATGTATGTACATTTGACGGTAGATGAGGCTGCTGCCTTCGGGGCGTCTCACAGATCAATGGGAATATTGAACAATTGTCTCTCTAGCTACGGCTAAAATGAGCGGCCAAGACAATCAGCCCTCTGCGAACAATAAGCGGCTTAATGACGTAGCAGTACCGTTTTCGCCCGCGCATCGCCTTCTTGAATGCCCGTACACACCCACCCTCGAGCTCGAGAAAATATTATAATTAAAATTTTAGGCCCAAGTAACGGTGTACTGTGTGTATGGTTTCAAGCCGTGGACCGTGAATCCGGCGAATAAATCGAGTCTTCATTGGGTGTCTTGTGCCTGCTAGATCTGTGCCATTTTTCAATTAGATTGTTAGTTTTAATAGTCTCAGAGATGAGGCACTGGGAAGAGGATGGTTTCCCCAATTTGAATCGACATTGGAAAGAAATTGAGAGACATCGAGGGAGTAATGTTGTACGTTGAGACTTTACAGACGGGTATTTTTAAAAATATGAAAAACATTTTTCTTACAATGCTTGGAATAGAACAATTGCCAAAGAGAAACCTTCGGGCTCACTTTTTTAAAATTAAGAACCCTGAATATCTAACAATCCAAACAGTTTCTGAGATATTAAAGAACCATTATAGTTGTTAAATAGTATCCATCCTTCGACTGGACTTTACAGACGGGCATTTTCAAAAATATGAAAAACATTCTCCTCACAATGCTTAAAATAGAACAATTCCCAAGGAGAAACCCTCAAGGTCACTTTTTTCCAACTCACAAAATTAAGAACCCTGAACATCTACGCCCGAGCAACCCAAACAGTTTCTGAGATAATAAAGAACCATAATAGTCGTTAAATAGTATCCATGCTTCGACTGAACTTTACAGACAGGCATTTTTAAAAATATGAAAAACATTCTCCTTATAATGCTTGAAATAGAACAATTGCCAAGGAGAAACCTTCGGGCACACTTTTTTTAAATTAAGAACCCTGAACATCTAACAACCCAAACAGTTTCTGAGATATTAAAGAACCATAATAGTTGTTAAATAGTATCCATGCTTCGACTGGACCAGTTATCACACATATGAAGCGACATTCTAGCTCCCTTCAACCCCTAAAATCAAGAATTCTAAATATCCACGTCCCAGTTGGATCAGAAAATGTTCGAGATATTGAGAAGCCATAATAGTTGTCAAGTAGAACTCATGCTTAGCACAGAGTAACTATTAAAACAGAAGTCTTTCGTATGGCTCAACAGTTGTTAAATAGTACCCATGCTTCGACTGGACCAGTTATCACACATATGAAGCGACATTCTAGCTCCCTTCAACCCCTAAAATCAAGAACTCTGAATATCCACGTCCCAGTTGGATCAGAAAATGTTCGAGATATTGAGGAGCCATAATAGTTGTCAAGTAGAAAAACAGAGGTCTTTCGTATGGCTCAAGAGAGTCCTCCAGAAAAATTGCCAGGCCATCGAAAAGCCACAATAGTATCGAACTATAGCGTTCAAGCTCGGACAGAGGAGCCGTTGCAGGGTCGATAAGCCGATCCGGCGATAGGAGACAGTGTGACACGTTGGTTCTCCTTAAGGCTCGGTCTCCGCAGTGGCAATGGCATTGGCGGGCGGTGTGTTTTAGGGATCAATAATTTATGTAAATGTGTACGCGGCAAGGGCGCTACCGTGTGGCGGTGAGTTACAGCTATGACGGTAAGGGGGTATACGGTGGGTGGTCGGGTGGCGTTGGGAAGGATGGTGGTGGAAGGTGGTTAGGGGTTGCCGAGGAAAACGGGCGAGGGGGTGGGCTGGAGTGAGGAAAGGGGGGGAGGAAGGGAACGAGGTTTAGGGGTGAGTCGCGGCGGTACGGTGGCGGTGGCAGACCGACTGAGGGTGGAGAAGATCGCGACACGAAGGGGTTTGACGTCCAACCCTTTCATCGATTGTACTTCTCTGCTCCCTTTTATCCCTTCGCCGTATACCACCCTATCCGGTCTAACCCTCCCCCCTGCTTCCACCCCACCCCTCCTCAGGCCGGTGCTACAGCAAGGCAAAAGCAGCCATCGACTAATGCTCGATAATTCCCTGCGCGTTTGTTCGCGCGAATATTTTCTCGACTTTCCAGTGTCGTGCCGAATCGCCTCCTACTCGAACGCTCTTTTCGCGTATCTTTGAAATGCACGCCACCCCTTTTACCTCCGCGCGTTTTCCTTTTATGCCTTTGTTCTTCAGGAGGTGGGGGGAATGCTGGAAAAGAGGGGAGGGGGTGGTAGCCGTCGCAGGCGGGGGTGGCCGAGAGAAACCAACCTGTATCCGCGAATAATATTTTCCGGAGCGGTTCTCTGTCTTTTTCTCTCTCCCTCTCTGTCTCTTTCTTTCTATCTTTCTTTTTCTCGTTCTTTCTCTCGATTTCTCTCTCTCTCTCTCTCTCTCTCGCTCTCTCTCGCTCTGTCTGTTTACGACGCCGGCGACGGCGATACTCGTGCATAAATAACAACGCGGTTCCAGTGTCCATTTATTACGTTGAACTAATTAGACCGGTGAAATTATTTGCTCGTTTACTATATTTCTGTCTTTGTAATTTCCTGCCTTGTTATACCAGCCACCGCGACGCGACGAGAACCGATGCGACGAGCTCTCTCGCCCGCGTCCGTGGACCCGACGTTTATGACAGTCCGCGATCGCTCGTGCCTCTGGACACCCTTCTCTTGTTACGAGCTTTTATCGGAAAGCATTTTAAAAGGAATCCTACGGTGTCGTTTTGGAACGCCGACACCGGGTTTCGACACGTTTCGTGTCTACCAGCAGCGTGGAATACGCGCTTTGATCTACTTTGATCAACTATCGCCTTGGAAATTTCATTAGTGTACCAGTATAGATCTGCTTTTAATATTCTGATAAAGCGAACAACTTGTTGATAACAGTTTATACCGTTTAAAATAGTAAAATATCACACGATAACATTTTTAATGTACAAAAAAGAAGAATTGTCTTGAACGGAACAGAAATACCTTGTTCATCTTTCATCTTTCTCCATTTGTTACTTTATATGAATGTCGTGCATAAAATTCTACTTTCTTCATTTGTTAGATTGTTGAAAATACATGTATAGTGTGCACAAAGTAGACCGATATTCAAACACATGACATTTACACAAAGAAATGCATAAATAAATAAGGTGAACTGTCCAATTCTTACAATAATAAATATTCTAGTTAAAAGAATCAGATTTTTTCTCTCTTCTCTAATTTTAACAACAAACAATTCTGGCTTAACAATTCAGATTCAACAATTCAGGCTTTCAGTGTAGAACAGTTCACCGAGTTCGGGAGAACGACAGGTGAAGACTATGTCAGAATCGGCGCGCATGAGAATGCAAGGAGCCGTGGAGGGGGGAGGGTGGTGGTAAAGGGTGTCCGAAAGGGGAGGAGGGAGCATAGAATCAGTTGTTTCGACCCTTTGCCTTTCTCTTTGCTGCTCGGCAGTGGCGTCATCCCGTCGTCCCCTACCCTTTGATCCCCCCAATAATCAATATATTCTAACATAACTCTAATGGCCACCCCATTTGAATACAACCGAATCCACCCCACAGCTCTCCGCATCTCGCGGAGCTCCGACAATACCAATCATCCGAAATATTCCCTTTCTCTTTCCGTCTTCCTTCGCATCGTGTTGTCTATCGACCCCTCGGCCCCGGTATTAAAAACTTTCGAGGACGAGACGCCTAACTTTCGTCCAACGAAACGACCCCGCAAAATTTCTCGTATCGATGTCCGGCGATTCTCTTTTCTTTCGATGGTTCTTTATTCATTTTCTACCATTCGTTAACTTAGGCGCATTACTCTGGAAATTGGGACGGTTGTATTTTCAGAATACAAGTCAAATTGATGTGAATGGAATATGGACCATTTTTTTTTTATTGAAAGCTTAAGTGGAACTCCCCATGAGGGTTATAAAGCTACACATTACGATTAACATAATGTCTGATATACAATTAGTTATACATATACATCTTACAGTTATACATTAGTAGTGTAGGTACAGCAGAATAGAACGCATTAAGTACATAACTTTAAATCTTTAAATTACATTGCTTGAAAAAATTAAAAAGAACATGGCATGACTGGATATTCGGTTTATAAAGTAATGATCTGATATTTAAGGGTGGAAAAAAAAATTGGACTTGCTTAATCTCTTCATAAGGTCATCTCTTTGTGACTCCAACAAGGTACATTGCCAAATGAAACTGGACCTTCTTAGGAATTTTAATTACTTTATACGTTGGTGATTTGTGCAGTAATTATCGTGTTTTAATTGGGAGTCAATCAATTTTTTAATGATTTTATATGAAGATTGATTTCGCATTGAACAGGAAGCGAGAGTCAATTTTATGGGATTGTTATATTTTATTTTATATATCTTATGCATCACAGAATTAATAGAAGCATGAAGTTGATTAAATCTACAGAATATTGTTTTATAACGATTTTCTGAAAGATTGTGGAATAATGTAACACGAATTATTTTTCTTTACTTTTGCTGCCATTAGGTTCATTAAACCTTAGTGAAATGATACGTTCCTGCTTCGTTAATTCTGCAACTTGCTCTTTTGTTTTGGATCAGTAGCGTGGGAGCACTCTCTAATGAGACGAAAGATGCAGAGTAAAAATATGCAGACAGAGGGAACAATCTAAAACCGTATGAACATACACATATTAACAACTGGTTACAGTATTGTCACGATTTAAAATGTAGTGATTAGTCTATGGACTTTTATGCACAATAGAAACTATCTTTATCAATTCTAAAAACTGCAAACCAAGTAAAAAATTCATCCTTTTTTAATAATCTTAACAGATTGAAAATAGTATATGGACAACCTTTAATTCTTTTAATCAGTCAACTGTGTAGCTCGACTTTGTATGTGGCTACTAAAAATTTTTGAAAACTTTATTTATATTGACCTCTCGTCAGTTTCTTTGTTTCGTTTCTTTACTTCGCCTTTGACTCGAAAAATTCTAAAAATGTCGACAAATTAATAATGCAAATTTTAATTTTCATTACAAATTTTAACGTAAATAGCAAGCAATTAATTTTATTCCATGACGAGTATACTCGGTAAAAACAGCTAACTGGTTAATCTTTATGCTGTCTTAAATTTCATTTACTCAAGATTCATTCAATCAGCTTGATGAAATTGTCTTTAAAAAATCGTCGGTAAATAAATATGAAATAAGATTTCGTTGCGGCCGCAGAAATGTTTTTGTCGTTTTCATATTGCGAATGTAATATAGTATGCGAGTCACGCGAGCTTCGAGGTTGATCTCCAAGTATCTTCTTCTGAAGGAATCGCCTCTCGCGGGGGTGGATAAGTCGAGCTAATAAATCAATTCCACGGCGAAAGCGGACGTCGGCCTGGATCGTTCCTCTCCAGGTCGGTTTTCGGTTTCGAGTGCACTCGATCCGAAAATAAGGATTTACATATTCATGCAAAGATCTCTCGCGTTCGAGGATCCAGCAGAAGGAGACAACGCCGACCGAGGCGAGGTTAGTTTGTAATGGGATTTTCACACCGTTTGGAGTCCCTTTCCCCTTTTCACTCGGCCTCCACCCTCTCTTTCGTTTCCACCGTTGCGGTGGGAAACTGTCCTGACGTATCGACGAGCTACAATTTTTCTGAACTTCTATCAAATTGCATACTTCAAGAATTTGCATGCTGAAGAATTAATTGTTGTATTTCTATAGTGCCTCTATGTGTTTGTAGGTGTCTCTATATATCCTCTATGTGTCTCTCTGTAACGCATTCATTTGGAATTATTTCTATTTTTATTGTATGTCTAACATAAATAAATTTTCTCCACAATATACATAAAAATATCGACTCATGTTCATCAAAAGAGAAAGGAATCATGAATACCGTCAATAAACAGTAGAATGCTAGATTGTGCCTCTATGTGTTTGTAGGTGTCTCTATATATCCTCTATGTGTCTCTCTGTAATGCATTCATTTGGAATTATTTCTATTTTTATTGTATGTCTAACATAAATCAATTTTCTCCACAATATACATAAAAATATCGACTCATGCTCATCAAAAGAGAAAGGAATCATGAATACCGTCAATAAACAGTAGAATGCTAGATTGTGCCTCTATGTGTTTGTAGGTGTCTCTATATATCCTCTATGTGTCTCTCTGTAACGCATTCATTTGGAATTATTTCTATTTTTATTGTATGTCTAACATAAATCAATTTTCTCCACAATATACATAAAAATATCGACTCATGTTCATCAAAAGAGAAGGGAATCATGAATATCGTCAATAAACAGTAGAATGCTAGATTAAACAATTGAAATACTTATAGCCTTCAATTTCAAAAAATTATCTTGAACCACAGATAACTTTCGTAAAAATGACGATAGGAACATTCGAATCTTGTGACATCAAAATGTTCCACTAAATTATTAAATTCGATACCAAGTATAATTTTCAAATTTCAGTTACACTGTTTCTTTGGAAGATGAAGAATTTTTGTTACTAGATAAAAAGCATGTTTCTATTATTTATATTCCTGTTTGTAATTGTCGTTGTTATTTTCACTCGTTATAGTTTTGGTATCTAGGATTAATTTAATAAAAGTTCGTGTCTCTCCTTCTCTTTCTTTAATTTTAAAAATAAATTGAAGGTAAAATAGGTCCGGCCAATTAATGACATTTTCAGCGTCGATTTTGCGGCGAGTTTCGCAAAAGTAGAGCTCGGCATCGCGGTCATAATGTTCAAAGATCAATGGAGTGCCACGGAGCCGGTACAGGCTCGAAAACTTGCGCCCCGTCTCGAAAGTGCTTTTAATCGGGAAGTGTAACGCGTACTAAGCGAACATTGTACACCTTCACCCTCTGGTTGCGTTCGCCGGCGAACAGCAACAAAAGCAATTGAAGAAGTTTCCCCATAAAAAGCCTCGGCAAATGTCGAAGCAAAGGTAAATTGCATTGGCCCCGGCACACCCACGCTTCTGTTTCAAAGTTTCGCCACCGAGTCTGCGTCGCTGGTCAAATTTTCCAGTCACGTGCGATTTATTCGAACTTTATTCTTACTTATGGCTCTCCTTCTACGATCCGATACTATTTACCTGTGCTCGCTGTTTTACTATGGGGGTTGCTTGATGACGGGGCTGTAAAAGACTACGATTTGAAAAGTGGCGAATGAGATGGCGAAAGAGACAGAGAGAGAGAGGGCGTTTGTGCGTGTGTGTGTGTGTGATAAAATGGGCGTTTATTGCGAATGGAGGGGTAGAAGATAGAGGGGGAGGCAGGGTGGAATGAAAAGTTGTCACATTTGTTTCGTCGCGATAAAAGGAGCCGTTCGTCGCCAAGTAAATCTGAGGCCGCGAAATGGTGAAAGTTGTTTACAAAATTCTCGATAAGATGCGACGAGAAAAAACGAGGAAGGGGTGCGGATTCGGGGAGGAAATCTATTCTTCCGATCGAGGGTGGTTTCAAGATGAAACGCGGCTCCTGGAGGATCAGACGAGTTTTATGTCGATTGTCTACATTGTAGTCTGACTAAAATCTGTGAGAATATCAACGCAATTCTAGGAGAAAATTTATACGACCTTAGTGTGCTTAAAAATAAATTTTAGAATCGCCCCTACTGATACACCTATGCAAAGGAAATTATTGTACTCTTTATAATGTTTGAATAGAAAATATTTTTTCGGAATCATTTTCTATGGGATCTAAAGTTTGCTGAGCTAGAAAATAAATTTTGGGACCACCCCTAGTCCTACCCTTACACAACAGAAATTATTGTACCGCATGCATCGATAATATTTTGTGAGAATAATTTTCTTTGCGACTTCAAACTTGCTGAGCTTAAAAATAAAATTCGGAGCCTCCCCTATTGCTACCCCTATGCAAATAAAGTGATTGTACTCTACTCAATGCCGCCTTTAAATAGAAAATATTTTGTCACAATAATTTTCTTTGCGACCTCAAACTTGCTGAGCTAAAAATAAAATTTGGAACTTCTCCTATTGCTACCCTTAAAAATAAAAGTTTGAACGACCCCTATCACTACCCTTGGATAAAAGAAATTATTCTACCGCATGTAGCATCCCTTTTGCATCGATAATATTTTCTGAGAATAATTTTCTTTGCGACCTCAAATTTGCTGAGTTTAGAAATAAAATTTGGAACTTCTCCTATTGCTACCCTTAAAAATAAATGTTTGAACCACCCCTATTACTACACTTAAATAAAAGAAATTATTGTACCGCACGTAACATCCCTTTTGGTTCGATAATATTTTCTCAGAATAATTTTCTTTGCGACCTCAAACTTGCTGAGATTAAAAATAAAATTTGGAGCCTCCCCTATTGCTACCCCTATGCAAATAAAGTGATTGTACTCTACTATATGCGGCCTTTAAATAGAAAATATTTTTTGAGAATAATTTTCTTGGACATCTCGAGGTAGCTGAGCTTAAAAATAAATCTTTGAACCACCCCTATCACTACCCTTGGATAAAAGAAATTATTGTACCTCATGTAGCATCCCTTTTGTACCGATAATATTTTCTGAGAATAATTTTCTTTGCGACCTCAAACTTGCTGAGCTTAAAAATAAAATTTGGAGCTTCCCCTATTGCTACCCCTATGCAAATAAAATGATTGTACTCTACCAAATGCCGTCTTTAAATAGATAATATTTTGTGAGAATAATTTTCTTTGCAACCTCAAACATGCTGAGCTTAAAAATAAAACTTTGAACCACCCCTATCACTGCCCTTAGATAAAAGAAATTATTGTACCGCATGTAACATCCCGTTTGCATGGAGAACTTTTTCTAGAAATAATTCCCGTTGGAGACACGAGGTTAGGCGAGTTAAGGGTCCACGAATCGTCGTGGTTGGTCAATTACAGGGTCAACAATGACCGTCTCTACACCGTCGCAGAAGAAGAAAGGGAAAAAGTTGTTGACTACTTTCGGTCCGCGTTAACATCGTCTGGTTCCCCGAGTGGAAGCAACGTTCTTCCCACTTGGACGTTGAATTTCGAGACACGAACCTCGCGAGCGGCGCACACGATTGGAATGCCGAGTTGTAAGGACGATCTTTCGGAAAACAGGAACAGGAGTGGAGACCGCAGGAATGGGCGTTCTTCTCCACTCCCCCCTACACACATTCGGAACTTTATACTTTAAATCCGCCCTATAAATATCACGCTCCTTTGGATCACAGGCTGGTTTCCGAAAGATTGGCTCGCGGTATCCTTCGTGGGAATCGCTCACAGCTTCGCGTCGATATATCAAGGGATGAAACCCTCCCCACGAAAACGATTCGTCATCCCCGTTGCTTGTAAAACAGGCCACTGGTTTTACTGTCCCCGGTCCTTGTCTAACCAACGCGTCATCGACGGAAAAGTGGAACCCTGATGTACTGAGACGTCCCTCGGAAACCTTGATGTACTGAGACGTCCATGGAAAACCGACGAATTGATCAACATCCCCAGAATCCACTGAAACAAATTCGCATCCGAACAATTCTTCAATTCTGTCTTTCGAGAAAAATTGTCTCGTTTCATTTTGTTTCGCTTTCCTGCTATTTCGTGCGTATATTTCTCTCTCGTGAATTAATTAGAATGTGTTCTCTGAAATTGGTTGTTCATATAGGCTTTCGCTGTTAATAAAGTTGCTACTGTTTTAATTATTGCTTAAACATTTTTATGTAGCTATTGCTCGCAAATGTTTTCAAAGATTGATAGAACATAATATCGCACTGCATATTACTTCCCCATATTCTATTAAAATGAATTGCCAGAGGCAAAGAAATTGTGTCTTTAATCATGTTATGAACTTTTGTTTCTCATTGCCAACAATGAACGATAAAATATATAAAAAAATTTATGAACCCGTGTGTACGTTATTATTCTATGAGAAAGATGTAGTATATCCGATATCCGATATTGAACATTAATATTACATAATGTTAATATAATATAGCGATGTTGCTCTCAGGATTGTCTCTTTGGAGATTTCGAAAATTTCAAACAGTTTTTGGACACATTGTAGCTAGTGGTTTAAACGAATTGCAGTAACAGTAATTATGGGATTCTCGCGCTGTACATGCATGTACAAAATACCATTCATCATTGTATAAAAAGTATTTAACGGTTCTTTCGACAGCCAGGTTATCCGTATCGCGTTCACAGGGCAAGCCGAAGAGCAAACAGGAAGAACGGCCGAATAATTGTTTGCGAACGTTTAATTTATATCGCATGGCTCAACAAGTGTTCCGGTCACGTTGATCCGATTATCGGGATTCTTTCCTCTCTTTCACCGGTGCAGTGTCCGGCGTCAATGATTTATCGACTCTGGGATGGCCAGTTAACTTATCGACGGAGTTACTACTCTCCCTTTCTCCTCTTTCTACGGTGGTTCTGGTCCGGTTTTCCACGCGCGTAAAAATTCAACCGAGCCCCGGGGGTTTCCCCCGTGGGAACCGCAGGCGAATCGAAGATGGAATGCTAAACAGCCAAAGGGTTGAACACCGGTGTCATCGCCGGTTCGTTGAAGTACACCGACAGCAGCCGAACCGTCTAGGCAGAAAGCCCAACCCCTCTTCAGGCCAGGCGCTGCGCGCATTTAGATAAGTTAAACTATAAATTAGACGGATCACTGGTAGCTACTCGAGGAAATGTTGTCGGCGCCTGAATATGTATGATTTATACAAGGAACCCGACTCACCGATATAATTCCTGCTACCACCGCGCCGTGCCGACTGAATCGCGGTCTTCGAACACCCCTCGCACCACCTTGCCACGATCTTTGTTCGATACTTCGCCATATGTACGTCGCCTACAGTGACGCGAATACTTTTTTAAAATTGCTCAAGCTGAGCGTCTACCATCCTCCTTTGATGTCTAAGCTTGTTTGTTTGAGTTTGTTGAACGTGGATAGAATAAAAACACCAGAAGAGGAGTCTCAGTTAGATTGTCATTCCTACAGCGATATTTGTTCACTACTTCGCCATATGTACGTCGCCTGCAGTGACGCGAATAATTTTTTAAAATTACTATAAAGTGACGCGAATACTTTTTAAAAATTGCTCAAGATGAGCGTCTACCATCTTTCTTTAATGTTTAAGCTTGTTTGTTTGAGTTCGTTGAACGAGGTTGGAATAAAACCACCAGAAGTAGAGTCTTAGTTAGATTGTGATTCCTACAGCGATACTTATTCATACGAACTTTAATCATACGTCGTTGGCAATGCTGTGGACTCTTCTTTGATATTGTTCGTGATGAACTTTGTTATTCTTCTTTAACCCTTAGCACTCGAGTGGTGATTCTGAGGCATCACTAAAAATTGTTGTACCATTATTCAAAATATTGTTTGCATTACTAAATTTGTATTCAATAAATTAGGTACTATAAATTTAAGTATTTTGCGAGGTATTATATCACTTTCATATCTACAAAATGAAAAAGAATCGTATAGAATGGAAATATAATTGGTCGGAAAAATATTTCGTTTCGTAGTTAAAATAGCTCCGAGTGCAAAGGGTTAATGTTCAAACTTGTTTGAGTCTGTTGGAGCTGAATGAAACAAACCTAACCTTAAATCTTGCTACGTCATATGGGGATTATTTTTCAGAATTGTTTGCGTTGAACTTCCACATACATGTTTCAACGTTTAAGCATTTGTTTGTTGGAATCTGTTGTTCATCCAATTTCGCATTGAATCCAATCAAATCGGGCATTGTCGAGCCACTGTCCAGGTTAAGAAAAAACATTCTGAAAATTATCTTCAATCAAAGAGAAACAAATGGACACTCAAATGGGGGGAGGGGGAGGGGTTCATCGTTGGTCTCTGCGAAATCGACGCACAACCTCGTCGAAACTTCGACGAAGAAAGAACGACAGTGGGGAGGAGAAAAAAAAGTAGAAGTTTCACCCTGGAAAGTGTGGCCAGGGGCAACGAGACGAGGACAGTCCTGGCGCGTCTTCCCGGAGCGCTGCTAATGGCGTCGTTATTTTAAAATACCACGATCATATTTCCCCGTGGCCCACCAAGAATATGCCACGGCGAATCGAACTTAATCTACGCGAAGCGTTTTGTTCCACCCACACCCTTCCTCTGTATCTGGTCTGCTACGTCCCCGGGAAAAAAAAAGAAAAGAAAGAAAGAAAACGATCCCTCGGAATCTAAATCATATAAGGATTACGGGGTCGGTAGCATACCCGAAGAGAGCCAGGGGGGTGGAAGACGATCCACGCCCGGCCAACTCGCATTTTGGAAACATTTAAATTCTTATACGCGAATAAATAGCAAGAATTTTACGCGCGATAAAATATAGATTTCCTACGGGGGGTGGCTACGGAAGGGTGGAAAAGGACGCGGTCATAAAATCATTGATATGAAAATATAGTCTTTTCACCGGGTCCTCCCTTCTTCCTTCGTGACGAAACCGAAGCCGGCCGAGGGTGAAACTCGCAGAAACGGGCGTGCAAAAGGGCGCAAGAATCGGGCAGAAATGGACCGATTGTCTTTTGTCTGTGTATCTTCGTCTGTTGTCTTCTGATTTAGGTCTGTGGGCTTTTTAACACTAAACCTACCAAACGTGAAAAGTGAGTGGTACATATTGCTTTCCAATTTTCAATAATTTTTCATGAACCCGTTTTGATAATTTTATTAATTGTAAAATAAGAAACCGGACATTTGAACGTTATAGGTTTAGTGTTAATCCTGTAGTATTTTAATCCCGTCTCTGTTGTTCGGTTAGTTCGACCGTATGCCAAGCTGATAGAGGACGAGACATGCATGGTACCCAGAAATTTATAAAGTGGGCGCAAACTAATAAATATCAATGATGTTTCTATTTTATATTCACTCTAAAGAATGTTTTACTGAATGAAACAAATGTTCCCTTGTTCCAACTGTTTATTTAATCAGACTGCAGCAACTTGTTTAGACTCTTCCGTTTCTTGCTGAACACTTGCTTAGCAAGGATTATGTGAGAGTCAAAAATTTATAATTTATAACTTATAATTGTATATGATTTTGTACGATCGTGTTTGAACAATTTTTCAATTAATTTTTCATTCCAGGACGATTTCATCCCAAGATGTTCTTGTTAAATTTCCCTGTTTTGTTAACATAGTTCTTGGAATTGTTGTAATGAAAAGAAAACATTATGTACGTATAAAAGTGAACATAATCTAATGCATACTTACTAGTTAACACGTTGATCGCTCACTCCCACTTTCATAAAAATTACATAAAATTAAAGCAATTTATTTAACGAAACAAAAACTGAGAAGTTTAGTTTCCTGATATTATTTACTGTTTCAAACCTTTTCCATTTCTCAGATTGCAAGCAAATTAGGTACACACAATCTACTAACGTAAAAATTAATTTTCAGTTCTGTATAAATAATACCGTCAACCAAGTATGGACGACATGGCAATCAAAGTGTTAAAAGAACTATGCTGTGTCTTAACTTAATTACAATCTCTAAGTATAAGTACAATATTTAAATGCAGTCTGTTAGTCTCTGTGCATATTAAGTTGTTAATTTTAACCTAGACACACATCGTACCGATTGATTTATTTATCACGTTTCTCTGCAAGTTTCTTCGTTTTCGAGCAAGTGTAAAGACAGTAGGGTGTTTGTTACTCGATACGGCCCAATTTTGGGAAGATTCTCGGGTGCAATGTCTTGTCCACCCCAAAACCGAAATCAGAACGATCGAGGCACCAAGAAGTTGAGATCAAAGGGCGTTCCCGTAAGTAAAGCCGTTCGGCTTTCCACGACTCCGTTAGGGATACCGGATATTCCACCGCGAATACGAAGACCAGAAGGGTTGGCGTCGCCGGCATCTAATCCAATAATTTAATTTCAGGGTCCCGGCTAAAGGGGATTTGAAGTATTAGCCAGCGGAATTTGTGTATCTTTGATTAGTATTCCATTCGGCACGGCGCTTGGCCTTGCTCGATCGCGGTTATACACGAATCCTAAATCAACTACGTTGCATCCGCGTGTCTTTGCCTTTTCCGGAGATGCCACGGAATCCATTCATCCGTGAAACACCCTATAAGGAATCCTAAATTGTTCTAACCCTGGTGCCACCGATAATCTCTCTGATATCATTCTCGCGAATCATTCTACATAATTTACTAATTGTATGTCTGGTCAGTGAATGATGGACACTATATTCCACTAACTTCTGAATCTTCGAAAACGGACTTACAAACCTTGAAACAAATTTTCTATTTGGAAATTATTTATTTTTGGGCTTTTATGTATTCACGAATTTGCGAAATTCGGCTTAGATACTGGAAAAAATTTTTATTTATTATCAAATCTGCATCTTTTTTCGAGAAAATCATTTTTAATGGGACTTCCATTTATTTGCGAATCTTCGAAACTGAACTTGGAGACTGGAAAACAATTTTACTGGGATTTTTATTTATTGTCAAATCTGCCCCTTTCTTCCAGAAAATCATTTTTAATGGGACTTCCATTTATTTGCGATTCTTCGAAACTGAACTCAGATACTGGAAAACAATTTTACTGGGATTCTTATTTATTGTCAAATCTGTCTCTTTTTTTGAGAAAATCATTTTTATTGGGGTTTCCATTAATTTGCGATTCTTCAAAACTGAACTCGCAACTGGAAAACAATTTTACTGGGATTTTCATTTATTGTTAAATCTGCAACTTTCTTCGAGAAAATCATTTTTATTGAGGCTTCCATTTATTTGCGATTCTTTGAAACTGTATTTGGAAACTGGAAAACAATTTTACTAGGATTTTTATCTATTATCAAATCTTCAATACTGATCCTAGAAATTAGACAACCAACTTTCTCTGAGAGAATCATTTTTATTGTGATTTTTATTTATTGTCAAATCTGCCTCTTTCTTCGAGAAAACCATTTTTAGTGGGGCTTCCATTTATTTGCGATTCTTCGAAACTGAACTCGGAGACTGGAAAACAATTTTACTGTGATTTTTATTTATTGTCAAATCTGCCTCCTTCTTCGAGAAAATCATTTTTAATGGGGCTTCCATTTATTTGCGATTCTTCGAAACTGTATTTGGAGACTGGAAAACAATTTTACTAGGATTTTTATCTATTATCAAATCTTCAATACTGATCCTAGAAATTAGACAATCAACTTTCCCTGAGAGAATCATTTTTATTGGGATTTTTATTTATTGTCAAATCTTCGATACTGATCCTAGAGATTAGAGAACCAACTTTCTCCAAGAGAATCATTTTTGGGAACTTTCATTTATTCGCGAATCTGCGGCATTCAGTTTGGGTAATGGAAAGCATTTTTCCTGGGATTTGGGTTTGTTCCTGTCACAGTCTGAAAAATATCCAGACCTGGAAACGAAATACAAAGCATCGATCTTTCTATATTTTGTTGGTGTTGCATAAGCAGCGATTCGCAGTCGTCCGATGGAATCAAAAATTGTATCTCAGCGTTGATTCGTTGATATTATCGACGAGTAGCGACGGGGACAGAACGCGGCCAATAACGGCGTCGGATAATCGTCGCCCTCGACGTTGACGGAATCGCGGTCCCACAAAGCAGCGTCGATCGTGTTCCTTGCGTCGGGAACGCGTCGCTGTAATTGAATGGTGTTCGCTGGTTCGAACGGGAGAGAAAGAGAGAGAGTGAGAAAGAGGCGCGAGCGTAAATCGAATCACGACAATTTGACCTTAATCGCGTCTCTTTAAAACGCGCATATTCGCACTTCATCGTGTTCAGCCGGAACGAATGGCGGCGCATCGTCTCTCTTTCAGGCTAGGTGTTACGCTCCGAACACGAACGCGGCAACGAATTGAAGTGCCGCTTTCCGGGGCAAATGGTACGTAGGATAATTTATCGGAGTATCGGGAAACGACAGAGAGCGGATCCATATTCCAATTAAAGCTCATCCTGCCGGAACGTTGCGCTGGATATTACTTCTCCGACTGCTGCTAGCGATCCTCCATCTCTCTCTCTCTCCATCCTTGTCCACCCCTCCTTCTCTCTCTTTCTCCGCCTTCCCTCCCGATTTCCCTCTCCCCGACTGCTCTTCCGTTCCACCCACGCATTCACCCCTCCGATTTCTCTGTCTCTTGCCCTCGAACACCATCTTTTGCTCTGTCACTCTTAATTTCCTTCTTTCCTTCTATCGCACCGATTATACTATCCGCTTGTCCTTTTCCAGTTTCTCTCTTTCCAGAGTGGGAGCGAAAAAGAGAGAAACAGAGAGAGATAGGAGAAAGAGAGAGTGATAGAGAGAGAATGAGCTGAACCCGCGTTCATCCTTCCGCCACCGCTTCCATGCCGCCTCCTCCTCGTTACTCTCCTTTTTTGCGCGTTTTGCTTTCCAGTCCATTTCGCGTTGTAAACTCGAACTTTATGGCCGCGAAAGCTGGATGCGTCGTGAGTTCATATACGTGGCTGCATTACACTTCCCAGAAGCTCCGCGTTTTCCACCCCCGCCATATCCACACGCGCGATTCCATCGATGCGAGCGATTGATGGTGTTAATTGTTTCTCGTGACCTGTCCGTATTTTTATGCTCTTCGAGATTTTTCATGTGTTCTTCATGTTTGAAATGGGTAAGTTCGCGAGAATATGCAATTTTTTAAATGTAAAACCATCCCCGCGAGCACTCATTTTCCTTTATAAAAATTTCTTGCCATTTTATTACTCGACCTCTGCGCGTTATAATATACAGCGAAAATGGTCACAGAAATTCCGAAGAGATTTTAACAAATATTAATATTATTTCCGTATCTCGTATCCATAGAAATATTATTCTCTTGGTATCAATGTTTGGTCGTACTTTATTATATTGTTTGACTTCTTTCGTTGTGTAATATCCAGGGAAAATTGCGGTGGAATTTTCAAGCTGACTTTACTAAATATAAATATTGTTTTCCATTGATCATGAGTAAGGCGGAGTGTAGAAAATAGTGGAATGATTAAAAGTTATTGAAATGGTATTAGTTTCGACAACATAAAAATACTAAAATGAATAACGGAAAAAGAATGTAACGCGCTCAACGATGAAATCGAACTAAGACCTTCAAACGCATCAAAACAAAAATATACCTTAGAAGGTGAATACACAACGCGAGTGAGTACAGCGCACGCGCGATGTACACATAAACACGCCGAGTCATTTCAAGCATAATTTGGAAATTTTCAACAAAAGTATTTATTAATTTAGTAATTAATGCACTAGTTATTTTTTAAACAAACGTTAGATGTCTCTGTTACAGACCTAACGGAGCGTTAAGGGTTGAATTTTCTTAATCATTGTACTTTTTCGAATTGCATTTACCTATTTTTGCCATAAATGCATAAAATCCACACCAACATATACAATAACAATTTACAAAAACTGGAAATGATCCAATATGCAGATCGAGGGTAAAATTAAATTTCCCTATAAAAATGCTTTTGCGCAGAGTGTATCTAAATAAGGGGTGGGCTAGATGATTTTTGTCATTCCAAGCATAAATTTCATTTGGAAATTTTCCACAAAAGTATTTATTAATTTATTAATTAACACGTTGACTGCCGTGTCACCCATATATGGGTGACGGAATTATTTGTCCATATTTAAAAATTAATTATTACGCTAATGTAATCATTGTATCAAATTATGTTAATATCTGGAAAATGCAAGAAGGTTAAAACGTTACTCAGTGTCACACATTTTAATTCTGTAATCATTATTTTATTAAGTATATTGTTTCGATTTAATGAAATTTTTGAGGTCGCTGCTTTGGCAGTCAAAGTGTTAATGCACTAGTTATTTTTTAAACAAACGTTAGATGTCTCTGTTACAGACCTAACGGAGCGTTAATGGTTGAATTTTCTTAATTATTGTACTCTTTCGAATTGCATCTACCAATTTTTGCCATAAATGCATAAAATCCACACCAACATATACAATAACTATCTACAAAAACAGTCCGACTTGAAACGATCCAATATGCAGATCGAGGGTTAAATTAAATTTCCCCATAAAAATGCTTTTGCGCAGAGTGTATCTAAATAAGGGGTGGGCTAGATGATTTTTGTCATTTCAAGCATAAATTTCATTTGGAAATTTTCCACAAAAGTATTTATTAATTTATTAATTAACACGTTGACTGCCGTATCACCCATATACGGGTGACGGAATTATTTGTCCATATTTAAAAATTAATTATTACGCTAATTGTATCAAATTTGGTTAATATCTGGAAAATGCAAGAAGGTTAAAACGTTACTCAGTGTCACACATTTTAATTCTGTAATCATTATTTTATTAAGTATATTGTTTCGATTTAATGAAATTTTTGAGGTCGCTGCTTTGGCAGTCAAAGTGTTAATGCACTAGTTATTTTTTAAACAAATGTTAGATGTCTCTGTTATGAACCTAACGGATCGTTAATTTTCTTAATCATTGTACTCTTTCGAATTGCATCTACCAATTTTTGCCATAAATGCATAAAATCCACACCAACATATACAATAACTATCTACAAAAACAGTTCGTCTTGAAACGTGCGATCTAATATGCAGATCGAGGGTTAAATTAAATTTCCCTATAAAAATGCTTTTGCGCAGAGTGTATCTAAATAAGGGGTGGGCTAGATGATTTTTGTCGGAGATTAGGGGGTCCGTTTCGAAGGGTTGCGGGTCTATGAGAGGAGTACACAGATGCATTCGTTCGTGTTTCGCTCGCATCCACCTTGTGTACAGGCGGTGGGTTGTTCGGAGACCGAAGAGAAATGCGAGGCATTAGGTTTGGGATGGCGGGCAATGACGGAAGTTGATTCGCCACGTTCCGCCGTGGGACTTGGCCGGCGCTTCGCGAGTTGTGATCTATACCCTGTATATTCCTGCTGCCCATCCAGGCTCCCTCTAGGGATTCCGCGTGACGTATGTGGCTACCTGACGAGAGAAAACAATCTTCGAAAATATATCGCTCTTACCTGCCCACCAATGCGCTCTGTTCTACTCTGCTCTGCTCTGCGAAGACGTCCGAGACGCCCTGACCCGACTGTGTGACAAATCTTGCCGATGGGATCGTGATATTTGTTTCCAAACGTGCCTCGGTACACTGGACACGCAACCAGAAAATTGCTACTTTATTACCCGTGGCTTCGGTACTAGAATACTTTCGCAAAACCTTAATTCTTCCAACCAGTCCAACTTTACCGGACACTTAATATTTCTGCAAAGTTTGTAGAAACAATAAGGTGATGTTTCTTTACTTCTTGGGTCGATTAAAAATTATAGGAGACTGTGTTTGGCTCTGGTATGTCGTTTGTTCTGCAGCACTGCCATGTGCTCTGTCATTTTTTCAAGATTTTCAAGATTACACCGGAATTCTAGTGCAATTTGGGAAAAGTATAATGATACGTTATTTCCTTTTTTCGTATGTTTAGTAGGATGAAAATAATACAGTATCGTTTTTAAATTACTCTAATGTCTTTACTGTTTTAAATTGCAAATACTCATTTTTGTCATAAATGCATAAAATCCGCAGTTTATTTTTTACGCTATTCTTGCTCAGTAGTTAGATTGAAAATAAAATGAAGCTCAGTTAGATGAAGTAGTCAAAGAATGTATTAGAAATGTTCGAACACTTTGCACTCGTTGTTGAGAAAGCACAAAAATATTTCTTCAATAAGATCTGTATTAATTCTATGTCAGATTCAGTTTCAGTACAGCAATCATTTGGATCATTTTATATTTTATCAGAAGGGTTGATTACTTTTTCTCGAATAAATTTATTCCAGTAACTGGTCAGAGAAAATTCTCCTAGAGTAAAGGATTAAATGTGAAGTTCTTGAAAATTCTGTTTTACTTTCAAGGGCCTCATGGACCAACCGCAGCGTGATATTTTTATTTATGGCCGAGTCAAGTAAGAAGGATAATGGACGAAATTGCGTCCCTAACTATACGGTAAAAGCGATGCAGAAGGAGAGAGGCTTGTGGAGAAAACAAACTGGACACGCTGCGAAGGATCGGGGTAGTAGGGGGTGCCGGTGTTTTCCACTATCTGTCTTCGGGTAAACGCGTGCGGTTTAGCCAATTCGCCCCTTGACCGAGAAAAATGGCTATCGGCCCTGGGAATACGTTTACGACCGTTCCGAGTCGAGTAATTCTATTACAGAAGGATTTTTTTCGCTTTATACTATATCGGAATCGGTGGCGCTTTTTCAGAATCCTGTTTTAGACCATTCGTTCCCCCTAATAAGCTCCAAACGCCTCCTGGGACTATCGATATATTCCTAGACGCCCCTCTCTACCCACTTTCCTTCAATTTTACCTAATTGCTGTCCTCTCACCTGGAAAAATCAAAAATACAATACTGGCAAGCTGAAAATCTTCAAATCAGTTCGACCATGAATTTCATTCGAACAGACTGCGGATTTTATTCATTTATAGCAAAATCGCGTTGGTGTTATTTAAAACAGTCCCAGGACGTTGATATATTATTTTAAATTTATTAAGATCAATAATGAAAAAAAGAAATTTTAATCTGCCGTCTGCTTCTTGCAATTGATCGTAACAATTTAAATTTTGTATAAAAGTCTGCATTGTCTAAACAGCAATCTCATTTGACAGCGCATTCAACAGCTCATCCGACATGAAAATGATTAAATAGACAGCAAAGAGTCAGAAAATTAAAATTATAAAATTAAAAACTCAATTACAATGATATAATTTTAAAAATATAATTTCTGCGATGCTCGATCGTGATACATGAAAATAAAATAAAGACGTGCATCATTGTTTACAGATTCATCCGAGAAATGTTTTATCTGGTTCTCAATCCTCCTTATAATGAAGATTCTGGATAGAGTCTAATAAATATGTATGTTATTAATTTCCTTTAAACTGAAATAAAATTCTATTTTGTTGTTGTTCATCTACTCAGCCATTGGAGAACATATGGACATACAATAGATGTCAATTTTCTCTCTCTCCCTCTCTCTCTCTTTCTCTTCTAGGAAATTATGAGCTACAGAAATCTTAAAATCACTGAAACCGTAAAATTAATCGTAGGGCAAGGGGTGAAAATACATCGATCGAAATAATAAATATGCGTGTTATTAATTTCCTTTAAACTGAGATAAAATTATATCACAGCCATTGGAGAACATATTGGCATACAATAAATATCAATTTTCTCTTTCTAGGAAATTATGAACTACAAAAATCTAAAAATCTCTGAAACCGTAAAATTAATCGTAGGACAAGTGGTGAAAATACATCGATCAAAAATAAGAGGAGATTCAGACGAATGGCCGGGAAAAACGTCCCAAAATGGCGCATACCGTACAAGAAACCGCCCGGTAGATTCGCCGAAGCGAGCCGGTCAGCTTTCGGCTTTCATCTGGCATTGTTCTTCAGCAAATTATTTAGCGAGAAACTTACAAACGGTGCTCGGGCGGCCTCGAACTTCCCTTGTTCGAGCTGGGAGCGTTGTTGCTCTGGCGCGGATGTAGCATTCCGGGAGAGTTACGATTATTTCGACCGCCGCTCCGGGCCGCGCGCTCCGGTACCATTTGCATTTATATTTTTACAGCTATCTATGCTACTTTTAGCTAATTGCGCCCGGCGTGGCCCTCTCTCGGTTATGGTAAACGAACTAGCCCGCGATACAAGCCATAGTTGTTTCATCCCTCTCTCTGCGGTATTGCCTGCGAATCGGACAGCACGGTAACGTTTTGATCGTTGCCGCGAAGTATCAATCTTTTAGAAGGGCCAATAAACCCGAGCAGAAGAGCCTCGCTTCGATACACGACGCGCCGCCATTTGCATGTCCTTTATGAAAATTCTATAGTTTATGGGAGCATTTGTATGTATTATCGCATTAGCATATTCCGAAAGACAGCAATCTCAATATTGGATAGCGCGCCGCGAAGCTATAGTGCTTGTTTACTGCCCCCTTTGCCTCTTCGAGCACGTGGCTGCTTTCCCTTTGCCACCAATTTCACCGGGCCTCTCTCTCTCTGTGCCTTCGAATTTTCAATACAGCCATCAGGCGACTATAGTCGAGGGATACAGTCATGACATCCGCCAACAATTCCCTAAACGTTCGGATACCGGTGTGTATGCTTTCAACCGGGGCGCCCTGTTTACAGACGATCCTATTTGAATTCGAATGAGAAGTCGCGGAAGAATGTTATGCGATTTCGATGGCGCTCGTGCTCGGGGAAACTGTCGATAAGTGGGGCAAGGCTTCTGCGAGCTCGGAAAGTTTCTCAGTTTTCTCTTTGTTCGGTAACGAGATTTTCTTATTGTCAATGTTGAAGACAAAATAGAATGTGCTATTTGCTTAGATAATTTTACGAATTCTATGGATTTCTATTGTACGAATGGCAAGGATTTCAATCGGAGATATGCAAGGTGTTTTATTTGAAATTTTGTAAGCAATTACTTCACAAATTATAGCTCGTTGTGAATATTATTTCAAATCTTCTGTAGGTGTGGACGTGCTTTTCCGAGACTTCAAGGTGACCTTTGTTATTTATACGGATCTGTGTGTTTTTATTTTGGTAAACGTGTAGCCTATACCGAGTCGAATGACCTATAACACTTTTGTCTTCCAAGGTCGTGCAGTTAGTGCCGTTCAAAATTTAGCTTAGCTAGAAGCACGTCCACCTAGGTAAGAAGATTTGCGGATTTTATGCATTCATTATAAAAATGAGTAGATGCAATTTAAAACAGTGAAAGGGTTCAAAGAATTTAACACTAGATTTACGGTTCCCGTCAAAATGACGGATTCAAAAATTTTTAATTTATGATTATTAAGAGTGTAAGGAGGCATTCGTGAGGAATTATTAAATAGATTTATTTTTTGTGTACATATTACAATAAAAATCGCTGAAGATCCAAGTAAATACAATTTTATTATTTTTATAAAGCAATGTAAAATAATCAATTTTAGTGCTCCGTAAACCTAGTTTTAAGAAGATTTATGTATTATTCTTATGTTCCTTACGATTGATACAAACAATTTTTATTTTGCCCTCCCCCGAAACAGAATATTTTTCACAACCACCGTTTGGGAAATAATTGCGTGCAGAAGATCGTTGCGTGTATAGATTGAGAATATGAAATTTTGCTTACAGTGTGTAAAATGAAGCAAAATTGAACGAACAATATAACATTATAAATCTCAACCAGCCGAATTTAGTCCTGCTAAATAAATTGTTTTTATTTTATGTAACTTTGGTACTTGGCTGAGTCATTGATCAACACATCAAATAGAGTTTGAACTGTAGAAAATTTTAATGATGAGCTGGACATTCCTGAATAAAAGTATCGCTGTTGCACTTATTTCGTGGATCGACAGGATCGAAGTTTTAATCCGGCAGTGGCAAGGCGCTCCGTTTGGCAAGGGTAGCGTCTATTCAGGTTATTCGATGCGAGATTCGCAGGCTGAAATCTGCATATTATTGGATCCATGCGGCAAGATCAAATCGTTTGGCGAGATCAAACCATTCGTACGAGGAGCTTTTCTCGTCCTACTGATATCATGTACGAAGGCTCGTATACGTTGCTAAGCAACCGTCCGGAGGGTGCCTTCTTGCCCGCATCGACGTGGTTTTAGCTGGTTTACTCATTTAGGCAGTAACAAGCCTACATGGAAAGTACGTAGAAGAAATCTCGTGCCGCAAGAAACCGGCCCGGGAACGTCTGTGCACGCTTGTATCAGTTGCATAAACTTTTTTGCAGTCGCCCCGACAAACCAGCGCCCTAATGTTCATTACTTTTTCTTATGGAGCACGAACAAACAAAAAGATACACACGCTTCTCCCTTTAAAACGCTGCTGAGCGCAACGAGGCAACGTTTATGCTACTCGATACTATACTTCTCCCTACGCACGCGACGCCAAATCGCTTTTTCTAGGCTTAAACAATGTCTGAACGTAGCAAGTTATCTTGAAAATTTCAAATTTTATATTACGATTCCATGACACCATTTTTTGTAGATTCGATCGATTCTCAATTGACAGCAATAATTTATTTCTAAAGTCGAAATACTCACGTTCGTATAATATGGAAACCTCTTGAGCAACTTCCGAGATTCTATAGCTGCAATTCTAAACCCCATTATGATTTCTTTGCATCCGTAATGATTAAATTTTCTTCGTTGTTTCCAATTTCTTAGGAGAAAAATAAAATTTTTGTCGTTTGTATTTTTATATTCTCGCTAAGGATTAATTATCGATCACAGAGGCATATCGAATTTTCTAGCAGTTTAAAAGAAACGGATAACGTGTGCACACATTTAGCAAATTTTAAGGATGTCTCAAAAATGTTGTACTCCCTTGAAACAAATGATTCCCGAGGTCGTTTGAAGTAACTTTTTCCTTTGCGAAAATCTTCTCCGCGGTTCCGATAAAGAGTTATTAACGAAAAACAAGGACCAATCATAGCGCGACTACAGCGGACTGATTCCGACTCGGCGACGAGTCCCACTGACCGTCGCGTTGGCATTGGCTGAGCCGGGATCCGTTCACTGTAGCCGCGCTCTGATTGGTCCGTGTTTTTCGTTAATAACTCCTTAACAGAGCCGCGGAGAAGATTTTCGCAAAGGAAAAAGTTACTTCAAATGTCTTCAGGAATCACCTCTTTCAAGGAAGTATAACATTTTTGTGTCAGCCTGCATATCATGGAGCAAGTGAATAAAAATATTCATCCGTATGTTTCCCTAATGTTAAATCTTGAAGATCCAAAATCTACTTCACAAAATTGGGGATTTTTCGGAAAAATGATTGCGTGTTGAAAGCAAAATGGACGATTAGACATGCCAGTCCCGGTCACTCGAAGTCCGGTTAGCAGCTAAGCGGTCATAACCAAGCCGAAAATTATCGGTTATCGCTTAAACGGCATACAGATAATACACTTCCGTTCAGCTATCGAGTGTGTCGACGTCCGGAGTTGGGCGTTCGGCTAGTACCAACGACAACGACAACGACAACGACAATGACAACGACAACGGCAACGACGCCGGTCGTAGCTGAGGGCATCTTCTCTCGGTTGGAGATCGATGCCACCTCCCTTACGAAGGATAATCAAGCTACTGCAGCTTCTAATACGCTGGAAGGCATTTAATCTCGACAACTTGCTAACGACCTGACCAACACACTATACATTCCCGATAAGCGGGTGAACCCTAAGCGGCACAAGAAGCATTCCCCGATACCTTCTAGTTGGCCCGATACTATGTCCTTGCCTCTCACCCTTCGCTAGGGATTCCACCAACGACCAAGCCCTATTGGTCCACTTGGATGATCTTGCTCGTTCGCACCTGACTTGAACCCTAATCGACCTACCTGAGCCGAATCCGAGTCCTGGGAAATGGATCTTGCTGATCGGAGAGGTTCTAGCTGTTTATCCGAAGAAATTGGGGGACGAGGAACCTAAGTGTTGATGGTAGTTTGCTCGAGCAGGAGGTGTCGAGAAAGATGCTAGAGGATAGGGTATGCATCATAAGTTGACTGCCGATTTTTATGTACAATTGAAATTATCTGCAATGATTGCAAGACGTTCTATTCTTTTTTTAACTACGTCTGAAATTTCAGTCTTGAATTCCCTTCTTCCCGGTCTTTATTTTTAATTTATGTTTATTAATGCTTTAAACATTTGATTTTCCAACGACTGTATATTCAAATAGGGACTTTGATACATGGTCCAGAATTTTTTTAAAACATAGAAGAGTAAAACATAAATGATCCAGTATGCAGACGGCAAACACCGAAAAAATTGGTTTTTATTTTCTTCAACCATGATGTCCCTCTCTCAGGAATTTGAAAAAAATTGAGAGTATTACTTATGTTGATATCTTATTGCTAAATTAAATCTGTAGGTGTGCTTTTTTATCTTCTGTATGAAATCTGCATTTCTTCGATTTTTTTCATGTTTTTCATGTCTTAAAACCAGAATTTGCAACGGAAAAATCTGAAAACGATATATAATATGTGGCTTGGTATTCGAAATGTGTCAGAATTTTTAATTGTCATTAAATGGGGAAAATGAGCCAGAAACTGGTTTTTCGATTTTCCTCTATAACTACCCTTACAGATGAAATACGGGACTGAAACTTGGCAGAAAGGTTTCTTTTTTAGTAGGCTATCGGCTCGTTGAAAATCGTTAAAATCGCAGCCGAGGGCGAATTTGACCCCCCAAACCCGTCTATAGCCTTTATATTATAAATGCATAAAATCCGCAGTCTAATTGTAAGACTTGATTTCGTATCATAACATCAGAATCGAAGCAGAGTAAAAGTTACGTATCACAGAAGCTAGTCCACTCGAGTGCATTAGGTAAAAGACAATTTCTGAAAGATGATACCAAAATGTTTGTACAGGAATTCATTAGTTAATATTTGGAAACTAGATAAGAAACTAGCGAAGTAATTCGTCATGCGTACTCGAATGTTTCATTTAAAAATAATTCTGCAAGGTTCAGTGATATCTTCGTCGATTATAAAGATCATACTATGTAAGGTGTCTTTTATAGTTTTAGTGCTAGTTAGTTTAAGTTAGAAGATAAAGTAGTGTAAGTTAATTATAAAATAGTGTAAGTTAGCTTTTAAGTTTAGGATAAGGCGTAGTAAGGAAAGCGGATAAAGGGGGCGAGGGGATGTATTGTAACCGTGAGGGGAATCAAATAAAGCTTATATATATATATAAGCTTTATTTGATATATATATATATATATATATATATATATATATATACACGCTATAAAGATCATACTAAAAAGCGGAGACATCGGTCCATCTATAAGGTGTCACATGTACTTCGCAAACTTACCAAGTTCAATGTTAAAGTTCACTGCGCTTAGCCAGGGGTGTAGAATCGATAGCATCAAAGTTGAAGTCGTCAGACGTTCGCAAGTTAAATCGATAGCATCGATTCGATATCGTTCGTAGTATTAGCAGGTGCGGAAACGGGCGTCTGTGAGGGTTCCGAAAAGAGGTGTGTGTAGGTTGGTTTTCGTGTGGGAAGGGGGAGTTGTGTTTGGTATTAGCCGGTCTGGGGTCTAACCGTAGTCCCCGCTCGTTGCCAGTTGAACTGTATCTCCATAGCGTTACTTGTCCCATAAACAGAGAGCACTATTCTCCAGTCGATGGTCTTCGGATACGATGCCGCCTGTGCCCTGAACAGTTACGCGTACGCTACATGTATATCTATAGATGTAGGTATAGTTTTGCGAACTAGCGCCGTACCATGCCAACCCAATTCAATTTAAACTTCGATGCTCGCGGGGGTGGCTGGTTTCTCTGTGCTGTGTGCTTCGGGGGGGTCGGGTGGTTGGTTGGCGGATCGGCCGGATATTCGTAACGCGCACGCGCCGCCGCCACTAAATCGCTCGAAATTAATGCGAGTTATTAGTTGACGGCGATAATTAGGAGGCAATTGCACGGAAAACGCGACGTGCCGTTGCGCCGAGGAGAATTCCGATGGTCCGCCGGTTGATTAACCCCTTCTTATCTGATTAAGAACCGCTCGAGCGGATGCAGAATGCGAATGATCATTTCAATCCTCCTTCGGGAACCCGCCAGCCATCGGAAACAAATATAATACCACCTGAACAGGTGCGGGAAGGGTACCCTCAGCTATCTGACGCGAAACCGGTCGACGGTGAAGCGAGAATCGAGCCGAGAACTCGATCTCGCTTGAGGACGTTCGCTTTGGCTATTAAGGCTGCTGTGTTTAGGTATTATTCGCTTGTACCAGTCTCCAGCACGTTCACTATCGGATCGTAAACCTACGATTCTTCCACGAAATTATAAAAATTTACTTAATTAAACCGAAACTGGAAAGTCAAAAGTTTTACATCTTTCATTTCTTAATACAATTTAACCCTTTACGGACCAATGTCGGTAAATAGCTGCCTAAGCAATTTTACCGTTTAGCGACCGCTAATAATTTTTAAAGAAATGATTACTCTCAAAAATATATCAAACAAATTTTTACCAAACACAACACTTTCCCCTTCGTTTCATTCACATACAGTACTTAACTTCTCAGCGCATAATTTTGTTTCACAGGGAAAATATATTTGATAGAGCGAGATGAATGCTAAAAATAATTCCCATCTGCTGAGGGTTAATTTCCTTGACTACGCTACAATAAAAATTAATTTAGTAAACTTGGCCAAACAATACTATCTCCCATACATTACCGACGTCGCATTCAATGTGTTAATGATAGCGACTAGGTTGGGAATCTTTGTTTACATTCGAATTTTTAGAATCTACTTTTTAGTGCTTCAAACTAATTGGTGGTTGGTGATATTCATAAAGAATTTTATTTGAACACGTTTTACTTCAGGCGAAGGGATAGGGATATCAGCAGACTATTTATAAACGTTGTAAAGAATTTTTAACCCATTGCGACATTGACCATTGACATTTACAGCAATAGTTTCTTATTTTATTGATTTCTAGTAAATTCATCAGTAATGTTACAATTGTATAGGACGTAAGATCAATTGTAGTGTTTCTCGACTACTCTAAATAGGTTTTAATAGAGTTACCTACGGTAATATAGTTGAATAATATCATTATATAGCAAGTCTTGATGTAAAAGAGAGGAAACTATTTTGGACTGTAAAGGGATAGAAATTGTTTCCAGTAGGTCTGCAGAAAAATTCTTGAAACAAGTTTGCTCATTTATTATAGAACAGCTTTCCTATCTTCGTAATTAAATAAATAGAGGTCTGCTAGATAACGTGAATTAACCACGATCGCCCGTTATCTTGTCATCGTTAATTCCCCCCACTTCACTCTCATCGTTTCTATTCCTTAATTTTCGTAGACACAACATTACCGCGCACGTGTGCGTGTTCTACGCAAACAGAGAGGGTCTGGTGGGGAAAGACAGACATCACTAGGTAAGGAGCTCGCACTTGCGAACAGGTGGTCTGAATCAGTGTTGGTCTACGAGGCTTGATCAAATAATAATAGATAACTTTTGTGTAAAAACCATTATTCACCGTGTCTTATCCATTATAATCTGTAGACTACAGATTTTATGCATTCATAACAAAAATGAATAAATGAAAAATCCACCCCTTTCGGGACATTAGAAAAATCTCAGAATATTATTATAGTGTTTGCAACTAGTCCAGTGTTTGGAACTCGTTCAAATAGTTAAAATATGAAACTTTAAAATATAAAATCTAAAATATAATACTAAAAATATAACACTTTTATCTAATTTCTGTGTTTTGCATTGAGTTCGGAAAAATTTAATTTTTCGTAAAGATCCACAATCTAATGACGAACTATGGGTTAGAGAAGAATGAAAATAGCAACGTGGGAAACTAAGAATAACATTGGAAAAGTTTGTACGTGAAATACGATAATCCGGGGATGCGAGGATTTTGGGCTGGGAATGTGGAGGATTTAAAGTCAAACAGCGGATCGTTCGAATGGAATCAGTTTCGTGAACAACAAGCTACTCCCCCGCGCGCATCAGACGGCAGCGGCGGGTAGTACAAAAGCATATTAGATACTTCGAATATTGGCTGTGGCTCAGGAGGCTGCGGTCTGCCTACGGATTCCCGACGAGCGGAGAGAAGATACACGCTCGCTGGATTTCCACGGGCTGCAATACACTTAACTAGATGTATATTTGCATGCACGCACGCACTCTGTCCAAGGAGGGTTGTTCCGGAGAGGGAGAAACCGTGTGTATGTGTGCTATATGGAGAGAGGAATAGAGAGAGAGGGGAGAGAGTAAGAGCGAAGAGATCGAAGAGAGAGAGAGAGAGAGAAAGGGGTGGGAAGTGGGTTGGTTTTGGATGTGTGTCTGTGAGCGGTGGTGCTCGCTCGTTAATATTCATGCGAGCCATGAAGCACGGCGTCGCACGCTCGCGAGCTCGTATAAAGTATCGGTAAATAAATCATAATGCGTTATTGCGTATTTGAATATGTTTGATGCGAGGCTTTGGGGACGCTCGGGACGCGACACCTCTTACGTGGAGCCGGCGTTTCGAAGATTCCCGCCATTCCCCGTAACCAGGGACTAATTTTATGGCGAACTGCGACAAAGAACTCGCGGCACACCGCTATACGAGGAACAATTTTATGCGGGGTCGGTGCATTATTTATTTACTTGTTGCTGGATATCTCGCGGCACGCCTGAAACATCGAGCACACTTGGTTGATCGAAAAATGAAACACTATGGTCACACCCTTGTTCAACGAAGAGACCATTTTCTGTTGCATTTTTCGTGGTTTCTTTGAAATTGTGGGACACAAGTAAAATTTGAAGATATTGAGCTCATGGGAAACTAAACTGAAATAATAATTTAAACCACCCAGAATGCAGACGACGCATCGCGCCGTTAGTAAAAATAGGGTACCAGATGGAGGATTAAGGATCTTTTAATTCTAATATTGATCAGTCGAGAACACGGGTGATAAGAAATATACGTACTGTTCTTAACATATTAACACCGTACGCAAAACGTTGGTTAAAATATTTTAGCAAAAGTCGCACAACTCTCACCCCTCCTGAGCAACCCCTTTATCATTTTGACTGCCTTTTGTAAATTAGAAAACTCGAACAATCTCCGTACAGACTTTTCATCGCCTGGTTCAACATCTAAATTTTCGAAGCCAGTCAAAACCACCCCTATGCAGGTTGTCGAAAAAAATCGGCGAGTGAAAATGGAAATTAGAAAATTCCTGGTGATAAAAATTGCTGGGGGACGAGGAACAATCGATCTCGCATTGAAGACGATGTCGGCGTCGCTATCGATTCCGGCCGATGTTTCGGTGATTCATTGCTGCCCCTCCCCCGAGTATCAACTAGGGTGGTAGAAGCCATTGTGAATCGAAAGTAACGCAATATACACCCCACGCGTAACGAAGCGTCGGAGTATAGGTGATATCGAAGCTTTAAAATACATATCTGCATATACGTAGCTATCGGACCCCTTCTTTTTGTCCACCCTCTTGCCCTCCCCCTCTCCTCTCTTTCTCTCTCTCTCGTTCCTCTTTTTTTTCGAAGGATAAGGGCATCGTACTTAATGAGTCGGGGAGAGTTGGTCCGCAACCAGGGTTGCGGATCAAACTCCTTCCCCTTTTGCACCCTGTGCGAGGAGGTAGGGTCCCTGGCACCCCGGGGACGTTCCTAACCTTACTTTGATGTCCTCTGTCTTTGTTCATCCAACTTCTTTCTCCAGCGACGTTGTTACACTGCCTGATTTATCGGCATTCTTCGAACCACCGCGCCACGCCAACGAAACCGCGTACTCTTCGATTCTGGGGTGGCCGACACGTGTTCCTGCCTTGAATTATACCTCCTTCTTATTGCACTTTCGGAATCATGCCCCACGACCCTCCATCCTAATTCTTTCTTCGTCGTTGCCACATCGTTTTCATATTTTTAATATGTTTTTATGCTCTATATGCAATTCATTCGCTAGGGATGCTGGAAACGTCCTTGATCCTTTGTAGTATAATATACAATAATACACTGATATAACAAATGAAATTGTTTTAATATTTTCCGAGTCCTAAATCAGGTGCAATTATAACTTGACAGTGGATATAATGCACTTATGATTCGACTGCGGATCTTTATGCTAAATAAAATTTGTATCCGTAAAGCTGTATCCTATATTTCATAATGTTAATAAATTGAAAACAATACATTGATTAATTATCGATAAATTGATAAATTAAATTAAAATCGATAAATTATCGAAATTCTTCTCCTGTTTCAAACTGTGCGCAATCATCTCTGTCATAAATACATAAAATCGGCAGATTATTTATGACAGACATAAGTATGCGAAGTTTGTTCCTATTTTAGCAATTTTCCTGTACCACAAACAAGTCATCTAGCATTTTAACACTAGAACTACCGAGCGCTAAACGCGACTGGTGTATATTGCATTCTAATAACGACAAGAATGCATTTATTCAACTTCCGTACAACTTTTGTTTAAATATGTACTATAATAGAGAAGTTGACTAAAACATTACTCCGGAAAACATTTTTATAATTTCAATATTTGTAAAAGAAAAATTTAGAAACCAGTCATTTTGACTTGTCCGGTAGTTCTAGTGTTAATAAATATTTAGTGTAACCAAACATTAGAAACCAGATTATTCAAATGTATAAATTGAAATCAGAGAAAGACAGTAGCCTCGATTGGTGTTCATTGCTGTACAGATGTGTTTTAGATGATTGTTACACGTTCGGATTGTAGCGTTCGTTTTAGGAAGAAGAGATTATACTGGCCAGGGACGAATATCGCATGTTGGCGTATCGATTGGTGTACAACAAAACCGGCGGATGACGTTGAACGTTCTCCAACTAGCGTAAATCTTGCGTTACTGGTTGAGCTGTGGAAGATGCCGTGATACGGGGGCAGGTGTCGCGGTAAACTCAGTTAATTAGACAAGAGGCAACCATCGCCACCCCTCGACACCCCCGAGGCTTGTTAATAACGCGTAATTACCATTATACTCGGCGATACACTCTTCCAAGCTCACGTTGGCGACCCCATTAGATAAGACGACACCTTATTATACGGGAACTAACGTCGCTTGTGTCGCGCGACCGCGAAACTTCAAACTCTACAGTCTTTGCACACCTGAACGATTTCCTGCTCCATGTCCTCTAACTAAACAAATCCCGTTACTACCAAAAACCTACCTGTAAAACATCAGCTACATATATCGTTACATTCAGCGACTGTTAACATGTCTGTACGAAAGCATTAAACTATGCTTCAGTAATAGGCTGCATATATTTGTATAAAAATTGTCTGCATCAATTGCAAGAAGACTGGAGCAAAATAGAAATGTGTTTCTTCTCGTAATAATTTTAAGAAGTTGAAAACAATGGATTGATATTTTTAAATACTCTGGATCTATTTAATGTTGCATGTTTCATCTACTGACTTTTGTCACAGACTCATGAAATGCATTAAAATCTACTAACTGTAAAAATTGTCTGCATAAATTGCTAGAGACTGGAGCAAAATAGAAATGTATTTCTTCTCGTAAGAATTGTAAGAAGTTGAAAATAATGGATTGATATTTTTAAATACTCTGGATCTATTTAATGTTGCATGTTTCATCTACTGACTTTTGTCACAGACTCACGAAATGCATTAAAATCTACTATCTGACAATTATTTCTTGGTTTATGTCTTTAGGCGATATAAAAATTGTGTGCATAAATTGCTAGAGACGGGAGCAAAATAGAAATGTGTTTCTATTCTTAATAATTGTAAGACGTTGGAAATAATGGATTGATATTTTTAAATACTCTGGATCTATTTAATGTTGCATGTTTCATCTACTGACTTTTGTCACAGTCTCACGAAATGCATTAAAATCTACTATTTGACAATTATTTCTTGGTTTATGTCTTTAAGCGATATAAAAATTGTGTGCATAAATTGCTAGAGACGGGAGCAAAATAGAAATGTGTTTCTTCTCGTAATAATTGTAAGAAGTTCAAAATAATGGATTGATATTTTTAAATACTCTGGATCTATTTAATATTGCATGTATCATCTACTTTTGTCACAAAATCATGAAATGCATTAAAATCTACTATCTGACAATTATTTCACGGTTTCAAAAAATCTGTGCTTCATAATTGAGGAACTTCCAATCAATATTTTAGTAGCAGCGGCAATTTTACTCGAAAACCATCGACTCATTCTGAGGAATGCATTATATTAGGGTATGCCAGAATCCTCAATAACCAAAGATTGTTATCAACCTTTCAAACCGGTGGAAATTTTGTATATTAATGCTACATTCCGCGATCATTTCCATGAATGAAACTAAATGAAGCTTTTGCGAAGCACGGCAAATTCGTTGGGCGTTTAACACGTTAAAAAATTTCCAGTAGATCCTCTCAACACCACAGGCAAGAAAAAATGCATTTAAAGATTAACTTCGCAAGAAAGCACAAAGAATTCTACGGTTCCAAGAAAGTAAGAGAAGCCCGAAAAGGGAAGAGCATGATCCCGCGACCGAGGAATCGGATCCCCCACCGCAGGAGGGTCTCGAAAACGCGCACAGTGTCTTTCACCTAGCAAACAAATCCGCGTTTTTCCACAGTGGCGTCGAATAAAACAATCTCGTGCTATTTGCCGTGAACTGAGCCGGGCTCGGGATCGTTTAGCACTTAATTGCGAGGCGGCACACAGCCGTTGGTCCCTCCTTCTGTGATCTCCTCGAGCGTGCCGCCGCCCGAGGCTTCTTTCACGATTCCTGTCATAATCACCTGAAAGTTAGGGCCTGGTGGAACACCACGGCTTACGTTCCCGCTCGCACGCTCGCGTTCCCCCGCTCTCTCTCTCTCTCTCTCTCTCTCTGTCTCTCGCGGTCTCTCTCCTCTTCAGACTGAGTTCATTCTTTCTCGAACGAGGAAGCTCGCAGCCACGGAAGAGAGAGCTCGAGCACAAAATGCATTTAGGGGTAATGCGACGTGTATCGCGGCCGCGCGGCTTTCACTGTCGCCGCTGCAAGAAAAAGGAACGCGAAACGAAGCGCGGCGTAACCTCGCGCTGCTGGACCCCGTCTGAACCCTGGCACGTTAAATGCCAGCCATTCAGTATTATCCTCTCTGCCTACTCCTCTGCTCTCCGCCTCCCGCCTCTGTGCCCCTTTTACAGGGCTTTTTCCCCCGGAGCATGGGGCACCCTCGGGTGAAAACGCGTGTGAAACCACGAGGACGTCTACGAGAACGTTTCGACTATCAGCGGTGCGTCTCGCGTAAACGCGACGCTTCAAACCGACGCCAACCGACGACGCCTCCTTCACCGGACCCTCCGAGAATTATTATGATGGAGACGCCATTATCCACCCCCCGCCCCATACACAGACAACTCCCCCCGTGCATCGACTTTGACGTCCATTCGCGCTATTCTATCCTTTGACCACATTCACATTAACCTTCAAACCTACGATCCTTCAAACCCCGCCTCTCCTTCATCTCCCGTGTTTCTTGGAGATTATGGTGGTTTCTCGTACTGATCGTCTTTAGAATTTTTACTCGGGAATGGCCACATACACGGACAACATCGACTTCCTCGTCCACTTCCGCCATTTTATTCTTTGTTTATATTCAGAAAGGTTTAACCTTCAAACCTACGATCCTTCAAACCCCGCCTCTCCTTCATCTCCCGTGTTTCTTGGAGATTATGGTGGTTTCTCGTACTGATCGTCTTTAGAATTTTTACTCGAGAATGGCCACATACACGGACAACATCGACTTCCTCGTCCATTTCCGCCATTTTATTCTTTGTTTATATTCAGAAAGGTTTAACCTTCAAACCTACGATCCTTCAAACCCCGCCTCTCCTTCATCTCCCGTGTTTCTTGGAGATTATGGTGGTTTCTCGTACTGATCGTCTTTAGAATTTTTACTCGGGAATGGCCACATACACGGACAACATCGACTTCCTCGTCCACTTCCGCCATTTTATTCTTTGTCTATATTCAGAAAGGTTTAACCTTCAAACTTACGATCCTTCAAATCCCGCCTCTTCTTCTCTCCCGTGTTTCTTGGAGGTTATGGTGGTTTCTCGTACTGATCGTCTTTAGAATTTTTACTCGAGACTGGCCACATACACGGACAACATTTCACGTTCACTTCCACCATTTTATTCTTTGTCTATATTAAGAAAGGTTTAACTTTCAAACCTACGATCCTTCAACCCCCGCCCCTTCTTCTCTCCAGTGTTTCTTGGAGGTTATGGTGGTTTCTCGTACTGATCGTCTTTAGAATTTTGACTCGAGACTGGCCACATACACGGACAACATCGACTTCCTCGTCCACTGCCGCCATTTTATTCTTTGTTTATATTCAGAAAGGTTTAACTTCCAAAACTACGATTCTTCAACCCTTGCCTCTCCTCCTCTACTGTTTTTTCTTGTCGTCGAGATTATGCTGCTTTCTCGCTCCTGATCGTCTTTAGAATTTTTACCCGACACTACCTAACCTAGACCTGAATTATGATAGTCTGAGTACGTGGCTTTTTCGGGAAAATCGAGCTATGAAATGGCTCTTTGGTGGTTTCCGAGGTTCTTGCGGCGCAGCGAGGGTGTCTGAAGAATCAGTTTGTAGTTCGAGGCTGTTATGTGATGAGGACCTGGGGTGGTCCTGTGTGTGTGTGTTTTTTAGAGGTCATGGAGTAGTTTGGGACGCGGGGAAATTTTGTTTGGGAAGGATCTGATGAATGTGATTCTTGAAAATTCACCCTGAATTTATAATTGCTCCGTGGTGGTGGTGGGACTAGAAATCCGACTCGACGAGGCTAAGAAGCCCATTACAAATGAAAAGAATGTTTTGTGTATTACGCGATTAGTACAGAAGTTAATTCGAATAGCTAAATAAGTGCATCAATTGTTCCTGATGGTATATGTATATTTCTATTCAATCAGATTGTGGCAGCTACCTTCTACGCTCGTCATCAGATGGACAGACAGACAAGACAACGCCTTTCCCGCTAGTACCTGAACCATCGCTGACTCCTATACAGGATGTCCCAAAAATATTTGAATTGATCAAGAATTGATCATAATTACTTCCCAGACATCTTAAAAATATTAGTTGTGCTCAAACGTGTTTATTATTTCACAATTCCTTTCGCTGCGCCGAAATATATATGTCATAAGACGCATACATTTTGCGCAAGTTCGTGCACACGGCTAAACAGCTAAATGGCTCGACGCGTGAGCGACCTTCCATAATATATATATATATATATATATATATATATATATATATATATATATATATACCTATATATATATATATACCTATATTGTATATGGTACAGTGTGCGCTCCTATCGTAGGATTTGGTTTGAACGCGTATAGCGCGCGGTAGTCTCTGTCCGTACGTTACGTCGCTTAAAACGTGTACAATGTGTTATTCAAATATATCTTTACTTTTATATATTCAACCCTGCGCATATTTATTTCATTAACCAACAAATGGTTATGGGCCCAGGTTGCGCAGAAAGGGAAAAGTAAGTGATATAGTCGGAAATAATTTAGAAAGTGTATAGAAACGCCACGTGCGAGTGAACATAACCATTTGTTGGTTAATGAAATAAATATGCGCATATTTATTTCATTAACCAACACAAACCCAATATAAGGGCTTGTCATTACATGTTATCATTTTTTAAAAGTTGCGGTCTCAATGTTTAAGTTTATCGTCTATTCTGTGTTTAATGTTTGTATTCACATTATCGTTATAATACTTATGTTTCTTCAGTCTCCTATTCTGTTTAAAAATTGTCTCTTGCTTGTAATCAGTGTATTGTATTATTTGTAATGTTGAAATAAATCTCGTATGAGATTTTCTTTAATAAAAAAAAAAACTTTCTATAAAAAGATTCAGTAGAAGAAAATGCTTTATGCATTACTTAATAAATACAGGATTTGGTGGGGGTAGCTAAGTAGAAGGTAGAAAAGTACAGGAGTCTCTCAAGAGGACCCGAAATCAAATGTCTGTGGCTTAGCAACTAAATTTGTATTCATATCAGTGGCACAGTAGATACGATGTTGCAGTAAGCAACGCAACAGCTTGTCCACCCTTATTTTTGCCTAGTTCCCGACCGTCAGATGTATAGGGTACGAAGTGACTTCTCTGGGAAAACGGTGCTGGGATGACGCCAGTAACCGTACTGACGCCTCGACGTCGTATTAGAATCCAAATGATCCCATTATGAGAACAACGATAAAAGTAACAAAGACAGAGCCTTCGCGGTGCTGCGCTGTTGCGAAGACTCGTTTCTGAAGTTGAAATTGAGAGGGGTGTCTCGACCGAGACCGTCGACTCTCCACGCATCGAAGTAACGCGGCGGGAGGGTGGCTCCAATTTTCATTATTTTTATTTCTGAGTTTTCCTCATGCTCTTTCCATAGATTGTACACAGTCTTACCGGACCCTTGAACGTGTTTTAACACTAGACTTACGGGGCCCGTCAAAATGGCGGATTCAAACATTTTGAATTTACGATTATTAAGAGTGTAAGGAGGCATTTGTGAGGAATTATTAAATAGATTTATTATTTTGCGTGCATATTACAATAAAAATCGCTGAAGATCTAAGTAAATACAATTTTATTATTTTTATAACGCAATGTAAAATAATCAATTTTAGTGCTGCGTAAACCTAGTGTTAAATAAGAATAGTCTGACGCGTCTGATAATGGCTAATCAATTCTACTTATCCACAATATTAGGACACGCTGAATCGTCGAACTTCGAAAAGGAAACATCAACCAAGAAAATTTTTTTAACCAATTAACATGATTTAATTATTACCTTATCCTTTAAGTGTCCCATCCTTTCTCCAATCCAAGTCCATCTCCAGTCCAGAAACAGAAAAGAAAGTCTCCAGTTAGCAGTGGGAAAAGAATGCAACAGATAGCTACAATAGAAAGTATTTCAATCAAACAATCAATTTATGTAATATATTAACCCTTTGGACTCGAAACTATTTCAGCTCCAAAATCAAATATTTCTTCCGACCTACAATATTTCAAATCTATATGATTCTTTTCAATTTATGCATATGAAACTGTTGCAAGTTACTCCGAAGATATTGAAATATTTAATTATTTATTCAATACAAACGAATTTAACAACACACAAAGTATTTTGGATATTGTATAGGAATTTTTAATGGTGACTCAGAGTCACCACTCGAGTGCAAAGGGTTAAAATACAATGTCTGATATCAGACTTTCTCCACTCCAGAAAATGATGATCTCGTACAAGAACATTCAAAATCACATAAAAGAACATTTATAAATAAAAGTGGATCATAGTTTGGGGATAGTATTGTCCGGGTAAAAGTAATTGACACTCACGTATAACATACGATAAACTTTAATACGGATATAACAATAACATTAACAAGTACTAACAATAACAAACAATAAAAGAAACAAAAAAAACTTTTAATTAGGCGTAATAAGAAAGCGCGAAGAAAAGTGTCGAGCTCGACGAAACGTTATAAAAGGCGAAGACCGATAGGAACGGTACGACATTCGATGAGTTTCTGCCTGTTTTCGTGGACGCGCAGAAAATCGTCCCAACGACAACCAGGCTAGAAAAAACTCTACGCGTTTCAAAGGCATCGTGGGAAAGCCCTTTCCGAGAAACACGAAGGATCAGGAAATGTTCCCGTGGCGACCGAAGCTCTGGCACTCGTCAGTTTTGTAGGATCTCAGGAAAAATGAAGAATTCCGCACCGGGAATCGAACCCGGGATCCTCGCGGTTGTAGTTGATCAACTCTTACACAGTATACCATACAGTATTTGATCTGGGAGGTCCTGAACCCACACTCGGCCATCCTGCTTCGGCATTCGCCTTCGAAACTTCGAACCTTCGATTCGTTTCCAGTTAACGGATAAAAGAAATAAATTTTCATAATTTGTTTCTATATTCACTATCTGAATTGTTTCAAAAATTTATTGTTAAGATAATATATTTATAATTTGAATTATCCTTTCGATAGCACATTCTTAAAATAATTGTTTAAATAAATAAATTTTATAATTTGTTTCTATATTCACTATTTGAATTATTTCAATAATTTATTGTTACTATAATATATTTATAATTTGAATTATCCTTTCGATAGCACATTCTTAAAATAATTGTTTAAATAAATAAATTTTATAATTTGTTTCTATATTCACTATTTGAATTATTTCAATAATTTATTGTTAAGATAATATATTTATAATTTGAATTATCCTTTCGATAGCACATTGTTAAAATAATTGTTTAAATAAATAAATTTTATAATTCGTTTCGATATCCATTATTTGAATTGTTATTTCAATTATTTATTGTTAAAATAATTGATTAAACAAATAAATTTTTACAATATGTTTCTATATTCATTATTTGAATTATTTCAATAATTTATTGTTCAAATAATTGTTTAGTCAATATACACGTATTTACATAATTAATATAGAAATTTGTTTCTATATTCATCATGTAAGTACTTATACATTCTTTAAATAATTATTTTAACAATGAATTACTGAAATAATTCACATAATGTGTATAGAAACAAAATATGAAAATTTATTTATTTAAACAATTATTTTAACAATGTGTTATCGAAAGGATAATTCAAATTATAAATATATTATCTTAACAATAAATTATTGAAATAATTTAAATAGTGAATATAGAAACAAATTATGAAAATTTATTTCTTTTATCCGTTAACTGGAAACAAATCGAAGGTTTCGAAGTGTCGAAGTTTCGAAGTTCCGAAGTTCCGAAGTTCCGAAGTTTCAAAGCTTCAAAGCTTCGGAACATCGAAACTTCGATTTTCATCACCTTCGAAGTTCCCTTCGTTCCTTCGAATCCTTCGAAGCTTCGAAGAGTCGAAGCTTCGAAAAAGTAACAACCCTAGTTGGTAGCCGATCGACTACGGTATTTGTGGTCTCGGGCTCCTAGTCCCACAGTATTTGGTCTGGGAGGTCTTGATCCCACAGTTTTATTGCCCGCACTCGAGTTCGGCCGCACGCAGTGCACACTTTCTGGAAAAAGGGAAAGTATCCTAGACGAATCTTTCCCTTCGAACACGTACGCCACAATATAATTGTAATAATAATCATAGTTGCATTAGAAAAGATACATCGTGCATATATTAGTTAGAGATACATTAGAATGGACACATAACGAATGCAGAGTCACAGATATGTACATCACAACGAGTCTACAACAGTGAGATCAAAAGCGTCCAGCATTCAGCCCTTAATCACCGAATCGCGAAAGAAGAGAGGACCGCCAGTTATCACCACAGGTGTGCAAAGAAATTATCGTGGTCCGGTAGAATCAACGCGTCCCGGTGTGTACCCTCGGAGAAAGAGAAAGAGGAGCATAGATACCGAGGGAGAAAGAGAGATTGCCCGTGGCGGGTTTCGAGTAGCTAGACGGAGGATGCGGAAAGGCGTCATCGTCCGTTGAGGTATAATTTACAGCCAGGCTGCTCCCAACCCCGTGGCTCGAAGAGGAGTACCTACTAGTCGGCCGCTATCGCGTACGTTAGCTCTGGCGGGTGGCCGCGTATATAACGTGTACTCCGGGGCGTAGAAAATTTCATTCCCGCGGTTGGTTTGGTCCCGCGAACGAGTACGCTCCTCTCCGCTCTGCTCCTCTCTGCTCCTCTCCGCACCGCTCAGCTCTGCTCAGCTCTGCTCCTCCTCGCGGGCGCGTGCATGTACGACGCGGAAGGAAATAATGCACGAGTGTGCCCGCGGAACGAGTACGAATGCGAGTTACCGGTACCCGGGGTACCAGTAGCGCCGGGTAGCACACGGACAACATAGCAGGGACCGGCATACGTGCTCCACAAACCTCTAACACACGTTCTTCGTTGCGTCGCGCGATATCCCTCCCCTCTTGCACCTGCACGCCGCTCCGGCGAGGAGAGGAGCACCACCAAGGCATTTAGAGACCTTTTCCCCGACTCATCAGCTTTGTGCTTTTGCCGCGGCGCCGGGGCATGTGCCAACGAGTAATAACGCAGCTTTTGCGCGCCTCAAAAACATGAATTTTCACTTCAACTTCCCGTTAACTGCGCCCCCGCGCAACACCTAAGTAGAAAGTTCATTTTTTAATTATCCCCGCGGTGTCACCCGCGGGTTAGACCACCGCTACAACCCCGATCCTCTACGGTTGCCAATTGAGAACTTGGACCGACCAAGGAACCTCTCCTTTTGTAATATCTCCTCGCTCTCTTTCGTTCTCTCTGGCTTACGACGATCGTTCCCACCTAACTGCCGGCTAATGTCCCACTCGTAAATGAGCTCGAATTAGTCTTTCCACGGCGATACATAGGCTTTCGGTAAAAGCGAAGTTTCCGAGACCCTGTTTCCCGACTTCGAACCATCCTGTGTTACCTGACAAAGCACTGGTTTAAACCTTTTTGCTTGCCGAGGAGCTTGGAAGCCGTGAAATAGGCACCGAGGATTTTTATTCGTTTCGTATACGATCATTACATTGCAGATCTTTATGCAAAATTCAAATTCTACGAGTTGCAAGGAATAGAAGACAAATCAAATTTCTTGCCTCACTTAACAGTAAACCTACCGAGCACTAAATGTTACTGGTCGATGATGTCTTATAAAAATAAAATGATTGACTTTATTTAATGTTTATGCGGTTTTTATTGGAACATATGCTTGTGCAAAGAAAGATATTTAATCGTTTCCCATCGTAGAATCTTTACAATTTCAAATGAAAAATTTTGAAACCTGTTATTTCACCGACGCTAGTAGGTTTAATATTAATGATTGTTACCTACTTATATTTGTCATAAATGCATAAAATCTGCAGTCTACTTATGATCATCAGAAATTGATACAATAAGGGATGATTGGGGGCACTAAGGGACAAAATCAATTAAATAAAAAGATCTATAATTAACGCTAGGTTTACAAAGTACTAAAATTGATTATTTTACACTGCTTTGTAAAAATAATAAAATTGTATTTACTGAGATCTTCAGCGATTTTTATTGTAATATGTACACAAAAAAATAAATCTATTTAATAATTCCTCTCGAATGCCTCCCTACACTCTTAATAATCGTAAATTAAAAATTTTTGAATCCGTCATTTTGACGGGCCCCGTAAATCCAGCGTTAGACGGGCCCCGTAAAACGCGACTGGTGTATATTGCATTCTAATAACGACAAGAATGCATTTATTCAACTTCCGTACAACTTTTGTTTAAATATGTATTCTAATAGAGAATTTGACTAAAACATTACTCCGGAAAACATTTTTATAATTTCAATATTTGTAAAAGAAAAATTTAGAAACCAGTCATTTTGACTTGTCCGGTAGTTCCAGTGTTAATAGCACGCGTAACATCCTGAAACACCATACGAGTTTTACATAAAATCCTTAATCTACCGATCAGGTTACCAATTATGACACATAAAACTTACCTACACATACGTGAACGAAATCCTCACTCCATCAATCAAACTGCCAATTACCATACTCACCAACAAACATAAAACTGCCACCATGGAGAACAAGCACGATCCAAGTAAAAATAGTTCGGACACCCATTTATCTCGCATAGCAGGCAGCCCTTTCTTCACCCTGGCCAGCGAAGGGCCGAGCGTAACCTCAGATTAAAAGCGACCGGGTCCGATGCATACTTTTTTTTAATTAAACTCCGTGGTCCGGACGGAATATTAAGAAAACCGCGGGGCGAACGCGAGTCGATAAGGCGAACAGAGTCGAAGAAGAAGTTTCCGGTAGAGTCGGAGCCGTGCTCTTGTCTCGCGATTCCTTAATTCCGCGAGACCGCGGCGCGAACGACGATAATTGATACGAATGGCCAGGCTCGAGGAGAAAGAGAGTGAGAAAGGGAGACGCGGGGCTCGGGAAAGCCACCCGCCCTTTAAACGTGTTTTCCCCCGGCCTATAAATTAATAAAGTATTCTAAACTTTATTATGACTTTAATGAAAATAATTATTAAATATTATACCCGGTAATGTCAACGCAGCTGGCGTCGGCGGCGACGCCGTTAGGAACCAGCATCCGGAGAGAGAGGGCTCATAGGAGACGCGAACGAAGAAAGGGGTGGCCCGCGGGCCAGCACGGTGAGAGCAGCCGGGGGGGTGGTTCTCTGTCCGCGGAATTAAAATACGAGCCGGCCGTATGTTCTCATTCCGCGACAACCGTGACAACGAGACTGACGAAACGGCCTTATATACTCGGGGGCCGTCGACGTTTCTCTTGCCCTCTTCCAGCCTGCTTCGCTGCCCTTTTTCCCGCGCCGGAGAATCGTCTCTCGCTAGTTTCAGGATCGTCAACGTAACGCGCTCAACGTTCTACATCAACTCCGCGGCCCGCGTCCGTGCGCGCGTTGTCCTCGCTCAAAAAAGAAACTAGATACCAGCCGACTCTTTTCTGTTAACAGCGGCAGTCGCGTTGTTTGTCCAACAGCAAAGTAGCCCCGTACCGACGCAACACCACCGCCACGGATATATATCGATACACGTGTAACCATGGTGTTTTATCATGTTGTACGCAACGCCCACGACGAAACGTCCCTCCGCGTTTCCTCCGCCAGGAATTTATAGCCGCGAGTTTATAAAATTAGACTGAACACTGTCCGGCTTCTAATTTGGAGATACTGGCGCCGCTACATGAGGCTGGTCTTGATTATGCACCGTGAAATCGCCCGGAAATTTTGATTTGTTGAATGCGGTGAATGGGGAAGTGTCTGGGGATCTTCTGTACGTCATAAGTATACGGATATTTATGCAAAAATTGGCTGCATTAACCCCTTCCCTTACGATTTATTTTACGGTTTTAGTAATTGGAATTTCTTCGTAGTTCATAATTTCGTAGAAAAAGGAGAAAATGCATATCTATTGCATGCTTATATGTTCTCCAATGTCTGTACATTAACAACAACAATATAGAATTATATTTCGGTTTAAAGGAAATTAATAAGATACATCTTTATTAGACTCTGTTCAGAATCTTCATCACGTCTCTCACACGATATTGTCAGCGAAGGGGTTAATTGCGAGATACAGGAGTTATGACATCTATTTCTTTCCTTAATAATTTTTACAATAAATACAAGGGTCATGTACAATGGTTATGATAATACAATGGTCTCTTACAATTCTTTCGATATTTTCACCGTTTCGCATTTGTTCTACCCATTTTTTTATTAGAAAAATCACGACCATTTTTGTGGGTCACAGTTGTAAGGTTCTATATTTCTTTTTCCAATCGTTGCTTCGAAAGCGATGATTAACCCTTAGCACTCCAGTAGTGACTCTGAGGCACTACTAAAAATTACTATACCATTCTTCAAAATATTGTTTACATTATTAAATTGATATTCAATAAATTCGTTACCGAACATTTAAGTATTCTATGAAGTATTATATCAGTTCCATTTCTTCAAAATGATAAAAATCATATAGAATGGAAATATTCTTGATAAAAAAAAAAAGTTTGGTTATGGAATTAAAATACTTCGGAGCGCAAAGGGTTAAATCTGTGGTTGTCAGGAAGAACGCCGCATGTCACACACTTGCACTTTCAAGATATTGTCGTTAAAAGTTTTCATCGCTAATGCTTTGACATAGGACATCGGTTAAATTGCATTACTTTTCTTAATCTTTCGAATTTGTTTCCATGACATTTTTTCTAGTAAATACGTAAACCCTATGCTATAAAGCTCAATCAATGTATAAACTCAAATTTTTTGAATTTGTGAAATGTGGCGTTTTTCCTTGCAACCATAGAAATATGACAGCCACTATACAATTAACCCTCTGTCTACCGTAAAAAAAACTTTCATTATGCGATAGAAAATTTATACCACAAAACGTAGCAAATATAAAAAAAACTTTTAGCTTTAAATAATAAAACATAAGAAAAGTAACAAAGTCATGCAACGACAAGATCCCAAGAATTTTAAAAGTTTAAATAACCGCAGTATCTACATACAGTTGGGTCCAATGGACCCGCTTGGTAGACAGAGGGTTAAGTTAGAGAAGATGTTATTGGCGCAAGGTTCGATCTTTTTCTAAGCCAGCCTCAACGGAAGCAATGGATTTGGGTGAGGTGATGAATTTATTAGGTACTTCCAATGCAAATTTGGGGCTTTTTTTATATTCGATCGAACCTTGCGCCAATAACATCTTCTCTAACATAATTCAAAATTCGATCGATAGAAATCACAATTATACTATGCAATTAGCCCTGCTCCTGTTCTTCAGGTTATTTGTATCTCTGTATCATATTTGTATCACTTTATTGTATTTTCAATTGTTTGCGCGTTTCCCCGTCAGCAGATTTTCCAGCTAATTTCATCATCAGCGACCATATGCTCTAAAAAATGATTAATTAAAGATTGTGCAAGAGGACCATGCAGAAATATTCTTAGTCCATCGATCGTCGCCGACGCAGCGATTTCTTCCGGCAAACAGAGTCAATTTATTTATCGGCAGACGGTCGCCGTTGCAAAGGCGAGTTAATTAAGGGGAACTAATTACAGGATGGGGTTGGGAGATGGCGGCTCGATGTAATGCAAATGAATCGCGAGGATCGTAAACAGGTAGACGCGACCCGTGGACCTCGAGAGTGAACGTAGCGAGCCTCGGCGAGCCGGTTGATGATCGTTGACAGAGGCCGTAGGAGTTGCAGAGAGATACAGTAGAGGCGCGCGGTGGTGGCAGTGGCGGTCTCCGCTCCGCTCGGCTCGGCTCGGCTCGGCTCGAAGGCACAAAGGACGCGCGCGGAAGAAAAGGGAAATCCTTCAGACTGTTCGCTCGACTCCGACGAAATAAAGGGGTTAACGAGATGGAACGGTAAAACAACGAAAAGGAGAATAAACGCGTCTTCTCAAAGGGGTGAAGAATACAGTTTCCTAATTTTATTTCGAGAAGAGCACTTTTTCTCCCGCTCTATAGTCTTTGAAAAAAGTACTCGCGCGAGTGGCCACCGGGAAACAAAACGCAAGATTCAACCCCCGGGTCTCTCGCGGAACACTTCACCACCACCACCACGATCTCTTCACCGTCCCCCAAACCTCCCCGTCCCCCGGAGTATTTATTACGTTATATTTTGGTCTTACTTACGCCTCAATTGAAAATCTTTCCGCGCGAGAGGAATGTATGCGAGCAGACCGGAGCTGTAAGCAAATCGCGTTATCTTGCTCGGACCTGGTACGCTTGCTCTCCCGCCTGCTTCTACCAGAGAAATTAAAATAAATACATATCTTAATTAAGCGAGCCGGTCTTCCGTACGCCCGGTGACCGGAAGCGGAGCCTGTTTCCGCAGACTTTTTCAAGTATGAAAACGAAGTTTCGCCTCTCGTTCGAGGTTAATGCAATTTTTACCGCTCCGGAAACGCACTCCGGATAGGTGGAGTTCCTTTGCGGAACCGCTGCTCAAGAATTCTTCACTACTTATCAACGGGTTACACCGCTTCGAGGACTTGGAAAACCCGATCCCTTTCGGACGAACGCTTTTGCTCGACGAAATCTATTCGCTCTTGCATGCGAGTATTTTTTAAAATATTTTTCTTGATCCCGGATTAATTAATTCGTTAAAACTCAAGGAGCGTTGATAAAGATTTATCCGATTCTTATTAGTTTATTCGACTCACCACGTGCGTTTCCTATTTACCCTTAGCACTCGAGTGGCGACTCTGAGACGCCACGAAAATTTGGCGACGGGCTCATTACGGCGAAACATGATGATTCCTCGCGTGATGTCAAATTCGGGCGAGAGTGAGACGTTAACACTAAACCTACCACGGTCAAATGACCGGTTTTCCATCTTGCAATTATTAAAATTATAAAAACACTTTCATAGGAAATGACTGAATTGACTTCTTTATGTAAACACACATTATGATTAAAGCTACACAAAGTTTAAATAAATTCAATCTTCTCACTTTTATAAGGCGTTTCACTTTTATATGTTTTGTGCTTGGTAGGATTAGTGTTAAGACGCCTAATTACCAAATTGACAGGGAGATGGTCTCTCGGTCGCGAGTCCGTCGATCCGCTGTGATCGCAAAACTGTTCGGAATCAGTACTGCGCAGGCGTCGCACAGGACCCCTCGTCCAATCCTAAACAGATTACACTGTTCTTTGAATGCTCTAAGAGGATATGTAAAAATGATCGTGCGACATCGTGATGTACCTGAAACTCTGTTGTTTGCCTATGAGTAAATTTTATGGTACAATTTTCGGAGCAAGCAGGGTCCGATCCTGATTTCCTAATCTCCGGTTGCGCGCTGCGGGGAAATTTGAATGAACGACTGGCCACCGGTTGGCTTCAGCTTACTTAATTATGGCACAAAGAAAGAATGGCTCGTGGAAATGTAAAATAAAGGCCGGTGCCGTGTTTTCAGCCCTTTCGCAACCGCTTCTGCCGGTCCACCACCGCCACCCTCTCAACCCTTTAGCTCCTTTGCCACCCGACTCGTCAGTCTCAAAGGACAAGCGGCAGGTCTCTCGCGAGAAAACGAAAAAGGGAAGACGGGAACGGATAGGGGCGGAGAAAAGGGACACGGTGACGAGGAAGGGGTTAACTTTCCACAATTAATAGTGACTAACGTCCATTAAAAACTAATTCCTTTATTTATGGCGCGCTTCTCGATCTTTCTTCGAGCTTCCACCCTTTTCTACTCAACGGAGAGAGAGATATACAGAGAAGGGCACCACGGCTCCCTTTATTTGCTCTCCCCCGAGCAACAACTTGTTACGGGACGAAAGTTGCCGGTGTTGTTTTTTTCACTCTCTCTCTCTCTCTCTCTCTCTCTCTCTCTCTCTCTCTCTCGCGATCTCTCCAGCAGCATGCCCTCGCTACGAATGACGGATTAAAATTGGAAAAGTTTTTGTTACCGGGCCATATTTTTCTGCGGCCGGGGCCCTCGTTAAAAGTAATTACGTGCCGGTAGTATCTTTTTCCGTGGCGTTCCGCCGTCGATCCGCGCCTTCGGATTTCGAGAGGAACACCTTCCCACGTTTCAACCCGAAACACACCTTCCCGGAACTCGGAGCATGACAAAACCTTGTCTAAGGTTCAGAACGATGTATCGTGATGCTGGGAAAATTTGGCAGGAGAGTTTTCTCCTGTGTGAAAGCCTTTACATGAGATAATAATTCCAGGTTTAAAAATTTCAAAGTAGACTTAGCGTCTGTCTTCAAGCCAGAGAATAATTAAATAATTAAGAATGTTCAAAATAGACTTAGATCCTAGTCCTGTAGGGGTGTGCGAGTACTCGTAATTTACGAGCTGAGCTGAACTCGATTCGATTGCTCGAGCCGAGTCGAGCGTTTGAATTTTCCGAGCTACTTGAAATCGACGAACTGCTTGAAAAGAATGCGAGCTACTTGAAAAAATCAACCGGCTCGAATATTTGAGCCCTCGTGAAACTTCGATTTACTCGAAAATGAATTTTCAACTCGAAATTTTTCGAATTACTAGAATATATTCGAGCAGATCTTTAACTTTCTAGTTACTCGTAAAAATTCGAATTGGTCGAGTTACTCGAATATTCATTTATTTACTATCAAATACTATTCTAACCATAAGTAAGAAAAATAATACGGTAAATTAATGCTTCTGTTTTACTTTCATGTTTTCATGAAGAAAACATATTTTTACGAGTAACTAGGTAAAATTCAAGATCTGTTCGAATATATTCGAGTAATTCGAAAAATTTCGAACTGAAAATTCATTTTCGAGTAAATCGAAGTTTCACGAGGGTTCGAATATTCAAACCGGTTGACTTTTTCAAGTAGCTCGCATTCTTTTCAAGCAGTTCATCGATTTCAAGTAGCTCGGAAAATTCAAACGCTTGACTCGGCTCGACATACCGATCATTACTAAACTCGAAATTCGAATACTCGAATAAATCGAGTATTCGCACACCCCTAAAAATGAGCAAATCAAACACGGAACGTTAAGTGTAATTGCATTGTGTTATCAGCTCATTAATGTTGTTAAGAAAAAGTATTCGAACGTAAAATTTCTGATTCTCGAGAAATCGACGATATTTAACCTGTTCGAATATATTCGAACAGATCTTTAACTTTCTAGTTACTCGTAAAAATTTGAATTGCTCGAGTTACTCGAATATTCATTTATTTACTATCAAATACTATTCTAACTATAAGGAAGAAAAATATGACGCTAAATTAATGCTTCTGTTTTATTTTCATGTTTTCATGCAGAAAACATATTTTTACGAGTAACTAGAAAGTTAAAGATCTGTTCGAATATATTCGAGTAATTCGAAAAATTTCGAGCTGAAAATTCATTCTCGAGTAAATCGAAGTTGCACGAGGGCTCGAATATTCGAGCCGGTTGATTTTTTCAAATATCTCGCATTCTTTTCAAGCAGTTCGCCGATTTCAAGTAGTTCGGAAAATTCAAACGCTTGACTCGGCTCGACATACCGATCATTACTCGACTCGAAATTCGAATACTCGAATAAATCGAGTACTCGCACACCCCTATGGTCTTGGACCATAGAAAACTAGAGCATCCAAAATAGGGACAAAATGAATTCAAGCTCTAAATGCAAGTTCAACGAATGCTTATTCAAATTCTATCTATAAGACAGACAAATATGAAATAGTTAAAAATGTTTAAAATGATCTTCGACTCTTGCTACAACATATGTGACATACAAAATTTAAAATACAATTTTAAAATTCAAAACACATTTTCGCCGCTATTTGATATTATCATAAATGTTTCTTTATGTGGTATACAGCATCTGTTTTCCTGGCTCGTTAACGTTGATGAGATGTTTCTTTCGAGGTAGAATGTTTGTATTTCGAAATAAAATTTCGCGACAATATGGGACGAATTTCGCGGATGCATCTTGAACGAGAAGGGACACGGTCCTTCGACTTCCGGTCGGCCGATTTAATCCGGAATGATATATCATGCTTGCACAGAGGTCAACGAGAAAAGGGTGGTGTCCTGTGGCCGCAGCGCAGTAATCAGACGCCTTTGAAAAAAATATTTCGAGGTTGTACTTTTCCAGAATTACGCTAAGCAGATTCTATGTTTCGCGTATCCCGGGGGCTGAGTTATGCGAGGATTGCAATATGTCCTCCCGTATCTCTTTTATTTTGAAGCTTGATGATTCATGAAGACTCGCTCGACGAAATTTTTGGTGGACACGCACTCAAAAAGCACCGTGCCCGGGCTACTTAATATTTCGTGCTCTGCAACCGTGCTGCCACTGTTACGAATCACAGCGTTCCTCTTTGAGACAAGGATAACCTGTGTTCTAACGTAAATATCATTTTATACAATGTATTACGATCTGTAGTAGCCATTTTCTGCAGGATAATTACGAAACGTCATTAGAAAAGGATTTGCAGTCAATTATACTATTCTCAGGGTCTCTCATTTTTCTTTTGTGTCTTCATCTGTTGTTATACTAGTTAATTTTAACATTTGTGATATTTTCAATGTTCATGATTGAAACAATAAGAGCATCAATGAGGGAAACCAATGATAACTCAGATGTGGAGGTCCTTCACTCTTCTGTCTTCATCTGCTGTTTTTCTAGTTAATTTTAACATTTGTGATATTTACAATGTTCATGATTGAAACAATAAGAGCATCAATGAGGGAAACAAATGATAACTCAGATATGGAGGTCCTTCACTCTTCTGTCTTCATCTGTTGTTATACTAGTTAATTTTAACATTTGTGATATTTTAAATGTTCATGATTGAAACAATAAGAGCATCAATGAGGGAAACAAATGATAACTCAGATATGGAGGTCCTGGACATTTTCTAACCTATTTAGGCGAGTTATCTTAATTACTGTAAAAGCATATTCGATGACAAAAATGAGAACACTAATGAAATATAATGGGAGCAAGGAAATACAAAAATCTCTGAAGAATTGGCACGAACATACAATTAAAGTAAATCATGCATTTATGGCAAAAATGATTGGGAACAACTTAAAACAGTAGAAACTATAAAATGATTGAAAAATGCAAATTTATTTTTTTCAGCTTGTTGAAATTATTAAAGTAAAAACCACTATTTGGTTCCAGTCTTTTACAATTCTGTAGTCTAGTTATGACAGTAAAGATAATATTAAAAGAGCTATTGTGAACGTTAATATGTCTTGGAAGCCGTATAATAACTCTCACAGTGACGTTTTACCCAATTCGATTGTCTTCATATAAAAAAAATACAAGAAAAATGATCAAGCCTTCAGAATCTTATGAATTCAGACTCGCAGGTAGATCATCGCGAATGAAACGTGAAGTATTGTGTTTCTATATCGACATATGAGGGTTTGATTAGTCAAATGCACGTTCCTGGTGCAGTAGAATGATCCAAGGAAATAGAGAGAGAGAGAGAGGGAGATTTTGCAAAGAATACGGAGAAGCGAAAAGGCGGAGTAAAATCGGTAACAAAATTTCCGGTAGAACAAGAAAGAATCGCGTCGGCGGCGGTGAAACGGGTGGCCGAAGAGAGGGGTGGGGAAAGGACACAGGTGAACGTACTTATTATTATTTAGGCGCGCAGTATGTCCCCGCCGAGCCTGGAATTACATATTCCTCGCAACGACCGCGCGGAGACGTGCGCGCGGTACAGACTTTTTATTCCGTCGCTGCCTTTGCCGGCCACGGTGTCAAAGCGGCCAGTTCTCCTCAAAGTGTAATTATTTTAGCTACAATTAAAAATGTGCAGACCCGCAGGCAACGCGTACACGTTCGGTCTCTCGGCTTCGTCCGCATCGATCCTCCTCGTTCTAGGGTCAGAGAGGAGTCTTTCGCGTGCTCGCGGAATACGCGAATAATTATTCTTTCTCCCCGGTAGAAGGAACGTTTTTCCCCGTGTAGCAGAGAGAGAGAGCCTGCTCCCGGTTCCCGTTCCTCCTCGTTCCTCCTCGTTCCTCCTCGTTCCTCCTCGTTCCCCGGTTTGCTGCCGCGTGTATCGCGAAATTAGAAACCCGCCATGTTTTTTACGGTTTAATTGGTTGCCGTTCCTTTCTTCTTCGAGTCCATTTCGTCCGGCTTCACCGGAGAAAAAAGATGTGCCTTGCGTTTCGTCGTTTTTGGAGAACGTTGAAACCGAATAATTTGTTCGTTTGAGGCTCGAGATAATGATCGGACGCGTCTCACGCGGCCACGCCAGCCCCTGCGTACTCTTGCTGGAAAACATCTCTTTCCCTTCTGCTTTCCTATGTACCTACGCCATATTCTTTTCGTTTGTGCATGCGAATCAACCCGCGAGAGACTGCGGACCGACGTCCATTGATTTTGAGGAATGATATTTCTCTCGGTTGATGATACTTCTGCCGCATTTTCTTTTATTTCCTGCTAGATACTATATTCTGAATTTTCAGCATAAGTGTTTGGGTACTCAAAAGGGGGTGAGATCGTTTTTTTATTTTATTTAAGGGTTGGAAACATTGTGAGAAATTTTTGGAGTCAGTTTTCTTAAAGATAATTAACGCATGCTGTATTATTACTGGTTACGGTTTATGTAAAAGGGTTTTAAACTGACCAGAAAATTTGATTCGCAATGTTAGGCTTCTTAGAAGGGTTGGGGACTATAATTCTTGTAGTCATTCTTCAACATTAGAATCGTCTGAGAAAGTGTAACAGTTGACACTACACCTACCGCGGCCAAATGACCATTTTCATATTTCACAATTATTAAAGTTATAAAAATTCATTTATGGAAAACAATGGAATAAATTTACTTGTCGAAGCATATATTATATGGATTACAAATAATCTCAATAAATTTCGTGTTGCCATTTCTATAAGGCAACATCCACCAGATACTTTCAATGCTTGGTAAGTTTAGTATTAAAATAATGAAGTTGTTTCTCCAAAAATATGTAAGATACACTCTCTGTTATTGATCGTTGTTTGTATAGAATGATCGACTATTAATGATTATTTCGATCACAGAAATAATTGAAGATTCGATGCAAAAATTGTACAATAATTTTTAAGATTGTCCGATCCTTGTACCAAATAATCTACCAAGAAATGTATAATACTTCAAGGAGTACAGTTTCACGTAAAAATTGAACTTGCCGACACTTTCACGAATATCTTCGATTGAAGGTGATTTTTCGAAAGGACGAGAAGTATTCCTGGACCAATTGTGGATGTTAAGATCGACGAGAGGACGATGGTAACGTCGACGCGACGGGAAAAAAATAAATTCCGCCGAAGTTTGGCCGTTAATTAAGGAGGTCCCTGTTCGCGTTTTACACCGGAACTTTATAACGTCGGATATTTCTCCGCGGGCGTCATGTACGACGAAAGTAAAGCCGACGGAAGAAGTATTTAATCAAGCGATCACCTCTGCCGGGTCTAAATAAACCAACGCTGAACGATGGGGTCGGAGATTACAGCGTAAGAAGGGAGGTGATAAGACGACACGGTGGGGGCCTGCCGGAGGAGGGAACCGTGAAGACAAGACGACTCTAAGAAGGGTTAAATTACTCGGCTCCTCGTTATAACTACAACACGTTTTAACCCCCTCCCCCCACCACCCCCCCTTTACTCGTGCCTTCCACGCCCTCTCGCAACCCTTCGCTACTTCGTCGTAAACTTCCGTGCAATCGTCGACGATCGTCGGTGCAGTTTTCACGGTGACCTGCATCCTGAAAATCCATTCATCATTCACTCACTATTTCGACCGATTAATTGGCAACTATCCATTGTCTAGCGATATTTAAAATTGCCCTCAAAAAATTTGTTGCGATCACATACCGCTGAAAGACGAATCTATGAATTTGTGGGGAAAAATTTGCAGATCTTTTGCAAGATTTAATAACTATAAAATCTCTGTAGCAATGGCTATTTTATTTTTAACCCTCTGTCTACCAAGCGGGTCCATTGGACCCAACTGTATGTAGATACAGCGGTTATTTAAACTTTTAAAATTCTTAGGATCTTGTCGTTGCATGACTTTGTTACTTTTCTTATTTTTTATTATTTAAAGCTAAAAGTTTTTTTTTCTATTTACTACGTTTTGTGGTATAAATTTTCTATCGTATAATGAAAGTTTTTTTTTACGGTAGACAGAGGGTTAAGGTATCATAGACAAGATAATCTAGCATTTCTGTGCTAAATTTCATCACGATCGGTCACGTTTTATCAGAGTTGTTATCAATTAAGTGAGAAGCTTTCTAGATTAGAACAAATTTACAATTCTTAGTCAATTGACGCCGCTAATACAGCTGCAAGTATTTTTTTCTCCTACATACACAGCTAAATCAGACTCTAATAGAAATTCGTAGCCAATTAATACCATTAACTATATTAAAAGAATTTTCTTTCCTATGATTCCTCACCTGTAACTCAATTTTATAATTTACAAGAATTTCTGTGTCTTTGCAATCTTAGGGGACTTCCAATCAATCCAATGGATTGGGTAGACGGATAACCAATCGATCGGAGATATCATCGAGGAAAAAATTAATTAATGGTCGAAACTTTTGTCCCCGGGGTGCGTATAGTCGCGAGCAAACGTCAGGAAAGCTTGCGTACACTCGTTTGTGCGTGTGCCGTAGGATACTAACGTGGGAGAGGGACTTTCCCGTGTACACCCGACTCCACCTTATTACAATTAGCTTCCTTATATATCTAATTAGCAAGATTCTTGGCGCACGGGGTTTCACTGCCAAGTGAAAGACGGCAGTTGCCACCGGAGCTCTTCGCTCCTGTCTAATATAACTCTGGCTCTGCTACATAGATATACTCTATCGGTGTGCAGACGCGTGTGTACGCGTTTTCACCGCCTGTTTCACCCCTGGCGACATAACGGGAGTGTTAAGCATCCTATCGATATCGCGGGGGTGTTTTGCAACGGATTTAATGAAGTTCCCTTTAACCGCACGCGAGCTGTTCAGACGCGTGACCTTCAACGAGACATTTTGCTCAGATTGCGGATTTTCACACTAATATTCTATGGAAGTCACGAAAAATCTAATTCACAATTATACTTCTGCTGTTTCGACACGTACAGGAATAAATTGATTATTAGATTGGGGATCTTTATGCAAAATAGAAATATTCTTATTACAAGAAACGAGGGACATGTAAAAATGTCGCATAACCTAGAAATATCTCGTCAATCTTCTCAAATCGTTTTAATCTTTCTACGTCTTTAAAGACAGTCTATTTATTTTTATCGATTTCCGAAGAGTAACACGGCTTTTTGGGAATATTTGCTACTACGGGTAATTCGGTGTTATTTGTGTCTGTTTTTTTTTTTTTGAAAACGTGCTGGGCAGATGGGGCATCGAAGGAGCCCAATCGTCTCGCTTACATTTCGCAAATGCGGGTAGTCGTAACGAAAAGAGGGACAGATATTTGTAAAATTGCATCCTTTTCTGAGAATCGGAAAACACAGACATCTTCATTGTACATGATAATCTACTTGCACTTTCTAGTATTTAAATTAAATTAATAGCTAGTTATATTAAGTACAAAAGCAAGACTAAAGGCTTTACAAAAAGTAGTATCAAGAATATGTTTCAAACAATTCTCACCTACAACTCTGAATGATTCCATGCATTGTATAGTCGTAACTAGACTGCAAATCTTTATGCAAAATAAAAGTTGTCTGCATTAAGAAATTTCTTTCTTTCTCTGATAATGTTAACACTTATCCGACCGCACGGGCCACAGAGACCTGTACAGTTTCCACCGCGCTCGGGAAAGCCAAACTGCGCTGTCCACCGCGCATTTTTCTGAAGTAGCACGGACTGAAGTTTATAATTGTTAAATAATTAGGTAGACGGGCTTTAATATTAACTATATATTTTAATCTAAATTATAAACTTATATTAAGGGTAATAGGTCTACACGTGGTCTTACATTTCTATTTTATCACATTCAGTTCCTCACACGCACGCTTGCCAACACACAGTTACGCCTTCTCACCCCTGCATACTCTTCTATGCTCCTTTGGACCAATTCACATCCAGTACAGAAATCATACTTTTAATAATAATAATTATTTTTTAATGGTTATTCAAGAAGTATAGGTAATAGAGTCAGAAAATGAAGAACAGTAAAGATGACTAAGGATAAATAACATAACTCAAATAAGGAACAAAAAAGCAGTAATATATTTTAATATTGTTTCAGTGTATGATATCTCTCAGGTCAAAACGGGAGATCTCCCCGATCGGTCAGTGGTCAGCCGACAAGAGCCGACTGAATTGTTTAGATAGTTAAGCCTCACTCTCTTTTCATCCGTCACGTACGATAGCCAGTTCATTCACCAAAAACTCCTTGCAGTAAAACAGTTACCTTAAAACGTTATAACAGCTAATAAATCCAAGAAGCCATATTGCCATTAAGACCTTAAGTTTATGAATATTGTGACATCTGCCCGGCAGATCAACTTCCAATACCGAATTTTTTAGTTTCCGCTTGCCATTGTTAAAAATCAAGGCGCTTCTTAGGTTTATTACCTGTTACGGTCAAGCCCTCGAGACTCGAGACCCGCGAACGCAAGGCGACGCGAGGGCCAACCGTAGCGCACCCGAAGATGCTACCCCTACCTGTGACCGATCAACGAGGACGGTCTTCGAGGGCGGCCACTTTCACCATTTCCATAGATTTCACATAACCAATTAGAAAACTACTTCATTTCCCATTACCATCTTCATTGAAAATATCATCCACCAATCAGTACGCTTTTAAAATAGCACACGCCCACGCCGACACTTTAAAAATACATGACACACAGCTCTCATGGTCTTTTCGCAAAGAACAGTCTCTTTTAACACAGTCTCATCGTTCCATTTTAACACCGTCTATTTTGGTTAACACGTTGGGCCCGGCGCCGGTCCCTGAGGACCGGCACTAGAATTTTCGTTTGACTGGCGTCGGTCCCTGTATCAAATATCGCCTAAGCGCTCGTCGTTAAGTGCTCGCTCGCTGCCGACTGAACGGAAAGGACTGCAATATCGGCGCCGGGCTCAACGTGTTAATTATTGTTAAAATATGTTAAAGTTTTACTCGTGTTACAAAATCAGTGTTTACTTACTTTACTATCCCTATAACTAGACCAGATCGTAGGGAATTCGTTTCAAATACGCGTTGTCAGGAAAACCTGAGTCGAGGATGTACGACCATCGGCGACGTCGAGTCTTGAACAACATCACAGCGCGATACAAACGAACAGTCGGCTAAGTGTTAATACAATTTTAAAAAGCACTAGCTCGATTTTATCATAAAATCATCAAATCAGCAGTCTAGTTCTACGAAAATGTCCGCTATCTAGAGTCCAAGAGCAACTTGGAAATTAATCTCATTTCTCTATGGTCTCATTCTTAACGCCGAAGACATACTATATTATTCAAAAGAGTGTAGATTAAAAATTGAATTTTTTTGCGAATCAGACCCAAAAGGGTCTGGGGTGAAAATAGTAGGAAGTCGGTGCTGGAGTAGTTCCAGGGTTGCGGAAAATTCACTCGAGGGCACGGCCGGGTAAAAGTTGAGCGGCGTGGAACAGGCGATGATCCCCTAAGCCGAGTTCGGTCAGTTATCGTCGTCGATCGGGGATCATGAACGAAGTTAGGCCTTCTCTGTTCCCCGGCAGATAACAAAAATACGAGGCAAGTTTCCGGCGGCCGTAAGCCCGGGCTGGTTTGGTGGCAGTGCGGTGGTGGCGGGCCGCGCGCGGACATTAGCATAGTAATGAATATTATTACATTTCGGCTGCACACTCAGTTTAATTCCATCTTCCCAGTCGTAAAGATAATAAGCGAGTGGCTGCTTCGTTCCGCGTTTCTCTCTCTTTCTCTTTCTCTCTCGTGGTTCTGTTTCTTCGAACGAGAGGGGTGGCTCGGACGACGGGGATGGATCTGTAGGACAGAGAGGAGGTGGAAGAGAGAATCGGCGAGAATCAGAGAGAGAGAGAGAAAGAGAGTAAGAGAGAGAGAGAGAGGAATAGACAACAGGAGAGACGAGGGGAGAGGCAGGTTTGCGGGATGGTTCCGAAGGAAGCACGGAAAGGTGGATGTCGCGAGGGGGTGGCGTGCCTTTAAGAGGTTCGCGCGAGAGGAGTAAATATAAACTTGGGAAAGTGACAAAGATAATTCTAATAAAAGCGACGACTACCAAGACGACGATGAGGACGACGACGATGACACCGGCGAAGAGCACTCCCGGTTTCTCCCCGCTTAATTCGTGACATATTCCGGTATTGCGTTACTTTTGTCCCCGGGCTCCAAACCCTCGCGGCTTCTTCTTCTTCGCCAACCAGTTCCTTCGCGTCCCCCCATGAATTGCCCTTTTATGTTCCCTGCTTAACGCCGATGCTGGAATCTAGTTTCAAATTCAACCGGGAACAACGCTGAAGTATAGACCCGGTGCTCGATACACTCGGAAATGGCGGGGAGGTCAACAACGTTCGTCGCGGAAGTGGGGGAAACAGGGTTACGATTTATGGGTTGGAAAGTGGAAGATTCGAGAAAGCTGAGATTCGGTGACGGTTTCTTGTGTATCAATAATATATAATTTATCAACTTATATAATCCTCCTCGAGATATGTAGACTAAAATTTAATAATGAATAAATCAATGGTCTAATTACGATTCTAACTACAATTCCAAAGGAAGTGTCCCGGCCGTATTAAGGTTTAGTAGGGTCGTTGGAACGTTTACAGCGTCATTTGCATTTCTGTTTCATTGATACCATTGATGCTGTTAAGTACTGCGTATCGTGTCTCGCAAACTATTGCCTTAACTTTCGTCGTTAACAGTGATCATTTGATCGTTTTAACACCGGAATCTAAACTAGTTCTTATTAGCAAACTTACGATTGGCGCCGCTAATATTGCTGCAAATTTCTTTTTCTTTCCTACATACATAACTAAATCTGGCCCAAATAACACCTCGTAGTCAATTAATACCATTAACTATATTAAAAGAATTTATTTTTCCCATGATGCCTCCCGTATAACTCGATTTAATAATTTGCAAGAATTTCTCTATCTTGGGGGACTTCCAATCGATCCAATCGATTGAGAGGATAGATAATAAATTGATCGAAGATATCATTAACACTAAACCTACCGATCATTAAAAGTGACTAGTATGTCCTCCCTTGTAAAAATGGCACGATGAATTTATTTAGATTTTGTGCCATTTTTATTATAATGTTTACTTTGTGACGTTGCCCTTTTTCGGCGCGTTTTCCGTGGACGAAAAATGAATGCAACTCCACTATTTCGCAAAATCTGCAACGTCACAACTTAAATTGTAAGGAAAAGCCGTAAGAAAAATGATTTATTTAATATATTTGGGCACACGGATAACCAATGTTCACAACGGACGTGTTTCTGCAACCGCTCGGGCGATCGTTCTTTTTCAAATTCTTCTGTTATCATCGATCCTCTATTTTTATAAATTTAGCTATATACAGGTTTGTCTCTTAATATACACACGAACATACATACATAATCCGTACCTTCACTCTATAATAAAAGTGTGCATAATTATTTGCAATGGAAGCATCGTTGTAACTTCAACAATTGCAAAATAAAAACTCTGAAAACGTTTACTTGACCGACGTTGGTAAGTTTAGTGTTAACACTTTATCTACCAGCGATTATTCCATAATTTTTCGAAGTTTATGAACCATGGTTGAGGATGTTTTAATATATTCTTGAACAAGAACAGAAACTTCAGTCATAAACCAACAAGTCACCCTCAATAACGTCATGTAATAATTTCGTTTGGTATTCTTTTGTAAAAGAAGATTTTTAAGCTTGCTTATAGTACAACCCAGTTATTGAAAAACCTATTAACAGGCTTCCGGTAGATAAAGTGTTAAGTACTTTATTAATGGACTTTATTAATGGACTAATCAGCCGATACTTTTGTCTCCAAGGTGCCTATAGACGCGACCAAACTGCAAAATGCAAGAAAGTAACCCGGACAGCAAAGTGCGCTAAACTAATTGCATCTAAAGCTGACCGAGCGGTGGCCGAATATAAGTAACTGCAAACAGTGTCATTTATTTCCGGGATTCGCGGGCCACGATACCAACATCTGCGGAATCTGGGATTCTGCGTGGGTTAGGAGCTCTCGTTCGCGAGCTCGGTCCCCATGCATAAAACATATTTCTATGTGAAATCACGACCTACGACGGATCGTCCGGCATTAGCCCATAAAATCTCGAGTTTTACGGCATAAGGGACAAGGAGAACAGGAGAACGATGATGATCCGTGCGGGTGTGTTCCTCCTCGGCTGATAAACATTTCCCGGTGCAATTAGCGTGCCGCAGGGATGTGATAACGCAACACTATATTACGCAATTGCGGAATGCCGGCGGCGTAACTGGCTGACTAGTCCAATAGTGAATAATTTGTGCAATGACTCGATGCAATGGCTGCGTTAACAACAAGCTTGTTGTTTAACGTTAAGCTAATCGAATGGCTGATGCGATTGAAGAAAATCGCGTAGAAGGATAAGCAAATCTGTTTGACTGGAAGAAGGGTTAGGTTAGACGTTCGCAACTTAGACCATGTATACTTATAGACCCGGCTTCAGATAACGTCCTATGTTCCAAGATTAAAAGATGACGTAGGAGGCCAAGTGCTATAGTCTGTTGAGAAATCGCAGTACCTTGGTGGTAAAGTGCTAGAGGGGAAAGGGGAATCGTCATCGCATCTGATTCTGTATAGATATTTATGAAAACTGTAACTGTAATATACATACATTTATTTTATTATTCGTTCATTCTTACTTTGCTCTAATTATTTTAAATATGCCTAACTCATTTTGTTGATTATAATTGGGAAAAAGATAAATTTTAATGTAGAAGTGGATAATATGAAATCTGTATTTATTTCCTCACAACTTTATTTAAAAAAATACTATTAAGAACAATATAGGTACATGTATATGTCGAATACAGTCAGAGTTGGGGTTTATTGAGATAAATAATTATTCAAATAATGATTCGCGAATAAAAGATACTTTATCTTCATTCGTTATTCAAAATTTTTATTTAGATATAAATTTTACTCAACTCTATATAGAATACATAATATTATATATATCACGGTTTCGTCGTTCTCTACAATTTTTTATGCAACAAGTGTGAATCATTTTTCTAAATTTTTAAGAAATACTTGAACAAATATAATCGTTTATCTCGCTTTTATGTGCGTAATTGCTCTTCTCTCTTTGTTAATGGTGACGCTTCTACCGCAGTACGTGCATCGTCTCATGCGCTATCCACCATTTTGAATCATCTAAGAGGCCACCAGATACTCTTTAATCTTGGAACATTGCATTCAATGCACACACTATACCTACGCCGGGTCTATAAGTATATATGGTCTAAGGTTCGCAAAACCGAGGAAGGGTGACGCCGCGCCACGCCGGCAGGAATATATCATACAAAATATGGCGGCCGATCCTCCACGGAGCAACTTCATAACATAGCTACCGGCTTCCGGTACCCTCGGTCTTGCGACTCATCGACATGAATATTCATCGTTCGATGATATTTCTCGAGCTATACCGACGCACCGCGGTGCCATTAATTCGGTCCTGTGATCGGCAAATATAAAAGTTTGCTCACCATTACCACTTGACTTTTGTGGCTTCGGATGGGATCTCGAAGTGTCCTGGTAGTCGCAAAATTAATTTCGGTCGTTAATTAAATTCTTGTAGGCTTTATGTCACTTGCTCATTTCTGAAGTTTCGCAAGCAGGTAACACTACACATTCAAATATTTACACGTTATTTAACCTATTTGTTCAAGATTAATGTTTGTCTTCTTATTGGACCTCAAGTAAATAGATAATGATTTGAATTGGACATTAGAAATTGAGAATTAAGATGAAGCGTTTGTAACTCCGGATCAAAATAAACCAAAGGCAATCGCTAGTTGGGGGTTTTGTTATAAATTCATACAAATCAAGGGGAAATGTAGCTATTATTAGTCGTTTAAATCCACTATTGGGGAAAGAAAGAATTCAGCTTGCAATGAACAACTTCAGAGAACATGAGCAGCTTAGAAATATATAGGTACATGATTCTAAGTAATAGTGTTCCAAGCGCATCTTTCCGACTGTCTCCTTAGAGAATAAAAAATAACTGTTCACTAGGCTCAAACTTGAGCCATTCATAAACTATTAGGTCAGTGCAAAATTAAAATGCAACAAGGAATCGGGCACGAACTGCTGCACCTATCCCACTCGACAAACATTACAACCCCCAGAAAAATCCCACAAAGTTCCTAAAAAAAATCATCTCACCCTTCCATATTCGTATTCCATCCTCCAACGGATCAGAACAGTGCAGAATCGAAGAGGCTCGGTTTTTGCTCTGGTAATCCGAGAACCAGCGTTTCGTGGATAAAGGTAAATGCAAGGTAAAGGGTTGGTGCAAGGTGTACAGGGGTGTCGGTCGTCGTAGAGGGTATATGAGAGAGGGGGGGGGGGGTGGCCAGGCAGAGGAGCCAGTAGTAGGAGGCGCAGAGCAACGAGAGAGAGAGCGCGGATGGCGCCATTATCCGGCGAGAATTTCAGAAAATATTCCAAGGCAAAAAGTATAGAGCGAGGCGTTTTAATTATCATTAACAAGGCCGGCGCATAACTCAGAATTACGCGTTTATACGTAATAATACGTACGTACCGGTGTAGGTACGCGTCCGCTCCCCGCGTGTATATACGTTCCGTATCCCCGGACGGAAATGGTGCGAGGCTGCTGCTGCTGCTGCTCTGCTCTGCTCTGCTCTGCTGCTCTGCGTACGTGTAGGGTACATACCTACGGACAGTCCAACGGGACGGACGCACCGAGAGACAGACAGACAGACGGACGGACGAACGGACGGACGGACAGGACAGACAGACAGACAGCAAGAGATCTGCAACGCGCTGACTCCAGTGCCAAATGAGATGCGCGGCTCGGGCGCGAACGCGCAGGGCGGAGGGCGAATAGGGGGCGAGAAGGGTGGAGGAGGAAACACCGGGGGTGTAAAAGGGGGTGGTCGCGGGGGTGTGGACCGAAACCCGGGTTTGAAACGGGGGATGGGTGACCGGCCCCCGGACGCCGGGGCGAATTCCCACCTTACCAATCCTATTATTAACAATTAGCTCTAAACTACTCTTTGCATATAAAATCATCCGGCACACCTCGTAACGCCGGAATGGAAATATACATACTGCATGGTCGTCCGTCGGCCATACCGCGGAAAATATGTCGCGGCGCTGCCGGACGCCGGGCACGACGACCGGATCGAGATGCTGTTTCCTGGACGAGGGACACTGTGACGACCATCGTTGGGGATTTTACGTTGGTCGTGTCTGTCGTCGGCTCCTCTCGGATGCTGGTTTCTTGATGATAGGGTTTGCTGGAGATGCTGATACTTAGAACTGGGAAATGTTTGTGTGCTTTAGGATTTTTTGATCGATCAAGTATGCAGTCTTTTATTATTGGAGTTTTGTGGGTGGTTCGAGCAATGTTTCAGTGGGGTGCAGAAATTTTTTGTTGGCTGAGGGTTGACAGTTGGGGTTCGTGTGGACGATTAAGTAGATATAAAGTTGGAAAAATGAACCGTCTAAATGGCTGCCATAATTGTGGTTCATTTGAAAGAGTTAAATAGCTGTTATGGCGTTTATGGAACGGTCAAAATAGAAGCATGGAGTACAATGTAGATCGTATAATTGGTTGAATGAAACGATACGCACAATAGGATACGATTACAGCCATAATAAAATAATGTTCAAATGAAACAGTCGAACGATATAGTTGGCTGCAAACACATATGCGTTTGCAGTGTAGCGTGTCACATATATGCTACATAGATATTCTTAAATCAATTAATATCCAACAGCAGTCTCAACAATTTCATAAAACCAGACTGACTCATTTAACGAAATAAAAGCTGTGAAACTAAGACGTATAGTACCGAAGAGTACCCTTTCAGGGTCTCTCAAGATCCTATTAATAATTCCGAATTTCCTTATACTTTCGGAAGCGCAATATTGTTCCGGGATTGGGGCGGGGAGGGGGTGGCGAACCGCACGGCCGATATCCTCGAAGGAGCATTCGTTATCTCCGGTTTGTTTATAGCGGTGGCAACGTTAGGCGAGCGTAGGAGGAATTGTTACCGGGACCGGGTGAATTGGCTTTCATTAATCCGTTAACCCTATCCGCATCTGGCTAGGGTCAACACAGAGGCAGATTCGCCTGTGCTGGTTCGCACGTACACATTGTAAATCGTGATACAGGCGCGATGTGTATGTATACTATAGTGTATATATATAAGTATATATACAACGGGAAACGGCACAGATTCGTCGGGCGTTCCGCGCGCGCGGGGACGCCGCTCGTATCCGAACTTAAATATTTCAGAGCGGACTCGCATTAAAGCCACCCTCCTTACGCCGCCTATTAACCTCAACACCCATTCTCACCGGGAACCGCCGCCATCTGCGGGACCAGCATCCACCGAACCACGAATCAACTGACTTTCGACCGTCCATCACTTGCACCGCGCCTCCGCACGCGTCTACCGGCGTGTAATTGCGCGACAGAAACGCGCACAACACGTTCCCTTGACTAGCAAGTCAGCATAATGACGTTCACCTGATACATAACCGGTCGTTAACGAGCGTTTTGTCCGTACCGACACGCACACTGTCTTCGACCGAAAGAATCTGCCCTAACCAAACTCCGACAGCGAACCGAGATCAAATCTTTTACGATGACATTGTGACATTTGACACGATAATGGGATTCGACGTCAGTCCTGACGTCACTCGGCACACTGTAAAGCATAAGTAGTTTATTTGTTAGCACAGATCGTCAATTCGGTGTCTAAGGGGGTAGAAAATGCTTGGACGAGGGTGAGGGGTGGGGGGGGGGGCGATAAAGATTCGAATTTCTTCGAAAGGGCGACGCTTAGCATATCGTAAAAGCGTCGCTGAGAGAGGGAGAGACATGTACACGTCTTTCGTATCGCTCCATAAAGATTACTACCAGCCAGAGACTTTATTGTCACGCGTTATAAATGACAGTGAGGATGCACGCCAAATATTCAAATGGTATTTTTATCCGTCGATCCTTTCGAGCGGAAGGATTTCGCCGGTCTGAATGAAGAGAACTGTCGTTCAGCGGACGCTAATGTTGCCCTCCCTGCGAGATCATTTTCTACCCCCAATATCAACTATTTACCACAGCGGAGTCCTTCTAGAAGAAACCATAATTTACTTTTTACTTTTATTCCTCTTCGTTTAGATTGACAAATTTACTGGAGAAAATAATTTGATGGTGATCGGTTTGCTCCGAGAGTTACAAGATTTTTATAGATATTGATAATTATCTTCAAAACAAATTTTCACAGTTCCGCAAATTTTCTGATCTAAAATGCAATCATAGAAATGACATATACAGGATGTTCACGTTATCACCAGGCAGCGTTTTTCTTGCAAATAATAAATATTAGAAAAAAAATGATAGAGTAAAAAGTAATACTGTTTTTGCTAAGTAACATAATAGCGTATGAAATTTTCTTTGTACTAGTTTCTTAGAAATGAAGATGACCTTCAATTTTTTAAATTAAGTGTTATGTATTTTTTGATATAGTATGAAAGCGTGTGTCAAGACAAATTTATTCGTATACAACGCAATGACCTCTTCAAGGTCATACAAGGTCAGAAATGCCAGCAAAATTTTGAATATTTCGTACAGATATCATTCACGATACACAACTCCCAGAAATGTGAACGACTTGCAAAGGAAACTAACGCAATCATGTGCATTAACCCTTTGCACTCGGAGCTATTCCAACTAAAAAACCAATCATTTCTTCTAACCTAGAATATTTCCATTGTACATAATTTTTTTCATTATATGCGTACGAAACTGATATAGTACCTCATACAATATTTAAATGTTTGGTAATTTATTACATATAAACAAATTCAATCATGTAAAGAATATTCTGAACAATGGTGGAGCAATTTGTAGTGGCGCCTCAGAGTCGCCATTCGAGTGTTAAGGGTTAATATTTCGGACAACGTTAGAAGACAATGTTGTGCATGTAGTTACGCACAAGGAAGTTATATTGAACATTTACTATAGCCTCGTCAATAAAGTACACTTCTAAACGCATTAGTACGAAATGTTCAATATGTGTTTGCCATTTCTGACCTTGAATGACCTTGAAGGTCATTGTGTCGTATACGAATGAATTTGTCTTGACACACGCTTCCATATGGTATCAAAAACATATATAGCATCCAAATTACAAAAATTGGAGGTCATCGACATTTTCACGAAAATAGTGCAAATACAAAAAAAAAAACGCACGCCATTACGTTGCTCGCAAAAAACAGTATTACTTTTTCCTCTTTCATTTTTTCTAATATTTATTATTTTCTAATATTATTATATTTATGCTAGTATATGAGTTAAATCTAATATTATTATATTTATGCTAGTATATGAGTTAAATCAAAGATTCCTCTATCCCCAATACGATTTCACTCGAAATAATATCAAAATAATAAATACTGAACTGTGTGGGGTTAAGCATGTAGAGTTTTAAGGGTAGCAGTATATTGAACTTAAAACGAATTAATTTGCACACATAATTTCATATTCTCTCGAATTTTCTCACAGCAAAAATAATCATCGACCTCCAATAGTCACAGTAGGGCACAGATTCCTCCAACCCCAAAACGATTTTGCAGTGCACAATCAAATTTTTACAAAGCTCATCCTCAACCACCCTCGCGAAGGAATTTATATTTCACTCGAGGGCCGATAAAGAAACACGGCTATTTCTCAGGGTATTAAGTGCACTCGCGACCTTTGATATTAATAACAATAATACTAGACGACGTAGCAGGGGTGGAAGTGGAGGGTAGGTGGTGTATAAGTCGGTCGCGGCGAAAGGAGGGGCAAGTTTCGAAGCCAGATACAAATTACAGCCCATTTTTATGCCATTTTAATATCGCCACGCGTCATTTACTACCCCCTCGCTCTGCCACCCCTTCGCGGCTACCCTCTGAACCATGTGGGTTTCTTTGTGTGTACTTGCATGAAATATTTCCACGCAACCATTACTGCTTTGGAACCGGAAGGTCATGGAGCGATGAGAATCGCGCGAGAATATGGCCGCGATGTGAAAAATCATTTTAATGGACGTCATTCATGATTCGAAGCCACTATCCACTCTGATGAACCTAGTAGATTCTCCAGAGGCGTAGTTAAACAATATTTATGATAAATATAAAATCAAAGTTTGCTATTCGTGAGAGAATGAAACAAATCAGAACTAGAATGATTCCTCCGATCAGTCGCTGAGAAATTCGGAAGTAAATATTCACTAACTATTTTTACGTGCATCGATCAATAGACTTTATTAACTTCATAGATTCATAGCAGACGTAATTATCAAAAATTCGAGCGATACATTTGTTTAATATAGCATAAAAAGACTCTTGTTTTATATTTTAATCTTTATAGTCCCTCCTCGACTATTTTTCGCATCTCCGATTCTAGATACAGCGACCTAAGATTGAAAAATGTGATGCTTGCAGTTCCATTTTTATTTCCCCAAAAGTTCACAGAAGAAATAAAACTGTTGAAAATTTCGAAATGATTTCACTCTATTTAAAAATGAAATAAATAGATATAAATTGTACAGTTTGGTAAATTGATAACTGATGGAGGGTGGCTCAGCTCGGACAGTCTAATAATCCACTATAGTTCGCTTGGGGGGTCCGGCGAACTTCCGTTAAGGCGAATTAAAGCCTCGGGTAAAAATAAGCCAGCCACGTACGGACAAAGTTGCGACAATGTTCCGGAATAAAAGTTAAAATCCGTCCGGTCCGTGTCACGATGGAGGAGCAGTTCCTGAGACCCTGTAACTCCTGGGATCCCGATTCAAAGTGTGCTCTCGCGGCTCGTAAAAGCCGGCATAAAATCGTCGTCTAGCCGCGTTGGTCGAGTAAAAGGCCGAGCAGAGTGACGTGTCTCCTTGAACGCCGGTTATGAATACGTTCGATGCGACTACAATACTTTCTTTGAGAAATATCCCTCAGCCGCGAGTCAGGATCGGGCCGTCGCGAGTGGAAGTGGAGGACGAGGACGTTCCACGAATTAGCATAACTTGAAACGCCGTGCGATCATAAAAGCGGCTCCTTCCGCTGTTCGTGTTCCGAGCGGAAAACGCGCGCACGGTGCGAAGAGGCGCGTCTCGCGAAAACGTTCAGGAAAGAATTGAGCTTTATGACGGGGAAGCAAGAGGAACCGTGTGCCGGGTGGAATTAGCGACGTTTACGTCTTACACTCTGATGGAACGATTCCTGGCGACGCCTCGAGTCGACTACAATTTTTCTGCTATTTTTCTTTGATCTGCGGACGCCTTCCTCGCTCCCGTTTGCTTACCGGCGAATATTCCGCGGACCTGTGTCAATATTTGCCGGCGGTGTATTAAGTATGCTAACTGGGATGTCGATGCGTCGAGCGGTTTATATTTTTGTCCGATTTCGGAGCGCGAGAGGCGAGATTGGAATTGAAATTGTTTTTCGGAGCCAGCTTCTTTGGGGCGAGGATGATGTAGCAGGAGTTTGAACATGTTTCGGAATTTAGGGATTAATCTTTGTTTGCAGTTGGGTAGATTTTTAGTTGGTTTTTAGTCACAGATGGTTTTTAGTGACAGTTTTTAGACTATAAAATGGCGGTAGATATTGGAGAGATAATTTTTGAAAGTATATTTAGATACTCTGCAATCACTTGGGGGATGTAATACATTTTTCTAGCCTCGATTTTTAATAGTTTTTAGAATCTAAAGCAATGATATCGTAGTCATAAGATTTAAGAACTTTGTGAATTAATTTTACACTCGATATAGTAGCAATTGAAAAATGTACTTTTTTATTCTCTAAAGCCACTCGTGAGATAAATCCATTCTCATTTGATTTTAGCTTCATATTTGTCATAAACACTATAAATTTTTACTGCCCTTGCGAAAATGGAACCAGAAATCTTGAGGTTTTCAAGAGAGTGACATTTTTTTTGGAAACATGAACATTTTAAGAAGTTGCGTTTTTATTAGCGATGAAGGTTGTGATTTTTAAAGGTGTTGTTTTGGTGTAACCAGAGATGGTGATTTTTAAAAGTTTGCAATTTTATTGGCCACAATGATTAAGTCCCTTTAATGGGGTGTAACTTGATCAGCGACAAAGATTATGATTATTATAGAAGCGTTTATTATTATATTATTATAGATTAATATTTTTAAAAGTGGTATGACTAGGTTAGCTACAAAGATAATCATTTTGAAAGAGGGGCGGAATTTTATTGACCACAAGAATTGAGACATTTTAAACAGTGCAATTCTATTAGGTACAAAGATTGTGATACTTAGAGGGGTGGAATTTCATTAGCGACAAAATTTGTAATACTTCACGTTGTACAATTTTATTGGACACAAAGATTAATATTTCTAAAAGTGGTATGACTAGATTACTTACAAAGATTATCATTTTCAAGAGGGGTGGAATTTTATTGACCACAAGAATTGAGACATTTTAAACATTGGAATTCTGTCAGCTACAAAAATTGTGATGAGGGTTGGAATTTCATTAATCACAAAAATTGTAATACTTCAAGTGGTACAATTTTATTGAACACAAAGATTAATATTTCTAAAAGTGGTATGACTAGATTACTTACAAAGATTATCATTTTCAAGAGGGGTGGAATTTTATTGACCACAAGAATTGATACATTTTAAACAATGGAATTCTATTAGCTACAAAAATTGTAATACTTAATGGGGTGGAATTTCATTAATCACAAAAATTGTAATACTTCAGGTGGTACAATTTTATTGAACACAAAGATTAATATTTCTAAAAATGGTATGACTAGATTAGTTACAAAGATTATCATTTTCAAGAGGGGTGGAATTTTATTGACCACAAGAATTGATACATTTTAAACATTGGAATTCTGTCAGCTACAAAAATTGTGATGAGGGTTGGAATTTCATTAATCACAAAAATTGTAATACTTCAGGTGGTACAATTTTATTGAATACAAAGATTAATATTTCTAAAAGTGGTATGACTAGATTACTTACAAAGATTATCATTTTCAAGAGGGGTGGAATTTTATTGACCACAAGAATTGAGACATTTTAAACAATGGAATTCTATTAGCTACAAAAATTGTAATACTTAATGGGGTGGAATTTCATTAATCACAAAAATTGTAATACTTCAGGTGGTACAATTTGATTCGCTAGCATTGTGATACTTGAAGGGGTGGTATTTTATTGGCCAACAAAATTGTATTTTTAAAGAAGGTCAACCTACATTACAAAAAGTGTGATATTTAGGGTACCGTAATTTTATTGAAGGCCACCGTAGAATGTTTCTCAGGCCAGTAAGCTCACAAAGGTTTGTCCCCAGGAAATTAGTGTTTGGTTTAGAAGTTTGCATTAGTCGATGGGTAAATGATAGCAAGAGTATGCGAGCAGTTTCGCCGGCTGTAAGTTGGCCCAGAGAAGACGAAGGAATGGGGGACGCAGAGACCCCGAACGGTCACTTGGATTTGTGTGGTGTGAACGTGGGACGGACCAGTAAATCCACCCTTTCATGGTCTCTTAGCGAACTCTAGCTCATAGATCGTGTGAACTATCGTGAAACAGCTCCCACCCCGAACCGAACTACCCTTCGGTGCTTTGGTGTACCCTCATAAGGAAACCAAGATCCACTTGTTCGACCCTCAAGAATCTTCGATTATGCGAATTATTCACAGATTCATGGCAAACTGGGGCCTGGCGACGCGTCAAATCCAGTCTCCGCTATCACCAACCAATCAAATCAAATTTACTTTAATCCGCAGGATTAATTAATTACATGAATCGCAAAATTAAAAAAAGAGCTAGATGACGTACTCTCTTCAATTTATAATTCAAGTTTGAAAGTGTTAATCCTTGCGTCTACCTAGAACAAGAATATCATTAACCAGTTAACTGTGGCGATCTTTTTGCAAAGCGCGCATCAGTGTGTGTCGCGATAATCAAGCGATGACGGGTATAATCGTCAAACACAGAGTATTTTTTTTATTTGCTTGTTTCACTTCGTCTTGACCTCTAAACATTTTAAACATATTAAAATTTACGAATATTTAGGAAGTGGTGCGATAAAGTTTTAATGAGATGTTTATATGGGGAAAGTAACGAATGATTTATTCACCCAATAAGACGCGTAACAAATAAACAATAAACAAATAACGAATAACAATAAACGCGAAGACAAACACAACGATAATAAACAATGTATAAGCACGAATGTACAACGGCTTGGATAATAACCAAATAGTCCGTAACGTACTCGTAAACGATGTTCTCTGTACTAACGCTCGTGTCTTTCTGGCGTTCTGGCCGGGGGTTTTCGTCGTCCGAGAAGGACCCCCAGAATCGTCGTTTCGGAAAATTCCTCGAGGGCATGGGAAAGTTTCTCCTAAAATTACCCTCGAGGAAAACACGCAATCTGGGGACTCCATGAGGACCGGGCCAGGGTTCTGGCAATCGTCAACTTTATTGCACAGTGTTCAGGCCCAGCCTCCTACAGCGAGCACTTGAGGAAAGAGAGGATCTCCGCGTCCGAAGATCCCTTCTTACCCACGCTCGGAGTCCGCTACAAATATAATTTAGTTTTCGCCAAAATTACAATTTAAATATCAAATTGTAACAAAATTTTACGCATGACGGATATAGTCGTCATGACACAAAATTCTGCCACATCTCCATGACTGATATAGCCGTGAAACACTCTTAACTGGTTAAATTCATTCAACTACACAGTTTCCGGTAATCAATATTGAATTAACAACTCTTGTACGATTTCTAAGAGCAATGACAAGACTAACGTGTGTCTAGAAGAAGTTCCTTGAAAAATATATTTAAATACAAATTAACAAACGAATCTCTAACCGGTCATAAGGATCGCGTGCTTGTCTAGAAAGATTGAAGCCTGGAGCAATTTTTAAAATGAATAGCCCCGTTGAAAATGAATAACAAGTATTTTAAAATCTTCTTGCTTAAGATATTCAACCATTGAATTGTATCACGAACCAAGAAGAATAAAATCATCCTCAGCACCCTATCTATTCCTATACCAGTTCACCAAGAGTCAGAACAATTTCTCAGCAAGCCCGAGCCATCGGAATAAATAACAACCGAACATACAGATTCGATAGAGGTCGGTTAATTAAACCAGCTTCGTTTCAGTCGACGGGAAACGAAGTCTCGATCCCGATCCGGTGTTATTCTTTCTCGTGGAGGTGCCTGTAGCGGGTCGGCGCGGTCTCGAAGAGAAAAGCGATGCTCGTTAGTTTCGTGAGAAATTAATTATTTGCCGGGCACATCGCGACGGCCGGTCGGCCGGAGTAATGGTGAAAAATGTCTGGATTCAACGGGATTACATCGGGGGTCCGGGCGAGAAAGCGGCCGCCGGCGACGGAAAAGAATAAGACGGAACGTATCGGTGTGGCTCGTTACACTTAAATTGGAGGGAATGACTGAGTGGTCTCGTTATTCACCCCCGGACAATATAGAAAAAGACTTCCGACACCGTCGGGGTTCACCTGAGCGACGACACGATTCCTCTCTCTCTCTCTCTCTCTTTCTCTCCCCTCCTCTCCTCTGCTCTCCTATCCTCTCAGCCACCTCCGTCGTCGTCGGGGCTGTGCTCGCAGAGGAATATCCGACACGCTCGATTCAGATTCAGATTCAGATCCCACGGCTTTTGTATCCCGGGGATGAATTAAGTGTGGCCACAATGTCGCTCTGGCCTCTGCTCGATGCAATCGGCCGTTGAAAGGTATCTCGCTCTCCGGATCCGTTCTTCAATTCAACCTCTGCCCAACCCTTTTTCACCTGGAATTACTCTGTGTTATACCCGGGGAACGTGCGCGACGATGGAAAACGTGCCGGGGATAAATCAGTTATTAACAACGGTTGACTGCGAACAGAATTTCGCAAGGAACTTTCCTACCCTCGTGGAGCTGAATTTTTGCGAGTTGGTACGCCTGGATTTGATTAGTAATGGCGGATGATTACGCTGGAAATTTTATTGGAGGATTTTGGGAATTTCAATGGAATTGGTTTTGGAATTGGACATTTTTCTGGGGAGTAGAATAATAATAGACGGTCACTCTAGAAATTTTTAGACAGATGTTGGGTCTGGTAGATTCAACAAAATGGGCGTTTTTAATTTTTAAAAGAACAGAGGACATTCATAATTGTGGTGTCGAATCGGTCACCTCGAATTCGGGAACTTGGATCCGACAGGATTTTCGAAGAAGGGTGTAGAGACCAACTCCGGAGAACAAACTCGTTTATTCGGTTACGATCTAAGCTAGACTCGGTTATACTTAGTCAGTGTCGGTAGTTCGGTAGTCAAGAAGGTTCAAGAGAGTTCTGATTTTGTGGAGTCGCGTAAGATTTTAGGAAAGCTCGGATGTAGGTGTGGTCTTAGAAAATTGCATATGATTGGTTGTAGGGTGTGTCGGAAAAAGTGGTGGAGATGGCGAAAAGTTAGAGAGGGAATGTAGAAACATTGAGGTGGAGTAGGAGTAGAGGACGCAGAGTGACAAAGGCTATAGTTATTGTCTTTCGTAGCGAAGCGCGGTACAGGGCCTTCGACACATCTGGCTATCAGCTGTACCTTCGTCGGCGTTTACTATTTTATGGTCGGTACAGCTAAGAAATTTACCTGACCTCGGTCGCGCGTTTGTCCCTGAGCACGGAGGATTTTGCGACGGAACAATAATCTTAATAGAATTAATGCAAGTTTATTTCCCTTGCTGATAGATATATTTATTCGTAGTCTGGCAATAAGTTGTAATCAATTATTCACTTTCTGCCCTATAAATATAGCCGCTCATTCAGTCAGTTACACATTAAAATTAAACCCTTGCCGTACCATTTTCTTTGCGGCTACAGTGATTAAAATGTCTGTACTTCTAAAAGTATCACAGAAGAGAAAAGAAAATGTATAGTTTATGTATGGCTACATGTACTTCAATGCTTACGTATTTATTACAAACGAATACAATTGCACGTTCGTGTCAACGTGTTTTAAGCCAGGTTAAATCGAGGCGACTCTGGAAGGATTTATGGCAGGATCTTGGCCTGCGTGAGGCCTTAAAGAGGGATGCTTGAGACTAAACAGAACCGTCGATGGACGATGGCAGGCGACCGCGCTAGGTTTTCCGACTATCGGCCGTCACGGGGATGTTTATGAGAAACAGATGAGTGCAAGTTTGGAATGGCATTATGAGAGAAAAAGAGAGAGAGAGAGAGCGAGAGAGAAGAGATAGGGACAAGTGCGTTGCACAAGGATTGGGACTAGATCCTCGAAGGATTTGGCCACGGAAGGGGGGGGGGGTGGTTATGCCTTCTGGTAAGAGCACTGTGATTGACCGCTCAAGACTCACCCCAGAACCGTAGAGGAGAACAGTCCCCCTTTATTTAACACTAAACCTACCAACCACAAAACATATAAAGATAAAACGCCTTACAGAATTGAGAAGATTTAATTTATTTAAACTTTGTACCGTTTCCATAAGAATATGTGCTTAAATAAAGAAGTAAATTCAGTCATTTCCTATGAAATCGTTCTCTCATTTCAATAATTGTAAAATAGAAAATCGGTCATTTTGACCGTGGTAGGTTTAGTGTTAAAAGAATATCTAACATGTATTCCGTCGAAAAAGAAAGGCATACTTATTCATATTTGTTAGACTTTGTTTATAATGTTCATCACGAGTCTGACTCGTTAAAATACGGCAGGGGGTTAATCACGTTGAAGTGTGGATTGAACACTGAAATTGCTCATTCTCCGCTGTGGCTTAACGACGCAAAAATCGAAGCAACATTGATTCCACTCTTCCGTCTATCTATGCAATCTAAACATTAATTTAACCTCACCATTTTACTAACAATAAAGAAGAAACAGTTCTATGAACGGCACACCTCCATCACGAAACTACAAAACTTCTAATTAAAATAATTACAAAAGCTCCCGGGGCATTCATCAACGGTCGAAATTCCCATCAAAGCGCATAATTTCCGCAAATAAGTCTCAAAAACAGTGAACGTCCGGCATCATCCGCAATCTGGTTGTTAGCGGACAAAGCTCGCATTTGGACACATTTAACCGACGCGATTCTATTACATTTGAAACGCAGCGATAACAAATGTAAATCGTCGGGGCCTAAACACACAGAACGAGGTGAAGGGGGGGGGGGGGGGTTACACGAATCGTTCTCATTAAATCCTCGCGGTGCCGTGCAAATGGACGTTAAAATCGAACAAAAGGGCATCGAACGACGTGCTCAAATTGCACAGATGACATTAGCGTCCTCTATTAAATGCCGTTTACCCAACTCGTTGGCGCGACAACCTTTAACCCTCTCTCGGGCTGCGGGAAAACCACGAACGTCGAGTCCTGCTCGTAGTTTGAGCCGAACCCACCCGGTGGTCGCTACTCTAAGATCAAGTGCTGTCCAGCAGAGCACTAAGCCAACCCCTCTAACGTTCGTCCGTCCAGTCGACTAACGTCCAAGAAGGGCAGGGACTGATAAACTGACCGTTCCCCCTCCCTCGCTCTCTCTCTCATCCCCTCTTCACCGGGGAAATTCTTGCGGCCGGCCGCTGAACTTCAGTGGCTCTCACTGTTCGACCTGGTTTCCGATCCTGGACATCCCCCTCGAACTGACAGTACCCTAACTTCCACCTGTCGGAACTCTCCTTTCATCCCCCCTCCGATTCGAAAAAGTACGCCAAACTCGCTGAAAATCGTCCCGGAAACCTCGAACCGCGAAACGGGAACTGGGCGCATGAAAATTGGTACGCGGAGCTTGGTGAAAGTTAGTTAACACGTTCGTTATCAACTTTACAAATATGTAACATCCGCAATCTTATAGCGTTATTTAGGCAGAGTGGATATTAAATAACAGTGGATTATTACGAATGTGGAAACAGTATAAAAGAGTTTATTGAAACGTGTTGATAGTGTACAGGATGTTGTATGTTTAACAGAAAGGAATCTAGCCGCATGTCATTGTACGGCAGTGTTGTACAGATGTCGCTTGTTGCGCATCACGTGGTAATCGATTTTGATCATTCCTACTTTACCGATATATAGAACTTATTGTTACATATATCTAACACTTCCTCTTAACTATAAGTTCTCAGCTACATATATACTAACTTGTGGTTACATAGTACTCATGTCTAACATATAGTTCACTTATGCAGTCGATGGCGAAAATAAGTGGATATTCGATGAAAACTGATTACTTTTTTTATAATTGGACTAAACAACTTGAGTTTGTTTTTGAGATGTTAAATAGGTTAGTTTACTAGATAATGCGTTGAGAAAATTTTTTAGAATTGCTATTGCTCGGAGTTTGGATGCAGAAAGTGAACGTCATGATCTTTTGCTTTTTTTCTCTGTACTTATAATGAAAATTTAATATATGCCTTTTGTAGATCTATGTAAGTTATACACATGCACAAAGTTTCATCGAATTATATACATCCATAAAGTTTCATCGAATTATTGTAGCGAGTGCTGGATAATTATCAGTTTGTAGGGATTGTTGGTTTTTCTCATTTTTGAAGTTTGTAGTGGTTAGTTGCAGTTAGAGGATCTGATTTTTGAAAGGAGGAAGGGGTTAGATTGGATCGTGGGGTATAGGATGGATTAAAATAATTGAGAATATTTAAAATGTTGAAATATTGTTACAAATATTGATGATACTGTAAAATGTTAAAGGATGATTATTGATACAAGCTTTTCTTTTTCAGGGATTTCGATTGAAGCTCCTGGAAAACGCGTGCTGCTCGAAGTCTCTAGTTTCTGTATTGTCTGACCACACACTTCTCATTCTACTTACCGTACGCGGTACTGGTACGATGGAAAAAGGTATGCAGTTCGCGAAGAAGGTAAAAATAGTTATAGAATTACAATCGTTTTATCCATATTCATAGTTATAACTAGACTACGGATCTTTATGCAAAATAAAAATAACATCTGCATTAATTGCAAGACACAGGAGCCACTTAGAAATGTTTTTCTTCCTTTAATAATTGAGTTGTTCGAAAATAATGTATCGATACCTTTTAATTCTTAAATTTTCTATGTGATATATGTATTATACTGCGTTGCCCAAGGTGGTTCGGAGCCCATCTTAACTCTTTGCGGCACAGGATTTCAGATAATAAAATAGACCCATGTTGCATAGAAATTTTATTGCATTTTAAATGAAACAAAATTGGTATATTTTTATTAATAAAGGTATCACATAATGTAAAAACATAAAAAAATACTAATAGTTTAATTAAATTTGTTGTTATAGGGTGGGACTCAAATAGTCCACCACCACAAATTTAAGCTTCAGTTTTTATTATAAAGCTCTTCAGTTGCTTATATGGAACTAATTTTTATAAAAATTAACTTCTACAATTTTTCACATAAAACCAGGAAAAAAAGATTGTCGCAATAAATCTTCCGCTTGCAACAATTGATGAACCTGTATTGGCATGTTGAATGTTGCCAACACAAGTGAATACATTTGTAACATTTGTTGAAGATATTACCAACTGCTTTACGTAAACAAAACGAAATATAAACCTGTGCGCATGCAGCTATTGCAATATTTCGAGGTGGGACTAAAAATGTCCTACCATGCATTACAGTGCATCAAAAAGGTGGGACACTTTTAATCCCAGCGTGGCCCAAAGAGTTAATAAACATTAGGTTCCGCTGAAAAGTAGGCTGTAATAGGCTGAAATTTGACTATACGGAGAAGTGGAAATTGGAAGAAGGGGAGAGTTGGAATAAGAGGAGAGAGTTGGTGAATGGATTTGAAACCCTGAGGGTATAAAAAAAAACAAAACCTTTTAATTCTTCCTACCATCTTGCTATTTTAAATGGCAGCCACCCACTTCATACATTTTCGGAAAAAAGGTAAAATTTGAACCAGCATAGAGATTAAAAATATTTAAGGATGTTGATACACAATTTTCAACTAAATACAATATTTAAGGCATGGACGATATCTGTTTCCGGCTCTTATTTGTCACAATCATTGAAAAATATTTTTATCTTCCATAGGGATCCGCAGTCTAGTTAAGACTGTGCTGTTAGCTAATCTTCCTTTGGATGCTGTGCAATCTTCGAAAATGAAAGAATTTGGAGAAACATTGACCAGAAGGTAGTCGAACCACAGGGTTTTCCGGAGGGTAGGTTTTCCTAGAGGATTGTGTGGGTGTTAGTGTCGCGTAGGGGTGCTCGATCTCCTCCATCCAATTACCACGATCTTCGGTCAACGCCGACGGGGACATCCGGTAACAATACTCCAGGCTTCCGCGACTTACCCTCTCAACCCCGTCCCCCTTTTTCTTCACCAACAAACTTCGATCTTTTCTCTTCTTCTCTCTTCTACTCTCTTTCCCGGCGTTCATTCCTTCGGAATGGGCGGACGAATTTTCTTCAGGTTAACCCAATACTGTTCAGGTTCGAATATGTTGCCCATGGGGTGCTGAACGACGCTGTCGACCTGCTCCTGACGACACCAAAGGGTCACGCGAACCCTTGATCTTCTGTCACGACGTCGTTCTCACGGAAACCAACTGTTAGACACATGTTGGTTGGGCTTGATCGTGTTCTTCGGGCACTTTGGGAATAGCACACCGCTCAGATAGTTGTTTCCTGTATCCGCAGCTGATAAGCCGGCATCGAAAGAGTCGAGGAATATTTTAATAAGATCTGTTCGAAGCATGTTCTGTAACTTTCTAAAAAAAAAAACAGACTAAAACAAATCCTTTCCATGGAAATTTTATGATACAGATTTTAAAAAATTTGTTCCATATGAATGCGGTTTAAAATGATTCCAAGGAGTATCATCTCTTTTCATAGAAATCGCACAGGAACGTACAGTTTCATAGTCGAAACAAACTTTGAGGTGCAAGCGCTTAAAAATGAACCAGCGAGATGAACCTCTAGAAAATTCTGGCTTTTCCGGTTTATAAAAAAATTGAGAAATGCGTAGAAAGAGTATAGGGATAGTATAGCATTAATTTTAGGTCGATCAGTCACGTGTACTTCTCCGTGTACGTAAATATTCACAACTTACCAGAAGAGACTATGGGAGGTAATCGATTCTTAGCTGCAATTACGTATTCAATAGCAGAGCTGGGCAAATTTTATTTCAAATAAAGATAAGTTAATTATTGAAAATAACATTATCTCAAATAAACTCTATGAAATCACTATTTGAGAGGAATTTATTCGAGTACATTTATTTTAAATAACAACTATATTATAATTTATTTCGGCGTAATGATTTCAAATAAGCTTATTTGAAATAATTAAGAGAAATGTATGATACTAATTGTAAGTTGAAATTTCGCCTTATTTATGTTTAGTTTGGAAAATCAATTATTGATGAGTAGCAATAAAGATTTAAAAGAACTCGAACCATATTTTCATTTATAATATATTTTTAATATTTATTGTATGAAATAATAAAATAACATGTTATTTGACATTTAAAATACTTATCTCAAATAAAAAAATAACTTGTTATTTTATTATTTGAACTGATGTATTTCACGAAATAAAAGAATAGATAATCATTTCCTAAAATTATTTTGTTGAACAATATATAACATAATTTATTTCAAATAGTGAAACATTTTTGTGAAATAATTTTTTATTTCAAGTAAGTTTTAAAATATTGTATCTGAAATAATGCCCAGCTCTGTTCAATAGTTTAAAATTTAACGTTGACACAGTAATACCCTCGAGGAAGAAGGCACACGTTTTAATTCAGTCTTCGCAAGTTACGTTAAAAGAAACAAATTATTTTCCAAGAGGATTCGATATAATGAAGACGAAAGATTTTTATTCGGATTGTGGGAGAAGTTCGGAGATGCACTTGATTCCGTTGAAATATCCGCGGGTATTTCGCCGTTGGCTTTTCATCGACGTCCACGGGCGCGATTATTAATCCGTCAGATCAGCGGCAAGTTACACACCAAGGCCGGTAATTCCCGGGGCAAATTGGTGGGCCGATTGTACGAGTTGCCGCACTTTTGATTTATTCTAATTGCTATTTCGATAATGGAGCTAGAGTGGCCCTTCTGCTCGCGGCTCTTGCATTCCCATTATCGAACTCGAGGAATACAATCGCATTTCAGTTAAGGGAACGTCCGGCAACGCCCGAACCTCTCCCGGGTAATTATTACTTAATTTGCCATTAAATCTTCGCTGACCGCTAAATTATCGCCGAAGGAGGAGAACCGTTCTCTCCGGGTAAAACGGCATCGTTTACCTCTGCCCCCTTAACAGCTTCCTGGAAACGAACATGGATTTAAATCGTTAGTTTTTGGCCCTGCCAACCTACCACTGCTGTACTACTTACTCTTACAGCCAATTTAAACAACCGCTGATACGTTCAAGACAGATCCCTGACAAATGAACCGCAAACCAAGCGGTCACCAAAACCCGCTCGGGAATCGTTCCTACCCCGTTTGACAGCTGGCTATTGTTTTGCACGTCTCAGGGAACCGCTGCTCGGGAATTAGTTCGTTTATGAAAACCGCCGCGGACCTATTCCGACGGCTATCTCTTAGCAAATTCTCCTGGGACCACCATATTTTATAATTAACCTCGCCGACGCAGCACGATTTTCACGAATCATGGTATTCTAAGGCCATAAGATTACGTGGTCTTTTAAGTTGGTTTGAAATTTTTGCTGCAGCTTTTCAACCAATTTCCTTCTTTGATCTCGTCCAGGGCTGTACAATTTTAACCCTTTGCACTCGAAGCAATTTTATTTCCAAAAACTAGACATCTCTTTCGACCATGAACATTTTTATTCTATGAAATCTTGTTTGCATTGTGGACATGAAATTGAACCTGTTTTCTCATACAATATTTGAGGTTTTAGTCATTTATAGTATACAATGTACATATTGTTTTGAATAATGGTATGGCAATTTTTACTGGTTCCTTAGAATCACCATTCGAGTGCAAAGGGTTAACTGGGTTTTGTATCAGACGAAATTTACAATTTTTAGGTGGTTAATAGTGTTAGTACTTTATATTGGAAGAATTTTTCTTCTTCACAAGCGAGCCATCTTCGAAATTTAATCACTCCGTTTAGGATACATTAAACATTATTTTCAATTTTTCAAGCTATTGTAGCTTCTTGATATAGTGCATTCATGATACTGCAATTTCAACTGATTTCTACATGGGACATACCTTATAATTTTTAATTGATTGATATCATCAGTAACACTGCAAATATTTGTCTTCTTCAAGCTCGACTATCCCCTAAATTGTCCTCAAGTTTTCAAGCAATTTATCTTTTCAGTATCATCGATTGGTGGTCTAATTTGAACTGGTGTTTGTTAATTAATACCATCAGTAAATACCATCAGTTAATACCGTCACTACAAATATTTCTCTGCTTCAAGATTGCATTATCCACTAGATTATACTCGAGTTTTTAAGCAACTTACCTTTTCAACATCGTTGACTAGTCTAATTTTAACTGGATCGTAGAAGATACACAGTTTATAATTTCTCAAATATTTCTTCTTTTGAAGATTCAACCATCCCCTAAACAGGAACACCCCATTTGCGATGTAGTTCTCGGCAGAATACAAATTTTAAATTCTAAAAAGCCGGGTCCAAGTGATCGATGCTTCCGTTCCCATCGAAATTTCCCAGTTCCCTTCTCAGTCACGTTAGGGTATCCACGAAACGCGGTGAAAGAAGATGAAGCGAACGGATCTGAATGGCTCCCAGGGGCGGCAAGTTCGAATCCCATTACCGGACTCGCGTCCGTTAAATAGGTCTCGCATCGTCAACCGGAAAATATACATATAGTCCGCCATCTTATGCGGGAAAAAATGTTTCTTGTTCCGCTGTTGATGGAATCGATCCTTCGAACCCTTCGAGACTTCCACAATCTTTTCCGAATAAAACACTATCGAAAAAATGGTTCTTGTTCCTCTGTTGATGGAATCCATGTCCGTTGAAACAAACTTTCTCTGAAATTACGAAATGGTAATAAATATATTGCGGATTTTATTCACTTATTAGAAAAATGGGTAATTGCAATTTCAAGCAGTGGAAGGATTGGAAGGATTGAAGCCAATCGATGTGGTATTTTAGATCTACTAAAAATTAGTAAACAAATAAGAAAATTGTAAAATAGTTCCTGTTTCTTGGGGTGGATATAGAAAATTGTTGGTTTTGCACAAAGGTTCGCAGTCTAGTGATGAAAGAAGTCAATCTCATCCAAAAGTTTTCATCAAACACAAACAAACAATATTCAACTTTCCTCTTGATCCCACAGCTATCCTCAATAAAATTCAACAAGCAATAAAAACACCAAAGATTCTCCAACTACAAAAACCAAAACACTACACTGCACCCTCCAGAATAAAGCCAACCTCATCTCAAAAATTTTCATCAAACGGAAAGAAACAATAATCAACGTTCTCCTTGTTAACGCTATTCTAAATAAAATTCACCAAGAAACAAGCATACCAGAGACTCTGCAACTGCAAAATCAAAACACTAAACTACACTCTCTAGGTAGGAAAATAAAACCAACCTCATCCATAAATTCTCATCAAACGTGAACAAACAATAATCAACATCCTCCTCGTTCCCAAAGCTATTCTAAATAAAAATAATCGAGGAACAAGCATACCAGAGATTCTCCAACTACAAAACCAAAACACTACACTATACCCTCCAGAATAAAGCCAACCACATCTCAAAAATTTTCATCAAACGGAAACAAACAATAATCAACGTTCTCCTTGCTCCTAAAGCAATTCTAAATAAAATTCACCAAGAAAGAAGCATACCAGAGACTCTGAAACTGCAAAATCGAAACACTAAACCACACTCTCTAGGTAAAAAATAAAAGCAACCCCATCCACAAATTTTCATCAAACGGAAACAAACAATAATCAACGTTCTTCTTGTTCCTAAAGCTATTCTAAATAAAATTCACCAAGAAACAAGCATACCAAAGACTCTGCAACTGCAAAATCAAAACACTAAACTACACTCTCTAAGTAGAAAATAAAAGCAACCCCATCAATAAATTCTCATCAAACGTGAACAAACAATAATCAACATCCTCCTCGTTCCCAAAGCTATTCTAAATAAAAATAATCGAGGAACAAGCATACCAGAGATTCTCCAACTACAAAACCAAAACACTACACTATACCCTCCAGAATAAAGCCAACCACATCTCAAAAATTTTCATCAAACGGAAACAAACAATAATCAACGTTCTCCTTTGCTCCTAAAGCAATTCTAAATAAAATTCACCAAGAAAGAAGCATACCAGAGACTCTGCAACTGCAAAATCGAAACACTAAACCACACTCTCTAGGTAAAAAATAAAAGCAACCCCATCCACAAATTTTCATCAAACGGAAACAAACAATAATCAACGTTCTTCTTGTTCCTAAAGCTATTCTAAATAAAATTCACCAAGAAACAAGCACACCAAAGACTCTGCAACTGCAAAATCAAAACACTAAACTACACTCTCTAAGTAGAAAATAAAAGCAACCCCATCAATAAATTCTCATCAAACGTGAACAAACAATAATCAACATCCTCCTCGTTCCCAAAGCTATTCTAAATAAAAATAATCGAGGAACAAGCATACCAGAGATTCTCCAACTACAAAATTAAAACACTACAGTATACTCTGCAAAATAAAGCTAGCCACATCTCACAAGTCGTGAGACCAGAGGCTAGCGTAGGAACTGTTGGGATGTGATTATGCGAATATCGAGCCGAGTGGTCGATTACACCGTTAAATAACGAAACACATCGAATCGGATGGTGTCGCCTGGGGGATGAAGCCTAGTGACTCGCAATCCATAGCCATTTAGAAGTTTTAATAACATTACGATATATAGTATGCATACAACGTCGGTCCCCCGGGGGTGGAGAGGAGGTAAAAAATCGACAAGAGGATGGAGAGGCGAGTGACTCGGTTCCCGTTCTCTTCTAAGTCGTTCCACTTGTTCCTGTCCCTCTCGTTTCCCACCGTCACGGCCTCGCCGAGGAACCACGGGGCCAGCACGAACAGGAAGAAAGTTTATAAAATATTTAAAAGTACGGAAACGTCTCCTATCGCCCGGGGCGATAAATTTCCACTTACATTTTATTTTCGTTTCGTTCGCAACGCTCGACAACGGAGAGTTACGCGGATGGTTTGGGACGATGGGGGTGGTACTAGGGGGTGGTTAAGGGGGTGGCCAGGAACAGCAAGGAGACGCCGTAGGGAAAAGCGCGAGACGGCCTCGACTCTCTTTTCCTTTCTACGAGATCTGTCCGGAGGGGTGTGTATTTCGGTAGCACGGGACTTAATTATGAACGATAGGAATCTGACGGACCTCGGCAATCTTCCCTGTAGAAATCCGGTTTTCGATTTTTCCTTTTACTCACTGTTGAAATCCATTTACACTGCTTCCACTGTGACATCGTTTATTAATTCATTTCTTTATCATTTCTTATCGTAATTAAAAATTTTTCTTGTCGATAATGTATGATTTTGTTTATTAACCCTTTACGGACGCATGTCTGCAGACAGTCGCCCAAGAAAAATGGTTAATTCGTGACTGAAAATCATTTTTTAAATCATAGTTGCTCTAAAGAATCGTAAAACAAATTTTTACTGAACACAACACTTATTCCTTCATTTAATTCTTATATTTAGCTGCCAGTACACAATTTCATTTCACAAGGAAAATTGTACGTTCAGTCAGCGATAAGTACGCTAAAAATAATTCCCGTCCGCAAAGGGTTAACGCCATTCCCCATGACTACTCTCACTACCATAATTCAGAAACATCGTTGTCTATAATGTTCTTGTGTATTGCTGTATTTTCGGAAAAATGTCATCCCCCGTATAAAATCAACAATATTTTACATTTTATAAAGCTTGATTTAATGATGAGATTGCAATCGTGATAAATATACCGCGGCTTTTTATGCAAAATAAAAATTGTCTGCATTCATATTCAAGATAGAGTAACGAACCATTGACATTCGTTTTTGAATCTTGATGATTAGACTGCGTATTTTATGCATTTATGACAAAAATAGGTACGCACAATCTGAGGCAGTGGACATGTTTAAAAGATTTAAGCATATCAGTGTATTAGTTTTAGAATAGGATTATTAAAAGAAGAAAAAAATTTCTATTTGTTTCCCGTGTCTTGAAATTAATGAAAACATTTTTTATTTGTCAAAATTATATTTTATTTATTAACTATTTATAATATATTATATAATACATTATTATATAATATATTAACTAATTATAATAATTTTTTATTTTATTTATTTTTTAATTTAATTTTATTTTATTTATTAACATTTTTCTATTGATGATTTTGAAGAGCTGAACATAATGCAACAGTATTGTGCAATATATATAAGTTTCTACTGTCACGCATTTAATCTACTCATTTTTCCAAATGGTTAATTATCCAGGATTAAATTGCACTCATTCATTCGAACATACAGTACCGGTTTCCGAACCTGCAGCATACGTCCAATTGCAGAAATCTACGTCTGGCCAATGTAGAATGATAGCTTTTTTTTCCCAGAGACAATTAATACTACTTCTTCTGGATGGTTTTCGAACAAAATTATTTTTGAATTTTCCCGCCGGCTATCGTTGCGAATCGCGCAACAAAGTAGCGCATTTACGGTGTTCAAAATGGATGAACGAGGCGGTAGACACGGTCAATATTAATCAAAAGCAGAATTGTCGGCAGTTTGGAAAACGAGTCTGGCTACAATCGTGCACGGCTCATTCCCCTTACATTTTCGAGTGGAATATGTTGCTGGAAAAAACGGCGAATATCATGAAAATTCATGAAGAAACGCAGTTTGAACCGGTAACTGCTTGCCGGTTAATTTTTTTCGACACCTGTGCGTAGATCAAAAATGTTACACAGAGGGAAAGAGAGTGAGAGAAAGAGAGTCGTAATGGTAGGGCTTCGCGCAGGGTTGGTTTGCGCGGCGTGGTCTGAATAAATTTGATTACTATGGAACGAGGATCGTTGATTTTTTCTCGCGGTGCCCGCCGGAAACGAGATATACGGTTTCTCGCAGTATCTACGAAAATAAATTGCGAATATGTTCTCGCATTACGGAAAGAAATATAACATCGTTCGAATGCAGCAAGCTCGCGAGCGCGAGCGGCACGGTCACGGCCTGCCTCTATTTCTCGGCAGAAATTTAGTTCACGAAAACGTAAACTCGTCAGCGTTGCCTTTCGCTTGAAACCTAAGAACATGTTTACACTGGTATAATTAATTATGAAATTAAAAGGGAGCGTACCCTGGTGAACGCTGCGTGTTTCAGTTCTATTTTTTCGAGTGGAAAGATTCTTTTTCGTTTCGGAGATTAACGTTGCCTTCTGTAAACGTTCGTTGTATCGCCGGTTCCATGGCATAGCTACTTTCGTCGCTCCAACTTATCCGCTACGTTCTCTGGAATAAAAGTAATTATCGAAAAGCAAATTCACCAAGGGAAGAATTCAACGAATGATAATTTCTTTCGAAATTTTTCCACTGCAAACGAGACTTCCAAGTCTTCCTACCACAGCTTCAATGTACATTTTAATTGAGTTTAGAACACTTACCGTGCACGTAATAAACACTGTGTTGCTCTCGGAAAATTGTTCTATTTTTCTCGGTTGAATAAAAGCTCGCCGGCAAAGGTAACAATTGGGGTGAAAAAATCAATAAACCGGGAAAAGCCGAAGCAGGAGAACATTCGAGGTTGTGGTCCGCGTATCGACTCCTCCCATTACTCGATAATACATAAACGACTTGGCGGAATAACTCGGTAAGGGCCTCGGGAAGTGGTGAATATTTGATGTCGACCTATCAGCGCCTTTCAATACGGGTGTTCGAAAATTGACAATCTCCCCTTGTGTATGTCCCGATCTTCTTCACGTTCTCTCTCTCTCTCCCTCTCTATTTCTCTCTCTCCGTACGTAAGCACCCCGATGAATATTCCTCAGCGTGGCAGAGGATGGCGTTGGAAGGGCTGGATAAGTAATAAGTTCCTTTTTATCGCTCTCGTGAACTAATAAGTCCCCTTGTCTCTTCGCGTTCCATCAAACGTGCTGAATTATTAAGCCCGACGCGTCTTCCTCGCCACGTTGATTTTAATACTCGACACTTTTAACAGAAAACCTTTCCCGATGCTGTTCCCCTTTTTTTTCTCTCCTCCAACGCGATGTTTTCTTTCGCTTCGCAACGCTCGATTATGACTTTCCCGTGTTTTGCTCGCTTCTCGATACGTGGCAAACTTTCTACGTAATTTTGTTGCGGAGACAATTTTTTTGGGACCGTGGAAAAATTTATTCTGGAGAAACGATTCTTTAAGAATCGGATAAAAAGAGATCAGTTCCGTAGGAATAATAGTTCAGCGTATAAAAATTAATTTGTGCACCCTGTTCCTTCTAGTCAAAATTAGCGCTTTTGTTCCATTCATTTATATTGGAAGTTTCTCTATCATTCTCGCGGTGTAAAAACAATTTCCAGGGTGAAGCAAAATTCACCAGGTTAGAACAACCCCTTAACAATCATATTAAAGAACGGCTAATCTTGTCAACTAATTTCTGAGGAATATAAAAATTAATTTGTGCACCCTGTTTCTTCTAGTCAAAATTAGCGTTTTTATTCCATTCATTTATGCTGGAAGTTTGTCAATCATTCTCGCGGTGTAAAAACAATTTCTAGGGTGAAGCAAAATTCACCAGAATAGAACAACCCCTTAAGAATTATTTTAAAGAGCGGCTAATCTTGTCAACCTATTTCTGTGAAATATAAAAATTAATTTCTGAACCCTATTCCGATGAAACTACTTGAAAAATTAATTTCTGAACCCTATTCCAATGAAACTACCTAGCCAATCGGTCACTAATAAATTTTTTCTTTTAAATCTACAACAACTTATCTAATAAACAATCTGTGTGGAATGTACCGACAACCTACTGGTCGCAAAAAAAAATTGAAATATCCTAAATAAAATATTTTGACGCAGAAATATATAATAAACAAGTGCATACACTGTTGCAACTAACTGCATTTCTGGAGCATATCGATCGCGAAAAAGAAAGAGTCGCGAGATCATGCACAGCACGAAATAGTCGCAGGAAGGAACGTTGAATTACGAGTGTTCCCGTTAACCTCGCAACATCCTCAAGTTACGTGGCCTCTGAGATAGTGTTACAGGGTGGACGAGGTGGATGCAGTTGAAGAGAGGGGAGGAGCAACTCCTGGCAGATTGCTTTTCGATAAGGAATAATTAAAAATTTTCTCGTTTAAAGTAGCTAATTCCATTTCTGCTTCGTCTGGGCGAGACGGTGTCGCTGGTTGGTTGGTTGGTTTGGTCGGTCGGAAATGGCGGCCACCGGAAAAAATAACCGCTAAAATACTCGACCAGATAAAGAAGATAAAGTCTCGGGGCTTGCTGGCGGTAATTTACATCGGCGTGTGATTCCGGACTGAGTAGCGGGGAGAAATATTTCAGGGTGGCGCGCCACCCTACCAGATAACGGTAATTAAAAATTACGGGTGCGGGGGTGGGACCGGGGACCGGCAACCGGCGGGAAGGGGAACAAGCAAAATAAGGAAATATTGATTTTCTTCTATGAATCATCGCCACGGACTCTTTTACTTCCTGAGAGGCGATGACTCTGAGAGCGGAACGAAATTGATGTGTAGAGGGATGCGTCATTTTTTGTCGCCATGATTACATTTTTTTGTGTTTACATTTTCAATCGATGCTTCTCACATTAGAATTTTTGCACTGGAAGAAATGAGAAAATTGATAAAAATTGTTTAGGTCGAAGAAGATCGATTTTAAATATTCGTGAGCAAAGAGGATAGATTGTAATAAGCAGCCAGGAGGGAATTTGTTGTACCATGTCGCAATCGATGCATTGCTTCTCGGATGGAAATTTATACAGAAGAAGAAATGAGAAAATTGATAAAAATTGTTTAGGTCGAAGAAGATCGATTTTAAATATTCGTGAGCAAAGAGGGTAGTTTATAATAAGCGGCAACGAGGGAGTTTGTTATACTTTGTCGCAATCGATGCATTGCTTCTCGGATGGAAATTTATACAGAGGAAGAAATGAGAAAATTGATAAAAATTGTTTAGGTCGAAGTACACCGATTTTAAATATTCGCGAGTAAAGAGGGTAGTTTATAATAAGCAGCAATGAGGGAATTTGTTATACGGTGTCTCAATCGATGCATTGCTTCTCGGATGGAAATTTATACAGAAGAAGAAATGAGAAAATTGATAAAAATTGTTTAGGTGGGAGAAGATCGATTTTAAATATTCGTGAGTACATAGGATAGTCTATAGTTTATAATGCGGTACAGGAAGAGAATTACTATGGAGAGTCTATCGATAGGTTGTTTGAGAGAGAGACTCCAAGTTGAAATTCGAAGGCAGAGCGTTTTGCAATCGATTCAAAGTTTCGGTCAGCTTGGAACTCGAACAAGGATCATAAATCCCTGCAGTGGAGACTAATGTAGTGGTAATAGAGTATAAATGGGGGTCACGACCTGAGGTCAGCCCGTCTTACACCCCTAAACTGTCGTTCGCCACCTTCGCCCTCGTGCATGGACCGGCCGAGACCTTAAACTCGCCTAACACCCGCCTACCACTATTATTTCGAAATGACTTATCAGAACTCTGCGACCGGGCCGACTCCACCATCCGTTCGGGCCACTCATTGGTCCTTTGGAAACAACCTACAATCCACAACGTCCCCGCAAACAAGCACGAAGCATCCCTCAAACAATTTCAAACAAAAAACTCGTTCAACTTCACTAAACATATTTAACTCTTCGCTAACTAAAATTACATAAAATATTCCTATCGTGCTTCCTCACGAATGTAATTAATTCAATTTCCCCATGAAACAGGATTATATATTGAGCAGCTGAAGGTAAAAATTGAACGCGGCAAAAAGGTGTATTTTATAAAAATTTCTGTGATATAATAATTGAAATATGATATCATATTTTTTACCGCTGTTAAATCTCGAACTCCAATACCAAAAAATTGCGATGAACTCTAACCCGTAGAATTTACAATCTGTATGATAATATTTCCAGGTTACCAAGCCACCAAAAAGTTGTAATCAACGTGTAATTAGAGAATATTCTACGCAAGTCTGTTAATAGCGTTCTGCCAAAAAATTCTACGTCCCCAGACTAACTAGGTAATTTCTGCGTACCGGTGTGCGTGCGAAAACGTCCACGGTGTTTGCTGGAGAATCTTTTTCAAGTGTCGGGCTGCTGGTGATTCTTCCAAAATTGAGAACGTTGGTCCGCTGACTGCAAAGTTCTTCAACGGTATACAAAACGGCGACGAGTGTAATGACTTTTATGCGCGCGTGTACCAGCCGCCACGAATACATGTATATATGACGTCTCATAGGGGATTCTGCATATTCATTTCGTGTTTAAAGCGTTTCTTTTTCGTTCAGATGCTACAGAAGCTCTGTATGGTAATCGCGGACCGAGTATCTTATTTACAGCGTCACTGCGAACTGTAATTAGATAGACGTGTATATATAGAGGACCAGGGATACCGTGCATCTCTGCAAAAATTCTCCGGGTTTCTCGATCGTTGCGGAAAATAGGTCGGAACTGCCTTTTCTCCTACTTGATTAAACATCTAAAGTACCGGGACCATTTATAGTCGTATTAACGAAAAAATTACAATATTAATTATTTGAATAATTGTTGTTTTATTTTCGTTCATTAGCGAGCTTCGTATGCATTTTGATTTCGCGAAATCCAAGAGCACTGCAAGGGATTGCAAGGCTGCTGTACAGTGCTGCCATCTGGAGCTCCCTTTTCCAACTAAAACAATGCTTCCTTTATCCAATTCTTTATTCAAGATTCCTTTTATGTGCGCTACTTATTGTTGCACACATTTTGATCATTTCAATTGCAGTGGCCTTTTAATATTTATTTAACCTGTTTTTACTTATTCGAAGGTCGTAGATCAATAAAATACAGGAAGATTGTTTTACAAATTCTTATGTTCGGAAAGGTAGAGGATTTTTAAATATCTTAATTCATTCTTACAGCGATTAAATACGTGCAATAATTTTGTACACATCAGAATAGATCAGGATTTCATTCATACGAATACGTTCTTATTCGGCTAAATTTTTATTCGAGTGGATATTTATTCGATAGTGTAGAATAAACTTTTATTCGTTAGTCTTCATCACTTATTCGTCTTTTAGTCGAGTGGATATTTATTCGATAGTGTAGAATAAACTTTTATCCGTTAGTCTTTATCTGTTATCCGTCATTCGAATAAGATTTTGGACAACTCTGCTCGAAACGATGCAATAAATGTACGCAAGTCAGCCACAGGATTTTATTAGATATTTGAAATAGAAGCAAAGAAGAAATTTTAGATGGAGCATTGAAGAAAGTGGAATGATTGTATTGATATATGTATATGTATATACAGAAATTAATACTGCTCAGGTGATATTATACAGGGTGTCCCACGTAACAGTTTTCACGATTTTTTAAGTACTTGCGATAATCTCACAAAAAATATTTTCAACAAAAGTTGATCAGTTTTCGATTGGCTATATATTGCAATAAAAAAGTTCGAAAAACATTTTTTTTATAGTATTGTCAAGATCATCTCCATTTTTTAAATGGCACTTTGTATTTTTGACTTAACAGTATTATAGCCCGTGTCAAGACGAATTCAACGACCTAGTATACCATGACCTTGGGATGACCTTGAAGGCGAAGAAATGTAAATTTCAATAAAACATGACAATCTGCTTGAATGGGTGATAATAACTTGTGTTTATTATTAAGACTCGATGTCTGCTTTAAATGTTCCTTATTTTGTATTGGAACAGCATAAACTATTGACTGTAAATGATCCCATAAAAATTGAATCTAATTTCAAGTCTTAATAATAAACACAAGTTATTATCACCCATTGAAGCAGATTGTCATGTTTTGTTGAAATTTTCATTTCTTCGCCTTCAAGGTCATCCCAAGGTCATGGTATACTAGGTCATCGAATGCGCCTTAACACGGGCTATAATACTGTTAAGTCAAAAATACAAAGTGCCATTTAAAAAATGGAGGTGATCTTGACAATACTATGATCAACTTTTGTTGAAAATATTTTTTGTCAGATTATAGCAACTACTTAAAAAATCGTGAAAACTGTTACGTGGGACACCCTGTATAATATCACCTGAACAGTATTAATTTCTGTCAGTCGAAAACTGATCAACTTTTGTTGAAAATATTTTTTGTCAGATCATAGCAAATACTTAAAAAATCGTGAAAATTGTTACGTGGGACATGTATATTTATATGCATATGTATATGTATACGTTCTGATACATTGTCCTTCGCGGTAGCTTTAAGTTCGGAATCAAAGATAGAGCCGCGGTCCTTTAAGTCCACATGCCGACATGAGCAACGCGATCCAACGGTTCCGATGAGCTTCCGAGCTCTGTTAGTTGAGGTATAGCTTCTGAAGAGAGAGCATCAATAAAAGTATCGTATAAAGATATCTGTGTCATTATTATAAAATAACCTAGCTTCCCAAAATCAATAGATTGTCTGTATTTAGGGTGATTTTATCGAGCTAGTAATGCGTTGGAAACAGTTCGAGGGCAGAATTTAAAAAGCCAAGCTAGACAGAGGCCAGTCACGGTTCCTGCATTCCGATGACGGAACTCTTTCGCCGAAAGTTGTTTCAAAGTTCGCGGGACAATGGTTGTACGTAGATCCCCTTGGTCATTTCTCTCTCTGGTTGATGGTAGATAGACCCCCGTACGAGAGGGAGAGCCAGGTCCGCGTGTCTGTGTGTCTCGTGTATACCTAGTGCTGACCAATGTTCGTCCCAAAGATACGGTTGACGGGTCCGGTAGCGTGGCGGGCTTCACGTCACCTCCGCTTCAACGTTTTCCCACACCCTTTCCCCGACAGTCGCATTCAATTTCACCACCTACGTCTACGTCCTGACCCGACCGGAACAATCGCTGAACCTGTTCGTAACTTGGAACAAATGAAAACTTGCCGCTCGGTTCGAACACTTGCCCGCGCGGACCAGAATGAAACCCAGGACACTTCATGCAAAAATCTCTGCCATTAGAGCTCTCGCAAAAATTAGAGAATTTTACCAAGTTACCAACTCGGCTTCCTAACTCTTCTGTAATTCATTATTTTTCGCTATATCCAAAATTGTAAACGATCTGAATTAAAATGTTCAATTCTTGGTCTGATACAAGATTTTTCTGAGCTGATAGCTGATTAATTTTTTATAAATATCACGGTACAAAATATACATCTTCCGAATGATTACATTGTTTTCTAAGAATTGTAAGTTCATAGTTTTATCGTGGCTGCACCGTAATGTTCTTTGCAACATTTTTATCACAGGAATAAGGACAAGTAGCTTGGTGCAGATTTTATATACAGGGTGTTCACGCTATTACTAGACAGCGTTTTTCTTGCAAATAATAAATATTAGAAAAAAATGAAAGAGGAAAAAGTAATACTGTTTTTTGCAAGTAACGTAATGTCGTATGTGATTTTTTTGTATTTGCACTATTTTCATAAAAATGTCGGTGACCTCCAATTTTTGTAAATGGAATTCTATATATTTTTCCATACCATATGGAAACGTGTGTCAAGACAAATTCATTCGTATATGACACAAGGACTTTCAAGGTCATACAAGGTCACACATAGAAGAAACATTTCGAACATTTCGTACTAATGCGTTTACAAGTATACTTTGTTGACGAGGCTATAGTAAATGTTCAATATAACATTCCTGTGCATGACTGCATATTTCGGCTCTATTAATTATATTCTTGTTAGTTTCTTCTAACGTTATCCGAAATATTAATGCACATGAGTGCGTTAGTTTCCTTTGTAAGTCGTTTACATTTCTGGGGTTGTGTATCGTGAATGATATCATTGCCAAATATTACGTACGGAATATTCAAAATTTTATTGTCATTTTTGACATTGTATGACCTTGAAGGTCATTGGGTTGTATACGAATAAATTTGTCTTGATACGCGCTTTCATATATTCATTCAATATATATTTCATATATTAAAAAATTGAAGGTCACCTTAATTTCTAAGAAAATAGTGCAAACACAAGAAAATTACATACGCCATTATGTTACTTATCAAAAACAATATTAATTTTTCCTCCATCATTTTTTTCTAATATTAATTATTTACAAGAAAAACGCTGGCTAGTGATAGCATGAACACCCTGTATATTAGTCTATTTGGTTCAAATCGTTCAAGACAAGAATCATTTGAAATCATGGTAGAATCTAGGGAATATAAACATTGTATTTTATAGTATATAATATATATATACAATTTTTCAGTAACTATAAATAAGAAGAAAAATCTTAATCATTTAAAAATCTGTCACCCATTTGTCGGAGTCGAGTGGCGATTCTTGAAGTTGTTTAATCGGCGATCACAGTGTCAACAGCAGGTTCAGAATTCTTGAGTGGCAGAGGATCGATCGGCCAAGGAGTAAAAGTAGCTGCATAAAGGCTAGAAGGGGTTGCAAACCCCTTTTTCAGTGCTCGAACCCGGGAAGATCGATATCGAAATTTATTTGATGGGTTTATTTGCATCGGTTCCCTTTTCAGAGAGTCCCCTTTCCTGAAAGAATCGAGAAAGCCTTCGCTAGACCTTCGTGGAAATAATTACATGGTGTTTGGCGATGGCAACCCTTCCCTTTACCTTTCTTTATCTTAATGAAAGTCCATAAATAAGGAACCTAATGCCACGGAAATGGCCGCCTGGGGGATGCAAAAAACCACCGGCCCATCCCGAACCTGGAGTGCGACTTTTTAATTATTAATCTCACGGCGAATCCATCTTAACGCCGCTCGTAAATGTCGCTGCGATTGTCCGATGAGACTTAACCCTTCCACGATCTTCAACAATTAAATTCCCTTGCAAATACAATTTTTATATTGAATTTTTCAGAAATAATCGCCACGCTTCAATCGTTCATTGGGAGACAAATCCAAGTGGGAAATCACTTTATTGTGTCTAGTAAAACTATTTTATTTATAGATTAATCATAGCTGCACCTGAATAACTCTTAACCCAATCATTAGTGTACATTAAAATTCACTTGATAGTTCTAATTTTTTAAAAATCATCACAGCATTTAATTTTTATATTGAATTTTTCAGAAATAATCGCCACGCTTCAATCGTTCATTGGGAGATAAATCCAAGTGGGAAATCACTTTATTGTGTCTAGTAAAACTATTTTATTTATAGATTAATTATAGGTGCACCTTAATAACTCTTAACTCAATCATTGGTGCACATTAAAATTCACTTGATAGTTCTAATTTTCTGCAAATCATCACAGCATTTAATTTTTATATTGAATTTTTCAGAAATAATCGCCGCGCTTCAACCGTTCATTTTGAAACAAAGACAATTGGGAAATCGCTTTATTGTGTATAGTAAAACTATTTTATTTATAGATTAATCATAGCTGCACCTTAATAACTCTTAACCCAATCATTGGCGTACATTAAAATTCATCTGATAGTTCTAATTTTTTGAAAATCATCACAGCATTTAATTTTTATATTGAATTTTTCGGAAATAATCGCCGCGCTTCAACCGTTCATTTTGAAACAAAGACGATTGGGAAATCGCTTTATTGTGTATAGTAAAACTATTTTATTTATAGATTAATCATAGGTGCACCTTAATAACTCTTAACTCAATCATTGGTGTACATTAAAATTCACCTGATTACAAATAATCACAGCATTTCCAGTACTCATTCCAATCACACATGCTTGCGCCAAAACTGAAATGTCAAGTGAAAACGTAGCGTATAAATAGACTTTTTAATTTATGGAACGCTGTAAATTTATGAAATCCGCAGATTAATCACATAAAAAGGTACCGGGCTTTCGAAAGACTCCTACGATATAATTATTCGGTACACGCAAGCGTTAACAATGTCTTCCGCAGTTCCACAAAAGGCAAAACGAAGAGAAGAAAGAATGTAAAGTGATCTGAGAGGATTCAACCCAAGATAAACCGAAGGTTCTTGATATCAAGGCTTGCGGAAGCGGTTCTATCCCCCGAAATAAAACCGGTTTGACAAAGTGGAGGCTTTAGGAAAAAGGGTTGATGCGCAATAAAGGGAAGCCTCTTACATCTGTAAAAAAACGCCTATAACTCATTGACAAGAATCTTATTGGAGGGATAATGGGCGTCGTTTTCTCGCCGGAGAAACGCCCCACTTCGCGTATATCCACGTTCCTTCTCTCTCTTTCTCATTTTCTCTCCTTCTCGATTACGAATCAGCTTTAAAATATAATTATTTTTAATTAGTGCCCGCGATAAGGCTGTTATTGTTCCGGCCTCGCCGCGTCGCGTCGTACGAAGACCGATACAGGCCCGATAAAATCCCGCTCGCGGAAATTGATCCTCGTGCCGGCCGCTCATCTCATTATTTTCGATACTTTCGCCGGTGAATGGCCGACATTTTCTTCCTAAATTCCAGGGCTGCCTGTGCTTCATTAGGGACTGAATCCGCCGTTATGCGACCGTTAACGAGGCCGTGCGCGTCTTATCTTAAACGCCAACCTCGGCAACCCGGCAAACGTACTTAGCGGATTTTCATGGCTCACCTGATTTTCCATCGTTCAATTTTAGTAGACTCGCCCCCGCGATTCTTCGTGCTAAACATTGAAATTGTTTATTCAATATCTTGCACATTGCTGCGCATTACATTTCATAAATTACAGTTCTATTCTAATCGTGTGGTCGCGTTAAGACTAGTTTGCTGAGAAACATTCTTGACCTTGGATTCTGGAAGGTTGCGACCTTCGGAAGAAGTTTATGTTACATCATAATATTTATATTTGGAAATAAAAATATTTAAAATAATTCTTTTAAAACAGTTGGCTATTTTGGAGTTTTTCTGTGGCGTGTTTTCATATCGTCGACGATAAGACAAGTGTTGGAAAATAATGAGTAGAAAGAAATTGATAAAAAGGTACTTCCTCATTTCTGAAAGTCCTTTCAATATACAGGGTGTTCACGATATCACTAGGCAGCGCATTTCTCGTAAATACTAAATATTTGAAAAAAATGAAAGAGGAAAAAGTAGTACTGTATTTTATGCCCAGCACAATGGTGCATGTAATTTTTTTGTGTTTATACTATTTGGTTAGATACGAAGGTGACCTTCAATGTTTTAAATGGAATGCTGTATATTTTTTTACATCACATGAAAGCGTGTGTCTAGACGAATTCATCTGTACACTGTACAGTGACCTTCAAAGTCATGCAAGGTCAAAAATCGACACACGCTTTCACGTGACATAAAAAATACAGCATTCCATTTAAAAAATTAAAGGTCACCTTCATGTCGAACAAAATAGTATAAACACAAAAAAATTACATCCGCCATTGTGTTGTGCATAAAAAACAATACTACTTTTTCCTCTTTCATTTTTTTCTAATATTTACTTTTAAAAGAAAAACGCTGGCTAGTGATAGCGTGAACACCCTGTATATTAATCAATGTTATCCAGCGTATTTAATATCATAAAAATTACATAAAAATGATCATCATCAGATTAATGCCACTAAAGATCAATTCATCGATGCTGGAAATAGCTAGATTATAGTGTAAGGTGGGATCTTTATTGCCAAGTACCTAACAATTGCTATTGATAAATTTGATCGCATATATACATGAAAAAGGCGACACTTCTGTGAAGCGTACAAAATTCGCATGGAAGCCAATAGAAATGTTAACGAAATTTATTTCAAATGGAAAATAGTCGGGCTGCGATCAATTTGATACTAAAATATAACACATCATCCCTCCAACAACAGATCCACTGTTCCCACATCTACCCTCGACTCTAATATAATCTACCATCACCCAAAGAAGTCTTCACCACTGATCCAAGAATAAGCACCGCAGAAATTACCAGACGGATTCGATAGGATCGAAACAAACAGATTGCACAGGAAGCGATTTCCGAAAGAGTATCAAGCAATACGGTGTTTGCGAAGAAGCCCGCGCATATTGTATAAAACGGCGAAAATAAGGTGGTCTCAAGGGGTGGTTGGGGGGGGGGGTGAATCTAGGAAGAGTCTGGCCGGAGGTGCGAGAGGTTGGTCCGCGTACCTTTGGCTCGGAGGGTGGCATTATATTGCGGGTTGTCTCGGTTCAGAAACTTTGCACTGTGGTCGCAGCGAGGAAGTGAACGCGCTAGGCAGCAGGGCTCGGCGTTGGAGGACGTTGAGCGAGGCTAACTGGGGAATGAGAGACGGAGAAACATGGAGGGACAGAGTGTGAGAGCGAGAGAGAGAGGGAGCGAGGAGGGTCGAACAGAGAAGTGGTGCCGGACTTTGAATACGACCATTCTTTACGACCACCCCATGCAAAGATCGCCCGCACGCCGTCGGTATTTACCCAGCGACACCAACTCGCGGACCGTTTCGTGAATCGAAGCGAAACAGAGAGACCGAAAAGGAGAAAGGGGAAGATGGACACCGTCCTGTTGGGTGGTGCGGGGGTGGGTGAGGTCGTCGCGAGCTGGAGGGGCCAGGAGAGTCGTCGAGAAGTCCAAGAGGGCGAAACAGGATGGTGGTGGGTCGGTGGCAGCGCGCCGCTGCCTCTGCTGATGGTATTGGTGGTGGCAGAGCGACGGTGGTGGTGGTGGTGGCAGAGATGGTAGGGGCTCGAGGGAAATAGAGACCACGTTCGGTGGGAGAAAGATGGCGAAAAGAGGGCCACCCGGTGTTCAGGGTAGAAAAGGAGTGAGAAAATACGAGGGAACGGGGTCGACGACGAGAACAGTTCGAGTTGGCGTTTCTCGTTCGTCGACCGGCACCACCCTCGCCTAACATCGCACAATACGTTTCTACCTACCCTCCACCACCGTCCATAGACTGGACGCTGCATTGTCTCCGGTGAATGGGGTCTTGCAAGATTTATTTCGTATATTTCACTTGCCGTTTCAATAGCGCGATAGCGGCTCGCTCGCGCGCTCTGCCTCGAGTGTCGCCTTCGAGCGCACCACTTTCCACCCTTCTCTCTCTCTTTCTCTCTCTCTCTCTTTCTCCAACCCCCGCAGCCCCGGCTCTGCCCATAGACGTTCGTTATTAGCTTTCTCTTTATTGACCACCCCCTCGTTACGCGGCCGGTTTACGTCTAAGAGGAGACTTTGTTACCTGTTTGACCGACCTGACGCTTTGAGACTTTCTTTCCACCCCTCGATCGCTGGATTACTCTGCCGATTCGGCGCTGTAATTAGCGTCGTTGTTTTAGGACGTAACTTGGAACACGGCGAATCCCTTGATATCCTCTGATCATGCAGAAGAAAATTGTAGAAAATTGCTACAGTCGTTGTTACAGTACAGAAATTAATTTGCCTGTTCACAGAGAATATTTTTCGTCAATTGATCGAGCTTATGCTTCGAGCAAACGGTTCCTTGCACCCCACGATAGAAAATTCAATTGCTGATGAATGGTCTCGAGATTTCTGAAAATCATCCAATAATTTTTAGCGCATCGAAGAAGCTAAATGATAGAAAATTGTATCCTAAGGGTCTTGAAACACTGTTACAGCCTATCAAGAATAAAACAGTGAAAATGATTGCAAGAGCATAAAGAATATTGTTACGACGATATGAAGTTGCTTCCCCTGAACATATCGCAGAGGAGCCGTCCGATCGATGGATTTAAAAAGACGGCTGTTGACGAGAAGAAGGAAGATAGATAGAAGCGAGACAGCAAATCGAATAGACGTGTCGCTAAATCAGTCCACATTAACCATTGTATAGGTTCTAATAAATAAGAGTTCATAAGAGTTAAAAGTTAATTATTAGTTATGAGTTCACCAACGGGAAGTGGACGCATTTTACGGAACGGTCGGAGCATAAGTCGCATAGGTCGCAACAATATTAATATAAAATTTCGAAAAGGAAGAGAAGTATCTAATAAATCACCGTGGCCCATTAATAATGTAAACCAGGTGAAAGGGCGAAAGGACAAAAACCAAAGGCCAAAGAGTCCCTCGACCTATGAGAAATGGTCGTTTAAATATTTATAGTGGCTAAAAAAATTAATGGGGATCCATGTCTTGTCATGGAGTATATTGTCGAGGGTTCTCGCTCTGTCTAGGCTGCCAAAGGGCTCTTCCGTTGTATTAGCTATACACCAGCGAGAAAGGCTTGTGGTCCAGCTATCACCCTCCCTCTTCAGATTCTCTTTTTCTCTCTCTCTCTCCCTTTCTCTCTCCATCTCCTTTATTCTCCGATATTCGCTCTTCCCATTCGCCGAATAAATTCACACTCGAATTTCGTTAATTGATTAAATTGGACGGGCTGATAAAAATCCTCGATCCACGGTTAGAGAAACCATGTTGCAGCCGATGTTAATTACGCCATCCAAAAAATATTAACAGTGTGGTATTTTACAATATTTATCATCTGCAATGTGTACGTAAATAATTCTTGTAATTTCTTGCACGATTTCGCATACGTTCGAAATTTTTAAATTTTGCAAACGTTCAGGAGACTGCATCATGAGTAGGCTGCGAATCATTACGCAAAATAAAAATTTGTCCGATCGCTTGTAAGTCACAGGTGGCAAATAATGATATATAATAATAATAGTAATAAATTATACAGATAAGAATAATATACAGATATTCTTAAATTTTTATAATTTCTTCACTGTTTTAAATTTCCTATAAATGCATAAAATCCGCAGTCTAATCCTAAATATCACGAGAAACGTTAAGCCATCAATTTTTAATGTTCCGTCGAAAGAAAAGTACAGTATTTCATCGGTAATTGTCCCAAATGTCTCCGACATAATTGTCTCTGAGATATCCCCACTAGTGCGGGGTGTACCCCCTTGAGGGGCCGTGAAGCTCGAGAGGCCTCGGTCGCCGAGAAATATAACACCATGCGGCTCGGGTATATCGGTGAGACCATACTAATCCAAATTTCCAACTTCTTTATTATTCATTATTTTTTTATGGGACTTCGATGACCATATTTGTGGCATTTTTCTAATAAAAATGATACCAAATATGATATAATTCCGATGATATTTACTTGTGTAATAGACAATTAAAGTTTCGGGCGCGAGGAAGGCCGCCAACTGCGACTGTCCGCGTTTCTTTCTTTCCCATACGCTATCCTTCCTCGCGCCCAAAACTTTAATTGTCTATTACACAAATAAATATCATCGAATTATATCATATTTGGTATCATTTTTATTAGAAAAATGCCACAAATATGGTCATCGAATTCCCATAAAAAAATAATGATTAATAAAGAAGTTGGAAATTCGGATTAGGTATGTTTACATTTCTCGGTGACCGAGGCCTCTCGAGCTCGGCTGTCCTTCTCTACGTTCGGCAAACCTCAAACAATGATATCCCTCGCGCATAATTGTCCCTCCGCAGACCCGTGTTGTGGACAATTATCGATGAAATACTGTATTTGTAAAATGTCTCTGTTGCAGTGAATAGAACTTCTTCCTCGTTCACAATTTCTTAGAAGTAAAAGAAAGCTTATGTTCATTATATGCTTGTATATTCTCCGGGAGCTGTATATCGATAACAACAAAATCACATTTTATTCCAGTTTAAAGGAAATATAATCTACATACATATTTTCTGTTCGAAATCCTCATCACGAGCCTGACTCAATCTTGTACTGCAAGTGGCTAATACTATTGCGGAATAAGACATTGACAGATCGCAGTGCCGTCATCGAGCATTGTGTCGCCCCGGACCCGTATACAGAATCCGTTCGTTTCGTATCCTTATCAGAAGACCTTGATGATCCGGCGTGTTCGATAACGCCGCGACTCGGACGGGTTCCCGTGCCGGTTAATATTGATTTACGCGCAAGGTCCGGAAGCCTAATCCGTGTGGGCCATAAACAGATCAAGTCCAGACTAAATCCGGCGCAAATTGTTACTAATTCGCATCTTAATAATGACCGCGTCAGAGGCGTCACCGTATCTCAGAACGTGGCAAATTAGCCGCGATGACAAATGACATTCGGCGTACACGTGTGCCCGTTGCCTCTACAGCCTGGAGAACACCCAGAGAGCAACCAGACAACCGAGAGAGGAAGCAACCTCGAACCTAGGCTTCGTACGAGCACGTTTGCCGCTCGCTGATGCGTGTACGCACGTGGGAATAGACGTAAGCGCGAGCGCGAACAACATACTTGCTCTCTACACCTCCTCGTCCATGTGTAGGGTTGCACGCGTTTGTATCTGGGAACGCTACGTACGAATCCTCTGGACATACCGCAACCGAACCAGCGATACGCTTGCCCTATTCAACATGTGCAACCGTCAACGTGCGTGGATACTATCAATCAAATCAATTAATGATTCGATCCCTCGATCAACCACCGACACGTGTTCCGCGGCGCCTGTCATTTCGAGAGTTCTGTCCATCCTGGTCTGTGAACGATCTACTCGTCAAACTTGAAGGATACGAAGCTGCAACCACCATTTACAAAGTCAGCATCGTGAAATACAAGGGTGGAAATTATAAACCGTTACAGACATCACGAAAAATATTGATTATACGCAAAAATGTTTCAGACGACAGCCGTTCAGTACCGAGAGGGGACATCGTGTGGTGAGACTTTTATTTTTCAAGCTGAACACTCCAAGGTGAGGTGAAGGTCAACTTGCCTTTTTTTTTTAAATGGAATGATATGTTTTTTTATCAACCATCTTAACACGCACTTTTATTTGTACTTCAGTTTAGTATGTGTTCAAAATTATTACTAGTAATGAAAGTAAACTTTCCCGGTGGACACTCCAAGGTGAGGTGAAGGTCAACTTTCTTTTTTTAAATGGAAAGGATATGTTTTTTATCCAACATCAAATAGTGTGTTTTAAGATCAGTTCAATTACCTATGACTCAAAGTCATTCAAGGTCAGTCAAGGTTAAACTTGCAGGGAAATGCAGAAAAGGCGTGATCGTTTTATTTGTACTTCAGTTTACTATGTGTTCAAAACTAGTAATGAAAGTAAACTAAAAATCTTGCAGAAGAGCACAGTAATGGATAAATACGTTTGTTTTCGTATCATTGATAATGACTTTGATGTTGTCCTGAGTAATGCTGATGTTGAACACATGTTATTATTTTGGTGTGAAAGGTCGAAGGCACGAACTAAAGTACAAATAAAACGATCACACCTTTTCTGCATTTCCCTGCAAGTTTGACCTTGAATGACCTTGAGTCATAGTTAATTGAACTCAGCTTAAAGCGCACTATTTGATGGTGGATAAAAATCATATCATTCCATTTTAAAAAAGCAAGTTGATCTTCACCTGACCTTGGAGTGTCCGCCAGGAAAAAAAATAAAAGTTGCACCACATAATGTCTCCCTTGGCATTGAACAACATTCACCTAAAACATTTTTGCGTATAATTAATATTTTTGGAAATATTCGCCTGTAACGGTTTACAATTTCCACCCTGTATTATTTTATCCAATTTTCAGAATTTTTGCTCAGAAATTAAAAAATTTGTAATCCATCATTTTGACGGGTCCAATAAACGGTAGATACAAATAATAACTGTAATTTACTATCTGATGAAAATTTAATCGAATAACTTTCCTATTAAATAATAGTTACTATTTTTCGATGCATCATTGGAAACGGCTGATTTATAAAATCCTCTAATGTCTATGTGAGTTTCTTTTCCTTGGTCTTGCCACGACGGAACCTAAAACGTTTAAAAGTATACGTTTTAGTACATTTTCATTGAAGTTAGTATACCTCGCTTCTGCATTCGATCAGAGCGGATTACAGAAGCGCAAAAACTGGTGGAACGTTAGGGTAGGTGTTACGTACTCTTGCTCACCGGCAAATCAGCGTTAGTTTCGGTCGATTGGCTGGCATGACTTCAGGACTAACCCCTATCCTCTGCGGTCTCCGCAAATTCAAGGGAATTTCGATGAAGCACCTGGACAGAAAATCAGGCGTAATCGGGAGTGGGTGGCCGGGGTGAGAGAGAGATCTTACCGCAATGACGTGCGGTCGAATCGGCCCGAATGAAATGACGGATCCTGCGAGTGACATTCGATATCACGGCAACAGCGGCCGGGGAAACGGCGAATACGAGCTACTAGACTGTTCAAGCTTTCCGTCTATCGCACTGACGCTGAAATCCAGATTAATCGCGGCTAGGTACACGCGTATCGTCCTCGATCTGCGGCTTCCGTTGCGTTGCGTTGCGTTACGTTGCCGTTTATCCACTTAGCGACTTTCCGAATCCTTAGTTTGCCAACGAAAGTCTCTGCAAACAGGATCATTAGGATCCTTCCTTTTTACAAACTGACGAATCTTTGTTCACAGCAAACGTGAACGAATAAAGTACCTTACTGAATGAAAACGGTAACAATATCGGGCACTATCGAACTTCACTTTCAGATAAAGGTAAAATTCCTCTCGACCGAAAATGAAATATAAATAAATTTTGTGGTTTCGGCGCACAGTGCATTAATTATAGAAACAGCAAATTTGCAATTATTCAAACATTCTTCTCAACCTTTCGATCCCCATATGGATCATTTTCAAGTGAGACATTTTTGCGTCTGAAAAATAATATATATATTGTGGCGGCTAGTTCCTATGCTCGTCAACAGAGGGACATTACGACAACACCTTTCCCGCTACTACCTGAATCTTCCTCTGTTTGTTTATATATCGTCCTAAACTGTTCTTACCACATCCCGCGTCTAAGGCACGGGTCCGCTAGATAGCCTTACTGACGAGTCCTCTAGCGGGCCTAGGACGAAACGCTTCCTTCTCCTTTTTCCTCCTCTCACACACTTTTCAGCCGCCATAGAAGAAATCGCAAAGTTCCTCGGCAGAAAATTTCAAATAAATCTTGTGTGGCGGCTAATTCCTACGCTCGTCAACAGAGGGACACTACGGCAACACCTTTCCCGCTACTACCCGAATCTTCCTCTGTTTGTTTATATACCGTCCTTTAATAATTTAATAAATTATTAATAAGAAAAATGTAGCACTTCATTTCAGTTTGCAGTAGGAATATAATAAATTTATTAAATTTGAAAGTGAAAAGAAGTGCTTGCTTTTTGCTTCACAGAAATTTGACTAATTTTATTTCAAGTCCACACGTATTCCAAAGAATAAATATTAATTAGAAGAGTACACGATTTAATTTCGATTCAGAGAATCAATCCTGCAATCTTGAATTATTAGAGCGTGGTGTTTGTTTCGTGGACGTCTTGCAGGTATCGCGTACAATCGGAAAGTTCAGTGAATACGCGGGAAAGGTACAATGAACAGTTTGTACAGTGTTAGGTTCGAGGAGTTTCCGAAACCGGCTGTAACAGAAGTAACTAATCTTTGGTTTTCGCGTTCGTCCTAAACTGTCCTTACGACATCCCGTGTCTAAGGCACGGGTCCGCTAGATAGCCTTACTAATGAGTCCTCTAACGGGCCTAGGACGAAACGCCTCCTTCTCGTTTTTCCATCTTTCCATAATTCAACAGCCGCCATAATATAAAGGATAAAAATGAAAAATAAAATGTCTCTCTTGAAAATGATCCATATAGGGTCCGAAACGTTGAGAAGAATGTTTAAATAATTGCAAATTTGCTGTTTCTATAATTGATCGAACTGTGCGCCAAAACCACAAAATTTATTAACCCTCCGATAACCGATAAGGTCCGTAGGGACCTATGACGATTTGAACGATGCGACATTTCAATACGGTTCGACCGAACAGCCGCAGCCTACGTGACTTCTATAAATGGGATGTCTAGAAGCGATTACAATTGAAATTTTTAATTATAACCGTTGGGTTGAAGTCATTTACGGCGTCGAGGTCCGCAGGGACCAAAAAGTTGTCAGTTATCGGAGGATTAAAAAAACGTGATTTTGTTTTTTAATTCTATAGATTCGTTATTAAAATATCTGTAACTATAAATCTGTCACGCGTGGTCTGTAGATGTTCAAGACAGATGAACTTAATCTGTAATAAATTAAATCGAACGTTAATCAAATTATTTCAAATCGTTATGACTAGTGCTGCGGATTTTGTTGCATTTATACCAAAACTGAATAGGTCTGATGCAAAGATAAAAATACGGTAAAGAAATTTATAGATATTGTTACATTCTTTCCGACTTTTTAAGACGATTAAAAGAGAAAATTGATTTTCATTTAATATTGGTTTCTTACAATTCGGATAAATTCTTTGCTTTTTGGATCTGGACTTGCCTCGTTCACACACCAGTCCCTCGCTCGACGACAATATAAATTGTGCAACGTGGGAATTTGAGGAGCGAGGTAGGAAAGATGGGGCAGACATATGGACGAGGTGTTACGCACTCGGTGCACGACGAGTCCACTTTGAAATCCCGTCGCGATCATGGTAACAGTCTCGGAGAACAATCCCAGATCCCGTGTCAGAGTCACGAATCGTCCAGAACGCGGAGCACGAAGTGCACTACGGGTTGTAGAACGAGACCTATCTGTGCAGATGCATTGTCTATAGCCCCTTGTACCGGAGGGTGGTATTGTATGACGTCATCATTTGCATACGACGCACCGTTCTGGCTGTTTCCAGTCCACCACCCAACCACCACCCACTTCTGCGACCCCGCGTTTCGTCCTCTAGTCAGAGAGCCTGTGGTGTCTCTCTCTTCCTTCTCTCTCTCTCTCCCTTTCGGGTCTCTCTCCGGGATCGTAGATACCTAGCTAGCCCAGCTAGCATCACCTACGTCCCATTCCCGTCCCGTTCCGTCTGTGTCCCGTATCTATCTAATTATTGTCGCGAACCCCGGCCTGGTCCAGCCGCCGTGATATACCGCATGCTAATAAGCGGCTAAAGACCGGTCGAGACTGCTCGTAAATCTTGCCGACCGATTCTGCGTTCTGAAATGTCGACGACGGATGTCTTGATAGGTCTTCGGGATCCGCGGCCGGTATTCGTCATGCCTATCCCTTCATCGAACTTGTCCGGTCGGGCTATTGATCACTACTAACCGGGCAGAGTGTCAACCTCGATATTTATTATCAAGAATCCTAGTCAATTTCGATAACAGAGCTTCGTTTTCTGCTTTTAGACCTCCACTGAAAGGAGTGAAGCTTCAACTAGCATGTTCTTGCAGTGTAATCAATTTGTTGGATCTGATTTTCGAGGATTAGTAGGATGAGTACCTGATTTTAAATGGATTTTAAAAAAAGAATTGATGGGATTTTAAAGAAAGAATTGATGGGACTTTAAAAAAAGAATTGATGGGATTTTAAAAAAAGAATTGATGGGATTTTAAAAAAAGAAGTGATGAGATTTTAAAAAAAGGATTGATGGGATTTAAAAAAAAGAATTGTGTTAGACTATCTTCGATTGCTCCACTTTTCTCTCAATTTTACAAAAGTTGAAAATTTGCAATTTTTTGTGACTTTTAATCTTCTTCAAGATGCGTCGTCTCGTCGTCACTGCTAGCCTCTTTTATTCCCTAAAGATCCACTCATTTTTATAATTTGTGATATTTTAAAAAACCATTTCTTGAATTTGCAGGGAATTTTCTAGGCTAGGGTTGTGGAAGGGAGAACAGGATTTTTAATCATTTTCACACGTCGTTTGTTTGAGGTTCGCTTTTTTGTTCCCTCGGGAAGGATTGAAGATTCTGGTTGAATTATTAGGATCTGTTTGTTGTAAGGCGATATAGGAAAGCCAGAGATGAGTCTACCGAGGAATTTTTGTATGATTCCGGAAAATTTGATTACCGGTGTGACCCTGAACGAGCAACTCTTCCACCGCTTAGCACAACTATTGCCTCCTACACACCCATGAGAATGCACGAACTGGGTCAAGGTCTCACCCAACCCCTGACCCAATCATGAACCCTTCGGAAGCAAAATGCCTAGCTCCATTAATAAGCGATCCACATGATTTTTCTCATACATTTCCCATGTATAAGTTTCCCATATGTTCCTTCAATTTTTTCTTTGAAGAAATTTTCATTTAAAATTGTTTTTGCTCTTAAAAAAGCTTCGAAATCTATTGATAATTATTGAGGAAACCAGGTTAAAGCGATGACCACCAGATTAAACGTGGCAGTTAAAGACAGAAGAAACAGTACTTTTTCGAAGCCATGCAATTTTCATAATTTTCAGAGAATCAAAATAGTTATTCAATTATTTGGTTCCTGTGGAGTGAATTAAGTGAACAGCTGCTGCATTAGGTGCAACAGAGCAAAGAAAATGTGTAAAAAAAGTACCATCAAGATAATGTTTTAAAAATGTTCTAAATGTTCTAATATTCTAAAAATGTTCTAAATATTCTAACTGTTCTAATATTCTAAAAATGTTCTAAATGTTCTCGTATTGTAAAAATGATCTAAATGTTCTAATATTCTAATAATGTTCTAAATGTTCTAATATTCTAAAAATGTTCTAAATGTTCTAGTATTCTAAAAATGGTCTAAATGTTCTAGTATTCTAAAAATGGTCTAAATGTTCTAATATTCTAAAAATGCTCTAAATGTTCTAATATTCTAAAAATGTTCTAAATGTTCTAGTGTTCTAAATGTTCTAAATGTTCTAATATTCTAATAATGTTCTAAATGTTCTAGTATTCTAAAAATTGTCTAAATGTTCTAATATTCTAAAAATGTTTTAAATTTTCTAGTGTTCTAAATGTTCTAATATTCTAATAATGTTCTAAATGTTCTAATATTCTAAAAATGTTCTAAATGTTCTAGTATTCTAAAAATGGTCTAAATGTTCTAATATTCTAAAAATGTTCTAAATGTTCTAAATGTTCTAATATTTTAATAATGTTCTAAATGTTCTAATATTCTAAAAATGTTCTAAATGTTCTAAATGTTCTAATATTCTAAAAATGTTCTAAAATTCCACGATTACATAATTATATGTAGACCACGTATTTTATGCGTTCATGACAAAAATGAGTAGATGTAATTTAAAACAGAAAAAACATTTAAAAAATTTCAAAATATTGTTATACATATTACTTTCGGTTTATTAAACGTATTAAAACACAAAATAAATTTCTACTTCACTCCATTTGTTGCAATTTAGGTAGACAATTTTTCATTTCGCACAAAGATCACCTATAAATAGTAGTTCGATGTCCAAGCGTTAAGAATGCAACAAATTCGTCGGATACATCGAGTCGGGCTACCGGCGCGGCGATATCTCGAGCCGTTCGAGCAGGGAAAATCGAGGATCTCGATTTATCGATACGTGTGATCGACGTCGATTAAATTCGCAGCGTACGGCTATTCGGACTCGCCCCTGTTTGAATGCGGGCTCATCCCTCTGCGAGCGCCGCTTGCACACCGTGTGTTTCGGCCGGTCGACCCCTGTGCGTGATGCAACACTGACCACACATCAATTCACTGCAAATGGACATCAATACTGGTAATTAATACATCGCGCCTCCCGATCTCTCCTCCTCTCTCTCTCTCTCTGTCTCTCTCTCAGTCCCTTTTGGTAGCCCACCCCCGCGGTTCGCAATGCTACAGCTACGCTGTCCTGCCATTCACCCCCACCGCAGCGCAGCGCTTGCACCACTTGCACGCTCATCGAAACGGTCAGGATTTTAGCTCTAAATTTGCATGTAAGTGATATCCCTGTTAGCGAAGCCGATTGACTGCTCTTCTGCCGCGTTGTGGGGTGTCAGTGAGTTGGACGACCGCCCCTGCCACAGGGAGTGCAGGGGGTGCAGGATGCAAGTGGCCCATCAACCGAGACGGACCAGTACTTAGCGATCGCGTTGCTGTTATTGGCAACAGCCTGCCCAAATCCCAGAATTAACACTTCTAATCGAGTTACCGGCTGTATCGATTCAAAAAACAATTGTTTGAAACTGTTTTACGGGAATTTTCTGATTAAATCTGTTGTGGAGAACCTTTATTTAGAATGACTGTTGCGAATCGCCAGGCACAGTTTTTCTGTATTTGTTCTGAAAAATGGGAGTCACCTAGGAATTTCTTTCTTTCTATCATTTTAGTAAGCTTGAAATATTGGGTTAGTAAAAAATTCATTTTTCCAGAGATACATTAACACTTCGAGTGCTGCTGCGTCTCCCAGATATGGAAGATGGATGTATTAGATCGAATTTAAAAGTAGGAAGGGTACCAAGTGCGGACCATTCACTTTTTATTTCATTTCATTTATTTCATCAAATTATTTCGACTATATAGAATATTCGTGATTGCTGAATCGACAGTGAACGTGTTAAGGGAACAAGCAAAACGAACTTTTTGATCAATTTCTAATATTACATCGATAATCTACAATTCTTTTTAATCTTTCGACTGGTTGGAATTATAATTCGACATATAATAATTGGGAATTCTAGACAAGTTGTGAATGATCATCGAGCAGCATCGATCGCTCGAACACTTTTACAGATTTATGAAATGATGAACGAATAAGGTTGAAAAGTTCAGTTCATCACCTGACAAATCATTAATGAAATAATGAAGAATTGGAGATTTCTATAGGATAATGTTTTCTTCGCACACTCGAAATTAGCGCGAAAGTGGCAGCATTCGAGATCCTTACCGGAAGTAATCCCGTTTGCGAATGAAACGAGTCGCATCGAGGGCTCGCGAGAGGACAAATTGCCGGTGCGAGATATCAGCGATGCGCAGCTGAACATTTTCATTACGTCGATGGAAAAATAATGACGAAGGATGGAAAGAGAGACGATGAAGGAAAAAGAGATGAATGAAATGATCGAAGTACGGGAAATCGGCTTTGCCGATGAAACGTCCTTTCCGAGGCTGTTGACCAATTCGCATTTAACGAATCACTGTATATTATGGAAGACAATTCCATCGTTCGTGGAAAAATCCGGTGAAAATCCGACAGGTGCAATTTATCTGAATAATACGATTTCATGTGACTGGGAACGGGCAAGCAGAGCTCTCGGGTACATATATGCAGGTGACTCGAGGGGATCTGAGTGCATACAGTGGCCGATATTAAATACCCTATGTATATCGGAAACTTTTCGTGCGGTTCGATTGATTCGCAAACAGGCTGTACATTCGATTGCTGGCATGATCGGATTTATTTCTGCAAACACGGATTTAATTAGAGATTTTTATTTGTGTATCGTTTTACACATTCGTTCGCCTGTTGATCAATATATTACCTTTTCATTTAACCTGAAAGGGTAGACAATTATTTTATGCTCAATACTATTTTAGTTGGCACTGTATATATTTAAATGGTATGTCACCAATATTCATTCGTACATCATATTATTATTATTACATTCTTTTTATTCGGACAATTATAATATTCTCTTCTATAAATACAATTTGTATTAGCGTTATATACATTCTTTATTTTCAAGCACATATTAAATTGTTCTTACATTTGAATAATTTTTGTTTTAGTCACGCGAAGACATGGACTGTTTCTCTCATTGAATACAATTTTTAATAATAGATATCACGTTAATGAAAATATTATTTTCCAATCACTAAATCACATAGATTTATATCTGTATAAGACGATAAAAATTCAGAATTTCAATGCATCTAAGAATTGTAAATTCAAAGGCATGTTCTGAAACATTCAAGAACATGTCGATAAAAATTGTTCTTACATTTGAATAATTTTTGTTTCAGTCACGCGAAGACTTGGATTGTTTCTATCATTGAATACAATTTTTAATAATAGTTATCACGTTCATGAAAATATTATTTTTCAATTAGTAAATCACATAAATTCATATTTGTATAAGACGTTAAAAATGGAGAATGCAAATCCAATGCACCTAAGAATTGAAAATTCAAAAGCATGTACTGAAAAATTCAAGAACATGTCGATAAAAATTGTTCTTACATTTGAATAATTTTTATTTCAGTCACGCGAAGACTTGGATTGTTTCTATAATTGAATACAATTTTTAATAATAGTTATCACGTTCATGAAAATATTATTTTTCAATTAGTAAATCACATAAATTCATATTTGTATAAGACGTTAAAAATGAAGAATGCAAATCCAATGCACCTAAGAATTGAAAATTCAAAAGCATGTACTGAAAAATTCAAGAACATGTCGATAAAAATTGTTCTTACATTTGAATAATTTTTATTTCAGTCACGCGAAGACTTGGATTGTTTCTATAATTGAATACAATTTTTATTAATAGTTATCACGTTGACGAAAATATTATTTTTCAATCACATAAATGCATATCTTTATAAGACGATAAAAATGCAGAATCCCAATGCATCTAAGAATTGTAAATTCAAAAGCACGTCCAAAATCATTCAAAAACATGTCGATAAAAGTTCTAAAAAATAAAAACATCCATTGTGAATGTACCAGAAACTTATTCTCGATCTTGTATGTTTTAAAACGACAGATACAGAAAAATTGTATCTAGCACTTTCGATTAATGTATTCGTAGAACCTCATCCCTTAATCATATGTTGTATGATTTACTCACTCGTGTGTCAGAACATTATTCTTCAATTATCCAAAATATCTAATAAATAATTTTCTAAACAGCATTCAAGCTCGATGTTTAAATAGAACTATAAAGATCGAATAAACAATATTGAATATAGCATTTACGTTTTTACACAGTAGGTAAACAAAACGCGAAGCATGTCGCCTGATTATTTGCCCATTAGAACGAACGTAACCAGTTTTGCATTAATTTAAATGGTTTCCATTATCGCCATTAAACCGCCGGGCGGCAGTGAACACGCCGAGCGAAATAATCTGAAAATTATGGGAACGATTTTTGTTGCGGTATAACGAACGTAAATATAAAATCGGTGTGGTGCGCGGCGCGGCACCGCGCGCTTCGCTCGTATGGAACGTGACGGGAGCCTCGCAGGATGCACAAATTGGTTATCAAAGGATATTACCGTGTGCTGCATCACCGATACACACTTGATTTGATGTGTTGACGTTGCCACGGTCGCTCGATATCCACCGTCCGCCCGTTCACCGCCGAGTGGAAGAGAAAATATTTGCACGCACTTCGGCTATATCGGATTTTCCACTTGCGACCCGGCTTTTTATTCTTTCTTTCGTATCCCGCCAGCTTTTTCCCTTCCTTTTTTATTAAAAGCCCGAAGTCCCGACCTCGGCGGTGGTCAATCCTGTTCCTACTTCGATCTACACACACCCTCCTCTCGCATCGAACACACCCCCGCTTCTCTGATCCTCGTCCTCTGATTTCTCTTTTATTCGCACGCCCGCGAATTTCCTGTGTGCATTCGCTTTCAAGTGTGATTTTATTTAACGCTGCCGGGATCCGCTCGTACGACTTTTTGTCTGCTATCGGCGAACGTGTCGCGACACCGTGTGCGCTCTGCGTTATTGTTTTTAAAGCGGCGATCGACTCTTTTTTTTTTTACTAGAACGTTGATTAATCGCCGCTTTGCATCTTTGCTCTTTTCTGCACGCCGATCCTCGTTGCAATTGTAGCCGCAGATTTCTTTATTTCTTCGTATCTCTTCGCACCGAATTTGTCAATTGTGCTGTTTAATGAACGATGTATTTTTATTTATTTCTAACACTTGGAATAATTATCTCTCTTTTGTCAATTCGAAGCAAAAATGAATTGCACGTCCTACGTTTGTGGTCTGATCACATTTTAGTTTGATAACAGTTTTGGCAGAGTTTTTGTAGTGGAATGAAAATAAAAATTGTTTGCAGTAATTAGAATACCTAGGAACAAAATAGGAATTTATTTTTATGTTCAGTGGTTTTATTAAATCGTGAGAAATGCGTTGATATTCCTAAATGTTTTTAATTTTGACAATGTTTGAATTTACCCTCAACCAGTTCTGCTATAAACGCGTAAAATTCGAAATCAATTAAATTATCAGTTGTCATGGAAATTTAGGATTATTTCACTTCTAACTACGGTGGGTGTACGAAGTATTCGTACACCTTCAAAAATCGAATAACATTTTTAAAATTGGATCAAACGACTTCAATTATTTTGTGATGCCATATGCATAGGTTTACTTTACAAATTTTCATTGCAGACACAGATAAAAAGTTAAAAATTGTGATCTTTACTATTTCCTTCGAAATTCCACCCAATAGCAATTTTTAGAAAAAATTATTTACACATTACCGAGTAAACCAATCCTTTTAACAGCTCAAAAGAACTGAAATCGTTTGGTCTAATTTTAAAAAAGGTATTCGATTTTTAAAGGTGTAGGAATACTTTTTACCCCCACCCTAGATCATCTTAAAATATCTGATATTCGATAAAATTATAATTTAAGTGATCAATAGCATTTTTATTCTTTTTTTCGATATCGTATTAAAAATCATATTAAAAAAGTCTAATGAGTTGTAATTGTTTATGGTGGGATTGGGAAGGATTATACAATTTGTTGGGATGGTTTTCCGCGTGCAGATTTTGAAATGTTGGCTCAATTTCAAGGAATGGACGGGCACGCATTAAACGCGCCCGGGCTGCGATACACGGACGCGTGAAGCAGATCGTGACATTATACAGGGCAATAATCAATGATCAGGCTAATTGAGTGGGATTGATCGCATCGATGATAACAGTAGGTGGTTGTGCTACGTCCTGTTCTGGTACGGCACGGCTATTGGATCGTGATGCATGTCCCTTTAGTCCGCACGTCATTTGGCAAAGTTATTGCAACATCCTCGATGACGCGGCTTATTCCGTCAGGAGCATCGTGCGTTTCGCTATTCAGCTTTCATGCGAATCCTCTGTGTAACACCATACCCGAAATACCTTCACAGTATCCCTATCCAATCTCCAATTCCATCGAAAATATTCAAAAATATTTAAAGAACGAAATTGTATAATTATAAGGCAATATAGACCAGCTACCAGCTGTGGGTCAAGTTTGCTACAATCAACACATTAACACAAAAATGCAAAAATTAACACAAATCGGGATAAATAATTCCGTCACCCAGATATGGGTTCAATGGCGCTGAACGTGTTAATGCTTGGTAGGTTTAGTGTTAAAAAGAATTCGAGATAATCTTTGTACGTAAGAACATTAATGTGAAGCTGAACGGCCTGAAATGAAATTACAAAAAAAAAAAAAAATGGAAGAAGACGCAAGCAACGGTAATGAGTACCATATTACCAATTTCCTCTGTCGGTACGAATCCGAGAAGCCACCGGATGGCCGAGATCAAGAGACAACGGAAGGCGACAGAGCGCAGGTTACTCGAGTCTCTTTGGTTCCTCGTTAGAATGGAAACGAAAGACGAGATCCGTTCCGTGCGGAGAGTATCTATGGTTTTCCGTGGCATTCGCGTCGCTGTCCGAAGTAAGACAATCCCGCGTGACAGTCTTTCTCTCTCTCCCTGTCTCTCTCACTCTCTCTCTGCCAGAAGGAAAAGGTAAACGAGCAGAAACGTTGGAGGACTCTGTTCGGTCGAGGATGGGGGGGGGGGGAGGGAGAGGGGAGGACCGTGCGTAAACAAGAGATCACTGGTAACCGATATCCAGGTGTACACGCGACTCGCACAGGTCGATCTGCCTGCCAGAGGAATCACGGATTGCTAGCCCGTTTGTCCCGTTCAAGTTCCGTCTCTTCTTCCTACTCCTTTTACTCCGCCCGCTGACGGGCACGCGAATTCTTGCTCGACTTACCGGATTTCTTCGCCTCCCACATCCTGCTCTCGTGTTCCATAGCGATCTTAATTGCGCCTGGATCGGATGTGCGCTCGGTAGACCGCGATGTCGATCGTGGTTCATCGACTTTACACGCCGAGCACTCGATACTCATCTTTTATTGGGGAATTTTTGATTCGTTGATATTTGAGATTTATGGCGTTCCTTCACTCTACTTTTGGGAGTAGGAGACAATTATTTAAATGTGATTGTCTTCATTCGTTTAATTGGAACTATTCTTTATAATTGAAGAATTTGCTATTCGTGATGATAGTCGTTTTTTTTGCACTGTTTCTCAGAATCGAAATTTTATCTGAATATTTTATTGACTTTGCGCGCCGATCACTCGGTACTCATTTGAAAATTGGGGAATTTTCTATTTTTTGATATTTGAGACTTATGGCGTTTCTTCACTTAATTTTTGGGAGTAGGAGACAATAATTTAAACGTGATTCTCTTCATTCATTCAATTGGAACTATTCTTTACAATTGAAGAATTTGCTACTCGTGATGATAGTCGGTTTTTTTTGCACTGTTTCTCAGAATCGAAATTTTCTCTCACTATTTTATTAATTTTGCGCGCCTTATACTCGATACTTATCTGAAATTTATTGGGGAATTTTCTATACCTTGATGTTTAGGATTTTTGGTGTTCCTTCACTGTATATTTGGTAGTAGAAGACAATAATTTAAAAGTGATTCTCTTCATCCATTCAATTGAACCTATCCTTTATAATTGAAGAATTTTTTATTTGTAATAACAGTCGTTTCTTTACTCTGTTTCTCAGAATCGAAATTTTCTCTCAATATTTTATTAATTTTGCGCGTCTTGCACTCGATACTCGCCTGAAATTTATTGGGGAATTGTCTGTTCCTTGATATTTGGCATTTTAGGCGTTCCTTTACTATATTTTTGAAAGTAGAAGACAATAATTTAACCATGATTCTCTTCATCCGCTCATTTGGAACTCTGCTTTACAACAGAAGAATTTTTTCTTCGCGATGCTGGTCGTTTCTTTACATCGATTTTGAGGTCGGGTTTGTCTGAATTTAAATTTTATCTGAATACTTAATATTCATATTATTATACATTGTGTGTTAAATCCAATCTTGAGAATAAATGTATAAAACGATTGCTTTAATATCTAAAACATTGACATTCAATTATGGAACTATTAACATAAAATGATATCCAATCAATTAATGTAAGTTTCGTTTAAATAATTCTTTAATCACTTCATAAATGTACGAGGGAAGAAGTCGGTTCAATTGTTTAATATTTTTTGTGGTTCATAGAATTGTCCGACAATATCAGACAATTTGTTTGGAGATTTTTGTAAAGTAACAGGGTTTAGGTGGAAGATTGTCCTGTGTTTTGAGACGTATTTGGGTCTGGGTAAGTGTAGGATAGATCATCGAGTCAGTTTTTTTGTCAGGAATGTGGAAACACTCTTCGGGGGTAGGCCGGAGTGCGTCAATCACCCAAGATCGATCTACGTCGTTACGCCGGCAGAATGACGGATCATTATTGGCATCACGGATGGCCTGTCGCAAGGTTTCGTCGATCGATGCTTCGTGTCACTGGCCACCGCTGGAATTAATGTCTGGTCAGATGCCGTCTCGCAAACAATCGCTGCGCGAATGCTTCCGTGTTAAAAGCCTAATTGCGTTTGAATCCGTGCATGAATCCCAGCCGAAAACGATCGTCGTCAAAGTATCAAATCGTGTTCCTCCATTAAACAAAATCGTAATCGTACGAACAAAACAGTTCAATAAAAACTGTTCACAAAAATGTACGCAAAGAGGCTGACAAAAATTCTAAAATTTATTTCGACAGTATAAAAATCCTGACATCGTGTCATCATCATTTCTAATCTTCGGAAGAGCATGGACAAAAGACAGTTCATGAAATGGCTCTATTCAAACCAGTAGAGTTAACAACTTTCTAACCAGTCTTAAAGAAGCCAGACTGTCGTCGAATCGTTCTACGATTCAATTAGCTGTCACTGCTAGTGTTAGCACCCTTTTTATTTTTGGAGGATCCAAATTGATGCTAAAATAGTTCATTAAAATTGGCTCCTGTAATTGAACTTGGCAATCTTTCTGCTTCTTAGAGGAGTCAGATTGACATCGAATTCTTTTCTAAATGCTAGGAATACGTATGTCAGAGGATATTAATTCTTGAAGGAACTAGGGTGACGCTAAAATTGTTCTTGAAACTTAGCAACCTTTCTGCTTCTCAGAGGAGTCAGAGTGACATCGAATTATTTTCTAAATGATAAGAATAGGTATATCAGAGAATACTAATTCTTGAAGGAACCAGGTTGACACTAAAATTGTTCATGAAACTTAGCAACCTTTCTGCTTCTTAGAGGAATCAGAGTGACATCGAATTCTTTTCTAAATGCTAGGAATAGGTATAGCAGAGGATATTAATTCTTGAAGGAACCAGGGTGACGCTAAAATTGTTCTTGAAACTTAGTAACCTTTCTGCTTCTTAGGGGAGTCATATTGACCTCAAGTTCCGTTTTAAATGGTAGGGTTAGGTATGTCCAAGGATACTAATTCTTGAAGGAACCAGGTTTACACTAAACTTATTCATGAAACTTAGCAACCTTTCTGCTTCTTAGAGGAATCAGATTGACATCGAATTCTTTTCTAAATGCTAGGAATAGGTATAGCAGAGGATATTAATTCTTGAAGGAACCAGGTTGACGCTAAAATTGTTCATGAAACTTAGCAACCTTTCTTTTTCTTAGAGGAGTTAGATTGGCAACGAATTCTTTTCTAAATGATAGAAATAAGTATATCAGAGAATACTAATTCTTGAAGGAGCCAGGTTGACACTAACATTCTCCATGAAACTTAGCAACCTTTCTGCTTCTTAGGGGAGTCATATTGACCTCAAGTTCCGTTTTAAATGGTAGGGTTAGGTATGTCTAAGGATACTAATTCTTGAAGGAACCAGGTTTACACTAAAATTGTTCATGAAACTTAGCAACCTTTCTGCTTCTCAGAGGAGTCAGATTGACATCGAATTCTTTTCTAAATGATAAGAATAGGTATATCAGAGAATACTAATTCTTGAAGGATCCAGGTTGACACTAAAATTGTTCATGAAACTTAGCAACCATTCTTCTTCTTAGGGGAGTCAGATTGACATCAAGTTCTGTTATAAATGGTAGGGTTGGGTATGTCCGAGGATCCTAATTCTTGAAGGTAGCGGTTCGACGACGACCAGATCGCAACCCATTCGGACCCGACCAGACCCGACGCGACCCGACGTGCTTGCCTGGTAATCGGATTGTCCTGTACCCGGGGCAAAGTCGAGTCGGAGATCCATGCGTGCACAGGGAGCAAGCACAGTGGCCGCAGATAATGACGCGATATTATGCATAGGATATTCGGCGCACATCCGCGGCCGTATTCTCCGCGTTGATTTATCGTTGTCTTCATTATTAGGAATGCACGTACGCAGGCTGGCCATTATGCGAGCGAGGGAGTCGCTCCGAGAGACCTGACGGACGGTCTAGCCTCGGACTCTGCTACAATACAATGTACGCATATACGAGCGGCATACGAGAGGGAACATTGAGACACACCTACGTCAGGCCAGATATAGATAGACAATTAGCTACCGTCACCGTCTATAATTCTGTTAGATTAGTAGCCCCGGTGTCCTGCAGGAATACACTCCTCCGCGCGAGGTCCGCGCGTCGTTGTTCCCATGGACTCGGGAATCTTGATGTTGAATCGCTTAATGAAGGATCACTGTGATAGAAAATACCTTGACGACCCTTCATTCTACGCTGGTATTGTCTTGCCGATATGCTGTCACCGTCCAAACAAATTACTTGTTTTAATTACTAGTTTATTTTGTTCTTCAGCTTTCGGTTCCGACAATCATTTTTCTAGTGGAATGAACCGAGTTTCGTCAATCTTCCAAAGATCTAGAGCTTCAAAAATATTCTACGTCCATTACAACAATTCCAGCTGTATTTTGAATCAAGAAGATTTGATATTCTCTGTCAAAAAAACTCCTTAACACTAGATTTACGGGACCCGTCAAAATGACGGATTCAAAAATTTTTAATTTACGATTATTAATAGTGTAAGGAGGCATTTGTGAGGAATTATTACATAGATTTATTTTTTTGTGTACATATTACAATAAAAATCGCTAAAGATCTAAGTAAATACAATTTTATTATTTTTATAAAGCAATATAAAATAATCAATTTTAGTGCTCCGTAAACCTAGTGTTAATAGGGTAGTCTGGTCTTCGAGGTCGTTTTTCCACGAATTTTTGAGAATTTTTTTAGAAAAACTAAAAAGAATGCTTTTGCATTGGAATTTTGCACATGTATTTATTGATATTTGGAGTATATGTTTGGATTTTTTTAAAGTAGAAATAAGTAATCTTATTTGTTTGCAGAGTATGTTTTGAAGAACATGGGTGGACGGTTTTCAAACAATAGAAAATTAGCGAATTTTGAAATATTTTTCGTTCTTTCGCACGATTATAAAATTAAAAAAATTTTGATTTTCCCGATAACAGGGCATGCGATGAAGATTCTCTCCAAATTTTATGTCATTTGGTCAACTAGACCGGAATCTCAGAAAAAAAACCAGTATCGAGAAAATATATATAACTCGTGAAATTTTGGTTATTTTTAATTAAAAAAATATCACACATATATTTCAAATACCAATCAATATATATACAAAATCTAATCCAATAGCTTTCTAAAAGAAATTCTAAGAATACCCCCTTGATAATTAAAAAATCTTCCTCCACTTTATCCACAGTCCAAAAATTAGAAAATCTAAATCTTTATCAAATCGCAAATCCAGCTGTTTACTGTGGCATTAGATTATCCAGAGGAAGACTTTGAAAAATCGCCATGAATCCAGATGGAGCGAAGATTGGCGTAGAAATTCGGCATTGACCGCAGGAATGAATTCTGGGAAGACATCTGCGGATGCTGGGGGATGGAAGGGGCGGGCGACGAAGCAAAACCGAAATCGCGTGTCCCCGGCCCTCGTCCCGAATGTTTTCCTTCCGCTTCTCTTTGTCCCACGCGAAAACGGAACGGGTAGGAAAGAAGCTCGGGCGAGGGCGAGCGATGGGGGTGGACAGCGATAAAATATTCAGGGGCGCACGGGGGTAATATTTTACGTAGGAAATCGGTCGGTTGATTTTTATAATACTGGTCAAATATAGCCAGGGGAGAGAACTCGGCAAGTACGGCCGCGCCGGGGGCCCTCCATTCGTGTCTACCGTCGCACAAAGGGCCACGGCATAACAAATAGATGTATAAAGGGTCAATAAAGCCCGGCGTAGGAGGAGGAACCGAGCGCCAAAGGGGGTGAAGAAGGCTGCAAGAGGTGGAGGGCCTCCAGAGGCAACGACGGGGAATAAATCCTGAACTCGCGCGTCCGCTCTCTTTGCCTCGCAGCGGGACGCGAAAAATCAAGGGTTGACGACACGGACCTCGAGAAACTCCGAGGTAACCACCCCTCTGTCTGGCCATCGATATCCAAACGAATTGCGATCCGTTCATTCCTTGACGTCCATTATTCTTAGACTGCAATTTTCCTTCCTCCAACTTTTCTCCATCTTCTCGTGCATCTCGACAATTACAGTGCAATTATAAACATTTTAACTCCTCAGCAATGACCTCAGTACCTCGTACTGACTCTCATGGATATTTCAAAATTAATTACAAGTCAGATTATTAGCTCGCTTTCTAAAATTAGAAGACAGCTGGGGATAATATCAAAAAGTTTAAATCATCAAAATATTATTGTAACATTATCTAACGTCGTTTAAGACAAGGGTTAAGTCGAAAAACAATTGCGACCCTTTGCCCTTGGAGCTATTTTGACTCTATAATCTAGAGTTTCATTGTCTCAGAAGATTCATTCGACCTAGAACATTGTACAAAAAAGAATTAATGAAATTGAACGTATCAACTCCATACTTACACTTTGAGTAATTTATTCAATATAATTTTAGTCATCTAAGAATTGTTACAAAGAGTTAAGCCAGGGGTTTATAAATTGAATCATGAAAACAGCAGGTTTGAAAATTCCATGATTGAGGCTGAATTAAAAAACAGATTGTAATGGAAGGACTTCGAATCTAAAGTGTGTGTGAGATGGAAATTAAAATAAAACCGCCCGAATGCCTTGTCTGATCATCGCTGGCCGCGTCTACTTCCTGGAAACACAGTTTAATGAAAACGCGTTCCTGAAGCATTCGGATCAGCGTTTTGAACGGACGTTTAGGGTATTCGCTTACTTTCGATCCGCAGACCAATTTCGAACCCGTTGTTACTGCTCCCGTTTCTGTGTATCGAGGGTTCTGTATTTTTTTCTAGACCGACGATCTGGTCTCACGGGATACACAACCAACCCCCTTTTTCTCGCCATCCAATCTCGATGCCGGAACAAAATCTGCACGCTACATCACGTTTATGGACCGCCAGAGGTGTCTTGTCCCGGCGTGTCTATATAGGCCACCATCTCCGGGTCATTTTACGTCCTTTAAAACGGAGTATCCATATTTCTCCTTCTCGTATTCGTATTCGCGGAATTGGTCTTCCGGGGTCTCTCGTAGGGTGTTCGCGGGCAGAAGGAGAAAGACTCGAACGCGAACGGCGGTTTTGCTTTCTCTGTCCCCGTTTTCTCCACTTTGCCATCCCCCATGGCGGAACAGTCTTTTCCTCCCCGATGAAAAAAGCCGAAGTCGGCGTGGAAAAGCGAAGCCACCCCCTGGTCCAATAAAACTGGTCGGGGGATGGCGCATTCACTCGATAAAAAGCCACTTGCTGGCTATCCGTTGCCGACGGCTAACCGCTGCAGGGAAATATATACGTCTTGTTAGCCTCGCATGGGAACCCATGGGGGGGCCCCGACGCGGGAAATCTGACTTCGACACACTCGCGCGATTAGAACCCTTTGCCAAAATGCCGGAAACCTGGACAATTTACTTGAAAATCCCTACTACGCCCAATATTTTCTTTTGCGGCCACAATTTGTGAGTTTAATATAAAAATGATTTTTTGGAAGTCATCATAACTTTCAATATTCTCTTTAGTAGCCACAATTTGTGACCTCGATGTAGATTTTCTTGAAAATCTCTACTACTTTCGATATTTTCTATTGTAACCATAATTTATGAGATTAATATAGATTATCTGAAAATCAATACAACTTTCAATACTTTATTTGTAGCTATAGTTTGAGAGCTTAATATACAGGGTGTCCCACGTAACAGTTTTCACGATTTTTTAAGAACTTGCGATAATCTGACAAAAAATATATTCAACAAAAGTTGATCAGTTTTCGATTGGCTATATATTGCAATAAAGAAAGTTCGAGAAACTTTTTTTTTATTTTATTGTCAAGGTCACCTTCATTTTTTTCAATGACACTTTGTATTTTTGACTTAACAGTGTTATAGCCCGTGTCAAGACGAATTCAACAACCTAGTACACCATGACCTTGGGATGACCTTGAAGTCAAAGAAATGAAAATTTTAACAAAACATGACAATCTGCATGAATAAGTGATAATAATAAGGTTTCTGAATTTATTGAAATTTCGAGCCTTAATAATAAACACAAGTTATTATCACCCGTTCAAGCAGATTGTCATGTTTTGTCGAAATTTTCATTTATTCGCCTTCAAGGTCATCCCAAGGTCATGGTATACTAGGTCGTTGAATTCGTCTTGACACGGGCTATAATACTGTTAAGTCAAAAATACAAAGTGCCATTTAAAAAAATGAAGGTGACCTTGACAATACTAAAAAAAATGTTTCTCAAACTTTTTTGTTGCAATATATAGCCAATCGAAAACTGATCAACTTTTGTTGAAAATATTTTTTGTCAGATTATCGCATGTACTTAAAAAATAGTGAAAACTGTTACGTGGGACACCCTGTATATATTTTAAAATTTCTACTTCTTGGAATATATTTTCTTGGTGGCTATAATTTACGGATTTAGTGCATATAGATTTAATGCATATTAACATATAATCTACCGACGATAATTTCTTAATTATTGAAAGTCTATGATCCATGATTAATCTAAGGTCACTTCCTATGCAATATCGTAATGTAATAATTTAAATAATTACGAGTAAAAAGATTGTTAAATTTTCTTTTGGCACATCACAATTATTGAAGCTCTTATTAACCCTTCCGTTACCTTGGACGAGATATCTCGCGATCCGGTAGTAGCGGATTAACGCTTTTAACGATAATCTAGCTTTCTAGCAACAATATTTTGACATTCTAGATGAATATATTTTATAACTAATTCTATTCGTATAGCTAAAAGGAAGAAATAAATACAGTTTTTATTAATTTAAATTATCTCGTCAAAAGCGTTGATCGGCCAGTATCGGGTCGCGAGATATCTCGTCAAAAGCGTTAATCAGTCAGTATTGGATCGCGAGATATCTCGTCCAAGGTAACGGAAGGGTTAATAGGCTTCCGGTAGATAGAGCGTTGATTTAATTCCGTAAAAAAATTCTAGAAAAATAATTCATCGCTAATTAAGGACCCGTCCATATTCTCCTATGGAAATGTAACAGCAATATTTCACAGAAGCGAACAGAAAATCCGGAATCCGTGCGATTCGCAGCGAAAACACGTTCGACGAAAAAGCCGGGCTCGCCTAAGACCTATTGCGCTCGTCGATCAGCATTTCGACACGGACATTGCGGCACGCGGGTTCCCAGACAGAAATCATTAAGCCGAGCATTGCAGAAAAAATGTCGTTGCCGGTTTCAACGAGGCACATGTATCTTCATATGCGAAGGATGAAGCGTGAGCTAGCGTGGCGTAGCGGCGTTGCGTTGTCGGCCCCGGCCCCGAAGCGATACGGTTTTTCCCCCGGTCCGAAAATATTTATAGAGGGAATCAATATCGTAGTTTGCCGGGGCCACCGTGAAAAATCAAGATGAATAGTGCGGGGGAGGAAGCGGGATGCGATCGCGGGTTTGACCGTCACCGCGCACTTTCCGCCAATTCGGCCTGGCAATATGCAATAATATTAAAATTAATGGCGCCGGGATTCGTAAAAACACGCGCGAACTCCGCTCGTACAGCGTCGCCATTCTCCCACCCTTCGAATTCTCCAGAGAAAAATAATGAAGAAAAGCTGGTAATCGAATTCCCAATCTTTATCACTGGATTGCGGATTTTTGTGTAAAATAAAAATTGTCGGCGTCAATTGCAAGAAAGGGGAGTTATACGAAAATTGGTTTCTTCTCTGAATAATTTGAATAGGTATAATTAATTAATTTTAATAGCTGTACATAACTAGACTGTGGGTCTTCGTGCAAAGTAAAAATTGTCTATATTAAATTTGAGACACAGGATTTGTGTCTGATCTAATAGTTTTAATAAATTGAAAATAATGTAATGACATTTTTATGTTTGTACGATACGTTCGGTGCTTTATATTTCATTTACGCATTTCTGCTCTAATAGCATCAAATCCGCAGTCTATTTATTATAGGCTTGTACAATTTCGAAACGAATCAAATGAGTCTGCAGATTATTGTGATTATAATTAGAGTCTTCATGCATTTTTGAACTGGCATTACAGCTGGGTCAGTCTCAGAGATACATATTTTGAAATGTGCGTTTAAAAGAGTTTGTAATTGTGATTTCTATCGATCGAATTTTGAATTATGTTAGAGAAGATGTTATTGCCGCAAGGTTCGATCTTTTTGAAATCAAAAAGATCGAACCTTGCGGCAATAACATCTTCTCTAACATAAAAGAGTTTGTACAGTATAAGATGTTCTATAAAAATCAACGATTTTTGCACCTGAAACAAGCTCCAAAAATCCAACAGCTGAAAGAACTCCAGCTCCTACAATACCAGAAAAATTTGCTAGCAGATTGAACTAAACAGAAATTGGTCCTCGCAAGTTACACACCTCGAGTAATATGAAAAAACATGATGTATACAAAAGTTGCATAGAGGGAGAACTATTGTGATGTAAATATTTTTTAAGTGCGTGAAGGTGTTTCGAAGATATGAAGGTCACCTTGAATCCTTTAAATAGAAAGACCTATCTTTTTGTATCATGATTACATAGAGTATTAAGTTTTACGTAAAAATATGTTGACCTTTAACTTAATACCTACAAATAAATAGTTAACGAGATATTCTCGAAACAATTGTCAATACGAAAATCACGCAATAAAATTTGTCACTGGACCAGCGAGAAAGACCGTAAAAATGATTCGTTTTATATAAAATCCAGAGGATCCTGTACGAAAACGAAGAACAGGGTCGGCATTGTTCGTCGAAGCGGCCACGAAGGGTTAAAAGAGCTCAGGCCGCGGGATGAATTCATTAAAACTCAATTTCCATGTGGGCCGGGATGAATCCCTGAAGAAGACCGAAGGATCCGCTTGGTTCCACGGGCAATACAGAGACACGGTGTGCGCAGGTTGGCCAACGAGAATGGCCATATCGATGTAATATTTAGAAACGAATCGGTGGCAAGTCGCGGCGCGAAAGGGCTCCGAGCCGGTCCAGTCCGGTTCAACCTCGAACTCCATCCGCGGAAATCTCATTGGCCCAAATGGCGCATCAACATTTATTATTAACCAGGTTCAGAATATTAACGATACAGTTACCGTATTCCAGAAGCTAAATTAGAGGAGATTATTACGAGTGAGCTCTGGTTGTGCTATCGCCCTCACGACTCCACAACCGCGAGCCTTTCTCGCCTTCTACCCCCGCCACTCTGACTATCGTGATCTGTTTTTCCGTTTTTTGTGAACCTAATAATGTTAACAACTCATATTACACTGTTACGAGAAAAGTGGTTCAATTTTGGTAACGCGATGTTTGTGTGAACGCCATTGGAATGTCCTGAAGTGACTCCTAAACTTATGACAATATGCTGTATACATGTATATACACTATACACTTGCTATGTAAAAAAATTCTGTATTACTTAGAGGGTGAGTAGAGTCACTGTAAAATGAGAAAAGGTGGAAAGTAGAAAATAGACATCTGCTTAATCGAAAACAAATGCACAGGGACCCGGTTGTCTTCTAAAATGAATTTAACACTGCTCCGGAAGAAGACTCGCACTGTAAATCGAGGTGTAGAAAAATTCTGTATTATTTAGAGGTTATGTAGAATCACCGTACAATGAAAAAAGGTAGAAAGTAGAAAATAGACATCTTCTTAATCGTAGACAAATGTACCATGACTCTGTTGTCTTCTAAAATGAATTTAATACTGCTCCGGGAGAAGACTCGCTCTGTAAATTGAGGTGTAGAAAAATTCTGTATTATTTAGAGGTTATGTAGAATCACCGTAAAATGAGAAAAGGTAGAAAGTAGAAAATAGACATCTTCTTAATCGTAGACAAATGTACCATGACTCTGTTGTCTTCTAAAATGAATTTAATACTGCTCCGGAAGAAGACTCGCACTGTAAATTGAGGTGTAGAAAAATTCTGTATTATTTAGAGGTTATGTAGAATCACCGTACAATGAAAAAAGGTAGAAAGTAGAAAATAGACATCTTCTTAATCGTAGACAAATGTACCATGACTCTGTTGTCTTCTAAAATGAATTTAACATTGCACCGGGAGAAGACTCGCTCCGTAAATCGAGGTGTAGAAAAATTCTGTATTATTTAGAGGTTATGTAGAATCACCGTACAATGAAAAAAGGTAGAAAGTACAAAATAGAGATCTTCTTAATCGAAGACAAATGCACAAGGACTCGGTTGACGTCTAAAATGAATTTAACACTGCTCCGGAAGAAGACTCGCTCTGTAAATCGAGGTGTAGAAAAATTCTGTATTATTTAGAGGTTATGTAGAATCACCGTAAAATGGGAAAAGGTGGAAAGTAGAAAATAGACATCTGCTTAATCGAAGACAAATGAACAAGGACTCGGTTGTCTTCTAAAATGAATTTAACACTGCTCCGGGAGAAGACTCGCTCTGTAAATTGAGGTGTAGAAAAATTCTGTATTATTTAGAGGTTATGTAGAATCACCGTACAATGAAAAAAGGTAGAAAGTACAAAATAGAGATCTTCTTAATCGAAGACAAATGCACAAGGACTCGGTTGACTTATAAAATGAATTTAACATTGTTCAGGAAGAAGACTCGTACTGTAAATCGAGGTGTAGAAAAATTCTGTATAACTTACAGGGTGAGTAGAAACACCCTAAAGTGAGAAAAGGTGGAAAGTAGAAAATAGACATCTCCTTAATAGTTGACAAATGTACCATGACTCGGTTGTCTTCTAAAATGAATTTAACACTGCATGGAAGGAGGATAGCTATGCAAATTGAAGTGTGAGTTGGTTCTGTCCTATTTGCAGGGCGGATAGAATCACGGTGGGACGAAAAAACTGGGTAGAAAGTAGATATTTCCTTAATCGACGAGGCATCATCGTGCCAATAAACGTCCCATTTGCTCACCGTTCGCCAGGACAGTACTCTTCGGAAAATTGCACTGCTTCGGGCTGATCCCCGGAGAGATTCAGTGTACATCGCAGAGAGAAATATTTTGCCTGACCAAAGAGGTAACCCGTGTCTCTATCTCGTCCCTGGAACCCTTTTCCCCGCCCCTTTTCTCTCTCTCCTTCTCCAGCCAGAGGCTCGGCCGTCCCTCCTCGCATTTATGCTTACGTGCCTCGTCCAGCTCGCGACGTATCCCTGAATTATTGAACGACACGGGGATCAACCGCGGATCTCGAAACGAGCCTCTCTTTCTCTCTTTCTCCTTTCTCTCTTTCTCTCTGTCCTCTCTCTTCCTCCTTCCTCTGTCCGAGGCAACGCCTCTGCCGGTTAGAAACAGAAATTTTCTCCGTAACAACGGTGACCATTGATTCCGAAACGAACCCGTGCCTCACTCCCAGCTTCCTTATTTGTATTACCTCGGGTACAGTTGACCATAAAAATTATTATAGAAATATGCAATTTAGTGGGAGATTTTTTTACAGGACTTGTATATTCCTACTGTGTTGGAAATATAATTTAACCCTCTGTCTCCAGTAAAAAAAACTTTCATTATGCTATAGAAAATTGATACCACAAAACGTAGTAAATATAAAAAAAAACTTTTAGCTTTAAATAATAAAAAATAAGAAAAGTAACAAAGTCATGCAACGACAAGATCCCAAGAATTTTCAAAGTTTAAATAACCGCAGTATCTACATACAGTCGGGTCCAATGGACCCGCTTGGTAGACAGAGGGTTAATTTTGAGAATGTTCGCTAGAGTGCCTGATATATGGCAAAAGTTTGGTTTTGGTGTAAAATCAGTAGCGGTGCGTGGTTACCTGAAATTTCGGGTACCCGAGCCTCGGCTCGAGTCTGGCAATGATCAATGAAAGTTTATAAATTTCGTGTACCCGCGATTTCGGGTACCCAAAATGGTAGTCGGGTCGGGGTCCCGAAAGTTTGTGCCCTCCTAAAGTTATAAATATGCCCGTAGTAGATGATCGGGCCAAATATAAATATTAGCGGCGGCGCCCTCCTAAAGTTATAAATATGTGTGGAATATGTGATAAGTAGTTACAACCTGATGTAATAATTGTGGTAGATGCAAGTACTACAAGAAGTTTGTTTATACAAAAATCAGTAATACAAAACTAATAATCTGCAATGGTGTGATACAATTCGAAACATTCTGGTAGATGTAAGGGAACTTTGCACTTAACCCGTATTAAACAAGTCGTGAGAATGGCTCCAAGGCTGCGCGAGCTTGTTTACGTTTTCGGCCCAAAATTCTCGAACGTAAGTCGTAGGTTAAGTGGTTAAGAGTAGGGGTGTGCGGATACCCGAAATGGTAGTTGGGTCGAGTCGGGTCGGGGTCCCGAAAGTTTGCAATATTCGGGTACTCGAAGTTATAGTTGTATTTATATAACCATAATGCTGTTTTATGATTTTTCAGTTCAATCTTTTATTTTCAATGGCAGGTTCAGAATGATTTTTGTATTTTTAGAGTAATCGGTTATCAAACTTCGCGAGGAAAAAATATTTTAGAATACATTATGTGAAAGAATGTACGTAAAGGACGTTTCTGTTTCTAGTAAACACTGTCTTACAAGACAAGGACTCTTCGTCCGCACACTGTTCGTATAAGAGCACTGTTTCGTAAACAGTGTTTACTACAAATCGAAATATTATTACAACCGATGATTGGACGTCTTAGTATGCACAGAGTCATAGAGTTATTTATTGCTGATTTGACCGCAGTCTTGACCCAACCTTAACTTTGAGTACCCGAATATTGCAAACTTTCGGGACCCCGACCCAAACATATTTCCCGACCCGACCCGAACCCGAAATTTCGAGTACTCGCACACCCCTATAAAACAGCTTCGAGTGCGAATGGTTAATTTTTCTTTCGCTTAGTTGATTGGATACACGTGTTTTTGAATCGAACATTGTCAATCTGCCGACTGCCAGAACCAATGAAATATATAATAGATAACCAAAACTGTTCTACATTCTTCCAGCGGTCGACCATACCAATCCTGCTTTATATAAAAAGTGTTCGCAAACGTTCTCAAACCGACGAGAACGGTAAAAGCGACGTGCAAGCGGGAATTTCGAGAGGAATCGGTATCTTTGGCGGGTAGGTGGCCTAAACGCGAGAGTGAAACATTTTACGGGTGGCATCCCCTACCCGTGCGACTTTGGACAACCCCTCCGTAGCATCCCTTGCCTGGCATACAAATTCAATAAGCGATAATCAATGCCAGGGCCGGGAGCATAGTCGGCCGAGCAAAAGTCGTTCAAACAGTCAATCAAAAAGCTTCACCTCCAACCTATTTTTTTACCTCTCCCGTTCCACCGGGGATCCTCTCTTTTACCGTGCTTCCCGGGGCTGGTGGCCGACGCTACCGACGCCGACCGACGCCGTTGCATCCGTCGTCGACGTTTCCCCGCTCTCTCTCTTTTTTTTCTATCTCGTTGCCGTTAGTTCGACCGTCTCTGTTTGACGTGACCGGTGTCAAAGAACGACAGAACAGTAACACGCTCTCCTCTACCGATGGAAAAAAAAATGAGGAGGATGAGGAGGGGTGAGGGAATAGGTAGGGGTTGGGGTGGCAGATCGTTCGCCTGGCCGGATTTCACCGCGTGAAACCGTAGAATCACGGGGTCGTCGTTTCCTCGTACCTGGATCTTCTCTGCTGCATCCGACGTGTAAACAAATTGACGTGTGCGCCACTACTTCGGATCCCCGGTTCGGCCATTTACATTGAGATTCCCGTCGAGATTTCTGCTCTTCTTTTTTTTTTCACCTAGACTTTCGATTCCTCGCTTTTTCGACGCCTCTAAAGCCGATGGACCCAACGATCTCACCGGTGCTAACCGATGCTTATCGCCTTTACCGGCTCTGCCGAGAGATTAGAGACAACCGGACACGGTAATGATAGACTCCATGCACCTGTGCTTTACCGATTTGTACTATCCGAGTGCGCTGCAGAGGGTAGAATTTCACGTTTTGTTTTGTTTTGTTCTTTTTATTAGAAATCTCGTGCGAGATTTATTAGCATCTATGGCCAAGCAATCGTTTCTTTAACACGTTCAGCGTTATGTCACCCATATCTGGGTGACGGAATTATTTATACAGAATTGAAAATTAATTTTTACGTTGGTAGATTGAATGTACAAAATTTTCTTACGATCTGAGGAATAGAAGAGGTTTGAAACAGTAATTAATATCACAAAACTAAACTTCTTAGTTTTTGTTATATTATATACAGGGTGAGTCACCTAACGTTTGTACCTCAAATATCTTTGTTGTTTCTAAAGATACGTAAAATATGGTAAGGACAAAGTTGAATGGTACAACGGGGCTGACACGATGCCAAAAAACAAAATTTTGTTTTTGTGCCATTTTTTTTTAGAGATATCAAGGTCACCTTGACTTTTTAAAATGGAACCACCCTTTTTTAAACACACACAATGATAGTCCCTTTCATTACGAATTCAGTGACTATAATTATTCAAGGTCATTCAAGGTCGCGGACAGAGATAACGTATAAGATTTAATATCGATACATGCCTGTAAATGGGCTTTGAAGGAATGTTGAACTCCGTCCGTGACCTTGAATGACCTTGAGTAATTATAGTCACTGAATTCGTAATGAAAGGGACTATCATAGCAGATGTTTAAAAAAGGGTGGTTCCATTTTAAAAAGTCAAGGTGACCTTGAAACTCTCTAAAAAAGTGACATAAAAACAAAAATTTTCTTGGTATCGTGTGTGCCCCTCTGAACCATTCAACTTCGTCCTTCAGACATTTGACGTATCTTTAAAGAAAACAAAGATATTTGAGGTGGCAATAGTTAGTGCCTCACCCTACAATGGTAGTCCCTTTCATTACGAATTCAGTGACTACAATTACTCAAGGTCATACAAGGTCGCGGGCAGAGATAACCTATAAGATTTAACACCGATACATGCCTGTAAACGGGCTTCGAGGGAATGTCGAACTCTGTCCGTGACCTTGAATGACCTTGAGTAATTGTAGTCACTGAATTCGTAATGAAAGGGACTATCATTGTAGGTGTTTAAAAAAGGGTGGTTCCATTTAAAAAAAAGTCAAGGTGACCTTGATATCTCTACAAAAATGGCATAAAAACAAAACCATTCAGCTTTGTCCTTACCATATTTTACGTATCTTTAGAAACAACAAAGATATTTGAGGTACAATCGTTAGGTGACTCACCCTGTATATTGCTTTGATTTTGTGTAATTTTTATGATTGTGGAGTGGGCGCTGAACGCGTTAAAAGTCCCACAAAATCAAAGTGATTGATTAATTCTCATTAAAATTGCAATTCGATTCGAGCAACTGTATTAAGAACAAAATTAAGTTTTAAGGATACACGAATGTTGTAATTTATTGCGATGGATTAGAGTAGAGATGAAGGTGGAGGTATATCGAAGCGGGGAGTATTAAACGAGAAAATGTATAACTGATAAAATGTGGTATATTCAGGAAAATGGTATGTACAAGAATAACTGGTGTCGTATGATCGACATATGAACCATGTATGACCGACATTGGTTGGGGAAGTAGATTAACCCTTTGCACTCGGAGCTATTTCAACTAAAAAACCAAACATTTCTTCTAGCCTAGAATATTTCCATTGTACATAATTTATTTTCATTATATGCGTAAGAAACTGATATAGTACCTCATACAGTACTTAAATGTTTAGTAATTTATTGCATATAAACAAATTTAATCACGTAAAAAATATTCCGAATAATGGGGTAGCAATTTGTAGTGGCACCTCAGAGTCGCCATTCGAGTGTTAAGGGTTAAATTCTCGCTCAATATTTTACTTATTTCACTTGAATATATTTAATTACGCGCAAAGAAGGAACGTCTATAATAGTCGAATGACACATCGACAGTGAGAGTCGAAGACGAAGAATTCTCCGAATATTTACCGACCTTATCGGTTGTTCTCATAACAAAAACTATTAGCCACAGGAATGCGGACGCGTCCTACTTGTATTGAAATTTCTGTGTAAAAGAGAGAGAGAGAGAGAAAGACAATATAATGTTTTGTATATACAGCCGCGTCGGTATTTGAGGTGACGTAGTCGAACTCGAAGAACGCGTTGCTTTGTTTTTCTACTGCACGTGTTGTACTTGATCTTCTCGTCCTTGCTTGTGTTGTCATTAAGTATGACCACTGTCGCTGTTGATTACAAGGTATCGAAGCGAATGGATCGCAAAAAGTGTAGTAATTACACGTGTCTCAAATTCTTGTGCATATTTTACCAGTCGGAAAGAAAGTTGACGCGATTTTTTATTTTCTAATAAAATTTCATGGTACATAATTACTTTTCAATAATAATAATAATATACTTAGGAAAAGTGGGAAATCTTACTTAAGGATGTAAATAGTTGGTTTGTAATTTAGGTTATAGTTAAGGTAGAAGAATATTATGAAAATTGTAACTCTTAGGGGAACAAATACAGGATATATAATAATAATATACTTGATAGCGTGTAAAATGGTTTTAACATATAATAATCATATTCATCAATAATTGTTACTTACAGTACGTCTAAAACTAGAAAATTCGAAGTATTTGAAACAATACAAATTTACATCGGAGATTCATTTGACGCCCTTTAAAAATTAATAACATTTTTGAAATTTTACCAAACGACTTGAGTCTTTTTTAGATGTTAGAACGACTAGTTTACTATGTGATTTACAAAAAGAAATTACATAAAAATTACCATTGGTCGAAATAGCGAAAAAAAAAGTAATGGTCATGATTTTTGACTTTTTGATCTGCGACTATACGGAAAATTTAAAATATGCCATTCGAAGATATAATATCTATTCTCAAGAACCAAAACCATAACCGATATAAGTCAGAACCGATATACAGTGTCTCACAAAAGTATTCCCTCGTCCTCTAAATCCTAATAACTTTCTTAAAATTTGACCACACCACTTTCGTTAGCCACCGTACCTTATAACAGTTATGAGACGTTCTCGGTACTCCATAACTGTTTGAATAACCGAAACCAATATAATAACTGTTTTCAACCTCTGCTCTCAACGGGCCTACGGAAAACCAATCAACAAAAGACACCGATCTACGATGCACGAGAAATTCGACTGCCTCCCTCGCAAACAAGATATTTGCGAGCAAAGAACAGTCCGAGTGTGCGTGCGTCTGAAGACCTCAGGGGGTCTGGTAATAAAGGGAGACATGCGGGTCGTGCGCAAATTAACCCGGGTAATGAAAACACAATGAAATTATAATAAACCAATTGCCGGGTTGATTCGCAGTCCGGGAAGGAGGCCATTCAATAATAAAACACGTACCTACCTACGTTTCGCGTTCGCGCTCTCGCGTTCAACGTTCGCGGTCCACACCTCTCGGTCCTCGTCCTGTTCCGAACACGTTTGTGTACGTTCGTCTGTGTCTGAATGCATCTAGAAGAACGCGCTCTCTCGGTGGCCAGGGGTTCTCCTAGTATATGTGTGCGTGTGTATGTGTAAGCGCGTGTATGTGCGCGTGTGTGTCTGCAAGAGAATTAATTTCTCGAGAGCCTTTATGCTCTCTGACTGACCAAACTACGGGGTTTCTACGGCTCGTCCACACCTGCAGGACGTTCCACGCGCACCCGTGTGAACCGACGTGCATACACACGCGTAGCACGCGTACGGACAGGTGCAGGGGCGCACGCGAACACGCATAATACACGCACGCATACCTTGAGGAACCGCCCCGACGCCGGCGACGGCGTACCGTTGCGAAAATACGGCTCTGGCCACGTGGGCGGGGTATAACGCCGGACTCCTACCTGCCCGCCGGAAGATTATTACAACGAGCGAAATTTCAAAATACACTTATGGCAAGTGTGCACCAGGGGAACCGTATAACACAATGATCAAACACGTCGAGGGTTCGGACCGTCCCGGTGCACTCGACCGACGCCGCGGCACCGATCCCACGACCCAATTGCATCGGTACGTATAAATATTTTCAATGGTCGTTACACAACCAGACCCACCTTAAATTAATAATCGTTTCCCGTCTACTATGTTATTACCGTCATTACGATTACCGTAATTCGCTCGGGTTTTTCAATGGATCTGCGAAAGAATGATTATTATGCGGGAGGCAGTTCATGGGATGGCTGGAATCAATGCCGTTCTTCCGATGTTTGCTTCGATACGGTTCGATGAATATCGTGACACCTTTTTTTGTTCATTGTGGATAGCTTTAGGAATAATTTAGGGAACAGTTGAAGATGGGAGGGTGAACAGTGGTGGAGTTATGGGACGATGAATGTGGCCATGGTGCGCGTAGTTGTAGTGCGAAAGTAATTAACACTAGGTTTACGGAGAATTAACAGGAACAATTTTATATTACTTTATAGAAATTACAAGGATGTATTTATTCGAACTTGTAGTGCGAAAGTAATTAACACTAGGTTTACGGAGCATTAACAGTAACAATTTTACATTACTTTATAGAAATTACAAGGATGTATTTATTCGAACTTGTAGTGCGAAAGTAATTAACACTAGGTTTACGGAGCATTGACAGTAACAATTTTACATTACTTTATAGAAATTACAAGGATGTATTTATTCGAACTTGTAGTGCGAAAGTAATTAACACTAGGTTTACGGAGCATTGACAGTAACAATTTTACATTACTTTATAGAAATTACAAGGATGTATTTATTCGAACTTGTAGTGCGAAAGTAATTAACACTAGGTTTACGGAGCATTAACAGTAACAATTTTACATTACTTTATAGAAATTACAAGGATGTATTTATCCGAACTTGTAGTGCGAAAGTAATTAACACTAGGTTTACGGAGAATTAACAGTAACAATTTTACATTACTTTATAAAAATTAAAAGGATGTATTTATTCGAACTTTTAGCGATTCTTATAATAATGTATAACTAAAGAAATAATTTTACTGAATAGTTTCGTACGAGTGTATCTTTACAATCTTAATATTCGTGAATTAAAAGATTAGTAACCCGTCATTTTAACGGATCGCGTAAACCTAGTGTTAATTGATAGAGAAACCCTTTGGCGTGGAGAATTTATTTTCCTCCTTCCAGTAATGTAGTACTTATTCGACTAATTCTAAGAGAAATTTGTGAAAAGTACAGGAAAAGAAATTTTTTCTTTTGTATTCTATTTATTTATTTGTAGTTTATTTTAATGCGGTCGCATTAACAGCAAGGTCATTAGCGACCACATGGTTTACAGATTACAATTTGTTAAAGTACAAATAGCATGTATATTGACTTTTGTATTCTGTTCGAGACACTTGGTCGTTAACCCCTTGCACTATAATAACGAGCCAGACTCGTGATAAGAATTTCGAATATCTACTAAACATGTAAATTATTAATTTCCTATGAAGCGAAATGAAATTTTATTTTGTTGCTGTCGATATATAGGCATTGGGGAATATACAAGCATATAATAAATTTAGATTTTCTTTTCGTTCTAAGAAATGATGGACGACAATCAAGTTCTAATCACTGTAACCGGAAAATAAATCATAGTGCAAGGGTTTAATAATAATAACGTTTAAAATTAATTAATAAGGGTTTAATATTAATAATGTTTTGAGATTGACGTCACTACCATAAATGGAGAATATTTAGATCAATTCAATGTTCAATCGAAACAGCATAATTTCTACATATGGCCTGTTTATTTTGAAAGTGTTGTAAGTCCATTTCTGTAACAAAAATTGAGAAATCACAAATTAAACAAATAACATTCGTCTATTTTCTTAACGCTAGGTTTAAGGAGCATCAAAACTGACAATTTCTAAGAACTGTATAAAAATAACAAGAATGCATCTATTGAAAGTTTTAGCCACTCTTTCTAGAATATACATATATACACAAAGAAATAAATTTTCTGAATAATTCTTCATAGAAACATCTTTACAATCCCAATAATCACAAATTAAAAATAACCCGTCAATTTGTCAGACCCCTAATGTTAAGTTATTAGAGTTTGAATAGCAACATTCTGTTAAACAATAGCATAGACCTCAAACAATTAAATATCTAAGAAAAAGAGCATAAATCTCAAATAACTCAAAAAATTATAATTTCAATAAACAGTATAGTTGCCGATTAGTGGGCTCATTTTACCAATTTGTGCAGCCCCCGAACAGTGTAATTTTAAGAAAAATTAAGTTTTGAGGTAGGCCTTGTATAATTAACTTTACAGTGAAAATAACTCATATTTCGCCCGATTAGCTTAATAATAATTGAAAGAAATAGCTCGGGGGTGAAGTGGAAAAATTTTTCAAAGTACCAGAATAGCAGCGCAGTCGATGCGAAATTTCGCCGTCGCGAAAATTTGTTTCGCGCAACATCGCGGGTGAGTTTCTGCCCGCGGAGGGTGTTATAGGGGTGCAGGGGGGTTGTATCGCGGGGGCCGGGGATCTTTGTTGCGGTCGGACGTGGTCAGAGACGAGGAAGGCGGCGGAAAAGGGGATATGTTTTCGCAAATGTAGGTGCGGTTCTCAAGCCGCCCCTTATGAAATTATTTCGTCTCTCCCCGTGGGGGTGGGTCCGGAGAACCGTGCGGAGCTGCGGCCGCGCGCGTTGGGAAAATAGCAGCGCGGCTGCAAGAATTATTAGAAAAATTAATTATTTTCCCAGTCTCTTAATTAATTTTACAATTGCTCCTATGTCTCTCTTGCTGTGCCGTTATCGCGGTCTTTTCCCGCGGATGTTCGAGGGAAAGGAAACAACGAGAGAGGATTACGAAACGAGAGAGAACAGAGAGAAAGAGGAGGATAGAGAGAGAGAGAGAGCGGGGGGGAGGGAGAGAGAGTGAAGAACTTTCATGGTTACCTCCCCTTGTTCCCCGTCTTTGCGTTTGTGGAGATTCTACAATTACTGGAAAACTGCCTTTATTAATTATTACGTTGCCTCTGTGGCTTCGGATTTTTGTATCTCATAAATATTCCTTCATTCAGTCGTGAATAATACGTTTATAGGAACTTATACTTATAATTATACTGATATTAAATTCTAGTCTTGACAGTACACAAATACACTCGGAGCAATTATATTTTTACTCAAAAACCAAAGATTTCTTCCGACTGAGAATATTTCCATTCTGTATAATACCTCATAAGTAGACTGCGGATCTTTATGCAAAATAAAAATTGTTGCAAACAATTGCAAGAAGCAGTAACCATGTAAACTTTTCTATTCTTCTTTAAATACCTTAATACGTCGATAACAACGTATTGACACCCTTAAACTATTTTAATGTTTTTACTGTTTTGTGTTGCACCAACTCATTTTTGCCAAAATTGCATAAAGTCTACTCTATGTTTAATAATTTATTAAATACAAACAAATTTAATAACACGAACAAAATTTGGAATATAAGCAATTTTTAATGACACCTCAGATTCGCCATTCGAGTGGTAACGGTTAAATAATAATTGCGAAGATGAAACGAAGATTGCAGCTCACAATTTGTGTTCCTCTGTCACAGGTAATCCAGAAGGAAGCAGAGGGGCCGAACAGTGGTTCACACTTGATCCAAGGGTCCCGTATAGCCAGTCCTTCCTGTAAGTATGTCCTTTCAATGGACTCTCACCGGGTCAATCTGCGATTGATATAAAAGAGTTCGGTAGCCGCACCATGGCTCTCGAATCCCCTGCAAAACCCGCTAAATCACCGAGGGTAAACCAGGCTGAAGATTTGTGTGCCTGTAACCTGAACCCCGATGTATCGCGAACGATTGGGCGGGATAGAAGGGATGATAGCCACCACCTTCCTTCAACCGATATCTTTTCTCCCCAATCGAGTTCCCTGGTCGTGCCACGCAATTTTGCAATCAAATCAATCTTAGGTTTGCGAAACAATTTTCTGACAATTGTGTGCTGATCTAAAGTCCCTTCAACTTCATAGAGTTACCCTAATTTCGTGGTCCTTTCAAAATAATAAACGTAAGGGTCTAAAATTCTGTACCCTCTATTTCAATTTCACCAATCTCGAAGGATCCCTTAAAAAATTATAAAAAAATGGAAAAGCATCTTAAAAGCAGTTTTAAAAATATTTAGATAGTACCTACCATTGTCTTCTAACACTCAAACTATAATTTGTCAAGCACAACAAACGGTGATATTAAAAATTTAAAGAAATTTCAAAAATATTGTATTTGAAGCCGGCATCGATGTTTCCAAAGCTCGACAATTTTTTGAATGGTCACGTTCGAATTGATCGAATTCAACACACTATATCACAGCTTCTACATGTTCTTAACTCTTGCAGAGAATTTTTTCCATCCGCCTTTTCATCCCCTAACGCAAGACACACCCTCATCCGAATTACCGCGAGCGGTAACGAAATTCACAGCTCGCGCTTTGGAATTAAAGTAAACGCGATCGATCCAACGAAACGAAACACGGCTCGGCAGGATCCCCTAAATCATCGATCGAGGAGTTCACCGTGGGGGTTTCTGCGGGGCTAAAAACCCATGGAAGCGGAAAGGGCTTCGCGGTTCCGCGGCCAAAGATTATCCCCTGACTGCCGTCTATTACGCATTTGCCTTGGTCTAAAAAGCCAGGTAATCCCTCGTCGTCTGGAACGAATTTATCGGGGTACTTCGAGGGCGTAGCAGAGCCAAAGCGGGGGTGGAGGGAAAGGTGGAGAGGTTGGAGGGTGTAGGTGGAACGAGAAACGCCAAAGATTTGCTTTTCCGATTGAACTTGCCAGCGTTTCGTCGCGCAAAAGAGACAGGAACTCGCAGAAAGAGCCGGACGATCGACGGCAAAGCTTGGCTGGAAGGTAAAGCGTCTTTCGACGCCCGAACGATCAAAGTCGGAGGAGCTCGTAATCACCAAAGGATGCTCCTTTATGGATTTCTTATTTGGATTCAATTTAGAGCCATCGGGCTGCGTGATTCGCACGGACGAATTGGCATTATCGCGAACAATCGGCTACCTCGATCATCCGATCCAGCAAGCCGCAGTTAATTAGAAAAAGCTTTGCGAATCTCTTAATCGTTTCGTGAATGAATACACGTGACTTTAGACCTCTGTTGTTCTCATACGATTTTATGCAAGACTCTCTTTGAGTTGTTCAAAGACTTCAAATTTGTCGGCTTTTTCCACATTGAAGTCAGTTGAAAACGTTTATATGGTGATCAAAGTAGATTTTCAGTTGGAAGAGTACGTTCCCACCAGAGTAAAGTACAGTAATTCCTCGATCTAAGTCCATTTTCGGTTCCCTGCCGGGACTTAGATCGCGAAGGGACACTATTCTTTTGTGATCGCGTCGACAGCGCCAAACGTAGAAAAGGACATCATGCAAACACGGACCGCGCGGCCGAAGGCGCAACAAAAAATAGCGTATCGGTGAGACAATACTAGTGCAATAATAAAACTTTTTTATTTTTTATTATTTTTTTATGGAACTTTCACAAACATATTCGTGGTATTTTTCTAATGAAAATGATATCAGATATGATATAATTCCGATGATATTTATTTGTGTAATAAACGATGAAAGTTTTAGACGTAAAGAAGGACAGGGAAAGGAAAGAAAGAAACGACAAGAGTCGTGGCCACCGGCACAGTTCTAAGGCCCGCGTCTCCTTCCATCGTTCATTACACAAGTAAATATCGTCGGAATTATATCATATTTGTTATCATTTTCATTATAAAAATGCCACGAATATGTTGATGAAAGTTCCATGAAAAAATAATAAAAAATAAAGAAGGATTAGTGTGATTCACACCGACCCAGGATTAGATTACGCGGCATGTTTACACTGCTCGGCGACCGAGGCAGCTCGAGTTCCGCAGTGGAAGGAGTAGGCCAAGGGACATAGATCGCAACGTTCCGTTGGACTTAGATCGTGGAATTATTATATTTGGTTGTACAAAATTATTTAAAAAATCCAAAATATCATAATCTGAATAATTAATACATACACAATATTTTCTGCTGGTTGAGAGAACATTTACTCAATTATTCCACATGTTTGCTAGTGTAAAAATATTAAAAAATGTCTTTTGGTCTTTCTGACTGCACTGAAAGGTAGATGTAGCATAATTCGGTGCATACAAGTGAATATCATCGACTAAAAATAATATATACCTATAATTGATGATTAGACGAATATTTCGTGCACAAATGTGTTTCAGAAGAAAAATTCTTTGGGCTTCGCGAGGTGTATGAAACATGAGGGTAGTTTCGGATGCGCCAGACACGACGCATCGAACGATCGCTGAACTGTAACGGTGTCGTTTTGCATCTGGAAACTTCATTGGAGCTCGTAACGATCCGGCATCCCATTCGACTAGAGTTCTGCAGCGATCAGAGACAATGGGGTCATCGAAACGTTAAGCAATCACATTCCTATACGAAGGGACAGGTATAAAGTTTTATGCAGGCGCGAGAGGAGCACGGGATTAGAAAGACAAGGAAACGCACGGAACATTGTCGCACATATTCCTAGAATGTATTCATCGGAAGAGAGAGAAATAGAAAGAGAGAGCAGTAGCAGGATCGAGGGAGTGGAAGAGAGGGAGATAGAGAGAGAGTCGAGGCAAGTTATCCAGTGGGATGGTCTTCTACGGCGCAGGGTAATATCCACGTGGCGCCATATTGCTGATTAACATATGCATCCAATACTCCCCGGTTTACTCGAATGCAAACACGTCAGACCGGCAGCTATCTCTCCTCGTAACGTTGTATAAAGCTCCGATTCAAACGGCATATTAAAGGTCGACTTATCCGGCCGTGAAGCGTTCCGCGAACTATCGTCCCCTAAGGCGACCGGCACCCGGAATCACTCGCCATAAACGATAGATAAGGTCCAGACTTGGCCGAGTGTCGGATGCTCGAATTGATGGCTGTTATTACACCGGGAGCAATACAACCCCCATCATTTTCTTTATCGCATCTTTTTTACCCTCCGTTGAAAAATCGGCAACCCTTAGCCACCTTTAAATCGTCGAACTTAACTGTGGACTGAGGTGCAAGCATGAAGTTTCACTATACCATTTAGCACTTTGATCGCCGTGTCGCCCATATTTGGGTGACAGAATTATTCATAAAGAATTAAAAACTAATTTTTACTTTGGTAGATCGAGTGTGACAAAATTATCTTACGATCTGCTAAATGGAAGAGGTTTGAAACAATAATTAATATCAGAAAATTAAACTTCTCAATTTTTGTTTTGTTAAATAAATTGCTTTTGTTTTGTGGAATTTTTGTGATCGTCAACTGGGCGATCAGCGTGTTAAATTGTACAGTCATCTCAATGAGGATAAATCTCAAACGACAACCCTTAGCCACCTTTGGATCGTCAAACTTAACTGTAGACTGAGGTGCAAGGATGAAGTTTCACTATCTAAGGTTTAAATGATATAGTCATCTCAAAGAGGATAAATCTCAAATGACAACTCTTTCTTCGAAAATGAAAATTTTATAAAAATTGTATGAAACATTTCTGGATCGTCTACAACGTGTTCCAGAATTATAATATATTCTAAACGCGTAAAGATCCACAGTCTGATCGAACTTAAACGATCTACTAAATGCATTTTTCTATAGAGGAAGCATAAAAAGTGGGAGAATCGCTTCTCCAGCGTAACAGATCCGATCGAAACGATGTGCAAGACTTTAGAAACATTTACTACGCGTGTCAGAATTAAAACTGTACGACGATCAACCTATTAATCGAACTGTATGCAATTTAAACGAGATAAATTCATTCATCCTTCAGCAAAAGGCTCAGCCTCAGCAGGGACAATTTCCGCTGGGTGTTCGTAAATTTTACGAAACCGATGTTTGACGCTTCAGGATCGTTCACATCAGCTCTCCTACTAGATGGAGTATAGTCAAGGAGTATAATCGGGATGTCGGTCGTTTTCCTGAGATTAAATCCGCTGGACATCAGAGGCGATGTAGCGAGACCGGCGGGACCCGGTTTTTTGCGTTTAATTCGCCATCGTCGAGGTGAAATTTCTCTGAAACCAGATCCCCTCTCCTCCAATGTGTTTTTCCCGACCACCGACTCACTCGCATCTCTCTCTCTCTCTCTCTCTCTCTCTCTCTTTCTCTCTTTCTCTCTTTGGTCGATCCGCCTTCATAACCCGGGCGATATTGAGAGATGTACGGGTATAACAGGTAACGAATGCGGGATATACGTCGGGACCGGATGGATCATCCCTCGGTAAGTTTCGACTTCCGTTGAAAAGAGAGGAAAAGGATTCTCTCCGCGAGACAGCGGGTCCGCGCATCCTTTCCCCCTTTCTAAATTTTTTGCCGGTCTGGCCGCGTCTCAATTATAGCAAGCCTTGCTTCGACTGGCACAGACGAATTCCAATTAGTCGCCGGGTGGCCCATGTCGCGGGGACCTCGTATGGGGTTTCCCGGATTCTGTACGAGTTCCTTTCATGGAGCGACTCGTTCATTTGCCTTTCGTCCATATACTCGTCTCTCTTTCTCTCCTCCAAGCCTCTTCCCTCTCTCTCTCTCTCTATCTATCTCTCTCTTTCACCCCCTTTCCCTGGAGCTCGACCCTCTCTCTTCTTTTTCCGCAAACGGTCCCTCTCTCTCTCTCTCTCTCTCTCTCTCTCTCTCTCTCGCACTTTCTCTCTCTCTCTCGCTTTTTCCTTGAACCCAAGCTACCCTCGGGGAGTTTTCTATGCAATGCTGGACGGCTGGATTAGTAGGGCGTCAAAGCCAGCTACCAAGTTAGTTCAAAGTGGGCGCGAGAACTAAATACGCTTCCATCTCATCGTACTCCCGCACGGATACTTTTGCTGTTTTTGTCTTCTTCAGCTTCCTCGAAGACGCGAGACGCTTTTCCAAAATTGTATCACTTAATGTTACCAAAGGTACAGTACTGGTCGGTAAGCTACGGAATTGTTTTCGCGGTGAGATGTGGGTTTGTTCCGTTATTAGCAGGTCCATCGAGTCCTGTGAACGTTTTCAGCACTTATTGGGGGGAGACAAATGTTTTTATAATCTGTATAAGATACAAGAAGACTCGAAGGGGGTAGAATGTTGATCTTTACGGAGAATAATATTTTGTTCTGTGTAACTTGATTGTTTTCAGGAATATTCATCGTTCGATCAAACATAATTAAAAGGGACGTGACATACAGGGTGTTCACGCTATCACTAGTCAGCGTTTTTCTTGCAAATAATAAATATTAGAAAAAAATGATGCAGAAAAAAGTAATACTGTTTTTGGTAAGTAACAAGGTGACCTTCAATTTTTTAAATGAAATGCAATGTATTCTTTTATATAATTTGAAAGCGTGAGTCAAGACAAATTCACTCGTATACAACGCAATGACCTTCAATGTCATACAAGGTCAAAAATGGCGGTAAAATTTTTAATATTCCGTAGGTAACATTTGGCAATGATATTATTCGCGATACACAACCCCCAGTAATGTAAACGACTTGCAAAGGAATGTAATTAATAGAGCCGAAATATGCAGTCGTGCACAAGAATGTTATATTGGACATTTACTATAGCCTCGTCGATAAAGTATACTTGTAAACGCATTAGTACGAAACGTTCAAAATGTTTCTTCTATGTGTGACCTTGTATGACCTTGAGAGTCATTGTGTCGTATAGGAATGAATTTGTCTTGACACACGCTTTCATATGGTATGAAAAAATATATAGCATTCCATTTACAAAAATTGGAGGTCGTTGCTGGCAAAAAACAGTATTACTTTTTTCTCATTCATTTTTTTCTAATATTTATTATTTGCAAGAAAAACCCTATCTAGTAATAGCGTGAGCACCTTGTATGTATATTCACGTTATACTTTTCGATCTAAAAAGCTAGCGAATTCAATCGTACCGAAAAATATTCTCCGAGCGCCGGTCTTTTTCCGTAAAGTAAATATCGGGGGCGTAAATCCGGTGATTCGGTGAAACAATTTAGTATTTAATTGCGCGAGCATAATGAGCGCTAGCGTTGGGACCCGGCGAGCTTATTTTTCCGTGGCGCGTTGAAAATTCGTCAGCGGGCTAGTTGATTGAATTACTATGGTTTACATATGAACGGTTCATCCGCAGCGGCCGCAATGCGCCATTAAATATTTATCGGGCAAGTTAATGCAGTGATCATTTAGCGGCGTTCACGGATTCGCGCTCGGCGCTCGGCGACAGAGGCAGCCTCTATACCGTATAACTGCGCGTGCCGCGGCAATGAAATTGGAAATTGGAAGTGTACACCGCGCGGTCGAATGATATAGAAGCCATTTCTCGTGACACCTCGAAATTGGCTTCACGGTATTATTAGTTATTGCCACGCCGGTGTACACACAATTCCCGTCGAGAGAGCGTTGCGCCAACCCGGGGTTTTGTTCAAGAAAACCGCGGATTTCTTTATTTTTCCTCCCTCTTCCTCTCCCCCCTCTCTCTCACCCTTTTTTTCCAGTCTTCGATCTACGATTTTCAGTTATTCAGAGTTCCAATCAATTTTCCAATATTTCAGAAATTTTGCTTCGTGGCAAACTCTATACGTTCGCTTCGGCTAAGAAAATTGAATATTGTGTACGCTGTTATTTAATCTTATACATTATTTTGCAATACTAAAAAGAGGATGTGTTTTAACTGGGAAGACTGTAAGGAAGATTCCTATGGCGATAGAAAAACTATTGAGTCAAATTGTTCATAAGAATTGGAAATCTCTTCTTTGCTTCTGCTTTAAATGAAGAATGACCGTTTGAAAACTAAGTGTTACTTTTTCTTTATGCAATATCTTTTAGTGCACCTATTGTGCTAGAAAGACTGCAAACAAAAGATTGCTGTGGCAGTAGCAAAATTATTCAATCAAGTAATTCAAAGAAATCTCTTCTTTGCTTCTTCTTCAACACTAGAAGTACCGAGCCCTAACCGCTACTGGTGTATATTGCCTTATAATGACAAGAGTGCATTTATTCAGATTTCGTACAAATTTTTGTTCAAATACGTACTTTAATAGAGAAGTTTACTAAAAATATTACTCCTGGAAACATATTCATAATTTCAATGTTTGTAAAAGAAAAAATTAGAAAATAGACAATTTGACTGGTAGTTCTAGCGTTAAATTAAGAACGACCATGTAGAAACAGAGCGTTATTTCTTTTCTATGTAATATCTTTTAGTGAACCTATTATGCTAGGATGACTGCAAACAAGATTGCTGTGACAGTAGAAAAATTATTCAGTCAAGTCGTTCATAGAAATTTGAAATCTCTCCTTTGCTTCTCCTTTAACACTAGAACTATCAAGCCCTAAACGCTACTGGTATATGTAGCCTTATAATAAGGACAAGATTGCATTTATTCGGATTTCGTACAATTTTTGTTCAAAAACGTACTTTAATAGAGAAGTTTACTAAAAATATTACTCCTGCAAACATATTCATAATTTCAATGTTTGTAAAAGAAAAAATTAGAAAATAGTCAATTTGACTGGTAGTTCCAGCGTTAATTTAAGAACGACCATGTAGAAACAGAGCGTTATTTCTTTTCTATGTAATATCTTTTAGTGAACCTATTATGCTAGGATGACTGCAACCAAGATTGCTGTGACAGTAGAAAAATTATTCAGTCAAGCAGTTCATAGAAATTTGAAATCTCTTCTTTGCTTCTTCTTTAAATTAAGAACGACTATATAGAAACAGAGCGTTATTTCTTTTCTATGTAATATCTTTTAGTGAACCTATTATGCTAGGATGACTGCAACCAAGATTGCTGTGACAGTAGAAAAATTATTCAGTCAAGCAGTTCATAGAAATTTGAAATCTCTTCTTTGCTTCTTCTTTAAATTAAGAACGACTATATAGAAACAGAGCGTTATTTCTTTTCTATGTAATATCTTTTAGTGAACCTATTGTGCTAGGAAGACTGCAAACAAGATTGTTGTGGCAGTAGAAAAATTATTCAGTCAAGCAGTTCATAGAAATTTGAAATCTCTTCTTTGCTTCTTCTTTAAATTAATAACGACCATGTAGAAACAGAGCGTTATTTCTTTTCTATGCAATATCTTTTAGTGAAAAATTCATGTTCGATATTCTGTTATTATTTCCATAATTTCACGTATATTGTCAGTAGACTGTGGATTTGATTATGACAAGAATGAGTGGACGCAGTAGTAGCTGCAACATGCAATTTTGTTGACTGCATCAATAAAATGATACTAGACAGTTTCCCACTGTCTCTCACGATTTTCTGAGACGTTCTTCGAACACCTGTCAAATAACATTTATTTTTTGAAGCCGTGTCGCTTCTCCTTTCCTTTGAACGCCCATACAACTAGCTTGAAAGAAACGATTCACATGTTCTCCCCCTATTTACGGTATCGAAGCATTTCTTAACTATACCATACATACCTGGGAAAACTTCTCGAGTATCAACAGAATATTTTTAGCATATCTTTTGTTTACAATATTAATAGAACTCGGGAAATATGTCCAGAAGCGTCGGGACGTTGTGGGTGCTAATTGGAAAGGGCTAGGGCTCATCCCCGGGCGTAGTTGATTTTATAGAAAACAAACAGAAATGCGACTGATTATAACAGTTATGTGAAATATTTCTCTGTTTGCTCCGGTGATTACCTGCTTCCATCTAGGAACCGATTCTTCAAAATATGAAAAATTCCCAACGACTTACTAATATCTGTGCAAACATCTGAACTTTTCCGTGGATGCTTTCAATCAAACCGGCAGTCACAACCGGAGATTAAATCAGATATTGATGGTCAATATTTATCAACGAAGTATGGATTTTTCTTTCTGTTTCATATATGAGTGTGGGAATTTTTTTCCCACCCGTTGCTTCTCAACAGACCGTGGATTTTATACAATTTACGGCAAAAGCGAGTTGGTACAATTTAAAATAATGAAGAATTAAGAGCATCCAAAGATGTTGATATATTATTTTCAATTTATCAAGATCATTAAAGGGACAAAATCTATTTTAATGCGTCTTTTGCTTGTTGCAATCGATCTAAACAATTTTTATTTTGTATAATAAATAGACTGCAGATTATATACATTCATAACAAAAATTAGTAGGTGTAATTTAAAACAGTAAAATAATTAGAAGAATTTCAAGACATTTTTACATTATTTTGAACCGATTAAACACAGTAAGAGAGAAATTAAATTTTTATTTTACCCCAGATTATTGCTATTCAGGTAGAAAGTTTTTATTTTCCATAAAGTTCCACAGTCTAATAATAATTATATTTGTCAATCCATTCTCAAGCATATACGGTTTAGGCACCACAAATCTGTATCGTTAATTTCTCTGAGTAATATATAAAAGAAAATAAAAAATCTCGTGTATTCTTTCACAGATTCTCGCGACAAAAATTGTTGCGATGGTTTCAGAGGAATCATGACGAATCTGTTACCATCAGACTCCAAAAGTATCATCGCTAGAAAATTGGAAGATCGATCGATGGCTGCGAGCATGGCAAGACAAAGTATCTTTAATCCCGTTCAGCTGCTCAATTACGGCCCTCCCTCGGAGGCAGGGCCGACATTATTCAGATCAAAATATATTTTCGCCGTGTTCCCGCGGCACCGGCTCACTTTCCTAAAGTTCATTTCCGCCTGCGGCTCCGAATTAGACGCTAACGAATCTTTACGTCCCACCTTTCGTCGCGCAGTCTTCTATGTCAACGCTGCCGGCAGGTTTCTAGCGTTTGGTGTCCTCTCCCTCTCTCTCCCTCTCCCTCTCTCTCCCTCTCTCTCTCTCTCTCTCTCTCTCTCTCTCTCGCTCTTTCTCTCTCTTTCTCTGTGTCCCTCTTACTCGCGTGAAAATGAGAAGCATTTTCGTGGCTGCCGTGAGTTCTGTCCCTCTTCTTCCCTCCCTTATTCGCCCACTCACCCCCCTACGAACAGCACCCCTCCTCCATCGCCGGGCTACGAGTTATTGCGTTAAACCGCGTAACTAGGGGACGAACGTGTACGTAACTCGCAGCGTATTAACGCGCGACACGCGGCAGTTTCTTGCGAGAACTTTGGAATCAATCAGCGCCCGGCACGGACGCATTCGAGAGAATTAATATCAGCGTCGCGAGCGACATCCGCGTCGCGACATAATCCGTTTAGCACCCGGCAAGGAGACACGGCTCCCAGCCGGCTGACAAACGAAAAGAACGAATCCTGAAGACGTCGTTACTCACAAACGTCAATTTTAAACCGATCGCGGACGTTCTGAACCTTAATTAGAGCCTTGACACTGTCTAACCACCTACCACTGCGAGTCAAATGACCATGTTTCATATTTTTTTATTTCAGAATTATTTAAGTCATCGAGCTGCTTCCATTGGAAATGATTATACACAGTGCTTTATGCGAGTATACATTATAATAAAAATCCCACAAAATCGTATTTCAATTATTCTGTTTCTTACGCTTTAACACTAAACCTACCACGGTCCAATGACCGGGCTTATATTTTGCAATGACTAAAATTATAAAAATTCTTTTATGAAAAATACTGGAATAAATCTCATGATCTAAGCATCTATTTACATTGAAAATTACGGACAATCTTAATAAATTTAGTGTTCCGTTTAGCACCCGGCAAGGAGACACGGCTCCCAGTCGGCTGACAATCGAAATGAACGAATCCTGAAGACGTCGTCACTCTCAAACGTCGATTTTAAACCGATCGCGGAAGTTCTGAACCTTAACACTTTGCCGTCCACACGTCTCGTAAAAATTTCTTCGCTTGGCGCCGGCCGTTCTTGAGGTTATCGGGTGATTATAAATTTTCAAGTTTTACTAATGTCATCGTTACCTCTCATGAGTTTTCAATCCTGCCCCGTATTTTATCATGAAATTTGGAAGATATACATATGTTAATATTAAATATTAATAGTACATAGTAAATAGTAAATATTAAATAATGCGCAATTAACACTATACCATCCAGGATACCACTGTGGTGTCGCTGTTCTTACAAGACAAGGACTCTTCGTCCGCACACTGTCCGTATAAGAGCACTGTTTCGTAAACAGTGTTTACCACAAATCTAAATATTATTATAACCGATGTTTGGACGTCTTAATATGCACAGAGTCATGAGTTATTTATTGCTGATTTGACCATAGACTTGCCCCAACTTAAACTTTCAGTACCCGAATATTGCAAACTTTCGGGACCCCGACCCGACCCGACCTGACTACCTTCTCGAGTATCCGAAATCGCAGGTACCCGAAGTTTATAAACTTTCGTGATCCCGACCCGATCCCGAATGAATTTCCTGACCCGGCCCGAACCCGAAATTTCGAGTACTCGCACACCCCTCATTAAGAGCAACAGGAAGACTATCGTCTTTACAAAAAGTGCGGTCCTAAAAATATTGTTACGACGATATGACGTTGCTTCCCCTGAACATATCGCAGAGGATCCGTCCGATCGATGGATTTAAAAAAAGACGGCTGTTGACAAAAAGAAGGAAGACAGATAGAAGCGAGACAGCAAATCGAACAGACGTGTCGCTAAATCAATCTACATTAACCATTGTATAGTTTCTAATAAATAAGAGTTGAAAGCTAATTATTAATTATGAGTTCACCAACGGGAAGTGGGCGCATTTTACGGAACGGTCGGAGCATTGGTCGCAACAATATGATTAAAAAATTCATAAATAAAGTAGAGAATAGAGTCTCGCACGTACACACCGGACGAAGCATATGCATTCTTAGATTTGCCTAACTTATGCCATAACGTAAATGAAAATTGCACTGCTTTACAGAGGGCAGTTACAAAAATCGAAAAATATAATTCGAGCCTATATAAACCATATGCTTATGTTTTCTATAAATTGAATATATAATATTCGCATTCTTCACACACTGAACTACAATAAAATAACACGAACACCCACGCTAACCACATAGAAATCGAAATCTGAATAGAGGACAGGATGAAACGGCACAAATTCGTGTAATAATCACTATTTAATTAAATAGAGTTCCCAGATGATCTCCAAGCAGCTAATACGCCTTCGTAGATATTAAATCCCTTCAAAAGGAAACCAAGTGTCCCCCTCCACCTCCTAGCGGTGTTTCATTTTTCGTCAAAGATCGACGGGATATGACAAAGGGGATGGTTTGCTCCTATAAAAAAGTCGATATCCATGAAGGAGAATTACGCCGGTCAATGGGGGGTGGGGGTAGGGGATGAAAATCCTTAAAGTTCGTCTTCCAACCACTGTCTCTGTCTCCGACCTCGTCCTTTATAAGAATTTGATCCCTCGGACGGATTATATGTATCGTGGACGATGGGGTGGTCAAAGTTTTGTCCGTTTGTAACACGTCCTCCACGTTGCAGAGATAGAAGACACTTTTCCGGGTGGTTTATCTTCCGGCAAACGCGACATATAAACATCAATTCAATGTATGAAATCTGTCAAAATGAATTTCGCCTGGGAGTTACCGGTGACCGTCATTTTTCTTCCGGGCGGCGAATACGATCTTGATGTGAAATATCGTTGTATTATTGCCGTGGCGTGTCCGGGGCTGCGTTCCGACCGTCTGGAAAATCGACCATCGTTTTTCGGGAGATTCTTCGACCGTAATTATTCGCCCACGTGATTTTTTTTATTGCACGTCAAATCAACTCGAAAATGATCCCTCTACTCCTGTACTTGATAGCACATTTTTTAGCAATCTGGAAAATTTTTTAAATCACGGTTAATTAGACCACTTTACTTTTTAAATAACCTACTAATCCTATTTCAATTTTTCCTTTTAATTTTCCACATAGCAACGCCCAATATTAAATTTGTTGGGGAGTATTATTATTTCTTAAGGGATCTTCACTCATACTTGGAAGATTAAATTTTTGTTATACAGGGTGTTCAGGCTATTACTAGCCAGCATTTTCTTGTAAACAATAAATATTTGAAAAAAATGGAAGATGAAAAAGTAATACTATTTTTTGCAAGTAACGTAATGTCGTATGTGATTTTTTTGTATTTGCACTATTTTCATGAAAATGTCGGTGACCTCTAATTTTTGTAAATGGAATGCTATATATTTTTTCAAACCATATGAAAGCGTGTGTCAAGACAAATTTATTCGTATACGACACGACTTTCAAGGTCATACAAGGTCACACATAGAAGAAACATTTTGAACATTTCGTACCAATGCGTTTACAAGTATACTTTATCGACGAGGCTATAGTAAATGTTCAATATACTTCCTCGTGCATGACTACATATTTCGGCTCTATTAATTACATTCTTGTTAGTTTCTTCTAACGTTATCCGAAACATTAATGCACACGATTACTTTAGTTTCCTTGGCAAATCGTTTACATTTCTGGGGGTTGTGTATCGTGGACGATACACAACTTTACGAAATATTCAAAATTTTCCTGCCATTTCTGACCTTGTATGACCTTGAAGGCCATTGCGTTGTATACGAATAAATTTGTCTTGGCTCACGCTTTCAAATTATATAAAAGAATACATTGCATTTCATCTAAAAAATTAAAGGTCACCTTCATTTCTGAGAAAATAGTGCACACACAAGAAAATTACATACGCCATTATGTTACTTACCAAAAACAGTATTACCTTTCCCTATATTATTTTTTTCTAATTTTTATTATTTCCAAGAAAAACGCTGGCGTGAACAACCTGTATACAAATTAAACAGCGCAGAACACTCGGAGATATTTTATTTTATTTCGATCAGTCAGATAGTATGTGTATTTTTTTATTTGATTGTGTTAAGGTGTACGGTACTAAGGCCAAAGTGTTTTATTTTTGTATGTTTCCCTGGAACAGATCAAGATCTTGCGGTTCAAATTAGAATTGACGTACAACAGAGGGAATTTAAATCGAGAACCGAATTTTATCTTTTTGTAGCCGGGAACTGTTAAAATCGACCGACACGATTTATTCAATTAATACTGTGCTGTGAAAGGGTTAATCAAAGCTAACAGTTCGAACGACCGAAAAGTATTTGCGGCAGAGAGAACCGTTGATCGCGATCATGCAACGCGACTGAAATGTTTTATTGGTACGATAGCGATACACCTTTACGGTCACTCGAAGGCAATAACCAATTAACGTATCAATAAAACCAATTAGAGGTGGCCTTCTAACGCGACTCGTGAGAACTGTGGAATTGAACCTGCATTATAAAATTTCTCGACTGATCTCGCCGAATTATTCCACCTATAGCGTCTATCTAACACATAATGTACAATTGTTTATTCCACTCATTGACTCCTTATTAAATCCCTATCAATTAATTTTTAGACATCTTACTGTAAAACAGCACAGAGGCTAAACCAATCATCTTCCAAAATCTTTAAAAATAATTCCACTGTTCTAAATAATATTCCAATGTTTAAATTATTAATTTTTACAAAATACAAGATACATCAATTAAAAAATAAAAAATTGTTTTTAAACTTACATCCACTATTCACTTCTCTGAAAATTAAAATATCTTTTAAATCAATAATTTCTATCACGAATACCTCAATAATTTGTTTACTAAGTGAAAAATTGCGCTAAATATTTTGTAAAAATTTCGAACGGTAGTTTTCGAAGCGGTCTACAAAGTGGAATTTATTTTCCACGTGTAAAAACTTCTACAGTTGAATTTCGATTCGTCGGATGTCCCGCGGATCGTGATGGCGCCAGTAAATCGCGATTTAAAACCGGCCCGCGCTGTCTCGAGCCGATTAATCACTCAATGACTGACTCGACCGAGCATCCGTCACTATTTCGACGTGGAGGTGAATTTTTCTGCTCGTGCAGGAGGATCATGAACCGCGGGAAGAGTGACGATCGCATCGAAACGCATCGAAACTGAGACGGCCGGCTATTACTCAGCCACGCCGTCCACCAATTAAATGTAAATGTTTGTTTATGTGTTTGCCCGACACCGGGGACGTTTATCGATGCCCCCTACATCGCGTTACACGATTGGCGGCGACGTTGTAAATCCTGGAAATGAAATTACACACGGGAAAAACCGGCTGCTAGTTCGAATTCTAATCCATTCACGAATTTCTCTCTCGGATATGTTTAAACAAACATTCGTTCCGACAGTGACACGATCCCGAAATGTACAAGATTTGTTTGGTAATTTTTACGGCACGATAAACATTAGAATTATTACGGTACAATACGAATAATTATTATAATACGAATACGTTCTGTGTCCGCCACAAATTGCAAACTACACAAGATTTGTTTGGTAATTTATACAACAGGATAATCATTGGAATTTCAAGAAGTGGAAATTAATCAATGATAGAATTTGTTTTTGTCGTCCACGTTTGTAAATTAATGCGGTAAAATATAGGATTATAATATAATGAAAATAACGAACGATGGATTTGAATGGATTGAAAAATTCGGGGGAAAAATGTTTAATTTGCAAGAGTTATCGGATTGAGATTTTGATGTAATTATCGGGGCAATTTCATTAGCGGAACGTTAAGAAACTCATTTAATTTCCGGGACAGGCCGATAACGATCGCGCGCCGCTGGAATATTCCCTTTCGGAAGGGCGGCCGCAATGTTCGAAAATTCGCGAACAAACCGAAATATATCGAATAATCGTGGCGCGGTGACATTAACGTTTACACACCGTGAATAGTCGTTCTAATTGGACCGCCATTCCCGTAAACAGATTACATTGAAATTGTTTTCCAGTCGCACGGGAAATCCCGGGGCAAGCGCGAGCATATTTTCCAAAATAGGATCACGTTCGTGCGAGTAATTCGCTATTTTACGGTGTCCGTTAAACGTTGGAATTTTTTCCTAAATCTGTTGCAATCGTCGTTTAACTCGCCATTAGCAAGAGTACCCTAATTTCAACCACCGTGTACATTCGCAAAGAAAAATAATCGCAACGATGCTAATGACATGAATTAATTCTTCACACTGTCCAATCGCAATTTTGCGTTTTGATAATCAGTAGACGATGTTCACAATTAGATTTTTGTGCACTCAGCACGAATCTGAAAGTCGTTTTTCTCCATCAACGACAATTCTTGAGAAATTGAATTTTTTAATAGTAGGTCACATTTTTAACAATATATGGGAATTTGTTCTGCTTCAACAACAAAAGCTATGCGAATGATTTTTATGCAGAAAAATTCTCTAGATTCTGAAAGATATCATGGCATATTTTTTTGAAATGTTAGATACAGGGTGGAAATTATAAAGCGTTACAGAGGAATGTCTCCAAAAATATTGATTATACGCAAAAATGTTTCAGATTTCTTCTTCTTTTTTCCGGTGGACACTCGAAGGTGAGGTGAAGGTCAACTCTCTTTTTTCAAATGGAATGATATGTTTTTTTGTCCACCACCAAATAGTGCGTTTTAAGACGAATTCAATTACCTATGACTCAAGGTCATTCAAGGTCAACACTTGCAGGAAAATGCAGAAAAGGTGTAATCGTTTTACTTTACTTCAGTTCGTGCCTTCGAACTTTCACACCAAAACAATAAAATGTGTTCAATATCAGCATTACTCTGGACAACATCAAAGTCATTATCAATGACATAAAAACAAACGTATTTATCCATTACTGTGCTTTTTTGCAAGATAGTCTGTTTGCTTTCATTACTAGTTTTGAACACATAGTAAACTGAAGTACAAATAAAACGATCACACCTTTTCTACATTTCCCTGCAAGTTTAACCTTGAATGACCTTGAATGACCTTGAATGACCTTGAATGACTTTGAGTCATAGGTAATTGAACTCATCTTAAAACGCACCATTTGATGTTGGATAAAAAACATATCATTCCATTTAAAAAAAAAAAGTTGATCTTCACTTCACCTTGGAGTGTCCACCGGGAAAAATAAAAGTCCCACCGCATGATGCCCCCCACGGTACTGAACAACTATCATCTGATACATTTTTGCGTATAATCGATATTTTTGGAGATATTCGTCTGTAACAGTATAATGTCTACGCTGAATATTTAAGTATGTTTAAACAATTCTTCGAAAGAATAATCTCTTGAGGGGAAGTGACGGGATATCTTTAATACATCAATCTTGTCTTACATTTTCCAATTTATACAATAAATTAAGGGTCTGGAGGACAATCGGACTGCTAGAATGAAAAAGACGTGCAGTTGTCAGTGATACTAAGTGTCTATGAGTTGTCCCCTCCACCTCCTCGTAATTAAGAGGAGGGAGAATCCTGCGAATTAGAGGAGAATTTTAAACGGTGACTGACTTGACCTCGAAAGATCAAAGGATCAATGGGATGTGCTAGCATTACGGGCCGAAGTAATCGCGGAACCCTCGAAGTAGGTCGACGCCCACGGGTCTGGGGTAGTGGTTCAGGCATCGGAAGGTAATTAGATGAAGGACCAATAAGATGGACCGCGATTTATGTAGTGTTAAACGCGCGGTCAACTGCGCTGCACGACCCTTAGCTGCCTGGATCTTTACTTAATTGGAAACCCAGGGAGTTTCCGAACAGTTTAACTGGCCTTCGGCGTTATCGTCTAGCCATCGTAACGGCGGATGTGTCCACCCTCGACTATCACTTCACTAAACTGGTTGCGTTCTCCTCAAATTGATCGTTTAGTCAGAAAATATTCGTCAGAGTCTGCAATCTTCCTCGAATAAATTTTCTTTGAATGTTGCTGTTCAAACTCGAAAGATTGGTCTGCTGAGACGATTTTTTAACATCTGCTGAGACGATTTTTGAAAAATTAGTGAGTAAAGATCTTTGTAGATAAAAGAGATTATTTTCTCCTTGGTTCGTGTGTTCAATTATTTAATGATTTTTACTCGACAAAATTTGATGGATAGTTATTGTCGCCGCTTGAAAATTAGATGGATAGACAACAATCGTTGCAAAAAATCACTTTTGAGTTTTTGTCCGGGATTGGGGGAATTTATTAATAAAAGAAATATTGACAAAAGAAACATTAGAACCAGATTAAATATAATAATATATTTGGCAGCTGCTTTGTAATCCACTCTCTGATCGGAAACGATTTCATCCCGAACGCAAATTCTCCAAATGATTAAAAAAGAACTTAACCGAACAAAATCGATATAAAATAAATAAATAAAAGTACAGGGAAGTAGTTTATAGAATCAGCAGCTGTAACATTGAATCCAGAAACAGATTGAAGATAACAACGGACTTGGCAGTTTTGTAATCCACTGATCGGAAACGATTTCACCCCGAATGCAAATTCTTCAGTGAATTAAAAAAAAATTTAACCGAACAAAACTGATATGAAATAAATAAAAAAATACAGAGAAGCAGTTTATAGAACCAGGAGCTGTAACATTGAATCCAGAAGCAGGTTGAACGTAACAAAGCACTTGGCAATTTTTAATCCACTGATCGAAAACGATTTCACCGCCAATGTAAATTCTTCAATGAATTAAAAAAGAATTTAATCAGACATAACCAATATTAAATGAATAAAAAAAATACAGAGAAGCAGATTATAGAATCAGCAGCTGTAATATTGAATCCAGAAGTAGATTAAAGATAATAAAGCACTTGGCAGCTGCTTTGTAATCCAGTGTCCCGTCTCGAAAGCGTTTCCACCCCCGCAAGGAGTGTTCAAAAGATAGTAACTCGCGATCAGGTGGCCGGAAGCCTATACCGTTCTCCCTTATAAATCTCCGTGGCACGCGATGATCGAAAAATATTACTAGAATATATCAAACCCGTCTACAACCCCTGTACCCTTTCCTCAAGCTCCTTGGTTCGCACCCCGTTGGTATCACCTCGCCGAAGACCCGATGCTCTCGCGATGCCACGCGTTAGATCGAGAAAAGTTATATGGAGGAAGGAGTGGGTGGGCCGCACGGAACGACGTCTATATCCCTCAGACAATGATATGTGACCCGGGCAATATCAATAATTTTCGCATTTTTCTACCGCCGCTTATTTTCTCCCCAAGTGACGTACCCCAATGTAGTGTCAGCCTCGGCTGCGAATGCCGGCGCGATAACCGATTCCGCGTCTTCTTACTGTCCTACCAATTTCCACCGAGGATTTTTCTTTTCCCGGGAAACGTTGTATCAATGTAGCTACTCGCCGTGCTCTACGAAAACGGTAGACGCTTGGGAAATTTCATGATTATTCCTGGCAACGTTTCTCCGAGCTGGAAAATTCGCAGCCGCGAAATGTATGTGTGTGTGTGACGAATTGGCGATAACGTGAGCTTTAAAATATTGTCTTGTACTCTTGCGCAAGGAATAGAAACAATGGATCGAGCCTCCTCTTATAAGGAACGATAAAAAAAATTGTTTGGTCCTTTTGCTATCTTTTATACTTTTCATGATTTTTATGCGGGAGGGAACGTTCGTTTAATGTTTGTGAGCTGTACCAGTCTAGTTTGCAAATTACTTCAAGATTAAATCTTCGACGGTGGAGTTTGGGTCTATTTCGACCCAGAGTATTAAAATCTGAATCTATCTAGTCGATTTTTGACAGTCAACAGGTTCATCGCCCACTCAACAATCACAAAAATTACATGAAATCAAAGCGTTTTATTTACCAAAACAATAACTGAGAAATCTAGTTTTCTAATATTAATAACTGTTGCTAACCTCTTCCAATTCGCAGATCGTAAGCAATTTTTTAGATACACACAATCTACCGACGTAAAATTAATGTTTAATTCTGTATAAATAATTCCGTGAGCCAGGTATGGGTGACATGGCGATCAAAGTGTTAAATTGAATGAATGTAATGTTACATTAGGGACAACAGGAAGACTTCCGGGTGTGCGAGAAATATCTTCAAAAGTATGTTTCAAATAATTGATGAACAAAACAGTGAATGATTTTATGCGACAACCATTTTATAGTTGTGAGAAAAGTTTATCGTCGAAAGGATAATTTAATTTTTAGCTTCTCATTTGTTGAATGAACCTACGGATTATACTTAACACAACAATGAATCTGATATCAGTCTATTTTGTTAGCCTCGATTTCGTTCTTAAATAATGAGATTGTTTGAAGCGTGAAAAATCTGTTAAATAATTGGAGAACAGCTGCGATGAATCACTTGATAATTTGATAGATTTTGTTGTGTGAAAGTTGGAAAACGATCACTAGCTTCAGGAGTAACATCTTTTGGATTATGTATTTTTTAGTGCCTATTATTTCGAGGTATAAATATCACAGGCCAGATAGAGCGTAAATCATAGGAGAGTATTAGATCGAGGTCCGTGGATCGTAAGAACAAACGAGCCTCTGGGTAATGGCTGACCAAACGATCGAGGTTTCTACCCTCCCGTTTAAAGGACCGTTCGATTAACCGTGTTACATTCTGATACAACCTTTGGGACACTCTATGTTGCGGTTGGGATTGGAACGATGAACTTCCCAGGGATTCTCATTCTGATCATTAACTTTGTACAATCCCCAAAATCCTTAACTACCTCAAAAAATCCTTGCGCTCTTCACATTCGATTAAATGTTCAACATGTACCAATAAAGTACACCGTCTCTACATATAATTTCTGTCCGATTCTTCATCAATTTGACTTTCATCCTAACGCTTGCAAAGTACCAAGACGAATTTTATTTTATCTGCACATATCGATTCCTAATGATTAGACAAATTCGAAATTTCACGGTCTATTTTATCAAATTCAGCATGAGGAACAAATTCAATTTACCAATTAGAAAATTCCATGTAGATGTCATTATTGTCTGTTACTGTTTTCTTGTATTTCAAGACTAAACCTACCAAGCACTAACAGTATCTCTGTTACCTTAGAATTGTCCGTAAGTTTCAATGGATGCTTCAACAAGAAAAATTATTCCATTAATTTCCATGAATGAGTATTTATGTGCTCTTCACATTCGATTAAATGTTTAACATATACCAATAAAGTACACCGTCTCTATATATAATTTCTGTCCACTTTACATTCATTTGACGTTCATCCTAACGCTTGCAAAGTACCAAGATGAATTTTATTTTGTCTCCACATATCGATTCCTAATGATTAGACAAATTCGAAATTTCACGGTTTATTTTATCAAATTCAGCATGAGGAACAAATTCAATTTACCAATTAGAAAATTCCATGTAGATGTCATTATTGTCTGTTACTGTTTTCTTGTATTTCAAGACTAAACCTACCAAGCACTAACAGTATCTCTGTTACCTTAGAATTGTCCGTAAATTTCAATGAATGCTTCAACAAGAAAATTTATTCCATTAATTTCCATGAATGAGTATTTATGTGCTCTTCACATTCGATTAAATGTTTAACATATACCAATAAAGTACACCGTCTCTATATATAATTTCTGTCCACTTTACATTCATTTGACGTTCATCCTAACGCTTGCAAAGTACCAAGACGAATTTTATTTTATCTGCACATATCGATTCCTAATGATTAGACAAATTCGAAATTTCACGGTTTATTTTATCAAATTCAGCATGAGGAACAAATTCAATTTACCAATCAGAAAATTCCATGTGGATGTCATTATAAATTTGTTCCTGTTTTCTTGTATTTCAAGACTTAACCTATCAAGCATTAAAAATATCTCTGTTACCTTAGAATTGTCCGTAAGTTTCAACAAGTAAATTTATTCCACTACTGTCCATGAATGAGTGTTTATAATTTCAATAAATGTCGAATATAAAACCGGTCATTGGTAGATATAGCGTTAACCCCTTGCCATACAATTTTCTTTACGGCTACAATAATTAGAACGTTTTTACCCCCAAAAATGTTCCAGAAAAGGAAAGAAAATTTATTTTTTTGCATGACTGCATTTACTTCAATGCTTAAATATTGATTACGTAAAAGTAAAATTTTATTTCGTCTGAAAAGAAAGGTATAACATTCATATTTGTTAGACTTTATTTAAAATCTTCTCGTGAGTCTGACTCGTCAAAATATGGCAAGGGGTTAAGAATGTGCACATACTATAAATGTGTGGCGGCTACTTCCTATGCTCGTCAACAGTGGGGCAGTACGACAACACCTTTCCCGCTACTACCTGAATCTTCTTCTTGTATATATACCGTCCTAAACTGTTCTCACCGACTCCCGCGTCTAAGGCACGGGTCGGCTAGATAGCCTTACTCACGAGTCCTCTAACCGGCCTAAGACGAAACGCTTCCTTCTCCTTTTTCCATCTTTTCATACTCCGAAAACCTGCCGCCATAAATGCATAATGATTCCCTGGCTACAATTGATATGTGCCAAGAGCCACCGAAGAAGCGGGTTTCCAGAAGTCGAAGAATATCCTCGTTAGGGTCGTTCTCTGTCAATCGTGATGGCAGCGAATGCCACCGGGCATTCAATTAACGTTTCAATCTGGTTTCTCTGTCGATCCCACGTTCCCGCGGAATCGGTGAAAATTTGCAAAGTAGTCGATGACACGCGACGAGACTCAAAGAGAGCATCGGTCCCCGAATTTTCGTCGTCGGACAATTAACCGCCTCACGTAACGTTCAATCTTCCCCGGGGCAAGAAGAACGGTCACGCAATAGGTTTTCGTTTTGGGAGGGGGACACGCGATCGCAACCACCATCCCGAAGAATCGTTTGTGCGATGGTGGGAGGCCGTTAATGAGGGAGAATAATAGTTCGATACCAATTAGCGAGAAACTGCCCTGTAGCGGTGGTCCGGCCATAAAAAGAAACTGCCTTAGGTAAGTAGGTATGCCTCTAGCGTTAACTACCCCCGTGACCAGTGGCACGGCAGGACCACGTCGACCACCGTTAATTGAACGCACCGCTCGTAACAACCCTCCTGCACAAACCACCCCCGCAAACACCCTTCTTCGTTCTCTACGTCATCCCACTCTCACTCTCTCTCTCTCTCTCCCTTTGTTACACGTTGCTCTCTATTTGCTTCGCGTACTCCGGCAAACCAACGCCGTTTCAAATCTATACCACTTACTTTTATGGTTTCTAAGCCTAGTCGAGTGTGCACCTTTCGCCCTGTTTTCCACGGAGAATAAAATTCCATGGACCCCTTAAGAGAAGGACTCCGCCCAATTTAGCCAGGCCACGCATCGTCCTGCTGTTCTTAAGGGCCTCCTTCTACTTATTTCCTTTTATTGTTTGTTCTAACAGCTTTAACAGTTTGTACCTCGCCCGCTGGACCACGGATCGATGCTCTTGTCCTTAACGACGAGGATCCTCCATTGGAAACTACCCTGATGCTGCTGGTCACTTCACCAGGAGATCCTCCGTCTCCCTTTCAACTAGATTTCTAACGCTGCCAATTTCTCTATCGTCTTTTATTATTTTTCTTTTGGGTCCTTTTACTGTTTTATCTAACTTGCGAATTTTGGACGCAGAAGTCATTTATTTAAAAATATTGCTATGCGAGCAGGATTGATGGGGTTAAATACGTAACAAGAATTCATTGTTCTAATAGAATTTTAAAAGTCCTATTTAATTTTATTTTTAGTTCAGCAAGTTTATATATTGGCTTTGACAGCTGATGCTGAGGAGATTTGACAAATTTGTTATTTATAAAATGTTATACAGTGTATAGCATATCCCAAGGTGCTGTATGGAAAATATCCAATACATTAATTGTTCAAACGTAATTTTAAATTCCCAATTCAGCTCTATTTTAAATACAACAAATTTGGTGACTGTTCCAAGAAAATAATTCCGCGATTACCACACAAATTAATTATTTTTAAATTGTTCTTTTGTCTATAGAATATCTGAAGGAGTTCTATGGTGAATATTTAGCCCTTTTTCGAAATATACTTTTAAATTCCCAATTCAGTTCTGTTTTAAATACAACAAATTTGGTGACTGTTCCAAGAAAATAATTCTGCGATTACCACACAAATTAATTATTTTTAAAATGTTCTATTGTCTATAGAATATCTGAAGGGGTTTTATGGTGAATATCTAGGTCTTTTCCGAAATATACTTTTAAATTCCCAATTCAGTTCTGTTTTAAATACAACAAATTTGGTGACTGTTCCAAGAAAATAATTTCGCGATTACCACACAAATTAATTATTTTTAAAATGTTCTACTGTCTATAGAATATCTGAAGGAGTTTTATGGTGAATATCTAGGCCTTTTCCAAAATATAATTTGAAATTCCCAATTCAGCTCTATTTTAAACACAACAAATTTGGTGACTGTTCCAAGAAAATAATTTCGCGATTACCACACAAATTAATTATTTTTAAAATGTTCTATTGCCTATAGTATATCTCAGGAGTTTTATGGTGAATATCCAGACTTTTTCCGAAACATAAATTTAAATTCCCAATTCAGCTCTGTTTTAAATACAACAAATTTGGTGACTGTTCCAAGAAAATAATTCCGCGATTGCCACACATATTAATTATTTCTAAAATGTTCTATCGCTTATAATATATCTGAAGGGGTTCTATGGTGAATATCTAGCCCTTTTCCAAAATATAATTTTAAATTCCCAAATCAACTCTGTTTTAAATACAACAAATTTGGTGACTGTTCCAAAAAAATAATTCTGCGATTACCACGCAAATTAATTATTTTTAAAATGTTCTATTGTCTATAACACATCTGAAGGGGTTCTACAGTGAATATCTAGCCCTTTTCCAAAATGTAATTTTAAAATTCCAATTCAGGTCTCTTTTGAACACAATAAATTTTGTGGCTGCTCCAAAGGAGATTTCTCGTGTATCAGGCAAATTCATTATTTTCGAGATACAGGGTGTAGGATGTCTACCAGGGGTTGATTAGAATATTTGGGATAACCCTGCTGTAGTATAGCTACAGATATTTGACACTAGAAAGATGTTGCCACTGAGAAGCCCGTGAAACGAAGATGAAGAGAAAAGGATGGAAAACCTAGAGGGTTGAAACGAGAGTTGCCAAGGTAGATCTGAACCCTATCCACTGGGTATTCGGAATTGACCGCCGGAATACGCCATGGTAATATCAGTCTGCGGATTTTATGGGTTGTTTCGCTACTGACAGTGGTTCTCAATAGACAGGAAGTCTCGTGCCATCCTTGGAACCACTCCAGAAACAGCCCTAATCCCTTACGAAATAAAATGAACATTTGAAACTCACCTTCGACTAAAAACCAGTTACATTAAAATTTACAAAAATCCAATAAAAAGGAGTATACAAATTTATCTGAATCCACAAAATTCGATAAAGTTAAACACACAAATTTCTTACTTCAAATTATTAATTCTGCAGAATTTATTCTAAACACTGTTCAATATCTACGTATAGACAATAAACTACTTATCTTCGTATAGAAATCACAAAGTGCACACAGATTATTTGTTAACACTACACTTACAACCACAAAACATATAAAGATAAAACGCCTTACAGAATTGAGAAGATTGAATTTATTTAAACTTTGTACCGTTTCCATAAGAATATGTGCTTAACACTAGAACTACCGAGCACTAAATTATACTAATATACATTGCTTTATAATAACAACAAGATTACATTTATTCATATTTCGTGAAATTTTTATGTTAATACGTGCTTCAATAGAAAAGTACATTGAAAAAGTTTGCATCGAAACATTCTTATAATTTCAATAACCGTGGAAGAAGAAATCAGTAACAAGTCACTCTGACCCGCCCGGTAGTTCTAGTGTTAAATAAAGAAGTCAATTCAGTCATTTCCTATGAAATCGTTTCTCATTTCAATAATTGTAAAATAGAAAACCGGTCATTTTGACCGTGATAGGTTTAGTGTTAATTATCTTCGACTACGTTTAGGAGTAAATTATAGAAATGAATATTTCTGTTAAGAATTATTTAGCTAAAGTTTTGGCGAAAACGGGTTGCTTCTCGCAAAGCTCGAAGGACCCCAAATAATTGGATAGTCGGAATATTATGTCTTGCGGAATTTAATTATTTTAGAAGTATTATCCCGCTAACATTGACAATTTCCGGAAACCGTCGGCGACATTTGTTCGCCTCGGCGTTGCGGGCGGGTTGAAGGAAGAACAGCCCCGGCGATTAAATCGAATAACCTAACCGCGAAAAACAGGCGGCAATCATATGGTTCGTGATTATGCAGGGTGGATAATTGAATTAGAATTTTCTAGGGATTTGGGAGTGCTCCTTCCCATAACCGAGCGCGGAAGGAAATAGGGTAGTTTTCCTCCATTATAAAATCAACTAAAACCATACGTGACAAAAAGGAGAGAGTGCCGGCCGCTCTTCTCGGAATTAATTTAATCAAAATGAAACGAGCGCCGCTAGCTGTATCTTTAGCTTCGTAACAATAGCCTAGAATTGAGTGGACCTGAGATAGTATTATGCAAATCGAGATTTTTCTCCCGGTTAAATATTATTTACCCCCTCCGCGTGACAATTACCTATTTATTCCGCCGACCGAATTACGATCAACGTCTCACTAATTTATTTACTTAATCTATCAGCTTCCAAATCTATTCAGCTGCCCATTATTGCAAAACTGAGACATATTTATTTTTTCTACGGGATTTTCCTTGAAATACAGATCAATATTTATCAAATTGCTGACAGAAAGGATTTTTTTAAATCTCAAAAGTAATATTATTATACTTTTTACTGTAACAGTCGAATTACTATCAATTTATTTAATTATTCTATCACCATCCAAATCCACTCGGCTTCCTATTATTCCAAATTTGGGTCATGTTAATATTTTTTACTCTGTTTTACTTGACTCACGGGTCATTTTCCGATGACTATATTAATTTTTATTACATTTCAGACTTTAAGTAATTTTTTGAAACTAGAAGAAATATTATTTACCCCCTCCGCGTGGCAATTGCCTATTTATTCCGCCGACCGAATTACGATCAACGTCTCACTAATTTATTTACTTAATCTTTCAGCTTCCAAATCCATTCAGTTGCCCATTATTGCAAAACTGAGACATATTCATTTTTTCTACGCGATTTTTCTTGAAATACAGATCAATATTTATCAAATTGCTAACAGAAAGGATTTTTTTAAATCTCAAAAGTAATATTATTATACTTTTTACTGTAACAGTCGAATTACTATCACTTTATTTAATTATTCTATCACCATCCAAATCCACTCGGCTTCCTATTATTCCAAATTTGGGTCTTGTTAATATGTTTTACTCTGTTTCACTTGAGACACGGGTCATTTTCTAATGACTATATTAATTTTTATTACATTTCAGACTTTAAGTAATTTTTTGAAACTAGAAGAAATATTATTTACCCCCTCCGCGTGGCAATTGCCTATTTATTCCGCCGACCGAATTACGATCAACGTCCCACTAATTTATTTACTTAATCTGTCAGCTTCCAAATCCATTCAGTTGCCCATTATTGCAAAACTGAGACATATTTATTTTTTCTACGGGATTTTCCTTGAAATACAGATCAATATTTATCAAATTGCTGACAGAAAGGATTTTTTTAAATCTCAAAAGTAATATTATTATACTCTTTACTGTAACAGTCGAATTACTATCAATTTATTTAATTATTCTATCACCATCCAAATCCACTCGGCTTCCTATTATTCCAAATTTGGGTCGTGTTAATATTTTTTACTCTGTTTCACTTGAGACACGGGTCATTTTCTGATGACTATATTAATTTTTATTACATTCAAGACTTTAAGTAATTTTTTGAAACTAGAAGAAATATTATTCATCCTCTACCTAACCTATTTACATCCTCTCCCTAACCTATTCCTTTTAACAGCTTCTATCAGCTTTTAAATTAACTCAGTGCTCTATTATTTCAAAACTGGGTCATATTTATTTTTTCAACTATTTCTCACTTGCGCAGACGATCATTTCCAGATCGCTGCACCAAATTCTATTCGATTACAATCTGTGAGAAATTTTTTAAGTCTTCGAAAACGCTGAATTATTCACCCACAATCATTTTGCGTTCCAAATCGGAGAGGAATTATTTTCGCACGATTCTGTATAGTTTAAACGTTTATAAAAGTTTCTGCGGGTTCTCGGGAGTGTATCAGCGAATGTTCGTTTTCCCGACTGGCACGCCATAAAGCAACAGAATCCGATAAGTCAGCAATATCGCGTCCTTAATCTCCGCAGATAATCGCAACTTGGTTCGCGTGACATCGCTCGTTATCGGTGCCGCGCGCTAAAACGAATCTCGGACGCAATGCTGGGACTTGTCGCGCAACCTGCGCATCTTATCGTGCATCGCTTTTAACCCCGTGGACACCGACTTTCCTTGTAACATCGAATTCTTCGCGAGATAACGTTTATTAATCGGAAACTAATTTCTTGAAATTATATTTTCTACGCTTCCCAGAAGTAAGATATATCGCGAAGTGTGGGAGGGCTGACGGTGTAGCGAGAAGAGGAGCTTGTAGTCTATTGATCTCTCTATTTCTCCGTCCGTTCACGAAATAGTGAGAATAGGAGCCCTCTCGAAGTTATTTACGACTGCTGATTTATCAGATGAAAGGAAGCGGCAGCCGAGAGGCCCGTCCCCAGATCCTTAGCGACAATACAAGGAAAACCCTTCGTCCTGCCGACCCTTCGGGCCTCGACGTCATCCTTCTTCCTTCAACAAATTATTCTCCGTAGCCGATAATTTTTTTTCAATTTTGTTTGGTCACGCAACATTCGGGCTAACACGCATTTTAAGTTATTTATACGTTGTCTTTAGAATAGGTTATGGAAGATGGTATAATCAATTTTTTTTACAATTGGAAGAACGCCTTCAGGAATGCACATTTCGAAACTGCATTCTTTACAAGATACACAATAATTTTTATAAAACGCACAATTTCCTGAAATCTTCAGCAATATACATTAAGCAATCATTGCTTCGAAATTTACATCATTGCATTCGTAATTGCATCGTCCGAGGATTTTGTGATAAAAATAATATAATAAATTAGCAATAATTCGAAACAGGTCTTCGACAACACGTATACCTTATGTGCAGCCTTTGTAAGACACTTGACAATTTTTGTAAAATATTCAACTGTCTAAAAACCAGAAAATATAAAAAAAGTTCGAAAAGGTAGAATCAAATGAGAAATAGTAAAGAAGTAAAATATTTTTTTAAATTTATATTAGAACATGTTCGATACATTAAAAAATGTCCAGTCATCAAACAAACAATGTACAACACGCCGCATGCTACAACTTTCAAGATAAACAAATTATTCAATAATAAATAAATTTATAAAACTCTCTCGAATCAAGATGCATAAAATAAGAAAAGGATCGGGAACAGTGATTTTTAGTCGAATATTTTCGGTACGAAAGGGGCGCAGAAGAATTTAAAAGAAATTCACAGATGTCAAACCATCGTCTTCGAGCAGTGAGGAGGGTAGATCCATCAAGAAAAATCTGCAGATTGCATAATTCAAGGCCGGTTCCTCCCGAGCGGGCACGCGCTCACACTGACATAGAGGCACGGGCACGCTTACCGTCACACGGGTCCGGCCTTTGACGGCGGGACATAAAAATAATTTCGAAACCGCACCGGCTGATATACGAGCAAGAAAAAAAGGAAAAGGCCCGGGAGATATGAGAGGCGCTCGTAAACTTTTCTGGCTGTGGCAGCCGCGGCCCTTACAACCGCGAACAAACCACCCAACGCGGAGAGAGAGCACCGGCTCTTTTCATTCATGCCTTAAACCTCGCTAATGTACTCCGCGGCTGACCTTAAGGGTTACACGCAAACTGAGTTCAACGCGGCCCCCGAGGTCCCGCGTCGAGATAATGGCTTCCTTCCGATAGACTCTTTCCGCAGCCCTCCGATTCACACGACCATTGAACCCTCTCGATCCCGAAAAATAATCCTTTCACCCCAATCTCTATCTTCCACGTTCCAAACAGAAAATTGAAACCTTCGCTAGAACTTATCTCCTGTGATTTTTCAGAAAAATCGGCATTGCGATGTCATTCGATCGAATTACTTAGTCTATTATTTTTGAAAGAGCAAATTATTGGGTTGGCAAAATTTTTACTTGAAAATATAACTTTATTGAATTAGGTATTGTCCGTTTTTGTCGATGACCTTTTGCCATCTTTCAGGCAGTGTCATAATTCCATGTTCATGAAACTAAACGAATTAAAAAATTTGGCAAACCAATTTTGACACTGCCAAGTATGTACACCATATTCCTGCCTTTTCGAAAATAATAAGAAAATATATTTGAAATACGAGTTTTGGTCTTGCATTTTTAAATTGAGATAAAAACGAAACTAAAGAACTAATCGATACAATTTTCTTACTAATTAAACGTGGAAGTCCAAACAACAAGAAAACAATATAGGTTATGTGCTTTGAACACGTTGGCAAAACAAAAGAATGTGCTAGAACATCTATCGACAAAATCCGCAATTATTTAGTTGCCAACCCAATAGATCAGACGTGGGCACGGTAGGTGCCCTTCAAACGCCTGCTTCTCCCACCAACCTCCCTTTCATGCGCGAGGCCTGCGCACTGTTCGCGATGCTAGTAACGGGGGATGCTGGTGGGGTACAGTGGGCGCTATGGTGGGGACGGTTTTGTCTCAATTGAGATGAAAATGCTCATCCCTGTAATAGATGATGCATTTCTCTTGTAAGTCTAAAGAAGTCGTCGTGGCATAAGTAAAACAAAAGCACTATTAATTTTTATTGACATTCAGTGATGTCTACAGGGTGTTTAAAAATTGCGTTACTTGTACACGATTTACTTGAATCTCTTCCCTTAACATTGCCGTTCTTCTCGTACATAAACTACCATTTCAATCAAGACAGTCGCTACCAGATCCAATAAATAAATGCACAATTTTAACGAATAAAAATTTTTCTAGATACCCAACATATTTTTGTATAGACGTAAAGACAAACGACAACGTGGAGAATTGTGGAAGGGGTAAAGAAATAATTGGAGGAGAAAAATCGCACGATTCGTTGATGGATTAAAGAATGTATACCGGGTGTCGAAAATTGCAGGAGGTTGTGGATCGAGTCTGGCCCGTAAATTCCACGATAGTGTTTCGCAGGCGTCGATCGATAGTCAGACAGGGTCTCGTTGTTTTTCGATCCACCCCCCTCGCAGGTCGGCCAACATTTCTTCGCGGTGTCGTTTCTACCCACTCGCGATAACTCGGCGCCGTGTTGCGACTCAATCGCGCGGTTCCTTCTTATAAATCTTGCCGGTGGTATAAATCAACATGCCTCCAGCAGCGTGATACCCGAAGAGAGCTCGATATATACACGCTGAAGAACCCTTCGATCCGAGAACCGAGGAAGACACACGGTCTTACCACTTGTACCGTTCCTCGCCTCATAGATCTCGGCAATGCGTCACCTGCACTTCCTACCGCTAGGAGATCCTAAACGAGCTTCCACCGACGATCATGCTACTCCCTTTTTCATGAGAGATCAATCTATGCGAGACTATTCTCTGTCAACTGTACCAGTGTCTCCATGTTCCCTCAATTTTTAATCGACGAAATTTGAATTTGAATTCTTCGAAGTCTTTCATCCTCGAATTCAAATTCTAAAACGGTTACAAAGCAGAAATTTATAGTGATTGTTTGTTTTTGTAAATTTGTAACACTTTGTGGAAGGTGCTGGGTTAATTCTCGGGTAAATATAGATATGAGGGGAAACATCGCGGATCACCTTGAACTTGACATATGTTGTCAAGGACAACATTCTGAACAACTTTTGTCAATATATCTATCTGTCGCTCGAACTTAGTTTCTGAGAAAATTGCAAAAAACTATTGCTAGTACTGAATTGAATTTTCGTGGTTAGGTTAGGTTAGGATTAGGTTAGGATTAGGATTAGGATTAGGAATAGGTTAGGTTAGGTTAGGTTAGGTTAGGTTAGGTTAGGTTCGGATAGGTTACGTTAGGTTAGATTAGTCTTAATTACTAGATCAAATTCTAGATGACAGCTGCAAAAATTATGTGAATAGAATTAGTTGTGGTTAGGTTCGCGGAGGGGGCGGAGTGCATCAGAAATATGCGTACGCAATACGGAAAATTCAATGCAGCAATAGTTTTTTGCAATTTTCTCGGAAACTAAGTCCGAGCGACGGATAGATATATTGACAAAAGTTGTTCAGAATGTTGTCCTTGACAACATATGTCAAGGTGAAGGTGATCTGACATGGGTCCCCTCATAGCTATATTTACCAATTCTCGTGTTAACCCTCAGCACTCGAACGGCGACTCTGAGGCGCCACTACAAATTGCTCCACCATTATTCAGAATATTGTTTACATAATTAAATTTGTTTATATGTAATAAATTACTGAACATTTAAATATTGTATGAGGTACTATATCAATTTCGTACGCATATAATGAAAAAAATTATGTACAATGGAAATATTCTAGGTTAGAAGAAATGTTTGGTTTTTTAGTTGAAATAGCTCCGAGTGCAAAGAGTTAATATTCTACTCTATGGATGCCTCATTTTTCTACATAATCATTTTCCTTTACTGTGTACTGCATTATATGAATGTTTGAAGATCTACAATATTTGCATAGTAATGAACTTAAATATGCTAGATTAGCTAGATCTACGAAGCGCTGAAAGTCCTTACAATATAAAAATAGTAAGAATAATATTTTTACTCAGATTTTCAAAGATTTTCATCACGATATATGCCCAGGATCCAATTTACCTCCAATAAAATTGTACTCGTTGAAGTTTTCTATACACACTGCTCGATTTTATCAAATTACCCTAATGTCTATCGCTTTAACGAGTCATTTTGCAAACCTGTACAGTATCTCAAGGCGTCCAGAGGTTAGTATAAACAATAATAGCGACGAGAAACAGCCACAATTGCATTGCCGCGACGAAACGCGAGTAATGAACGGAAGAGGGTCCCCCTGAACCTTGCGGTGCGTTCGCCAAACCGCAATGCAGGGTCCTGAAGACGCCGACAAAGTCTTTTATTAATTGCAATCAAACCGCCGCTCGATAATAAATATCAATTAATAGGACGTGGCTGACTGATTTACACCGTGCGCTGCGAGTACCAAAGACACCGTGCAACTTACAAAACTGTTTACGAAACGCGTGGATCCTCTTCTCTCAGTTTCGAGGAGAACAAAGGTGACGCGGACCGATGAGATTAAGGGAATGGTAGAGACCTGTTACGAACGTTGAACGAAAGCACGCACGATCGTTATTACGTCCCTTGTCACGTACCGCGAGATGAGGTACGATAACCTCGAACAACAAATACAAGGTGCATCGTTGCATGGGTACTTACCTGGTTGCCGCAGGTTTGTGCAACGCGACCACGTGGGCTCGATGCTCCGCCTTCCTAGTGACAACAAGCTTGAATTGTAGCTCGTTTTGCAGGCTACAACGAGGAGATAATGTGACAATGCAGCTGGCAAAAGTGAATCTTGAAGTGCAGCTGTGTAAAACAGATTGTGATCGTTAAAAACAGACAGGACATGAAAAAGAGTTCGAAACAGACGTGATTCATCGGGAAATTGTTATTTATCTTGGACGAAAATGTTGTCAGTCCATTCACAGGATAGGAATAATTTTATTTGCATCATTTGTGAGCTGCAATACATTTTCTTTATAATTTTTACAATTATCAAAGTCAATATCGGTCAACGGCGAATAAAATGTTCTAATACACAGAGGAAGGAGAAGAAAAAGTATGTTACGCATTTTTTTAACGATGTACTCGATGTAATTACTTTATAACATTAAGAACAGCTTTAATCGAAATACTCCTGAGTTGTATTGAATTTTTTTTAACCATTCAGTATGGTAAGAATTAATTTAATATTAAGTTTGAAGAACGCGAAAAACATGAATCGTTTGAGGATGAAGATTTTTTAAAGTATTGAGAACATACTCCTCAGAGAACTAAATGTACAAAAATCTTGAATAACAAGAGAAATGAGCAATATGTCCTGACTATTTTCCAATGTGCTCGATCATTTATTACTCTATAATCGTCCTCGAAGAATTAATAATTTACTTGTTCGAAAGATTTCTAAAAAAATCTAGACCAAAGTAGATCGAAAGAAACGAACCTATTTCTCACAATTAGCATCATTATTGAAACGAATAGTGTTCAGACGGTTTAAAGGAACCGCAAGAAGCGAAAGCAGGTTTGGAAAGAACTGCCGGTTCGCCGGTAACATTTGTGAACACGCGGCGATACTAACGAACCAACAAGATGGACTAAATGCGACGATATTTCAGCGGGACGCCGGCGAAAAACAACGGCTAACCCCGTATTACTTCATCGTATCCGAGTTTCCTCATTACAGAGCGTGTCCCGGGGACACCGGGTTCGAACATCAGGATAAAATATACAACACGTTGCGCGCCGGTCGGCCGCGACGGCCTTCTTTCGTTTCTGCTTCATGTTCCCCTTCGTCTTTCCAGCGAACTCTCCTCAGCGCGCGCGCGCGATCATCGTTTTCGCACTGGCGTTCTCACCTTCGGCTCACCCGAGCACAAGTTCGAATGCGAAACGGGCAAGTTTACACAGCCGCGACGGGTCCTCCTCTCTCGCCAATTCTTCTCTCTCTCTAAGGACCAAGATGACAAACGCCGCGGTCGCGACGACAATTTTTTAATACCATTCTTGGCGACCAATCGCCATAGGAAATTATTGCCGGCCTTAAGGAACGTTTGTTTTCGCGCGGCGATCTACCTGCTCAGGCTTAATCATGGCTCGCGATTTTTCAAACCCTCCGTTCTCGGCCGAACAGACACCATTGGCTTCGGAGACGTCTAGATGAACGGTCGAAATTTTTCCCATGATCGAAATGCCGTAGAGCCGTTCTACGGGGTGTCCTTCGTAATTCAAGTATAATTGTGATTTCTATCGTTTGAATTTTGAATTATGTTAGAGAAGATGTTATTGGTGCAAGGTTCGATCTCTAATTCAAGTATGATGGAATTTTTTCCTAAAGCGAATTTGGGTGTAGAAATTTGATTTATTTTTTTTTTATTGTACAGTTGTAACCTCCAATGAGAGGTTATTCTGTAAACTGTATTACATACATAATATTACAGTAATTTTATTCTAAAGGGGTAGGTAATTTAATAAATACATAATTATGTATGCAATCCACAATCTTTCAGGAAGGAACATACGATTTTACGTAAAATGCTTGTAGGTCTGTGGAGTAGAACATTGCATGGCGTGGGAAGAAGAAAATCCTGTAATCTCAAATTATATGTAAATTTCGATCTGTGAGTGTCATGTATAGGACATTTCCATAAGACGTCATCAATATCTTGTGTCTCATGTCCACACGAGCAGCCAGGATTATTTACCACATTGATTTTTGCTAGAGAGAAGTTAAGACTGTAATGGCCAGATCTAATTCTGTTAATGGTCACAGTGATTTCTCGAGATAAATTTTAATTATTTTAATTTTAAATTTGATTTAAAATGAAATTCAATACTACTTGCCAGCAATGTTCTGGGCTGTTTAAAACTAAAGTTCAACAGTTAACACTAAATGTACCAAGCATTAAAAGTACATCGGTAAATGTTTCTATTTTAAAATGGAGACACTATATTTGTTGAGATTGTCCGTAATTTTCAATATAATAGATGCTTAGATCAGGGAATTTATTTTATTATTTTTCATAAATAAATTTTTATAATTTCAATAATTGCAAGGTATAAGACCGGTGAATTGACCGTGGTAGGTTCAGTGTTGACTTCCTCGATAAATTGTTCAATCGACGACAGCAATTTCATTTTGGTAATCCAACAAATTTTTATAATTACACACTGTTCATGAACTCTTTGCATTCGAAGCTACTATGACTCCATTAGTAAATATATACAGAAAATCGAGTGTATTTACTTGCGGGGACAATCGCGAGTGCAAAATCTTAAAAAGCTTAGGTGAAGTGCAATTTGAACAAAAGTTGTTCAGAATCGGTGTATTTTCTTTCGATCGAAATGAAATATATTGATAAATCTTATGATTTCGGTGCAAGAAATCATAAGATTTATCAATGTTGTTCAGAATGTTGTCTTTGACAACACATGTCAAGGTAATCCGAGATGGGTCCCCTCGTAGCAATATTTACCATTTATTTAAATTTCTTCAGATTCTTACATAGACACCAGTCTTCTTGTGTATACTCTTGCAAACTATCAGCTGTCGTTCATGTCTTCAAGATCGACTATTGAAGATCAATCCTGCAGATAAAATGAACTGATCTTCCTTCAGAATAAAAAATCGCTATTAAAAAGAAGACAATGCCAGCCATTATTTTAATACAATTGCGTTCAATGTGACTGCTGAAATCATTTCCATATACGAGTTCCAAGGATGCATTTTTCTAGGTTCAGAAGAACATGTAGAATAATCGAGATAATCGGCAATTAGAGGTCGACGCAGATGGCGGCTCGCGAAAGGAAGAAATGCGGAGGGGTGGTCGCGGTCAGTTGAAGAAGAGGGGCGGTGGGGTGAGTTGTGGAAAGAAAGAGTGGGGGTTAAAGCGGATGGATCGGCGAAAGGGAACGGACGGGATCTTTATCGCCTTCGGCTCGTTCAATTCGCATAATAAACAATCCTCCGCGGGTAGGAACGGGACGAGTAACCGGAACATATCTCGGTTCCTGGCGAGGCCCCGGCGACAAATAAACTATTATCGCCGGCGACAAGTTCTCTCACGCCTGTTTCACGGTGGTGGAATGGTCTCGGCGATGTCAGTGTCCGTATAGGAACCGTTGGGACTCATGGGTCGGGCATGGAACACCATGGGCCCAACGCCGATGGGACCCTCAAGGGCCTGCCCCACACACCGACAAGCGTGAATCAAACGCGAAACCCGCACAGGAATGCTTTACGGACATCGAAACATTGCAATGCTTTATGGTGGTCCGCGGTTGAACCTGATTTATATAAGTGCATTACCGTACCCAGGGAAACGTACAGGGGAACCACCCGGCGAAACGATGGGGGAGAGGGCCGGGGGGCAAGGGAGACAGTCTATTCGTATTCTATTGGTTCCGTGGACCTTCCAGGTTGCCGCTCGAGATTTCTGATACCTTCTCCAACCTTCTACTCCTTCTTCTTCTTCTTCTTCTTCGTCGTCGTGACCACCTCAGCCAGTCATAGATCACCGACACCTCCACCAATATTTACGATCGAGCCACAATCCGAGACGTGTTCGTCGCTATTTACGATTCATTAGGCGATGGACATGAAATCCTCGACAGATTGCGCTTCGATTACTTCTTTGTCATTCCACCTTCAAGATGTACGACACAATTTTTAATATTTTGGTCATCTGCTATTATTCAATGGCTTTTGTACAATTTCTGGTTGACAGTCGTCGAGGATTTATGAAGGTTTCAATTGCTGCAGCAATTTTTATCCTGAATATTTTGAGATTTTTAGCTGAAGGAACATTTTACAATCTTTTTTAATATTGTCCAAATTTAATTTTTCCCAATCAAAATGTAACATGTAATCCTTTTAAAAGCTTGGTCAAATTTGTATACGGAAAATAAATGATTCTCTGGTATACAACAATGTATTGAAAACAATGGTCATCATTTCGAACATTTATTGAAATACAAGTAGTTTAATCAAACCAATTAGTGTAAAATCTTAATCACTGATAATACCTGTAATGCTTTTTGGATTTTTCATACCCGAGGTCACACGAAGGTCATTGTATAATATGTCATTGAAGAGGTCTTCACCTCTACTATTACATCGCGATAAATAAAATGTATAGTTCCACAAAAAAAATTGATGACCTTGATATCTAGAAAAAAGTGACCTTGAAAAAAGTTTTTTCTGAATCATTATATTGCCCCTTCGGTTAGGTTAATATAGTCCTATAATGTTTTTTTCTATTACTAACACTACGCGAGATATTCAAGGTGGTCAAGTTAGCTGGGTCACCCTGTATATACCTTCCTAAACTGTCCTTATGACATTCATACCCGAGGTCACACGAAGGTCATTGTATAATATGTCATTGAGGAGGTCTTCATTCCTACTATTACATCGCGATAAATAAAATATATAGTTCCATAAAAAAAAATTGATGACCTTGATATCTAGAAAAAAGTGACCTTGAAAAAAGTTTTTTCTGAATCATTATATTGCCCCTTCGGATGGTTAATATAGTCCTATAACGTTCTTTTCTATTACTAACACTAAGCGAGATATTCAAGGTGGTCAAGTTAGCTGGGACACCCTGTATATACCGTCCTAACCTGTCTTTACGACATCACACGTCTAAGGCACGGGTCCGCTAGATAGCCTCACTGACGAGTCCTTTAGCGGGCCTAGGACGAAACGTTTCTTCTTCTTTTTCCATCTTTTCATAATCCAAAAACCTGCAGCTTCAATCTTGATGAAATAATTCATAGATAGGGAACCTGGGGGAATCCTGATACATTGTATACTTTTATGATCACAATTAGAACATCAGGAGTTGAACAGAAATTAATCTTAACACTTTATCTACCGGTAGCCTATTAATAGGTTTTTCAATAATTGTGTTGTACCCTAAGCAAGCTTAAAAATCTTCTTTTACAAAAGAATACCAAACGAAATTATTACATGACGTCATTGAGGGTGAGTTGTTGGTTTATGACTGAAGTTTCTGCTCTTGTTCAAGGATATATTAAAAAATCCTCAACCATGGTACGTAAACTTCGAAAAATTATGGAAAAATCGCTGGTAGATAAAGTGTTAATAATTCTACGAACTCCCAATCATATAAACAGACCGTACATCTAACTAACATTTTTCTAATGAAAATGTAACAATATTTGTTTAACGTCAGACCGAAACAAATGGCAGACAAGGGGTATAACCTTGCGCATAACAGATCGCAGAGACAGTTGGCACGATCAGGCCAGTAAACCCTAAGAAATACCGAGGCGATTTCCATCCCCGTCGTTCCTCGAAACATCCGGAAAATGCTATTAACTGCAGACTTATCGGCCAATTTGTCGTCGAGACTCCAGAGACTGCATCGCGATGTATAGAAGAAAGGAACCAAGAAGACTAACTATTCCCGCCGGTGGTAACATCAACGAATTAGTCAACGATCGCGATACTATAGTAAACCGAGAAGGCTGTCTTTATCGGTAGCTAAGTAATAGCTACCAATAATCGAAGCCTCGGCTGCTCGCTTATCGGGTCCATTAAAGGGTACGCTGTCGTTGTGGTTTTGAGGTATTACTACGATTAACGTGTATCTTAGGTCGTTCGTCATTCCCGAACTTCTTTTTCGAACCGATCGTGGCTCAAAGAAACCGACTATCAACTCGTTTGCATCTCAACTTTATTTTTCTTGTAAACTTGTAGTCTGATCCACGATTAGAACGTAATCCCAAAAAACAAAGAAGAAGCCCTCGAACATGAGAATGTTTCTTGAAGATCTTAATGCGATGTTTGAATCTCACGTTGCGTTACTTCTTCTTGTCATTTATAAATACAAAGTTACTGCTTCCTTGTTTTGTGTGTAGTAACTTGTTAAATTTTTAAAAGTTCTATTTCTTTGAATTAGCACGTTCGATAATAGCTCTCTATGTTACAAAATCACGAATATCGCTTAACAAATTTTTTTAAATGCCGTGTTGCTTTTAACTGGCACGTGTAATAAATTCTTTGTGTTGCAAGGCGGTGAATATCATTCCATAGAATTTTTAAAAGCTCTGTCATTTTTAACTGGCACATTTAGCAAAGCCTTTGTGCCACAAGTTGATGAATATCACTTCATAGAACGTACAAGAACTTTGTTCAATTTTAATTGTCACATTTACTAAAATCTTCTTCGGCCAAGTCGGCGGATATCATTCGCAAAAACAGTTAATCAATCAGTAAAAAGCATCGCGAGTAAAACAAACTCCCTTAGATGGTCTCCCTCAGTTCCCTGTCACTGAAATAAATAAATACGTGCATAAATATATTTTATCTGGACGAAGAGAATCGAGAAAAGTGAAGAGAGGGAGAGAGGAGCTGGAAATGGTTCCAGGATCGTGCGCCAACGGCATCGATCGGTGATTATCATAAAAGATCTCGGGCTAGGAGGGCTGCAGATGCACTTCTGATGTCGGTATGGTTCCACGTCCAGCCTGGAAGAAGTATACCGCGAGGTGGGGACTCCCGGAGCAAGCTTAGCCATAATCTGAAATATATTGGTACTCGGTGTTTGTCCACATCTCGTTGACCGGCATTATAAATCGGCGAAGCGTAGGCATTCGTTCGAGGACATTAGTCAAAGCCGGGGTAATGTCGTACGCGATAATGCGGCTGATATCGCGGGTCGCTGTGTGTGCGAGAGCCATCCTCTCCTGCACGGCCATCCGCCGAGGACGACGATTCCCGCGAAGTAACCTAAGAATCAGAAGGTCGCCGAGGAATTGGCAATGACCCCACGAATGACCGTGCCCACCGCCGATGGAACGTTGATGGCTCTTGGAATATCGATCCCTTCCTCGAGCACACAATACAAACACGACGAACAGCAAAATGTCTACTCGACACTGCCCTCTCCGAACAACTCGTACAATTATTTCCAACAAAAAATTCCTATAGAGTTCGTAGGTAAAGATCGACATACAAGATTGCTCGAGGATCTAAGAATACATGTACATCTACTACCGTCTCGTTGATACGTTGGTACATTAGGTTTTTACTTAGGAAATGTCTGATTTTTAAGAACGACTTCTTGCTAAATATAACGCGTCGATCGAAATAAGCAGTAGAATGAATATATTCAGTCACCGAATTACAAGTTTCTTCATTGTGTTACAGTACAAATTGAATTTTTTGGTTGTTCACATTCTCCATTTTGGAGATTTTTCTATCATCGACATACAGGGCGAGGCACTAACTATTGCCACCAGTATAACTCCGAAAGTACGGTAGTAGTAGAAAAGTTTTCGTAATACAAGTTGCATCGGACAACAGGGACCGTAGTTAATCTTTTGTTGCTAGGTGGAGTCGCCTTAGATATGTGAAGGTCACCATTGTTTTTTTAAATAGAATGCTATGTTTTCGTACATTTTTTTTGGTAGCGACTATTGAGACGAATCCAACGAGGTGCAACATAGCGATATTTGAAGGTCAACAAAGGTCATTTATGACAAAAAAGGCGAAATAAACCTGCATTTACAGAACGTATTCAAAATGATTGCCCTTGGTATCAATTAAATTAATCAATTAAACATTAAGATCTTTGAAGGTCAACAAAGGCCATTTATGACAAAAAAGGCGAAATAAACTTGCATGTACAAAACGTATTCAAAATGATTGCCCTTGGTATCAGTTGAATTGATCAATTAAACATTAAGATCTTTGAAGGTCAACAAAGGTCGTTTATGTTAAAAAAGGCGAAAGAAACTTGAATTTACAGAACGTATTCAAAATGATTGCCCTTGGTATCGATTAAATTGATCAATTAAACATTAAGATCTTTGAAGGTCAACAAAGATCATGTATGTCAAAAAAGGCGAAATAAACTTGCATGTACAGAACGTATTCAAAATGATTGCCCTTGGTATCAATTAAATTGATGAATTAAACATTAAGATCTTTGAAGGTCAACAAAGGTCATTTATGTCAAAAAAGGCGAAATAAACTTGCATGTACAGAACGTATTCAACATGATTGTCCTTGGTATCAATTAAATTGATCAGTTAAACATTAAGATCTTTGAAGGTCAACAAAGGTCGTTTATGTCAAAAAAGGTGAAAGAAACTTGCATGTACAGAACGTATTCAACATGATTGTCCTTGGTATCAATGCAATACTGCAAACTTCTTATCACGGATTGAGTAGTATTTCCTATCACTTATCGTTGTCATAAATGACCTTTACTGACCTTCAAAGACCATAATGTTGCACCTTGTTGGATTCGTCTCAATAGCTGCTATCAGAAAACAGGTGCCAAAACATAGCATTCTATTTAAAAATACAAAGGTGACCGTCACATTTCTGAGGTGACTCCACTTAGCAACAAAAGATTAACTACACACTACGACTCCTATTGTCCGATGCAACTTTTATTTCGAAAACTTCTCTACTACTATCATACTTTCGGAGTTATTGTATGTGGCAATAGTTAGTGCCTCGTCCTGTATGTCGATAGAAAAATCTCCAAAATGGAGAATGTGAACAACCAAAAAATTCAATTTGTACTGTAACACAATCAAGAAACTTATAATTCGGTGACTGAATATATTCATTATACTACTTATTTCGATCAACACGTTACATTTAGCAAGAAGTCACTTAAAAATCGGACATTTCCTATGTAAAAACCTAGTACTGTATAGTGCGTTCAATCACCACCACATTTTCAATATATTTATTGTATTGTATAAATATTGAATATAACACTTACGATTTGAGATAAGAGTGTCCCTAGGAGATTGGCATCGATTCGAGAGAAAGGTGGAATATTTTCGCAGAAAATCTTGTTTGATCTCTCCGATGAAGCGTTTTCCGGGTCCGGTCTCGTCCAGACGAAGGAAACGTTGACGCGTGCGTGACATACCGTCCAAGGTAGAAGGTATAGCAACCCCTTTGCACCCCTGAACCGAAGAGTCCCTTCACGGTCGTCAAACCTTAATACATTTACAGCTCACGAGAGCACTCGGTGCTGCCGCTCACGGCAGTTCTGGATATTTGCCGGTGGATCTCTCTATAGAGTGTATCACGTTTGCGCATGTGAATATCACACGTATAAGTACAAGAAAGATGGCCCGGGCCGTCCGTCCCCAGCGGCTAACCCCCTGATATATCGTTTACGTGTCTCGGCGTGCATACGTCGTTTGGGACACATGCCTTCTCCTTCCTTCTTCGAATCTTTCGTTTCTTTCCGTACGCGACCTTCTTCTTCCTCCTCTTCCTCCTCCACGACTTTGTCCACCTCTGCTGCTCTTCTTCTTCTTCTTCTACTTCTTCCTCTTCTTCCTCTTCTTCCTCCCGTTGCCGTTTCACCAAATGTCTCGGGGATACCGCGAATTCTCTCTTTACGAATTCACGGGACGACCCGAGACGTTTCGAGAACTCGATACTCACCCCTTTGCTGGCATGGCCCACTTCTTTTCCCCGAAAAATGCCTTCCTAGTCGACTTTGACAGGAACTCTGCCATTGGTGAGGAGCTCTGCCACTTGAGAACCGATGCTGGGTCTCGATTGCATTAAGTTTCTTACTTTGAGTTTGAGTAGAATTTCGAAGTCTTTTTCGAAGAATTAGTGGGAGTTGTTGGTGAAATTGTTTGAATTCAGAGAATTAAGTATAGGAGAAGATGAAGGTTGATTTTAAGGTTGTTTTTGGACCATGCTGTTAGCTCTGTATCATGGTATCAACAAAATGTTTGAATTGGTAACTGTATAGATTGGACTTTTTTTTATACGTCGATTTAACGTACTTCGTATTTTTAAAGGATTATTAAGATTCATCGTTGAAAGTCTTTTTAAAGGATTATTAAGATTCTTCGGTGAAAATCTTCAATTCTAACGAAAGAAGCGTAACAAAAAAATGAAGGAGCATTCGAAAATTTTCTGTGTCTTGTATTAAGCTCTGATACTCCTAGAATGCGTCTACAAAATATTTCAATTGATAGTGTATAGATTAGAATTCTCTATATGATCTTCCCAAAGCATAATTATTATTAGTATCGCTCTTCGAAATATTAATAATTTTCTTTGCGGCAACAGTGATTAAAACGTCTTTATTTCCAAAAATATAACAGAAGGAAGAAGACAATTTATACTTTTTGTAGCACATTTACTTCAATGCTTAACACTAAACCTACCAAGCATTAAAAGTATCTGATGAACGTTGCCTTACAAAAATGGCAATACTAAATTTATTGGTATTGTCCGTAATTTTCAATATAATAAATGCTTGGACAAGGAAATCTACTCCATCATTTTCCATAAATGAATTTTTATAATTTCAATAATTGGAAAATATAAAACCGGTCATTTGATCGTGGTAGATTTAGTGTTAAATATTGATTACGGACGAGTACAATTTTATTTCGTCCAAAAAGAAGGGCATACTATTCATATTTGTTAGACTTTGTTTAAAATGTTCATCACGAGTCTGACTGGTTAACACTTCGCCGTCCGCACGTCTCGTAAAAATTTCTTCGCTTGGAGCCGGCTGTTCTTGAGGTTATCGGGTGATTATAAATTTTCAAGTTTTACTAATGTCATCGTTACCTCTCATGAGTTTTCAATCATGCCCCCTATTTTCATGAAATTTGGAAGATATACATATGTAATTATTAAATACTAATAGTAAATAGTAAATAGTAAATATTAAATAATGGGTAATTAACACTATGCCGTCCAGTACACCACTGTGGTGTCGCCGGTCGTTGAGCAATACTTTGTGCGCGACACCACTGTGATGTCGCCGGACGGCATAGTGTTAAAATACCGCAAGGGGTTAATTTCTACTATAAGACTTCTCTCAGTCAGTGAGAAATGCAATTATCCTTATTAAATAATGTAGCGCAATGAAGATTTGCATGAACATCCATATCCTAGGTTATGTTGTCCGAAAATTGAATAAGCTTAACGCTTCTCTGTCTTCTCGAAGTTTTTCTAAAACGAATCACGATTTTATTTCTCTCTCTCTCTCTCTCTCTCTCTCTCTCTCTCTCTCACACATACAGTCAAGATCCTACTATATTTTTTAACCTAACAGTAAAATGGTTTTGCATCATTGAAAAAAGAATGTAAGAAATCTATCATGAAAAATGGTGGATGTGCAGGATACCGCAACAGGAATTGCGGTTTCAGAAGATGATAAAAATCGGGTAAACGGTATTTCGGGGAGCTTAGAGCGGTGGCATTGCTCGTCGAGATAATTTTGGCAAATTATCGAGAGCAGCGCGTAATTGCAGGGAACAGTGACGCGTAGACGCAGTGGCGATGGGTACAACGTGCAAAAGGATTCAATTGGAAGCGCGAATTACTTAATTCCACGGCGCGGCGGTCCGAGCAGCCTCGGTGAAGTGGAAATACGTGAGCCGAGGCATCAGGACGTCGTTGAAAGTGCTGGTACGCCGGCTCGTTTGTATGCCCGTGCATTATTACGTCCTTATATTATATCGCGAAGGTACAAATGTCTGTACGTATGTAAAATTCCTAGCTCGGCCCGCGTAGAGCCATAATAATATCTGTGCTGATAAATGAGACACATAAACGTACACGTAGGAACCTCCCTTCCCCTCTTTTCGCTATCTCTCTCTCACTCGCTCTCTATCTCTCTCAGTCTGTCTGTCTGTCTGTCTGTGTCCCTCTATCTTTCTCTCTTTCGTTCGCCACCCCTTTTCCCGTTTGCTGCGCCGCTGCCGCACGACCACCAACCCCACGACGACTCCACCCCCGTATGTCTTGGCTTATTCCACTTTTGCGGCAATGCATTACGAATTTTACATTTTACAAACGACCCCGTTATCTACCGCGACACGCGATCTTTCGAGCCCCGACGCAATAGACGATCAATTTCTCGGAACGGAATTATTCGGATTGATTGGACACGTGATACAACCTCCACCCCCGCTGCGCCTGCTCGAAAACACATTAATCGCCGGTTTTTATTGTCCTCTGGATACGTACTAGTCTCTGAAATTCCCAAGAGATCCGTGTTTCAGCTAATTCTTGAAAGATTTTCAAGCTGACCGGACGATAACCTCCTTTTCTATCGTTCCTCTTGCTCTGAAACATTTTATACAATTTTTAATATATTTGGGTTCGCTAGTCTTTGATTTCGATGCGCAGAAAGTAACAGTATGGATTTGAAGAAAATTGATGGTATGCAATGTACAATTTTGTATGGGAACTATATTTAATTACTGATACATTTAACCTTCGTCAATTAATTTCTTATGCCTAGACTAGTGATGTTAGAAACACCCAAGACTGAGAGGATTTTCCCCTTCCACTATCCCATTCCACTCCTGCGCACACTCCAACGTCCCCCACTAAGTCCGTAGACTGGTCACGTGACGTTATTCTGGTCATCAGAGAGGTGGTAAACTGTACTCTCCTCGATTTAATCGATCTGGCATCACTGGCCTAGATCGCGGAACTTTATACAAAATAAGAATTGTCTGCATCGATTACAAGAAAGGGGGGTTACATAAAAATTGATTTTTTCTCTTAATTATTTGAATCGATTGTGTACCGATTATTTTATATATTAAATATTATCATGATATTAATATTTTAAATATTGTGTACCAATAATAATAAATTCATCTGTTTCTTTGTTCTGTGTCTCACTCACCTATTTTTAATATAAATGCTTCATATTAATATTTCAAATATTGTGTACCAATAATATTAAATTCATCTGTTTTTTTCTTATTCTGTGCCTCACCCACCTATTTTTAATATAAATGCGTAAAATTGTCAATCAACTTACGTATTTTTTACTTTTCTGGAAATAGTATTAAAACTCAAATTTAACCAGTTTCATCGCAGCGATTATAAGAAAAATAATTTAGAATTAGACATAACGAAATAGTAAAATAGAATTGATTTGGATAAAGACAAGACCACCAAATTTGAACGATTAATCAAAGAAATCCAGTAGCCGGGAAAGAAAGAAGGAGGGTACAGTATTTATAAGTAGAAGAAGAAATATCTTCTGATCGGATCAGGCGAAAGCTTGTCGCCCGTAGGAATTCCTGCTCGCATTAACATTCTCGTGCTTTTGAGGAAGGGTAATCCGCTCGCGATTCGTGATCAGGATTCATACACGGCAACGGAAAGGCAACAGCAACGGTAGTGGCAACGCCAACAGCACCAGCAAGCAGCCTGTGGAACTCCCGTGCAAGGACAGATTTTCGGATTCACCATTCCCGTTAATGCGATTCGCCGTTTCTAGCGTGGATTAAGGGGAGCTGTCGTAAATAACGAAACGTCAGTCGATGTATCACCGAGGAATTCAGATCCTATTATTATTCTGGCCGCGTTCCGATCTGGTACGGTGACGGTCTTTCACGCGTGCGCTCGCTCCCGACATCGTCGCGTTTGCTTTCCGCCGAGATCGACGATTCAGACATTTTTATTTACCGTGAAATCACACGGACCAACAGAAAATAGATTCGCGAACGTCTCTGTATTTTTATGTCCTTGACGAAGATTCTTTCCAAAAGAATTCCGCTGATGAATATTTGCCGATTATTTGGCGAAAAATGTTCGTTAAATTGAGAATCGGAATAGAGAAGAAGAAAATGTACTCCACAATATAGAATTCACACAATACTCTATATGATGACGTAATTTATTGTTAGACTACGAGTTTTATGTATTCGTGACAAAAATTAATGGGTGAAATGTAAATCAGCAGAATGAATTAAATTAAAAGAATTTATTTGGATCAGTTTATTATATTCATCTTATAAGATGACAACTACATCTACCTACAATTAAAAAGCTGTTTTACAAAATTGAGGGAACCATCTTAAATTATCTTGTAACTAGATTCTTGATTTTATGGATTAATGGCAGGAATTAGTATATCTAATACAAAACAATAGACGTTGAAAGAATTAAAAAATACTTTTTTTTTTAAGTTGCATGAACCTCACAAGGGTTATTAGCAACTACAAGCTTACTGTTTGGTGGTCATTTATATTTTAGATTCGGCTGAATAACTTTGTGGTGGTCCAAGAATTTTATTAGTTTTTTGCAAGATTCCTTTGATTCGGTGGGATCTTTGATGTTTCCTGGAATATTGTATCTTCTTCTTTCTTGGTGATAGAGATGGCACGCTGTAACTATGTGTTGCATTGTGTTTATTATGTAGCAGGATAATGTTCCTGTCATTCAAATGATTAAGAAGAGATATACTTACCTAGATCGCTTCTGTACCATGCAATAGACAATTTTTATTTTGCACAACAATCAATAGTGTACCGATAACTAGACTGCGGATTTCATGCAGTTATAATAGAAACAACTGCAATATAAAACAGCGAGAATATTTAAAGAATTTAAAAATACTGTTGCGTTAGTTCCAATTAATTAAAATCGTTGAGAAAAGAAATTAAGGTCAATGTTGCTCTCGTATCTTCTAATTGGTGCAGACAATTTTTATCTTAAATAAAAATCCATAGTATCCTTATACCTCTGAAGATGCTTGGATTTATAAATTCAAATTTGAACACAGTGGAACTTTGCTACGACAATAAAATTTTTTCTGTTTCAGGCACTAACATCTTTTGGCGACCAGCATCATTGTAGACATATTCGAGATCGAATGGGGACAAATTTGCAGACAAGCTTCGAAATGTTTGCTAGAATGGTAAATCTATCAATAATCGTGTTTTGTTCAACAACGTCAGAGTTTAGGTTGTCATTCTGTCATCTTGGTCTTTGAAGTCGGCTGAAATACGAGTCGGTGCTTGGATCGGGATCGGTCGGGGGTTCGGCGTGGAAAGACGCCTCGAAGAAAGGAGAGGCAAAGAGATTTCAGTCAAAATACACCTCCTTGGCGCGCCGGTGGCCGATAAATTATTATCTCCCGAAGATTAGCTCTGATGTCGCGACCCTCATAAATATCAGTATATTTTTGCCGGGTAAGCCGATTTCCTTTCTGCCGATGCGTTCGAAAAACGTACCGGCTGCTGCCGAATCGCGCGAAATCCTTTCCGCCGTCTTCTTTCCTTCCCGGCGTTCTTTTGCCCGCGACGCTACACCGATCCTCTCCTCTCTTCTTCTTCTTCTTCAACTCGTCTCTTCTTCTCTCTCTCTCTCCTCTCTTCTCTTCTCTTCGCCCCGCGGAACAGTCTTTATAGACCAGGAGATTAAAGGCAGCCGTTCCTCGTGTTCCTTTTTAATTTTACCAGTTGTGGCAACGCACGCTGGCTATTTCCAGTGGTTAGGGTCGTGTGTCAGCGAACCGTTCGCTCAACCGTGATAATCGCCAGCCTCTTTTTTCGATCGGACACAAACCAACACGACCAACGCCGCCGATCCTGCACCGCTCACTATACTTTCCATTTCGCTCGGGCCGCTCGCGAGACAAAAGAAATCGCTATCGTCTTCCTTGCAGCGGGTTGCAACTCGTTTCTGAAAATAATGCTCGAGTTGCGATTGTCTTTTGTGATTTTTGGAATCTATTCTTAAAAGCTACTTGCGTTGTTGTTAGTTTTACAGAGATGGCAGGAATGAGTTTTCTTGCTGGTTTGTCCACTGCGAGCTAATACTGGGCGGTGATAATTATTGTCGTTATTTTAGATTCTTCGAGTTAATGGTCCCAGGGTTCTAAGTTGTTTTTGATACAATTGAAATTGGTTGAAATTAAAATCTTGGGGTTTGTAATTGTCTTTGGATAATACAGCCTTTTAAAGAAAGTTGATTAATTGAACGATGACGGGAAATAAAATCACCAATATATAATTGGACTTTATTTATTCAAGAACGGAAACATTTTAGCTTGTGAAGAAAGAGGAAATTAAACAGTCTTACTTGGCAGTGAATTTACTAATTCGATGCATCATCTGATATCAGAAGATTGATATAACGTAATCGTCAGTTTTACGAAAGATTAGTTATCCAGAGTTAAGTGGATGCAATAAAAAGATCGAACCTTGCGCCAATAACATCTTCTCTAACATAATTCAAAATTCTATCGATAGAAATCACAATTATTTAATAAAAAGAGCAATCGATCCGGATAAACCAGCTTCAAAAAATCCTTTTAAAAATGTGTACTTAAGTATTGAACAAGTATTTAAGTGTAGCTAAGTGTCATCAATACGAGCATTAACCCCTTGTCGTACTTTAACGAGTCAGACTAGTGATACAGATTTTAAACGAAGTCTAACAAATATGAATGTTATGCATTTCTTTTTGGACGAAATAAAATCAATATTTAAACATCGAAGTAAATTTAGCCATACAAGAAATATAAATTTTCTTTTCTCTTTTGTGATATTGTTTTGGGATAAAGACGTTTTAATCACTGTAGCAGCAAAGACAATGGTCCGACAAGAGGTTAAAAACATCCGCCTGAGCATTTTAAACAGATTCGAAGTACAAAAGCTAATAAATCATGATAACGACATTCAAATATTTCAACAGCCCAGCATAAAGAAGTTTTCTTACTCTCAGTAACAAACATGATAATTAAGAAAATTAATATTCTAAACATTAAAGATTGTCTTTAGCGATCGATCCAGCAGAACATTGATGAACAGCTCGGTACCGACAATCGGAACGTCTCTCGCCGTGTAACACGGAAGAAGGTGTAACTTGGCGTGTCGGAAATTGTTCGTTCGAGACGGCGCGTACGCAGTGTGTTAATTCCCGGACGATTCTTTCAGAATCGCGTGTCGTCACGAACGGCGGGATTAGAAGTCGTTGAAACGTCAACGAATCGCGAACGATACAACGGTATCGACTTTTTGATCGCAACTAGAACTCGGGGGGCGATATTGTCAACGCAACTCTTTCCTCGAGGATTTTTCGGTGTCATCTCGAATTGGTATGCGGTACGGCGTTCTAACAATACGACAATTTATATGGATTTGGAAGAGTCTTCAGCGTCTCTTCGGATCTGGTACCTCGAGTTTTACCTTCCGCCGCATTCAATGGATCTCTCCTCACCCTGTCTCTCTCTCTCTCTCTCTCTCTCTCTTTGGCTGTCTCTGTCCAGCGTTCCCTTTAACCCTGTATATTTTTTCCTTTCTTTCCCATCCGCCGTTAAGCTTGCCTTCTTGCTCGCACCAGTAGGATCGCTCTGCCGGGCATCAGCGAGGTTTTATCTCGCATTCAGAGACTGCATCGTCCCTCATGGATGGATCGGCAATCCTCTTTAACTCTCTCCCGCCCCTCCTGGACACATACACACGTGTACATCGTCTCTTTCTCTTTCTCTTTCCCTCTCTCTCTCTTTCTCTCGTTTCCCACTTACCCCCTCGGCGCGCGAGTTCTCCTCCGCCGTGTCTCCACCCTTCCAGCCGAGCAGAGCCCGGCTCTTTTTCCTCTGAGTCTATCCAACTACTCGATGCGAGATTATACCGCGCATGGATACTCGCGAAAAACTCGCGGATTCAACTTGTGCACGTACACGCCACCTTAGAACTCGTTCCCAACACGATCAAGGCTTTCCTGGATTTTTCGCGGATCTAAGAAGGCGCATGGCCGAGGAACCATCTTGGTTTTCAGGCTGTGGCTGAAAGCCTGGAGGAAAAATTTAGAGCGTGTTTAGAGAACGATGTTAGTTGATATGGTAGTGTAATTATTGAGCGTGTTTAAAGAACGATGTTAGTTGATATGGTAGTATATTTATTTTTAATAGTAATTATTTTTGTCGGAAGTTAATTGTCTAGTAGAGAAGTTTAGGATTAGGCTTAGATTGACTCCCGAGTCGTATTTGATAGATCAGAGGATAGGAAATTGTGTATCAACATTGTAAAATTGTGTATTTCAGTATCTTCAATTTGCTAACAGTTTGCGGAGGCTCGAACTTGGTATTAACAAGAATTTCCACTAGTATTAATAAGATTTTGGACTAATAAGCTCTGTGTTTGATAGAAAAAGTTTTGTCTTGTTTTTAATTCACTTCGGAAGCCTGAGATATATTTATTAAAAATATTTGAACAAGATTTATTGAAGCTATATGTATTCTCAAGACTGAACTAGATAAAAGAAGAGTACAACAATTATTTTTGTTGTATGGAAACTTTACTCGACTCTTATCGCATGAAAAATGGCATTTATGATATCTCTATCGTAAAATTGTGTTTGGATTATATATTTTGTTTAACTGAATTTATGAATAGTGATGTGTGGTTTATATAAAAGCACTTTTCAATTATCCCGATGAAGTATTTTGTAGTTAAATGCTTTCTCGCGAAAAATGTAAACTTTGTCCAGTATTAGGGACACCCTGACCGTGCTTCCTCCGGTTACCAAGAGATGGCGGTATCAGTACCATCGCGAAGAGAACATTCTGCCAAGCTGGATTCAGCACTTTGCGATTTCGCGATGCGCGTTTCGTATTTCTGTTCGCATGAATTAAAATAACAATAATAATATCATTTAATTCTGAAAAATATGAATATACTTCTGCGTAACCATAAAATGAATCCTCATAAAAATTGAACAGAAATAGCAACATTATACATGAGGCTTCACGTTTATTCGCATATAATCTAAATGTACAAAAATGAATTAAGAATCTGTAGATCGAAGAAGAGCTTGAATTTCTATATAAAAACTGTGGAGGCTTTGAAACAATTCTATACAGTTTAAAATAATCGTGGTTCCAGAGTATTCTATTCAATTTATAATTCTCATGGATGTTCACAGTCGAACTATATTTATCAATATATTCTTGTGTCAATAATTCCAGCACACAGGTCTAGGTGTTTGCGACAATGGTTTCTCGCGTTTCAAATCGACAGAAAGTCTTGTTTTGCGAAATGGCGACAGAAAGTAATACCCAGAGGCTATCTAGCCTGGTTTCTGAAGGGGTGACGCACAAATGGCCACCGAAACGTGAGTACGAAACGCGTGTCTCAGTTCGGTACATCAGAACAAATGCGATATAATGTTACTCCTCGGTGACTCTCCACAATGCCGACATTTTTATCCACGCTCCGGAAGGCTCCTTCTATCGAGATCGTTTGCACCACCTGTATTGACGTAACACACGATACTTGCCACGGTACCTGGCGAAAATTGTGAAACACCTCTTTAATCCCTATTTTATACAATTTTATACAGACAATCCAAATTTCAGCCAACGGACACTCCAAACCTATCAAAATCAACTCCAGATACATCGATGGTGTACATTTTTCAATATTAGGGTCCTCTAAATGGCTAAATTTTCAATTATAATCTCCTAAATGTTAAAAGCCGAGATAAATATCACAGAAAATTGCTTGATCCATGAACACTGAGATCAACTAGAAAATTGTTCAAACAAAACAAGAAAGGTACTAAGATCAACGGAAGTACAAGCAACCCTTAACCCTTTCCGGTCCTATGTCGTCCTAGACTCGAAATTAACTTTTGCACCAATAGTTACTTATTTTACCGAGTTACAGTACATTCATCGATGATGCCACAATTTCATAATATGTAACAACTCAATTGTTCTACCCAGGGTCTCAAAGCTATCGGAAGCAAGTTTTGAAATCAAAAATTCATAAAATTAAAAATTGCGACCCTCGTCTAACACAATACGCTTGAAACGCACAGTGTTCATAAAGTTTCCTTTGGAACAATTCTCCCAAGAATCTCTGTCCACGTATAACCACACTTTGTCAAAGTTAACACCTTGTGCTATGTAACATCGAGTCAGAATCCACTAAACGCGTACGTTATTAATTTCCTCTAAACCGAAACAAAATTCTATTTTCTTCTTGACGATACCAAGCCATTAGAAAATTACACACGCTTTCGATGAACATAAACATCCTCGTTCTTTCAAGAAATTATGTCCAAGAAAAAGAAGTTCTGATCGCTGTGTAACCATAAGATAAATCGTAGCGCGAGGAGTTTACGCAATCGAATAACAAATTATTCTCCGAACCAATTGCCCGTATAATTCAAGGATCGCCTAACAAGTCGAATCGCAGGAATTAATTATTCATCTCGCTCGTACAACGCATCGAGAGCCAAAGAGGATTTTTGTCGCCGTTGGTCGTCGAGCGTGCTCTCGGTGCGGCCGGTGACTCTGGCTCGATATCCCATAAGGCGGGTAGATCAATGCCCGCGACCGGCCCTAAATCACTCCTTATGACAAGAACAGATGTACGCGGGGCTGTCCTGTCGCGAATAGTCAGCGCAATAAGGCGGCATGCAGCACAGCCGAGCACAAGCGAGCAGAAGCGAGCAGAAGCGAGCAAGGCGGGAGAGTACGGCCGCGTGTATCCGGTAGTCTCGTTCGTTCGGCTGCCTACATCGGATCTATGAGAGCGGCGTTATCGTATTGTAGCCTACGAGGCTCACAAACGCCCCGTGTTATGCCGCAAGAGGTATATATACCGGCTAGCTGGCGCTGGGGCAAGAATAACGCGACGCGTATATAAAGACGATGGTATATCTGTATCAATTGTATGCATATGTGGATCCCTTCCCTCCCCCCTCTCTCTCTCTATATCGTTCCCCCCATGTGTATAGGTTACTCTTCGTTCTCTTCTTCTTCCACTGTCTCCTCTTACCCCCACCACCGTTTTACGGACGTCCTCCCCCTAGAATCGCCTATGTATATTTGTCGCGTTTAACCATTATATGGTTTATCGTTATTGTTCGTCACTGGAGCAACGATCGAGGGAAAAGGAGGAAGAGGTGGGGAAGAGAGGAAGGGAGAAGGAAGACGGTAGAGTAACCTCCATTAAAACAGCATACCTTATGCGATCTTCATTTGAATACGGTTATGGATAACGAAAGATACGCAAGAGCTATGCCGCGGCATCAAATTTGATATTCAAATGGACGATACGCGCCGGCTTTTGTTCTTCGTGCTGCTTCTGCTGCTGGCCCGCGAAACTACGCTCGATCTGGACCGATCGCAGATCCCAGATCGAAGGCTTCCTCTTCCTCTTTCGCCTGTGTGGATCGCCGGTTCGCGAGATGGCGTGGATCTTGGACGGAAACTTCCTCGTCTACCTGGGCAATTTTTCCAGTCACGATGCTGGTGGTTTGAAAGTTGATAATTTAAGTGCAGTAACAAAATATGTTTGCAATTGATTGCAGAACACAGGAACGAAATAAAATATTTTTTTCTTCTTTCAATTATCTTATTCAGCTGAAACTAGTACACTGATGTTCTAAAATCTTTTTAATATGACTCTGCTTTAAATCGTGCGTACCAATTTTTACCGTAAATGAATAAAATCCGCAGTCGAGTAATTGGTTGCCTTATTTGTTACCTTAAACTGCTGATCTGTATTCAAAAACAAAAAATGTTTGCAATTGATTGCAAAACACAGGAACGAAATAAAACATTGTTTTCTTCCTTCAATTATCTTTTTCGGCTGTAACTAGTACTACACTGATGTCCTAAGATCTTTTTAATATGACTTTTGCTTTAAATCGTGCGTACCAATTTTTACCGTAAATGAATAAAATCTGCAATCGAGTAATTTGATGCCTTATTGGGTAATTTAATTAAACTCCGTGATAAATAAGTACTACACAATTTTCAAAGCCTTAAAAGCCCATGATGCATGGCTAAAGAATTTTTAGCGGATTCTTGAACAGCAGCAACAATTTTAATCGTCAACCACTCGGTTACTTCCGGTAACGTGATGTAAGAAGTTCTAAAAATTCGAAGAATTCTAAGAATTCAGAGCTTATTACAATTTTTGAGAAACGAATGTGTATATTGCTCCTGTAGCTTGAAATGAGTGGAGACAATTTTTATTTTGCATAAAGATCCGTAGTTTATTGATGAATAAGCAGGGAATACTATAACCAACGAGACCATCAGGGAACCATTAAGTATGTACATTTTTGCAATCCCATGAAGCGATTTCCTGTAACGTTTAACAAGAAACTGCAATTCACTGGGAGGTCGAAATCAGCGTCTCGAAGCGAAAATAAAACTGGGAAGAAAGTAGAAACACGTGTAACGAAGGATTACGTTAAAAGGCAGGACACAATAGTCCCAAAATTCGGTGAGCCCCGGGCCAGTAATATTCCGCGTTCGCGTCTGGCAGCGGAAATATAGCACGATCTTCGTGTTCGTGAGTAAGATACGCGATCGGTGACATTTCTATACCAAATATATCGCACAAAGCAGCGCCGCTTCCCTCTGTCATATTAAATATTATTTATGTTCGTTCGCATAAAGAGTCCGGGGCTGGCTGCGAGTCTCCGTTCCACGGACTATCGTGTCCTCTCTCTTCCTCTCTCTCTCTCTGACTCTCAGTCACTCTCTCTCTCTCTCTCTCTCTCTCTCTCTGGCTCTCAGTCATTCACTCTCTCTCTCTGTTTTTCTCTTCCTCTCTGTTACGTGTATGCAACGCGATGCGACGGGACGCGGAGGCGCACAGGGAGAGACGGGGCCGGGTGCATTCCGTGCATACGGTGCAACCACGCGAACACAAAGAGCCGGCCAATCGAAAAACAATATCGATCCATTGTTTCGGTCAGCCAATAAATATCATAAATATCGGTCCACTGAATTACAGATCCAATCTCGTCCGCAGATCGGCCCGAGACCGCGCCGTTACATCGCGAAACCGCTCGACTGCTCTTTGCCGGAGCTTAGGCTTGCCCACTGGCACGGTAGCTGCATGTGCATACGCCTTGCACACGGCGCAACCGTGCACCGAAGCTGCATCGACTGTCTTACGCCACGTCGAACAGTTCCCTCGTTCCCTTGAATCCTTAAAGCCCCAGTTTGTTCCTGTTTGAATATTGATCAATTGTTCCCGTGATATTTAGTATCTTTCATTTTTTATTTCACTCTTCGGCATCGAATTGCCGAACGAATTTTAATGGTTGAGATCTGGATGTTTCATCTATCGGTAATTTAATTAACACTAGAACTACCAGGCGGGTCAAAGTAACTTGTTACTGATTCTTCCTTCCACGGTTTTGCAATTATAAGAATGTTTCGATGCGAACTTTTTCGATGTACTTTTTTATTGAAGCACATATTAACCTACAGATTTCACGAGATATGAATATCTGTAATCTTGTCATTATTATAAAGCAATGTATATTAGTGTGATTTTGAACCCGGTAGTTCTAGTATTAAATAAGTTGTTTTAGTCCTCCTGAGTGACTTCTGTGGGAATTGGCTTGCCAGCTAACGTGTTAAAATAATTAAAAATGAAAATGATCATAAACATTTAATTTTGTGCGACGAAAGTGAATTTGAAGAATATAATTAGGCCCAATGACGAGACTGTAGTCTACAATTTTTGTGTTCACGAGACTCGAAGAAAGAATGATTAATTGCGAACAGGAGAAAGACGATTGGTATTGAATTTTGCGAAAGTGGAATGAGCCGTGAGTGATCAGACAGTGAAAGTAATCTCCGGCTGGCCCGATAAATTGCGAATCCCCTAGAAAATCAGTTTTAGGGGAACCTGTTAACTGTTCTACGTTATCTCGAGAATATTTCACGTCATATTTCATATAGGAGAGCTGGTCCAAGTGTTCCCATAGGTAATGCTGTTGAGATATACGAACGTAGGCTCGCGTATGACGCGCAGGATAACCAGTTCTACATGATTTGTGGCTATTCCTGGCTGATCTGGATACGATAATAAAGTGGCAATGAGGCTTGTTAGCCAACTGGTTGCACCGGAATCGTGATACACTCGACGAGCAGTCGTCAACGTCATTGATAGGCCGTTCCTAGAACGTCTTCACACGATTACGGCCGAAATCACTGTTTCTCAAACAGATTCGCAACTGCCACTTGCCTCAATAAATTATAAACCACGTTTCATAGGTCTTGGGAACACTCAACTTGAAAAAACTTTGCAATTTTCTGTTTAAACGAAACTTCTGCTGAATATTCCTTACCTGTCATGATTATTTGAAAATTAATATTAATTCCTGAGCTGCTTTAAACACGTTGATCGCTCACTCGACAATCACAAAAATTACACACAGTCAAAACAATTTATTTAATACCAGATTTACGGTCCCGTCAAAATGACGGATTCAAAAATTGTTAATTTACGATTATTAAGAGCGCAAGGAGGCATTCGCGAGGAATTATTAAATAGATTTATTTTTTTGTGTACATATTACAATAAAAATCGCCGAAGATCTAAGTAAACACAATTTTATTATTTTTATAAAGCAATGTAAAATAATCAATTTTAGTGCTCCGTAAACCTAGTGTTAACAAAACGAAAACTGAGAAGTTTAGTTTCGTGATATTAAACCTAACCCAAACGTCTTCGATTCCTCTAGTCGTAAGCACACTTTGTACCCTCAATCTACCAACGTAAACATTAATTATCAATTCTCCATAAATAATTCCGTCATCCAATGTCCAAGAAGCCATGAATTTGTCACTTTTACTGAATTTTAACCTTTTAATGAAATAAAACATGTGCAAAATAATTCTAATCAGTCACGATTGTTCAGAAATAAATATAACTTCTTGAGTTGCTTGAAAGTTGGAAACGAGTTTGTCAATTTTACTGAATTCTAATCTCTGATTGAAATAAAGCTTGAGCAGAATATTCGCGATCTGATTATTAAAAAATTAGAACGATTTCTTTAGCTATTTTAAAAAAGCAATGAATTCGTGAATTTTGCTGAATTTTCGTTGGAATAGTTAACGGAACGCGAGCGATGATCTTAACATTATAATTTAAGAAGAGCAACGAAACGAAACCATCGGTGTTTCACCCTTTCGAATTGTACGTGCAGCGTTGTCCTGAATTAAAAATGTTATGCCTCGCGCCCTCCGACATGGGAAACGTTTTCCCCGTGAAAAAATCCATGACCCATGGTTTTTCACTGGTTACGCATAAATGACGGTTTATTCCCAGCACCGGCTTATTTACTTTTTCAACGTAGAACGCAGACGCAACCGGGGAACACGTCCGTGGTTCCCGGGGAACGTAGAACTTAATCCCTCTGGTCAAAAAGGTAGAACATTTTTATAATTCACGAGATGTTCATTTAACGAGGCATAAATGGACGAAACCGAACAAACGTTACCCCGGCAATATTCCCCTGGCTCGTTTCTAAATACATACAGTGTAACACGAATCTTTTTAATTTAGAGCCGCAGAACAACACACGAGTTGTGTAGTAGAATTTAATTGGGCTACTTTAGTACTAATTATGGGGCCGTATCGTGTTTTCTTACGCGGGGCGTCGTTTCTTCGGCTAGAATTATTTCAAAATTAATTACGCGACTATCAAATAAACTCTACGCGTGCGGGTCTCCTCGTCATTCATTTAAACTGAGAGAAAAATCACCTGAACATACTAAATCAACCACTATGGCACAAACTCAGGTCTAACTTGTCGATTAGGGTCAATAAAGTTCGAAAGATAGTATTTCAATTTAGAACGTACTGTAGAAGCAACAAATTACATCCTTATTCTTGATTCTTGTAAAATGTACACGAAATTGTAACCTTTTATAACTTTTAATGGCTTCATAATCAATTTTGATTTGTACCGTCGCTGCTAAATCAAGAGAAGAGATTTTATTTATGTTGAATGCCTGGTGGTTATTGAGAACGCGATTAATGTGTCAGAGAGGAAGATTAATTTTATAATGTTCATTTAGAGAAACGTTAATCGCAGTGCACAATGATTTACGAAGAGATTCATTGCGCCGAGTTTCAGTCGAGTGCATGTCGACTGTGTTAGGAGGTGGCGCCATCTTCTTACGTATGCATTTATGCACCTCTTCGGCGGATGTTTCTGCGTAAGATCCGCCAGTGATTTATTCCCCTTTGTTTTTTAACGCCATCTTGAATGACAGCGATTCTTACACCTTTAACGATTAAAGGTATTTTTAACAATGACGTGAACGTTTGTTGCTTGGATCCCATCGTCCTATTTTATATATATACATAAAACAGTGTTCGTATATATCTGTCCTACGCTATTCAACATTTTATTATTCATCACGCAGGAACTTTAATTTCAATTGCTGACAATTTCAGTAAAATCTTCACACGCGCGCGTACAGTGCGGAAGAACTTATGGCTCATCGCGCTTTTTATAAACCCTTTAACTTTTGATGCCATCTTTTTTATGGAGCAACCAAACGCAGTACTCAAAAAAGAAACCTAACGTTTCACTTTCGGATTAGAATACAGTACGATGATAAATATTGTACGAACACTGTAGCGTTTAAGATCAACAAATATTGTTTCTAACACCGTGGTTCTTGTCGACAAATAGGAAAATTGCGTGCTTCTACTTTCTTCGACAATTATAAATCAATTTACACTTGAGTCATGTAACAAAACTGGTTGAAAGTATATCTACAAGTATAATGTAATTGAACGTCTTATAAAATTATGTTAGAGAAGATGCTATCGGCGCAAAGGTTCGATCTTCTTGATGATCAATATCATAATTCAAAATTCGATCGAAAGAAATTACAATTATGTCTTATAAAATCTTGGGTATCGACTACAAAATACAGAAAATATTTCTTACAAAAGGATTTGAATAATATTAAAAATGGAGTACGTAAACCAGCACTCGAAAATTAAAGATGAACAATTCAGGATGTTTCAATAAAATGGTGAATAGTATGAATGTACGATTTATATCGAATAATATAATCTACTAATTTTTATTGAGAGAATTACTTCTAAAAAAATCTTATTGCTTCTTACAGATACAGGATAATCATGAATAGACGGATTTTTAAGTAAAATAAAAATTGTCTATATCAATTCCAAGGAACAGTAACCATATGGAACTGTCTTTCTTTCATTAATAATCGCATTAGGTTAAAAATAGTATATCGACACTCTCGTGCTTATCCTACTGTTTTAAATTGCATCATCTCGTTTTATCATAGATTCATAAAATCAGCAGTTTAATAAAAACACTACTATAAATATCTTTAAACAGTGAAAAGAATAAAGAATAATAATCGCATTAGGTTAAAAATAGTATATCGACACTCTCGTCCTTATCCTACTGTTTTAAATTGCATCATCTCGTTTTATCATAGATTCATAAAATCAGCAGTTTAATAAAAACACTATTATAAATATCTTTAAACAGTGAAAAGAATAAAGTATAATAATCGCATTAGGTTAAAAATAGTATATCGACGCTCTCGTCCTTATCCTACTGTTTTAAATTGCATCATCTCGTTTTATCATAGATTCATAAAATCAGCAGTTTAATAAAAACACTACTATAAATATCTTTAAACAGTGAAAAGAATAAAGAATAATAATCGCATTAGGTTAAAAATAGTATATCGACACTCTCGTCCTTATCCTACTGTTTTAAATTGCATCATCTCGTTTTATCATAGATTCATAAAATCAGCAGTTTAATAAAAACACTACTATAAATATCTTTAAACAGTGAAAAGAATAAAGAATAATAATCGCATTAGATTAAAAATAGTATATCGACACTCTCGTGCTTATCCTACTGTCTTAAATTGCATCATCTCGTTTTATCATAAATTCATAAAATCAACAGTTTAATAAAAACACTATTATAAATATCTTCAAACAGTGAAAAGAATAAAGAATAATAATCGCATTAGGTTAAAAATAGTATATCGACACTCTCGTGCTTATCCTACTGTTTTAAATTGCATCATCTCGTTTTATCATAGATTCATAAAATCAGCAGTTTAATAAAAACATTATCATAAATATCTTTGAACAGTGAAAAGAATAAAGAATTAAACAGCAAATGAAATAGATATTCGCAAGACTGTTCAATTCAGTCATTAAAGGATTGATCAAAAGAAGGTAGCTAAATAGCTAGAATAAGAACAGAGGAAACGACCTAAATAAATTCATAGAATCCAAAGCAAAGATGATTCAGCGATCACAGATTTTTAAATGAATCTTCAAGCAAATCATCGGTTGCTCATTGTTCTCGTGTAGGGTTCGAAGGTTCTGCGAAATTGCGGGCAGTCTGTTGCGTGAAGTCAAGGTAAGGAGGCCAGAATCGTGTGACTCACGTCCAGAACTCCCCCCACCATGTTCATTTGCGACACGTTCGCATTTGTCTCTGCCGGGAATTATTCCTCCCATTCTGTTCACCGGTTTCCTCTATCGTGATCGCGATTTCCTCGACTTCGAGTTCTTGTTTTCGTCTTCGTCTACAGGGGCCCCTCCGGACCATGGGACTTCGCCAGACGCAAAGTTGCGTTTAATTCTCGGTTGTCTATGCCGGCGACTCGTCACGCGAGCACCGGGGCTAGGTTCGAGGCAGCAAGCGAGGTGCTTGCATTGTTGCAGATCCATTGTTAGACCCGAGAGCCAGAGGAGAGGTAGGCCTGGCCACGATGGTACCGCCTACCGGAATGATCCTGACGAGGAACAACTTGACCGTCCTTGTCTCGCCCCACCAGCTACCTAACCGAGACCTATGCTCCTGGACGGTACACGCCATCTCCTCCTATGCGCTCTTATTAATCTCTGATGCGTTCGATGCACATTCTCGTCAGTATCTTCTCGTAGAATCCTTCTAATTCTTTACGATTTTCCGAACGTCTCAAAAACTTCACTGTCCAATACCCGAAGTTTTCATAAAATTTGATGTACATCGATGCACACTGTCCTCAAAACATTATCTCACAATATAAATGTAATCTCATTCGATCGAAATGAATTATATTGATGAAACTGATTTCGGCGCAAAATTTCGATCTTATCGAAAGACAGCAAATTTGGTATTTTATTATTATCCCAACGTTTCGATCCGTGTGCGGATCATTCTCAAGAGATTTCATGCGTTTGCTGTGCAATAGTTACAATAAAAGAAAAACAATATTTTTATGAATACGAGTTACGATTGAACGTGGTTGAAATCATCGTGGCAGATACGTAACTGAACGTAACTACGTTGGGATAATAATAAAATTGCAAATTTGCTGACTTTCAATAAGATCGAGACTTTGCGCCGAAATCAGTTTCATCAATATTATCCCACAATGCTCGAAACTGTTTGCCAATTTTTGCGTTGGCTACATGCTTTTGTGTAAAATAAAAGTTGTAAGAAATAGGAGTAAGATAAAAATGTAGTTTTCCTATTAATAATATTATATATGGTACGAAAATATTGTAACACTATACTTACATGTTTCTAGTGGTACAGAAAAGCATTCAATGATATTCATATCGTTTTGACGAGACAGCGAAACCGAAAAATGGCTTTCGAATACTTTTGATGTTCTCATCGGTTTTCTATAAAGGACAACACATTTACCGTATGCAAACCTAATAAAAATTTGTTTTAAAATGACGTTAGTTCCAAAGACGGATAATACTTCTTCTAGAATGACATTGGTTTTAAACATGGATAATACTTCTTCTAGAATGATGTTAGATCCAAAGACGGATAATACTTCTTCTAGAATGACTTTAGTTCCAAAGATGGATAATACTTCTAGAATGATGTTAGGTCTAAAAATGTATAATACTTCTTCTAGAATGATGTTAGATCCAAAGACAGATAATACTTCTTCTAGAATGATGTTAGATCCAAAGATGGATAATACTTCTTCTAGAATGATGTTAGATCCAAAGATGGATAATACTTCTTCTAGAATGATGTTAGATCCAAAGATGGATAATACTTCTTCTAGAATGACGTTGGTTTTAAAGATGGATAATACTCCTTCTAGCATGAAGTTGGTTTTAAACAGAGAGGGATGAATTGGTAACACGATGTTTCTAACAAAGTTTGTTGCAGTGGTCACGGTACGGTAATTGCGAACGCGAAGCCAGCAAGTGGTAAATGTCTGACGGACTTGGAACGATCGCCAGGAACCGAAAATAATAAAAGATGATCGGCAGTGAGATCGGTCGGTCAGTGACCAGCAAGGAAAAAGACATATTAGAGACATCATAATGCCAGGGCGAAGCTGTGTTCCAATTTATAACCGGATGATATCGCGATAGAGTCTCAGGTTCGAGGCATTGTGTTCGGTAGGGTTTCGTTCCTGATGTTACACCGGGCATCGACTGGGTGGGGTCTTGGAGCCTTGGTGGCCTGGCTCAGAGTATCCTTTTGATATCCTGTTAACTAATGCCGGCTATTCGTTACAGACCAACCACTCGGAAGATGTATTCGTTTCCCGCAGAAAGAATACTGCCGCGTTCATGAGCGATTCGACACGCCGCGCTCCGAATTTCTTGAAACCTATCGGAACGTCCCGTGTAAAAACCCTACGAAGTCTCATGGTGTCCCGTCGTTTCCCACTTTGCCTTTCCAACATGTCCATCTTAGCAACTTTAGTCCAACAATCGAGATAAATTTTCGTCTGTTCGAAAATCTGAAAATATCTTCAGGAATATTTTATTATTCCATCGAAACCTGTTACCCTAATTTCTCGAAACCTAGCAACTTTAGTCTAACAATCGAGATGAATTTTCATCAGTTCGAAAATCTGAAAATACCTTCAGGAGTATTTTATTATTCCATCGAAACTTGTTACCCGAATTTCTCGAAACCTATCGGAACATCCCGTGTAAAAACCCTACGAAGTCTTATGGTGTCCCATCGTTTCCCTCTTTGACTTTCCAACATGTCTATCCTAGCAACTTTAGTTCAACAATCGACATGAATTTTCGTCTGTTCAAAAATCTGAAAATACCTTCAGGAGTATTTTATTATTCCATCGCAACTTGTTACCCGAAATTCTCGAAACCTATCGGAACATCCCGTGTACAAAACCCTACGAAGTCTCATGGTGTCCCGTCGTTTCCCTCTTTGATTTTACAAAATATTCATCCTAGCAACTTTAGTCCAACATACGAGATGAATTTTCCTCTGTTCGAACATCTGAAAATATCTTCAGGGATATTTTATTATTCCATTGAAACTTGTTACTCTGACTTTAAGAATATGTTGTCAACGGAAGTCTTCTATTTTCATTGGTGGAAAGGCGTAGATGATAACGCGTGACGTTTGCGGGAGAGTAAAATGTGAAGGTATAAACTAATTTCAGAAGTAAATGCATCAAAAACTGGAGTAAACCTTTTAATTGCCAGAGTATGAACCATTTGCAGCGTTGTTAGAAGATTATGCACCTCGTAAGTCAACTTTATAGCTATTAAAATTTCATTCGTTACTCGTAACTGCAAGTTAATAGACCTGGAGTACGAATATATTAAAAATTGACGTTTCTTGTCACAGTGGTAACTATATTCTTACTTTCTTCCTTTTTCCTCGAGATCTACAATTTATTTCTAGGAATATTGAAACGCTTACTTCCTTGTTGACAGGAAACCAATCAAAAAGTAATGCATTCAGAGACATTCTCATAAATTAATCATTAGACTGCGGATGTTTATGCAATTTTCAATCTATGTAGGTCAATTTTAAGAAAGCCGGATCATATAAAATGTTATTTTCAGTGATAGTAGTCATTGTATATCAGAAATAAAGAAATAAGAATTATACTAAATTATATCAAATTTTATGTTTTAGCATTTTCTGATAATTTTCAGAAGCCATAAAGGCATAAAAATCCGCAGTTCAAGAATCATTATGATTTCAATTTGAATACATGTATATAGTATCAGTACGATTGATACTTAAATAGTTTAGTAAAAGGAGATATTAAATTTGAACATCATTGATGATTTTAACGAGAGCATAATGGATTAATTAAAGAAAAATTTATACTGCTAGATCATAATGTATTTCATTTGAATATAGCCAGTGGGTTTGTATGCTTGAATTTTGTTGTATCCTAGTTCGGTGAAAAGAAGGATTGCACGTAGACTATACTGGCGATCTTAACGAGAGAATGATAGGTTAGGCGAATCCGAAGGAATGTCCCTGAGTCCGGTGCGTGAAGCATGTTCGAACAGTTCTCGCAGACCTCAAGAATATTTATGGACAATCCGAAGAGGCCTGGAGCTGCGAGATCCTCGACCTCTTCCGCCAACCAGGAATTATTCAAAATCCTCGCTCGCGCAACTGCTCGAGATAAATAACGTTTGCTTCTTTCTCCTCCTCCTCCTCCTCCTCCTCCTCCTCCTCCTCCTACCTCCTCGTCCTCTTCTTTCCCTTATCCAGGCTCCTCTCTCACCTCCATCGGATGTTTCGTGTGGGTGAGCTCTCTCAGGGCTCTCCGTTGTTGGATGTTTAACATAACACGGGCAATCATTTATGCGTGGCGCGCTGGACAGCGACCCCATAATTTAGACCAGTGGGCAGAACTAGCTTGCAGCACTACCCTGCGATTGGTCCCATACGGGGTGTACCTGGTAACCTTGTACTTGAACGCCTCTTCGAGTACATCTCGTTCTCTGATCGTCTGCGCGACCTCGTTGGCTAACTTTTTCGCCGATCATTACCCACAAACCACTCCCATTCTTCCTACAAATTCTTATTTAAGTGAAATGTATCAGAAAAATCAGGACCACAAGATTTCCTATAATGAAAATGAAAGAGAAATGTTATTGATGCCAATACACGAGAATTTCTTTCTTTCAGAAAATTCCAAAGGATTTTCGGGAATCTCGAGGGTTCCCTTCGGCACGCTAAATAGCTCAAGAAGTGTGCCAACAAAATTTTCAGAAGTCCTAGACCGAGCTTTTTAATTACTTCCGTAACTTACTAACTTCAGTAATATTAAACAAAGTAATGTTGAACAAGGAATCAGTAAAGAGGGTTAAATAAGATTCTAATCAAAACGAGGGCCTAGACTTAGCTTTTTAATTACTTCAGTAACTTACCAAGTTCAGTAATATTAAACAAAGTAATGTTGAACAAGGAATCAGTAAAGAGGGTTAAATAAGAATCTAATCAAAACGAGGGCCTAGACCTAGCTTTTTAATTACTTCAGTAACTTACCATGTTCAGTAATATTAAACAAAGCAATGTTGGACAAGGAATCAGTGAAGAGTGTTAAATAAGATTCTAATCAAAACGAGGTCCTAAACCTAGCTTTTTAATTACTTCAGTAATATTAAACAAAGTAATGTTGAACAAGTATTCAGTGAAGAGTGTTAAATAAGATTCTAATCAAATTGTTAAAGGTTTTAACAATTTTCTACGCCATCTCAATTTGTCCCGAACTGAATCGAATAACTATATTTTACCTCTTTTTAACAATAAACGTCTGCAACGCCTGCTAATGAAAGATCCTGTAAAGAACGCAAGCGATTTGCAAAAATAATTACCAAATCCACAATAATTCATTCATTTAAGAACATTCTCAAAATGAAGTGAATGAGCATCTCTCGTTTAACTTCAACATCACCGGGACCAAAATTTCATTCTCATAAACCCCATGGGAACAGAAGGAAGCAAAATAAAAGAAAGAACCATCGAACAAATATTCCACGTCGACGGTACAGAAGATGGAAAATAAAACATCGCGACACAAAATTTGATGATGGAACTGGTTAATTTAAATTTCGGACATTTGAAAGAGCGTGTTTCTGTTCGGACAATCAAGAATGATTGTCCAAATTGTCCGTGACTGTCCAAGGTCCGGCATTCACGTCGAAGCGATCGGCGAATTTCACAAATGGACCATCTGCGAGATCTGTTCTGGAAGGGCGACTTTTAAAAAGTCACTGGGTATATCGAGGGGGCCCTATATATACGTATGTAAGCATCGCGAGGCCCCCCACAGTGGGATAAAGGCTGGCTCCACGACAGTAGCCATGTACACCATGGGTTAGACAATGCCGCTCGCATTAATACACTTCATATTAGTCCGTTTTAATGCGTGTTTGCCGGCCATTGTGAATGAGCGACACTGTTTATCACCGACTCCCGTACGACCCCCCCTTTTACCCCCTGGGTCGGGAGAGGGGGGGCGCATTTGTCTCGAGTCTGTTGGTGATCGGGGGGATAACAAATCCGTATACGCCGTATCCAGTTCTTGATGTTCCCTGCCCGCTTGTATCTGGTCCAGTTTCAACTTTTTCTGATAATAATTTGATTGTCACACGATTCTTTTGCCCGAACCACCAGCCTCACTCGAACCTGCGATTCGCGAACTTGATGGCGGCTGTTGGAGCTTCTTTCGCATTAACACTAAATGTAATGAAAATTAAAATTGGCTAGAATATGTTGTTTTATAAAATTAGCAAGATTTAATTTACTTAGATTTTGTGCGATTTTTATGACAATATATGATTGAACAAAGTTTACCGAGTCAATTCCTGTGAAGGTATCTTTATAATCTCAATAATTGGAAAATGAAAAATGTAAAAGTGGTCATTTGACCGGCTGTGGTAGGTTTAGTGTTAAAATCACTGATTGAGTTGTACATTTTCATTTACAATATCGTATGAAATCGATCACCGATTTCCGACAGCCTCATTTTTATTTTATCTTTCGTTCTTAACACGTTAAGCGCTACGCCAGCAGTTGACAAAATTCTAAGAAATCGAATGAAATTTTTAATGTAACCCGTTACTGATAAGTCAAGATTTATTACAGTTACTGCTTGTTTAATTTTCTTGTAATTCGTAGGTCCAAACAAAATTTGGATTTACTCCGCTTGCCACCCTACGAAATTACTTTGCAATGTAGTAAAAAATTGTGTCAGTCACATATTTCTGACGTGGCAGTGAACGTGTCAACACTTTGAGACCCATGCCTGACAGAAATGGACGAAATTATTTGTTTAGATGTACAAATGAGTTTTTGCGTTAATGTATCGAGTGTATGAAATTTGTTTACGGTTTGCCGAAGAGAGTCAGCTTCGTAAACCATAATATTTCAAGTTTTATTTTATTCAATGCTTCATTACTTTGTTTTTAGGGCATTTTTGAAGCTGTCAGGTTGGCACTCAGAGTGTTAATAGGTTGTCTGGGAAGTTTAAATTTTCACTAGTAAATTGATATATGATCTTTGCCTTTGACAGTGAAACTTATCAATATTTCTTCTTGTATTAAAGCTCCTGCGAGTTCTACATCGTCATGTAGATGATCTTCACTCATTACTTTTGACAGGCCCATTTTTATTGTACTGTATTTTAAGAGTAGCACGGAGTATGGGGGAGAATGTTAATTGCGAATGTAAAATGAAAAATATTATCTGACGTGGAGGAAATGACGGTGGCCCAAATGATCACCTCGAATGTATGTTGTATTTTGGGTTCCGTGAGTCACGGGAGATGACGGTATCGTCGTCAGATCGTACACCGTGCTGGGAGTCAATGCCAGAAATAATGTTGGTATACTCAGGACTTGCTAGAGTCGGGGGTGATGTCCTAACATCATCGGTTAACGAATTATACAGGGTGTCTCACCCGATTATGACATCTTGATTCTCTTCGCTATTGTTATTCCTATCGAAAAATGTTTCAGATAACAATTAAATGGTGCTGAGTGGGGCATAATTTGGTGTTATTAGTTTATTCGTGGATGAACGCGTTAAGGTCATATGAAGGTCAACTTAATTTTTCAAAATGGAATTATATACTTTTTAATATATTACATCACTCGATGCAGTTGGACATTCTTTATAAAAAGAGAATTAACCTATTTATGTTGAAAAATTAGTCGTTTAGGAGATATTTCGATTTAAATAATTCCAGGACACCATTACTGTCGTAATAAGACGTTCACTTTTATTCCTTACGGAAAAGGTTCAACATAACGACCATTTGTATCTCGGCATTTTTGAAGTCGAAATATCTCCTAAACGACTGATTTTTCAACATAAATAGGTTAATACTTTCTTATAAAGATTGTCCAACTGCATCGTTTGATGTATTAAAAAGTGTAGAATTCCATTGAAAAAAACGAAGTTGACCTTCATATGACCTTAACGCGTTCACCAACGAATAAATTGATAACACCAAATGATGTACCACTCAGTAGCATTTAATTCTTATCTGAAACATTTTTCGGTAGGATTAACAATAGCGAAGAAATGAAGATGTCAAAATTGGGTGAGACACCCTGTATTTATCCAACGTCTTCGGTGTCCTCTTCTTCCTTTCTTTCCTCCGTCTCTTTGGGCTTCTTCTTTGTTTTCTACTCTTGTTCCGCGCTTCTTGATACATTGCTATGCTGTTGCTTGCCTCGTATATTCTACAAAGCCAATTTGGACCACAATCTCGTCATTTTTTACTTGAATGGAGTCATAATCAGTTAAACACTTTTTATTGAAATAATGAATGTTAGAAATTTTACTGTCTAAAAGATTTTGAGGACTGGAAAAATTATAATAGAGAGTTGCTTGTCTTGAAAATTTTACAGAGGCAATGTAAAGCATGTTTCCACACTGAATCATTATTTTTGCTAGACTTACAATATAATCCCACATAACGTACTAAAATTTGTCAGTATCAAAAAACACATTGCCTGAAGATTTACAAGGGAAAAAATAATGTTAATATATATGAATAGATAGAGATTTTCATATAAAAATCTAGTGCTAGTGCAATATAGATTAAATTTCTCATTCCTATGAATCTTATAGCAAAACATATATCATATACATTTCATATCATAGTGTTTCGTAAATGGTGTGCAAAACACTAGGAATAGATTCCTAATGCTTAGAGAAGAAAAAAATGTGATGTCAACACAGGCCCGAAAAAGATTAGCTTCCGAGTTATTAAAGTTTTTGTGCCACAGTTCTCGCGCCACATAACGCTTTAAACACGACCCGTTTAAAGACATCAACAATGTTTTTGAAGTAATCGCCGGTCTATGTTTACGCTGTCGAGGTGTAGTACTCTTGTTTACAATTTACACTGTACTTCACGTACAGTGTTCGGGGCTCAATGAGACGACGAGGTGAGGCTTGTATTGAGACAGGAGGTAGACATATTGAACATTTCTTCTGAGACCGTGATGGGACCCTCAAACGTCTGCTTCTCCCACCACTCATTCATGCGCGAGGCCTGCGCACTGTTCGCGACGGGCGAAGCACTTCCTTCCTCTATGGCACTCTATGGTAATGGCGGATGTTGGTGGGGGCAGTGGGCGCTATGGTGGGGACGGTTTTGTCTCACTTGAGACAAAAATACCCATCCCTGCTCTAAGACGATGTGACGAGAATTGTGACACAAAAACTTTAACACTTGATTGACTGCCAGGCGCATTTTCCATGGTTTGCCCAAGGCACCAACGTGAATTTTTCATTATGCGATGCATATTATGTTGAAATATTATTTGCAGCAAATAAAGTGCGTTATAAAATCATGCCTTAAGCATTTTTCGTGCATTAATTTCTTCAAACCATTATAGTAACAATGGTATTATTGAAAAATTTATCAGTATCCATATTTACTCTAATTATGTACTTTTATTATTTGCTGAGTCGCCTATCACCGGTGGCCCCCACGGCGCTGTAGCCAAGTCGAGTGCCGGTCACCGGTGACCCGAGTCAACGTGTTAATAACTAATCATTTCCGGACCTGTGTTAATATAACTTTTTTATCTTCTCTAAACATTAGAAATCCACTCCTAAAGTTTTGCCCACTATTGACGAAACATCCTGTATATGTGAAAATGTGACGATGAATAGAAATTTTATATAAAGAAGAGAATGTGGCCAGAGTTCTCTAGGTCCGATATGAAAGTCCGTAGTCCGGTATTAATATCTTCGATAAGAATCGTCAAACACCTCGCTCCTTTTTGTCCAGCGACCAAAGATCATTGATATCTTCATATCTACGTTTTTCCCCTTTTTCCTCATTTTCGCTCGAGTTCATATTTCACTGTATACAAGGCGGCAGCCACTCTCACCCCCACACGCGACCCACACAGATATCTCGATAGCGGATCGGCCGGTGTAACTTGCACAAAGGTGGCCTTAGGCGAATCGGCTATATTTACGCTTTGTTGTGGACATAAAGAGCCACCGTGGCCGGTTGCGGTGAATACGTTGTCATTGAGGATATCTCATCGTAACGCGTCCACGTGTGTGGAAATCCATTGACTTCGCTCGGCCATTGTTCCCCCGGGATTTTTGTCACACTTAATCGATCAGGATCACGTGGATCCACGACGCCATACGTGTCTCTTTCAATATTCAACAGATTCTTAGGCTTTCGAATATTTTAAATGCCTTTGAAACACGAATAGAATTAATCTTCATGCTTTTGCTAGCTTCGGAAATGTTCACAATAGAATGAAATAGTCATTTGTAGAAAATCTCGTCTGTGAAAATATTATTTTTAATGGAGGATGTCGTATTTGAATTTGCTTGAGATACGCTTGATTTAAATTGTCTTTAGACACGAATAAAGTACATCTTTGTGCACCTGTGTCTTTGAAAAATCTTCGGAATAGAATAAAATAGTTGTTTGAAGAAAATCTTGTCTGTTTTTGATGGTAAACATCATGTCTTATTTCCCTCAAGATTTAATTATTTTAAATTGCTTTTTAGTTCGAATAAATAACATATATGTGGATTTGTAGCTATTACGAATTTTCAGGTAATAATATCATAGTTAATCGAATAGAATTTCTCGTGAAATGTGTTCTTTGTAAAATTGTATTTTATTGCGTTTAAGATTCATTTATTTCAAATGCACCTTCATGGATAGCTCAGCATTTAAAAACCTCCAATAAAAAGAATGAAATAGTTACTGTAATTAAAATATTATTTCCAGTGAAACGGATCAATTGATAGGAACGCTAGAATTTTATTTAAAAATTCAATTATATCAATCCTTAAAAAAAGGAAGAATTAAATAATCACTGTAAGAGAATTCCATCTCTTCAAATATTGTTTCCGATGAAACGAAACAGTTGATGATGGCGTTAAAATTAGGTTTCGTCCAAGACTCAATTATTTTGAGTGCATTTTTGTGCATTTGTAGCATTTAACAAGAATAAAAGAATCACTGCCAGAGAATTTCATCGGTTAAAATATGATTTCTAATGAAACGAAGCAGTTGATAAGAATTCTAGAATTCGACTTAAAAATTCAATTATATCCAAATGCATCTTTATTGATGCATTTAACAATCCTTAAAAAAAGGAAGAATTAAATAATCACTGTAAGAGAATTTCATCTCTTAAAACATTGTTTCCGATGAAACGAAACAGTTGATGATGGCGTTAAAATTAGGTTTCGTCCAAGACTCAATTATTTTAAGTGCATTTTTGTGGATTTTTAGCATTTAAAAATCTTCAGAAAAGAATAAAGTAATCACTGCTAGAGTATTTCATTGGTTAAAATATGATTTCTAATGAAACGAAGCAGTTGATAAGAATTCTAGAATTCGATTTAAAAATTCAATTACATCAAAATGCATCTTTATGGATGCATTTAACAATCCTTAAAAATAGAAAGAATTAAATATTCACTGTAAGAGAATTTCATCTCTTAAAACATTGTTTTAACAAAACGAAACAGTTGATGATGGCGTTAAAATTGTGTTTCGTCCAAGACTCAATTATTTTGAGTGCATTTTTGTGGATTTTCAGCATTTATAAATCTTCAGAACAGAATAAAGTAATCACTGCAAGAGAATTTCATCGGTTAAAATATGATTTCTAATGAAACAAAGCAGTGGACAACGGCGTTAAAATTCAGTTTCGTGTCGAGTTTAATACGCTACACGGTAAAATTTTAAATTTACGTATGAGGGGTCTGTATTTTCGGCGAAAGAATCCCGGACGAGCGACTTATCAGCGCTCGATTTTCAACGCGGAGGGCTTTCACGCGTAGTATCTCCGTGGCACGGTGAAAATCCTTTATCTTCAAATCGCCGGAGATAATTTGGTCGGTGTAGACACGGCAAATATCTGTACAAGAGATCGGAATAAGGGTTGCGCCTCTCTCCGCTCAGGCCGCCGTCGCTGCCGCCGCCGCCGCTCGTCGTTGATGTTGGAAAATCGGCACGCGGGAAAGACTATGTGGGTTATAAGGGGACGGGATCACTAATACAGAACATGTTTGCGAACCTGTTAATAATGCTGCGTTTGCTCGCCAGGTTATTAGTAATGGCAAACACCTAAATTGTTCCGCCTTGGATTAGTAATAAGAGCCGGCTATGATCCTGCGATCGTCGGTTGCCTTGACCGTCCAATAAATCTCGAACGATTCTCAACAATATCGCATTCCCTCCTACATCATTTATAAATTATAGAGCCCTGCAAATATCTATTCCACTCGCAATCCAATTCCTTACTCTTGTAACACATCAAAGATGTTTAGAATAGCGTTGTTATTAGACTGCGGATTTCATGAATTTATTCCGGTCCATCCGCTGTTTAATACTTTACTCTTGTAACTGTTCAAAGATGCTTATAATAGTGTTATTATTATACTACGGATTTATACATTTATGATAAAAAATGGAGAAGTGTAATTCAAAACAGTGGTACTATTAACCTAATTTAAAATTGCCAATTTACTTTTTTCAGCTTATTGAGATTATTAAAGAAAGAAGGAAAGAATACATGGATGCGGTTACTTGAAATTGATGTAGACAATTTTTATTTTAGCAGTCTAATTAATATAATGTGTTTGATAAAATACATGTTGCCACTTATGTGACTCGTGGCTGCAAGATTCGATTGTAACTTGGTTAATATGTATTTCGAATTTCGTGTTGAAACTTCAAGAACATATGTCGGTGATATATTACTACGAACTAACTCTAGCTGAAAAAGTTCGATTTCTTGAACCGGTTAGATCTGGTTCAAACGAGATGTTCCTTTAACAGCTTGCAGATATTTATATAATAGCATTGATAATTTGTTCCTCAGATATCGTCAGCTGATTTATGTTATTTCTCAGCTGAATTAAAAATGTATCGTTTTTTAATTCGATGTGTACACGCAGGTTTGCGAATTCGTGGCAGTGTGTTGTCAATGGCGGAGAGTAAATTCTCGTAAAATTCGACGGTGGATCAAATTCTCAAAATTTCGATAACCAGTCGCGTGTTTGTCGAGACGTCGCGCGTCGTCGCATCTCCGATAAGGTCTCGTTCCCCGTGCGCAGTTGGTAAGGCTTGCCTTACGAACGGTAAATTTTGTGTCGCGGAAGCCCTTAGACCCTGTTTCCACCCCCTTGCAATCCACCCCCTCGCATCGTCTCGTCTCCGAAATCCCTGTCGAGGTCGCGCACACTGTATTCCTGTGGATCCACCGTGAACACATCCGGCGAAAACTAAACCGGTTTAGCTTTAAGCACGTTAGGACCCCTTTAATAGCTTATAGGTAAACAAAATTAACATATCTTAACAGCGTTAAGAATTTCCGCGTCCCCGCGCCTATGCCGCTGCCACGGCCCAGACGCCGGGGGTTAAAGGGTAAGTTTGTTAAGTAGCGTGGATCACGAAACCGCCATAACCTATACGGAGACACACGACGATGAAGAAACGCGATTTACACAGAAACGACAGAATCCATTCCTTGCTCGTGCTCTTGCAAAGATATCTTCATTCTTCCCGTTAACGATGGCCACCTTTCATTGACCACGTTCGGAAGATCGTAAGATATACATTAATCTTCCGAATTTCTTTTTATATTTTCTGAAATATACTCTCGAAGATAGCGAATTTATGCATTTATTGCATTATTCCGAATTCCTATTTATTCCTATTTTTCCTATTTTATTTTCCTGTTCATATCCCTCTTTTTATTATATTATATTCCTATTTCTCCTGTATTATACTTCTATTTCTCCTATTTTTCCTATCTTATATATTTATTTTGTCTATATTATATTTCTATTTCTCCTATTTTTCCTATTATATATATTTATTTTGCATATATTATATTTGTGTTTTTCCTATTTTTTCTATTATATATATTTATTTTGCCTATATTATATTTGTATTTTTCCTATTTTTCCTATTTTATATATTTATTATGCCTATATTATATTTCTATTTTTCCTATTTTCCCTATTTTATATATTTATTTTGTCTATATTATATTTCTATTTTTCCTATTATATATATTTATTTTGCATATATTATATTTGTGTTTTTCCTATTTTTCCTATTTTATATATTTATTTTGTCTATATTATATTTCTATTTTTCCTATTTTTTCTATTATATATATTTATTTTGCCTATATTATATTTGTATTTTTCCTATTTTTTTTATTTCATATTTTTATTTTGCCTATATTATATTTCTATTTTTCCTATTTTTCCTATTTTATATATTTATTTTGCCTTTATTATTTTTTTATTTTTCCTATTTTTCCTATTATATATATTTATTTTGCATATATTATATTTCTATTTTTCCTATTTTTCCTATTTTATATGCCTTTATTATTTTTTTATTTTTCCTATTTTTCCTATTTCATATATTTATTTTGCCTATATTATATTTATATTTTTCCTATTTCCAGTTATATTCCTACTTTTCTTATTATATATTTCAATTTTTATTCCTTTCTTTTCCTTCCAATTTTAATTGTAACGTACAATTAATAATGCAGATGATTTTTATTTCGCATAAAACTAGATCCACTGATCCGATTCGAATTATTTCGGAATCGGCGAGTTTGTGGGCTGAGAAAATCGTATTGGACAAGCAAGAAGGAAGCGTAGAAGCGATGTGGGTCCGATAGAAGAGCATACGGCTCGGTCACGGAAGGGTTGACCGGAAATATTTCCCACGAAAGGGCCTCGATAATGCGTCACGACATTTTCCGTCTATCCGGCGGATCTTCCTCGTGGAATAAATATGTAAATCGGCGTTTCTCGTTCTTCTCGTGTTGCACAAGAGGCTCGCGACAATCTTGACCTCTCCTCCGTGTCCTACCATTCTCATTTTCTTTCTTTCTCTCTTGCGACTTCCTCTCTTTTTCTTGGTTTCTGTGCTGATGTCCCGAGAAGACGTCGAACGCTCCTGCGTTCTACCTGCGATATCAGAGCCGGTCTCTCCCTTGAATTATTCAGCGTGCATGTTCCTGCCGATTTGCAAACGACGACAGAAGATCGTCGATACTTGCATCCGCGGATGCGGCCCGAATTTTGCGAAGACCCTTTCAAACGAACTGTGCCGATCGAGGTCTTGTGTGAGCTTCCATCACCGCAGCTGAAGTAATACGCAGCCCGTTGTCTCGTAAATTTCATTTAATTACAGTCAGAAGAACAAATTAAGAACGAAGGAACACGATAAAATAATTGCATTCATTTTAAATTGCATCCGCACTGATTAAGGAAGCTTCAACAAAATTATTTAGTACTCGTACGTTCCTCAGGATTGAAAAATTTGGCCTCGTTTTCTTTTTGTAGATATTGTAAAACGTTTGATATTTTTATATGAATTTCTTCTACATTATAACTGAACCATAATTTAACCCTTTGCACTCGAAGCAATTTTAATTCCAAAATCTAGATATGTTTTTCAACCAAAATTGTTTTTATTCTGTGCAATCTTTTGTGCATTGTGCACATGAAATTGAACCTGTTTTCTTATACAGTATTTGAAGGTTTAGTAATTTGTAGAATACATATGTATTTAATAATATGAAAATGTTTTGAATAATGATATGGCAATTTTTCCTGGAGCCTTAGTTATCACCATTCGAGTGCAAAGGGTTAACGATTATCTTAGAGTTAATCTGCGTGTCGAACATCGATCGACGAAGGAAAATGTGGATTCAGAAATTACAAATTGAAATTGTTAACTCTGTCGCAGCTCGTGATAATTTAGAAACGTTGAGCGTGAAAGCCGACAAGTGTTTTTCCCGCAAGAGATCCCGTTTCCTCGCGCACTTCAGTGGAGTACAAATAAGCTAACATCCTAAACATCAGATCGCATCAACGGTTAATTAAGTTCTCTCAATCTCTCTTTCTCTCTCTCTCTCTCTCTCTCTCTCTCTCTCTCTCTCTCTCTCTCTCTCTCTCTCTCTCCCTCTCTGTCTCTGTCTCTCCCTCGAGTCTTTTAAAATGTTTGATCGACGTTCGATGGTTTCGGGTATCCGTGCGCGGAGGATAGCCGTGGTCGTAATTAGATTGAAAGTTAATTAATAGCGGGCAGCTAATTCCGCGTCGATCTCGTCCCTCGTATTCTTGTGAATGGTAATAATACCGTGAACGGATGTCGAGTCGCACAGCTGTCAGGTATGCCCACCTGCTGATAGCCAGAATCAAAAACGAAGTGGATAAAAAAGCTGGTCCAGTGAGCCGTAGAAACCATTGCGTCTGTAAACCAAGATCACTTCGAGCGTACTGCTTTCTTTTTTGCGATTTCGCAGAAACATCACATCTCTCCCCCCCCCCCCTCTTTCTCGTCTTTTTATTCGCACATTTGTTGGAAAAGTGTGCGCGTCGATGGCCGACTGTGTTTAAAATCCAGGCTGTACTTTCAGCTAAATAAAAATTGAATCATCGACTGCATAATTTTTACATTGCTCAAATAATAAAAACTTTATTCAATATTAAATTTAATAGAATATTGAAGCAAATATTGTAACAACTTTGAGTTCCAGTATCGAATTTTAATTGATTGAAGCTGCAGTCATTCTTTTCTTGGTCCACACAATCTCCAAATAGTGAAACACTCTGTTACTAAAATATTAAATTCGACAGAACATTGAAGAATATTACTCGCTAAGTTACTGAATAAAAATTGAATTATTGCTTGATTTTCACAATGCCAGAACAGTAAAAGCATTATTCATCATTAAGTTTGACAGAATAACAATGAAGTTGTTGCTGCAACATTAAGATCCGGTATCGAATTTTAATTGATTGAAGCTGCAGTCATTCTTTTCTTGATCCACACAATCTCCAAATAGTAAAACACTCTGTTATTAAAATATTAAATTCTACAAAACATTAAAAAATATTTTTCTCTAAATTCAGAAAATCCAGTGTCTACTTTTAGCTGAATAAAAATTGAACCATTGCTTGATTTTCACAATTCCCAAACAGTAATTAAGTTTGACAGAATATCAATGAACTTGTTGCTGCAACATAAAGATCCAGTATCGAATTTTAATTGAATGAAAATGCCACATGGTAGACCATTCTGCCATTAAACTGTAAAATTCGAATATTAATGAAGACGCAGCAGCAGCAGCAGCTGTAAGACGTATCTCCATCTAAAAATTGGTATGCCCGGCACGCAAGAAAATGCGCGTCGGTATCGAGGGCCCGGGAATAACATAAATTGCACTGGCCGATAGAGTAAAGACGGGAGGGAAAAGGTAAAGGAAAGGGCAGAGAAAAGGAAGAGCAAAAGGGTGGAGACGGACCCCCTACGCACTCGTCGCCCGGCTATTTTTTGGTTCGATCGTAAAATCTAATGGCCGCATAAACCGTGGAAAAAGAGCTTCGGCATAAAAAAGAGAACCGTCAACGATAGAATCGTTATTAATACTTTATGTTAATTACCGTATCGTTTGGTTCGTCGAACGGCCTTAAATCGAGTTGCTAAAGGGCCACGCCGGATCGTAAATTCGTTGTCCCGGCTTGACGCTCGATTAAAATCTGCTTTCGAGCAGATACACACACACCCCACCTCCCCCTTTCCGCGTGCACGCGCGCGCGCTCACGCTCCTACGTCATTTTCACCGCCTTTCCACTGGTTTCGACTGCTCTATCGATGTTGCGATAACGTCGAACCTGGGGATCACGATGCCAATTAACATCACCAAATTATTGGTCCCCGGTAGAAGACCTTCGACGTTCCGGCCGAGACACGATCGGAATCTATCATCTCTTCTGAATACATATATAGCTTTGGTAGTTCACTGATGCTTAAAAAATAACTAGACATTTCTTTTAGGCCACTGACCCCTCTTTTGGAGACGATTGTTTCACCCAAGAAATCTTATCGTCTTTTAATCGGTTTCTACAATTTCGAAACTCGACGACCTAGAATCTAACAGTGAATCTTCTATTGCAGCACAAGCTCTTTTCTGAAGTCTCTGTCCTTGCATTTATTACCTTAGAGAAAAAATTAATATTAATAAGTGAAGACAATTGTTCTCTTTTTAAATCGTGATTGGATAGCATCATTTGTTACTGTTCATTTTTCACTAGGTAAAAAGTAAGAAATTTATTAAAATCGATTGTGTTTGAATAGAAAATTGTTTGACAGATTCTTTGCCATTGATTTATAAATTGTAAAAGCCCATTAAATCGCGATAGAATTTTTCAAACAAGTGGTTAATGGCCTAAGAAAATGTCTCTATGTGCAGAAACATTTTAGTTATTCTTGTATTTTTGGGTAGATGGATGCAGACTACCAGCTTCCTGAATTATTCGACAAAAGTAAGACTGAAGAAAAAAAAAATTTATTTTGCCAATCCGAAAATTCCTTACGGTGAAAATAAATTCAAATGAAGAATACCGATGTGTCTGATTGTCTCGACTTATTGAGATTACCATAGAAAGTAAGAAAGAATCTATATGCAGACTACCAGCTTCCTGAATTATTCGACAAAAGTAAGACTGTAGGAATATATTCATTTTGCCAATTCGAAAATTCCTTACGGTGAAAATAAATTCAAATAAAGAATACCGATGTGTCTGATTGTCTCGACTTATTGAGATTACCATAGAAAGAAAGAATCTATATGGAGACTACCAGCTTTCTGAACTATTCGAGAAATGTGAGACTGAAGGAATGTTTTTATTTTGCCAATTCGAAAATTCCTTACGGTGAAAATAAATTCAAATGAAGAATACCGATGTGTCTGATTGTCTCGACTTATTGAGATTACTGTAGCAAAAAGAAAAAAATTGCCAACACCTACAATCTAATTACTTCAATGTATTATCTCCCCTTTCGCAAACCAGGTCAGAATTAATCAAATAATCGAATCGAGACGTAGTTAAGCGATCGCATAATAGCTTGAACGATCGAATCTCCAGAATATTGAACATGTATGCTGACTATAAATTCTAAAGGCTCAGAAACGATTATTTATCCGGTGTCTCCGAATCTATATGGCGACTAGTACGACGCGCTGTCTCGAAACAGGAGACGCTGGAAGTTGTCAGAAACGGGATCGTCAGAGGTCGCGCGAGAAGAAGACAAGAACCAAAAGAATGATAGGCGATGGAGGAAGCTCTCGGTGATGCGCGGGTATGGGGGAAGGGGGTCGAAGGCCGTAAAACATATATTAAAGCTGCCAGCATGAATATGCATGTCGTCGAGTTTTCAATTTCGTGCGAATACTTTCTCGGCTGCCGCTTTCCTTCCTGTCTCTTTTGGAAGTTTTACGAGCCGTAAAGGGAGCGGTGGCCATTGCTGTCCTTGGATTAGCCGCGAGTGGACTCGGGCTTCGTGGCTTATTAGCTTCACCTTTCGCGTATTGTCTCTGGCTACGCGTGTTTCCCTTGATCCTCTTCCTCTTTGCCACTGCGAACGATCTTCGAGGCTCTCGTCCACGTTTCATGAAACTCACAATTTTTCCATTGATTTTTTCTTAACGATTCTACGGACAGCTTAAAAGTTAGTATCAAAACTGTAATATGAACGTCTCAAGTGGAGCACTCTTTGCAACCCTTTATGCCACCATCACTGTTAACCCTTTGAATTCAGAGCTATTTTCATTATAAAACAAAATTATTTTTTCGACGTAAAAAAATTTCCATTTCATACAGGTTTTTCCATTTTATGCATGGCAAACTGATCAAATTTACACGTACAATACTTGAATGCTGAGTAATTTATTAAATATAAATTTATAATATTGTAAACAATATTTAGAACAATGGTATCACAATTTTTAGTGCTAACCGAAGATCGCCAGTAGAGTGTAATGGGTTCAAATTCAAGAGAATCATTTAACTGTAGATTTACGCGGCCCGTCAAAATGACGGATTCAAAAATTTTTAATTTACGATTATTAACCAGTTAAGTGTGTTTGACGACTATATCCGTCATGAAGAATTTGATATTTAAATTGTAATTTTGGCGAAAACTAAATTATATTCGTAAATTTTAATATGTTTAAAATGTTTAGAGGTCAAGACGAAATGAAACAAGCAAATAAAAATTATAAATAATTTGAGTTGGATTATCGCGACACACTCTGGTGCGCGCTTTGCAAAAAGATCCCCACAGTTAACTGGTTAAGAGTGTAAGGAGACATTCGTGAGGAATCATTAAATAGATTTATTTTTTTGTGTACATATTACAATAAAAATCGCTAAAGATCTAAATAAATACAATTTTATTATTTTCATAAAGCAATGTGAAATAATCAATTTTAGTGCTCCATAAACCTAGTGTTAAGAGCGGAAAAGAAATTCAATAACAAAAGGAAACTCATAGATTCTGTATAATCTGCCGTGTACCATAAGTTTAAACAGGGAAGTGTGTAAAATTAATTTCGCGTTCAAAAAATCAATGAGCAAATCTAGAATAAATCGAATCGATTGATCAAACTAAAATAAAATTGGCGATCACGACCTCGATAAATTCTTGTCATCGCCCAATAAAAAATTCTTAGATCTTTTTTTAGTTTTTCTCACCATAGTAGATCTCACTATAAATGCGAAAGAATCCGCAGTCCAGCCATAAGTTTTCCGAACAACAACATCGGAACATGTCGCGGTGTTCGAGCAGGATCGAAGAGCGATTCAGAATGGGATTTGCGATCGCGTGGGAGTGAATAGGCGAGAGACATCTTGGCCACGGGCATTTAACAGTCAATTAGACGGGGTCCCGCGAGTTGGTGGATCCGGGGGCCGCGATAATATCGACTGGTAGGCATTATTTTGCTGAAATAGCTGGCTCCGGGAGACGCGCGTTTCGAATCCGACTGTCTCGTTCCAATCCGATCCCTTCGTTCTCGTCCATTCTCCCTGAATTTCAGACTGGTTCGGCAATGGTTGAAGCCACCCCCCTTTCCAACCCCCGTTACCTACCACGTACACACCCCACCTATCACCCACCCCCCCTCGTAATTGTTTGATTACTCAGCACGGTGCTGAGCCACGGTTAAACTCAAACTAAGGTCTTCGCCAAGATTGTTCCGGCTTCACGAACGATGGTTAACGTAAGGCTGGTGCGTCGAGCCGGCGTTATCGGATATTACCGTCCTGGGGGAACGTTAATTAGCGATCATTAGTTAATTGATCGGCACCCGTCGCCGGCTTCCTCAGATCCACAGCCCAGGTGAACTTACGGCTCCGCTCCGTTGCGCGAACTGAATCCCCTTGGTGCGTTCATCCGTTAATTTTAGTAATGGACAGACTACGCTGCTGATGATGCGCGGACATGGGCTCTCTCCCTCGATTAGGCCAATCTTTTCTTCCGTCTCTGCAACAAGACGAAAAACTGCAGCAAACATTATATCCGACGGTATGTGCTCCAATTTTGCATCGTGAACGATGCAGTCTAGGTCAGACACTTTTCATTTGTTGCTGAAGAGACTTAAAAATTACGGTATTTATTGTGGAACATGTAAATGGGGTTACGGAATTTTTATAGATTTGTTGGAAGCTTTTGCTACCGTTCTATGGCTAAAAAAAGGGATTACATATCATTTCTTTTCTAGCTTCATGTACCGTCTGTATATCAGGAGATGGCATTGATTTTCGACAGTGGGGTGCAGGGGGACTGCGAGACCCCACTCTAGACGCCAGGCTGTGGACCCCACTCTTACGTTTACGTTCTGACGGGAACGGTTGACATAGGCGCTCAGCGTCACCACATCTCTCTGTTCCAGTCACACTAATATGCGCGTTTCCGTCTTTGTCGCGCGATTCGGCCAATAGCGGTAGACGTGTAGCGCGTAGAGGGGAGATCACGTGGTACCTACAAGATGCCTTAATACACTAATCCTTTCGAGCAGTAAAATTAGCTAGCATGAATTGCCTTATAAATATAACAAGATTTAATTTATTTTGTGCGATTTTTATTACATTTTATGATCGAACAAACTAATCTATTGAATAAATTCTTAGGAAGACATTTTTGGAACTTTAATGCTTCTAAATTAAAAAATCTGAAACTTTGGTAGGTAGGTCATTGATAGGATGTGTTAGGTTCAGTGTTAATGACCTAGATCAGGCAGTTCCAACCAGTAGCTGCGGAGCTACTGGAGGCACCTTTCCCGCTTAGGTTCTTCCCCCACTCTTGGACTTCATCGTTGTAATGTATAGCAGTGGGAAGTTCCCACCACGCGAGCCGCGCGGCTCGCGTAGCACTCACTAACCAGTGATAGTGTATTCCACCTTTTTTTCGCGCATGCGCGACGATTTTAGCGCCAATAAAGCTCAAAGTTGGGCTAAAATGGGGTACTTTGGTCACCCCGCATAATTTCGCAAAATTTTTTTTTCAATTTTCAAAAATGAATGTTTAATATCCATATGTTATATTAAAATTTAATGTGTATGTACATATAATATATAAATATATTATAGTTGTGTATATATGTATAACATACTCACTTTTTCCTTTATTTTAGGGATAGAGAAAGGTACTAAAATAACCATATGAACCAAATATATAATAGAAAAACAAAATATTTTATTTGGCTTCGGAGCGCGGTCATCTCGTCGTGTCGTCTTGCACTCTCCATCCGGTTTCCCGCCAATAACAGTTCCCCCCCCCCCTACTTTCCCAACAAACATAGGACTTACGTACGTTCCTGGATTTGAACGCGCATGCGCGAAAAAAGGTGCAATATATCATCATTGTCACTAACTCTACGGTTGTACGTAGTAGTGGGGAGAGGTTCGATGGTGGGGACCTTGCAGTTCTCGGAATACGTTGGAACTCCCTAACCTAGATGTTAACCATTTGCGGACGGGAATTATGTTTAGCGTACTTATCGACGGTTCGAATGTACAATTTTCCTTGGGAAATGAAATGGTGTACTGAAAGCTACGCATAAAAATTAAATGAAGGAGCAAGTCTTGTTTTTTTTTTAAATTTGTTTGGTGTTTTTTGAGAGTAATAATTTTTTAAAAAGTGATTTTTAATCACTGAGTAGCAATGTTACTTGGGCGATTGTCTGCAGACACGCGTCCGCAAAGAGTTAAAATGATTGCCTATCAATAGGTACATTGTCCAGACTGATGTTTTTTGCTGAAGCAGAGCGGTTTGAATGTTTTTTGGGGTGGGCAGAGTAATTATCAGGTGCAGCCGATTTCTCTCGTTAACAGTTGATGGAAGCTGGTTCGTACGGAAACGTAAGAGCAGATAGATTGTCGCAAGGTGTCGCGAAGCAGCAGCGAGGATCGCAAACACCCCGAAGGTCTTCTCACGAGGTTTTCGACAAAGCGATTGTAGAACGGGACAACGAGCAAGGAAATCTCTCACAAAGCGATCCCCTCAGGGTGTATCAATCCGAGATCGAGTCCTCGGCAGATTATTTTCGTGGAAGATTCTTCGTTTATCTGTCCTTTCACGACTGGCTTAACCGGCGCGGCGATTCGGTGGAATCATATATTGGACGTCCACTCCTTTCAGCTTGTATCTTTTCGAGAACGACACTTTCTTCTTCTCTCAATCCGGTTCCTCGCTGTGTATACGTGGTGGCTCGCAACACTTCCAATCAATTTTCACATCGTAAATATGAAACACACAAATATTTCACCAAACCGCGTATGCACCTCATTCTACTACTAATTGATCAATTTTAAAATGTCCGACAAATTCGCATCGAATTTTATGCTGGAAACTTGCTCCATTATTATATATACATTTTCTTAGTTGATTAAGAAATTATAAGTTCATTTCTATTGGTCTGTTATATTTTCTAATTGTCATCTATATTTTCTTTATAATTTTTCTATGCCATTTGAAATTTCACTTTATTTTTTAAAATAGCGAATGGATAAAATGGCAAATAAATGGCACACATCACAACGACGTTTTGTTTTAAATTGTCTTTGAAACAATGAATAGATAAAATGTCAAATAAATGGCACACATCACAACGACGTTTTGTTTTAAATTGTCTTTGAAACAATGAATAGATAAAATGGCAAATAAATAGCTCACATCACAACGACGTTTTGTTTTAAATTGTCTTTGAAACAATGAATAGATAAAATGGCAAATAAATGGCACACATCACAACGACGTTTTGATTTAAATTGTCTTTAAAACAATAAACAGATAAAATAAATGGCACACACAACCACGATGTATTTCTTTATGTTTTCCCAGCTACAAATGCTTCAGAATTCTAAAAATTCGATCCTGCATTTAAATACACTAAAAGGTTAGTAACCTACAAAATGGATGTTTTAATTATTTTTCTCAGGTGTCAATGATTGGAATCTCGGATGCGCGTTGCACACGCCACAATGTTGACAACAGGGGCCGATAATTTGGCTGCAAGCGTGCGTCCAATTTTCTCGGTCTCCCATAGCAATTTATTTAAATGTTTGATGAGATCGTGAGATTCATTGACGGACAGGCGGCGATCAGGCGGACAATACCGATGCCGGTATCGCGAGTACCCGGTAATTGTTAATGAATAAATATAAGTCCCGGACAATGGAGATTCATATGAAACCGGACGCGGCCAACAATGGTCCTATCCGCCTTCTTCTGATCGTCATCGAGCGACAGGTGATCCTTTCGTTCCCCTCTGGGGAAGTCGTTTAAACCAGTTCGAAAGATTTGCTCCTTCAAAATTGTCTCGAAAAAATTAACAAAGGGCTGAGTGCGTCCTGGTACCTCGAAAAATTAACTTCTTCTTTCAATTTCATGTTCCGGGAACTTTTGACTCCGGTATGATTCGTTACGGGTGCGACAAACTGCTCTGGACTTTCCAAAAACTTGCACTGTTGAGGATTCATAATTTATTTATTTGCGATTCACAGCTGAGGATTTCAATTTTTCTGCGGTAATAACAATTTCAATCGTGAACCAACGGATCACCCTGAGTGAGATAATGAATACAAATTTCGTTTGATATTATTATTTCAATGATTGAAATTTCTTATCGATTGTAACACAGTCACCTATCGATAGATTTCCAGTAGACATAACTTGATTACAAATGATACAATTTCCATTTTATATTTAATTTAACAGAGGCCTTAACGCGAAAGCAAAAATTGCTACTGATTCCTACATCTATCTTCTGAGAGTGCAAAAATTTTCATACCTCTCAGAACCCTAATTATGTCCAGAAAAAATATTTTGTGGGGAGGGTTAGTTCTCGAGGAAACTCAATGCGACAAACTGCTCTGGACGTTCCAAAAACTTGCACTGTTGAGGATTCATAATTTATTTATTTGCGATTCACAGCTGAGGATTTCAATTTTTCTGCGGTAATAACAATTTCAATCGTGAACCAACGGATCACCCTGAGTGAGATAATGTACATAAATTTCGTTTGATATTATTATTTCAATGATTGAAATTTCTTTTTGATTGTAACACAGTCACCTATCGATAGATTTCCAGTAGATATAACTTGATTACAAATGATACAATTTCCATTTTATATTTAATTTAACAGAGGCCTTAACGCGAAGGCAAAAATTGCTACTGATTCCTACATCTATCTTTTGAGAGTATAAAAATTTTCATACCTCTGAGGACCCTAATTATGTCCAGAAAAAATATTTTGTGGGGAGGGTTAGTTCTCGAGGAAACTCAATGCGACAAACTGCTCTGGACGTTCCAAAAACTTGCACTGTTGAGGATTCATAATTTATTTATTTGCGATTCGCAGCTGAGAATTTCAATTTTTCTGTGGAAATGATAATTTCAATCGTGAACCAACGGATCACCCTGAGTGAGATAATGAATACAAATTTCGTGTGATATTATTATTTCAATGATTGAAATTTCTTATCGATTGTAACACAGTCACCTATCGATAGATTTCCAGTAGACATAACTTGATTACAAATGATACAATTTCCATTTTATATTTAATCTAACAGAGGCCTTAACGCGAAAGAAAAAATTACTACTGATTCCTACATCTATCTTTTGAGAGTATAAAAATTTTCATACCTCTCAGGAACCTAATTGTGCCCAGAAAAATTATTTTATGTTAAGGGTTAATTCTTGAGGAAATGCAATGCGACACATTGGCGACGATTTTTGAAATTTTCTGTCTACAGAAAATTTTTTGAAAAATATTTCCTAGGGTATAGAATTGCGATGGAGGGATAATAGTCCATCGCTATGGGGTGCACATTCTCCCCCAAGATCGACATCGCCGTGAAAAGTCGGTCAAGTGAATCTAGAGCGTAAAGGCATTCGACGGAAAGATACTTTCCGCTCGGAGGAGCCGAAATAAATTCTTGATTCTTCTCTTTTTTCTCGATCTCACCACCTCGTCTGCTCGATAGAAGAAGAAGAAAACAGGTTCCATGGGTGTTGTGCGTGGGAGACTCGGTCCCATCCGGGCGAATACGGCCCAATGAATGGCTCGACAATGTCATAACAAAAGAACTCGTGCGTGTGACGTATCTCGGTCTCGATAGAAGGCTTTGGATTCAGGGAACGTTCACATACGCGTGATTGCCAATGCGCTGTTCTGTCGAAATGGAATGATACCTCTACGAACACGGATTGTCTTGAACCATGATTGGCTATGGAGGCTTGCGATCATTTGCAAGAAAATTTTGTGGGCTTGTAGATTAGTCAAAAATAGAAGATACGAATTTTAATTACTGCAGAAATTGCAATTTCAGGGACGAAACTGCTCCAAAAAATTCTATTTCTACAATTCTATCCAATCAAAATATATATGAAAATAGAAATGAAATGTTCGGAAGTGCTAAGGGGTGGTTAATCATCCGACAGGAGATTCAGAGGGCCGATTACAACCGTAGTTCTCATATCATGACGCGTTTTAACGAAACAATACCTCGCACAACCCGAAAGGAAGTCGGTCGAAGGAGGATGCTCAAAGAAATCGAAGAAGCGGCGAAATTGCGAACGAGTTCTTCTTCTCTCCGTGAATTATTGCTTGTCCGCTGTGGCGGAAGCAGCTGCTCCGTAAATCTGCATTTTCGACAGGTGTTGCGTCGATGTAACGCAATCGACGATTTCAATGAATGCACGTCTTACATAGTGTCCACGGTGGCGTGGGAATGACGCGTGGTATGATTTTCTTTATGAAACTTTGTGCAAAAACGAGGCTTCATCTCGTCACGCAACCTGGCTGAACAATGATTCAAATTCCCGATTTTAAAATGCCATTCCTCTTCAATGAAAGTACATCGCGATTCTGTCTTTCAAAGTCCTTATTGCATCCCTAGCTAAATTACAATTATTAATAAACAATTTCTATTCTCTATCTTACCATTTGAGCTAAGATTGGAAAATATAATAATGTTAGGCATTCAATTTGAGCTAGTTGCAGGATGAAATCCTGTTGTTTAAGGTAAACGAGAATCCCAAATGAGTAGACTGCGGATATTTATGGATTTCTCAACTTTTGTAAACAGATTTCACTGAAATAAATTAAATTCTATCGAATTTTATAGTCTGGCATTTTTTGAAAATTTTCAGCAGCCTTAAATGCGTAATTATTCACAGTTTAGCAATAAGACATGATCGAGGTCCCCTCCAAAGTGTGGAAATGATTGGAGGAGGTGCAGGCCGGATGATTCGTGCGCCATCTTTGGCGAGATGATTGAATTCCGATCGGCCATCTATGCGGCTGGGACTCACGGACAGGTCGATGCATCGTCCTGTAGCAAGCCTAATCGGGGACTTTTTTTTTCAGGCGCGCGATTGCTCGCCGGCACGCCGGTGTGTAAGGGCCCGGTGATTGGTCGAGACGGGAGAAGGAGTCCATAGGGCCCTTGGGCCCCCATCCGAGATCGACCGTCCTACCGCCACGGGGATACCTTTGACGGGTCCGCAATAAGAACAAGTATGAAATCATCCTCCCGACAGACAACGGACTCTATCAGATGGTAATTATGTGTACGCTGATACAGGCAGATACGGCTCGATACACCTATAACCGAAATCTATACTGGGTGGTGAGTATCGAACTTGATCGGCCGTTATCTCGTTCACCCTTTTTACACATTTGATTAATTACCCGAACGTTTCGTCGTTGTACTGGGCAATTTTAATCGGTCATCAAGCCTCAACTCATAATCCACGTTACACGTTGGACGTTGGACATTGATTTAGGTAACTGATAATGTAGATTTTTGTTAGTTGGTAGATAATAGACCCAATTTATTGAATTTAACAGAGCATTGGATTGAAACCTCTAAAAAGCAGACAAAAAGAAATGGATGGATAGTGATTAATAGATTGCGGATTATTCAAATATAAATTGTCCAAGTCAGTTGTACGGAACGGAAGTTGAATGAAAGTGTCTTTGAATAATTTTAACCCTTTGGGGACGCGTGTCTGCTGACAGTCGCCCAAACAATTTTACCGTTCTGCGACTGTGAATAATTTTTAAAGCAGTTAATATTCCCGAAAAATATGAAACAAATTTTTACTGAACGCAACACGTTTCCGTTCATTTAATTCATGCACCAAATTCCTCAGTAAACAATTTTATTTTACAAAGTAAATTTATTCGACCCATCAAAAAGTATGCTAAAAATAATCCCCGTCCGCTAAGGGTTAATAACTTGAGAATAACGTGGCAGCATCATTCAATTCTTCTGATGTCATCACAGTATTGTTTTTGTCAGTCTTTTTTGTCATAAATGCATAAAATCCGCAATCTGGCCATAACGAACGACAGTGAACACTTGAATGATTAAAAATGAATGAAAGTATTATTATTTTACAGGTAAAGTTGACGTCCAAGAATTACACAACTTATGGGATGGTCTGATATTTTTTTATCTGTGGGATTATTGAGGATACCGTCGACGGTAAAGTTTAATCGCAATGTATATATTTTTTTAAAATTGTAGTAGGAGGATTAATGGTATGGTCTTGAGGTTTATTTTGAATTGAATTGTTGTCCGGGGTTAGATCGTGTACAGGTTGGGGAGATGGTTTTCCAATCTATTTTTCGAGCACCCGGTACGTGAACTACGTTCGAGACGGTACGTTAGCGACTGACATCGTGAGTGACGTACGATATGGAGGAAAGCATTGGGCAGTCTATAATATATAATAAAAATGCATCCACACGCCTCGATGAGTTGATTGTCTGCTTGTCCGGATGCCAAAACGTCCGAACTCGTGCATTTCATATCGTGTTTCATGCATTTACCAAGCGATCTGCTGTTTGTACTCGGGTGGCCGAAGTAATCGGCCCACGGCGCTTCTTCGTCTCCCTCTGCCCTTGTCCATCCGCGACGACGATAGTCCGAAATCTTCTTTCTTATAGCAAGTGTATCTAATTCCTCACACAAATGTTCTCACGTATCACTTTACAATAGTCTTGCTCAGGCACAATCGACATCGAATAAAAATGATAGGCGATACTGTTACAGTATCCGGTCCGGCACGAGTAGGATTATCGTGGCTCTTCGTACGATTTCCGCCCCCACCACGACCTAACCACAACTCATTCTATTCACATGATTTTCCCATTACTAGTTCAAATTCTGGATGACAGCTAGATGCAAAGATTATGCGAATAAAATTTCAATTTCTACAAAAAAGATCTCTTGATATTTTGCCATATTTCGCATAGTTACCGAGATATTTACAAATTTATAAAAAAAACAGGAAATCTACTTTACCGGCTAAACCAGGCCAATTTGACACCATGTTATATATACATTTTTTTCTTGAAATAACCCCAAGAACACAGATATAACATCAAAACGAGGGGCCACGTAAATCGTACTCCCCCCGCCCGGTTCATTCGAAATGCATAAATCGCAAATATTGGAACAGAGGCCAAAGACGTTGCGCGTCGGCGTCGACGCGACGAAGACGCTCACGATCGAGTGATTACGAGCGTTCCCTGATTTAACCGAGGAGTTTTCCTGAAACTCATGCCACCGTAGCTCCAGCTGAAGTGCATGCTCGAGTGGATTTGCATACGAGTTTGTATCGCGACGTTACCTGCTGTTGTAGGGAGTCCGGGCACATGTCACATTTCCATTGTCTATGTTGTCGTAAAGAGAGACGAATAGAGTGAAAGAGAAGATCAAAGAGAGGAAGAGAGTGAGAGAGAGAGAGAGAGAGAGAGAGCGAGAGAGTGAAAGAGGGGATAGAGTGGTGGCAAGGGTAAGTACCGGCACTAAGTGCTGTTTTATTTGTGTAAGAACAACCACTTTATTGCCATCATCCTCTCTCTCTCTCTCCGTCTCGGTGCCCAGAAGATAGACTGGCGGGTACACAAACAAGAGATTCACCTAGTCACAATTCTCAGCGATTCTATAACGTGAAGCGGGGCGGTAGAGAGGGTCGGAGATCAGCAAATATGGCTGAACGAAGCCACTTCCGGTCGCGTAATTCCGTCGAGACGCGAACAGCCTCGGGGAATCTTGCGAGCGTTGTTAATCCAAGCTGAAACGGCTCTCTTGTCTTTGGTTCCTGGCGAATTAGCCCCGCGGGCCGCTGTTATTTGTCAACGTTTTCTCCATTAGCCACCGCCGATCTGGCCATTCTCTCTCCCAGGGATCCATACGAGACCCCCGGTCCTCCTCCGCTTTGATCTCGATCAACAGCGTAACTTTAGTCCGGGTACTCAGCTGTCGAGAACTGAAAGAAACGAGCGATCGAGAACGGTCCCGTTCGATTTGCGAGCTGTGACGGAAATCTACGCGTCGATAGCTTGTCGGGATGGCGGATGGGGGCCCGTTGTTTGTTATTAATCAGCATAATGGTGCTCGGCAAGTGGCTCGATTCGGGACAATAGAATATCCAGGCACGGGTGCACATCCCTGGCGCACGGCGCGCGCCTGCAAAAGGAGGACTAGTCGCTCTTCTCTGTGATACCCACGTCTGATGTCCAAAGGTGCTGCCCTCACACTCGACGCTCGGGATGTGCCTTAGACGTAGCAAATTGTACAATAACAATCTTAGTAGCGGTGCTGGTTGCCATCCTCCGGTAGCTGCCTCTTGCTCTCTGCCAAGTGTCTTCGTTACAGTGCCTAGTGTTGTGTACATTAGCGGATGCTCTGAAGGCAAGACAAACGGAATATTACACAAATACCCGTCTTCGTCGACCTTCCACGGTTCCTTGCCACCCCCCCCCCCCGTACACTTTCCTCAACTACCAAACGCTCCCTTCCCACACCCCATCCACCACACCACCAATCCTACACCCTGCACGCCCCTCAGCCACCACCGAAAAGACGCTATCTTAACCCGCGAATGTTTCATCTCTCCGGGTAGGGAAGCGGGAAGAGGAAACAGCCGGGAAGAGAGAGAGGCACACATACACACCTCTAAGGGATTTCTCCTGGAGTTTAGGAAATTGCAGGATAGGCAAGACTTGTCCTTCCGATTGCTTAGCCTAATTCGGACTGGCTGCCAGCATCAAAGTGGTCCGCTGCCCTCTGTGCGCCCACCAAGCCTCACTGTCTATCTCTTTATCAGTGATTACTGTCTCTCGTATTGTCTAATTCGAAGAGTCTGATTCTCCAGGCGATTCTTGGCTGGTTCAATCCGGAGTCATAGCGTCTTATTAGGTCGAGTAAGGAGTTGGATAATTATTCTGCTTTGAAACAATTTTATTGGCTAATTTTGTAGATAAGTACAGCTTTGATTGATTTATTTCACTGTACATTGCTGAGACTGACTGCACAAGTATTTGTTCTGTATTTTGCCTCACAGTTTTTTAGGTTATGTCGTGAGTTAGACAATGATTCTATTTTTAAATAATTTTATTGGCTAATTTTGTAGATAAGTACAGCTTTGATTGATTTATTTTACTGTACATTGCTGAGACAGACTGCACTATTAATTTTTGTTCTGTCGTTTGCCTCACATTTTTTAGGTTATGTCGTGAGTTAGACAACGATTCTATTTTCAAATAATTTTATTGGCTAATTTTGCAGATAAGTACAACTTTGATTGATTTATTTTACTGTACATTGCTGAGACGGAGTGCACAAGTATTTGTTCTGTCGTTTGCCTCACATTTTGTTAGGTTATGTCGTGAGTTAGACAATGATTCTATTTTGAAATAATTTTATTAGCTAATTTCATTGAAATGTCTTTTGGTGTTTCTTTCTACTGTAGATTGCAGAAGATGACGGTATAAATATCATTTATATCAAAAACAAATTCTTTACTCCATCTTCAACAGCATTAATCTTCATTGGGTGTTGGAATTAGTATTATATTGTTAAGAATATTTAAAATAGTGGTTTTTCAGACGATAGGAGCTTGCAAATGATTATTACGAAGCTTGGTATTCTTATGCTGGAATAAAATCACAGATTCATCAATTTTACAATTGTAACAATTAGGAGTATGTATTAGGACGATGTGATTAATGTTACGTTGGTTTAAAACTTCGGCAAATTTTTCCCATTTCAGTTTTTGAGTAATCAAGGATTTAACAGAGTATCGAATTAAACGTTTCGGTTAAATCATTTACTTTTTCATATTCTGTATATTATATTCAGTGGCCCGCCTCGTAAATTCATAAAATTCACAGCCCGGTTATGACGTTAATTGACGTCGCATATAAAATTCATTTGGATTTTATTGTGCTGTTTTAGAGCATGTTAGGGTGTGCATAAATAAACCGGATATGTTTACTGTGCGCATTATCCATTATATCTAGATTCTCTATGATTACTGGACTGTGGATTTTTATGAAAAATACAATGTTTCTAACAAGTCAACCCTAGACAGCAGAAATTCAATGAAAATGTGCTGCTCATTTTAATCATTCTAATAATTCGAAAATTATTTCACCTATTCGATTTTGCCAATAAATTCATAAAATCCATAAAATAGTAATAATATTAAAAATATATAAAAGCACCAATGTACTAGTTTCAACTTACATAAATTAGCAAAGAAAGAAAGAACTTTTTTATTTTACTTCTGTATCTTACAATTCATGTACAAAATTTTTATTTTGCATAAATATCCAGCACTCTAATGATTACATATTTTGTACGGCTTCAAATCGACAGCAAGGAGGATTAAAAATTGGTCCACATTCACAATAAATTTTTTCTTCTATGAAAAATAAAACAAACCACTAATTGAAGACTTTATAGAAAAATGAACCGTGTTTATCGATGTCGCAAGTGTCGAAACGTACTTGTATCACAACGTCCCTTGAAACTTCCGTAGCTGAAGGATCGCGATGATTTTGGCTCGCGTGTACGGTGTTCCGTTTATCGCGATGGCACCCGTCGCGTCGGCTCAAATATTGAAGCGTCAGTTTCGTAACTTTGATCGGATTTTAATTCGGTTCGGCTGCGCGCGAGCGGTGTCCTCGCTCTGTCACTCGATGAGGGAACTTTCGCGAAAATTGATGGACGCGCCCGCGTCCTAAAACGAAAAATGGCAAAAGCGAAACGAACAAAAAAAAAAACGCACAGAAGAGAAAGAAACAGTAGAGGGCAGAGGGTTGGAGAGAAAACGCGATGGAAAAGTGGATGCTGCCTCGATACGGGGCCCCGGCGTGCACCGAGTAATGGGATTTATCGAAGGCGGAGTTTAGAGGAGATAACTTTTGTAGCATCTGGCCAGAGTTAAATGAGCGCTCGGCGCGGGCGCAACATCTATCGGAAATAACTCTGCGCACTGGAGCGTGGCAAATGTGCACCTTCAAAATTGAGAGGGAACGCCATTCTCGAATGTTATTACAGCGTGTTTCCCGTTTGCTCCTGGGATTATGGTATTGTTGAGAAAATAACGTTGATCGACGGCGCCGTTGATTCCCTAACACCTACCATACTTCGCAATCCGTTCACGGTAACTAAACGCGCGCCTATGCTCGCCAAAATAGATTCTGCAGGATACCTGAACTCTTAGTGTATGGTTCACTTGCTTCCCTACTTTTTCAATTGCCAAAGTAAATCATTTGGTTTTCTGTACCTTGCGTAAAACCCCACATCCTATAAATATTGAGAAACACCTGATTCCCTTTCTCAGACTCGTTTATAGCATGTCTTCCTGCAGATATGAAGGTACGTACCGCTACCGCGTTTAGGCATTAGTTCTAATTGTGCGCGTGTCTTCTCATTCAAATATGAGCCGTTCATTGCACAAATCGATTAACTCCATGAAACAAAAAGTTGAGAAATGCGATGAAATAATGTACATTGTTTTTTTAAAATTCCCTTTATAATATAAATTCAAATAAGTATTGTAGAATGCATAAATACAGATGTAGCTTTCATCTAACGGTATATAAAATTAATAAGAAAGAATAGCGAACAAATAATCGTCGGTAATGTTACAATTTTTATGTGACTGGTGGAGTTAATCGATTTGGCAAGTGAAAAAAATAATAAAGTGTTTAAAAATTCAGTGTTTAAATTTTTAAGTTTTTTATAACAGAAAAAGTTAATTAATTTTTATTACAGATTTTACATAAAAATGAATATTAACAGTTCTGTTATAATACATTATTTGTGATTAATTCATCAGCAATATAAATGATGTCTTCTTCATCAGCTGTACGTGAGTACTCGTCATTTCGATTTGTTGTCAAGTTTTTATAGTAATCATGTTTAACAGGAGGAATGAATTTTAGCAGGACCATCGTGTCACTCCTTTTTTCCCTTGTCACAGTTCCACCTTCAGTGCATTTGAGTTGCATTATTGCAACGATTTACATTAGAGTACGGAGTTAATCAAAATGGCGTCTGAAATAAATTATTTATTTCCAAAAAAATTTTGTCGTTTAATGTTGTTAATCTTTATTATTCAAGAAAGTTATTATAAATATAAAAAGTTATGATTATACCAAGTGCTTTTACACTTAAATTGAAGATTTTTCAAAACGTGGAGTTAATCGACTTTTGCAGTGAACGGATCATATAATTATTTCACATAACCTCTCAACATCAATCACTCGTGAACGTCTGAAACAGCGATTATTCTAATACAACTTGTTTCTTGTGTTGAAGACCTCAGGAGATGATAATTAAAATTATAAATAATTTAAAATGTCATGGTGGATGATGGTCGCAGAATTCGGTACGAATTATTGGGGGTAAAAGTGTATCTTTCAGTGCAGAGGACAAAAGATAGTACGAAATCTCATTGTTCCACCCCCGTCGCTGATGACCCTGGCAGTTGAAGCGACGTTAAATAACAAAATAAATAAATAAATAATAAAAATGTGGAAAAATATTGTTTTCAAACGCCTATCTTCAGGGTGCACATGGAATGTTTCTAAACTGCGAACAGGAAGTGTGTCGAGGTCAAAGTTCTCGGATTCGACTGACAATGCGCGCGAATCGAAATTAGCGTGGGTTTAAAGGTGAGGTAGCACGTCGAATGAAAGATTGAGGTAGCAGCTGAGTCAATGATCGAGGTTCCGACCCATCAAGCATCGACCTTCGTCTCCTTTGAAGGATCCGAACCGGTTCAAGGTCTTCTCTTCTTGAGTCGGCGATATTCCCATGCAGGCTAACCCTTTGACGAGTCGATCATCGCGCGTTGCATTGTCCGTAGGTTTTATCGGGCGGTTTGGTGGGAGTGATCGTCAAGGGACGGAGGGGAGAGGGAAAGAGAGCGCCCAACGGAGAACAGAAGGAATCGAGAAATCCCTCGAAGGGTGCGCCTTCACGTGAACACACGCTATAATACGTGTTTCCCGTGGTTGCGGAGAAAGCAAAAGCGTTTCTTTGGCGATGGTGGTGGTGCACCTGCGATCTGGCATTCAATGGGTTTCTCGTAGGAGGCTAATATTTAAATGCAAAGACCAGGGAGGTGGAACGGGTAGATCGGACCCACGATCTGACCTGTATTCAAATGGGACCGATCGTTAGATAATGCCGAACGATCGCGTAACCCACCCGGGGCCCCGCTGTTCGTTCGGCTTTGTCGAAAGGATATGCATCCATCTGTTCTCGAATTGATTATCAAACATCAGGTGCCTCTATCCTGATATCGGACGTCCCCGGCTTCCGTTGGACGTCTCACTTCTTTGCTGAGTTAGGTCTGTACTGTCGTCTGATCCTTTCTTCGACCCACCGACACAAAAACCCTTTCATATTCTCTTTCTTTTACAAATGCTTTCGATAAATCAAACACTGTCGAGCGACCCACTCGAATCCATAGAATCACAGTAATTAATTCAGTAGACTCGAAAATCTCTGAAATGTTTTAGAGTCTGTTCTCACGCTTGGCGAGTCTGAATTTTTTACTTACTGAACAGGTTTTGTTAATGTGGCTGATGTGGTAAACGAACTGTTACACCGTTGTACTCGAACCATAACATCAAAACCAAGATGGTTCTTCCGGTCTAGAATATTTGCATTCTTAATGATATTTTTCATTTTATTGATATACAATTGACTCTTGCCTTATTCAAACTATTTTATGCAAGGGTTAAAAGGGTAGAAAAACATGTTTAAGTGGATGTTGTTTCTTACAGCAGACGCAGACAATTTTTATTTTACATAAAGTTCTACAGCCCAGCTAGAATTGTTTCTTACAAATCCTCTGCAGAAATGAATTGCTTCGAGTTACAAACACCACGAGCGTACGCGATTAGATGATCTAGAATCATTTCAAAACAACATTACAACGTTTCTTAACCAATATCTGTAACCAAAGCGAAGAGATACACGTTCAACCCTCATTAATTGTTATTAGGTCTCTATTTTATCCCAAGTTGAAATAATTTTTTGAATTCACTCTAGAACAAAATTTGTCAATTTCCCCGGCACATTCCAATTTCAGAAGCCTCCGGAGGCTCCCATTAGCAACCACAGTAAAATGGCTCAACGAAAAGTCACTTCTTCAGAAGTGCCGCGGCGTACCCGATTAGATGATCTAGAATCATTTCAGAACAACATTACAACGTTTCTTAAGCAATATCTGTAACCAAAGCGAAGAGATACACGTTCAACCTTCAATAATTTTTATTAGGTCTCTATTTTATCCCAAGTTGAAATAATTTTCTGAATTCTCTCTAGAACAAAATTTGTCAATTTCCCTGGAACATTCTAATTTCAGAAGCTTCCACAGCTCCCATTAGCAACCACAGTAAAATGGCTCAACGGAAAGTCACTTCTTCAGCAGGGCCGCGGTGTACAAGCATCCGTTGTCAATTAAATCAGCGTCCCGTAGACAAAGGTTCCCCGAAGAAGACGTTGCCGTAGCGTCTCATCGGATCGCAGCGAAGTCGTTGCTAGCTAGTTGGAGGGTTTAATAAGAGACACGGAGCTGTGAGTCCGCTGTAATATCCGTTTTGTATAATCGTACTGTCGGCCCTCCTTTTATTTCTGGTAATTTTTCTCATCAGAGCACGGCTGGCCGAGTGTCCCGCGGGACGCCCTGAGCACTGGGACGCTCCTCCAACCCCATCGCAGCTCCGTTTCCCCCACCCCCTCTCCCTCACCGTTGGCCCGTGTGTCCGTCCATCCGTCCGTCGGTCTGACGGCACGGGATTCAGAGAAAACGTATTAATACGTAATCAGCCTGGAGCTGACTACGCTGTTGTGTTGCCGTTGCGTGCTTCTTCCGTTTCTCGTTGCGTATGCCATTGCCGCTCTTGACGCCGTTGTTAATACGCGCACAAGTGTGTAGAGTTCACGTTCTCTCCCCCTCCTGTCTCCTCCCTTTCCACGTTCTCGTCCTCATCCTCCACTCTGTCTCCGTTTCTCCAACCCCCATTCCCCTTTGCACCCCTGTTCAACCTTACCCACCCCCTCCCAACTGCTCTTTGTCGCTTTGTCCATGTCCACGGTATTTTCGCTAATGTTTGATATCGAGGCGCCACTGTACCGACGCGAAATTTAATTAATTAGCCACGTTCTTTTGAAATAATAACGGGGCAAGGAGATTGTGCGCTGCAAGCCGACGCCCGACGGTCCTGCGAGCACTGGAAATTTGTTCCCGGACACTTTAGATTGATCCCCGACGACCCCCATCGATTTCGATATGTATGTACACGGCTACCGGACCTTTTGAAGGATCGTTGGAACGCTCCGACGCGTCTCGTTTACAATGTAATTGTCATCTGAATTATTTTCACTCGTACGCGCTCGTACGTACGCGGTCTGCGTTTTTAATCTCGCGCTCGCTGCTGATATGTAAATGGATCCGGTCCTTCGTCTGGGGCACGGCCAATATCGTTCTTGTGGCGTGCTTATTAGCTTTTCAGGCAATTTTCGAGGAGATTGCTACGTTTTTGCTGTCGTTCCCTGTGCTTTGGGAACGTTGTCCGTCTACGAATTGAATGGAGAATGAATTCTCTTGCTTAACACTAGATTTACGGGGCCCGTCGAAATTACGGATTCAAACATTTTTAATTTACGATTATTAACCAGTTATGTGTGTTTGACGACTATATCCGTCATGGAGAATTTGATATTTAAATTGTAATTTTGGCGAAAACTAAATTATATTCGTAAATTTAATATGTTTAAAATGTTTAGAGGTCAACACAAAATGAAACAAGCAAATAAAAATTATAAATAATTTGAGTTGGATTATCGCGACACACTCTGGTGCGCGCTTTGCAAAATGATCCCCACAGTTAACTGGTTAAGAGTGTAAGGAGGTATTCGTGAGGAATTATTAAATAGATTTATTTTTTTGTGTACATATTACAATAAAAATAGCTGAAGATCTAAGTAAATACAATTTTATTAGTTTTATAAAAGAAATGTAAAATAATCAATTTTAGTGCTCCGTAAACCTAGTGTTAATTCGGCGAGGACTTTGGTACAATTTTATCCGAGAGATTATAGTTACATGTCTTTGGTAGACTTGCATTTTTATGCAGATTTCAGTTTCCCTAGATCAGGGAGTTCCAACGTATTCCCCTCCGGGACCAGCAAGGTCCCCACCATCGAACCTCTCCCCACTACTACTTACAGCCTTAGAGTTAGTGAGTGCTACGCGAGCCGCGCGGCTCTCATGGTGGGAGCGTCCCACTACTATACATTATAACGATGAAGTCCAAGAGTGGGGGAAGAACCTAAGTGGGGAAGCTGCCTCGAGTAGATCCGGAGCTACTGGTTGGAACTGCCTGCCCTAGATTATTGTGTGGTATTTGGAGAAATTGTTTTCGTTCGTGGAAAGATTTCTTCGAAATGCTTCCAGTTCCTATGAATTCATAAATCTTATAACAGTTTATAATGCATAAGAGGATTTAGTGTTCATGATCAGAGCAACGAAGGAGCAGTACATAGCTGACTATTTATTCTCCCTACAGAAACGAATGTAAATCTTCGGCTGCAGATAGTTCTATTAATCGATGTATTTCATCAGAAAAAATTCATATTTAAACAAATCAAAAATATAGGTTTATTGATAAATAAGATATAGTAATTAAGTACAATGTAAAAATTGAAAACGTTCAACGTAGTGTTTATACGACGTTTTAATCCGACCTGCCTCGATTTGTCTTCTGCTCGCGATTCACAATTCTCACGCCGCCTTTGTTATGCACTCACCCGCACATACACATACATCTCCGACAGCTCGACACATCACACGCACACGACCATACTCATTCATCCACACATTTCACCTAAAATACCTACAAAAATATATTTATAGTAAAAATATCATATATTCAGCACTGCAATAGTTCTGTAGGTTTTAACAGCCTTCACTATTAACCCTTAGAGGACGGGAATTATTTTTAGCATACATCTCAATGTTTCTAATATATTTTCGCTGTGAAACAAAATTGTGCACTGAGAAGTTAAGTATATGTATGAAACGAAGGGGAAAGTGTTGTATTCGGTAAAAATTTGTTTGATATTTTTTGAGAGTAATCATTCCTTTAAAAATTATTAACAGTCGCTGAACGGTAAAATTGCTTGGGCGACTATTTGCCGACACTCGTCCGTAAAGGGTTAAAGCCTTAAATGTTAAGAATACCTATATTTACAATGAAATTATTACATATTAAGTACTAAAATAATTCGCACTAAATTCAGTATGAAAGAGCAAAAATAATAAAACTTGAATATTACGGTGAATTCAGTGTGACATCGTGACAATTTTGATTGCGAGCCCACAAATCGTGACTTAATTAATATATGCACAGTACTCGCGAAAAAAAAGAAAAAAGAAGCTTCACGCGACCATGGGTGGGCTAGCAATGACAGTTCGAGGGGGCGGTGGTTTGCAGAAATTTTTTTTGTCGCCGATCAAACTGTCGCTCGTGGTAAGGCAATTCGAGGACCACACGGAGTTTCGACGTGTCACCCGGGATGAAAGAAAATGGCGTACGATCATTAGCGACGGTGACTCGCAATCGGAGGACGGTCCTCGTTAAACACTCCACTCTCTTTTGACGTATCCATAATCACCGATAAGAACTCGTCGGGTCTTCGCCTCCATTTCTTTTTCTCTCTCGCTTTACCGTCTCGAGAGCGTTGCGTTTATTGCAACAGCTTCCCGCGACAAGTCGTCACACTTGCATTGCAAGCTACTGCGCGGAGATATTAATAATGTCGATTCTTCGAACATCTACTCCCCTCCGAAATTTATTCATTCATCGAATCTGTAAAAACTAGTTTGGAACTGTGGTGTAGCTTCTCTTGTGCATATTCTGTAAATCTTGACAATATGTACGAAGCAAGCATTAGTTTTGTAAAGAAAGCAGACTGTAGATAAATATTTGATGATTTTCATGGAGAATGTAAGACAACTGCACGCCTTCCTCGAGAGTGATAGCTCAAAAGTACTTTCACACTTTAACCCTTTGCACTCGGAGCTATTTCAACTAAAAAACCAAACATTTCTGTTACCCTAAAATATTTCCATCGTACATAAGTTTTTTTCATTATATGCATTCGAAACTGATATAGTACTTCATACAATATTTAAATGTTTAGTAATTTATTACATATGAACAAATTCAATCATGTAAACAATATTTTGAATAATGGTGTAGCAATTTGTAGTGGCTCCTCAGAGTCGCCATTCGAGTGCTAAGGGTTAAATGATCAAATTGGGTTTCAGTTACGATTTTGAAAACGAACAGACGATCGAAAAGACAGACTTTTTATAGCCTACGTACCTAAACAATGGAGACCTGTAAAAACGTATTTTAAACTTTAACAACTATGTCCTTTGAAAGAGGAACTAATAAGAAATAAAATAAAACGTCATTACTATACTGCGGATTATATGCATTTATAACAAAAATGAGTAGGTGTAATTTAAAACAGTAAAATAATTAGAAGAATTTGAAGACACACTTACATTATTTTCAACCCATTAAACATAGTAAGAAAGAAATTAAATTTTTATTTCACTCCAGTTTATTGCAATTCAGGTAGAAAGTTTTTATTTTGCATAAAGTTCCGCAGTCTAGTCATTACAAAGATAGCTCAATACATCTGCTATTTAGTACTCTTTCTTTGGTCCATAAAATGATTGATACTTAATTCTAATTTAAGCTTAACAAAAATGTGTATTCTTTCTGATCCTGTATAAAGACTGACAGATCCAACTATTTCCAGCTCGAAGTAAGAAATACTACAGCACCGTGTGGCTGCTGATAAAAAGAAATTTCCAATTGCAGAAGATTCGGTGTAGAATTGGCGAGAGTTTACAAGAAATTTCTGATAGTAGTAGGTTCCTTGGGTTTCGGTGTAGCAAAGACTAGTTGATTATAGACAGGCTGCCGAGTAAATGTCAGCGGAAATAGCGGCGAAGACGATGGCGCGTGATTTGAAGAGGCGGGTGGGGGTTTCGGAGATAGGATTGTCCGCACCATCGGCTAGGAATCCCATCAAGTATCGTCGTTACCCCGTGGCGTGAGTATATATGGTGGCAGGAGGCTTCAGCTAGTTAGAGTTTATAATAAGGATCGGCTGTCGTGTATAACACGCTGCTGCCGGGCCTACTATCTATTTATCGAGTGAAAATGTCTTCGGTTCAAATCCCCGTGAAATACAGGGCTCTCTCTCTCTCCGGGGTAGAATCTCTTCGTAGACCCTCTCTCTCGCCGTTCCTCCCTTGCCCCTATTCCTTCATTCTCTTCACCCTTCGATCGGTTATTGTTTGCCGGTTGCGCGAGGCTCCGCGAACTGGAAAAATCGAACGCTTTCGTCTTGAAAAGAGGATAACGACGGAACAGAGGACGCAACAACCCGGGAACCTCTATTCACCATTCCGATGGGAGAAAGGGGAACACGGGACAAATTCGGGGACGTTACGGCGATTCTGTTTTACATACCACGCGGAATCGTTGTTGCAAACTTCTCTGCTACCTTGAGATATTTGTTTTTTTTCTTTTTTGAAACTTTTCTGTGGCACGCGAATTTTGAGGTTATTTGTATTAAGGCCTGCGTAGACAAGAAACGGTCCGTTTCAGTATAATAATTAATTTTGGGGTAGTAGAAAATTTGAGGCGGTAGAAAAATTAGATGAGTCATAATTTGTTAGGGAAATTAGATATCAGAGATATGTAATTTTTAACTTTTTGAATAAGTTTTGCAATTCTTGGAGAACATTTTTATTTCGCATAAAAATCTGCAGTCTAGTAATAAAGGTTCTCACGAATATGAGAGTTCTTGTACATTCTCTGGAATTTCATCTCGACTACATGATGTATGGACTTCTCTGCAAAAGCTGATACCTGTCCATCGCTCGTTAGACTCTCAATCACTCCGTTGTGCAACAGATCGTTACGATGACTGCAAAAGAATTCATCGAGCGGTGACCTTTTCTATGAACCAACAGCATCGTTCATCGGTTGGAAACTTAACTAAAACATTTTTGCGTCGGAATATTCTTTAAGACAGCTTCGAATCCGCGTTTCCTAGATCTCATCAGGTGATTCGGATCATAATATGTCCAAACTTACGAAGCATTGGAGTTTCAAGAGAATTCCAAAAATTCACAATAGAGGTTCAATAAAAAAATAAAATAAAGTCCCAGAGACTTTACGCACCCTCCATTTAGACACTGAAGACAACTTTAACAAGTGCAAAAGGCTAGGAGACTAACTAATTTCCTTGAAACTGTATGTGGCTAGATCTAGTTCTGCAATTAGGGTAAAATAGCCTGATCGATACAAGGAAAGGTGGTTCTGATCAACATTAACAAGTGCAAATGGCTACCAACTTTCTCTAGGAGACTATCAAATTTCCCTGAAACTGTTTTTGGCTAGATCTAGTTCTGCAATTAAATAGCATGATAGATTCATGGACAGGGAAAGATGATTTCGCGAAGTCATGGTCGGAATCGATGGTGTTCCCCTAGATGGTGGCACGAAGTTAGAAGATTGCGGGGGTGTTTCGGTGCGTTTCGTACATTCTTCGGTCGTATCCCTGACGAAGGCGACCGCTGCGCGGATCTCGCGGTGTCTAGACTGGCGGTAACAATTCTTAAAAAGTTCTTTGTTCGCGTGTACTCGGCCGACCGGGCTGGGCGGCTGGCTCTAAATCGTCCGCGTCTATTCTCTTCCGCCGTTTCTACGAGAGGATTACCGGCCGAGATCGTTTGCGCTCGCCGTGAACGCGAAAACGACGACGACGGAACCAGGAGAGAGAGAGAGAGAGAGAGAGAGAGAGAGAGAGAGAGAGAGAGAGAGAGAGAGAGAGAGAGAGAGAGAGAGAGAGGAGTCCCTTCAGCGCGGCCGCACGCGCGCGCGACAAGAATTTATCACGCGTGACGTAATTCCGAATGCAGCGTCGTCGCGTAGGCGAACCCGGCACAGCCAGAGGGAGGGGGGGGGGGGGTTGCTTGCGACAGACTCGAGGTGCATCCACCTGGATATTAAAAATGTCGCACAATGAGCGCTCCGCAAGCGGCTGTCGTTCGTCGGTGCCCGCTTCTGTGCGCGCGACAGAGAGAAATACCGAGAGAGGGAGAGAGAGAAGAAACGACAAAGAACGACAGAGAGCAGGAAAGAAAGACAGAGAAAGAGGGAAAAGAGAGAAAGAGAGTGCAGCGTTCGCGAGTAGTATACCCAAACTTGGGACTCCCTTTCGCCGTAAGAGTTAACGATTTCGTGACGACAATTACGATTCCTCTGTGCTCTGGTTCGGGGTTACGAATTATTACCGCGGAAACTGTAACCATCCGGTGTGCTTGTATTTCTTGCAGCCTAAAGGATACGGTTAATTGAGCGTAATAATTTAATGGTTTCTTCGGTATCGGACGGCCGCGGGGAAAAAATGTGTGCATCGACTTTTGCAAGAGCTGCGCAAGAGAGGCGCGTTGCGATTCCTGTTCTGCTCGGTTAGGCGCGAAAAATCAGGAACGTTGTTAGGGCCGCGTTTCCACTAACGCGACGCGACGACGCCGTTGATATTACTGTCTAACGAGACGGTGTCGAAGTTCTCCCTCAAACGGATTTCAATCTTGAATCGGTGATTCTTCCGTGGGATTGATGCCATTTTCCTGCAAGCTTTAAGCTTCTTGATGGATTAGCTTCCCTTTGAAGTTGTACGGTCTTTTGTTGGTCTGCTTTTGGAGTGTTAGCTGTCGTGTCGGATTCTTCAAAATGTTCTTCATTGTTCTTCTTTGGACACGTTAGCCATCCTACCAGCGGGTATAAGAATTTTATTATACATAATCGAAGTGCTTTATTTAATGAAATAGAGATTTAAAAGTTGCGATTTCTTTTCGAATTTTCTAAATTAATACGAAAATAATAAGTCTAGGTAGTTCAGGCGTTTCATCAGTTCATTAGACAAGATCGAATGCACTTGAAACATTCATTCTACCACCATAAACATTAAAATAAAATTTTCGAAAAATCCCGCAGGATAAAGAATTTTTTGAAAATTGTCACAAAGAAACCAAGAAAAATTCATCCTGTCAACAAACGCTAAAATAAAATTTATGATAAATACCGCAATATACAGAATTGTCTCAGAATTGTCACAAAGAATCCAAGAAAAATTCATACTGGCAACAAAAACACAAAATAAAATTTTCGAAACATCCCACAGGGTGCAGAATTGTCTGAGAATTGTCACAATGAATCCAACAAATATTCATCCTGTCAACAAAAACACTAAAATAAAATTTTCGAAAAATCCCGCAGGATACAGAATTGTCACAAAGAATCCAAAAAAAATTCGTCCTGTCAACAAACACTAAAATAAAATTTTCGAAAAATCCCACAGGATGCAGAATTGTCTGAGAATTGTCACAATGCATCAAGAAAAATTCATCCTGTCAAGAAACGCTGAAATGAAATTTTCGAAAAATCCCACAGGATACAGAATTGTCACAAAGAATCCAAGAAAAATTCATCCTGCCAAGAAAAATACTAAAATAACATTTTCTAAAAATCCCACAGGATAAAGAATTGTCTGAGAATTGTCACAATGCATCCAAGAAAAAAGCATCCTGTCAAGAAACGTTAAAATAAAAATTTTAGAAAAATCCCGCAGGATACAGAATTGTCTCAGAATTGTCACAAAGAACCCAGGAAAAATTCATCCTGTCAACAAAAACAGTAAAATAAAATTTTCGAAAAATCCCAGAGGGTGCAAAATTGTCTGAGAATTGTCACAATGAAACCAAGGTAAATTCATTCTGTCAACAAACGCTAAAATAAAATTTTCGAAAAATCCCGCAGGATACAGAATTGTCACAAAGAATCCAAAAAAAATTCGTCCTGTCAACAAACACTAAAATAAAATTTTCTAAAAATCCTACAGAATGCAGAATTGTGTGAGAATTGTCACAATGCATCCAAGAAAAATTCATCCTGCCAACAAAAACACTAAAATAAAATTTTCAAAAAATCCCAGAGCATGCAGAATTGTCTGAGAATTGTCACAAAGAATCCAAGAATCCCGAATTGTCCCTGAAGACGTCCGGATAAGATAGAATCGTTATTAATCGAAGTTGACGTGAATCCTGAGGGATCAGGGCGTCGAGAGGTTCTATCTAGGTTCCAAGGCAGTTCGTTGCTAGGAAAAGGATAGGAAAAGGATTGGTTTGGTATATCGTGTCGGGTACACCTTGGTTCGATCCTGTGCGCCCCTCGCCTTTCACTTGGCGGGCCTCTCCTTCGGTTACGTATTCAAATGCGCGCGCGTTTGGCGCGGTTGGATTTCAAGGTCTCGCCGCGGTCCATCCTGAATACGCCCACAAATTTATCATTGAGTATTATTCATTGAAGCGTCAATGGTGCCATTTGAATATGAAAAGAAGGAGCACGGCTGAATGGTCCGCTCGACGGGAGCACGCGTGTGCGAGGCAGAGGCAGAGGCAGACGCGGAGGCAGAAGCGAGTACGGAGGACGATGCAAGCGTGTGTTGGTTTGAGCGTCGGCGGGGAAACTAGATGGCAGGCTTCGATTATTTAATCGATTCAGAATATTCAGGGGCTCCCGGGGATTTCTTTTTGTTTAACTTCCTGCAGATATTCGCCGCGGACCGGTAGACGGACCGGGGACCATCGCCTTCGGGATCGTTTCCATTGCGTTTCCAACGTGCGCGTGTGTGCGTGTCTAGGTCTGTGCGTTTTGAAGCGTCGACCCTGACCCTCTTGAGAAAAGGGAGCCACTGCGACGCTCGTGAATCGTCTGCATCGTTGTCGCGTGACAACTTATGAAGGAAACGACGTGTCACGCGGGTAAATGGTCCTTCGACTCTAACCTCTCTCTCTCTCCCTCTCTGTTTGTCTCTCTTTCAAGTGCCACGAACCGCTGAAAAGAGATGTCAGTCCGTTTCGCGAGCGATCGACTTCGCTCGTTGAATGAATCACAAGCTGCGGGATTTCGAGCCATTGTCTCAGACACGCGTGCTCGTCAACCGTTTCATATGCTACGGCTCTAATAATTAACCCCTCGCGTCGGAATCACGTCGCCCGGATGATGGAGACCCTCTCGAGAATAATTAAACTGAAACTTTCCTATTTATTATGTCGATTTCGCTAGACTCCACCCTCCGCTCGACCCCATTGCAACGATCCCGCGATAGATCTCTTTTTTGGCCAACGATTGTCCGGACTCTGTGCGTTCTTTGAGGATTTTTGCAGACCCATTTTTATGTGTATTAATACCTCTTCGGTTTTCAGAGGATACTGCCATTTTTCGAATTATTTTGTTATGTCTGTGTTATCGACCATTTATCCTTATTTTACCACTTTCAATCTTGCGTTTCAACATTTTCTTTGAGTTCTTGTGAAATAGACACAAATTCGTTTCTAGTCTCAGTCTTTCAGTATAGAATTTTTCTGAGATTCACAAATGTTTGGTGGAACCGGTGATACGATTAGAACATTTCCCTTAACGATCTTGAGGAGTCTCGTAATCGAGACGACCAACGTATTTTCGATCAAACGTCCCCCCGTGATTTCCATACCTCTTTCACAGGGAGGAATCAAAGGTGTACCTCTGTCAGCCAGGTCAGAGTTTTGTTTTCCACTTTGCATATCGAGTTTCTCGAAGCCAGATGCGCGCATCCACGGATTTTCTATTGTACCCTACTGGAATTCTTTCGATGATTTTTACACGTGCTCTTCCTGCTTCGCCGTATGGAAATGTCGGGCGTGAAAGCCGTTGATTGATTTGCGGTTTTCTATCAATAGGTACAAATGAAATTCTCAAAGAAATGGCACTATCCTACTCAGTCAAAATTTTTTGACATTTCACTATTTTTCCATGGAGAAAATAATGCACTACAATAATTACAGCAGTGTCTACACTATTTTACCAATCGAGAAAGTCGCAACATTTCACTATTTTTCCATGGAGAAAATAATGCACTATAATAATTGCAGCAATGTCTACACTATTTTGTCGATCGAGAAAGTTGCAACATTTCACTATTTTTCCATGGAGAAAATAATGCACTATAATAATTACAGTAGTGTCTACACTATTTTACCAATCGAGAAAGTTGCAACATTTCACTATTTTTTCATGCAGAAACTAATGCACTATAATAATTGCAGCAATGTGTACACTATTTTCCCGATCAAGAAAGTTGCATCATTGCACTATTTTTCCATGCAGAAAATAATGCACTATAATAATTACAGCAATGTCTATACTATTTTACCGATCGAGAAAGTTGCAACATTGCACTATTTTTCCATGGAGAAAATAATGCACTATAATAATTGCAGCAATGTCTACACTATTTTCCCGATCAAGAAAGTTGCATCATTGCACTATTTTTCCATGGAGAAAATAATGCACTATAATAATTACAGCAATGTCTATACTATTTTACCGATCGAGAAAGTTGCAACATTGCACTATTTTTCCATGGAGAAAATAATGCACTATAATAATTGCAGCAATGTCTACACTATTTTCCCGATCAAGAAAGTTGCATCATTGCACTATTTTTCCATGGAGAAAATAATGCACTATAATAATTGCAGCAATGTCTACACTATTTTACCGATCAAGAAAGGTGCAACATTGCACTTTTAAATATTCTGTATTGCTAGATTGTAATTGTCTACTGTGTAGTGATAGTGGATTGACCAATGGCGTACCTAATATGCTATCATTTCCTTTTCTAATTACTAGACGGCGGATTTGACGCGTTTATAACAAAAATGGGTGGGTGTAATTTGAGCCAGTAGAAAGATTAATAGAATTCGAGAACATGAAAACATTTTCTACTGCATAATAAAACTAGAAAAAAAGAGAAAGCGACTCCTGTTTGGTTACTGTGTCCTGCAATTAATTTACAGCATTTTTATTTTGCACGAAGATCCGCACTAATTCCTGTACGAAAATACAATGCCATAAAATGATAACTGTGTGCCAAGAATTATCTGCATAGAATACAATAAAAAATGTAAAATTTCCTGCTTTATTCTAACTAAGATATTTTAATTAAAAATTGCTGGCTGAATCAAGCAAACTTTCCAGTTGAATATCATTAATGGCTCCTAATCATGAGAAGATAGGGATCTAAAGAGCTGGTTCCGGCGTGTAACAGGAATCGAACGAACTCGATATTTACGAACAAAGGAAACATAAAGTAGCTAGCGCTAATTCCAGTTGATTAGCATCGAGGGAGCCGCGATTTTTTAACAGCTCCTTGAAGCCGGGGCATGGAACGCATCGGTGACTTTATGGGCGGCATTATGCAAAAAGCGTCGTTACGTTCCATCACAGACTATTCCCGTCTAATGGACTAGTAACTCGTTTCCGTGGAAATCATTTATCGAGTGGCAAACGCGACGCTGATACTGTAGCGACAAATGAAATTTATCAGCCCCTTCTTCGTCGTCTTTCTTTTCTTATTCTTTTTCTTTTTCTCGTCAGGTTTTTATGTGTGGAGAAGGTGGAGAAAGTATACGTGTGCACATACATTGTACTATACATACGCACCGTAGTAAAGATAATTGGCCTTTGAACGGTTTGCTAGGAGGAATAACACGTTTAACGAGCTGAAACATTCGTACCTCATCGGTGCAATTATCTCCTCCTTCGTGGAAGAAAAATCGAGTTAATTATCCGAAGGTATAATGACTGCGGAGCTACAGGAGGGGGCGAGAAGCACTAAATTAACGAACACCATATTTCTGTCGGCCGTGTCCTTCTATTTCATTTCTTGCCACTTGGAAAAATATGACAATTGCCCGATGGTATGGGGTGCCTTATTTTTCAATGGCCACTCGAAAACGGAAGCGAGGCTCGAGTATCACATTTAATTACGTTGTACCTAGAAAAACGTCGCTTTGGGGGAAACAATACCGCTGTTGAATGGCCTCGCGATGTTACATTCACCGTAAAATTGAACGTTTCGCCGCGCAAACATTTTGCTCCTTCGAAATGGAATTACGAAAATATTAAACTACCCCATAAATCATTTCTTCTGTTACGAATAAATAGAACTCTGTTCCTAGCGAACCAGAGAAAAATCATTTCATTGCTAGACTCCAGAGTTTAATGTTCGCATTACAATTTCAAACTAAAATGTTCAAATTCACATTTTCTATGTCAATTGTAAGAGAGTTAAATGAAAATGTTCGTACTCACATTTTCTTAGCGATATCGAAGGGAACAGAAATTAAATAAAAACCTTCAAATTCATATTTTTTTAACCTTATTGTAAGGTAAATAAATTAAAATGTTCACATCCAGTTTTTTAAGGTAATTGTAAAGATATTCAATTAAAATTTTCGCATTCACTTCTAAGTCAATTGTTTGAGAGTTAAATGAAAGTGTTCACACTCACATTTTTCTAGCTAATCGAGGGGAACAGAAATTAAATAGAAATCTTCAAATTCATATTTTCTAACTATATTGTAAGGTAATTAAATTAAAATGTTCAAATGCAGTTTTTTAAGCCAATTGTAAAGAAATTCAATTAAAATGTTCACATTTTCTAAGTCAATTAAAAGGAAGACGAATTAAATTGTTCACACTCATATTTTGTGAGCGAATTCAAAAGAACAAGAATTAAATTAAAATGTTCAAATTCACATTTCCGAAGCTTATTGAAAGTAAGTTCATTCAACATGTTGAAATTCAAATTTTCTAGTAAGCAACAATGAAAATTCGCTTCTTCTTTTAATAATTTTAATATTTAATATGTAATCCTAATTCTGCTTCAATATTGGTGTGTTGTGTAAGTGAAGCACGGAATAATAGCTTCGGGTCTCCACCTGGAATGTAAAGAATGAAGAGATAATTTACCCGCGATACTTCATACTCAATCGCGGCGCGATTCATCGCGCTAAGTGCGAATTACCATGTCGTAGGGGTGGTCGATAGTAACTAATTGTTATTATAAACTTATAGTATAGGTTTAATCATAATAGCTTGCGGCTAATTGGATAGATAATTAAGGGTAAAGGTAATTACGGGCGTATACACTGCATATACCGAGGTATATTCGTACTACATGCTGCTTAGTAGTCGATATAGCTTTAGGCTACGTTGCGTTTATGAGCTATGCAATCTGCTAAAGCTCGTACGTCGAAAATTTCGACAATCGTCACTGTTCTTGTTCCACTGTTTGAAAGAATACTCCAAAAAATATTTAAATCGACATTAATCAACAATATAAACATATTTGAACGATTCTGAAAAATGATCATCTGTTGTAATATTTTTGCAGCATAGAATTACAGATTTAATATTGAATTTAATGACAATTAAATATTTTTTATATTATCTTCGAGGTATAATGTTTGAATTGAATTTGTTGCAGTTGAAGCTGCATCCGAAATTTTTGTGATTAAATTCAGATCATTATAGGTCGACGTTCACTGTTTTGAAAAATGATAATCCGACGTTTAAAATAATTTAATAAAAGGGAAAAGATGCTAGTGGGTTCAGAATATACTCGATTCGAAATAAGATAAAGCGTGTGGCCGAATTATTCCGCAAATCTCGACGATTTCACAGGAAATCATATTCGCCAGTGACTACCGTTTCCACAGCGAGGTTCCCAGCATCGGTTCGAGCCAGAGGCTTTCGTCAAATTACCAATTAACGTAAACGCCAGCAACAATAGCTCAAAGCTGTGTTCCCTATGAAACGAATATGCAGCATCAGATCCCTATGCAGCATCAGAACAAACAAATGTGGTCAGTGGACCATGCGAGCTTCGGCGAAACTATGAAACACACACGTGCAATAAAGTTTGTACTTTCTCAAAATTCTATTAAATTCCTAGAACAATTTCACTTTCATAAAAAATTCATCCAAGTGTTCTTCATGTATAAAATGCTTTACAGAACGTACAACACTCGAGTTTCTATTAAACCAATTCGTGAATGAATAAAAACGATCGATATACTTGTTAAGTCAATCAAATCTAGACATTCATAAACGAATCGAATTTATTCGGATCAGAAAAATATGAAAAATATGTTTTACTATTCACAATATCTAAAGACTGAGAAAATTCAATATTAAGAGTAGAATAACTTTACTAACATACAACTTACATAACTGGAGTAGAATTACTTTAAAAAAAAGAGTCATGAGAACAAAATCTTTTTATTTTAACACAGAGAAATCTTTATTCTAGAGATGAATTTTTGCATCTTAGTCGTGAGAGACTTAGACAATTATACAATATAGAAAATGCATTTGTCGAACCTCCAGAATATTAACACTAGAACTACCGGACAAGTCAAAATGACTGGTTTCTAAATTTTTCTTTTACAAATATTGAAATTATAAAAATGTTTTCCGGAGTAATGTTTTAATCAACTTCTCTATTAGAGTACATATTTAAACAAAAGTTGTACGGAATTTGAATAAATGCGTTCTTGTCGTTATCAGAAGGCAATATACACTAGTCGCGTTTAGCGCTCGGTAGTTCTAGTGTTAAATTGGCTTCAGTCTATAAAAATTGAAACAGAAAACAATATTAAAACAATATTGTCTTAACACTAGGTTTACGGAGCACTAAAATTGATTATTTTACATTGCTTTATAAAAATAATAAAATTGTATTTACTTAGATCTTCAGAAATTTTTATTGTAATATGTACAGAAAAAAATAAATCTATTTAATAATTCCTCACGAATGCCTCCTTACACTCTTAATAATCGTAAATTAAAAATTTTTGAATCCGTCATTTTGACGGGCCCCGTAAATCTAGTGTTAAATCTTGCCAGAGTGAAACAGTAAAACTACGAAACAGATCCTCGAGTGTTCTCGGCGCGATCGAATATTAATCTTTTCGTATCACGGTTAGTTTGATCATTAGGGATGTTTGTTTGCAGCGCGGGAGGGTCGTAGAAGGGGTTGTCCTCTCGAAACGATTGTCTCCTTTCCTCTGTTTGTCGTGTTGGCGAGACAAAGACGTTCCCTTCAGCCGGTAAACACGGAACGGTGAGCAGATCAGCGACGCGGGTTGTTATATCGCCGGAAAAAAATGAATCGAAAGGTTCTGTCGTCGGCCATAGCCTGCGACGAGTCGGCGGGGGTTGGGTTTTGGTTTCGTTGCCGGTGAAGTGGCGACAAGCGTCGACGACAGGGAAAAGGAAGATGCACTAGAGATATCGGAGAGAAAGGGATAGCCACGCTCCGGGTGCTGATTATTTGTAATCTGCCGGGCTTGAAGCACTCGAGCGCGGCCGACGCTCAGCGACAATGAGCCGCGTAGCGGATAGGTAACGAGCACGCGGGAAATAAAAAACGAATATGCCACGAAGTGACACCTCTCAATGACACTCATTTGTTCCTGCTGTTACGCGCTGGCATATTGATGCGCGAGGGGCACTTTCCGCGCGTGTCCGTGTCGCGCGAGCTCGCGCTTCGGCCCTGAAGCAGGGCACACCACCACTTCTGCGATAATGGCGAACGATGAATCCCTTGTTTTTAATGAGAAATAACGGCGAGCTATCATTATTTGTGCATTCCTTCCGCCGCTGTACCTCCGTCGCCGACGCCATGACGATGATTCCACTCCCGCACTCTCTCTCTCTCTCTCTCTCTCTCTCTCTCTCTCTCTCTCTCTCTCTATCTCTTTCTCTTCCTATGTTCCTCTCTGGTTTTATATTTTTGGCATTGAAAGAGGTGTCGGTAATTATTATTTACATTAGAGGCTTCCTCACCGATTTTGATGACGTTGAAACATGTCGTCAAGGTCATCATTCTGAACAACTTTTTCCTATACATGTTACCGCCGCTCGGTTTTAGTTTTCGAGATATTCGCAAAAAACTATTGCTAATACTGTATTGAATTTTCTGGTAATTATATAGAAAAGGTCTGCGTACTCCGATTTTGATGAAATTGTAATAAATTATAGATTTCGACATTTTGAACAACTTTTTCCTTTTCCAATATAGGGGGGTCGCTTTTAGTTTTCGATATATTTGCAAAAAACTATCGCTAATACTCTATTGAATTTTTTGTATTCCTGCACGCTCCGCGGCAACGTAAACCTGTTCCAGGGTCGCATCTGTTGATTTTTTGTTTCTAAACACGTTGTGGAGATGAGAAGCGACAATACCACACACAACCACCCATTGTTTCTGAGACGAAGGCTCTCACATTAAACAATATAAAATCAACAAAAACCAATACCAATTTGTATAATGTGAGAACCTTTTTTTTAGAAACACTGAGTGCGTGTTAAGCAGTGGGTGGGTGTGTGTGGTATTGTCGAAAAAATAATAAGGTTTTGTATGTATGACCAGAGTGAGACCCTGTTTTCTCTCTCATCTCCACAGCGTGATAAGAAAAAAAAAAAGTAAACAGACGTCGCGCCGGAGCAGCCTTACGGGAAATTCAATATAGTATTAGCAATAGTTTGACGCAAATTTCTCGAAAACTAAATGCCACCCATCTATATTGGAAAAGGAAAAAGTTGTTCAGAATGTGTTGCTCCATGACATATTTAAATTCCATCAAAATCGGAGTATAAAGAATACGGAAAATTCAATACAGTATTAGCAATAGTTTTTCGCAAATTTCTCGAAAACTAAATGCGACCCCTCTATATTGGAAAAGGAAAAAGTTTTTCAGAATGTGTTGCTCCATGACATATTTAAATTTCATCAAAATCGTAGTATAAAGAATACGGAAAATTCAATACAGTATTAGCAATAGTTTTTTGCAAATATCTCGAAAACTAAAAGCGACCTCTCTATATTGGAAAAGGAAAAAATTGTTCAAAATATGTTGCTGCATAACATATTAAAATTTCATCAAAATCGTAGTATAAAGAATACGGAAAATTCAATACAGTATTAGCAATAGTTTTTTGCAAATATCTCGAAAACTAAAAGCGACCCCTCTATATTGGAAATGGAAAAAGTTGTTCAGAATGTGTTGTTCCATAACATATTAAAATTTCATCAAAACGGAAGTACGCAGACCTTTTCTATATAATTTTTTCTATACATTTTTTGCGAATATCTCGAAAACTAAAACCGAGCGGCGGTAACATGTATAGGGAAAAGTTGTTCAGAATGATAACCTTGATAACATATTTCAAGGTCATTAAAATCGGTAAGGAAGCCACTAATGTAAATAATTACCCAGGTGTCTGCTGCGATTTCACCTGCAATTGATTCCGCGGTGATTCAAGTTGTGGCGTGTTGTTTTTTTTCTTTCCGAAGGAATTTGTTGAGATCATTTTAGTTTCGGGGAATAGAGTGGAAAGTGAGGTTATGGATGAGAATGAGAGGGTATTAAGCGCGATCGATTCAGGCTCGGGACCCTCGCTGACGGACGACGAGTGAAGGTTGAATTTGTTAACGAAGTTACAGATTCCCGTAATCAAGGTGGCAGGAAGAGGAAGGGATCGGTGTTCAGGGTACGGCACTCCTAGATGTTCAATATGTCTTGTGCATTAACATTCACAATATTATTCATGTATTCAGGCTCCCGATACATTCTGGACCGTTGTACGCCTATGTATACCTAATGCCTACACGCGAAAGGACGAGGAAGAAAATCGCCAACGGTGCGCGTTGTTCTGAAAATCAATAGTAGGGTCGATCATACTGTAAGGGGAGATACATATATTTAGTTGCGATACCGGCGTGATATGGCGTCATTGGCGACGCAACGTTATCAGGAAATGTGGAATTATGTAAGGTGAAGGTTCAGAGAAAATGGAAGGGCGGAGGGGAAGGTTGAAGGGAAAAAGAAGACCTCGTTAGAAAAGTCCAACGATCACTGGAGGCTCGCGAGGGACTACCAATTTTTGGCAGCGTACCTCTGTGTATAGCAATGATCACTGCTATAGAGTGGCGTTGCCGTCTCGATGTAGAACACAATGTAGAGTTAATGGATGTATCTATGTTTCCCATTTTTGGTGGTGGACTGTAGGCAACAGGATAGATTCATCTACACTCGTACAGTCCTCTAGCATCTTAATCCTTCTTTTTTATTCAATCATCCCATAAAAAATAAGCGACTTGAATCTGAAGCGGCAGGTTTTCGAATTAAGAAAAGATGGAGAAAGAAGAATTGTACGTGTTTAAAAAAGGGTGGTTCCACTTAAAAAAAATGAAGGTGACCTTGAAAATCTCTATAAAAATGACATGAAATCAAAAATTTTCTTGATACCGTGTTTAATGACAACAAAGATATTTAAGGTGGTAATAGTTAGTGACTCACCCTACAATGATAGTCCCTTTCGTCACGAATTCAGTGAGTATAATTACTCAAGGTCATTCAAGGTCACGGACAGAGCAACATTCCTTCAAAGCCCGTTTACAGACATGTATCGTATATGTCCGCGACCTTGAATGACCTTGAGTAATTCTAGTCACTGAATTTGTAATGAAAGGGACTATCATTGTAGGTGTTTAAAAAAGGGTGGTTCCATTTAAAAAAGTCAAGGTGACCTTGATATCTCTAAAAAAATGACAAAAACAAAATTTTTTGTGACATCGTGTCAGCCCCATTGTACCATTCAATTTTGTCCTTACCATATTTTACGTATCTTTAGAAACAAGACATTTGAGATAGACAGAGATATTTGAGGTGCAAACGTTAGGTGACTCCCCCTGTATATACAAATACAGGAAGATTCAGGTAAGGGTCTCTGCACACCCATCCGGGACGGGCCGGACCGGGATTTAGCTATTTAGTTTAGATAGTTTACTTTAAGGAGCTGTGGAGCCCCTTAACTCTTTGCGGGACAGGATTCCAGATAATAAAATAGACCCGTGTTGCATGGAAATTTTATTGCGTTTTAAATGAAACCAAATTGGAATATTTTTATTAATAAAGATATCACATAATGTAAAAACGTAAAAAAATAGTAATAGTTTAATTAAATTTATTGTTATAGGCTGGGACTTAAATAGTCCCACTATGCCACATAGGTGCATGAATGGTACTTATTAAAGCACATCCTTTTCCCTAAGCACATAGGCACTTTTCACTCAGTACAAGACCATAGTGTTCGAACTTCCTTTTTTTTGTATTACAAAGCGCACATCGTTTACGAGACGAACGTTCTGATAGATGTTTTGAATCTTGTCTTCTTATTTCTAATAAAACGTTACGTTTGTGTTTGCTTATTTGGATTGACAATGACTTTTTGTTAGATTCAATTGGTACGTTATTATCTATTAATGTTTGACTAACAGGTCCTTCGGCACATTGACCTTTAAGAATATTAAAACATAAACAATAAATAAAAATATGTTTTTTTGTATTACTCCCCAAGTTGCATGGTGCGACAAATAAAATCCTGCCATACTTTCAACATTAACAAACAAATTTAAGCTTTAGTTTTTACTATAAAACTCTTCACTTGCTTATATATAACTAATTTTTATAATAATTAATTTATTTCTACGATTTTTCACATAAAACTAGGAAAAAAAGATTGTCGCAATAAACCTTCCGCTTGCAACAATTGATGAACCTGTATTGGCATGTTGAATGTTGCCAACACAAGTGAATGCATTTGCAACATTTGTTGAAGATATTACCAACTGCTTCACGTAAATAAGACGAAATATATACCTATGCGCATGCAGCTATTGCAATATTTAGAGGTGGGACTAAAAATGTCCCACCATGCATTACGGTCCATCAAAAAGGTGGGACACTTTTAATCCCAGCGTGCCCCAAAGAGTTAAAACATTTTTTTTGTGCCATGCACAGAGAGAACTGTTAACGCGCCCTCGAAAATGCAAGGAATTATGGCCCTTCGGTCGCGTGAGGAAAGAATCGGAACCACACCGGATTAGAAATCTCGGAGAGCCCTCCCTATACCAAAGCTATGTAAAAAAAACTCTCCGGGGCCCGTCCCGGATAGGTGTGCAGAGACCCTAATAGCGGGAAAGGTGTTGTCGCATTGTCCATCTATTGGCGAGCATAGGAGGTAGCTGGCATTTAATCATTTCGAAACATGGAATATATTTTCATCCTCTGCAGTAACTCGAGAAGTACTTTCGACAGTACGTACAGTCTACATCAAGGTTTCATAGTTGTCCAGCGTAGACAACGACGTTATTTCAATTGCACTCGCGTGGTCGACGAACCCGCCAGGGGACGCCTCCGAGTTTTCCATTCGGAAAGAAGGGGGGATCCAGGGAACGAGGCAGCAGCCGACCTTATCGCGGTTGATGCGCGTTCGAAACACGCGTTCGTGAAATAAAAGAGAACCACGGAGAAATACGGTAACGAAGATCGAGGGACGGGGGAGGATGGAAAGACGGAGCCTCGAGATAATGGGTATTGGAAGAAATTCCCCGGGAGCAACCCCTGCAAGCCAGACACTAAACACCGAACGGCGGGGGCGCAGTTTGTCTTGGACCATTAGGAGAAACGCTAGTTGGCTTGCTCCACGGGGCTGGGATAGAGCGATAGGGGGTGGAGAAGAGGAAGCGGTTGTTTTATGGCCCGGCATCTGTTCGACGATCGTCTCGTTCCGATACCACTTTATCCTCGGCGTTAGCTATTTCCTAACTGTTTGCGAAACAAGCTCTGCCTTTCTCCCTTCGTCCCTTTTTCCCTACAACCTCTTCTCTCGGATGTTCCGCGTTCCGCTACCGCCTCACGCCGTCCGCCACCCCCGCGTTCCCGAATTCTTTTCCGTCGCTTCCTCCTGTCCCTCGCGGAGGACTTATTTTCGCGAGACCACACAGCAGACCCGGATAATCTCTGGAATTGACCAATAAAATACCCGCCACTCCCGCAGCAAAAACGCCGACAATCTATTGGCCCTGTAGCTAAGGACGTTGCGCCAGTTTTTTTAATTAATGGTAATTACCGATAAGACTTAACCTAGATTCCCTGCACTCCTCAAACTTTCCTGTTTTAAACTACAAAGTGAAATTATTGTGAAGGCTCGCGTAGCAATTTTTCCTATTGTATTAAGAATACATTATGTGCAAACAGAAGTAACTATAAAAATATTTCTGTATATGGTAAAATTTCATCTTTGGCGATCTTCTGTAGAGGCATATAGGCATTGCAATTATTTTCTTCGAATATCGAACGCTTCTTTAACACTAAACCTACCGAGCATTAAAATTGGATAGTATGTATTCTTTTATAAAAATAACAAGATTGAATTTTGTTGTAAAAGGAGACCGATACTGTGCGATATGCGGGATCCTTTGATCGTTGGATCACAAGCGGCCGATCGTTGCTTCGAGAAGTCGGCCGGCCGAGCGTCGCGCGGGGCGTCTTTTGACTGTAGTCTCTCGATATTCGTTCTAGCCGAGACACCGTGTCGTACGGATGCACTGATGTAATTGTTATAATATACACTTCTCGTTTTACTGTTGTCTCCGATGACTTTCCTACCACTCCGCATCTCCTATTATATTCCTATTTAACAACAAATTTATTTAGACTTCGTGTGATTTTTATTATAACATAAGCTTCGGTAAAGAAGTTTATTGAACCAATTCTCATGAAGTCATCTTTATAATTTTAATGATTTGAAAATCAAAAATATTGTTACGGGTTCGGGGCATCTTCAATAAATAAACCGTATGAAATACCAATAGATCTTTATTCAACAGAGGAGGAGTACTTAACTTTGTGTCTTCTCTCAACGACGTTCGTCAATCGACTCTCTCATGTCTCCGTTGTATCGTCGTCACTAAGACGACGCTGCAACGAAGGCCATTCGTCGCGATGTCTCGGTATCGTGACATATCGATACTCGTAACAATATGAAACCAGTCATTTCACCGACTATGGTTGGTTTAGTGTTAAATTGATGAGAACATGGCTAGATAAAATAAATATATGCAAATATTGTATGTGATGGAATTTTTTATTCGACGGTCTTCAATCCTTCTGTGAACCTCAACGGAGTTACATATTTAATAAAATTATTTCGTTCAAGTGAAGAACGTTTTGTAAAGGAGTTACTGATTTTACTATATCAAACAATATTGTACAATCCCCAAATGTGTTACAGAAAATAAAATATGACTGATTGTCGTAGAAAGAGGATTGGTGCTTGGCACTCGGGAATGCGTCTTAGGATTCGCATAAGGATGTTGAGTTATTTAGATGGGTATTAGGGGTGGACACCGGCTGCGGAATACAGATAACAATTCTTTGTGCAGTAAAGAATTGAATGGCGAGAAAGACGTCGGCCGGCCGTCAGGAATAAGGAAACAGAGTAGCGGCGAGCAGGCAGGAGATGAGGCATTAGGCGGCGTCGGGTAAGTACTTTCCTTTTTCCCGGCGCGATATACGTACCGGGTGGCAATAAATAATCGTACGGCGTGCAGGGAGTCGGCGATAATACGTGATCCCCTTGCGCTGAATACTTAATGCTAAGTACTCGGTGTATCTGCATGCATCCCCTGAGCTCTGCTCGCCTCCCCCCTTAACTCCTCCGCCATCGCGGAGGTATGATCCTCTCGCATATGTGCAACTCGTGCGCCGTCATACATGTCGGTGGATGTCCTCGCACGCGAGAGGAGAGAACTAGAGAGAGAGAGGGAGAGAGATAGCGAGAGAGAGAGAGAGAGATAGCGAGAGAGAGAGAGAGAGAGAGAGAGAGAGAGAGAGAGAGAGAGAGTTACGTATAACGCGCGAAACGGAGGGAGGCCACTATTGAGTCGCAACACAATAAAATAACATGAAATACTTGGCCGGGAGAAAAAGGCGTGGGTGGATGGGAGTGGGGAACCCGCGAGCGAGAGCACCGTTCTCCAACCCCCTGTCCCACCGGGTCCCGGAGAATCCAACCCTCTGTAAATGGGGGTGGTTGCTTCTGCTGCCGGTGTGTATGCATTATGCACGAAGATAATGCTCTCGGATACTTCGTCTGTATGGGAATAACGCGAAATGCCGCGAGTCTTGCGGGCGTAACTCTTACGACAACGCCATCTTGGACCCATTGTCGATTTAGAATTCTTCATCGATCCAGTTCCAGCTCCTACGCGAGTCCCTTTGAAATACTCGGATTTAGGATATGTTTCACTTAGACTGCGTCAAAATGTATCCAGCTGTTCTTGGGAGTTCTTGTACTGATCTCTTCTTCGACTCATCTCAACATCCCCTTACAATTTACCGGTATAGTAGATAGTATCAAAGGGTTATAGCTCTTGGTACGTGAAAGTATTAACATTTAACGTAAACACATTTGTTGCACATAGGTTTGTGTAAAAATGACTAGGTACCAAATTATTCAACAAAATTCTATCAAATTTTGATTTTATTTATCACTGGGCCATTGTATGTTCCATTGACTTTATCTACAGGGTGCGGCACAAATTAGTCCCCACGATTTTTCAGCCCATTCGGATGATCGGACAGAAAAGTGATTCTTACCAAAGTTAATCAGTATTTAACCGACAAGAAATTGAAATTTTTTAAATTAAAAAAAAATCCAATTTTCAACAAAAAATCAAGGTCGCTGTCATATCTTTAAATGGAACTGGGTATTTTTAAATTCATAGTATTGTAGGCGACGTCGAAACGAATTCAACGACCTGCTATACGATGACTTTCAGATGACCTTGGAAGAAAATATAGCCATGAATCAATTGCCAGAATATTTGAAATGTTTCGACGGTACGTAATAGCAACGCCTAGCATTTTGAGGTAAACAAATGAACGTAAAAATTGCTTCAGAACTTAACTCACAAAAAACCAAATTTATACGGAGCCAAATTGAAAACAATTTCATGTAATGAACTGACAGATCTTGCGACACAAACGGATAACAGTTGAGGAAATGAGCATTCACAACTTATACGTTCATTTGTTTACTTCTAAATGCGAGGCGTTGCTATTACGTACCGTCGAAATATTTCAAATATTCTGGCGATTGATTCATGGCGATATTTTCTTTCAAGGTCGTCTGAAAGTCATCGTATAGCAGGCCATTGAATTCGTTTCGACGTTGCCTACAATATCATGAAGTTAAAAATACCCAGTTCTATTTAAAGATATGACAGCGACCTTGATTTTTTGTTGAAAATTAGATTTTTTTAAAATTTAAATAATTGCAATTTCCTGTCGGTTAAATACTGATTAACTTTGGTAAGAAACACTTTCCTGACCGACCATCCGAAGGGGCTAAAAAATCGTGAGGACTAATTTTTGCCGCACCCTGTATATTTCTACCTGTCATATAAGTAATTAATAGACTCCCGATTTTTATGGAAAACAAGATCTGTCTGCATTAATTACAAGATACAGAGACTACATAAACATTTACACCGTTTCCGAATAATTTTAATAAGCTGGAAATACTGGTAAAAAACGGTATTTTTAAATATAATATCATTCTCATACTTTTTCACAAGTTGTGTCCGAAAGTGTAAGACAATTTCATCAAATTCCCCCTACAAAAATGTACAAGCTCAGCGCTAAACAGTTTCTCAATCAAAACCCCTCCAGCAAATCGAAGCGTCTGACCATGGTCGTCCGTCTCCCCCTTTCTTGCACCGTGCGCGCGCTCGAGTTCCACTGAATCACAATTTTCTCGATAACCAAGTGTCCAATGAGAAAACACTATACCCAACCAATTTCATTCATATTTTCACGAGGAATCGTCGTATGTTCGTCCGATTTTGCTGCCACGTCCTGAAGCGGAGATATTCGGCTCGGATCGACGGAATTTCTTCGCACACACGGGAATCCAATTGAAGTTGCCATCCGCAGGCAGTCGAGACAAAGTAATTTGCAACGACAGTACCTTTGAGACACATCCCGTAGACTCTTGTCGCGGGCCATGTGTGCGTTCGTTCCTTGTCGGCCCCCAAGGGTGAATCGGCGTTGCAGCGAGAGGTGCACACATACGTGGGCGAGCGAACGCGTGTGTTGCACGCGTCTAGGTGACTTTCGATGCATCCCAGGGTAGTTGCCGAGCGGCGAGAAAAAGTAAAAGAGGGAATGGAAGATGGGTGACAGGCTTGAGCTTCGCAGAAAGAGAAAGAAAGAACAGGAGAGAGAGAGAGAGAGAGAGAGAGAGAGAGAGAGAGAGAGAGAGAGAGAGAGAGAGAGAGAGAGAGAGAGAGAGAGAGAGAGAGAGAGAGAGATAAACAAGGGAAGAAAAAGGAAGAGAGAGGAAACGGAATAGTAGAAAGAAAGATGGACGAGAATGGCCGGCGAGGGGAAGTGCAAGACATTGCGAATTCACGGAGGCAAAACGAGTCGATACCTGCGGACTCGTGTGCATCTATGAGCGTCGGGAACCGCACCGGCGGCTCTATGTGCGTGCAATGTATACATGTATGTGCATATCGGGCCAACCTAACCTAAATTCTGAATAAAACGGGGGTTGCATAAGAGATCAGGGGCGTGATGAAAAACAAACAGCGGTTTAGGTTTGCTGTTTGATCTTCGGGCCGGGCATTCACAGAACTCTCGACTCCCGCGGTATTATCTATTGACTGCATGGCATGGGATCGCGTGTGTGCGATGCTCTCGCACATCCGCGCCCATCAGGCCTTGCACATCGTGTTTCGGCGACGCGACGGAGCGAAGCTGATGCTGATACGAGCGCTGACCGTACGTACGCGCACAACCACGAAGAGGAACGTGGAAGAGAAGAGAGAAGAGTAGAGAGCAGAGCGTCGCCGCGACGAACCCTGAAAAGAGCCCCGGCTATGTCCGACGTCGACATCCCGACGCTGCTTGGCATTTGGGAATAGCTTTTATGCGCCCAGCCACCTTTCATCTTCAGCGCTTGATGATGCACTCGATCCAAAGAACCAACCCGGAACCCCTCGTTCGGCTTAAAGCTGATCGCCGATCGTCTTCTCCTTGGCCGCTCCAGCTTTTTTTCAGGACAAAGCTTCGTGGCTCAGGCTATTCCATTTTGACACGTTGCACGTGTTATGGTCACTAATTTTCAAAACGCGAATCCTTTGTGGTTTTGTTAAGTTTTATGATACTGTAGGATCTTAGGAAAAAGAAGGAATTCTGCGCCGGGAATCGAACCCAACACCTCGCGGTTATAGCTGGTCAGCTGATCCATACAGTATTTCGTCTGGGGGGTCCTTATCCCACAATACATCAAGGTGATGATTTCAAAGGCTGTCATTATTTCAACTAGCTGCAGTTAATATCTACGGTAACTTTTTGAGATTAAGTGGTGGGGGATTTAAGACCCCGCGAAATTCGATATACGAATTTAGAATATCGAGGGCGCATCAGTTCATATTGCCTTAATAGATATAATTGGAATAAATAGATTAAACAGAAATGGGGTGAGCAAGTCTTTTGCTTATAGCAGTATTTTCGTATTTGAACTTAAATAAAAAGTGAAGTGGAAAGCGAGACAAAACTGCTCCGCGTTTATCGTGTTAACTTTTTATTCTTTTTCGGTCCAATTCGATTGAGAAAACTCGACCTTCGATTCAATCTATGGCGGCTGTTGAATTATGAAAAGAGCACTACCATAGAGTCTCGCGCCCGTCTCGATGTAGAGCACGATGTAGAGTTAATTGATATCCTGTGTTCCAATTTTTGATGTTTTACCGTAGGCAACAGGATAGATTTATCTACACTCGTACAGCCCTCTACCATCCTAATCCTACTTTGCTATTCAATCATCCCATAAAAAATAAGCGACTCGAATCGGAAGCGGTAGATTTTCGAATTAAGAAAAGTTGGTAAAAGGAGAAGGAAGCGTTTCGTCCTAGGCCTGCTAGAGGACACGTCAGTAAGGCTATCTAGCGGACCCGTGCCTTAGGATGTGGTAAGGACAGTTTAGGACGGTATGTATACAAACAGAGGAAGATTCAGGTAGTAGCGGGAAAGGTGTCGTCGCACTGTTGTCCCTCTGTTGACGAGCACAGGAAGTAGCCGCCACAAATCAGTGGTCCTCGGTTAAAAGATTAATATCGACACTACATCAGATCGTTTCCAAGATTGCTGAAAATATAAATATAAAAATTTCCTGCACGGTGCACGATAATTGTACAAATAATTGCAAAAGTGTTCAAAACGGTAATACCTAATACATAGAAGCTATTAACCAATTAGCTGTGTTTGCCGAGTATACTCGTCATGGAATAAAAATAAATTGCTTGCTATTTATATTAAAATTGTAGTGAAAATTAAAACACATTATTAATTTGTCGACATTTTAGAATTTTTCGTGTCAAAGACGAAGTAAAGAAACGAAACAAAAAAATTGACGAGAGGTCAATATGTGCTAAATAAAGTTTTCAAAAATTTTTAGTAGCCACATACAAAGTCGAGCTACACAGTTAATTGGATAATGTATAACTACAGTGAACGATCGAACTTTTAGAACCACTTACACGCAGATGAACCATTGCACAGCGATGCAGTTAATTATTGAATGAGAATATAAGTCTAATGCGAATATACGTTTAGCAACAATGCGGGCAATATTATTGATCGTGTAGATGAGTTCTAGAAAATCGAATATATCTGACCAATTGAGGGTTAGAGAATGCTAGATCTAGAGAAGAAAATACACGGAACTCTTCACGGAACTCGAACGAGGAAGATCGTGAAGTGGCATGCTCGTTATCGAAGAATTGAATATTTCCAAGGACGAAAAAGTGGTCGATTAATGGAGGTCGGGGGCTTCGGAGATGATCGAGCGGTGTCTTGAGCATTGGAGTGACGTTGGAGCGAGGTTCGAGGCACTCGAGGCGGCTACAGGAAGATACACACGGTTGGCAGCGGCAGTCGATAGGGAACGGATGGGTGGCTGTATACACACCGTGATTTCTGTCTTTGCCCCCCCCGTTCCGCTCATACGCACGCTCTTTTCGTACGCACGCATCAGCTCATCCTCTCGTCTTTTGGCTTCGACTCTTCCGTGTCTAACGGCCTCCCCCGCCTGCCTATCCGAGCCCGCACCCGGCTCCTTTAGGCCTTTCCTTTCAATGTTGCCTTATTGAATATCCCACGAGTGGAAAATCAGTTCAACCTCCCTGAAAGGAGTCCACGAACCCCAAGCTACGAGGCTCCGTTGCTCGCCTCGTTCTTCCTTTCGTTTCCCTGCCCCTTCCCCCCTCTCTCTCTCTCTCTCTCTTCTTCTCTCTTTGGATGCTTCGAGTTTATCGTGTTCAATGCGATTTCCTGCCGATCAAAATCGGATCGCGGAAGAAGGAGCTGTCGTCGACGGCGAGGGTTCTGCCAGCCGAGCAACAAATCGTCGCGTCGGATTTGTGGTAAAAGTGACGCTTTTGTGGACGAAGGGGGCAAACAGGACCACGATTATTGGCCCCGAGCTGGGGATGGATTAATTATCACCGACGGGAATCATTGTATCGACGGCTACGCTCGCTCTATTCAAATCGCGAGCGATTCTCCCTGCGTTCAACCCTCGGCAATCGAGATTCTAACTTTTATTCTCGATCTCCGCTTCTAATGTTTCATCCTGAACAGTTCTTATTTTTGTTTCGTTCGGTAAAAATTTACCGATCAACATATTCGTTACTACAATCTGTGTAGCTGCCCGCATTTGCTGTTAAAACGTTTTTATTAAATGCAACGCATCTCTTTCGAGCACGATTAAAACAATTTATTAATAAGAAATGTTTGGTTTTTCGGCGCTACGGTTCGATCGTTTATTAATTAATGTTACCAAGCAATTTTGCTAATAATCAAATAATCGACGTTTCAATCCATGTTTGGATCATTATCAAGATTAATTTTGAAAAGCGTTTGCTTTGGTTTAATCTAACGTGTTATTTTGAGCATCGTGACGCACGTGTTAAACCGTGCGTTCTCGATACTTGTTGTCAGTATCATCAGTTGTCATCCATGACAACAAGTATCGAGAACGCACGGATGACACGTGTGTCGCGATGCTCAAAATAACACATTAGATTAAACCAAAGCAAACGCTTTTCAAAATTAATCTTGATAATGATCCAAACATGGATTGAAACGTCGATTATTTGATTATTAGCAAAATTGCTGGGTAATATTAATTAATAAACGATCGAACCGTAGCGCCGAAAAACCAAACATTTCTTATTATGAACACTACGATCGATACAAAGGACACAATTAAAACAATTTAATCGGAAAAATGTGCTCTACGATTTTAGATAGCAAAGTGTATACAATTAATTTAATTGTCTTTAAGTAAACAGCGAGATTTTGGAACGCAATTGCGACGGTGATAGCTAGCGGATTTTATGCATTTACGAGAAAAATGGGTAAGTGCGATTAAGAGTACAGTAATTCCTCGATCTAAGTCCTTTTTCGATTCCCTGCTGGGACTTAGATCGCGAAGAGACGCTATTGTTTTGTGACCGCGTCGACAGCGCCGAACGTAGAAAAGGACGCAAACACGGACCACGCGGCCGAAGGCGCAACAAAAAAAGCGTATCGATGAGACAATACTAGTGCAATAAGAAAACTTCTTTATTTTTTAGTATTTTTTTATGGAACTTTCACGAACATATTCGTGGCATTTTTCTAATGAAAATGATTACGCGGCATGTTTGCACTGTTCGGCGATCGAGGCAGCTTGAGCTCCGCAGTGGAAGGAGTAACCAAGGGACATAGATCGAGACGTTCCATTGGACTTAGATCGCGGAATTACTGTACTAGGTAGATTAGAAGTGTGTAGAAATGACCATGTGTTAGTTTTCCGCTGATTGAAACCATTAACACTAAACCTACCACGGTGAAATGACCGGTTCTCTGTTTCACAATGATTGAAATTATAAAAACGCTTTCAAAGGAAATGATTCAACTGTCTTCTTTATTTAAGCACAGATTACAATGAAAACCGCAACAAGTTAAACTAAATTCTTTAATAAAATTTTCACTTCTATAGGTCATTTCACTTTTATATGTTTTATGCTTGGTATGTTTAGTGTTAAGGAAAAAGCCATGATGCTACTGTTTCGTATAATTTGTATAGACTATCATTATTTTCCATAAAGTTCCCCATTCTATTATCATTGAAAGTCTTCAGAATCGCTCTGTAATATTTTGGACTAACAATTTCCTCCCAGTAATGGAAACTACTAGGTATGCAAATTAATTCGTGGTTCTTTCGTGCGTGTAAATAAATTGTGAAATATTCGTCAGAGTTAGTATATAATGCACAAACTGTGCAGCCTTTGAAGTATTAACTAATATTGTTCATGAATAAAAATTACAATTGCAAACAACAATGTTCTGTTGAATCAATTTGCTGTTGTACACTGTTTGAGGGTTAAGGGATGACGTAGAACAGAGCATGTTTAAGAATTGCGGCGAAAAACAAGCGCAAGCATCGCGTTTGACGTCTTCATGTATTACCTGTCGGTTTCCCTGCCGCGTTACAACGTTGTGTAAAATGCGAGATGACGCGCGGCGTGGTATAAATGTATTCAGAACGTGCTACGGTGTAGAGTATCGGAGCCGTGCTTTCGGCTACGGAAAACAGCCCCGCAACAGAAGAAGGGTGAAGGCGAGGAAGAAAAAGAGAGGCGAACGAAATATACCTCGTAGATTTCTTTGCATAGAGAATTTGATCGTTTGTCAAGCAGACGACGCAAATTGATGCAACGGACCCGCACCCGCGAGAATTGCTTCTTCGCGGATTAGATCCCCTCCCGAACGCATCCGCGCGACGCCCGATTCAATATTCAAAGCGAACAGTTTGCGTCGGCTGATAATAGATATTTCGTGGCTCTCTACACCAAGAAAAATCCCATTCGTTTCTCCCGCCATTGTTCTCTGAAAATCCCTGCTCCATCGACCGATTTATCGGAGTCCCGTTGCCGCGAGTTGAATCGTTTCTCTTTTTAATAATTTATCCGTTTATTGGGAAGCTGGAAATTATTTCCTGGGAAGCTAGGGCACTATTATTCATAGTTTGATGCTAGGAGATTTACGATTAGACTGCGGATTCATATGCTAAATAGAAATTGGCGGTATTCGTTGCAAGACGCAGGAGATACATAGACAATTATATCTTTTCCTGGGCGCGCAGTGGCTCAGTGGATACAGCGCGCGACTACAAACAATCTGGTCGTGAGTTCAAATCCCATCGCCGTCACCAATGGAAATATTCTTCTATGTGATATTATACTGCGTCGTTGACCATTGGTGGTTCGGAACCCACCGTAATAAACAGTAGATCCCGCTGAAAAGTAGGCTGAAATAGACTGAACATTGGCGTTAGGTGAGAGTGGACAAAGTGGAAGAAGGGGGAGAATGGTAAAATGGATTTGAAACCCTGAGGGGACCAAATATCAGTACCTATCCTTATATCTTTTCCTAATGTTAGTGGCGCAAAGGTTCGATCTAAACAGAATATTAAAGCAATCTTGCTAGTTTGTTAATACTTTCTACGTTTCGATCCTAATGTGGATCTTTTTCAAGAAAGAATAAGAGCTGCGTTTGCTTTATAAAGATTCGAAAAACTAGTCACTGAAGTAATTAGTGTACCGGCATAGTAACAACACATGTTTCTGCTTCTCAATTTCGTTTTTCAAATCTTTATTAAGCAAACGCAGCTCTTATTCTTTCTTGAAAAAGATCCACATTAGGATCGAAACGTAGAAAGTTTTAACAAACTAGCAAGATTGCTTTAATATTCTGTTTAGATCGAACCTTTGCGCCAATAACATTATTTATTCTGCGTTTAACAAATTTACGATCGATAACCGAAGTAACGTCGTTTCCTAATGTAGGATCTTAGGAAAAAGGAGGAATTCCAGAAGAATTTTAGAAAACGGAGCTCTTACATACTGGGTGTTTAGTCTAAAACGGGACACCTAAATATCTCCTCTACCTCTGAAAATACAACAAATGTTTCTAACGTAATCTAAATGGTTTCAAAAGACGAATCAGATGGAAGAATCGTTTCTTATAAATTGTAATTTTTTAATAGTTTTTTCAAGGTCACTCGTGTTTTTTTACATATGTACACACATTTTTTGTTGTTGTATATTACTGCAAACATTATTGTGCATTCATCCATGTATAATAGCACGACCTTGAAATGACCGTGAACTCTAAAATTTGCTAATTAATGCAGAAAAATTTATAAAAATCGATTCTTCCACCTGATTCGTCTTTTGAATCCATTTACATTACATTAGAAACATTTTTTGTATTTTCAGAGGTAGAGGAGATATTTAGGTGTCCTGTTTAAGACGAAACACCCTGAATACCCACGGAACCCTCCAACTTTTCCTAATCTCAACACAGTATTTGGTCTGGGGGTCCTGACCCCACACTAATATAATCGAAATCAGATAAAAAAAATATGAGAACAACATTTTTAAATTCTTTGAATACTTTTGCAAAATAACCGACGTCTTGATCTCACAATGTTTGTGTATCTAACCATGTTGAATAAAACGATTGCCACAATGATAGCACATATGGATTCCTAATGAATGTATATAGAGACTCGATAAAAATATTTTTGGTGCTGCACGCCAGTCTGAAGATCGAGGGTAATGGCAGAAAGTGGAATAGGTGTGTGCAAGCCAGACACGCGTAATCGCGCGCCCCAATCCAGGAGGTTGTCTGACTTCAATAAACGCGAGCTCATGCACGAAGGAGCACGCAACGCCAATAGAATCTCCATATTGACAGCAATTACTTTTTACCCCGTGTCCGTCTGCGGCAATAACCGTCCTCCAACCAAGGGTGATAACGGGCAAAAGGCAATCGGCAGCAGCATCAGCAACACCAGCAGCCACGGTAGGTAGCAGTGGCATCAGGTTTGTCTCTTTTTGAGCAAGCCGGAGGGAGGACGATTTAAAAAGGCGATTGCAACAAGTCACCCCCGCCGGTTCGCACAAAGGGTTGCATCGGGTCGCGTCGAAGCGCGGCGCCCTGCGCGCGATTCAATTAATAAAATTCATTCGAATGCGTCCATTAATTTCTTTTTTTCTCCTCCTTTCCTTCGGAGCCGGCTGGAGGTAGGAGAGAGAGAGAGATAGAGAGAGAGAGGGAAAGAGTGGGGGAGGAGAAGCGAAAAAGGGTTTCGAGTCGAGCGGCAGCAGTCGCGTCGTTTAAAGGAACTGCTCGCGAGGAACGCGGAACGGGGGTGGAGGTCGGGGAACAGAGCTCGAGGGGTGGGATGGGTGCAAATAAGGCGGGTCTTCAGACCTCGAGTATAAATAAAAAACGAACGAACGAATAAATATCCAACAAGGAGCGACAAGTCGAGTGCCAGCGGTTCCCGCCACGTTCCCGACAACTACCACCCTCTTTCTTCCAGTTTTTCTGTTTCCTTCTCTCACTCTCTCCTTTCTCGTCTCCTCTACGCGAAGGGCTCGACGACGACGGCCCCCTCCAATCCCAGAGAAGAAAGACCAACACCGCGAAAGAACGTTTTAATTAATATTATTCACTTCTTAACTAACGATCAAAAGAGAGTGTGACGGATGCGAGTGCCTGCCGAAGGAAATGCTTAAGTAAAGGGACCAACCCCCCCCCCCCCCCTTTGGATCTTCGCAGGCCTCGTTGCCCACGCGTCTCTGCGCACCGACGGTGCGAATTCACCTTTTCACACTGATTTTTGAAGGGTTTGCTAAATCTTAAATTAAATGACCAACTGAAACGAATCCGGATACATTGGATTGAATACTGTGGCGACAGATTACGGACACTGAAGGTATACCGACGGTAGATCGACTGCTAGAGTTCGCCGCAAAAGAAAAAGAGATCTCTTGTTAGCGCGCAAAAAAAGACAGGGATAGCAATAGCAGCGTGTAGACAGTAGTATCGCGTCGTGAGAGAAAGAAAAGCGGTAATTGTAAGTAAGAGTCTAGTGCAATAAATAAAAAAAGTGTGATGACCCGCAAATCGGCGTGAGTGTTTTCTTACATCCCAGAAAACTCGCTTCTATTTAGCCTAGCGCGAATTTGGATTATTCTACCACGAGGCAACATAACCTCTCCGGCCACGTGCAACGACGATAATAGTCGGCACAATACTATCGCATGGATACTGGGTAATGTGTCTGTTCGACGCTGACCGTTTCTACTTGTAACCATATAGCAGACCTCGCGAATCGTATTTTGTGAACTGATTTATGGATAATGGAGTCGAACAAAAATTTCTTTACCTTTTTGGGGGTTGTCTGATATCCTAAAGAAGTCGAGGATTTCGTTGAATTTCTCAAATTGGTCTAACTAAAAGATTGCAACGTGTGCTTTAAACTTTAAAATGAAGCAGGTTCTTCACCTTCTCACACTGATTTTTGAAGGGTTTGCTAAATCTTGAATTAAATGACCAACTGAAACGAATCCGGATACATTGGACTGAATACTATCGCATGGATACCGGGTAATGTGTATGTTCGACGCTGACCGTTTCTACTTGTAACCATACTGCAGGCCTCGTGAAACGTATTTTGTGAACTGATTTATGGATAATGGAGTCGAACAAAAATTTTTTTACCTTCTTAATGATTATCTGATATCTTGAAGAAGTCGAGGATTTCGTTGAATTTCTTAAATTGCCGTTACTAAGAGATTGCAACGTGTACTTCAAACTTTAAAATGAACCAGGTTCATAAGATTCGATTCTCTTCGCATGGCCACCGATTTTGGAAATTGCATCTAGCTGACGCCTCCGTCCGATGCTGACTGTTTCAACATATATAACGATTGCGGACCTCTCCGAACGTACATATTTTTGCAAGTTGATTTATGGACAATGCGGTCGAACCAAAATTCCTTTGCCCTTTTAAGTAGCAATATCTAATATTCCAAAGAAGACGATTCGAATTTTTCTAATTACCCGTACAAAAAGACTATTTCCTAAGAAACGCGATATCCAACCGATAGACCGATACAACGTGTCTATTCCTCGGGACTATTACTAGGGAATTAAATACGGGTAGATGAAAAATTCCCGGGCGCATGGCGAACGAGCTCTCGTACTTGGGCAGCGTTAAAATAAATACTTGCCTCAACAGAGAGAGCCGGTATGTTCGCAAAAGGCGGTGCGTTGAAAAGGAGGTGGCGCTGGCGTGCATCGCGCGCGCGGTGCTTGGCGCACAGAGGTAAAACCGGCGGCGACAAAGCGAAATTGCTCGGGCCCGGCAGTTGTATTATCGAGTGTGCATTCATTATTACTCTGAAACGATGCCGTGAAAACGGACCATCGAATGAGGAAAGAGCCCGGAGGCGAGCGTCTGCAAACGCGCGAGAGCCGTGGCTCTCTCTGGTCCTCTCTCTCTCGTCCAGCGTCCAAAGAGACAACGATATGCGGGGTCGAGCACTGTGGCGAAAGAGAGGAGAGAAGACACACCGGTTGAAAGAGATATGCGGACGTGAACGCAAACGAATCGAGGAGAGAAAGAGAGAACAGCAGTCCGAGAGAGAGAGAGAGCGTACACGCGTAGATACGCGCCGAGAGGGTGCCACGGGGGTGGCGCGGTTGGTGGAAAAGAGCGATAGGGGTTGGTAGTGGGGTAGACAGAGCATAAAAGGAACACTAGTAGGTATTAATATTTAGCATCTCTGAAGCCGCCCGCATTCAAGCAACTCCGCTGGATTCCCATCTAACTCCACCCCCGCCAAACCACCCCCCGACTCCACGCTCTCGGAACCACGGCCACCGCTATCGTCGACCAACCGCCTCCCCTCCCCCTCACCTCTCTCGCGCGTCTTCCGCCAGACACCGGTCTCTTCCTTTACTTCGCCCCGGGTACTTCTCTTTACGGTAAAATATGTAAATCTAACCAATATTTCTAAAGATACACCGATGCGCAGACGGTGGGGGCTCTTTTATGATGGGGCAGAGCGCGAAACGCGCGGATACCGCGTTAACGCGCGTCTCACACCCTTCCCCCCACCTCTCTCTCTCTCTCTCTCTCTCTACCTCGTTTCTTCCCTTCCCCTTGTATATCCACGATCCACGACCAACCCCCCACACGGTCTTTCTCTCTCTTACTCTTACCATTCGCTACCTACAACTCCCTTCAACCCGGTGCTCTGTCTATCTGAACGTACGCCAACCTAAATACACCCTCGCCTCGGTCGAGTCTCGAAGGGTTGGTCGGGTGGGGGTGGGGGCGGCACACGGAACTGTACCATACGGGCGAGCACGAGTTTGTGTGTGCTCCGAGTATTTGAATGGGGCTTGAATATCGTCCATGAATATTTTGCAAGTTCCTATTTAAAAGAACGCCGAGCCCCGAGTGGTAAAAGACGACACTGGACTGCCGCGCACGGTCTCGCGGATGCATCGCGCGGAAAACCTTAGGAGAGATCGATAGACTCGCGCGAGAAACCTTAGGAGATTGATAGACACGCGCGAATCTTCCCTGTCGTTGATTTTCGATCGACGTTGCGTCCAAACTTGTCTGTAATAGTTGGTAATTAACTATTTGCACTGGAATGGTAACTCTGAGGCGCCAGAAAAAATTGTGATAACATTATTCAAAACAGATTTTATAAATTCAAGTGTTGTTTGAAAAAATATGTTCAATTTAACTTAATCAATAGACTATACGGAATGAAAATAGTCTAGGTTGAAAGAAATGTCTCGTTTTTGGAATTAGAATTGCTTCGAGTGCAGAGGGTTAACCTTTTGCGAAGAATGTATTATGGTATATGTGTTCAAATGTGTTGGACGACCCAATATATGTTAATTTCCATAGAGGTTTGATTTATGAGATGTTGAAACTTTTTTGCGAATATCTCGGAAACTAAAGCTGAGCGGCGGTAACATATATAGGAAAAAGGTGTTCAGAATGATGACCTTGACAACATATTTCAACGTCATCAAAATCGGTGAGGAAGCCCCTAATGTAAATATTTACCCTTTCTTCTTTTGATCGTCTCGGTGGGTCGAAAATAATGATGCTCTTCGACTTTTTAAATCTCTCCACCAGTTTTAACGAGTGCTATGTCCCCGAAAAATGGCAGACATAAATTTGTAAAGTAATCTTCGGCGTATTGAGTATAAGAAATTTGGTTGGGATCTGCAAACACACATTTCAATTTTTTAATTTTGTTCTCTTGAACGAATTACTTTCATAAAATCTTCGGGGCTGTTGATCCTGCACTGAAAATGTTAAAAAAAAAAAACAGTTGCTCATTTTGATTATGAATGCAGAAAATCCGCTGTTTTATGGAAACTAACGAACTATTGCATTCATTCTTTTCGTCCCACTTTCGTTCGCTCGATGATTTGTACTGAAGTCGACTAAATAATTTTCTTGCAGGGTTGTGCACGGTTCACCATGGATTAATCGACTAATAAGTCGAAGGGGGTGAGTAAGGGTTGCCGGTAATCAGGCCGCAGGCAGCGACAGGCCGCCGCGGGTTCCATTACTGAGCAATTTGGCCCGATTCTCGAGACATCAGAAGAATCGAGAATATACTTAGTTGGCATGCACGAATAAACATAATCAGACGCGGATCTCGAGGCCACTTGAAGGTACACTCGGAACCGGCTACCCTTGCGTGAAAAAGGGGGAAGAACAGCGGGTCGTAGCGCAACGTCAGAGTCTCGTTACAAGTCGAGGGGTCGGTAAAAGATACTCAATTCTTTCGATTACACATTGCGTGCATACAGATCGGATACGGTTAATTCGAGTGGGCGAAACGGCGAACCAAGAAAAAAGGAGAGAAGAGAAATATTTTTTCCTGTGTAGCTTCGATTACGTCGGAATACTAAACGCCCTTTACTTTTTTTTATTTTTCACCGCCGAACCCTCGCCGCCAGGACCGATACCAGCGAAACGAGCAACACGGAGGAGAGCGAGGATAAAATATTAAATAATTCCCGCAGTCATTTCATTTTTCGGCTCGTTGGGCAAAAGGAAACAGCCGCGGATCTGCAATTTCCCTATAAAATCCGGTTGCCCGGAACGAATTAAAAAGTTTCGATCCCCGAACGAGAACCCGGGTCCGCGTTGAATAATAAAAAGTCATCGGGGCCTCGAAATCGCCGCAATTAACCCCTTGCTCTACGATCTCGTTTCGATTTTCCCGACCGGAGTACACTATTTAATTCCGACTTGATGCTCGCTGCGTGTAAACGAGCAGAGTAAAATAATTTCTGGTCCTCCAGAATCAATGTGTTGATGTAAAACGCTAAAACGTTGCTATGCTGTATGCTGTTCTCGAATGGAAATATCAAATTTTCTGAATTTTAATAACTCTACAGCGCACGGTAGAATAATTTTGATCCACGTGCCAGTGGAGCAAAAAACGCAATATCTTTAACACGTTCATAGTCACAGAGAAAACACCAAAATCGTCTGCATTAACAAATTGATCATCGTGTCGCCCATATCTGGGTGACGGAATTATTTACACAGAATTGAAAATTAATTTTTACGCTGGCAGATTGTGTGTACGAAAATTGCTTACGATCTGCGAGATGGAAGAGTTTTGAAACAATAATTAATATCAGAAAACTAAACATCTCAGCTTTTGCTTTGGTAAATAAAATGCTTTGATTTTGTGTAATTTTTGCGATTATTGAGATGGCGATGAACATGTTAAATAAAACACAGTATCGTCAATCGTGGTCTATTAATTTCAACAATCATACCATTAAACTGCAGATTTTTTGCATTTATAATTAAAATGAGTTGGTGTAATTTAAAATAGAGCATTTTCAATTCAAGATTAACCCCTTGCACTATGATTTATTTTACGATTACAGTGATTAGAACTTGATTGTCGTCCATCATTTCTTAGAACAGAAATAAAATCTAAATTTATTATATGCTTTTATATTCCCCAATGGCTATATATCGACAGCAACAAAATAAAATTTTATTTCACTTCAAAGGAAATTAATAATTTACATATTTAATAGATGTTGTTCGAAATTCTTATCACGAGTCTGACTCGTTATTATAGTGCAAGGGGTTAAAACGATTTAAAGATATCGATATCTCATGTTCACCTAATTAAGTTTACTAAAGGAACAGAGAAGCTTCTATATGGCTGCTGTTCTTGCAATTGATGCAAATAATTTTTATTTTGCATGGAGATACGTTGTCTAGAAATTACTAATAATTAATAATATGAATCCAGATGATGCAACCTTAATGCAAATTAATTACCACTGTATGCAGCAAACGTAACGCAGTAATGTCGATGGTTGTCGAATGGTTACGATAACGAAATTACCAGTGATCAAGAAGATCAAGTGTTACTACAGTAATTCTGCGATCTAAGTCCAACGGAACGTTGCGATCTATGTCCCTTGGTCTACTCCTTCCACTGCAGAGCTCGAGCTGCCTCGGTCGCCGAGCAGTGTAAACATGCTGCGTAATTTGACCCTGGGTCGGGTATATCGGTGTGAATCACACTAATCCAATTACAAAACTCCTTTATTTTTTATTATTTTTACATGGAACTTTCACGAACATATTCGTGGCATTTTTCTAATGAAAATGATACCAAATATGATATAATTCCGATGATATTTACTTGTGTACTGAACGATGGAAGTTTTTTATTGGCATTGCATTGTACGGACACGCGGGCCTTAGAACTGTGTCAGTGGCCACGACTCTTGTCGTCTCTTTCTTTCCTATACGCTGTCCTTCTTTCCGTCCAAAACTTTCATCGTTCATTACACAAGTAAATGTCATCGGAATTATATCATATTTGGTATCATTTTCATTAGAAAAATGCCACGAATATGTTCGTGAAAGTTCCATAAAGAAATAATAAAAAATAAACAAGTTTTATTATTGCACTAGTATTGTCTCACCGATACGCTATTTTTTGTTGCGCCTTCGGCCGCGCGTGTTTGCATGCTGTCCTTTTCTACGTTCGGCGCGGTCGACGCGGTCACAAAAGAATAGTGTCCCTTCGCGATCTAAGTCCCGGCAGGGAACCGAAAAAGAACTTAGATCGAGGAATTACTGTACCTAAAAATCATTCGCGTGACCATAGTCGCGGCATCAAAATCGTCCGGATCAAATGAAGTGCAGCGACGTCGATCGTTGTCTGATGGTTTCGATTATGAGATTTATATTGATGAGAGAGGTTTGTGGGTGGATGGAGGATGTATTGGAGGGGGTGTTGAAAAAGGCAGGTTGCCGAAGGACGATGTGCCAAGAGAGCCGGGGGGCACGCGGAAAGAGGCTGCTCACGGTTCATCCCGCGTCGTCTCGCGCCAATTCCCGACAAATTGTAATTTCTAGAAACAAATTGAATATAAACGCGGCGTAATTCGAATGCCTGCTGCAGCGGCACCGACACAATAATGATGACGGCTGTGTAGAAACCAGCGGCCGTGGCTGAAGGGAGCCGTGGCACAGCCATCCAGCCCAGCCCAGCCAGAACGCCAGCCAGCGCCAGAGACGTAGCCATGCGCGAAACAGCAATCTTTCGAGGCAATCTCTTTAATAAATGAAGCATACGTTCCCGCTTTTGAATTACGTCTACGTAATAGCCTCTCCCTCTCCCCACCTTTTTCTCTCTCTCTCTCTCTCCATCTCTTTCTCTCACTCTGCGCGCTCTTTCTCTCCTCCCTTATCGTTTCTCCTTTTCTTGCCCGGTGTGCCAGTTCCGAAACGAGACAAAGGCCGAATCCGAGCGTGCTACTGTAACCCCGCGAAACTGATTTCCGCCGGTGTTTGAAAGGTGCCGGATGATTTCCCGAACGGAAAGAAAAGTCAACGTCAATTCCCCGGGCTACTTTGTACACGTTACGGCACGGCTACGGGATCGGTCGGAATACTTCCCACAAACCCTTTGTGCACCCGATGATAAAGCACGCGTTTCGAGAATTGTTTCCATTTACGCCCGGGCTCAAAGGGCCGAGCGGCCGGATATTCATGCTAGAAAAATTAGGGGGTGGCTCCTCGAGCTCCCACGCCAACGTAAAATATTAAAAATATATCGTTCCTCTTCTCTAGAACATTTTACACTAATTTTACAACGCCCTGCAACCGACCCTATCACCCCCCCCCCCCCTCCCTGTGCCTGTAATGTCTCGGCAGAGAAACTGGATTTCGCAAATGCGGATATTATTCCTCTGAATTTCGGGAAATTCATCTTCCTTTTATTTATTCTTTGTCTTCACTGCTTTGTGCCCTTGTTCATCTTTATATTTAATCTATTGTGGTGTTTTAATTATATCCTACTGTCGGATTCGATGTTATTACATTCTTAGTTAATAGTTAAACTTCTTCAGTGTATCAGGATGTTATCTATACAAAAAAAAATTGCAATCATCAATTTACACTCAGAAGTTGCTGAAGAGGAAAATACTTCGAAAAGAAAAGTGTTATCTGAGAAAGGTTGTAAAATGTAAATGAAACTAGTATCCCTATTTGTAGTTACATCTTCGGGGTAGCTGTAAAAAAATTTTCATCAAAATTCATGCACAAATCTTGACAATATCAGCCATTTAGAAAACGCCTAATAGGCATGCACCAAGGAGAGGGAACCGTCACCGCAGAAAGATAGCAAACTCGAGGCGCAGGCGAGCAAGTATGAAAAATGGATAAATCATGTAGCGGTGTAAAAAGTTTTGTGGTACGGATTCAGCCAGGATAACGGACGCTGAATGGCAGGAGACGTCATGGCAGTAGGAATTCGAATTCGACAGTAGTAAACTGGTACTAAATCTTGAACAATCAAACGTCCATTGTTTGCCTAGCTCTGTCAGTCGGCGGAATACCAATTCTCGTGTCCTGTTGTGTTGGTGTATACGTAGAGACACCCGAGGGCCTTGGTGGATACGCAGCATTCTACAAACCCGGAAATCTCACACGTACAGGGGGCGCGAGCGCGCATCGGTTTTCGGGGGGCGTGTATACATAAGCGGGCGGCGTTATATCGTGCGTCTCCAGCGTCGTCGCTCTGCCTATACTGACTGCACACTATAGCGCGCGAGAGAGAGAGAGAGAGAGAGAGAGAGAGAGAGAGAGAGAGAGAGAGAGAAGAGAGACAGAGAGAGGCCGCACACCGGCGCAAACCATAGCACGTGGCGCGATCACAATGGAGAATTTGACTGCTTTTGATTTGAACGGAAACAATGGCAGGCAGACGCTACTTACTTGCGCGCAGTTATTTCGGCAACTCTGCCCGCCTATAATCTTCGTAGATTACCAGGAGCCGGGGGAGAGAGACACGACCGATATGCAGTTTTATTGTCGATCTCGTCCCCGTGAGATTGAACGGGGCCGAAGTCACCGGTGTCGTACAGATTAGGCGAATTCCGATCGATATCTCGATGGCACTCGACCGAAAACTTTGTTCTTCGTGTATGCTACATCGAAAAATGCTACATGTTATAGAGTTAATCTTATCTTTTTAAGTTGAAGCTTGAAAATGTTGGGAGAAAATTGTTATTGTGTTGTTTCACTCCTATCGTAAAATAGAACTCACTTTTTTATTTTTATTAAATAGAATGTCCAACAGACAATTCTATTAACCCTGCGACGACGGTGAAGGTTAGGTCTATTTCGATCGAGAATATCATAATCGTTATTCAATTAAGCAATTCCCAGAGAATTAATTAAAGGAACAGCTACTGCATTAGAACGCGTTTACAAGTGGTACCTCCAAAAAATTTGTTTTGTAAAGTTGATACAAAAATCAGTCAACGTTCTTAACCCCTTGTCGTACCCGCTAACTCCCGATCGCTCGGACCATAATAAACAAGATGGTCGGTCACGCGTCGAGCCATTTGGCTGTTCAGCCGTGTGCTCGAACTTGCGCAAAATGTATGCGTCTTATGACATGCATATTTCGGCGCAACGAAAGGAATTGTGAAATAATAAACACGTTTGGGCACAACTAATACTTTTAAGATGTCTGGGAAGTAATTATGATCAATTCATCGGCGAACAAAAATGATTTATAATTTGAAAGTGGATAATGTATCAGCAACAATTTGTAAATTAATACTTAATTTAAATTAATAATGTTTTGGGAAAACTCGTAGAAAATTAGTAATCTTCGTGTTAGTGTTGTTCACGTTTGTCACGAATGAAGTAACACGACCCAGGCTCGCGTTGTTTACGTTTGGTCCGAACGAAGTACCATGAGCTGGGCTCGCGTTGTTTACGTTTGGTCCGAACGAAGTACAACGAGCCAGGCTCGCGTTGTTTACGTTTGGTCCGAACGAAGTACCATGAGCCGGGCTCGCGTTGTTTACGTTTGGTTCTGTGGCGGCTACTTCCTATGCTCGTCAACAGAGGGACATTACGACAACACCTTTCCCGCTACTACCTGAATCTTCCTCTGTTTGTATATATACCGTCCTAAACTGTCCTTACGACATCCCGCGTCTATGGCACGGGTCCGCTAGATAGCCATACCGATGAGTCCTCTAGCGGGCCTAGGACGAAACGCTTCCTTCTCCTTTTTCCTCCTCTCACACACTTTCCAGCCGCCATAATTGGTGACCTCGACAAACGAACAACAACGCTACCTTCTGAGCAGGGGAGACGACAACATCAACAAACCACGGACATCAGTAGGACTGGAAGGTGACTACTCTGTCACTGTCTTGCCTGAACTACTGCCCGACCAACAGCAAGGACTTCTCCCTACTATGCGCTTCTGACGTCATCTTTGCAGCATTATATGGTTTAACGTTTCCGCAACTAAATTTGTGCAACGTTTTCGTATCTACATTTGTGCGACGTTTATTCATTGTTTGTGTGACTATATGAGTCCTACAATCGGCTTAGGGAGCTACTCAACTTCGTCAATTCGGCAGCATCACTGGCGGGCACACTGACAGCACACATTCCAGCGACCTCCTTGGATTCCGGCGGAGATCAGCGTAATTAGAGGGAAATTTGTCCAGATATCGTTGACCACTTGCAAGGAGGTAATGTGGCGGCTACTTCCTACGCTCGTCAATAGAGGGACAGTACGACAAGACCTTTCCCGCTACTACCTGAATCTTCCTCTGTTTGTATATATATACCGTTCTAAACTGTCCTTACGACATCCCGCGTCTATGGCACGGGTCCGCTAGATAGCCTTACTGATGAGTCCTCTAGCGGGCCTAGGAGGAAACGCTTCCTTCTCCTTTTTCCTCCTCTCACACACTTTCCAGCCGCCATAGTTCGATCAAAGTACCACGAGTCAGGCTCGTCCTTATTGTTTTTGGCCCAAATTTCTTACCACGAGTCTCACTCGTTGTTGGAGGCCAAGGGGTTAAACATCATCGAATCCGTTACAAGAATGATCCACCGAGTGAGTCTTCCATCTTTTTATAATTTAAATGCAGGCATACAATCCTCCGACATTTTTCATTCTCCCTACCCTTTCGAAAAGGCTGAGTAAAGCCAAGATTCCGCGGGGGTTAATTAGAATTAATTTTACGAGGGTCTCATTGATCGAAACCGGCTAAAGAGCGTCTCCGATTTCGAATACTCGAAACGATTGCGCACGGAAATATTTTCTGGAGAGTCCCGGCAACCCCTTGTTTCTTTTCTATGGAAATATTTGTCCGCAATACATCTGGCTGGTTCAATACCCGGGGATTAAAGAAACATCCAGGGACCCTCTTCGAGTCACCGAGAGAAGAAGATCCGCCTTCGATTCACGAAGGGTGACACTGACCTTAGTATTTAGGAAACTACAGATGCTCCACATTCCCGGATGCTGGGGTTGGCAGCGAGGGTGGTAGTCGGGACTTCTGGCCAGGTCTCCTTGTCATTCCCAATCGAGCTCCGTTTTGCCTGTTACGGAATCAGTCGGATTCCTAAGACGTTGCACGTGCCGAATCCCGGCTGCGATCGAATCTTAAGGCCAGACCCTCGTCTAACAGAGAAATTCGAATTCTTCCCGGCTGTCTCTTGACATTCCGGGGAACTGTCACTGATTATCAATGTCCCGGTCCACCGTTAGCCTTCGCAATATATTAGATTGTTGCATACGAAATGTCCGATTCATAAATAAAAAATATTGATTACTCCCTCTGACATCGGATGATTTTTACAAATTTTTAATTTCTGATTTTCAAGATTATTCACTGCTGTATTTATCATTTTTTATAACCTATTTTTAGTGGTACTCCTTGTAGACACATCAATCTTTCTGTTGATGCTAATGTAACAGTTGTTCATTTAATCAACTTGTTAGAAATTAAATAATTAAACGACGATTTTGATACTCTTAATCAAAGTGGACCCAAACTCCGCCGTCGAAGGTTTGAAGGAAGCACTGTTGTCTAATCTGCTGTTGTAGACTGCGGATGTTTATGGCATTTCCAATTTGTGTAGACAGATTTTATGGAAGTCGAATCGATTAAAATCTTTTTTTTTATATAAAGTTTAACGTCGTATCAACATCCAGATCATTAGCGACGAACTTCTGTGATGATTTCAGATTTTGTGGAAGTGGTTGATTTCTTTGAGAAATTCGATGGTATCTCTTGTGATTTTGTTTCCAATGGAAATCTAACATTTCATATTCGAGGATCTATCATTATCCTATTTGTTATTCTACAGTCGATAGAATGGACTTTTTAAATTGATTATTTCCCGAGATCGTTCGAATTCCATGGAAGTTCGCAGAAAGGTTATTCTCGATGACCAGTCGCGATTCCCACGGGAAATGCAAATTCTTCCGGGAGCTGGATTCCAGGGTGCGGTCTATTGAAAATACCACTTTGACACGGCTGGACACTCGAGCACAATATCAGCGGACCGGCAGCGGGGCGCTTCTTTGCCCGGCGTTTAATGCGAATTGCATAAATGCCGGTGGTTGCGATGTTTCGGTTTTCCGGATATGGACGCGCGTCTTCAAAATTGCAGCGAGCGTTCCGCGATATTGCGATGTGTAGGGCTTTATAAAAATATAATTTATTAAATCAGAGTTAACGTGTTGTTTCTTTTACAGTCTGGGAAGCACTGTCCGTATGTTCTTTGTTATGCCTTGGATGACCTGGTAACAACCATAAAACGTAAACAATTTTACAGTGGAACTCTTTCTCTTTTCCAAATCGTTGCTGCAAGATTAGATTCGTTCACCGTCCAAGAGTGGATCCTGGGTTAATTTTAGCTAGAATTTATTAACAATTATCTGTTTTTGATGAGTACACACGTCATGGAATAAAATTAATTGCGTTCTATGTATGCTAGAATTGTGAAAAATCAAACACATTAGTAATTTTTCGACATTTTAGAACATTTCCTGTCAAAGAGAAAGCAAAGAAACGTTACAAAGAAATTGAAAAGACGTCAATGTAGTAAATAAAATATTTAAATATTTTTAGCATCTACATATAAAATCGAGCTATACAGCTAAAATTAGTTAATTACTCAGTTCCATGCGATTAAATTAAATGGACAGCTGTTGCGTTAGAATCAAAAGAAAGGCTATCGTGTCTGAAAGAAGTACCTTGAAAAACATGTTTTCAGAAGTTGATAAATAATACCAGTAAATAACCATGAACATCTTCAATTATATAGCTGTAAAAATGATCCATTGTCCGAGGTTAATTTTTCACAAACCCGTTTTCACAGTCTCATTCGATAAGAGTGGTTATAGCTGTAAATAAATGTTTGATATCTATTTCTCTTTAATCGTTGGGTCACTCGCGCAATGTTAACTAGACTGCGCATCTCTATGCAAAATAACAATTGTCTGCATCAATTAATACGAAAGGGGAGTTACATAAAAATTAATTCCTTCTCTCAATAATTTGAATGGGTTGTACGCACTGCACCAGCCATATTAGATTCATCTGATGTTTTTTCTGTTTTGTGTTTCATCTACACATTTTTATCATAAATACACTAAATCCGTAGTCCATTGATAGCACGGTAGATCTAGTATGAACAGTGTTGACGTATAAAAGTTGATAACAATCGATCGTTGTCGGGAAAATAATTTTTAGTTTGTCTGCTATCGAGCGGAAGGGCGAAGCTAAGAAAGAAATGGCGAATGCTAATTAAACGGGTGCAACAAGACGCATCGGATCAGAGAGGCAGGGGTTTCGCGGTGCAGCGAGCCGCATCATCGTATCCAGGAATCTTGAGACTTAAAGAGCCGTCCTACGGATGATCGCGGACGTTCTCCACCGCGCGATAAGTCGTAAATCCATGGTAGAAGAGGTCGTAAAAGGAACCAAAGTGCGTCCTTATCCCGAACCCCGCGTAATCACAAACCCTTTACCGCGGTGAGCCCATCGATCCGCTTCGTAGTTTCGCCGGCGAGTATCCCCGCTATCTATCGTAAAGGTAAGCCTCGAAATCGCCCTCGGAGACGTCGCTGGGGGTTGTTTTAAGAGGTTCTAAATGTATTCGGATTAGACAATTTCGGGCCTGACGGCTGGGCTGCGTGTAAATATTGCTTCGCGCTGTTTACTACCTTTGCTGCGATCATTACGGCATTTCTCACCGATAAAAATACTATTTTTACATTTGTGCTAAATTCATTCGGATGTCATCGATGCACGATAGTGCCCTCGTGACGCGGATGTTGGTTTTGTGAACGTCGTAAAGAAGGAATATTGATTTTCCAGCTAAATGTTCCATGTATAGATATAATATCAATAATGTGAGATTTTGAGGCAGTAGAATAAGCTTGTCTGATAGCAGACAAATTTATTGTTTCGTTACTCATATCATAATTGATCTTGAAAAAAAAAGAAATGTGTAGGAAGTCTACAGATCTTTAATTTAGTAGTTCATTTAATAGACAGAACAATTAGAGAGCAATATTATGTTTGATACGATGTATTGGAATGATTAAAATCGGAAATCAATTTCCAGTTACATTTTACTATTTAGAATTCATCTAGAAACATTTCTATCTTATATAAAAATCTGAAGTCAATAGGCTAGATCAGGCAGTTCCAATCAGTAGCTCCGAAGCTATTCGAGACACTTTCACCGCTTAGGTTCTTCCCCCACTCTTAGACTTCATCGTTATAATGTATGGTAGTAGGAAGCTCCCATCGCGGCGCGCGCAGCACTCACTAACCCTACAGCTGTACGTAGTAGTAAGAGGTTCGATAGTGGGGACCTTGCAGTTCTCGGAGAGGAATGCGTCGGAACTCCCTGGGCTAGATGTAGCATAAACATGTTCCTCTGCTATTTATTTTTAATATTGCAGTCCAAAGCATAACTCACTGTTATCAGAAATGATAATAGTATATTACTATTGATTAAATGTACAAAAATATAAATTTAAAATATTATCTACAGTCACTAAAACCGAGGAGAATTTTCTGTACTCTAATTTAGAGTACCAAAATTTGTAAATGATCTTACATTTTCAGTGTGTAGTGAAAAAGCGAAATTTATAGTCTATGCACTGTTAATGGTGGCGCAGAGGTTGGGAATAAAATATCACACTATCCATGAAAAAAACATATATAAATTTTAAAAATATAGTTTTCAGGGCTTAGAAGCTGAGAAAGTTCTCTCTACTCTGTTCAAAACGTTTATCCTATCAACAGTGAGTCCTTAATGAGATCAAAAGCTGAATATTTCCAACAGTATCAAATTCACAAATAAACTTCATATTCAATGTATGGTAAATTAACGAAATTTATAGTCTATGCACTGTTGGTGGTGGTGCAGAGGTTGGGAATAAAATACCAGACTATCCATGAGATAAACAAATATAAATTTTTAAAAATTAATTTTCAGAGTTCAGAAACTGCGAAAGTCCTCTGCATTCTGTTCAAAACGTTTATCCTATCAATTGTGAGTCCTTAATGAGATCAAAAGCTGAATATTTCCCACAGTACCAAATTCACAAATACACTGCATGTTCAATGTGTGGTAAATTAGCGAAATTTATAGTCTATGCACTGTTAATGATGGTGCAGAAGTTGGGAATAAAATATCAGATTATCCATCGGATAGACATATATAAATTTTTATAAAATGATTTTTAGAGCTTAGAAGCTGCGAAAGTTCTCTGTACTCCATTCAAAACGTTTATCCTATCAATTGTGAGTCCTAAATGAGATCAAAAGCTGAATATTTCCCATAGTACCAAATTCACAAATATACTGCATGTTCACTGTGTGGTAAATTAGCGAAATTAGTAGTCTATGCGTTGGTAATGATAGTGGAGCCGTTGGGAACGTAGGATCCCATCGTAGATCCGTCAAGGGCAGAGATAAGCGTTCAGTTTCGGCGATTTCATGGAACCTATAATCGGTCGTGGTACATGCTTTCCGCTTATCAGCTGTTCGTTGGAGAGTCATGGGTGTATGTTGAACACGTTCGGTGTGTATTCGCTGGTTGAAGAGGGCGGTAAGACACTCTCCTTGGTGCGACGGTACGGTAGAAGGAGGATCTCTCATTCAATACGGGTGTATTGTTCGGGTCTTATCGTAATATCTCATAATTAATATCTCCGCATTGTAGTATGGATGGATAGGCTTCGCTGCCAGAGCCAACTGATAGCGAAAGCGTTTGTGCCAAGCAACTCCAGTCCTCTTATTCCCTTTCTCAGGACCGTCATCTTTCTATTTCAATGCGGGGATAGCAGATCTGTTCTCGGGAAATCAGTTCTCGAAGTCAACTTCAACACGATTTATTCCCCACAATGCACCTCGAAGCGTACTCTCAATATCTATTCACATAATGTGCATTTTCAATTTACTGTTCCTAGCAATTCAGTTGAAACACGATTTTTGAGAGATAGGAACGAAAGACTGTCACTTTGCGCAATACTTTTGTAATTCTGACTTTGTAAATTATTTCATGCTGTTTATTCAGGGTTTATTCCTTTGAATATGATATTAAGATGTGAATTATCATGGTGGAATATTTTTTTACATCAACAACTTCACGAAAAAAATTGTTAGACTAAAACGAGCATGTAAAGACGAAGGAACGATAACAAATCTTAAAATAATTCTGGGATTCACATCCGATGATTCGTGGAAAGATGAGGATCTAGAATCGAGTACAGTAGCCTCCGGTATAACACGGTTAATGCGTTACGCGCTATATGAGTTCGTGTTGTAGGAAATCGTGCTGTGCTGCAATTTTTCTTGTACGAAGAATCTGTGGTGAATAAACGATTGGAAACACATATTGCTTTACTAATATACTTTAATAATATAACACTTATAACTAGATATGAAACACTTTATTAGCTCTATACGTTAATTCCTAACCTCAAACAATCTCTCTTCCTCACATTCCGGACTCTCACTCACTCTAGCGCTCACTCTTCCATCTGGACCATTCATTATGAGCTCTCACATACAATATAAACAATCATCATTCACAGAATCGCGTTATATGAAAACAGTAGTTGCAATATCTTTGGCGCCGTATACGAATTAAGAACTCACGTTATACGGGAGTCTACTTTATATTAAAATGAAGGAATAGACGAGGAATATATAAAAAATGAACAACAAGAGACTAATGGAGGATCAAAGACGATAAATATAAAAATATATATAATTTAACACAAAAAACCACAACTAATACAATCAATTAAACTTTTTCACAACTTTTTCACGTCTCAATCTCTGTCTGAGATTTACAATTTTCATCTCGAATCATTCACGTCGTACTTTTATCTGTTCTGAAAACCGCAATCAATAATATTGTTTTAACAGATCGTCGCGTCGTTACCGTTACTATCATCGTAGTAATCGGCTGAATTCGGTACGGTAATTTGGTACAGTATCACTCCTACACTAATGAAAAAATTTTCGAACGAATTCATTCTAACTCGTCTTCTCATTTCGACGGGTTCAAAAATCGTGATCTCTAACGATCGACTGAACCTACAGTCCATCAAATATCGAAGCAGATTAATTTCTCTTAGTAGCGCGTCAGTATAGTAGTTTCCAAAGCAAAGTTACCGTTCCCATAAGTACCCTATTAGTCCTGTACGGTTAGTATCGCAACGGTTCTGCGATGCGGGGGTGGGTCCAACAACGGCGACAGTTGCTCGGGCGAAATTCCATTCGATAGAAATTTATCTGTTAGCAGAAATACCGTCTGTCCATTGAGCGTAATTACATTTCTAGCTAAGATTGAGATCCGGCCGTATCCGGCTAAGGAAGACGCGTTTATACGACCAAGTACGATCGTCGGTTTTGTCGTCGTGTGTGTATCCTGTCCCTTGACGGTGTATGTGCGTGCTTGGGCGCCGGTGTATGCATTCAATTACACTGTGTGTATACACGAATATATCCGGTGAACGCTGGCAAGGACTCGCCGCGTCTTAGAAACGGAGCTATTGAGCTTACGGCTAGATACGCTTCCCTCTGATGTTCTCCTATCCTGTCTGTTTATCGTCTATTCCGACATTTGGACAAGCGTCTTGGTTCACGGGAACCGGAAGTCCTCCTCAAAGCCCTTTAACGCGCGCTAGGACCCATGGTCAGCGTACTCTTGGTCCATCTAAGTACTCCTTGGACAGCCGAACCCTTCCGTCGAGGATCAACGAAAGGTTCGCGTCTCAATAGATAATTATCTCGGAGATAAATCGTGAGGGACGTGTGTCCAGGTCTCAGGTAACAGAAGACGCTTTGATTAGGATGGTTCAGCGTCTAGGGATACGTTTATATTGCAGTTGCAATGGACGATCACAGCGACCACGAAAACGCAACGTACGAATGTGTTCCATTTACTTGTAAACGAAATGTTTAGATTGATTCGGTTGAAGAGAGCAAGTGGATGGATTTATGATAAATATTAGATGATGCAATTAAAAACAGAAAAAACAAAAATTTACGAGCATTGATGTATCGTTTTCAGTATTTTTACATCATTGAAGAATGGAAGAAGTTATTTTATTTTGGCTCTTGCTTTTCGTGTTTGAAACAGAAAATTTATAATTTGTTTATTTTATTTGCAGTCTAGCTTTTATCGTCCCTGTCATCCAAGATTTTATTGATTTCCTCACTGGTCAAGCATAAATCTATCTCAAGATGAAATAGCTTATGGTTTTCCTCCGAGGTAGTTGTTTCTTCCCAGTGGATTCGATAGTGGATAGAAACTGTCCATTATTTTTGTGCAATTATCGCGGGGAAACCGAATCGTTCGGAGGTGGATTTCTCCCGGTACTATTTGTTCGAACGAGTCGAAAGGTATGTTTAAGCGGGTACACAGGAAATGTAGCAGTTGTTTGAACATTGTTACCTTAACGAGGACCAAGTATTTGCTTTAAAGACGTAATACTCTGTTTTTCGATTCCAAAGAGCCCGATAGTGGGAAAGAAAGATGAGGGGAGAGGTTCGATGCAGGATTATTTCGGGATTCTGGTATCAGAGTTGATAGAAGCGCGGCCTAAGATTGCTGTGATTGTTGAGGTAGCTGGGAAAAGCTTGATCATGTGACTGCAATGATAGTTCAAAGTTGAAGCTATATTTAAAATGTCTTTAAGCAACAATTTATTTTCTTCTAGAGTAACTGAAGGTATTGTATAATAATAATTGTGATGTACATCATGATTTCAAGCAACAGTTTATTTTTGTGCTACTTATTCTGAGGTTTTAGGTATGTGTGATTGAAAATTACCTTCTAGAGTACTTGAAGACATTGTACAATATTTTGTGATGTACAAAATGTTATTCTTTTTGCATAATATGTGTGGGATTGATGTGGGAGTCTATTTTCTTGATAATTGTATTCGAAATTTTATTTTATATATTTCGATTGTGCCTCTGACTAGCGTCGGCTGTTTCTACTTAATGTAGACCGTGCTCTTGTGGGTGTTAATGGGCCTCAAACATGAATTAGGCCCCAACACATATAAAATAGTGAGATAGAATTGCTAATATTCATTTCAAGTAGAATGAGTCAGTAACGCACAGATCAGATTAACGTGCAATGAAATGAAAAGTAACAATTAGAAATAGTTTTGGTCTGAGACATAGATTATACAGTAGAAAAATCTTCGATTGCAAAGATTTAAGCTTTTCTCTGTACTTTCTAACAATTTTTTACATCCAGTTAATTTCAAGCAACTTTCAAAAATAAATCGAACGAAATAAAATCAATAAAATATCACAACTAAACAGATTCAACTTAAAGGATGTCTCTATCCACTTTTCAGCCACCAGCAGCACTTCAGAAAGATCCTCCACATAATCTCCAAGTCGCAAAGAACAAAAATAAAATAATCTACCCCATTCTACTACAGAGTAACCATCCGGAAGTCGCTTAGCCATTATCGAAAGCATCCAGATGAACATAACCTGAAATGAAAAGTATCAAATCCAACAGAAATAGTTTCAGTCTGAGATATAGATTATACAGTAGAAAAATCTTCGATTACAAATCCTTCGATTGCAACCCCATCATCTCCAAGTCCCAAAGAACAAAAATGAAATATTCTACCCCATTCTGCAACAAAGTAACCATCCGGAAGTCTCTTAACCATTACAGAAAGCATCCACAAAACCTAGTGTCGATTGAGTGTCACGGTTTCTAGATACGCTAACCGCACTAAAAGCTTCCGAATAATCATTCAGACGACCATAACCGTTCCCAAGGATCGATTCAACGTTCCTATGATCCAATTCCGTGTCGGCATGCCCGAATAAGAAGACAGTATAGAAGGGGGAGCAATAAATATCGAAGGTAGGCGGCGCTGAGCAATTAATAAGTGTGTTGCTCGGCAGACAACGGTGATGCGAGGAGTCCGTGGCAACGGGCTGCTCGACTATCTTCCTGAAGGTAGTTCTGGGCGCATGGTAGTCGTGGAGAGGAGAGGAGAGAGAGAGAGATAGAGTGAGAGAGAATGGGACTCGGTGGTCGGGCGGTGGCGGTAGGGAAGATAAGGCGAATCAAACCGTAAATAACTGCGGGAACGGCGAAAAGGAAAGGAAAGGGGTGAGAGGTAGAGAAAGGGGTTTGTGGGGGTGCGTGGAGGGTGGTAGGTACGACGCCTCGCCAGCTGCAAAACTCGGCGAGTTTTATAGTTGAATCGCATGACTCGAAATCTCCATACATTCCCCCGGTGTTTTCTCTTTTCCTCTCGCGGTTGCTCGTGTCTTTTTGCACGGGCCTCTCGGTCTCTACCCCCTTTCTCACCACCCACACACAGCTCCCATCGGCTCATATCTATTTTTATATCGCCGTTTCTTTCTACGAGCCCGCGGTTTCCACTCGACGGTAACGCCCTGCGAGAGTTCGGTCTCGCGACGACGGCGAAAATTCTGTTCCTCTCTTTCTCTGTTCGTCTGTGCGTTCTTTCCAGCAAAGGTTCGTACTATATACACACGTTTCTTCATAAGATTGTGTAAGTGCCTCGGAGGTGTGTTGTATCCATCCCGGGCGGAATGGACGAGAAACAGGCGATTAATTCCGTATTCCTAGATACTTTCTAACGGCCCCGCACGCCAGCCTCATACTTCACCGGCCCGTCGAGAGACCAGGGTGTTTACGAGCGGCCGTCCTTCGAGAAGAACCGGCAAAGAATCGCGAACGGACGGACACGCGCGATGTATGTTCACTGCGAAAACCCGGAATTACGCTGACCCGACGACGCTTGACGAGGATTCATTCGAGATCCTCCACGGAACAATGTTTTTCGGGCCTCGAAGAAGACTCTCGGTGTCTTACTGTCGCTTGCAATGGCTGCTCCCATAGTTTCTTCGTTGGCGGAAACCCCTTTCAAATTTTCATTACAGATACAGATAAAAAAGTTAAAAATTGTGATCTTTACTTTCTTCGCCGCAATTCCGACCAATAGCAATTTTTGGAAAAAATGATTTCCACGCTACCTAGTAAACTAATCCTTCTAACATCTCAAGAAAAACTCAAGCCGTTTGAACTAATTTTGAAAAAGTTATTCGTTTTAAAAGGGTGTCCGGATATTTTTGCATGTCACTGTATATACAATATATACGTTCCAGATCCCGTATCTACGGGACCGGAATAACATTGTATTTCGCGATAGCTTTAAGTTCGAAATCAAAGATAGAGCTACGGACCGTTGAGTCCTCAAGTCCATATGAGCGACTCGATTCCAAATGATTCGATGAGCTCCCGAACTCTGTTAGTCGAAGCTCAGGCTTAGAAGAGAGAGCATCATATAAATATCGTACAAAAGATATCTGTCTTTTTATTGCAAAATTATCTTGCTTCCCAAAAACCAAAATCTTGTGTCCAAATAGTACTCCCGCTGTAAAAATTCCCTGAACAAAATCCTGAAAGCTACGAACATCGAGAGCATCGGAAATGTGTATCGCAGAGCTTGGTGCAAATCGTCGAACCGTTTAACGGAGCTCCGGCGACGCTTGACGAGGATTCATTCGAGATCCTCCACGGAACAATGTTTTTCGGGCCTCGAAGAAGACTCTCGGTGTCTTACTGTCGCTTGCAATGGCTGCTCCCATAGTTTCTTCGTTGGCGGAAACCCCTTTCAAATTTTCATTACAGGTACAGATAAAAAAGTTAAAAATTGTGATCTTTACTTTCTTCGCCGCAATTCTGACCAATAGCAATTTTTGGAAAAAATTATTTCCACGCTATGGCGCTGGCTACTCCCATAGCTTCTTCGTTGGCGGAAACCCCGAAGAAACTCATATCATAATTGATCTTGAAAGAAAATAGAAATGTGTAGGAAGTCTACAGATCTTTAATTTAGTAATTCATTTAATAGACAGAAAAATTAGAAAGCACTATTGTGTTTGATACGATGTATTGGAATGATTGAAATCAATTTATAGTTACATTTTGCTATTTAGAATTCATCTAGAAACATTTCTATCTTCTATAAAAATATGAAGGCGATAGGCTAGATCAGGCAGTTCTAATCAGTAGCTCAGGAGCTGTGAGGGACACTTTCCCAGTTTAGGTTCTTCCCCCACTCTTAGACTTCATCGTTATAATGTATAGTAGTGGGAAGCTCCCATCACGGTAGAGGAGTTTTTGAAGAATGTTGTCTTCTTTAGTCTTCTTGTTTCTGGCATCAACTGAGTGTTCCTTGAAATTCAATTGCTTCGTATAATCAGTCTCATCTTACTTGTAAATTGAATTGATTTCCATGATTGGTTCATTGTTAGGATGAATTGTCTTTTAAAAATCAATTGCAGATATAATAGTTGTTTACTGAGTTGTTGAATCGTGTCTCATTTTTTAAAGGACATTATCTTGAATTGTTTCTTGCTAGGATGTATAGAGTGTACATGATTAACCCCTTGCATTTTCTTTACGGCTACAATAATTAGAACGTCTTCACTCCCAAAAATGTCACAGAAGAGGAAAGAAAATTTATATTTTTGACTACATTTACTTCAATGCTTAAATATTAATTACACAAAAGTAAAATTTTATTTCGTCTGAAAATAAAAGTATAACTTTCATCTTTGTTAGACTTTATTTAATATCTTCATCACGAGTCTGACTCGTTTAAGAGAATTTAAGGGCACCGACGTAATATTTTGAACTTTTTAAAATTAATAAAAAAGGAAAGACATTTCTTTACTGGTTCTAATTTTTTGCAATCGATGTAGACAATTTTTAGTTTGCATACAGATCTACAGTCTAATATCATTGATAGAATACATCGATAGAATTGTGATTGTTAAAATATACCTTGTCATTTCAAAAATGCAATCGCGAATTACTTTATAAATAAATAAACGTTTTAAAATTAGTAAAATCATAAGGAATACCTGAAAATGACGTGTGGCTCTGCCAGATTATTTTTGATAATTTAAATAGAGGGTAGTTTTTGGGATCTTGAATTTTTAAGGGACAATTGTGAATGATTTTTTGGATATTACATTTTGGATTGTGTACGGTTCGTTCTGTGGCAATATCGAGTCGATCACCGGGTATGTATATGTGGGGCGTGCGTGGAAGTTGATCGAGGGCGGCGGAGGAGGGAAACTGGGAGAAGTGCACGGCAAGGAGGGTTGAATGCAGGCCGAAGTCGGTACTAATACCGAAAGTTTTAACGAGTTTGAGTGATCGTGGTCGATGTAACCGCAACAATAATAGCAATAGTAATAATCATGCCACTCCTACAGCCCGGTACGAACTTATCGCATTGCGAGGAATAACGGTCTACCTCCGACGGCTCTTTCTAAAAACCGTATAAAACTTCGAACATTACTCCGCGATGGGATCAATCGTTGCATTACTATTTCGTAAAACATACGGTTCGCGAACTGCTCGAATTCAATGTATTTATACGAAACTTCAGCTATAAACGTCTAATCACAGCCTCTGCGAAAAATGGCTGCTCCTAGAATATTACAAGCTCTAAAATTTCTATCAATAAAAATACCAGACGCATCAATCTTTCTCTAACGTATAAAATGGCCAACTTCCAATCTGCATGATTCATATCTACGAGAAAATGATTTTGTCTAGACATGAATTTTCACAGTTTATCAAATAATATTTCCAAGAATAAGTGTCCAGTTTTCTACAGCACTAATTATTTTCATCTCATATAAAAGCAAAGTAAATTGTCTTTCGGTTCATTTTATAGTTCAAATGATCATCTCAGGACCTTAAAAGAGATCTAGAAAATGAAAATAGTCTTCGATCTCCTCAGATTTGCAGGATTCAGCGTATCTTTTTTCAAAGATTGTAATTTACATATTTAGTGTTAACGGATATTGTTACTGTATTTATTTGTATTATTATTGTATTTTACTGTATTACATATTCTTGTATTTACTTATATTATTCCTGTAAAGCGAAATAAACCCATTGTTACTGTATTCATTTGTATTATTATTGTATTTTACTGTATTACATATTCTTGTATTTACTTATATTATTCCTGTTAAGCGAAATAAACCCAGAAGGTTTTAAAATGCTTAATTAAAAAAAAAAGTTTTGCCAAAAATCGCTTCTACGCTATCTCGATTTTCCGAATAACCAATTTTCAGACGTTCTACTCTACTTTAAAAATGCTTTCTCATTAAAGGGACATAAAATCATATTTGTTGAACTCATTACACTATTAAACTGATCATCCCAGAGTATTAACCAAGCAATCTAACTCAGGATCGTCTTCCAAAAGTTCAGACCTGGTGAATCAATTTTTCCCACAGCAGAACTTGCTGCCAAAGTTTCCCGAACAGCTCTGATTTATGATAACGTCGATACACATCCGTAATCACGCGTTATTAAGGATATATCACCGAAGGCGGTGCACGCTAGACAATCAGAACGAACTTAGGATCGAGACAGGCTTACCGAACGGGGATTCCCGTAATTTATCAGGTTCTAGAATCTTCTCGGCGACTGTTTCGCTATCTTTCCCGTTCCTTGGTCCGATCGATCCATCGTTTGCCACCCTTAGCGCAATAATCCAGCCCTGGAGTTAATATATCGCGTTGCGCGCGAGGGAGAAGAAGAGAGAGAGAGGGAGAGAGAGAAAGGTGAGAGAGCGGAAAGAAGGAAAACGGGGAATAAGTATGCGAAAGGAAGGAGACGGTGAGAAAGAACGAGCCGGAGCCAATACATCACTCCGTCGGCTGTTCGCCGCGGCAGACCCGCCAAAATAGCAATTACCTCCGCGGAATCAAATGAAATAAAATTGCATTATTTGGCATGCCATGGCGCGATCAATCATACACCCTTTAGCGGACCCTCCCGTGCATCCCCTCCCCTCCCATAAGTTCTTTCGGGATACCTGTCTATACCTGTGTACGTACACGTGCGTGTCCCACGGTTTCCAATACCCCGAGCCAGAAGATGGAGAGGATTTTGTTCCCAATTTGACTGTAATTTCAGACGAAATTCTCGATCCCCAGCTGCTGAAAGCTGCTGTAGTTATCTTTAAATAGCTACAGACATCTCACAATTTTTAAAAACATTTTTCGGTCCTCTAGACCTTGTAGCCTGCAAGGATTTCTGCATTTGTGACGCACGAAGGTGGGATTTTATTTAATTTCAACTTCTTTCACATCCTTGATTTTAATTTCAATTTTTCTTATTGAAATCTCCTCTGTGATTTTGGTCTAGTCAGTTCAATTTAGAGTGACTGAGTACGTTTTTATGTTTTGAAAAAGCAAAACCATCTCTATGATTTTTTTATCCAGTTGAATATAGAGTGATTCAGTTTATTAAAGAATATTGATGTTTTGTGGACGGAAAATCACTTTTGTGATTTGTATGTAGTCAGTTGAATCTAGAATGATTAAGTTTATTAAAGAATATTGATGTTTGTGATCGGAAAATCACTTCTGTGATTTGTATGTAGTCAGTTGAATCTAGAATGATTAATTTTATTAAAGAATATTGATATTTTGTGATCGGAAAATCTCTTCTGTGATTTTTATGTAGTCCGTTGAATCTAAAATGATTAAGTTTATTAAGGAATATACTAACACTAGGTTTACGGGACCCGTCAAAATGACGGGTTGTAATATTTTTAATTTACGATTATCGAGATTGAAAAGACGCATCCATGAGGAATTATTTAATGCATTAATTTTTATGGAGTATATATTATAAAAAGAATGTCGAAAAATTTAGATAGACACATTTTTGTTATTTTTACACAATAATGTAAAATAGTCACTTTTAGTGCTCCGTAAACCTAGTGTTAAAGAATATTGATATTTTGTGATCGGAAAATCATTTCTGTGATTCGTATGTAGTCAGTTGAATATAGAGTGATTGATTTTATAACAGTATTATTTTTTTTTATTATTTTGATGTTTTGCGAAGGAGAATGTTTTTTGTTTTTTTAGTAGTATTTTTGGGGGAGTCCTACGCTCGTAATGTTGCCTAAGTCTGTCGCACGGTGCGGATCGTTGGATAGCGGTTCGAGCAGACACGTCGAAGAAGAGTGGTATGATATATGGGAACAATATGGTCCCATATTTCTGTTGCTGTCGCGGCAGGATTAAGCTTATACTCTTCCACAGCCAAATATCTTCGGCAGTTGTCACGTACTGCCACCACCCTACGGGAAATACCACATCGTTTTGCGTTCCCTTTCGTCAGCCAGTCTCTCCCTTCGATTCTCCACCTCTTCCATTTTCTACATTCACTAGTTTGACAAGATAGCAGGATGATCAAAAAATCATGTTTGATATTAATCTCGATACGAACGTGCCAAATAATACTTTTTCATAGTGTGTTTTACGTAGCATCGACCGAGAGGTCATTAGTAGCGGATTTGTTAGCAAAATAAAAATGTACTGCAATATTTACAAGATACCAGAATCAAATAAACATTTGTTTCCTCCTTTAATAACTTTTTAAGCAGTTTGCTCTTCTCGCCATATGCGTGTGTGTGTGCGTGCTGCCTGTGCGCGATGCGCGCGCAGCCTACTTGCGAGTTGTTCGTCTCTCGTTGTACGGAAGTTTGTAATGTGCATTTGTAATGATAATAATAATATTGATCTGTAAGTGCCACGATGCATTGAGATGTTTGTGCACTCCATACAAGAGGATTCCCTCCTTTCCTAAATTTTATCCTTCTTGATTTCCTCCTTTCCAATTTTCAAGTATCGATACTCTTAAATCCCAATTATCTTCCCACTATTTCATGTTTCATCACCTTTGTCATAAATGCATTAAATCCACATTAGAGTATTATACAGGGTGTCCCATTTATGTTGAGATTGTAAAAAATCTCGAAGACATGTGATTTAAAACAAACAAACTGATACACGTCCTTTAGTGTTTCGAGTGGGAAGTCAAATGACACTACAATTTTTCTAACGCGTGGGAGTTTTCAAGGTTATTTCAAGGTCATTTTATCTTTTTCATCGTAAACCCATATTTTTTATTTCGGAATCATATTCTACGTAAAATAATGCACAACATCTGTTTGAAACATCTTTCTCAAATGATTCGATGAGCTCCCGAACTCTGTTAGTCGAAGCTCAGCCTTAACACGTAGACTGCCGTGTCACCCATATATGGGTGACAGAATTATTTGTCCATACTTAACAATGAATTATTACGCTAATATAATTATTGTACCAAATGTTGTTAATATCTGGGAAATGCAAGAAGGTTAAAGAACTACTCGGTATCCTTAATTTTAATTTTTCAATAGTGTTTTTCATTAAATAAATTACTTCGATTTTATGAAATGTTTGAGCCCATTGCTTTGGCAGTCAAAGTGTTAAAAGAGAGAGCATCATATAAATATCGTACAAAAGAGATCTGTCTTTTTATTGCAAAATTACCTTACTTCCCAAAAACCAACAAGATAGGTTATGATCGACTGTAAGTAATTCGTTGGAGTCCAAATACTATTCTCGCTGTAAAAATTCCCTGAACAAAATCCCGAAAGCAACGAACATCGAGAGCATCGGAAATGTGTATCGCAGAGCTTGGTGCAAAACGTCGAACCGTTTAGCGGAGCTGCGGCCCTCGTATTTTTAATTAATCATCCCCGTCAGCTCGATCCATTGAGTCTTCTCTTACGCGACTATCGCGCGTCAGTTTCGAGAGGGCTCTCGTCGACGCGATTGTGGCGGTCGGTTCATCGCAACAAACGGCTCCTCGCGCCCGGGAAAGCTCGGCTCGCGTTCCGCATCGACCGAATCTTAATTATTTGCAATTTTACGGACGGCGGAATATAATTATAATACGAGCAAAGGTTTCGTATCGCCGTAGGGTCGTTGGCGGGCGCGGGGTTTGCTCCGCAGTTACCTGCCCCCTGACCCCGGCTCGTTTCACCCGCGTCCAACCCCCGTTCCGGAGCCCCCTTTTCCAAGCCCCCGCAGTTGTACCCCCGCCCTTCCACCCCCTCGTCGGACCATGGGTTTCTCTCCCCGGTCGGTGTGTTCCAGCGTTCTCTAGCGTTGCACTCAAACGTTCCTCTCTTTTCACCGTTCCTCTTTCTCTCCGTCGTCAACGACCCTCCTCAGGACCGGCGGCGCACTTGCCACAAGCATTTCATCAGAAGCGCCGTGTAGTTCCACAGACCACTTAACTCATAAATGAGGGATTATTTCATCGTGTAATCGCGTATGGGCCAAAAAGCATTACAATTAACGCTAACCAACTCCGCGGCAAGCGGCGACGCCGTCTACCCGCGGCACCACGATGTCAAATGGAAATGTGCCGCGCGCCGGCGAGGTTACCGTCGACGTCGACGGAGAACCGAGTGCCTCAGACCCGTGGGAGAGAGGGAGAGAGCTACGAGAGCAGCCCAGAGCAAAGTATTCGAACGTTCCAATGAACTCTGGATGGGAAAATTCGCGGGGTAGAACCGACGAGGATCGCCTTACCAGCGATTCTTTCGGATCGCCGAATTCGCCGACACGGATGCTTCTCGAATTAGAGCAACGCTTGCCTTCGTCTTCAGGAGAACGATCCATCGTCTGCGAATCTTGGTCAATTTAACCCCTTGCACTGTAATAACGAGTCAGACTCGTGATAAGAATTTCGAACATATACTAAACGTGTAAATTATTCATTTCCTTTGAAGCGAAATAAAATTTTATTTTGCTGCTGTCGATATATAGCCATTGGGGAATATACAAGCATATAATAAATTTAGATTTTCTTTTTGTTCTAAGAAATGATGGACAACACTCAAGTTCTAATCACTGTAGCCGTAAAATAAATCATAGTGCAAGGGGTTAAGACTGTCATCATTTCTCCGTTACTTACCACTGTTAAGCGGACGGGTATTATTTTTTGCATACTTTTTGTTGGGTCGAATCAATTTTCTTTGTGAAACAAAATTGTTTGCTGAGGAGTTTAGTGTATGAATTAAATGAAGGGAAAAGTGTTGTGTTCGGTGATAATTTGTTTCATATTTTTCGGGAGTATTAATTGCTTTCAAAATTGTTCACAGTCGCAGAACGGTAAAATTGTTTGGGCGACTGTCGGCAGACACGCGTGCGCAAGGGGTTAAAATGTTCAATCATTTATGGCTCGTAGCAACGTTGTAACGTTATGTCTGTGTATAATTTATTTAAATCTGGGGTTAAGACTGTCATCATTTCTCCGTTACTTACCACTGTTAAGCGGACGGGGATTATTTTTTGATTACTTTTTGTTGGGTCGAATCAATTTTCTTTGTGAAACAAAATTGTTTGCTGAGGAGTTTAGTGTATGAATTAAATGAAGGGAAAAGTGTTGTGTTCGGTGAAGATTTGTTTCATATTTTTCGGGAGTATTAATTGCTTTCAAAATTGTTCACAGTCGCAGAACGGTAAAATTGTTTGGGCGACTGTCGGCAGACACGCGTGCGCAAGGGGTTAAAATGTTCAATCATTTATGGCTCGTAGCAACGTTGTAACGTTATGTCTGTGTAGAATTTATTTAGGTCTACGGAAGGCGTGTTTTATATTTTCATTTAGGCACAGATGAAGAAAGTTAAAAATCGTGACCTTTTCATATTTTCTTCTGCAACTTTACGAAACTCATTTACATTTTATCTAGTAAACTAATCCTACTAATATCTCAATAAAAAGAAACTCAAGTGGTTTGGACCAATTTTATACAAGTTGTTCGGTTTTTAATGGGTCTTACTTAACTTTTGTCAGGATGTGTATCTCTTTGCAGAAGCAACGATACAGATTCGTAAATTGTCGCGAGGATGTCGTTTCTGAAAAATCTATAAATTTTTCGGTGAAGCGAAAAGACGAGGATTTTTTTGAATGGGACGAGATTTACAGCATCGTCGTTGTCTCCCGCGTCGCGCTTATTTTTGATTCTTTTCACGAAGATTGGGACACCCCGTGTATAACACGGCCCCGCTGTATACAAAGAGACGTCCGTACGACAAAGACTTATAGCATTGTCCTTCCGTCTGTTCTGATCTTTTCGAGGCAGCTGATACAAAGAAGAGACGAGAGAAAGAGAAAGCCCCTTTGTATCCCATGCGTGCACCTACCCCTGTTTATTATTTCCCTCTTTGTCTGGCCAAAAGGTCTATATTTTCAGGGCCCGCTGTGTCTCTCGCCCACCTATCAGCTCTCTCACAGACGACCATTAGTGGCTGCGTGAAAGCTATTGGAAGCCCGCTCGATCTTTCCGACCAGGCGACAATCTCGAAGGCGTTGAATACTCTCTTCAGCTCTTTTACTTTCTCCCTCTCTCTCTCACTCTCTCTCTTTTACCCGTTCTCTTTCTCTCGCTTCCTCTTTTTGCTTCTTTTTCGCGCCAGAGTTTGTAATTGCTTCCGTCTTTTCCAACGATTACCCTTCACCGGAAGCTACCTAACGTCTAGGGCTCTTTTTGATGCTATGGCAATCGATACTCTTCGTTTGACCTGTTAACAATCTCTCAGTGATCGCTAACATTAAAGTTATTATGATAGAATTAGTGTTGAGAAGCCTAAGTAGGATTTTTTATTTGTTTTGACTGGTATGTAAGCGAATGAACCTTGCAATACACTGTTAGTCTAAAGCAATCTTCCGATGCCACGAAATAGGGGTGTGCGAGAATCCGAAAATGTCGAGTCGAGACGAGACGAGAATTCTTTTCGAGATCGAGAGGAGTTTTCGAAAATTTCGGGATTCCCGATTATGTCGAGATTCTCGAAGGTTTCGGGTTTCTCGAACATTTTAGGGCAGCCATGTGCACTTTTGTACTCAATCCTTGGACCATGAACTAAGAGTAAGGAGAACTCTATACTATTGAATTAAGGTAGAAAAAGAAAATTCAAAGAATAAATTTTATAATGTGGTTTTGGGAATCGTCGCGAATATGTCGGAAATATCATAGCGCGATCGATTTTGAAGCGTGTCTCATAACGGTAATCGGGTACTGAACACCATAAATGTTCGAGAATCCCGAAATCTTTGAGAATCTCGAATATTTTCGAGAATCCCGAAAATTTTGAGAATCCCGTCATAATCGAGAATCCCGAAAGTTTTGAGAATCCCGAAAGTTTCGAGAATCCCGAAAATTTTGAGAATCCCGACATAATCGAGAATCCGGAAAGTTTCGAGAATCTCGAACATTTTCGAGAATCCCCACAATCGTGAATCCCGAAAGTTTCGAAAATCTCGAAAATTTTGAGAATCCCGGAAGTTTCGAAAATCCCGATAATTTTGAGAATCCCGAAAATTTTGGGAATCCCGAAAGTTTCGAGAATCTCGAACATTTTCGAGAATCCCCACAATCGAGAATCCCGAATGTTTCGAGAATCCCGAAAATTTTGAGAATCCCGAAAGTTTCGAGAATCCCGAAAATTTTGAGAATCCCGAAAGTTTGAAGAATCCCAAAAATTTTGAGAATCCCGACATAATCGAGAATCCGGAAAGTTTCGAGAATCCCGAAAGTTTCGAGAATTCCGAAAATTTTGAGAATCCCGGAAGTTTCGAAAATCCCGAAAGTTTCGAGAATCCCGAAAGTTTGAAGAATCCCAAAAATTTTGAGAATCCCGACATAATCGAGAATCCCAAAAGTTTCGAGAACTCGTCCCATCTCGTCTCGACCATCGAGATCCACACACTTTCGGGATCTCGCACACCACTACCACGGAAATAATATAAAATAGAAGGGATCGAGAGGATTAATTTTTGCAGTATGAATTTAAAGCATAAGCGTTTAATAGCAGGCATCGATGGGTCGGCCAGCACTCGTATCGATTCTAATCCAGCAACCCTAAGCGGCCTAATAGGAAACGAGCCGATGCCCCTCGTTTTCGTGCGCCGGTTGCTTCGAACGGTTAGCCGCCGGTTGCATGTCGTGCATTGATGGGCACAATGTGACGTGATTGTACCAATCATGCGATATTATAATCAATAATACTCGCTATTAAATCCTAACTATGCACGACTGTTAGCAATACCGGTTATGCACCGCGGCCGTTATTAAGGGATGCAGTTGTTCTCATTTCACTTATCCAATAACCATCGTCGATTCTATCAATTCAATCCCGAAAACCATCGTTACGAATCTTCGTGAATCTCGTGGGAAATTCGAATCTGGTGTAATAGAACGATAAAATTCGCGCAAGTCTGACCGTTAACAAGACCGAATGCTAAAATTGTCGCGCGTCAGAATGAGAATCTCTGGGTGAGAGAGCAAGTAAATAGAAACAGGCAGTGCCAGTCAGTGCTCGGAGCAACTGTACGAGACGTTTGGACGCCTGTGCACTATCTTCGCGTTTCCGCAAACCGTGGAACTCGGGGAATCTGCTGAAAAGCGTGATACAAAATGCTCCGAGACGTCGAGGGTCTGTCTGATTGACTCTTCTCACCAGACGAGTCGCTGCAATTTTCTACAATCGCCTGGGAATAATGTTTGCGGGACTAATCAGCGACTCGACGTCGCTTGTACATCACTCGACGATCCCCGCCAAAAATTTAGCAATAGTTGGTAACCCTGTAGACGAACATTAACTTTGATTTCTGGAATTTAGAATGAAATTGTTAAAACATTGGCAATAATTCATTGCAGGTAACCGGGACTTGTTGCCAATACTTTGTTCTCAATTCAAATGGTCTTCATACTTTGATGCAATTAATTCTAATATAGACATAAATTAAGTGTTAGTATCAATTATTACTCGTATAGTATTTTAACACTAAATTTACCACCGCCGGTCAAATGACCGTTTGCAGATTTTTTTATTTTACAATAATTAAAGGTACAAAGATGCTCCTACTGGAAATGATTGTGCATACTTTTTTATTCGAGTATACATTATAATAAATATGGTGGAAAATCTAAATAAATTTTATCCTGTCAATCTTACAAGGGAGCACATACTATTATTTAAATACTCACAGTTAATGGTCGGTATGCTAATTAGACTACAGATATGTATGCTGATGCATATATTGCATTCAGTAGCTTGCAGAATTTGTCATGTTCTTTAACACTAAACCTACCACTTTTTATATGTTCTATATGTTCCATTTATTTCGTTTTATATGTTCCAATTATTCAAATTATAAAAAATTAATTTCTGAAAAATAATTATATAAATTTCCTTGTCGAAGCATCTATTACAGTGATGGGGAATTTTGTCTCAATTGAGGCAAAACCGTCCACACCGTAGCGCCCTCTGTCCCCTTCCATCAAGCGCGGTAAAATGGGGCAACGAAGACACGAGACATCAGCGTACGCAACGAATGTGCGCGCTGCATGAATGAGAGGTTGGTGGGAGAAGCAGCCGTTTGAGGGGCTCCACCCGTGCCCACCACTGATCTATTATATTGAAAATTGTGGACAATCTCAGTAATTATAGTGTTTCCATTTTTATAAGACAAATTTACCAGATACTTTTAATGCTTGGTAGGTTTAGTGTTAAGAATTTTTTCGGAGCTTGGATCCTGGATGAATAAACTAGAATGTTCCTTAAAATAAAATAAATGTTTAGACATATTTGAAAATTGTAGAAAATCATGTATTCTATAAATGTAAAAATGTTCAGTCTAAAGACAACATTACAATCATGTAACACAAGATTCATCAGAGATTTACAAGGAGTTCCAGAATTATAGAAAAGTTAAAGCACACGTGCAGCATGAATTTGTAGAACACATAAGATAAACATTTTTTAGACCCATCGGTTTCGAATGAATTAAATTTGACATACAATTCCGATGTCTTTAATCGAGAATTGATGAACAGGTTTTAAATATTTCCTTCCAACCATTGCCGGGAAAAGCTGTCAAAGAGACATAGTGAACTGTAGACAGGGACAGCGAAAAACCATCCAATTATTTGTCCGCTTTGTTTCCCGAGCTCCGGCAATGATTCGGCCAGATTAATACTTCCGAGAGAAATACTTAATACTCTTTGTAGCTATTTGTGCCAGCGAAGCGGAATCGCGGCTGTGTAATCTTCCATTTATAATTGACCTCCGCTGCTACTTGTTCCAGGGACGTTCCATGGCCAAGACTTCCTAAAAGTTGAACGGAAAGCGAACCTGGCGGTATTTATTTCCCCGAACAGACGTTCTCTCCTCCTGTAGCGTTGTTTTATATTTACCGGTCGAGGTATTAATTCGAAAAAAGTAACTAAATACCTGCTAAGCCGTGTCGAGTGGTCACTCATTCTGCCATTTGCTGGAAAGTTGAAAAATCAGCTTGGACAGAAATTTAACTTTATTAAATTAATTCTTTTCACTTATACATATTGCCGATTTAATGTGATATGATTTTTGAATTTATTGTATAAATTCAATTCGTGCAAATAATTGAACCAGTTTAGTTTGAATTGATTGCAGTTACTAGATTCAAGGGATTATTTGTTATCGGGGGTTTAATAGAAGTTTCTGCGGGCATCGGCAACAAATTAAGGTAAAATCGGATTCAGGAGACGAATCTCGTACTTCTCGTAGTTCGTAAATAAATAATTAGAATCTCCCTTCAGCGTCAGCATCAGCTTTCTTTTTCCGCCCTCCTTTCCCGGCTTCGTCTTCTCTCGACCGGTGAATGGCAGTGATTGGCAGTTAATGACGACGTTTCACGGACTACCCTCTACACCTCTGATATCCAGTCTCCCCGGTGGAACAAGTGTCCCGGCTAATTTCCATCGAGTCCCCCGCGATTTTATTCGCTGGATCCTACGAGACCAATCTCGCGAAACGATCGATCCTCGAAAATCCCCTAAAATTACATTAGATTATTTCCGGAAAACAATGAAACAGCAAAAAGTTCTATTGCTGCAAAAAAGAAATTGTCGGGTGAATTGTTAAGTTACTAGCTGCAAGAAATAAATTGTAATACAGCAATACTTAAATTGAAAATCGAAAGAAAAATTCCATGCCCTTGTTCATTCAGTAACACTAGAACCACTGAACCCGTCAAAATGGCGGATTTCAGATTCATTTAAAATTCCCTATGTTGCAGAAATATTTTGTAGATAAATTATTTAGTATGCTCTGTTATTCAACATATTGTAATTACAAAGGAATATATGAGCCGTTCACTGCACAAGTCGATTAACTCCACTTTTTGAAAAATCTTAAATTTAAGTGTCAAAGCACTGGGAATAATCATAACTTTTTATATTTATAATAACTTTCCTAAATAATAAAGATTAACAGCATTAAACGACAAAATTTTTTGGCCTTTGGAATAATAAATAATTTATTTCAGAGGTCATTTTGATTAACTCCGTACTCTAATGTAAATCGTTGCAATAATGCAACTCAAATGCACTAAAGGTAGAATTGCGACAGGGGAAAAAAGGAGAGACACGATGGTCCTGTTAAAATTCATTCCACCTTTAAACATGATTACTATAAAAACTTGACATCAAATGGAAATGACGAGTCCTCACATACAGCTGATGAAGAAGACATCATTTATACTGCTGATGAATTAATCACAAATAATATATTATAACAGAACTGTTAATATTCATTTTTACGGAAAATCTGTAATAAAAATATATAATAATCATCTTTCTCTGTAATAAAAAACTTAAAAATTTAAACACTGAATTTTTAAACACTTTATTATTTTTTTCATTTGCAAAATCTATTAACTCCACCAGTCACATAAAAATTGTAACATTACTGACGATTATTTTTTAGCTATTCTTTCTTATTAATTTTAGATACCGTTAGATGAAAGCTACATATGTATTTATGCATTCTACAATATTTATTTGAATTTATATTATAAAGGGGAATTTTAAAAAACAATGTACATTATTTCATCGCATTTCTCAATTTTTTGTTTTATGGAGTTAATAAATTTGTGCAAAGGAACGGCTCATCCCGAAACCTTCGAGAATCTCAACATAATCGAGAATCTCGACATAATCGAAAATCTCGACATAATCGAGAATCCCCACATAATCGAGAATCTCGAAACCTTCGAGAATCCCCACATAATCGAGAATGCCGAAAGTTTCGAGGATCCCTACATAATCGAGAATCCCGAAAATTTTGAGAATCCCGAAAGTTTCGAGAATCCCGAAAATTTTGAGAATCCCGAATGTTTCGAGAATCCCGAAAATTTTGAGAATCTCGAAAGTTTCGAGAATCCCGAAAATTTTGAGAATCCCGAAAGTTTCGAGAATCTCGAACATTTTCAAGAATCCTCACAATTGAGAATCCCGAAAATTTTGAGAATCACGAAAGTTTCGAGAATCCCGAAAATTTTGAGAATCCCGAAAGTTTCGAGAATCTCGAACATTTTCGAGAATCCCCACAATCGAGAATCCCGAAAATTTTGAGAATCCCGAAAGTTTCGAGAATCCCGAAAATTTTGAGAATCCCGAAAGTTTCGAGAATCTCGAACATTTTCAAGAATCCCCACATTTGAGAATCCCGAAAGTTTTGAGAATCCCGAAAGTTTCGAGAATCCCGAAAATTTTGAGAATTTCGAACATTTTCGAAAGCTACATCTGTATTTATGCATTCTACAATATCTATTTGCATTTATATTATAAAGGGAAATTTTGAAAAAAAAGGTACATTATTTCATCGCATTTCTCAATTTTTTGTTTTATGGAGTTAATAAATTTGTGCAATGAACGGCTCATATATCAGTCTCGTTTAGAGAGACTGACTAAGTACAAGCTAAGTCCAGGGATGCGCTGATCAGAGAAAAATGGAAGCCAATGCAACTCCAATTATTTCTATCCAGGACAAGCCTATAAAAATAAAACGACGGTTTACAGATGCGTTCGCGGGAGTATTGTCGTGCGGTTAAGCGAAACGAACACGCGGCATTAGAAAAGCGTCTTTCTTCTCGCGCCAATATCGCGGGTAACGAGAGTAGAGCTAGAGGTTATCGTTTGGCAAATAATTCGCCTCTTTCACTCGTTGATTGGATCTCCAATTTGGCGTCGGGATCCTCGAGAAAAAGCAACGGGAGAGCTTTGGTATCCCGGGTACAACGATTTCCTCCGAAGCACCGGGAGGACGGTCGCGAGCTTTCAACCGCGGAATTATCAATTCCGGTTCCTCGGAGGATTTAAGGTAGTTTCTCGTTGCGACGTCGGTGACGCGGAGATTGAGGCAGGTTACCGGTTGCAGAGGATTGTAGACATTCGTACTTCGTTGTAGCGGCCTCGACCACTCGGGGAATAAAGTACAACAATACGAATCGTGGATTGTGTGCGGGGGCCGTCGGGGGCCGTCGACGACAGTGGCAGCCTATTTACTCGGATAACGATGCTCCGGTTGACGTCGGGATCGACTGTCTCACTCTCTCTCTCTATCTCTCTCTCTCTCTCTCTCGCTCCTTCTCTCTTTCACTCGTCCTCTCACTCTCTCTTTCTCCGTCCACCGACGGTACTCGTTTATTCTCTCTTCGTCCCCCGTAGTCGGTTCTCTATCTTCGCTTCGGCTCCTCTCTTCCTCCAACCCTCGTTCCTCCACTTTTTCTCCTTGTCCGTGGCATTAGCTTCGCCCCCCATTGTTCCACCATAAAAATGTCAGTCCGCGAATCTATAGTTAGGCGCGACAAAGAACACAATGAAAGATGTATGGAAATAGCCAGATAGGCAGCAGCTACCCCCGGCGACGACGGTGCGCCAACGACGTCAGACACAACCACTCGAATGCACTTGTCATGCACATTTAAACGACGGTAATGAACCATTGTTGAGAATTATCAGTCCTACCTTCAGCCTGCTTGCTAATTATCAATGGAGGGCCGAGATCCAACGCCGAACGCCCTCCTGGATACACCCCTGTAACTTCTTCTGCGGGTGTGCCTCGATTCTTGTTCACGCAATTCGATCATAATAAGTTCGCCGTGGCTGGTCGCAATATGGTTGGTCACGGATTCATCGATTATAGACATTAGAATATGATTTCTGAATTTATTTTAGTATTTTGTCTTTTGGGGGTTAGTTGAGGTTTCAGGAATATTGAGGAATTTGTTAGAGACTCTTCGATGCATTTTTTAATAGGTGTAATTATCATCGTGGTGAGTTGACAATTTTTGTCTTGGATAACATTTCGTAAGTTCTATATTTTGGAACTAACTGAGATTTCAGGAACATTGAGGAATTACTTAGAGATTCTTCGATGCATTTTTTAATAGTTGTAATTGTTATCGTGGTGAGTTGACAATTTTTGTCTTGTATAGCATTTCGTAGGATCTCCATTTTGGAGCTAACTGAGATTTCAGGAACATTGAGGAATTTCTTAGAGACTCTTCGATGCATTTTTTAATAGTTGTAACTCTTATCGTGGTGAGTTGACAATTTTTGTCTTGGATAATATTTCGTAAGTTCTCCATTTGGGAGCTAGCTGAAATTTCAGGATCATTGCGGAATTTGTTAGACTCTTCAATGAATTTTTTAATAATTGTAATTGTTATCGTGGTGAGTTGACAAGCTTTGTCTTGGATATCATTTCGTAAAATCTCCATTTGAGAGCTAGCTGAGATTTCAGGGACATTGCAAATTTTGTTAGAAACTCTTCCATGAATTTTTTAATAATTGTAATTGTTATCGTGGTGAGTTGACGAATTTTTGTCTTGGATAACATTTCGTAAGTTCTCCATTTTGGACCTAACTGAGATTTCAGGAACATTGCGGAATTTCTTACAGACTCTTCGATGCATTTTTTAATAATTCTAATTTTTATCGTGGTGAGTTGACAATTTTTGTCTTCAACAACATTTCGTAGGATCTCCTTTTGGGAGCATTATTCCAAAGGAAATCTTGTTTAGTATAATGATGCAGTGAACGAGGAAAGGGGAATGGAGGAGCGAAGAAGAGGGTGAGAGGAGCTGGAGGATATTCAAAAATAATAAAACAGTTCCTTCGGCGGCGGAAATGGTATGATTAAACTATTGAATCTGGCGCGGATGGTAGAAGGAGCCGGGGCGAAGTGTTCGGGTAAAGAAAGTCTAGCGCGAATTTCAATAAAGGGTGCCATTACCGACCGGTAGGATTTGCCAACGAGCAATTAAAGATATTGCTATTGACCGTCTCTCGATGAAGTTAAATTAAAGTGAAATCAAAGTTGCACCGCGGCGACGCGGGGACCGGAAGTCAAGAGAAAAATTTGTTGGAACTTCAACGGCGAATCCTTTTGATTCCCTTCGGTATGTTCGTTCTGTCTGGACACTATCGGGACCGTAAACAACCTTCAAATTACAAACGGAAACATCCTGAAATACTAATTACAATTTTTTCCTTCACTTTTTATCACTTGTAGAATATGATTTTGTGTTTTATCTTCTCGAAAATATAGAAAGACACTTTTCTAGTGGTATAAGTCTCTTTGCGACTGACAATCAGTTGATACGAACGCTGATATAATTAAACTGCGAATTTTATGTATTTATGGCAGAAATGAGTAAATTATATATTGTAAAACCGTAGAGAGATAAAAGAATTGAAAGTTATTAGAAGAAAGTCTTCCTGCAGTATTTGTAGAAAATTTTTATTCTGCATAAAAATCCGCGGTCTACTAATAATAAATAGCTAATAATAAAGAGAGCCATACGTGAGAATAATTAGGTTCTCCTGTATCTTCAAGTGACAAAATTTTCAATTATCAGACATAAACTTTCGTCAGAAAACACGAGTCTCGCTGCACCTCAGAGTCGCTCTACAGCTATCCTAATAATAAATTAGAGTTATACAGGATGGGGCAATAATTATTAGCACCTCAGATATCTATAAGTTTCACAGAAATATGTGCTGAAATAAAATTGCACAGTACGAAGGGGGCCATCCGGTGGCGATAATAGTTTTTAAGCAGGCGGAGGTACTTCGGACATTTGAAGGTCACCTCCATTTTTTTAAATGGATCGGTATGTTTTTGCTTCCGTATCATGATAGAGGATCTTAAAAAGAGTTCAACGACCTATTACATAAGGTCATTCAAGTGTCATTCAAGTGTCCTTCAAGTGTCCTTCAAGAAGTGTTCATTCTCAGTGAAGTAAACGGTAAGCATTACTCCTTCCTCTATTGTTTACAATACGTATGTTTCATTTACTACCAGAACCGTAAGTATTATCGCTTTTCTCTACTTTCCATGACCTACAATGACCTTATGTAATAGGTCGTTGAACTCTTTTTAAGATCCTCTATCATGATACGGAAGCAAAAACATACCGATCCATTTTAAAAAAAGGAGGTGACCTTCAAATGTCCGAAGTACCTCCACCTTCAAAAAAACTATCATCGCCACCGGATGGCTCCCTTCGTACTGTGCAATTTTATTTCAGCAAATATTTCTATGAAACTTATAGTTTCGAAAATATCTGAGATGCTAATAGTTATTGCCCCACCCTGTATGCAGGTGATATAAAATTCTAGAAAAATTGTACGTCCAAAGATCAGAAAACTGGAGGCACGGAAAGAGGATCTCGCTCTGATCTAAGTGGTGTTTAGCGCTCGGGTCGCAGATCACAGTCGCCGTTGCGAATTTCCAAGCGTTCTGGACACCATGGTAATCGCCTGGGGCGATCAATTCGTGGATTCGTTGTTCCAGCGCGATCTCATCGAACGAAAGTGGCGGGCCCCTTCTTATGCAAACGATTTAATCGACCGATCACCGTTTCCAACGGGGCGCGGGCTCTCCCGGGCCGATTCGGCTCTCGGCTCCTCGGGCGTGAAGAATAAAGAGGAAGCGGCGCACACGGCACAGAGCCGAGCTTTCGGCCGGATCTCCAACGGTCTTATCTTAATTATTCCGAAAAGTTAATTAGTTTTTTCCTCCCGCTCCGCGGAAACCCTTTGAACGTTTCCGCGTCTGACGTGGACCTCGTGTTCAAGGAGAATCTCGGAATGAGAATAACCGTCCAATCGTGGTGGCTGGGCGGTGCAGCGGCCGAGTAATTCGCTAGGCGTACTCTTTTGTGCCTTTAATTATTCTCCCGGCCCAAAAGGTGGAAAAAAAACCAAGGAAACGCCCTCACACATGCTTCCCCCTTCCCTCTACCTCACTCCACCCGAAACCCCCCTTGCACGCCCACGCGCTATCGTGGCGGCCCCGTATATACAGACCGGATGTTAAAATTTTCTCGTATCATTTTCCTAGATGGTATCCAACGGAGAACCGACCGGGGTTCATTATTCGTTTTAATACCGTGCTCGACGGCCTGAACAAGAACAGGGTTGGAACTCGATGGGGATAGATCGTACGGAATATTATTAATAGACAACGGATCTTTATGCAAAATAAAAATCAATTTCATTGATTATAAAGAAGAACGGCCAAACAGAAATTTCTTTCTTACTTTAATACGTTGATCGCCCACACGACAATCATAAAAATTTGACAAAATCAAAGCAATATATTTAACACTAGATTTACGGGGCCCGTCAAAATGGCGGATTCAAAAATTTTTAATTCACGATTATTAAGAGTGTAAGGAGGCATTCGTGAGGAATTATTAAACAGATTTATGTTTTTGTGTACATATTACAATAGAAGTCGCTGAAGATCTAAGTAAATACAATTTTATTATTTTTATAAAGCAATCTAAAATAATCAATTTTAGTGCTTCGTAAATCTAGTGTTAACAAAAGGAAAACTAAGATGTTTAGATCTGTGATATTAATTACTGCTTCAACCTCTTCTGTACCTCAGACCGTAAGAAAATTTTGTACACACGATCAACCAATGTACAAATTAATTTTCAATTCTGTATAAATAATTCCGTCACTCAGAAATGGGTGACATGGCGATGAAAGTGTTAATTATTCTAATAAACTGAAATTAATACGATTGAAGCTTCTAAATGCTTTTAATCTGTCTGCTGTTTTAAATCCCACATACTTATTTTTATCATAACTGTATAAAATCCGCTGTCTAATTATTAATTAAATCGCGATCGGCCCTACAATTATACAACCATCGAAAAATTGAATCGAATTAAATGTTGTTTCTCTGATCAAATATTAGGGTGTCCTCGTTTTCTGAATTTGAGGAAAAACCACCCCTTTGTTTGTTCTACTACTGTATTTAATGAAACACACTCTAACAATAATGAACATTTGTATTGTAATATTTGTAGTTTAAGTAGTGTTTGAAAGAGAGATATTGTGCTCCTTTGACAAGCCAGTGTCTTGATATAAATTGTTGTAAATGTGGATGCAGTTTGAACATTTTTATTCAACATGTTTTGAGTCGAACTAATTGGTACTCATTAAAAGAAACAGTTTGAAGCTCTTCAGCTCTTTAAAGCAGAGCAATATGAAGCCCAGTTTGACTAGAAGAATCTTTTTTGGAATACACTTTCTGTCAGTATATGTACTGTAGATTTCTACCTATTAATTTGTAGAGATTCAGAACTGAAAATACTCTTCATTCCCTTTGAGGTTTTATTATATTTCAAAGAAGATAAGAATCTCGTTAAATTTGTTTGAATATTCTACTGCAACAGATTCTAGAAGAACTGAAATGCATAATACGCACAGCGTAGGTAATTATCGTTGTATAATAAGTAGACTGTAGACCCTTATGCAAATTCCCATTTTAGTACCTTGTTTTATGAAAGCCAGGATACGGTAAAAATTTCTTTCGCCCAGTAGAAGATCCCTAGAAACCAAAATGGAATAATAAATGCATAAATATCCACAGTCTAGTGGCAAGTGAAAACAAAAAGGGAATATATTATGAATGCGCGGACCTGTTAGGCGCGTTTCTGTGTTTCTCATTAATTGCGAGCAGGTTTTCGTGGCGAACGATAGTTACTGGTTTTTGGGTCAATCTTAATTAATCGAATGCACAACAAGATGACTTTAGCGAGGCCGTAAACCAACAGCTTCCAGCATGCGTGCACGCGACCGTCCGTAGGGAGTAAACAGGTGTCGGTGAACGGCTGTACACGCGGTTTACACAAGCGCCACCCCTTGCTGGGGGTGTAACATCGAAGGGTAGACGGCGAGGGCCGAAGAGAGAAATGCGCAACGAAATGCTGTGAGCGACAGCACCCTGTACAACGATGTACACTTTCGAATAACTATACTCGTTAAATCCGGAAAAACGCTCAAAAAAATTCATATCACTCAGACCACCAAGAAAAACATCCGAAATAATTACTCTCTCCATTTCTCCCCAATTTCTATGCAAAATCAATCTCATTCTCACTCAAAAATAAATAAATCACTACACATTGCAAATCTTTACTCTGTAGGACGTGGGAAAGGGCTTGACTTAATCAACGCGCTGGTAAAAGTAAAAAGATATATTATACAGGGTGTCCCAAAAATGTCTGATTTCGTTTAAAGAGGAGGTTCCTGAGGCCATTTGAAGCGACATTTTCCTTTGCAAAAATGGCCGTTTCGGCTTTGTTAAGGAGTTATTAACGAAAAACACGGACCAATCAGAGCGCGACCTAGAGGCGTATTGGCAGAGACGGCCGCGCGCGACAGAAGTCGAGCGATGGTGATACACCGCGGTCGAAAGCAAGGAACAAACAAGAGAAGAAAATTTTCTTCTCTTGCTTGTCGCGTATCTAACAGCTGTTCGTGCCGCGCGCCTCCGTAATATCGCGGTGCAGCGTTCGCTTTAAATAATTCTAATTCCGTCAATTTTAAAGCGCCTGCCTTTTAAAAAATAGGTCAATAAAGAGGAGACTTGAAGCTGTCATCACGTTTTTTTTCGAAGTTTTAAAACAGTCCCGGCTATAGGAAAATTGGATTTGTTTAAAACATTTGCAAAATAAATGGTGAAAAAACCATTTCTTCCGAATCGAAATATTTTCAATAGATACTCTTACGTGTTCACTACAAGCTCCTCAAAACTCATTTTCCTCGGTACGTTAGTTCTAGTGTTATAATTTAATGAAAAAAAATTCTTCACACATCTGTAAAACCAACATTTTTTAAGATTTCGAAAAATCCTTCGAGATTCGTTCATAGGCTACTAAAGACTACAACATATTCAAATTTGAACTATCCGACATAGGACTCGAAAAATTTTCTTCTCTTGTTTGTTCCTTGTTTTCGACCGCGGTGTATCACCATCGCTCGACTTCTGTCGCGCGCGGCCGTCTCCGCCAATACGCCTCTAGGTCGCGCTCTGATTGGTCCGTGTTTTTCGTTAATAACTCCTTAACAAAGCCGAAACGGCCATTTTTGCAAAGGAAAATGTCGCTTCAAATGGCCTCAGGAACGTCCCCTTTAAAGGAAATCAGACATTTTTGGGACACCCTGTATATTGCTACAACGCCGTTTCGACTCTCACTGACTCCAGCGGAGCCACATCCGAACCTTGTAGTCTAAAACATAAGACGATCGGACGACTAACGAGTGACGGAGAGACGTGATGCTACTCTCCTCACTCTCACAACTCAAAATAAAAATTGCATCGATTGCAAGGTATCGAAACCAAATGAAAATTCTTATTTCTACCTCGACTCACTTCACTACGTTGACGGTAGTAATATCGACAGCCTCAAATTCCTTTAAATCTTGTTTCACACTTCACTTACTCATTCTTGTTATAAATGCTTCAAATCCGCAGTCTACAGATCACTTAAAAATACATAAATAATTCGTTTCTGCGGGTAATAAAATTAAAGATAGACAGAAATCTATTTATTAGCTGTTCCGCCAGTATCAGTCGTTAAATTATTGATACCGGATCCCTCGAAAACTAAAGCGTTATTGAATTATTAAATTTCAATCGTTCCAAGTGCTTCTTCGCTCTGCAAAATCCTCGACTTCGATGAACGAGTGATTAAACCAGTTTGTCGATGCAAGTCTAAATTGTTTTCACGATACAATCGACCAAGTCTCAGCCAAAATTAAACCCAAATCGAGTCGATGTATGTGTAATCTACCAGTCTAGACACTGCGCGGTGTCTGTCGAGTATTGAATTCTCGCAACTCGCGTGTTAGAATTGTCGGTGTTTTTCGGCGCGGCCAGTCGATCGTCGCACTAAACAACCGGGCAATTTGCAAATTGCACAGATTATCACGGTTAATCCCGTTCCGGTGAAAGATGCGGTCGCAGCCGGGAGTTTCGCACATACGCGAGCATGTAATATCTACAAATTCAGGAAATATCAGCGCCCCAAGGGCTCAGGGACTGGTTTATATACAGTTGCTTGATACATACCTGTTGGATACCGTAGCGGCGAGAGAAACCGAGAGAGAGAGAGAGTGGGAGAGAGAGGAGAGAGACTCGGAATGGCAAACTGCAAACGGCCCTGCAGCCACGCGAACCTACATTACGGGCACGCCGCTTTTTTGCATCGCTACGACAAAGGATGTTTTTAGAATATTGATATCGAAGTTGTTGCGTCGCCGGGGGCGCGAAGGGTTGCGCTCGAAGAGATGTGGCGCGGGGGTGGAACGGGCTAGGAAGAGAACTTTGAGCGTACCGTACGTGAGACGCGAGCTTTCTTCTTTTTTTTTCCCTGTTTTACCTTTTTTTTTGCGTTCGTTCGCTCGTTCGTTCATTTTTTATCTTTTATTCGCGATGAACCGACCCCCTTTTCTCCATTCCATTTGCATTCGCGTGCCGACTCTTTGCCCCGGGACAACATCGTTCCAAGGAATCGCGTTAATCGCGAGATCTGACGAACTTTTACCTCGGCGTCCGTGGTTTTTAATCATTCGAGAGGCCGTTGCCGCTGCGATGCGTCTGCCTTCGATGGATTTGACTGGGCTCTCGGAATCTTTGCGGTTGAGCGCGTTCTTTGACCACGGATCAATCAACTGTTACGCTTAGAAATGACTGTGGCAATTCGAATCGTGAATGTAATTTAACTCGTTTTATCGAGAAACATAAATATTCTACCTCTTGATGGAACAGGATACGTGAAATTCTAAAATCGTATTCGTCACTGAATTTATTAATTGAAACACACACATTCGACCGTTCTAATCGTCATTTGTACAAAAGGTTAGTTATGCAACAAGTGAAAGTGGAACTTACTGGAGAAATTATTGTTAGACATCAACAGTTATATTTTATGTTAAACAGGATAATAGAATTATTAAAAATGCTGGAGAACATTATTCGGATAAATTAGAAACTTCAGTGTAAAAATATTTTCTTCTTCTTCTTCTTCTTATTATTATTATTATTGTTTCTTCAAACCAAAGAAGGAAAAGTTTTTCTTTTTATTATCTTCTTGCTACAGCCGGAATAGTTCAAGGGTGATTAACAACAGTCATTATTGCTTTCCCTAATCGTGTTAACCAGACGAAAAAATGAACAAAAATTGGCAATCCTCCTTAAAACTGTCCATCGACCATAATAATATGTGTCTACGTTACCGGTCTTGTACTTTTCAGATGCAATAACAAAGTTGATAGATTTTGAAGAGCTAATTTCTACGAAGAGTCGAAGACATTCACAAAAAGTGGTCTCGAAAGACATAAATCAGAAGACATACAGACCGTCAGTATTATTAAAATGCTAGAGAACATTATTCGGATAAATTGGAAACTTCAGTTTAAGAACATTTTCTTCTTCTTCTTCTTATTATTATTATTTATTTCTTCAAACAAAATAAGGAACAGTATTTCTTTTCATTATCTTCTTGCTACAGCCGGAATAATTCATGGGTGATTGACAACAGCCATTATTCCTCTTCTTAATCGCTCTTCTTAAACAGACGAAAAACAGAACAAAAATTGTCAATCCTCTTAAAAACTGTCGATCGACCACAATAATATGTGTCTACGTTACCGATCTTGTACTTTTCAGATGTATAAACAAAGTTGATAAATTTTGAAGAGCTAATTTCTACGAAGAGTCGAAGACATTCACAAAAAGTGGTCTCGAAAGTCATAAATCAGAAGACACACAGACCATCAGTATTATTAAAATGCTGGAAAACATTATTCGGATAAATTCGAAACTACAGTCTAAAAATATATTTTTTTTCTTCTTCTTCTTCTTATTATTATTATTTAGTTCTCCAAACCAAATAAGGAAAAATTTTTGTTTTTATTATCTTCTTGCTACAGCCGGAATAGTTCAAGGGTGATTGACAACAGCCATTATTCCTCTTCTTAATCGCTCTTCTTAAACAGACGAAAAACAGAACAAAAATTGTCAATCCTCCTAAAAACTGTCGATCGACCACAATAATATGTGTCTACGTTATCGATCTTGTACTTTTCAGATTTAAAAACAAAGTTGGCTGATCTTGAAGAGTTAATATCTACGAAGAATCGAAGACCATACCATAACGAAGTAGAAAATCCTCAAAACCGTCTATCCTCCGAGGATTTAGCACCGTCCTGAAGGAGCCCAGAGGGTTTTAAATTTTTATTTTCGCAACAGGCACATTATGCGAGGAAAATGGCGCCCCGGGAGGGTGGCTAAATCGTCGTTGGTCGAAGTAGCAGCGGTTCCTATAGAAGCGGAAGAATGGGAACGAGGTTCCCGAAGAAATTAGACGGGTGGAGAAGGAGCCGGGATCAATCCAGGACACTCTGCAGCCACTGGAACGGAAGGACATCGGCCGCAGAGGGGGCTTCAGTAATATAAAGATGGCCCGGAAGAACGGCGATTCCAAACGAATCGCTGATTTGTGTCCGGCGGGTGACATTTCATTCTTGTGCTAGCAAGAGGGGGTATTGTCTCGCTTCCCTATCAGATTCTTTCATTTCTCTGGGCTGAGCTCGCCCTCTCGAGACCGTACGATTACTTCCTTTTTGTTTTCATTTAATTACTGATGTCAAGGGGTTGTAGCCGCGCTCCCTGCGCCCTCTCTCGCTCTCTTTTACTCTACTCTGCTCTCCGAGCTCCTCTCTCCTCTCTCCGAGCTCTTCGTGCCGTTCACTTTTTCCTTGGCTCGCCGGTCTTTTATTCCTTTATTTATTTCAATTATCTGCGCGACGTGGATTCGTCATTGCCTTTAATTTCTTGCGGCCCTATCCACCTCTTCCGGGGGAAAGGACCGCGAACTGCGCTGATAATCGTCCTGGTTTGCCAAAACGTCTAGTCGAAAAATAGTGTACTTCTACTAGGCACTTTAATAGAAATATTTATAAAAAAAACATTCCTACAATTTTCACGTTAAATGAACTAAGCATTCGATTTGGCACAAATCTGTGGTTTTGAAATAATTGGAAGATTCAAAGAATATATTAAAATTGATTATCATCCTTTTTTAATCATCGACAAGATTAAAATAAAATATATGGGAAAGAATATTTGACTTCTGTTATTTGCAATCGCTGCATATAATTTTTATATTGGATAAACATCCACAGTGTACTTGTAAAAATGATCGGAATCAATGTACGCAGACATGATACCATTTTTCTTACAATAAGTGCTTCAATAAAGAAGTTCACTCAATCAAATTGCAATCGATGCAGACAAACATACAGTGTTCTTGTAAAAATAATCGGACTCAATGTACACAGACAAGAACCAATTATTCTTACAATATGCACTTCAATAAAGAAATTTCTTCAATCAAATCTTAATCAAATCGTTTCTATAATTTCAATAAGTTTCAATGTTGTAAAATTTTAAACAAATATCCGCTGAGTATTAATATAATTGTTATTCTGAATAGTCTACGACTGTTCTATAGACATTCTACTTGCATCCACAATTAATCTAAATCGTCTGAAAAGAGAGGAAACCATAATCTTAATTTTATAAAATCATAAAGATTGACAGACTCGACTATGAACTAATAAATGTGAAATAATATTCTCTCTTACAAGATATGTTAATAGTTCAAATGGTTCATACGTTTGTTATAAATTAAATAGTACATAATTAAAGTACATTTTTCTTCATCAGACATAATTTTTCAAGCCTGTGCTCAATAAAAGATATTTCGATATTCATTTCAAGATTAATTTCGTTTCATACGTTCGAAGGGATGAACAGAAGGGTGCAATCACCTGGTGAAGGGTTGATAATATTTTTCCACCCCGTAGATCAAGACAGAATCGATGCACAACGTCCCACGATATATTGGCAATACCCATTTACGAAATTGCAGGGATCCTGTCGAATTCGAGGGGTCCGCGATGAACGTGTCCTTCGATGAGGGGTTCAGTTTCCGGGCACTAACATCCTTTATTGTCAGACCGCATATTCGCCGTTTTCACGGTTTTACATTCCCTCTTTCGTTCCTACGTTACGCGTGCTCTCTCGTGGTCCTTGATGAAAGAAGAAAGGAAAGATCCGAGGGCAGGACAGAGAAACTGTCAAGTAGAATGGGGAGAGACAGTGTGCTGCACACGGTGGCCGCTGTCACAAGAGCTGAATGCTGGAGCAGCTCCATTTAGGAATATTGAAAATATTGATTTGTTTTAAGTAATGGGAATAGGAACCGCCCACTGAAAACGTTCGGACAAAAGCGATCACTATTTAACCAGCCCAGGTTCTTCGAATCAATTTTTCTAACAATTCCTGTATCATGTGTCGTTTACGATGGGTTAATCAAAAATTCTGTAAAATGTTCTCTGGTTCAGTTCAATGAAATTTTACAATGTATAATCGTTGTCAATTTTTTCTTCTATTCCTAGATCGAGATTATATTGAAAAATAAAACGTGGCGAAATATGGCGAGATTATTTTGAGAAGATTTACTGAGGCGATGTATAAACATAATATTAATGAAAAAAATAGAATTGCAAAATAAATTAATGAAAAACAGAGATGCATCCACTTGCCCCGCGATGGGGCAATACGTTTTGCATCTTTCAAGTAAATCTGTCAAGCTCGTAGCTTATTTTTCTCAAAATTACGCTGACAATGTGTGAAGAGGAAGATTCAAAGAATACTCTAGTATACTCTTTTTTTAAGTGATCGATTTAAACAAAAACTGAAAAATGTATCAAATTGCGGTCGGCAATATTGTTGATACTACAGTACCGGAATATTATTGACTTGACACAATTTTTATTTTATATGAAATCTTATAAGAATTGTCAATTTTTTCAGACAATATTCTTCTTTGATACTGCAGTACGGGAATACTATGGCCTTGATGTAATTTTTATTTGAAAAGAAATCGATTCGATGAATTTATTTAATGAATGTATTCCCCCAACGTAAAATTCTAGTATGATCAATAGATGGTGGATTTTATGAAAAATAAAAATTGTTTGCATCCATCACAATGAACAATAGCCGAATAGAAATCTCGTTTATAATTTCATAATTTTAATAAGTCTGGTACATTGATGCTCCTGAATTCTTTGAACCCTCTGTCCAATGGACCCGACTGTATATAGATACTGCTGTTATTTAAACTTAAAAAATTCTTGGGATCTTGTCGTTGCATGACTTTGTTATTTTTCTTATTTTTTATTATTTCAAGCTAAAAGTTTCTTTTTATATTTACTACGTTTTGTGGTATAAATTTTCTATCGCATAATGAAAGTTTTTTTTACGGTAGACGGAGGGTTAATCGGTAATCTGAATTGTACCTACTAATTTTTAACATAAACGCATAAAATCAGCAATTCTACGTAACCAGTGTATCACGACCTGGAACAAAGCCTTATCAATCCGCAATAATTTCTGAGGAGGCTAATTGGAAAATAGCGAAGTTATCACGGAAAGAGCAAAGTCACGGTTAGACCGAGAGTTTCGAAGGCAAGTCATGTTCTAGAGCACTGTATCAATTTTCATTAATACCCGTCCCGCGCACGGGTCCTGGTAGTATCAATGGTCAGCTTATCGGGAAATTGAGAGTCGAGGTCGGTAAGGCACACACATACGTGCACGATCTAATTAATAATCAGCGAAGCCGGACCCGTGGCCGGGTCGACTCGAGGCGACTCGCGGTCCAGCGACGTTTAATTATTTCGACGTGAAATATGTATGGCGGGCGAAAAGCGAGGGCTTATTCGAAACCGGTGCACGAGTTTCCCGTGCAACCTTATTCGCCATTGTCGGGCCGGCCAAGGAGTTAGACGGAAGGGTGGCCAGCCGTGAAACGAGAGCAGGGGGAGAGGGGGACACGTAACTCCCACGAAAAAATACTGGCTCCTGTTTCATTTCATTCTCGGCTCCCCGGCTATATTTAATTAAGAAATATCGCGACTAATTGTTATCGGCGCTGGCCGCGATTTCACCGCCCCCGGAAATACGCGTCTGATGCCCAGGAAACCGTGACAACTTACCATTAGCAGTTTTCATTCTTCCCTTTTTTAACCCATTGACTGCCACGCAAATTTAGCGTGTCTTGCCCTGGGCGCCACGGTTTTATTTTAAAGGAAACATGAAGTTTTACAAAATATAATAATACTGATATAATATTGCAATGGCATTTACAGTATTTTTATTGAAAAAAAATACAGTATGAGATAACTCGTAGCTGGCGTCACAAAATAAGACTTCTATGCTGGGTGCCACATACGAGTTATCTCGTATCTAAACTTGCAGCACCCACTACGAGATATCTCGTAGCTGGCAGTTTTGGTAGCTTACTACGAGATATCTCGTAGTTGTCAATGGGTTAATTCTTTTGGTTGTTCAGCATTCTTCATTCCTTCTACAAATTCAGTCGTTTACGTTACGAGAACAACAGAAAGACTAGCGATCCTACGAGATTAGTGCTTTTTCTGCAAAATAAAAATTGTCTGTATCTGTTGAAAGGAAGAGGAGGAATCATTTAAACAAAGAATTGTCAAGTGCAGTGAGGTAAGAGGTAATCATTTTGGACACATACTAAACTGAAGTACAAATAAAACGATCACAACTTTTCTGCATTTCCCTACAAGTTTGACCTTGAGTCATAGGTAATCGAACTCATCTTAAAACGCACTCTTTGATGGTGGATAAAAAAACATATTATTCCGTTTAAAAAAAGAATGTTGACCTTCACCTCGTCTTGGAGTGTCCACCGGGGAAAATTAAAGTTCCATCACAAATGTCCCTCTTGGTATTGAACACCTTTCATCTAAAATATGTTTGCTTATAACCTATATTTCTAGATATATTCATCTGTAACTATTCATAATTTCTACCCTGTATTTAAAAGTGTACACCCACACTGTTGATACAAATTTCAAGAAATGAAAATGTTGAGTTTGAATTTTGGTGTTGCCTCAAAACTACATAAATTGTTATCCGATGGTTACTACAGATTTTACGGATATATAACAAAAATGAGTAGATGCGACTGAAAACGGTCGATTGAAAAAAACATCGACGGTGTAGTCTGAATTAAAATCGTTATTTAATGATCCAGTTTCTAACGATTAAATTAAATGAATAGCTGTTTTATTAGAAATTAGCTACTCGTGGCGTGCCTTCGGCACGCCCTCGCAGCCAGGCCCTCCGGGCGGGTTGCCCTTGCGGGCGGCGCACAATGCGCGCACCAATGACATCACAACTTTTGAACGACTGGACTTTAGCAATTAATATCAATGCCTCGTTGTGAATTTCCTCGCTTAGTTACAAAACTGGATTGTTATCTTTGTATTTTGCGATCAGTATCCGCGTCCGCTACGCATATTAATACCGCCCGCGCAACACTTTAATTGCGAGAAACGCGCTACGTCGCGTTGGCCATCTGGCGGTGGCCGCGGTAGGTGACGCCGTCGTGCCCCTCTAGCGGCGGTCGCGGTGTGGGTAGTCTCATTTTTTCCCGAATTTTCCAATTTCCGGCCAACTTTTCCAAACTTTCTTTGCGTAAAAACCTGATTCGGATTATAACGAACATTTAAAAAAAAAATTAGCCAAATCGGTCCAGCCGTTCTCACGTGATGTCGTGACCAACGAACAGCATTTGATTTTTATTATATAGATTTCAACAGAAAGACTAATTTGTCTATAAAGAGTACCACGAAAAACGTGTTTTAAATAGTTGACGAAGCAGTGGGCAATCCTCAACACTAGATTTACGGGGCCCGTCAAAATGACGGATTCAAAAATTTTTAATTTACGAGCATTAAGAGTGTAAGGAGGCATTCGTGAGGAATTATTAAATAAATTTATTTTTTTGTGTACATATTACAATAAAAATCATTGTACATATGTGTGTACATATTACAATAAAAAAGCAATGTAAAATAATCAATTTTAGTGCTCCGTAAACCTAATGTTAAACATTACGAAGTATAAAATTGTAAAAATTGTCCGCCGTTCTAATGTGAAAAAGATAATTTAATTAATCAATAATTATTTCATTAAATCGATGCAGAATATTTTGCTTTGACAGTCTACTGCTTAGCAACTGTCTTTTTATTCTTTTGGAAAGTAGGTTTGCATCTACGATTTCGTAGCCGATATCGCGTTCGGTATCGATATGACAGTCACGTCGGAAATGCGTCGAAAGATTCCCCAACAAGGTTTCCTTGTTCCAAGGGATAACTGCGATGGCGCACCTTTCCCTTGGCGCGAGGGGTGGCAGAGACGGAGGGACCAATTTTCACAGCGGCGAGATATGTCCGGAGGTCTCGGAGTACCGAAGGGTTGGCGGCAAAGATCACAAGTAATTGAATGGGGGAAGAGGGAGAAAGATAGAGAATGAGAGGGTGGTTGGCGAGGGGGTGGTTTCACCCCAAACCCCGTGAGTGTTCAACCAATTAATCCACTTCAATCCAGAAAGCAGCCCCGTGAGCATCGAGGAACCTTTTTTTCTCTATTACGTCGCAGACACGCCAAGATGTATTGAGATCGAAAGAGACACCTTTGGGATTCAAAATACCTACCGCGGTCTGTTTCTTTCGTTCCTTGTTCGCTGTTCCTCGTTCCACATTCCTCTTTCTTCGTTCCTCGTTCCCGTTCGATCTTAACGCGTTCACTTCTGTCACTCGCATCGTTTACCTCCCCCGTGACAGCTAGCATAGCTGACAAGTTGATCTTCTCTGTCGTATCAATGATAGAAAAATGTTTGCATGTGATCATTCCAATTGTAGAACAACAGAACTTCTAGAAGCTGAAAGAACAGAATAAATATACGAGAGTCAATTCGTGTTAATAAATAAAAATGGATAAGGGGCATCGTACAATATAGATAGACTACCATCTGTTCTTTGAAAACAGAATTTATTTATTTATTTATTTATAGACTGGCAGAAGACCTTTTTACATAAGTGTTTACACAAAAGAAAAAAGACTGTACATAAAATATCAAAAAAGGGACATACACAAAAAAGTCATGGTACAAAGGGTATGGTGTTATCCGGTAATTATGCGTAATTGACTGTACATAAAATATCAAAAAAGGGACATACACAAAAAAGTCACGGTAGAAAGGGTACGGTGTTATCCGGTATTCCTGCGTAGTTGGCTTTTAAATGTTTGTAAAGACCCACTAAAAAATTAATTCGATTGTAGAGAGTGTTTGAGTCTGCAATAATTATTGATTGCATAATAGCTGACCACCTTACTCCCAGTACTTTAGACTTACATCACAGGAATTAAATGAACAGCGGGAGCCCCCAAAAATATTGCAGAGAACCTATGTTAATATTTTGAGTACCAATTTACCATCCACAAAAATACCATAAAATCAATGTAAAGCATTCGGTGAAATGAACATTGAAATATTAAGATTCGTGACGCTGAGAATCCCAACCAAATTTGCTACACTCGATACGTTAACGAATAAATTCGTTTATGTATCTGGAATACTAATACCGTCTCCCATTTTTGGAAAACACGTCACTCAAAATGTTAATAATCCTACCACGGTTAAATGACCGGTTTCTTATTTTGTAATTAATGAAAATGTTTCCATGGTAAATTATAGAAGAACTTTCTTCGTTGAAGTATATACTTGAATAAAAATTGCACAGACAAGGAATAAATTCATTCTTGTTATTTTTACCACTTTTCATGCTTGGTAGGTTGTGTTAAAGATACTAAGAAATATTGATCCAGCTCCAGAAAATTGCATTTGACAAGAAGACTTGCAGTCTAATGTTTAAACTATGCATTTATGTCTCATGAAAATTTTCAATAAAATACGACAGAATTTACTAGGTCTTTAAACTTATTTCGGATCTACAAAGGATGTTAAAAGTGGGAATAAAATTTTATTTGATTCCACTATCATAAGATTTGTTAATAAAAATCCAAAAACTTCATAAACATCCGCAGTCTACTAATAATACTCTATTATGTTGTTTTTTTTGTAGAATATCGTCAGAAAGAGACTATTGGAACGTAGAAGTTGCTCGGACAGAATCGGTTAGGAAAATTCGTGAAACGGAATTCTAGGTGCTGGATGCCCCCCTCCCCCCGGAAATTTGATAAATTCCATCGACCAGCAGGCCGCAAGCTCGCCAATTAAAGCCTTTATCCGGTATCGTTGGTACACGCGTGGTCTCGGCTGTGGAATCGTCCCAGATTGGAAATCTAGAGTAGGAATTCGATGGCCGGTAGGTTTCTGGGAGCGTCTGTGGTACCGTGGCGATCCCGCAACACCAATTAAGTCCCTTTCAGGGCGAATCGTGAACGCGGAGGGTATGGGAATCCCGGGGCCAATAAAATAAAGTAAATCCGCGTCCGGTCTAATCTCGCAGATAGAGAGGTACGAAGAGGGAAAGAGTTTTCTCGCCAGCACGTAAAGTAACGATTACCAGATATTCCTGAGATACTGCGGGGAAGAGATTTTAACCCGGTCCGCCGCAAATCCTGGATGTATCCCCTAATAATACTCAATTCCGCTCTGGATTAATAGCGGTTTACCCCCACAGAACCCTCCGTCGCGACCAAAAGTGTCTTCCATACGATCTGTGACGTAGATCCGGCACTCTGGACCCAATTTCCGGCGAGAAAACACTGTTCTAGTCCTCGAACTTTGGACTGAGAAAAATAAGCGGATAGATCATAACTGGATTTGATGGATTTACGACAAAAATAAGAATTCAAAAATACTGTTGGATCATTTCCATTCACGTTAAAAATAATATGAAAGGAAACGAATGTCTACGTAGCTCGTTCATCTTTTAACGAACACAGACAATATTTATTTTGCGTATACAGTGGACCACAAAAGTGTTCGTACGCCCTTTAAATCGGAATAACTTTCTTAACACGTTCAGCGCCATGTCACCCATATCTGGGTGACGGAATTATTTATACAGAATTGAAAATTAATTTTTACGTTGGTAGATTGAGTGTACAAAATTTCCTTACGATCTGAGGAATAGAAGAGGTTTGAAACAGTAATTAATATCACAAAACCAAACTTCTTAGTTTTTGTTTTATTAAATATATTGCTTTGATTTTGTGTAATTTTTATGATTGTGGAGTGGGCACTGAACGTGTTAAAATTTGACCAAACCACTTGACACTTTTTGAGCAATTAGAAGCATTGATTCAGGAAATCACGTGCGAAAAAGATTTTGAAAAAATTGCAATTGGTAGGAATTATATGAAGAAATAAAAATGGCACATTTTAAAACTTCTTTATTTTAGCCCATAATGAAAATTCAAAATATGCCTTTTATAGATCTATGTTAGTTATACGTATACTTGAAATTTCATCGAAATCGGTTGACGCAGAAAATAATGAAGCGCATCGATAGATGTAAGAAACTATGGATTTTAAGCAGAAGCTGACCAAAAATCGTGAAAAACTGCGATTATCACCACTTTCTGTTTATTTGTTAACTGATTTCGATAAATTTTTCAGCATACGTGTAAATAACATAGATCTACAAGCCGCGTATTTTGAATTCTCATTACGGGCTGAAATAATAAAGTTTTAAAAAGTGCCATTTTTATTTTCTCAGGCAATTCCTACTAATTGCAATTTTTTCAAAATCTTTTCTACACATTTTAAAAGTAAATCAATGCTTCTAATTGCTCAAAAAATGTCAAGTGGTTTGGTCAAATTTTAACACTTAGCCGACCGCACGCGCCACAGAGAACTGTTCGGTTTCCACCTCGCTTGGGAAAGCCAAACTGCGCTGTCCACCGCGCATTTTTCGGAAGTAGCACGGACTGAAATTCACTATTTGAACTCAAAATGTCTGAAAACTCAGTCATGTGATTCTAAACCTTGTACTTCACTTCACACCGCTTGTTGGGAATCACAGTGAGGAGCTTGACTTGTACACTAATATCCACTGTGCGCTAACGGTTTTTAGGGGTCCCGAAATCCCGAACCTAAATAACCGTAATAATAGGCAATAAGAAGTCTTAAAAATTAGTTGATTTTATTATATGTTGTGCTCCACAGCAGCAGTCCGTCAGCAATTGCGAAAAGCTCCAGGTCGAGGTAGTTAACAATGACAGAAAACGAGAAACGCGTTGCTAAAGTCAAAATGGGAAATTTCCCCAATCGGTCGGACACCGACTTACTTCAAAATGGGGAGACCTCCCCGATCGCTCGGGTAAGTGTTAAGAATGTTACTCTGATTTAAAGGGCGTACGAACACTTTTGTGGGTCACTGTAAGTCCGCAGTGTAATCTAAAACCCAGAACTATCAAAGGAAGAATAGCAGAAATTTCAGATCGTGTAGATATGGGAGCGTGTAAAAAAATAATTTTAACAGCAGGGGTATTCGGTGTTGTCGCAGAAGGTTTTTAAAAAGGTGTGCGAGTGGCTTCGATAAATGTTGGGGAGTGGAAGGGACCCGGCAGACGGTCCAAGCTGGTTTAATCAGCAACGGACGAAACAATGTTCCGTCGACGGAGGGCACGGAATAGTAGTTCAACGAATTGTTTTGATAAGTTGCAGAGACAATACGTCGTTAAGGTGGCGAGGATTTCTCTCTCCGAGATGGAGGAGAAAGTAGACGACGCAGGAGAAAGATGACTCGCACCCTCGAACCACCCCTCGCAGAGGGGTGGGGGGAGGGCTGGCGAGAGGGAGGACTCTCGAACGAGGAAGGCGACGAGGAGGACTCTCCAAGTTTAGATTAAACTCACCGCGGATAAATATTCGTAATGGAACGCCAGGGTGCCATAAATTAGCATGCTGCCCTCTCCTGTCCTTTCCCGATTCGACAATCTGTACACCGGGGCCCGTTACCGTCTACCATAAACTTCGTCTTTTCTTCATCATCGTGCTGCCCGTCGATATAGAGGAACTTCCAGCCAACTTTGACTATGGTCGTTCGCGAAACTTCAACTTGTCGCGATAAGAGTGTCCGACCACGACGTTTTTATTGTCGGGACCAACCAGACGACTGCAACAGAGACTTTTCTACGTCCATCGAGCTTGTTAATTATGATTTTTAATCTTTGATTACATGTGCTACATTTCGTGGCTCGTAGTGTCTACATTTTATTCTTTATATTCGTCTCACGAAGGTTCTGCAATTTTTAACAATTTTTTAGAAACAGTACTTCGAACTCCAGATATTAGTGTTCCAAGCGGTGGTGTCGACAGTTTTTGAATTGGTAAATATTTACTTTAAGGGAGGTATCCCCGATTGACCTTGACATATGTTGTCAAGGATACTATTCTGAACAACTTTGCTTTATACTGTGGCGGCTACTTCCTATGCTCGTCAACAGAGGGACATTACGACAGCACCTTTCCTTCTACTACCTAAACTACCTCTGTATATATACCGTCCTAAACTGTCCTTACGACATCCCGCGCAGTGATGGGAATGTTGGCGCTTTTCACGCGCATGCGCGAGTTTCGGCAGCACCGAAGCTACCTCCGAAATTTGTGGGGTACTATTGGGGCGAAAGTAGTGGGTTTGTTATTATATATTTCGTTTAAAGTTATTTTAGTACCCTCCCCTTCCTTATTCCCAAGATGATGAAGAAGAGTAAGTTATATTATATTGTACATAGATACATAAATATTATATATTTATATATTATATATTCTATGTACGTATGTATATATTACATTTTAATACATATATATATATATATATATATATATATATATATATATATATACGTTCACATGTTGTACATTCATTTTTCAAAATCAAATCATAATAAATTTTACGAAATTAGAGGGGCGACCAAGGTACCCGATTTTCGTGCTGGACTGAGGCTAAAATCACTCCGCATGCGCGTGAAAAGCGCCAACATTCCTATCACTGATCCCACGTCTAAGGCACGGGTCCGCTAGATAGCCTTACTGACGAGTCCTCTAGCGTGCCTAGGACGAAACGCTTCCTTCTCCTTTTTCCTCCTCTCACACACTTTTCAGCCGCCATAATTGGTGACCCCGACAAACGAACAACAACGCTACCTTTTGAGCAGAAGAGAGGACAACATCAACAAACCGCGGACAACATCAGGAGGACTGGAAGGTGACTACTCTGCCACTGCCTTGCCTGAACTACTGCCCGACCAACAGCTAGGACTTCTCCCTACTATGCGCTTCTGACGTCATCTTCGCATCATTATATGGTTTAACGTTTCCGCACCTAAATTTGTGCGACGTTTTCGTATCTACATTTGTGCGATGTTCATCCATTGTTTGTGCGACTATATGAATATAATATAATTCTCTATAAATAATTCCGTCACCCATATATGGGTGACATGGCGCTGAACGTGTTAATATGTTAAACAAGTTGAAAGTAATATAACAGCATTTTCAAATTCTGTTAATGTTTTTACTGTTTTAAAATATCTCTACTCTTTTTTGACGTAGAGTGTATATGCATTTATCAGGAATAATGGGAAGGTCAAACACAAAACAGAGGTAATATTTCAAGCGTTTAAAGTTACTATTGTATCATCTCCAACCCATTAAAATTATCAAGACACAATGACTACATAGTCCCAGTATTTTGTAATTAATTCAAATTTTTATTTCGCATGAAAATTCGCAATTACCTCCAATTACTTGTCTAGTTGTTCTAATTGCAGGACATGATCGAACTAGCAACCCGATTGCTCTTCTTATTTTCTCCGACGACGACATTTTACTCCACGTTTTCGACCGATGGTTACCACAGATAAAATCTGAATGGTATGGTACGAGATCGTGAGGAACATCGTCGTTCCAAGGGTTAAACAAGTTGAAAGTTTCGAAGGAGACGGTCTGAAAAACACAGAGAGACGTCGACGGAGAGGCCACTAGTTGCTGCGATGACTAACGTTAAGTCGGCGGACAATTAGATTCAGGTTAAACGCGGTAGAATTGCTCGGCAATTACATACACACGTTCCGGCCGGTTCGAAAGTTGTCGCAACCGTAGGCGGGGGACAAGAATTATGAACGTCGAGTCGTCGCCATTCGAGTAAAGACTGTCGTAAAGCAGGAACAGGAAGTGCAGCGAGCAGAACCCCACGGCGGACGATAAAAATTTATATCTGGGTATTCGCCTCGGTCGGATAGTGAATTCAAACGGGCGTGTAATTGGTAGTATCGTAAAAAAACGAAAGAGAAACAGCCAGAGACCGAGAGAGAGAGAGAGAGAGAGAGAGAGAGAGAGAGAGAGAGAGAGAGAGGGAGAGAGATCGCGAGATCACGGGAGAGAGACAAAGAGGATCCAGTCGACTGGCCGGGAAGATGAAGAAAAATACCGAGAGCCTTTTCTCCGTAGGAAAAAGAAAAGGAGGACGGTGGAAATACTCGAGGGGTTCCCCTGTCTCCATAATTTTTTATCCTAAAACCGCTCCGTCTCTTCGAACAGCGATATTGTTAATATGCAAAGGAGCTTCGGAAAATAGGGTGCCGGGGAATAAGAAGATAACGGGGAGAGGGAACGATGGTTCGCCTTGAAATTAACACACGCTTCTTCCGCGAAGGATTATCATGTTAGCGGAATATTACGGGGCTGCTTACCAGACTTCGATCGACCGACTATTTCGAGACTTTGTTACCAACCATTGATTATTAATACACCGTATTTATGTATTCTTTAGTATCCCGTCCCCGTCGAGAGCGCACCAGCAATCGGATCAACCTGATTGCTATGGGAATTGCTCGACTACCCCTCCATAATGTTCGATCGATTTTGCTAATTTACAATTACTATTTAAATGCATCTATCCTGCGATACGTTCGTCTACTTGTTAGTTGCTCATAGTGTAAATATTCTCAAATAATTAATTCTTTAATGATTGCACGCCTTAGGGAGTTGTGTATCTAAATAATCTTGGTAGCTGTTCAACTAATTTGCTTGTTTCTACAATATTTATAGAGGGTAATGAATAAACTTCGATTCTTCCATTTAATACATCTTTGTTTTCGTGAGTAGATTGTCGGATGATCAAGGGATTAAGGACCAGCTAAAATTAGTAGGCCAGTTATAATTAAAATATTGCAATGTTACCATTTGTTATGGACTCACAAAAATTATAGGGTCAGATTTCTATTTGACAATATCTGTTTTAAAATGATTCCTCTAAATACAAAAGGGTGCTGTTCTGTAAAAAAATATTACGAGTATATTGTTGTTTCTAGCCAATAATGTTGACAAGTGACAAGTGTTTTATGTCATCGATAGATGTTGGAATGAAAACCAATCGATTCTGTGGAGCGATCGAGGTCAAAACGTGTGAATCCCTTTAATACAGCGTCAACCCTTCGAATATGAACGGTAAATATAACAAAGTACTCGCGGAAGGTTTTCGAGGGCGATATTACTCTGTAATAGATATTACGTCTACCTGCTCGCATATTAAATTTTAATATAGAAGGTACGAGCTGCTTTTTCTTTTGTGAAAAATTCACGTCGGCTGCAGCTTTTAATACGTAATACCGTCGGCAGACGCCTCGTCGACCGTACTGGATGTGTACGTACGTGAAACGGGGGTATCGAACTGTAGAAGTGCCGCCACGATGGAAAGTATAGTGCATGGAACAAGTATGCTGACTTTCTTTCCTAAGATCTCTTCCAACGACCACTTTAAACGCCTACCGTTATCCCCCTCTCAACAGGGAGACGCGTAATTTGCCGTACTCACTGTCAAATCATTGATGTTCCACTAAAACACAAAAACGGAACAAAGCAAATAATGTTTCAAAAATTTATTCCATTTTTACTGTCCACAAAAATATCGTCAGAAAATAAAATGTGTCCAACAGAGAATACTAACATTTTTCTCAACTACTCTAACTTGTGAACTTAGGGTATAAATTCTAATTATTAGACTGCAGTTCTCTTTATGGATTTAATGCTTGTAGGAAATTTCAGAATTACAGGAAAACGAGCCTACATTAATGAAAATTGATAGAATTTCGATACTCTCTTATTTTAATTCTTGTAGGAAAATGGATGGGAATAGGTACCTTCGCATAATCGTCCGTAGGTAGTCAAACAAGAAAAGTAGTATGTGCGCCACTGTCTTCTGCGATCATTTGACGCAATTTAAATCATTTTTAAATTCTACCGCCAGTGAACAGGTTTCAAACGTTTCAGAATCGTCATCGTCCAATGCGTCTCACATTTTCATTCTTGTAGAATGATCTAAAAAAATAGGAGCTTTCGCATAAACGTCCAAAGGTAGACAAACAAGGAAAGCAATATGTGCATCACTGTCTTCTGCGATCATTTGGCACAATTTAATTAATTTTTAAATTCTACCGCCAGTGAACAGGTTTCAAACGTTTCAGAATCGTCATCGTCCAATGCGTCTCAAATTTCCATTCTTGTAGAATGATCTACAAAAATAGGACCCTTCGCATGAACGTCCGTAGATAGTCAAACAAGAAAAGTAGTATGTGCGCCACTGTCTTCTGCGATCATTTGACACAATTTAAATCATTTTTAAATTCTACCGCCAGTGAACAGGTTTGAAACGTTTCAGAATCGCCATCGTCCAATGCGTCTCAAATTTCCATTCTTGTAGAATGATCTACAAAAATAGGATCCTTCGCATGAACGTCCGTAGATAGTCAAACAAGAACAGTAATATGTGCGTCACTGTCTCCTGCGACAATTTAAGTCATTTTTAAATTCCACCGACAGTGAAGAGGCTTCAAACGGTTCAGAATCGTCATCGTCCAAACTGAGTACACAAAACGAAGAAACGAAATACGTCGGACTAATTTCGCGAGTATTCATGTTCAACAGATTGGGATCTAATTCGAGCGTTTCTCTCGGATAGCCAATAATACACAGTGCTAAAAATAAGCCGACGGTTTACGATCGCGTCCTCGATCATTGGTGTCGATTCGCCGGTGACGTAACCTACGCCGTTCGCGAGCCGATCACGACTCGCATGAATCGCCGGCGCGTGCCGCAATTGACACCGTGGACCGTGCAAGAATACCCGGGACGATCATCTCGGGGTCAATTGAAGCCGATGACTAATCGTCGCAAGTCACTGACACTTCGGAGCAGTTCACCTACGCGTCCGAGACCGACTTGATTCAATTTCCTCGGCCGACGGAGTTGCATATTTATGTACATACATACACGGTGCGAGAACGACTGTACGTCGACGCTTTTCGATGGATCGTTCGTTTCGGAAAGGCCTATCTGGGAAGAAATTCGAAACGAACAATCAGAGATTAGTACATCTAACTGCGTAATCAACTTGTCGAAAATATCAACCTCTCAGTACGATATATTGACTCGGAGGAATATTTCAAAATTGATTTCTTGAATTTTAAGATAGCTAGGGAAAATATTAAAAGTAGTATTGTAACATCTGTAACATAAATGTCAATCACACAGAAACAATCTGAAGATCTATCGTCGTCCCCGATGGTTTATAGAAACAAGGAATGGTTTCTTTACTATATCTATTGGGCTTCTGTTTATTCACAGTTCGAGACGCAAACAATGAGTTCATCCTGTCCAAGTCACATTAAATATATGGCGGCTGAAAAGTGTGTGAGAGGAGGAAAAAGGAGAAGGAAGCGTTTCGTCCTAGGCCCGTTAGAGGACTCGTCAGTAAGGCTATTTAGCGGACCCGTGCCTTAGGATGTCGTAAGGACAGTTTAAGACGGTATATATACAAACAGAGAAAGATTCAGGTAGTAGCGGGAAAGGTGTCGTCGCACTGTCCATCTGTTGGCGAGCATAGAAGGTAGAACGCCACATTACCCCCTTGCCAGTGGTCAACGATATCTGGACAAATTTTCCCCTAATTACGCTGACTCCGTCGTAATCCAAGATGGTCGCTGGAATGTGTGCTGTCAGTGTGCCCGCCAATGATGCTGCCGAATCGACGAAGTTGAGTAGCTCCCTAAGCCGCTTGTAGGACTTATATAGTCGCACAAAATATGGAAGAACGTTGCACAAATTTAGATGTGAAAACGTTAAACCATATAATGCTGCGAAGATGACGTCAGAAGCGTATAGTAGGAAGAAGTCCTCGCTGTTGGTCGGGCAGTAGTTGAGGCAAGGCAGTGACATAGTAGTCACCTTCCAGTCCTCCCGACGTTGGCCGTTGTTTGTTGATGTTGTCGTCTCCTCTGATCAGAAGGTAGCGTCGTTGTTGTTCGTTTGTCGTAATCAATTATGGCGGCTGAAATATGTGTGAGAGGAGGAAAAAGGAGAAGGCAGCGTTTCGCCCTAGGCCCGCTAGAGGACTCGTCAGTAAGGCTATCTAGCGGACCCGTGCCTGAGGATGTCGTAAGGAAGTGATGGGCAATTTTGCCTCAATTGAGGCAAATCCGTCCACACAGTAACGCCCTCTGACCCCTTCCATCAAGCGCGGTACAATGGGGCAACGAAGACAGGAGACGTCAGCGTACGCAACGAATGTGCGCGCTGCATGAAAGAGAGGTTGGTGGGAGAAGCAGACGTTCGAGGGGCTCCACCCGTGCCCACCACTGTCGTAAGGACAGTTTAGGACGGTATATATACAAACAGAGGAAGATTCAGGTAGTAGCGGGAAAGGTGTTGTCGTAATGTCCCTCTGTTGACGAGCATAGGAAGTAGCCGCCACAGTATAAAGCAAAGTTAGTACTCGTCAGTAAGGCAATCTAGCGGACCCGTGCCTTAGACGCGGGATGTCGTAAGCAGTGTTGGGATATGATCCAACTTTTCTCGCGCATGCCCGGCGATTTTGGCCTCAGTAAAGTAAGATTCTCGATAAAATGGGGTACTTTGAGTACCCAGCAGAATTTTAAAAAATTGGTATGATTTGATTCTGAAAAATGAATGTATAACATGTATATTTCTGTATATTTTGTAACTTGTAGGACACGTCCTGAAGTCTTTTTGTCCGGAATACATTGTTTCGATACTTTCCCGCCAATATAACTGTCTTAGGGCTCCACTACCTCAACAACATGATATAGATACGTTACTGTTTTGGCCGCGCATGCGCGAGAAAAGTTGAACTATATCCCAACACTGGTCGTAAGGACAGTATAGGACAATATATATACAAACAGAGGAAGATTCAGGTAGTAGCGGGAAAGATGTTGTCGCACTGTCCATCTGTTGGCGAGCATAGGAGGTAGCCATCACAAATACTAGACCACCCACGGATTTTATGCATTCACAAGGAAAATGAATAACTGGAATACGAAATGTTAGAAATACTGGACAAATTTTGAAGTAGAAACAAATTTCTATTACCTCCAACTGCTTGCAAATTGATGCAGAAATTTCTCTACACGCGGTCTACACTGTTACTAACATCACAGACAAATATTCAGCTAACGGAAGAAATGTCAGAGGTGAAAATATCGGGCGCAAAGGGTTGAAAGATTCTGCAAGGGTTCTAGAAAACGACTTCCGTCCATGTCCATCTGTCAGTCTGCGCGTCGGCTCGAACCAACGCGATTCGAGTTGACACGATCCGCGGTAGTTGGCAGAGCCAGTTCCCTCGTTCATCGCCGCGCAATCCGTGCTACAGTTATAAAATATTGATTATGGTTTCGTTCGCAAACATGCAGACTGCAAGAGAAAGATGAGCCCGGTGGTACTCGCTGGTTGGTCGGGGGGTTAGGTTCCGCGGGGGGAGTGGATTCGTGAACGAGAGGCGTAGCGAGCGGGGCTGCGGCGGGGGTAGGGGCGGGGGCGCGGTGCCTTTGTAGGAAGTTTGAAAACTCGACGAGTGGATTAATATCGCGGAGTTCTCGTTACTCGTTGTTGATTTTGTCTGTTTCCACCCAACCACCCCGGCGAGACCCCTGAAACCCAGCCCACGTCGCCAGAGCCGTTTCTCTCTTGCAGCCGCCCTGGGAGCCCACCCGTCCACCCATTCCAGGCCGCCATCCTCGCGAGGAGCTCAAATGTCTCTAATGAACCGGCTTGTGTGCTTATATCCGAGTCTTCTCCGACCGCTTTATACCCCGGCAAGCCGTGCGCCTGTTCGCGTTCGTTCGTCAGGATACACGGCAAGTAAATAATGCGGTGTAAATAAAAACACCGACCCGCGTCTGAGGAGAACGGCAGAGCCCTTGCCGGGCACCGTCGAATCGCTTCTCTTCGATTACTGGCCTCTCGTTCAACCCTGTATAGACGTGTCCAATCCCTAACCCTTTGTCGCCCTACATCCGGTATGGCTGGACAACAATCTTATTCTACTAAGTCCAATAATTAGTCTGTCCGAACGACAATTTTATTCTACTAGATTAAAAAGTCAGTCTTTTCTGGACAACCATTTTATCTTACAAGGAGAAGACGCGGTCATGGAGTCTCAGATTTTTTCGAAACTTTGCATATTGGCAGATTTCGGTCTCCTGTTTATGAAAATATAGCATTATAGGGTCAGATACTCAATAACTTTTGAGATATTTACAATTGAAATTTCATTATACCTGTTAAGTACAGTTTCAGTTGAAGTTATTGTCAAGTATCAAACGGCGTGGTGGTAACGCACTATGTTGGTACTAGGAAGGCCAGGGTTCAAATCCCTTGTCCCCTTTTTCCTTTTTTTTTTCTTTTCAGATTATCTATTTTACTTGATTGGATTTTACAAATGAAAAATGCACTCATAAGTCATGATTTGAACCCTGGCTTTCCTAGTACCAACCTAGTACGTTACCACCACGCCATTTGACACTTGAACAACTGAAACTGTACCTAACAGATATAATGAAATTTCAATTGTAAATATCCCAAAAATTATTGAGTATCTGACCCTATAATGCTATATTTTCATAAACAGAAGAACGAAATCTACTAATATGCAAAGTTTCGAGAAAATCTGAGACCCCATGACCGCGTCTTCTACTTGTTAGTAGATTTTAGTGGCCCGCCAGGGAATAATCCTGGACTCAAAATACATGTCTATCAAATTGTTCCTCCAGGAAACTTCCTCACAAAAAATTCGTATCGAACACAGTTATAGTATAAGCCACGAAACAACTGATAAATATAACAACATATTTCTCCAACTACTATTTAACAATATTTAAAGCGAATCAAGGAAGCCACTATTAAAATGTATATTCAATTATCGCTTGATTCCTCAAATTCTAAATACACTTTCGTACACAGTGCCTCATAATTTCCTATAATTTAGACTCTAATTCCATTATTGACGATGAAATCAACTTGGACAAACACAACAACAACCATACAAATTGCAAATCTAATCAGACCGGTTCGAATATTTTCCCTCCGCTTTCCATTTGAAATGTAGTCTCGTTGCCGGAAGTCGGCGTCTTCTCCTCCGGAAGCTGGTCGCGCGTGGAAGACAACACGTTTCCATGGTCGGCGGATGCCGGAAAATCACGTTCCACGCGGTAAAAAATTGGGAAAACATTCCCACCACGTTAGCCCGCCGGGAGCCCCGAGGAATTTCGAGTCGAATGCATTAAGATAATTAATTATAAAATTCACGAAGGGGGGGCCGAGAGCGCGAAGCTTGAAGAGAGCCTGCAGATTGGAAAAACATGGTGGAAACTTTAATACTTTTCCTCTTTCCCGTTTACTCAGCCAAGACGACATAAATTCGAATGAAAATGCAGATTCTCTGGAATGTTTTCGCCGAGTTGGTTGCCCGGGTGAATTCGCGTTCCGTTTCTCTGGCGGAACGATTTTGATCGAAGCTGTCCGATTCTCGTCGAAGGTTCAATGAAACGATGCGACGCGACTAACTGGTGGATTGTTTATAAAACTGTTCGGATCCGACGACGATTCGTTCGTTAAACGAGCGTGAATCAGAGTCAGAAATAGCCGTGATCGCCGCTCCGCCAATTGTATCGGCGAATTGTCATTTGATCCAGAGTATCTAGCAGCGAAGTAGGTTGTGCTAATAACTTCACGCTGTAACAGCTGTCACGGGGCTTAATTAATCCGTCCGCTCGTGGCTGATCTCACGCAGCCGGCCGCGAGTCGCGATTTTAATCGGTTATTTCTATTCCGTGTAATTCGCGATGGCCGAGCGCGACGAACGCCCCGGACAAACGTAACGATTTTCAATGGCTGTATTAATTGCTCGTATTCACTCGACTCCGACGCTTTTAATTGTATTCAACGCTCTCGGGAACTTCGCGCCATTCTCGGCCGCGATTTTACAATATTTTTCCGCCGAGCAAGAATAACGTTTCAATGTATACCACTATAATATATAATGGCATCAAGACATTTTTATTAACACAATTTTCACACAGAACACAAACTTTTCTGTTCTTCCGTCTTTTCTTCTTCGTTCTCTTCTTTCAAATTCAGCTTCTTTCAATTGTGCTACAGTTTCCTAGATTTTTCTTTTTCATGGTAATTCAAAGTGGAATCAGAATTTTTTCGAAATATGCTACACAATTGTAATCTTTTTATAAGTTCAGCAAATTTTCTGACTATCCTCTGGTTACGCCCGTGGTTTGATCAGATGATCGTTCGATCCTTGATTGAATTCGCACTGCGAGGCGCCCGCTAATATTTCGAACTCGAAGGACCACCTTCCTTTGACGGAAGGACTAAGACAAACAACTTGAAAAACTACTATTTATTTACAGTAACAAAACTGCACACCGCAGTTATCGGGCGAGGTACAAAAATGCTAAGTGTTTAAACTATGTGAGAATTAACTTCTCTGACTGTTTCTATGGCTACACAGTAGTGAACGATCTAAGTTGTTAATTTTACTAAAGGAACGGCGAGGGTAGAATATAAAGAAGCACTTCACAAAACAGTCGAAGATCCGAAATCACAAGAAAATATACTTTATTATTGTAGGATCGTCTGTAAACATAACTTGTGTATGTATACAGGGTGTCCCAAAAATGTCTGATTTCCTTTAAAGGGGAGGTTCCTGAGGCCATTTGAAGCGACATTTTCCTTTGCAAAAATGGCCGTTTCGGCTTTGTTAAGGAGTTATTAACGAAAAACACGGACCAATCAGAGCGCGACCTAGAGGCGTATTGGCAGAGACGGCCGCGCGCGACAGAAGTCGAGCGATGGTCATACACCGCGGTCGAAAGCGAGGAACAAACAAGAGAAGAAAATTTTAAAGCGCTTGCCTTTTAAAAAATAGGTCCGTAAACAGGAGACTCGAAGCTGTTTTCACGTTTTTTTTCGAATTTTTAAAACAGTCCCGGCTATAGGAAAATTGGATTTGTTTAAAACATTTGCAAAATAAATGGTGAAAAAACCATTTCATCCGAATCGAAATATTTTCAATAGATACTCTCACGTGTTCACTACAAGCTCCTCAAAACTCATTTTCCTCGGTACGTTAGTTCTAGTGTTATAATTTAATGAAAAAAAATTCTTTACACGTCTGTAAAACCAACATTTTTTAAGATTTAGAAAAATCCTTCGAGATTCGTTCATAGGCTACTAAAGACTACAACATATTCAAATTTGAACTATCCGACATAGGACTCGAAAAATTTTCTTCTCTTGTTTGTTCCTTGCTTTCGACCGCGGTGTATCACCATCGCTCGACTTCTGTCGCGCGCGGCCGTCTCTGCCAATACGCCTCTAGGTCGCGCTCTGATTGGTCCGTGTTTTTCGTTAATAACTCCTTAACAAAGCCGAAACGGCCATTTTTGCAAAGGAAAATGTCGCTTCAAATGGCCTCAGGAACCTCCCCTTTAAAGGAAATCAGACATTTTTGGGACACCCTGTATGTGTGAGGCGATCATGCGAGGCGACACGAGAATCTGGTATTTAGTCTTGTCTTGGATTTTGACTCGAGCGAGTGTGTGCGAACGGTGTGAGAGGGAGAGAGAGAGAGAGAGAGAGAGAGAGACGCGGAAAACGGAGAGCGGTGCCGAACGCGTTGCGAATCCTTCGGGCGGATTTCTGGGCCGCTTTAGTGCAGTTCGTGTGGTTAAGTGCAGTCACAATCTAGTATAATACCGGGACGTGTTTTTGTATCGTATCGCTGAACATTTTTGCGCCATAGATACTCTGTGCGATCGAAAGATCCCACATTATTTAGGTCTATACAGAGATGGAAACCGTCACACTTGTACGATTTCTATTGACTGTGCTATCCGCGTGTCGCGTATACTCGTGAACTATATGTCTCGCGGAAAATCTAAAACTCTGAGTCCGCACCCGTAAACTCTGTACTGTAATCCTCCTTCTGCTCCGGGGTCAGCTCTATTTAATGCGGAAAAAACTGGGCGGAGGTATCCGCTAACGGGGGAAAGATCACCGTATTTGCTAGACGACTTTGAGGGAGGAGGGTCTTCCTGATCCGTGGAGGAGAAAAGTCACTCCCTCAAGTCGTCTTAGTGAATTTCTAAAACGCATGACCCCGGGAGCAGCGCGTTCACAGTGCCCCCTAAGTGGGGCCCCTTAATTTATGGCCTCTCGACCTGACGCAGGCCAAGGGTAGTGCCAAATGCCTGGATAACTTGCACGTGTTGCAGGACCCACTCTGGCCGTTCGGGGCCTTCGCGTGCCACTCTATGACCCCCTTTCCCGAAGTCATTTGGAAATGACGGAAAAAGGGAAGGCCTCTTCTTAAAATACGCTAAATAGTCGAGAGGCCATCTGTGCCGCTTGTGAACGAACGTGCATTTCTTACATAAGTGTTTCAATGGTCTTGTTAATTCTCTGGAAGAGGCCGAGAGTTCGCCCATTTAACACCTCGGTTCTCCTTTCCTAATGGAAAACTTATCCCTACTCTGTGAAAATTAAGGGTTGGCGGAAGCTAAAACTAAATCTAAGGAAACGGGCCCAGCAAATCGGAAGAGTCACGGGCGTTACAAAACGCATAGGCGCAACGGGCTAAAGGAGGGGGTGTTCGCGACGCTGCCAGGGTGTTCAAACCCGCGAAGAGCGAAGCCTGGGGAATCCCAGGCATCTGGCAGCGATACCGCGCTGAGGCTCCGAGTGTCCAGCCGCGCCGATTCGACGAAAACTAAAATACAAAAGAAGCAGATGTTTTATGGCGGGGACTGCGCTCAAGATGTGCAAATACCATCTTGTGCCCTAGGTCGGAGCGGCAATTGCACTAACAAAAGAAAACGGTGACAGGCCTATGCCGTAGTCAGATTGCAATGAGTCGCGTACCGACTCTAAGACACAATAGCGATGGCCCATCATAAAACATCGCCCGAAGCTGGCCGCTACATCCTCTATTTCTATCGAATCAAATTTCCAAAAGGGTTGAATTACTTTTTAATGTTCCTGCAACGAGTTTCTAATTTGTACTGAATGTACTTCACAGAAATATAAAAATGTTTCGAAGAGTGTTTTAGGATTGCAATATTTTTATTTTTACATTTTCGTCAATTTTTATAGGCGTTCCGAATTTCTATCGAAGAAACATCACAGGAAGAGGGCTGGAATATTTTCTTGAATCACTGTGAGGGATTTAAAAATAGTAGGGCCATTTTCCACGTGTTGTGGAGTAATTACCAAGGCAGATAAATTAGAATACTGCATAATTTGGTGCGACGACATCGATTATCGTAGAAAACTTGTTGGCAATCGCTCGAAGCAACGGGGAAACATCTCCCAGCACCAGAGACTGCAATTATCCGACGGCCATCGAACTATTCGAGCCTCGGAGCAGTTCGAATCAAAGTACAGATTCGGAAGGGTGAATGGAAGAGGAAGCAACGTTGGAATGATGGGAACGAGGGGCGAGAAGGGGTGGAATTCTTCTTCGAGACGGCATTTCTCGCGAAACTTTATTAGATGTTTTCTTCAATAGGATAGAAATGCAAATAACAGTTGTCAAATAACGCCGTCTCGAAGAAATAGACAAGTCCGACCGGAGGAATAAGATGGAATGAGATCGACGGAGAATTGAAGGTAGAGAGACACCGTCAGGAGTACTAATATTGAGCTATGGTAAAAGTCCAACTCGTTTCTCCCTTCCTCCCTTACACCCTTACCCTTTCCTCTGTCCACGACCTTCGTTCCTACGGGCGAATATACTGCGATATTGTATTTAGAGATTCCATCCGGAAATGATGACGATCGCATTAACCCTTTGACTTGTTGAGAAAATTTCTCGGAGCCCTTCCGCCCGCAAAAATTGAAGATGGAATGCTACGAGACTTTGGAGAGAGAAAACAGAGAGAAGAAACTGAGTTTGTGGTACGATATTAGTGAAATTACATCACGTATTATCTGCGGATCCTGATGCGACGTAGAAATGGTGTATAGTAAAATTAAAATTAAAATGGTGCAAATTAAAAATTCTGTATCTTTCACTGGAAGATACAGAAGCCATTTACAAATGTCTATGTTCGCTTAATTCAATGGCATCGTCCATAAATGCCAACACAGCTTACTATTTAATCAGATTTAAATCTTCTAATATTCCGAGCTGAACTCATATGATTTATACGTGAAAAAAGTTGTGCGACCTCAACTCGTCAAATTATGCGAATGATAATGCATTATTGACGATGAATTATTGACGATAATGCGTCAAATAATTTGAGTACGTGGAAAGTAACGTATTGATATTCTTCGATTGTTTAAATCTTTCTGCTGTTTCAAATTGTAGCTCCCCATTTCTGTCATAAATGCATAAAATCCTAATTGTCAATGACGCTATATTATTCATATACAGGATGTCCCACATAAATGGGAACACCTAAATATCTTTCGTAATTACAGTCCTATCAGAAAACTTCAGAATACAAAGTGATACTATTGCAGCCGTAAACAACGCGTAATATTTGCTGAAACACGTAAGTTTTAAACTTCCACATTTTATCCGCTCCAACATGATTGTTCTTGCTCAAGGTCATTTCAAGGTCAAAAAGGTGATATCCACTAAATTCAGTTTTTTACTGTCTATCATGCTATCGTAAAAAAATACTATTCCATCTAAAAAAACATCGGTGACCTTGAAATTTAATTAAAAAACGCGACATAAAAATTTTTTTGTGACACTATTGCAGGGGGCAAATATAATGGTAAAGAAAAAATTTTTTATGTCGTATTTTTTAATTAAATTTCAAGGTCACCGATGTTTTTTTTAAATGGAATAGTATATTTTTTTACGATATTATGATAGACAGTAAAAAACTGAATTTAGTGGATACCACCTTTTTGACCTTGAAATGACCTTGAGCAAGAACAATCATGTTGGAGCGGATACAATGTGAATGTTTAAAACTTACGTGTTTCAGCAAAGATTACGCGTTGTTTACGGCTGCAATAGTGTCACTTTGTCCTCTGAAGTTTTCTGATAGGACTGTAAGTAATACAGATATGTAGGTGTTCCCATTTATGTGAGACACCCTGTATTTTTCAATTCCAGTAATATCCGCGATATAGTCCTGCTAAAAAGTGATCGGCATCGTATGGACCGACCCGCACGAAACAAAATCGCTGTAATTCCCCTAGAAGGTTGAAATCGCATTTGACGTTGCGAATGGGATCGGAATCGACTCTGTATTACCTCGGCCGGCGCGATGCGTGATTTATGGTGTTTATTACGCGGTTCATCGCGGGATACCGTAGCCGCGGGAACTTGCCTAGTGATTCAGTGATCCGAATATCCAGAAGGAAGCTCGGATGGGGTGTTTGGCGTAAAAAGGTAAACGCGGCGATGATCGCGGCTGCATGAAATATGTATTTCAATATAGGTGGCGCCGATATATATTGCCGGTAGCCCGGGCACAGTGTGGGAGGAGGGAGGGGCGGTGGCGGCGGCGGCTGTGAAATTTTATGTCGCATTAAAGCCACCAATATGTCTCCGGAGCGCGCGGGCATAAAAATTGTCGAACGTATTAACGCCCCCGGTTTCAAACGATCGCCGACGATGTGTGCGTGTGTGTGCATGTGTGCGCGCGAGCGGCAAACACGGATTTAATAAAGCGTGCAAGAAGCGATTCGTCTTCTCGTCTCGATATCGGCGATCATTAAAAGCCTCGCGTTAATGCCATCGTCGACGTCGTTGTCGTCGTCGTATCGAATCCGGCGCTCATCTTCCGGTAATCGTTTATCGAGCCGGCGGAAGCGATGCATTTATAAATTCCCAACGGGAATGGCCACAAATATTTCGATATTCCCGACGGTAATGACGGGACTACGAGCCTCCGATACCACGGATTCCCGAGGACTACTGCAATTTACTCGGCGTTCCTTCGATTTTTAATGCGACCATGTGCCCTTCACGCGGGAAACGATCCGCGAATAAATTGTGAAAAATATTGAGACCGATGAAAGCTCCGAATCGTCGGGCAGATTGCTCGCGAATCCTGCGGAACAAGGAATTATGCGGTTTCTTCGATTGCGAATGAGTGGTCGATAATGCGACGGAAAGTTGCGATTTTCTGCGCTCGTTCTGGAATACATGGTAGAAATATTCAGACAATTTTACTCAAATTATTTGCTATAGACTACGACTTAACTAGACTGTGGATCTGTATGCATTTATAGTACATGTATATAATGTAATAACAATCTTAGTTTAGTCTTCCTACAATGAATCTTTTAATTAGCGAAAGCAATTTTCCTTAGAATTCCATTTTTAGAAAATCGATTATGAAAATGGGAAATAAATATCCGCAGTCTACTAATAACTTTTGTAATTTTGCAAATATTCACATGAAAATTTTGTTTAAATGTTCACAAAATTTGTGACTTTCAATAGCAATAAATCTTTCGAGGCTTTAATTTTGCTGTATACCATTAGTATCGATTACAAAAATATAGTTCTCACGTTGTATTTCAAAAGCGACGTGTGAAAGCTTATGCAATTATTATTATTTAATAGCAATTTTTGTGTAGAGTCATAGTTAAATAATAGCATGTTTGTGTATATAATAACAAAACAATATTTGGTATTTCATGGCTTCGTAAAGTAGTAAAGACTTCAGAGAAAGTAGAAATGGTCAACCACGATCAGACAACGCAGTCTAGCCAAATTCAACGGCAAGTCTAATTAGTTAACATCCATTATTGAATTTCTTGGTGAAGCAATTTTAGAACTGCATAACGAAAATAACATGACAGAAATAATATCGTGAATTTTTGCATAAATAAAAATATTAATACATTCATTTACAGCAACAAAAGACAGATTCAAATATAACTTCTACATCGAGAGTTTTCTAAGAGCTGAAATAAAGCAAAAACGTTAGGAAACAGCATTAAATCTTTTACGATACTGAGTTCAGCACCAGAATGAGCAATTGAGTACATCAATTTTTTATAATAGTTGTTTTGAACCTTTCAGTGTAAAATATTAAAACTTCTGGATATAAAAATGAAATGAACCACTTAAAAAATATAAGAAGCTGGACAAAATGATTGAACACATGTGCCAGAAAAATATAAACTAAACGCGTTGTCAAGATTATCCAAACGCAATGAATGCAAACAATTCAATATCATTATTTTCAATATTCCCTAACAGTATTATATCGATACAGACATTTATTATAATAATACTCACAGTTCAAACGAATCAACGCCACTGATATTTTCACAACGAAGCAATCTTTCCGGTCAGTACTAAGTATACACCAAATATAATTAACACTCTCAATCCCAAAAACAACCTGGTTGCTCAGGCAACGATCTTAATATTTCAACTTTCATTACACGGTGTAGGAATAGTCATTGCAAAATATTCACGACGAGCAATCGAAAACGACTTAATCTAACCGGAAACGTCGTAACGAGATTCATCAGTGAGTCCAATCGAGTAAAAGGCGGAAAGAATTCCGGGCATCGCCTTGCGTTTTAATTAAAGCAATAAGAATAAGGGGGAAGGACCGAGAAATTGAGAGGAGAGGAGAAGAGATCCGTTACTATTTATTTCTAATTATCTTCGATCCCGTAATCCAACCGTCGGAAACGCCTGGGAATCCGAGTGGCTCGGGTTCTCTCGTTTCTCCTTCCTCCTCGGGCGAAGCGACACCCGTAATCGAATAATTAAGCCGTTGATTGGGGCTTTATTACCCAATCCGCGAAGTGAGTTTTTATTGGTCCTCCCGAGGTCGTCGTTGAGTATTTAAAAAGGGTGATTGCCTCTCTCGATTTCGTGACGAGGGGGTGGTGCCGAGGGTGGGAGATCACCTGCGAGATTGGACGGTGCATAATGTATTATCCGGTACATCCCAATTTCTCGGTTGTTCATCGAACAAGCGAATATTTGCGATCCCGAGCCGGCCGACGATCAAACGTAACGATTTCCGTGTACACGCGAGTCGTAACGCCGCGATTCCAGGATTGCGAATCCATGGATTCGCACAGAATCGTTTGAATCCGCTGCCCGAGACATTTTTCAGCGAAATAACCGGACGTGTCTTCCTTGCGGAAATATTAACCCTTTGCACTCGGAGCTATTTCAACTAAAAAATCAAACATTTCTTCTAACCTAAAATATTTCCATCGTACATAAGTTTTTTTCATTATATGCGTACGAAACTGATGTAGTACATCGTACAATATTTAAATGATTAGTAATTTATTACATATGAACAAATTTAATCATGTAAACAATATTTTAAATAATGGTGTAGGAATTTGTAGTGGCGCCTCAGAGTCGCCATTCGAGTGCTAAGGGTTAATTGTCCTACCTCATTTTACGAACAGAAGAATAGAGTAGACATGCTAATGTTTGCAGAAGATAAAAGTTTACTGAGAATTGAATTGTAAAGAACCCCGCACTAATCATATGGAAAATCTATCCCGGTAAAGTCAATTGGATTTTTCATATGTTGTAGCTTATGATCTACTGAACAAAATATGTAATGGACACAAAGCTCAATAATGGACAGTTATCGAGTTATAATCAGTTAAACATGACAAATTCGAGCTGCCGAATACTCAAATCGAGGGAAGTATATTTACTTTACACGCTTGCCGCACCCCCACTCCCGCTACCCCACTCCTTCGATTTTCAAGTTGCGCGACCTGAATGAAGTTGGCAACATACTAGCGTTATTGCCGCCGAATGCTATTACTTTCTGGCATTGCTACGTTCGATATTTATATTATTGATATCAGTGTATTCCATACATTTTGGTCTTCATACTGTTTTGTAATACATAATAATTTTTTTATTAATCCACACACACACGCACGCACACGCACACAAACACACACACAGCACAGAGGGTTTGGAGTCAAGAAATACTACGGGAGTGACGAACCGTGGGGTCCTTATCTCTGCTGGGACACGCAAAGATTTTTGTGAAAGATTTCTGTTCACAGACCTTTTCAAGGTCATTCAAAATTCAAAGATAATGGCACCACCTAACAGATTTTGTGAAACCCTACTATTTTTGTTTGAAACATTTTTCCAAAAAATAAATACTTACCGAGATTTGAGTATTCGGCAGGTCGAATTTGTCATATTTGACTGATTATTACTCGATAAGTGTCCATTATTGAACTTTGTGATCATTACATCTTTTGTTGAATAGATCATAAGCTACAACATATGAAAAATCCAACAGATTTTACCGGGATAGATTTTTCATATGATTAGTGCGCCGTTCTTTATTCTGCTATTTTAATATTACTATTTAACTTATTTATTTGTCCTAGAAGTACAGAAAATTCGAAAGTCTAGTTTAATTCAACAATGGGAAAATTGTCTAGCAATTAAAGAAGAAGCGAAGAATCAACCAGAAAATATTAATAATCAGAATTCTTATAGTTTTTATCATTTTTGAGCAAGTTTGGTGTTTCATTCGAGGAGAATCGGTTGGTAGACGAGCGCTATTTTAATTTATGGAGTCGGTAGTCTCATGGTATCGAATTTCTCGACAGCAGATAGCGCCTACCGAGCCATCGTGTCTCAAATGGAAGATTCCCAGCTTGAATAGAAGAATCGAGGGTTGTCGCCGTGAGCTTCAATGCTCCGGAGAGGAAGAACGGAAAGGAGGGACAGAGAGAGAGAGAGAGAGAGAGAGAGCGAGAGAGAGGAAGAGAGAGACAAGTAGAGAAGGAGAGAAGGAACCAGACATCGTCTGCGAGTGTTATTTGTACCGTATCGAAGAATCCTTCGACTTGAACCCCACCCTACGAGAACCGAGCAACGATCTCTCCCTGGCTCGTTTCGTTTCTCCGGCGACAAATAAGCAACAGAAGACGAACACGGTTCTATCTCGCGGCACCGTCGGATCGCCTCCGAACCTCTCCCAGATACTTGATTCCCAAGTCCCCCGATGGAAATTTATCTTCTTCGACCCCAGACAGACACGACGCTTTTAAATTCCAATCCGATTACCATTCTGAGGTTGTCTAATTACTTTCACGCGCCCAAAACAAGTTTTACGGTCACAAAAAATGCGGAACATAGAACCTATTTATGTAAAACTGAGCCGAGATAATACAGCATCGAATTCATACTGATTAAAAAGGCTGATGGCCCTTTTCTTCAAATGCATCGTTCTCTATTGGACGCACGACTCAAATCTATCAAAGATTTCGCATTCCAAAAATAACAGAAACTTTCACAAACATTTCCATACTTGGAAACTGTTTAAAATCTCACTTGGAGACCAAAATGACAAATCCAAAAATAAAACCAGAAAAAGAACAGAGGCAATAAATTCCCAAAAATCGACGCCAAAGGGACACGACTCAAATCTATCAAAGATTTCGCATTCCAAAAACAACAGAAGCTTTCACAAACATTTCCATACTTGGAAACTGCTAAAAATCTCACCTAGAGACCAAAATGACAAATCCAAAGATAAAAGCAAAACGAAGAAAAGAGACAATAAATTCCCAAAAATCGACGCCAAAGGGACACGACTTCAGTTCATCAGAAGTTTCGCATCCCAAAAACAACAGAAACTTTCTCGAACATTCCCATACCTGGAAACTGCTTAACATCTCACCTAGAGACCAAAATGACAAATCCAAAGATAAAATCAAAATGAAGAATAAAGGCAATAAATTCCCAAAAATCGACGCTAAAGGGACACGACTCCAGTTCATCAGAAGTTTCGTATTCCAAAAATTGTAGAACTTTTCCTGGAGATTTCTGGATGTGTCCAGGAAGGCGTGAGCTTCGCAAGTGCATAAAGCAGACAACGCAGATCGTGAAAAGCGAAGATCCTGACGCGAGCGTTTGCCGACGTATAATGAGTCGGTTTGTATTCAGTCATCGGCGAGTAAGAGGATAACGCGGGGGTTTCTGCGAGGGGGGTTGACACACGTTCAAGCGATACCGCAAAAGTTTTATAGGGTAACCGTGTCGGGGGTTAGAGAGATCGGTGGTATGGGGAAAATTGAAAATGAGCATAAAAAGTATAAAAGGAGCGAGACAGAAGGCAGATTGCCGTGGAACATTCTTCGGCAAAGGGGCAATTCATTTTCGTATGCTATATCAATTTCTTGGTTCGCCTCCTTTCCTCGTCCGTCGCCCTCTTCAGCCTCGTCGCCCCGTTCACCCCTCTCTGATCCTCTGGTCTCTCACGGTGCTCGCCAACCTTCGATCTATACTCGTTTCATCCCTTAAAACTGTTAACTCCGGCAGACATCAAGGGGAATGCGAATTAGCTCGGCTGTCTTATCCGCGCCGATAAAAATGACGATGAAAAAGCCCGGGGAGCGAAACAAGGAGAAAGCGAGAGAGAGAGAAAGAGAGAGAGAGAGAGAGAGAGAGAATTATAGGGTTTCTCTTTCTCTCGTCAAACTTATATCTTAATCGATTCCCGGTTCCCTTCAGCCCGTTTAAAAATTTCATGTCTAAATACACCCCCGTCTAGCTCTTTGAACCTGCGGGACGAGCTGCAAACAACATCCGCCGGAATAAAGGAATTTCATTTCGGCTCCGTTGGATTTAATTTCTATCGAGTGCTCGAGAACCAGTCCCTCCTGTATTAGAAATTCGATATCTCATCAGATTTTCTATCCGTTGTCGCGAATCGGTCGAGTATTTCATCCTCGGATGTTTCGTTCAAAGAAATTTATGCAAGGTCCCTTTGATTCTTCGACGAACGAGCGCAATTTGTGACGGCGATTAATTTTTATCCAATGATTACGCAAACTCGCCGCTTCTGGAACTATTATAATTTCGGCAAGTACGCATCCTGTGTACGAGACTGTGTTTTTGAATTCGACAAAATTGATCTGAGAACGCGAAATATTTAGATGGAGATTATACGTTTGAAGAAATTAATTTTCACAGCAGCTTCTCCGGGAGAGACACGCTTTAGTGGGGTTCAGCGGGAAATTGAAACATCGACTTAATTTTTTTATATAGAACGTTGTGCTTTTCTGTCGGGTTGAGTCTTTTGGGAAAAGCGATTTTCTGGGAGCGGTGTATTTGTGAATGGAATGTGAATTTTATGCAGTTTTTGTAACCACAATTTTGTAATATTAAATATTACCTGAAGCTATACCTTCGAAATAATGTGTAGATATATCTTTGATTTCAGTTTCATTAAATTAGTCAATTAAAATTCATACTTGTGTGAATATTGGGGGTCTAATAATAAATTTGGATATCAGATCTAGGTAAAATTATTAGGAGTACTTAAAATTATGGACTATTATTTTAACATTAATCGTACCGAACAGTAGAAGTATGTGTGTTGCCTAATAAAAATGGTAAGTACGAACTTACTTCAATTTTGTCCGAAATACTATTTTATTCAAACCGTAGAATGGCAATTGCTAAAATAGCAATATGAATTATTTCTCCCATCAATTTTACCCAACACTGACCGTCGTTCGGATTGCTTGAGAAGCCGATTTTTCCAGGGATTTGTTAGTCGAACAAAGGTAACTCCATCGACGCAAAGGGTTGTCTTTAGGAAAGTCGAGGCTCGATCGATCATGCATTATAGACTGGAGGCTGACAGCCAGTGATAGATCGTGGTAATTAAATAACTCGTTGCGATCAGGCCAAGCTCGAGATTCGGTCACGGTAACAGAGAGGAAGGGAGAGAGAGAGAGAGAGAGAGAGAGAGAGAGAGAGAGAGAGAGAGAGAGAGAGAGAGAGAGAGAGAGAGAGAGATAGGTAGCTACGGTGGAGCAAGGTTCAGCAGCATGTGCGCGCCGCTCCTGGACGGGGTGTAATTGACAAGGCAATTGATAATCGCCGTCGGGTTGACAGTATCTCCGAGAATTAGCGCCACGCGAACGTCAGTCGCGTGGACTAATTGAACAGAAAATTGCTAAGACGATGGACAAAGGATCCCGAGAAGGGGCACTTTTCACAATTGGAAAACATTTCGATATCTCATTTAGAAGAGTACACAGACTATACACACAGAGATATTCCTCTTATGCAATAATCCGATAATGTACGAAATGTGTCAGTAGAAATTCGTTTACAGATGAGTTGTGTTCAATAAAATCACAAAATTAATACATCAGTTCGATCATTTGTGAAAGATGATGGAAAATAGAATTTGAGAACTGTTAATCGTAATTGTCACTTGGTTTCCTCAATCTAAATTATTCGTAGCTGTTAACAACAATTTCAACGTGTATTTGTCACAAAATGTAGACTATCATGTTCAATCCTTCATATTGATAATGATTTCGAACTTGATCTTTGAGTAATTATATTTATTGATTCATATAAGTTACAGCAAGGACTACACAAATATTTGTCTAAATTCTTTGATCAAAAACACAGAATTTAAACAAAGATTTATTGCTGCACAACCTATAGTTTCCAACATTTTTTAAAAAATATATTTCTTATCCCTAACTGTGATGATTGTTCTCATCCCTTAGATATGAATCATTGTAACTAAAAAGGATACAAATAAAATATTTTTCAACAGTCTATATTCCATATAAATATCATAGAAATCAGCGTGTTGCACTTAACTTCCAACATTTTAAAAAAAATATATTTCCTATCCCTAACTTTGATGATTGTTCTCACCCCTTAGATATGAATTATTGTAAATAAAAAGGATAAAAATAAAATATTTTTCAACAGTCTATATTCCATATAAATATCATAGAAATCAGCGTGTTGCACTTAACTTCCAACATTTTAAAAAAAATATATTTCCTATCCCTAACTTTGATGATTGTTCTCAAACCTTAGATATAAATTATTGTAAATAAAAAGGATAAAAATAAAATATTTTTCAACAGTCTATATTCCATATAAATATCATAGAAATCAGCGTGTTGCACTTAACTTCCAACATATTTTAAAAAATATATTTCTCATCCCTAACTTTGATGATTGTTCTCACCCCTTAGATATGAATCATTGTAAATAAAAAGGATACAAATAAAATATTTTTCAACAGTCTATATTCCATATAAATATCATAGAAATCAGCGTGTTGCACTTAACTGTCGTCCCTTGTACAAAAAAACAATAGGAATTGGCTGGCGCGTCTGATCATGACTCACTGAATCTGCTTACCGTATAAAGAACGAGAACCAGACGAATTTTCAAAGCCAATTCTCTTGAAAACGAAGTCTTGTTTGAAAAGATGTTATCCTATATTTTCGACTGATTTTTATCCCATAGAATTATCCTGTAAAGTTCCGCCATTTTATTTTCCACACCTTCCCAAGAAACTTCGGTACAAACATCGTGTTGGAAATAAAGTGGCAGTCGCAAACGCGGCTCTAGAAGAAGCGCAAAGGCAAGGGGTGGAAATAAGGGTTGCGTATCGACTTCCGGGGGAATATCCGTCCATCGGTGTTGCACCCTTTGTCGATCGACGCGTTTCAACGACGGCGATTCAATTGTCCGTTCCGCGGAAAGCGTCGCGCGAAAGGGACGCGAGGGCGGAAATCGACGGTGCGCGCTGCTCTTGACAGTGACGCATCACTTTGAAATCGTCTTGGCCGCCCCTGCGCTCTTAATACATCCCGCCGACATCGGAAAGCGTTACCAAAGACATCACAGAGCGATCCGAGCCGAGCAATATGCCATCAAATCCCCGTAACCATCAATATCTTTTCGTTCCCGGCCGCAGAGAAAATCGCCGAGCCGCAGTCGGATCTCCGCCACCCTTGCTCGGGACTGCGCTGAAATGTTTTACATTGCAAAATCAATGTCGGCATCGGGGCCACCCTCTTCGCGATACAACCCCGTGCCGGATCTCTTTCCAGTAAATCGCACAATTATTGAAAACGCGTTTCTAATATCACCGCTCCTTCTACCCTGAAATTCCCGGAACGTCGCATTAATACTTCGTATTAATTGCTTCTCGTTCAATGATACAGATGGTTCGATCTTCTGCCAGAAATTTCATTCGTTTTATGGTGAAAAAAAGTCGACCTATGACCGCTTAAGGTGATAGAGCGGGTATAGATGTAATAAAATGATGCACTATTTAACGAACAATTAAAACTATATTTTAAAAATAAAATAACTTTGGTTACAAGAGTTTTAACTACACTGATTGGATACTGTCGACAAAGTTTCCCGGACTGTGTTTGATGAAGAGGTGATGTTGGTGATGCATGGCGTAAAAAATGTAAACTCAGTGTGGGCGTGAGTTTTACTGTGGGGCAAGCGGATTCGTTGACTGCCATTTTCCGGGAATTGGTAAGGGGCACGGTCGTCTTAGATAATTGGTCAAAAAAATGGAATGAAAAGAGTAAATGACCGCCCCCAAACCGGGAGTCACTCGCAGGTACGCTTGTACCCTCGAGTGACGCACACTGGGAATCGGCGTGTTCCAAAGCAGTGCCGCAGCAGGCAATAAACCAGAAAAGCGCCTTGACTCGAAGAAAGAAAACGGAAAGAAAAGACTCGACGATGGCTCGACTCCTGGTTACCAAATGTGGAAAATGGGTCAATAAAATGCTAAATATTTTGACGAAGAATAATGAATTTTCGGGAATATTGCTACTACGGGTAATTCGGTGCTATTAGTATCTGTTATTTTGGAAAACGTGCAGGGCAGATGTGGCATCGAAAGAGCCCAATCGCCTTGCTTACGGTTCACAAATGCGGATAGTCATACTGAAATAAAGTAATGTATCTTCGTAAAGATATCCTTTTCTGATATTTCTAGGGTGTGGAGTTTTCGACAAGGTAGAGCAACCCTTGTTTTACCTTGACAATTTTTAATTCGAGATCGATCATAGTTTTGCATCCTTTTACAGGACGCTGAGTGTAGTTTTCATAAGAGGTACACTATATTGCAGATGACTTCGAAAGACCGTCAATAATTGAAGCGAATATTGAAAGAAAGGTTGGAATTTAAGGGTGAGATTATTGGATGCGTTATGGGTTTTGAGAGGAGCCGTCGCGTTTGCAGCACTAATAGCGCAGTTTCAACGAGGCCAATAGCGTTTCCTCGATCTGAATTCAGCGTGACCATTTCGAGGGAAATGGAACGGTCCGCTCGAATTCTTCGCAGCCACTTAAGGGCCAATCGGCAAGCACTCGTGCTTCCTGTTTCGCGAGTCTCCTGTCTTCATTGTTTCCCGTGGCACAATGGAGTTGATTTCGCCGCCGGGAAACGAAGAAAAGGCATCGATCCCGGTTTAAAACCTCGTCCGCGGTACATTCTAATTGATATTTTAATGGATTGCCCGGAAAAAGAAGTCCTTGAAAATCACTTCTGCCCACAAATGGAAGACAAAGCGGTTAATGGAAGCCGTTGGAGATTGTCCCTCTTGCCACCACCACCACCACCCCACCCCCTCCACCTCGTCTCCTCGAATCACTACCCTCTTTGCTCCTCTTCCTTTTCCGTTTTCACGGCTATCAATAGCGCCCGGGCAGAGGATCCGGGGCCAGTCAAACGCTGCCTGTTATAATTTATTCAAATTAGCCACGGGATTATTCATGAAAAAGTTACGACGGAGGTGAACCGACATTTGCCGAGGACGTTCGCTCGATAATATCGCTCTATCCTTCCCTACCGAGATTAATACGGCTTTATTAATGCATATTTGACCGAAGTGCCCGGTATTGCATTTATACGAGTAAGAAGTTTCCCTGGCTGCGCGACACGCTGCTGCTTTATGCCGCGCCCCTCCGGGCGATTGCGGTGAGTTAGGGTTGCGCGTTAACCAAAGTGTCCTATTTTGTCCCCAGAAATTAAATAATTCCTTATCTTCGCTTCCGCGGAAAAATGTCGACGCTACCTCCCATTTACCTCTGACTCGTCAATCAAAAACAACCCCTTTCTTAACCCCTTTACTGTATAATATGGTCATTCGACATAGTCGCGGAAATTTTGAAGAAAATCTACTAAACATTTTTCATGCAGAAATATGCTGAAAAGAACGAATAAAATTTTCTAATTCGACGCCACGTTTTCGAGAAAATCGTGTTTGAAAGTTCAGCGAGTACGAGTGCTGTTGGGTAGAACGATGCGTCTGTACATGACTGGCCGCTTCTACTTGTTGCAAGTACTTAGGGTACTCGATCTCGACGTAACTCTAACTCGTTATTCCCGAAATAAAATGTTATATTTCTGTTATTAATATTTAGTCAGTCAATGCGAGCGAGAGACTGCAAATTATCTTTCTCTTCTAGGGTGAGAATAATTATTCCAGCTATGGAATAAATCGTAGAACAAGGGTTGAACTCTCAGAACATTTATTCCTGTGTTACTCTGTCGTTCAAGTACTTGTACTGTAGATTTAGACAATTAACCATCGCCACCGTTAAACGTGCTTCTACTTTCTGTATAACTCTGTCACTGTTGATTTTATTCATTTATTTTTAATAAAACCTAAGGCGATATTTAATTTATCTCATCTCGTCCTGAACTCTTTCTATTAGTAGATGGAGTAAATTTTTACTTCCAATTTTTTTCTAAATGAATTTTTAAGAGTTCACGTATTTCTGTATAAAATTCCGACAAAAATATCATTATTAGCAAATAATTATTGAACTATATGTACAGTGAGATATAAAACCCATAAAATTCAATCATTGCAATGAAAAATGTATCCACATACCTTCCACCATGGATGTACGTCCTACAACACACAAAATCGTCGGTTTAATCAAATTGCAACATCTCGAAACAATTTATCGGAACCATAGGGTGATGATTAAATTTGAATATCTGATCAAAATATTCAAATCGTGCGATTTCGCAAAACGGTAGGTAGAGGCAGGTTGGAACATCCGCGGACGGATGAGCGGTGGTGGTGGAACGGGTAAAGATTCACGATGTCAAAGTGTTGGGAGGTAGATTTGATAATCGTGAACGGCGGGCTGCGAGCCACGGTAGATTTTTCTACTTACCACGGAACGTTGCTCAGAAGCACGTCCGTAACGAACAAACGTTTCTAGAATACCTGGTACCTACGGCGCTGGAAAAAATATGGGAAACCCCATCCTTGGGGGGTGGCTGGGTGGGGATAGATGAGAGAGGTAGGGGGTTGTGCAGAGAAAACGAGAGAGAGAGAGAGACAGAGGGATGGGTGGTCGTGGCAGGAGGAAGGTGGCCGCGAAGGATGGGGTGGAATACGTGGGTAAGTACGTCGATGCACACGCGCACACGTACCCCCCTTTTCCTCCTCCCTCTAGTGTTCGTATGCGAGCCAAGCAAGCAGGCAAGCAAGCGCAAGGGTTGAATTTTAATTATTTTCTCTTTGGTAGGTATAATATTTCAATGCTCGCCAGAGCCTGTCCGGCAGGGCTCGCCTCTCGCTGCCATCTCTGTCAAGTAATGTTATTATAATTATACTCGTGTGTGCTCGGTCAGTCATTTCTTGTACCCGTCCTACCCCCACCAAACCCCCTATCGCACCCCTTTGTCCGTCTTTCTCTTCTTTCACCTTTTCCAACGGCAACGGCTGTCTCTTCCGCCGCCTCTCTTCTCCTTTTTACCTCGCCTGTGCATCGTTCCTCTGTGCTCTCTCTCTCTCTCTCTCTATTTCTCTTCGGTTCTCTCTTCGACACCCTCTACACTCGGATGTTATGCAATTAAAATCTCGTAATTGTCCTTTGGAATTTATCTCGAAATTGGTGACTCGCTGAGCCGTTCCTCTACAACGCTGCCGCTGCTTCGTGACACGGAAGTGAACGGGGATACCGAAATGGGCTCCTATCGTCGAGAAAACAGAATTTTCGGAGTCCTCTGTGATACCGATCGCCGCTAAATATCGGCACGCTACTACACGGATCTGCAAAGCGAAGTTCGCGTTTGAAGCATTCGTTGCATGATATGAGAGACAGTGGAAATTTTGTTTCTTGCTTCAGTCATTTCAATTAGTTGGATTGGTGTATCGATGTTTTTAAAATGTTTCAGACTTTCTACTTTTCGTACTCTATTTGTTCATTTTTTAGAGGAATTCTGTATTGTTTATATTATTTTTCTGTGCAGAAATGAGCGTCGATTAGAAAAATTGAAATTCGAGTTCAGAAGGGTTGTTCAGTAAGTGGAGAGACTAATGCCGATGCAGTTTTGGTACTGTTCTTTCAATTAATTTCAAAATTTATCTACGTATAGATGAGACCCTCTTCTCGGTTTATATACCGGTCCCGTTGCTCAAGCAATTTTTTTACGGCAGCAATAAATAATTTAATGATCCAATACCTGAACCTGTTTACACTTGTATGTCGCGTTATCCATCAGTAATTCTTGTTCAGATATTTTTTACTGCACGGAATTGTTTGCAAAAATTTTTGCTATTTTTACAGATCGTAACCTATCGTTTGAGGCATCTAATAATAAATTTTTCAATTGCTACATTTCAACAAAACTGAAATGAAAGCTTTCCAGCATTCGAAGCTTTCGACCATAGATTGTGATTTCGAGGGCAGTTGTAAAAAAATTGTAAAACAAAAGAAAGTGTTCATTTCAGCAAACATTAAAATTTATTCTTGCCATCAGTAATCTTATAGATAGACAAATAATATTTTCTTTAGCTTCATTTTCATTCATTTAAAAATTCTCGAATTATCAAGTGCCTGTCCTCAAAATATGCATCCTAAAGAATTTATAATTTTTCAACAAACAATTCATATCACATACACCAAAATACACATCAAACAGCACTATTAAACCCAGAAGAAGACAGTCAACTTTCAACTTTTAAAGTATCAACAATCAGACATTTCGAAAACCACCCCTTTCAACACTCTAAACCATCTACCTTCAGCATCTTCACGAAGGGGTACAGCAACTTCCCCTAATTTCACTCACTCGTAAGTAATCTATAGAGAACATATAAAATACAGAACATTCTGAAATTACGAGAGAAGAAATGTTTATATTTTAAAGAATTAGCGTAGAAGCAGGCAGTTTGCCTCGCAGCCCGATCATCCGCCGGAGGCCCGCCTCGGTCGATACTTACCCCCGGCCGGGAATGCCGTCGCGGAGATAAAACCGGATGGTGTGTATGTATGCGATCACCTGAATTTCAGAATTGCAAATTCTTTAATTCACGGGGACGCGATGGCGACGGCAGGCGGAGGCAGGCAGAGGCAGGCAGAGGCAAAGGCTGGCTGCGCGACACCGGTGCTCGCCAGGAAAATACCTTCGCCTGACCTATACAAACATCGCGGGAGACGAGGGATGTGTATTCAAAAATTTACATAGGTACATTTTGATTAAAGTGTCCTAGAAAGCAAATCTAATACAGCAGCCGACCGTACCTACACGCCCGCATCTTTCACATTCCCTTTTTACCTCTCTTTCTCCACCTATCTCTCCCCCGGCCTCTCTCTTTCTCGTTCTCCAACCCCCCACGGTGTCCTCTTCTCCCGCGTGCTCTCTCCTTCTCATCCCCCCACAGTCCAAACCCTCTCTCCCTCTCTCTCTCTCTCTTTCATTCTCTCTCTTTTTCTCGATCTCTCTTTCTGTCTATCTCTGTCTCTCGTACTGGTCCGCGAAGTCCGGAGCGCGGAAACTGTAGGGAGGATTATTACGTATCCTTCGGAAACTTTCCGCTGCACGGAGAATCGGACTCGGACAGGGTATGAAAGCTCTGAATGCTTCACGGGCTCGGCTACTATATCGCGTTAATCTCGGGATTTGTTACTCGTCGCTGGAATTATTTCGAAGGTAACGCGACGGCGTAAAATCTTTCAAGAATGCGAACAGTTGCGTGATACGTCGCTTTCGATCCGGATTAGGTGGAAACTTACCCCCACCCACCCTCTGCCGCACCCTGGACATTCGATAAGACCGACGGGTTTCTCGTTCTTCTCATTGTGTTTCTGCTGGACGAATTATCGCACCGGCAGGTCGCTGTATTAATTTGGAAATTTTACACGGAGTACTTTCATTGGAAAATTTAGAGAGAATTTCTTCATTACGGCTTTCGGTGAATCGAAAATAAAATCGTAACCGAAATTGTAGATTTTGTAAAATTGTCGAGACACACTTCTGTTCAGAAATTCTATAGAAAATTTGTTCTTTTCATTGTGGCTTTTAGTAAATTAAAAATGAAGTAATTCTACCTTACTTTTTGTTGATTTCCGCATTTTATGACTGTTTGAACATTTTTGTTGGCTGTGAATGCAATTGTTGCTTCGATTGATTTGCTGTGTAGCTCGACTTTGTATGTAGCTACTAAAAATTTTTAAAAACTTTATTTATTACATATTCACCTCTCGTCAATTTCTTTGTTTCGTTTCTTTACTTTGTCTTTGACTCGAAAAATTCTAAAATGTCGACAAATTAATAATGCGTTTTAATTTTCAATACATATTTTAACATAAACAGCAAGCAATTAATTATATTCCATGACGAGTATACTCGGCAAAAACAGCTAACTGGTTAAAAAACTACATTAAATTCTATCAATTTCTATGATTATTTGAAGAGTGTGTTTGTAGGCTACCTGTGCAGAAAATATATCGAATCTTTATTCAACAAACTTCAATTCATAAAAGAGTTCAGTCCCGTGTAGCTATATACAGTATCTGATATAAGTATTGACGTACATCGTCTACAGTTTACAATGTAGACAGAACCTCCTATAGTTTTCAATGTAGGTAAAAAAATGGTGTAGTTCTCAATGTATGTAGAGCCTTGCATACATAGGTCTCCATATAGCTACAACCTTGTGTCTATATTGTAGATAATACAGTCTCCTATTTTTAATGTAGCTGTTAGCTATGACTTTATATTTTTAGCACAGCAAGAACTTAAAATTGGAAGTATCCACTGTACTTATAGCTCTCAAGTTTAATTGTAGATGTAGCTTTAAATTTTAATTGCAGGTACAGTTTTGTAATCCCAACATGTGTATAGCTTTGTAACTTCAGCATAAATATAGCTTCGTATTTTTAATGTGGCTATGTCTTTGCATTTTTAGCATAGTCACATCCAAAAATAAAAGACGTCCAGTGTACCTACAGTCCTACATTCCGATGATAGCTGCAGCCCATAATTTTCATTATAGATCTATATTTAAAAATATATCCCTGTATTTTTAGCGTACCTAGGACTTTCTGATTTTATAATTCTGTCTAAATTTTGACGGGAAGGTGGAGCCCTAAATTGTGACAATAGCACAGTAACCCTAAATTTTGACAAAGGGTGCAGCCCCTAATTTTCATTATCGATCTATATTTAAAAATATATCCCTGTATTTTTAGCGTACCTAGGACTTTCTGATTTTATAATTCTGTCTAAATTTTGACGGGAAGGTGGAGCCCTAAATTGTGACAATAGCACAGTAACCCTAAATTTTGACAAAGGGTGCAGCCCCTAATTTTCATTATCGATCTATATTTAAAAATATATCCCTGTATTTTTAGCGTACCTAGGACTTTCTGATTTTATAATTCTGACTAAATTTTGACGGGTAGGTGGAGCCCTAAATTGTGACAGTAGCACAGTAACCCTAAATTATCAATGTAGATTTATTGTAGCTTTAAATTTTAGTAGTAAAGGCAGCCCCAAATTTTTTAACAAATGGCGCAGCTCCTAATTTTGAATGTAGCTGTAGCCCTACATTTTGACAGTAGATGGAGTCCTCTATTTTAGCAGTAGCAGGAGCCCCAAATTTTTTTTGTGAGTCTATTGTAGCTTTAAATTCTAGCAATAGCTGTAGCCCTAAGTATTTGTAATGTAGGTGTAGTCTCAAACTTTTGCAGCAGACGTTTGCCAAAATTTTAGCCGTTGCTTAGCCCTAAATTTTTATTCTAGATCTATTCTAGCCCTAAATTTCTATTGTGGGTCTATTGTAGCTTTAAATTCTAGCAGAAGCTGTAGCTCTAAATTTGTAGTGTAGGTGTAGCCTTAAACTTTTGCAGCAGACGTTTTGCCAAAATTTTAGCAGTTGCTTAGTCCTAAATTTTTATTGTAGCTCTATTCTAGCCCCAAATTTCTATTGTGGGTCTATTGTAGTTTGAAATTCCAGCAGTAGCTGTAGCCCTAAAATTTGTAGTGTAGGTGTAGCCTCAAACTTTAGCAGCAGACGTTTTGCCAAAATTTTAGCCGTTGCTTAGCCTTAAATTTTTATTCTAGATTTATTCTAGCCCTAAATTTGTATTGTGGGTCTATTGCAGTTTGAAACTATAGCAGTAGCTGTAGCCCTAAAATTTGTAGTGTAGGTGTAGCCTCAAACTTTTGCAGCAGACGTTTTGCCAAAATTTTAGCAGTTTCTTAGCCCTGAATTTTTATTGTAGATCTTGACCATAAATTTTGAAAGTCGCTGTAGCCTCGAATTTTAACACTACATCTAGGCCCAAAATTATACAGGAGGTGCTATCTAAACTTTTTATTGTACGATCTGTTGTTTTGTATTTTCAATAACGCCTTAATCATCCAAAGAAGAATCATTTAGCGCAGTCTTGCATATAAACACTAAAACCGTAAGATATGAAAAAGAATATAGTAGTATGAATTTCGAAGTTGTAGTACAATTTATAAGTTGTCGAGGGTGGTTCAAAGAGCGTACAAAGGCTAGCACAGCGAAAGAGAGAACGAGTGGGAGGATTTAATTTTGAACGGGGGCTGTTTTGATCCGTGGCGATTTTTCAAGTAAAACATTGTAAAAATTATACGTGGCCGGGTTGTTAAAAAAGAAGAGAGAGGGGAATCTATTTTTTAACCGGCGCGGCGGACAAGGTATATGCTTGGTAGATCTGAATCCATTCTCCCTGGGAACTTAGCAGGGGTATAAAAGGCTACGTCCTTTGCATCCTCGCCCGCCGATTGGATTTACCAATTAATTGCCGACGAGGGATAAAGCCGGCGGACCGTGGATGAAAGAATAACGACGCGGAAACGAAACGAAATTTAAATATTCTCGCGGTATTGCCGACATTCCTCCGAGCCTCCCCGGGCCGGGCTCACAGGAAGAGAGGAGAGCGCCGGGCGCTCGGTGTAATTGCAAAATTGCATTAGCTTTGTGTTCTTCTGTCGTTCGCCCAGACGTAAGAGATACGCGTGTAGAGCGGGCCCGCGCCCGTTGCATCAGATGATTCATATGGATTTTTGTGTTTCGTTCCTCCCGCGGGAACGATAAGTATCGTTCTTTCAGCTTAACGCCCGCGATACAAGCGAGATAAATCTTTGCTGATTTATATCCACGGCGCAACGAACCACCGATATGCAATCGTTATTGAAACCGCCGATCGTTTTAATTATCCACGTGCTCTGTAAATTAGAAGCCGCGAATAACTGTCGCAGGAAATCGTTACCGCCCTCCCGGAAGTCTTTTATGTAATCCTCCATGTATTTCGACTCTCCGTCTGCGAAAGATGAAATATAATTTATAATTAATATGTAAGGTATAATTAACTTGTACAAATGTACAGAAGAGTGGTCTCGTAAATAGATTATGGATGCTCGTGCACGGTTTTCAACTGTGACAGCTGCTTCTCTGAAAGACGACGAAGATTAATCTTGTGTTCGTTGTACACGAGGATTAGTATATTTCTGAAAGTATTAATAGACCGTTAGAGTTAGTTGAAATAATTTTGAACAATACTTTTCTTGATCGAGAGAAGATCTACCTATATTCAGCACGTTAATTTATAGTGTCAAGCATATTCTTATTACAAATAACATTGGGTTCACGGAGCACTAGAATTTTGCGTTACATTATAAAAATAACGAATTTGTTTCTATCTATAGTTTCAGCATTTCTTTCATAATATATACCGAAAGATATAAATTTCTTTAATATTTCTTCATGGATGCACTTTTACATTCTCAGTAATCCGTAAATTAAGAATATTAGAACACGTCGTTTTAACAAGCCCCGTAAACCTAGGGTTAACACATTAAGCGTCACGCCAGGAAGTGACAAAATTCCAAGAAATCGAATCAATTGTTTAATGAAACGCGTAACTGATAAGTCAAGATTTATTACAGTCACTGCTTTTCTACCTTTCTTCTAATTCGTAGGTCCAAACGAAATTTTGATTTACTCTGCCTGCCACCCTACGAAATAACGTTGAAATCTACTAAAAGAATTGTGTCCGTCACGTATGACTGACGTGAACGTGTTAAATTAATCTTGAAACCTAATGTATGTTCTTATCAGAATTAAATTGAGTGAGTGCTACTTTAACCCTTTTGCATTCTAAAAGACCTAACAAAATTCAGTCCATTCCAATACGCACAATAAAAATCAATTTTTCAAATGTGATCAGATATATCTTTAGCAATCAATGTATCAAAAATAGGGGTGGTAATTTTTCGCAACTGAAGGATATAAACATTATCAGGGTTGGTAATGGGTAGAGCAAAGTGCAAAAATTTTTTGGAGCCATCGATAGTGATTCTCGGAGTCGATTCGGTGGATTCTGTGTCTGGCGTAAATCCGGCGGAAAGATTCCGTTGCCAGAGAGACGGGCGCGTAAGGACGAAATCACGGTAGTTCGCAGCGAGTCGTACATTATGATTTAATGCTAACACTGCGGTAATGTCGTCAGAGAGACTTCTGCGTATAAATAATTCGCGTGTCCGGACGCCCAGCCCCGAGGATCTCGAGTCAGGATGGACAAGGGCGGAGAAAGCGGCGTCGGAGAAAGAGGTCGACCTCGGTTCTACCGCGGGGGTGGGATGGAAGGGGCAGCAGGTTTTTAATGCGGCATCTCTGGGGGCGACGAGGATTACCAAGGCTAAAAAGGAAGTTTTTAATAATTTTTCATTTTCTCTATATTTATTATCGTGCGCTTCCTAACCGGAGGGGGGTCGTCGGAGACAATGGAGGGTTGATACATTGGTCCGTCGTCCGTGGCTCTATAGGAGGCAACCAAGGGGCGAATTTACAATTGTCAGCTATCGTTGAAAAATTTTCATTTATTCCTTTTTATCCAACCCCCTCCTTACCGATATCACCGACGGAAAATCACCCTTATTAGCAAGCAAATTTACCGCGAAGCTTAAACTCCCAAAAATACCTTTGAAACGTTCTTTCAACCCTTAACACTGAACCTACCAACATTGGTAAAAAAATCCAAGCAGACATTCTACTCAAAATTAAAATTTTGTTCAAGATATGTGTCTCCTGACTCGTCACTGGTAAATTAATAACACTGCGAATCCCATTTCTCATTCAAAGTATAATAATATGGCAGATCAATTTTTGATACGTCATTGTAAAGAACAAACTTCTCTTTATAAGAAATCACGTTGAAATAAATTCGATTAAAAATTTATTACACTTTGCAGAATCGTTTTAAGTTTCAAAATTTCAGACGAAGAAAAGTAACCTCACTGTCTCATTCTGTAGAAACGTGTCACGTTTCATGGTAGACAAGGGTCTTTGAAGATAACCAAGTTCAAGGACATGAAAGTAGAGTCTTCAACGTTTAAAACGAGCTCAGGCAGAATGCTGTATAATGTTTTTACACGGAGATACAGAAGTTCAAAGATCAACAATCTCCCACGGTTATTGAAGTTACAGAAGTATCTTGAATTTAGAACTATACTTTATTGAAGCGTTCAATAGAATATATAGATTGTACGAATGAATAAATACAATTCTATTATTATTATAAAGAATTATGTACATTAATTGCATTTAGCGCTCGATAGTTTTAGTATTAATTCTATGAAGCATTACTGAAGAACACAGCTAATAGAACTATCTTTCCTAAGGTAGGGGAAAAGAAAATTTGAGAGTGCCATAATTGGTGTGCTATCGGCGAGGATCGAGTATCGGTTGACCGGAAAATTGCGTTTCTCAATCAGAGGGAATCGGGAAAGTGTAGCCGGGGATGTTTCGTTGAAGTAAGCGACGGACCGCGAGGAAATTTCAGCGAAGTACGCACGGAGGAAGAAACGACAGAGGGTTCGAGACAAGGGAGAAATTTGTCTGCGCTAATTTGTCGCAGAGATCGCGGAATTGAAGCAGGCGCGCGCGTTGCCTCTTCCATTGGCCCGAAGCATTCCGTTGCATGCTTTTCTTCCGACCACCCTTGACTTTCTCTTTCACCCCCGACGCTACAGCCCATCCCCCGTACACACCCCGCTACCCCATCGTCCTCTCAGACTAGCACGGCTGCGTCCTATCGTATTTTCTACGAGTTCCATTTCGAATTAGCTACGACTCTTTGTCGATAAGGAAGACGTTTGTCGGAAGGAACACCGGGAAAATGAACAAGAGCATCTGCTAATTAATTGATATCTACCAATTAGCTGTAGCCTTTGTGCTAGGAAAATTAATTAATAACCAGCAATTTTTGTTTTGCCAGCGAAATGATTTCTTTGGTCTTGGCGACTAAAATCACTAGATTGATTGGCGACCATTGTTCCGATCTATTGTCAATTTTCTTATGTTAGACTATGTTAGAGATATTAGAAAATTTAACACTAAACCTACCAAACATGAAAAGTGAGTTGTATATATTGCTTTCTAAACTTAGTAAGATTGAATTTATTCCGGTTCTGCGCAATTTCTATTGAAATGTATACTTCAACAAAGAAAGCTCTTCAATCATTTTTCATGAAACCGTTTTGATAATTTTATTAATTGTTAAATAAGAAATCGGTCATTTGACCGTGGTAGGTTTAATGTTAATATTCATCTGTAATTTTTCTTCCGTGGTTTGTTCATTTTATTCAGTGAACTGATTAAATATGTGTTTGCTACGATATTTAATATGTAGTAAAAAATTTAAACGTTCTACTAAATTGTTAGGAAGGTAGATGAATTTGTAAATGTCGAATTCACTGAACGATTGATGAAGACGGAGTGAACGCTAAAGGAAAAATAAATTGCGTGGCCACTAATGAGGATCACGGGCACCCAGCGACTTAAATAGAAGAATCCGAACATTATCGAGCCCTCTGAAACGCGTATTACTCAAGGTGCAACAGTTTGCGTAATCCGTAATTAAGCAACGAAAGAATACCCCACGAATCCTCCCCTGCTCTCCTCCTTTCAAATCCGATGAAACCATTCCCCTACCACGCCGACGTATTAATCGGCAACAATGGACGACGCGTATTTCGCGTCTCGAAGTATTGCAAGGAGGCCGACGAAAACATCAATGTCAATAATAATTCATTGATTACTTAATTCATAGTTACCATGGCGACCGCCTCTCGCTTTTCCCTCGCCTTCAAGCTGTTCTGTTTTTCTCGCTTCGACGAAGGAGAGTTACGTGCTCCTTAGGCTCGTCTCACACGGAAGCGATTTGAATTTCGGTGTCTACTGTTTGCTAAGACGACCGGGATTGCGTGTCTGTCTTATTTAATTACCTAAAGGTTCAATAGAATTATATAATTCTACGGAAATCTTACTGTGGTATTTTTCTTTGGTGACTGTTTAATCAGAGAAGACCCAATTGTTGCACTGTTTTCAACCATTTTCTATATTCTATTGAAATCTTATATGGTGATTTACAGATTGCACCAGGCAATTCTGCAATTGATTTTATAAGACCACCTATCATGTTTATCTAGATTGTTTCTCCAATTCCGAGCCAAGGATGTAGCTTCGCGTTGCTTGTCACGGTTGAAGGTATTAAATAATGAAGCCTTAACCCCTTGCCTTACAATTTATTTTACGGTTTTAGTGATTAGAATTTCTTTGTATTTCAAAATTTCTTAGAAAAAGGAGAAAATGTATATCTATTTCATGTCTATATGTTCCCCAATGGCTGTGCATTAACAACAACAAAATAGAATTATATTTTGGTTTAAAGGAATTTAATAATATACAGCTTTATTAAACTCTGTTCACGAATCTTCATCACGTCTCTCACACGATATTGTAAGCGAACTGGTTAAAGCTTTAGAAAATTGATCAGTATCCTCTGTACTGTATTCTCGATTATCCTGTAGATTTTTGGCAAGGTCTAAAGAAGATTGATAAAGTTGTCGAGTGAATGTTCTTTTAATAAACATGTTGGAGGAAATTTGCAAGGACGTTCGGAGAGTGTCCGCGCGACGGACAGATTTTCAGGGGCGAATAAATACGGGAAGACAAAAATGTTTCGACAGGAAAAGGGTCCGAAGGGTAGATCGCGTTGTGAGCGTCGCATTAGCCTTGCTTACGGGTGCGCAAGCAGGCAAGGAGAAACACGAAATGAATATTCAGAAGTTATTAGTCTGTAGTGAAATGTGACGGGGCTCACCCTTCTCGAAAACCGCCCTGGCCTCCGCCACATCGCCCACTCCTCCGTCTCATCCTCTGGCTCTTGCCCACCCCCTTCAACCTCCTACTCCACCACCCCTTCCACCCCCTGGCCACCCCCCGAACCCCGTCTCACCTCCTGACGGTATAGATTTTGCGATATATCCTGGCGGAAACACTTGCGAGAGAGCGAGACACCCTGCCAAGCTACCACCAGTCGAAGAAGGGGTTGAAGCCTCGATGAAACGGGGGTGGTTGGAAATCGTGAGAGATGAGAAGCCGTGAGGGAAGGGGATACGGAACCAACCAAGCAACCAGGCAGCCAACCAGCCAGCCAGCCAGCCAGGCAAACCAGGCAAGCCTGACAGAGACGCGAAAGGAGGTAGCGAAAGAGCTTTATGCATAAGCTAAGAAACGCCATTGACGGGCACCGAGCACTGTACATACTTTGACTCGAGCGGTGCACTTGATAAACACGACTGCAGATAACGCCTACGTGACGAGACCCCGTCACGTACACCAGCTATCGTTGCGCGACCCCTCCCCTCCCCCGTGCATTGTTTCTGCGCTCTCCCCTCTCTCCTCTCGGTGCTCTAATAATGACGATTAGCATAGACGCGTACGACGTCCCCGAAAAGACGAGCCTCGAAACACTTCCTGACATCGGAACGATGAAACGATCCACTGACCTCTCGATCTTGAAGCTGTTCTCGTTCTCGTTCCGTCACTGATTACTTTATTTTGCTCGGAAATCGTCTGTGAGAAAAAAATTACTGTAAGAATTTTACTTGTCCTTCTGAAATTCAGTGTATCAAAATTATAATTTATTGAACTATTTAACTAGAGTCGAACAGGATTTTTATTTACTCAAAAATTCGGCAGAACGTATAATAGAAACATTTTTTAAACAATATTTCTGAAAACGAAGATCCCCAAGAGTCTCCAAGAATCTGAATAAAAATCTGCAGTCTGGATAAAAACAGTCAATAGATGCACTAGAAACTCATTCATCTTGGCAATAATTAACAAAATATGATTGCGACTGCCTATTAGAAAAAAAATCGACAGCAAGGAATATTCAGAAAGTACGAATTTCGACAATTGACGCCATCCTGGTGTCATCGGTCTTGATGGTGTTAAACGTAGAAACCTTTTGCGAACCGCTTCTACCATCAACTTCATTTGCTCATCCCGATCACTTCTGTTGAGGCTACAATGTGATGTCAACGACCACATGAAAATTAATACACTAACAATAAAGAGTAATTTGCATCACTCTAAATACAGTGAGAATAAATGTTAAATCTTCCAACATCAAATATTGTATACGAATATTTTACATTGTACTAGGATTATGGGAGAGAATATCAGATATATTTATGATTATATTTAAGCAGAATGGGTCGCCACAATGAGTATATCACAGACTAGTTAGCTCGCGGACTGATCTTGCGCAGGCGTAACGAAATATTTTTCTATCATTTTCGCGGGCCGGATAAATTATTCATGGCAAGACAGTCGGTTCTAGTTATATCGCCAGTGTGACGTTCGAATGTAAATCATTTTTCGCGGCCAGGCAATTTTCATATTCATCTTATCCTCGAGAGTCAAATGAATTTTTCTCGTCCTACCCGGAGCTGATTTTCGAGTTGCCTGAGCGAGAGGAGGCCGCGGGCGGTTCGCAGAGGTGAGACTTTTTGAAAAATATGAGTTTAATAAAGAAGAAAAGTATGATGTATGGTCCGCTGCCAAGGGAGAGAGCCTACCGGGATCAACCGACTTCGATACCCAGATATTGTATGTGTAATATAAGCAGATGAAGGGAATCACCGTGATCTACTGACTGTCACGATATCCACCTGCGCTGTAACTACCGTCTATCCTGCTTGTGGAACTGGCAATTTTTCAGTCAGCACTGCAAAATTAATTGTCAATAAATTGTAAATTATTCATACAATTATAGATCGTCAAACAAATTATATTCCACAAACATTTCTCTGCCATCTCAACAAAATTTACCAACACAAAACAAGTAGTGGCGTTCATGGTCTAGTTTTCTAAATTGCAATTTTTCATCCCCTATAGAATCTATACCGTACATATTTTTCAACAATCTCTTTCTTAAAAATTCTGGCAGTGATTTCTCTTTCACATCATTCTACTCACAATCAGTGTTCATTAATATCCATTTCTGTAAATATTGCAAAATCCAAAATGAAAAATTTATCTAATCACAGACTGCTCTCAACCGTTCCAAACGACTAGAAATTAGTTCAACAATTCCTGATCAATAAAAACATATGTTGCAACATGGACAAACGAGAAAAGTACTATATTTAAATATTAATACAATGATCGAGTGAAGTTCAATCATTCCAGACACTCGAGGCGCCACGACAGACTCCAATCGTTCGATTTATAGTCGTCGGTCAAGTATGTCGCGTGTCAAGATAAAATCGCGAGACATTAAGACGCGCAGGGGTGGTTTCCTGTCAGAGTCCGTTTTTTATCATTCGTTCCAGACACTTTGCCCGGGGATAGGCTACTCGAATGCGCGAGGGATTTCCATGGAAATCGATGACGCTGAGTTGGAACACGCGGCTCCCGAACGATGGAGAGAGAAACTGCGAATAGATGTCCGTAACTTATCCAGATAAGGGGTTGTAAAACGATGTCGTAGCTATCTGCCAATACGGTCCGCTCCCTCTTCAAGGAGGGAGAGAGGCCTTGCATCCAGGTTGCGGCCAGATATACGGAGCCATTCCGTAGGAATTGATGCCATTTGAATATCGCTAGCCGTACGACACTTCGAGAGATAGCGGACCTTCAAGCATTCGCACCGTTTCCTCTGATCTCTATCTAAACTTAGTTTTTTTCTTCCTTTGGATATATTCGGGCTGGTTTATCCTCTGTATTCAAATATAGGCTATTTTATTGGAACTAGGCCCCTTTATTATATCAATAACTCTATTATCCACTGTTTTTCATTTAAATTGGAGGGAATAGATAAATGATTTTATTCACCGAGGGGTTTGACAAATTGGGGATGAAACGAAAGCACAGATGAAATGTTAAAAAAGATCTTGAGAATTAAAATGGTAACTTATTGAATTGCTTATAGAGCACCAGCAAGTTTGAAAAGTAATGTGGCAAATTCGAAGAGATAAAAATACGACTATTAAAAAGAACCTGGAAGGACGTAGGAGCGTCATAATGCGGATCATTATGCAAAATAAAAATTTTCTACCCGAATTGCAATAAACTGGAGTTATATGTGTAGGATCTCAGGAAAAAGGAAGGCACCGTAGCCGATCGACTAACGCGCTCACCCACGGAACCCTCCCCCCTTCTTCCTAATTTCGTACGATATTTGTGGTCTGGGGGGTCCTAATCCCACACTCGGCCGTCCTGCAAAGACATTCGCCCTCGAATGTTCATTACAGCGTCATCGTCTTTTTGTGTATGTTTGGCCTCAGCGCCATCAACACAACTTCTCGCACTCGTCTCGAAACTCGTATTTTCGCAATTCGCACTTTTTTCTCGCTTCGCTTACGTGCGACCTCTTTTCGCTACGCTCGCTTTGTTTTCGTCTTCGTCCGTTATCGTCGCCATTGTGCGGTGATCGGTGCTCCCCCCATCCCGGCTGAGCCCCCAAGTGTAGGATCTCAAGAAAAAGGAAGGGGCACCGCGCCGGGAATCGAACCCTTTTGTTAATCGCGGGATCGATTTCGTCGCCAACGGACGATTCGCGCCCGCTGATCGCGTGATTCGTAGGGGGGGCCAACGGACACACACACACACACACACGCACACGTTCATTCTTACGGCAAGTCTGTCGATCGTCTTTTACCTAACGTCAGGTTGATTCCGCTAACGGAATCAGTGATGCCAGAAACAACCAGAACTGTTTGTTTTTTCCTCTCCTCCTTTTCCCCTTCCACTATCCCATTCCACTACCTGAGCACACTCCAATGTCCCCCACTAAGACCGTAAACTGGTCACGCGACGTGTCGCGCAACGTATCATATTACTCTGGTCATCAGAGAGGTGGTAAACAATATTTCCCTCGATTTAACCGATCTGGCATCACTGAACGGACATTTGCGGGACCCAACGGACACTCGCGCACACATACATCCTCGCCTCTATTCTACATATAGAAATTTATTGTCATTTTTATAACATTATTTTTAAATTCTACCAATATTTTTACCGTTTTAAATTACACCTACTTGCTTGTGACATGAATGCATCAAATTCGTTGTATACTGATAAAAGATGAGACATAAATTTAATCAATCGTCGTATATTGTTAATGTTTTGCGTCGCAGGGATTTATATTTTGATCGCAGAAGAATCACCTTTGCCTTTAGATGCTCGAAGATGTTTCTCCTCGATGGCAGACATCGCCGCGTACTTATTGAATTTTTTAGGACGCGTGAAAGTTTCGCCGTGGAATACCATCGACTAAGATTGCCTTAATTTTCGAATGGCGTGGATCCTGGAAATCTCGAGGCATCAAGGCGAACTGTCGAAGGAATAGTCGGTCACGCAGCAATCTCGCTGGAGCCACCGTCTCGCCGCTGAAGAAACGCCCGCCGGGGGCTCCGCAACTTTTTTTCATCAGCATTTTACGGTTATGCCCGCGCATTAATAATGCACATGCTTAATATAAAAAGAAGCCCGCGAGTCCTCCGTCTAATAAACTGGAAGAATGCTTTATAACCGGCCGCGGTTTCGGGTCACGAGGGGCGAGAGACGGGGGCCAACGGGCAAAGTGTTTGCCGGGTTGAAGTGGGTGGCTTTCCTTCTTTATGTCCATGGAACGGCCAATCTCTCCAGGACGCGTCGAACGAAAGTAGCCGAACTTCTCTCCGGGCCACAAAGAGACAAATCGCCGCTTGACTCGTTAAAAGACTTCCACCCCTCTTTGTTTCCGGCCCACGGGAATGTGAATTTTTCCCGAAATCTCGCCTTCTTTGCTTCGCAAATTTAAAAATACCAAAATACCTTCAAGATACCCTCGCGATTCCTTTAATCTGCGGATTTTAGTATGAAATAAAAATTGACCGAATCAATCGTGAGAAGCAGGAAATAAATAGAAATTTAATTCAGCCCTTGACAAATCGTAATACCGTGACAGAATAATGCAACAGTTTCATCAATTTTCTGAAAAATCCATAAAATCAGCTGAGGTTAATTAAGAATTACTATTTTACAGAACATCCAAGAATTACGTTTGTAGGGGGAAAATTGTTAAACGAGAGAGGCTAGTTAGGTGGAGGAGCTGGCGAAGACGAGGTTCATCGTCGATGAATTTTTCTGCGTCGTTCCCGATACTTCCGGGGAACAATAAGCCAGATGGTACCTCGGGGGGTCTCGAGGTTCACCCTTCTCATCGAGCAGGTATTGAATATTTCATCCGAAAGATCTGTATTTTTCTTCTGGTGATTGTCATTCGTAGAGGTCTAGAAGCGACTGGGTGTGCCGTCGGGCCGGAGGAAAATCAATTATTCATCTGAATTGGTCGGGAAAAAGTCCTAATTATCCAGGGCAAATACAAGCTTAATACGCGAACAGCGCGCGCGCGCGAGATAGAGAGAGAGAGAGAGAGAGAGAGAGAGAGAGAGAGAGAGAGAGAGAGAGAGAGAGAGAGGAAGAGGACATCGCCTCTCTCTCTCTTAGGTTCTCTCTCCTTAGTGGCACGTCCTCTTCCATTTCCTCAGACCTCCCACCCTTTCCATAGAGCCCTCCATCGGTTGGTACTCGGCTCGCAGAGTCGGTCTTCGGGCTTCCTTCTTACCGTGAATAACCATTTGTATTTCCAATTAGCTTTGCTAATAAGAAGACGGAGGCATTGCCGTAGTTAAAAAAAATGTATAACCTCATCCAGCCACTGGGGAAATAAAGAAAAGCGCCGCTCCGGTATGACAATACCGGCGGGTCGAGCGGGGTTATACCGGCTGAACTACAATTAAAAATCCTCGCTTCACCCTCGCTTAACCCTGCTTTCTCCTTATGCCGTATTAACGACCGGGCCCGGGGGGGAGGGGGGGAGGGGGGAGGGAGGGAGGGGAGGAGGTTTCAGGGGGGAGCGGACGCGAAACATCCTACCAAACATCGAGCCTTTTTTTGCCAATTTTATGCTTGACCCCATCTCCCAGGTCGTCCTTGTCCTACTCCACCCCCACGGAAAAACCACCCCCGCCTCGATGTCTGTCCTTCCTGCTACGCGCTCGTTTCTTTCACCCCCCGACAGCTCGTTACTTTATTTCAGCTGCGATCGGTTATCTTCCTCACCCCCCGAAATCATTTTCAAGCACAATGCATATTCACGATCTCCTTGGTACATTAAATTTTTAAGCAATCCAATGGGGGTTGGTAATCGCCTGGAGATTCGTTTGATTATGCGCAATACAAAAGATGATCGAAAGAAAATGTTTAACGTAGGTGATTCATTTTTAAACATCGTAGAAATTGTTCGTCACAGTTGCAGACGCATTTTTCTGTGTAAAATAAATATTTGTGAGCCAGTCACTGCATTTTAAATTCTTTCGGAAAGGATATAAAACTTGCTATTGTAAGATGACGTTGTCACTGGTATTTGCCACTGTTTATAAACATGGTACCATACAATGAGCTATTACTGTCAGTTTAATCGTAGCATGGTCTATTGCCTTACACGTGCATGTCAAGAAGTATATAAATTACTCTGTAGGAATTGTTGACAATTTTAAAAACGTGACATTCTTTGCAATTCATATAATATTGGATACAATTTGATCATAACTCGAAATGAAATTTTAATTGCTAATAATAGTGGTTTCTGGTTAGGAACACTGTCATTTAATTGTAACGGAAAGCAATGAACGTATAAATAAATTCTAACAACATAAACACGATCCAAGAACCAAAAACGTTTTTAAAAAACTCAAGGTCTCAAGAACTCATAGTTAAAACACTTCTGAAAAAATCGTGCGTATGACCAAATACAAAAAGTGTTCACAATCTTCCAAAAAAAAAATTATTCCAAAATAAATCTTTTAATATTCGCCACAAAGCAAACACCCACCGCCCGTTTAAAAAATCCTACAAAATGACGGTGCATTATTGAATAAAAATTGTGCTGCATCTGAACTTTAATGAACATCGTTTGCCACTGTAAAAATTGATTTTTGTTTCTGGATGAGAAACAATGTGGTTGGTAGTAGGCTGTCGCTGGTGTCAAGGTGGTAGGAAAGACCGATGCAGCCCGGGGCTCTCCGGGTGCATTCTGTTTCGCAAGAATTCCAATTTATAACCCGATGGCAACAGACGAATTTCAAGAGGTTCGCGTCCCTCGAGTTGTCTACGTCGGCCGACACGACACATCGGATTCCGTTAAACTCGCGGAGCCCTGTGTTTGCAAACTTGGATTTCCGTGTGGCGACTCCGCCAGCCGCCCTTTGTTGTGCCGACCGTCAAACTCGGCCCGAGGTCGACTAAACAGTGTTTCTTCTCAGTTACGGTTGACGCGTCGTGAAATGTGTGTCGTGTGTCGTGTGCCCGGGAAACGGTGATAACGTCCGCTACCGAAATTCTTGTGCTTCGAAACGGCCGGCCCGTGATTCACGAAAATTTTCTGTTCCAATTGGATTATCTGAGCACGGTAAGAATCACATTACCATTGGACCGACGGCTCTGCTATCTCTGTACGCTCTACGCTAACCTTAACGATTAATTCATATCATAATATCATAGTCTTGTTAGGAATTTGTCTGTTTATTGACCCTTACAGTTTACAGGAAAGTGGAACAATATTTTTCAAAATAAATTAGATGATTGTTAGTGCGCGATTCTCGAAAAAATTCAGATTGCAACGTGTACAAACTGATGACGTTAAATTAATTTGTATGTTTCTGCTATAAAAATTGCAACGAAAAATAAATACGTTAACTTGTTTTATTCTTTTATAGTGCACATAATTATCCGGTAAAAGCATAACCTTTCAGATATTATTAATTTTGCACGTGTGTAAATTGTTTTGGTTCAAAGATATTAATTTATTAAAAATAAAAATGGGGAGTGTCTTTAAATTTTTACTCTGGAATGATTTATTTGGCACGAGTACGATTTCCGTGGCCTCTTGTTTCCATCCGCCCTCTCCACGACCTAACCACAACTCATTCTATTCACATGATTTTTCCATTACTAGTTCAAATTCTGGATGACAGCTACAATGCAAAGATTATGCGAATAAAATTTCATTTTCTACAAAAAAGGTCTCTTGATATTTTGCCATATTTCGCATAGGAAACAGGAAATCTACTTTACCGGCTAAACGAGGCCAATTTGACACCATATTATATATACATTTTTTCTTGAAATAACCCCAAGAACACAAATATAACCTCAAAACGAGAGGCCACGGAAATCGTACTCTCCCCATTTATTTACATCGTATTCCAATGTTTATCTTTATGAATGCACAATTGCATTCACAAATATTAAGCTCTTTCTTAAATTGTCTACAATTGACATTTTGGTACTGTTATTTTATTAGAACACTTGTTTCAGAGAATAAGTTGTCACAACGAATAAGATGAGAGTGAAGACTGTGCCGCGACATCGAATACTCCACGGTAATAATAACGTCGAGCCAGTGTCGGTAGTGATTGTCGGGAAATCGGACAGATTTTCGAATAATAAAAATGTAAAAGAGCGACTGGAGGGTGCACGAGACATGTCCTATGTCAAAGATGTTAGCATTAAAGCGGAACAATCAGACGAATCCGATAGAAACGAAGAGCAGAGGATAGATGCTATGAATTATTCTACGGAAGCATTGGACATGACGATTAAACCGAAGGTACGGCGATTGACAGCTTCCGAGTGTTCGTGCGTTCGTGTGAATCAGTTATATACTAATTCATGCGCGAATTTGTGGACGCCGCGGTGACAGGTTTCTCGAGATTGCGGCGGTAATGTAAACAAAACAGAAGCAAGTGCTATTCGATTCAATTTATCGAGTGTCCATAGTGTTTCGCGGGGAAACATAGTCAAGTGTAAACAGAATTAATTTTAGCGGGATTCAATTCAAAAGACAATGAATTGTGGGGACAGACAATTTTAAAGACAGTCGATTTGGTACTTTACGAAACATTATTTAACACATTCGTTTAAGACTGTTATTGAAATTTATAATCAAAATAAAATCTTTGAAATTGTAGATAATTTTCATTTCAATATTTACGAAACAATATTTAATAAATTCGTTTAAGACTGTTATTGAAATCTATAAACAAAATAAAATCTATGAAATTGTAGACAATTTTCGTTTCAATATTTACGAAACAATATTTAATAAATTCGTTTAAGATTGTTGTTGAAATTTATAAACAAAATAAAATCTTTGAAATTGTAGACAATTTTCGTTTCAATATTTACGAAACAATATTTAATTCATTCATTTGAGACTGTTATTGAAATCTATAATCAAAATAAAATTTATGAAATTGTAGACAATTTTCGTTTCAGTATTTACGAAACCATATTTAATAAATTCATTTAAAACTGTTATTGAAATCTATAATCATAATTAAATTTTCTAAAATTGTAAACAATTTTCGTCTCGAAGTATTTTAAGTAGTAAGGTGTACATTCACAGGATATATTTTAGTGTTGTTATTTGTAATGTTTCAGACTGAATTGTCGCAGAGAGATTTATCAAATCGATGCTCGATAGTTGATCCATCGAGCACCGAAATCGCAATATCATCCATTAAAGAAGAGCCACAGGAAGAGAATGACAAGGACAACAATAACAACGTAATGTCGTATTTATATTATGAGAATGTACAAAATTGAAGGATCGAGATATTTGCAATATTTTTGCAAAATTTGCATAAGAATGACAAAGACAACAATAACAATGTAATCTCGCATTTATATTATAAGAGTGTACAAAATTGAAGGGTCGAGAAATTTGCAATATTTTAAACCAAACATTACCCAATTAAATTGAAAGAATTTTCAACTGTTTATACTTTGTGATTATTATATTCTCTTCATATTTCTAAGTTCTTGCTCTCGGTTGTTCTGTCCGATCTCTATGTTTCTGTAGGACTTACTCTAACCCATTTATTACCATTTTCCAGGCCCTGCCACCAAGACCAGCATTCCAAGCCGGACCCTCGAACATCACCCACTCCAAATCCAACGAGGAAGACTCAAAAACCTTCATCGACGACACCGACAGCCCAACGGAAGCCGTCAATCTCTGCAAAAAGGACCACCAGGAAGAAGATCTATCGAACCTCAATACCATATCCAGCGGAAAACTCAAGGACACGTTCCTCTACAAAATCATGACCGATCCAACCTTCCTGGAGACCATCCAGAAGCACAAGCAGCCCAGGAAATACTCCTGCCAGTTCTGCAAGCAAGAATTCGGAAACGGAGAGGAGCTAGCTGATCACATGGACGTGAAGAAGGACGAATCGAACCAGGTGATCTGTTGCGCCTGCAAAAAGACGTTCGCGCAGAAACGGTACCTCAGGTATCATCAGAGGTGTCATTCAGAGAGGACCAAATTCACCTGCGACATCTGCACCAAAAAGTACACCAGGTTGGACAATTTGGCCAGGCACAATGCATTTCACGTGAACCCTGACAAGTTCTCTTGCACTTATTGCGAGAAGACATTCGCAAGAAAGGATCTGCTGAACAAACACTTGAAGTGTCACGATAATAAGCATCGATTCTTCTGCCAGGTGTGCCAAAAGTATTTCACGGGGGCATCACTGTTGGACAGTCACAACAGAATATTTCACACTACCGATTGAATCGTTTTAGACGAGGTAGCGTGCTTTGAAAGTTGACAGATTTCAGATCATGCTGTTTAATCGACGAACGAAGCAAAATATATTGAGGTAGTAAGTCTTTTCGATGAACTGAATATTTGTGGTAGAAATCTACCGAGTTTAGAGAATTTTCGGGACTATAGCCACCTTACTACCTCATTATATCGCTGTTGTTAATTATCAATTTTTCGGCAGTCTCCGTGACGAACTTTGAGTCGATCAGATTTCACGACTGTTTTGCGAAAGTGTTTCCCAGGTGTACAAAGACTTTCCCGACCGACTGTAAATTTCCCGCAAGCGGATCTACCCTCCGAAAACTGTGTTCACTCGTGACAATTGAACAATTTTCAGGGCGGTATACATTTTCGATACACTGGCGCGCACAAACAAACAATGTACTAAAAAGACTGTATAAAGTATAAAAATTAATCTCTCGCAGGCGGCGACGATGACCGACGATCATCGACAAAGAGTCGAGTGTCTGTACGTTTCTCAGGGAGTGCGCCGAATACACGTACTTTTAAGGAAAAAATGACTATCCTTTGGTATTATTTTGCATTTCTAAGAGCATCGAATCAAAGAGGGGTCTCTCATTGAACCGCCGTTTAAACAGAGAGAGAAAGAGAAATAGAGCTTCGAAGCCGTTGCAGCAGCCACGCGACCCATTCGCCGAAGAAGGAGAAGCAGCGAAAATACCGGGAAAGTAGAAGCAGCAGAAGAAGAAGAAGAAGAAGAAGGGAATGGAGCAAAACAAAAAAAAACGGAAGGAAAGGGAAAACCGGGGGGAAAAACACTACAAGAAAACTCTTTTACCCCGAATGCCTCGTGTGGTCCCGGAGAACTTTCTCTCTTTTTCCTGTTTCCCTCCGATTCATCTCCCTCCATAGCCGCGCACACCGCCGTGCCGTTCCTCTCCGCAATTCCTCTTCTCCCTCAGACTTCCAGAGGTCTAAAACATAATCCGTTTCTTCCGTTCCGCCTCTCACCCCGGCCACTTCGCGAAAAAAGCGAGCACTCTCTTTGTTTCGGCTCAAAGGGTACAACGGCGCCGCGGTAAGGAGCACTTTGAAAATCCGACGTATTACCGTGGCACATCCAATCGCGAAATAGAACAACCATGAAGGTTGACCCGCGTCTCTTACCCTTCCATTCTCGCTTCCCTACCCTGTCTCTCTCACTCTCTCTCTTGCTCTCCCTCTCTCTTTCTGTCTCTCTGTGGTCGCTCTCGTTCTCTCGTCGGCCGGACTATGTTTTCTTATTTTTTTTCTTGACAGGCTTCTTTCATCCCCCAGCTCCTGGCGTCTATCCTCGTCCATGGTTCCCTCCGTCTTTTCCCCCGATTGCTCCCAGCTCTCCCACTCGGATTCCCCGGCTTAATGCAATTAAGTCGAGCGTTAAAATATCGTTCTTAATTCGCCGGCGGCACCTTTTGTTTCCTCTGTGGTTTAGCGCGAGCTACTCGCGGTGGTTCCTCGTTCCTGCCACGCTTTTCGGCTCTCTCCTACTCCTTCGTCTCTTTCCTACGTCTCCCCGTCTCGCTGTTCCTCCTTTTACTCATATGCCAACCCTATACCTCCTCCCGCCCTCTCTCTCTCTCTCTCTCTCTTTTTCAAGTGCAGTATGTTTTCACCGCTAGAAGCATACGCACGTCAGCCATACACGTCGCAAGGTAAAACATTCGTTTCACCAGTTTTAATTATTCCGTCGAGTCGCGTTGTTTCTTATTGCCCTGGCAACTGTGACTCTCTGTTGTTCTTTGTGTAATACACTGCCTCCGTTGCAAACTACCTGATCCGTTACCCCGTTATACCTTTAGGATCAGTAGGAAATTGAAAATGAACCGAGACATCGATTCACTGTATCTTTATATTTTCTTTTGATTCGAATCGATTAATATTTTGAAGCACAGATATATTATTGAGTTTCTTTATTAAAGAGGAAGATAGATTTGTCTTCGAATGAGTAGTCAGTCCATTGTCATTTTATATGTTTCTCTTTACTTTAGATGGACGAAAGTATTTTAATATCATTTTTAATTTAGTACTTTTTCAGAGCAACTGAGAGTCTACTGATCTTGCGGTTCTCGTGATGCATAGAATTTTCATTCATTTGAAATCATTTCAAAAACTGACTGCTTATGCCCGAAATTTCAGTAGCTAGAATCTAATGCTTTGCAAATCTTAAAGTTCTCTTAATGTATAGAATTTTGATTATGTGTACATTTTTAACCCTTTAAAAAATCGACTGATTTTTCCCGAAATTTGAATCTCAAGAATTGATTGCCTTGCAAATCTTAAATTTCTCTTAATGAATAGAATTTTGATTGCGTGTTCATTTGTAACCCTTTAAAGAGTCGATTGCTTCCTCCCGAAATTTGAATCTCAAGAATTGATTGCCTTGCAAATCTTAAAGTTCTCTTAATGTATAGAATTTTGATTATGTGTTCATTCTTAACCCTTTAAAAAATCGACTGATTTTTCCCGAAATTTGAATCTCAAGAATTGATTGCCTAGCAAATCTTAAATTTCTCTTAATGAATAGAATTTTGATTGCGTATTCATTTTTAACCCTTTATAAAGTCGACTGCTTTTTCCCGAAATTTGAATCTCAAAAATTTATTGCCTAGCAAATCTTAAATTTCTCTTAATGAATAGAATGTTGATTGCGTATTCATTTTTAACCCTTTATAAAGTCGACTGCTTTTCCCGAAATTTGAATCTCAAGAATTTAGTGCACCGGAAATCTTGAAACTCTTTTGATGCAGAGAAATCTTATTCTATCAGTTTTTCACCATTTTACAAATCAATTATCCTTACCCAGATTTGAATCTCTTTCAAGGGAACGAAAAATCTGGTCTACCAGAAACCTCGGCGTCCTCTGATTCGCCCGATAAGCGAGTTGGTCCGCAAACGTCCACTTTCCTCTCTCGTCCGCCATTCTTTCCACGGTCCGATCGTCCATTGTGTCCGGAGCAAAGTAAAGGACTTTCGACAGCTTTTTCCAAGGGGGGTGGTGGGGCGGGAGGCAGGGCGCTAAAAGAAACGACAGAAACGTCGAAGAAAAACATGGGAAACGAAAGAGAGGTCTCGAGAGAGGGAAAAGTTCTCGAGGTTTGGTCCTTCTCTTTCCGCGGAACGGCTGCTTCTTTTTCAGCCTCTTGTCGCGTTCAACCGCGTCCCTTTGATCCAGTTATTCGGCTCGGCGTGTATCGCGGACCAGCACCAAAAATGTAACAAAGTTTCCGCGAACGTCCTGGCACGTATGCCAGCAGGGATTTTGTGGTCCCTTTGCCGCGCGTCGATCTCTGTTCTTCCTTTGCGCTTTTGACCACTGTCGTCCTTTTGACATGATTACGTTCCCGTGCGGGATTCTTGAATATTCATCAGGAATTCTGCGATTCGCCGGATCCCGTTTGAAAAATCCTTTGGAATCCACCGGGCTGGACAAACTCTCCAAAACTGCTCGCGAAAGTGTCAGATTTTCGCCACCAGGAATCCGCGAATTTCGGTAACACAACCGAACACTCGAAACCGTTTCTTAATTTCCTTAATTATAGCTACTCTGTAGGTATTTCTGCGAAATGCTAATTTTCAATTGCAACATTTTCTTATTAATTTTCTTTAATAATTTTAATAAGGTATTGGTTACAGTCTTGTATTCTTTTAATGTCCTGTTCAGTAATTCTGTAACATTTCGTGCTGAATGAACAGGACATCCATCTTGTTGGAACCACATGGACTGTCGCATGTCCAGTGAAATGTCCTCTAACAATTCTGGCAAATCGTCTTTTAAGATTCTCTCGTATTTATGGACTATTTAGCGTGCCATCAACGAAATATGGACCAATTTCAAGTTCAGTGTCGTCATTTTGAACACTTGAAGTAGCATTGAATACGTAAATAACATGTTGTTACATGGACTTTTAATACATTAACTACTGCATTTTGTCATAAATTTATAAATTATTGCTCTACTGAATGAGAGCATTTAATTTAGACGATCACTGAGGAATTATATAGTGTGTCGAAAATATTTAGCTTCTTCAGCTCACAGTTGCACTGTTTCTTGCGATGATAGGTAGCTGTGAGATTAGACGACTCTGAGAGCGATGGATAAATTTTGAGAACGGTGGAGAAGCAAAGGATACGCGAAGGATTTCGTGTGACACGCCCTGACAACCTTGCCACCCGTTGTTACCTAATCTCTCCTCGCTACGAAATTTAAAGCATTATGCTACGGAAGAATCCCTTTGATGTCGCGCTTTGCATACAATATTTACATACTATCGAGGGAAGACTTTAAAGATATAACTTCTTGAAGATATTTTGAAGACCCCGGAGTACTTTCCACGGGGTTGTTGCATTAAGAATTTAAGAATGGTGGGAGGGGGCGGCGCGATGGCATTTATTCATTCAGGCACTAATGAAAAGTTCTCGTTGAAGTTTGCTACGGGAACAAACACGGCGAAAGCCTGGCCGGCAACAGGAGACAATCGATTAACATCTATTTATAATATCGTTAAGATTATCGTCTCCCCAACTTCTGGCACTACTGTTCAAGAAATCTTAATAAATTCTGCAAAACTCCATCGACAACTCTCTGCGATCAATCATCTGTGATCGACTTTAAAAATGCTTTGTTTTCCTTCTTAGGCAACTTGATGGCTCCGTAAGTAAATTTCATGATTCTCCAATTTCTTTATCCAAAGAAAAATTTGCAAAAGTACCCCGCACTAATCATATGGAAAATCTATCCCGTTAAAATCAGTTGAATTTTTCATATGTTGTAGCTTATGATCTACTGAACAAAAGATGTAATGGGCACAAAGCTCAATAATGGACAGTTATCGAGTTATAATCAGTTAAACATGGCAAATTCGAGTTGCCGAATACTAAAATATGAAAAATCCAACTGATTTTACCAGGATAGATTTTCCATATGATTAGTGAAGGGTTCTTTTTGAACATTTCACGATTCCTTATGATTTATTTGCTCCATAATACCAGTCGAAATTATAGAGATCAATAAATCATTTGTGAAGAAACAGAAGAGAAATAAAGAAGTTTGTATGATTAGGCAGAATAGCGATACTGTTATGTCTTAAATAGCTGATTTTAGGGATTCCTAGCAGTGTCGCCAGATCGGTTAAATCAATGGGAATACAGTTTACCACCTCTATGATGACCAGAGTAATATGTAACACGTTGCGCGGCACGTCACGTGATCAGTCTACGGTCTTAGTGGGGGACGTTGGAGTGTGCTCAGGTAGTGGAAGGGGAAAAGGAGGAGAGGAAAATGGCGACACTAGTTCCTAGCGAGCAAACGTTATATATTTAACACTAAACATACCGAGCCCAGAAAACAACAGGTACATATTGCATTCTAAAAATTACAAGATTGATTTTATCCCGAGCTGGCGCGGTTCTTGTTGTAACATGTGCTCTATTAACCCCTTGCCTTACGATTTATTTTACGGTTTTCGTGATTAGAATTTCTTTGTAGTTCATAATTTCTTAGGAAAATTAGAAAATGTATATCTATTGCATGTCTATATGTTCTCCAATGGCTGTACATTAACAACAACAAAATAGAATTATATTTCGGTTTAAAGGAAATTAATAACACACATCTTTATTAAACTCTGTTCAGAATCTTCATCACGTCTCTCAGACGATATTGTAAGCGAAGGGGTTAAAGATATTTATTCAATGGTTTCTCACGAGAGCGTCTTTATAATTTCAATAATTATATAATAAAAAATCTAGTATCAATCACATTGTCCGGTGGTGGAAGTGTTAATAGCGGAACATAATTCGTGTTCGCAGGATCGATTGCATTTCCTGAAACGCGTAATTCGTCGCGACGATGCAAAAGGAAATCTTGGCCCCCCCCCCCTTTTTGCGAAAGCGCGTCACAGGGGTGTTGTTTAACGCAGCCGTCCCGGCAGCCACTTCCCGATGCTTTTTCAACGTGGCAAAGTAAGCAGAAAAACAAACGTTATGACTCCACGCCGAGTGTAGGCATACGCGTGTGAGTCGGAAAATCACCGCACAAAACGTCGGAGAGGAAAAGTTCGCGTATTCTGAGCTTTCTGCCACGAGCGGACTTGAAACCGACGAAGGACGTTGTTCGTCGAACAACCCATTGGCTCTCGGCCCTATTAACGTAACCATAACGATAGAATTTGCAAAACTATTCCTGAAAATACTTCTTAATGTCTTAAAATCTTTTACGCACCTCTCGCATTTTTAATTGCACAATCTCTCAACTAAAAATTAATTCAACACATCTTCTAGCACTTCTGTCCTCATTTTAGCTGTTTAATAATACACGAGTAAATATCTTTATTATTGATTATTGGTTCAGGAAAGGTGACTGGAAAATAGAACGAAATCATGGGTAATTGAAAAAGAATTAATTTTCGCGCACTGAATGGGGCTCGATAAATTGGAAAACGATGCAAAGGTTGCATAAAGTGAGCAAACAATTTAACGATGCGCTGCTCGAAATTGGGGAAAGCTTTTCGAACCCAATATTGTTTGAACCACCATTTCCCGGAAGAAATCTTGTTGCGCTGGTTTCGGGCGCTTCCCCGATTCAAATCGAAAACTTCAGCCCCGCTGAGAGGATTCGAATTTCGCCAACACGAAAACTGAAAATCTACTTAAGGTATATTAGAAGTAGTTAGAGTACTGTTCGGATTAGCGCGGGAAGGTCAGGTCCACTGTCTCGTTCTCTTGGCGCAGGGTAAGTTTCGTTTGAGGGTAACTTTCATGCGAACTGCGAATGGCGATTTGCGGTCGATGGAACAATGTGATCGTGCACTGGAAATCATGATGTACGTAAATCGAATTTCAATGGCCCTCTTGTTCCCCCAAAATATTCAACTTATTACAATAAACATTTCCATTTGTATATAATATAATACCTACGAGCAAAAGCGTCAATTATTGGATTCCTCAAATTCGTAGCCTTATGGTCAGGCATGAAAATTTGGTTGCAAAACATCAATTTAATTTTAACAATTATTTAATATTGATGTAGTTACTATCTACCGAATTTTATTCAGCATTTGATACAATGACCGATACATTTTTAAATATTGATGAATAAAATGGCTGTCCTTCCTGTAGAAATATTTCACTTTCAAGAATTTTGTCTTTATGCGTTTGCATTTGAATTTCTGATTTAATTAGGACGTTTTTACAAGATCTTAATAAGAAATTCTGTATCTCTTTCGATGTCTGTTAGGATTTTTACAGAGGTCTATGAAATAATTTTGCATAGTTGCTTGGACGTTTCGAGAGACTACAATTGCGACGATCATCCAAACGCAAAAGTTTGGTACGCGAAAAGCACTATAGTCTCGCTAGCGTGTTTCCGTGTTCCCCTGAATTCGTACATCCGGTAACAAAGACTCGTTACGACTCGGACGGTTATCCTTTGAGTTTTCCTCGCTTAGATTAATATTATATCAATGCCGTGTCAAAGAGAACACCTTTTCCTCCCGCTTGTTTCCGCTCTGCCTATAATGTGGACCTTTTCGCGCGTTCTAGCCTCGCTCGAATGACCGAGCAACGAGTGCCTCGTGAATAATTGACACGCGAAACGAGGACCACGAATGCCTCTTCGGATTTACCCCGACGGAAGCTCACCTGATTCTCCGCCGTGGACAGCCGAAAAAAGTTGATTGGACCGGCATACTTTTGCCATGGTAATTCCCGCTGGGATAAAAAAAAAACACACGCACACTCTGAAAAGATTGAACTTGGAACGAAGATCTTCCTAATTTACAAGCAAAAAGAACGCCTGGCTAGTCTGTATACCAGAGTCGGAACTTCCGAATCGCAATTTCCTGCTGCTAAATGCACACGTTGACACAATGCTAATAATCCACCTTGAGCATCAAATATACATACAGGGTCACCTAACGTTTGCACCTCAAATACCTTTGTTGTTTCTAAAGATACGTAAAATATGGTAAGGACAAAGTTGAATGCTACAATGGGGCTGACACGATGCAAAAAAAATATTTTTGTTTTTATGTAATTTCTTTTAGAGATATCACGGTCACCTTGACTATTTTAAATGGAACCACCCTTTTTTAAACACCTACAATGATAATCCCTTTCATTACGAATTCAGTGACTATAATTCCTCAAGGTCATTCAAGGTCGCAGACAGAGATAACGTATAAGATTCAATATCGATACATGCCTGTAAACGGGCTTCGAAGGAATGTTGAACTTTGTCCGTGACCTTGAATGACCTTGAGTAATTATAGTCACTGAATTCGCAATGAAAGGGAATACCATTGTACGTGTTGAAAAAAGGGTGGTTCCACTTTAAAAAATGAAGGTCACCTTGAAAATCTCTAAAAAAATATGACATAAAAACAAAAATTTTTTTGGTATCGTGTGAGCCCCACTGAACCATTCAACTGTGTCCTTCAGACATTTGACGTATCTTTAAAAACAACACAGATATTTGAGGTGGCAATAGTTAGTGCCTCACCCTACAATGATAGTCCCTTTCATTACGAATTCAGTGACTATAATTACTTAAGGTCATTCAAGGTCACGGACAGAGTTCAACATTCCTTCAAAGCCCGTTTACAGGCATGTATCGATGTTAAATCTTATACGCTATCTCTGTCTGTGACCTTGAATGACCTTGAGGAATTATAGTCACTGAATTCGTAATGAAAGGGACTATCATTGTAGGTGTTTAAAAAAAGGGTGGTTCCATTTAAAAAAGTCATGGTGTATATTACCATATTACCACATTTTACGTATCTTTAGAAACATCAAAGATATTTGATGTGCAAAGTTAGGTGACTCACCCTGTACATAACCTGTGCAATTTTGATTATTTGTACTTTTAAAAAATCACACATGTGCTTCATGCAACCGGTAAATATCATTGCGGAATACCAAGTCTCTCCTAGATCTATGGATAGACTAATCTAGTCAATATTTTTCCGTTAATCGTGGAATAGAATCTAGTCAATAAACTGTGCAGGGTTCCTGCACCCCTGAGAGAGTAGGAAAAATGTTTAGCAACAATTAAATCATTCCCGTTGGCGACGCCTTTCGTAGGCGGGGTTGTTCACGGAGTAACGGGGGCCCAACGGACCGGAACACTTCTGCGGAGGGTTGAAAGATCGTTTTACATCGAAAGACTCGATATTCCAGGCTCGTCGGACAGTTTTTCCCGACGCGGCTCGGCGCGGAATTATCGAGGGGTGGCGCGCGGCGAGAATTAAGGCTTCTTGCGGCATAAAAAATCTGTGTAATCAATTATCGAACCTTTTACCCTATATTTCACGGCCAATGAGTTGCCACCCCCTCGCCCTTAAGCCCTCCGCGTCGGCTGCACGAGACTCTCGACCCTCCCTCGACACTTTTTAGCAGCGGTATAGCGGTTTCGCTCTCTTCTCCCTTCGCCCTTTTCCTTTCCTCCACCCCCCTCTACCCTGCTCCATTTTCTTTTTCTCTTCCACGCCGCTTTTTTTCCATTCCTCGAACATCAAGACGCTGAACCCGAGCCTTTGTTTGGGATATCAAATATTTATTTTCTTAAATAACGCAGAAGCCCCGCCGACGAACGCCGAACATTTCCACCCCCTTAATAAATTATCAGCGATTATTGGCTGCGTTTGCCTAACCTACCCCCCCAAAACAGTCACCCCAACTCGCTTTTTTCAGGACTTGGATCTGGTATTTGTTATTTCTTCCGTTTCCTTTTTTGCCTCCTCGACTCATCTGATTTTTTAGCTTTCTTCTTCTTGTTTTAGAATTGTTCTGCTAAAGAGACGACTGGCGTAGTTGATTTAGTTCGAACTCGCACTATAAAAATTTATTTACGTATTCTAACCATCCTTTAAATCATAATTGATCTTTCTTCGTGTGAAACAGAGATTAGAAGACTTCGTATCTGAATCTTCTGCAGTATCGGTAACGAACGTGAAGCCACTCAAAAGTTACGAGTGTAGATTTTGCAGAATTAACCATGTTTATTCACATGACGTAACATTTTTGGTGTATAAAGTCTGCATCAATACAATTTCATGCCCAACCACACGCGAATACAGTCAGTATCTCCACAAATAATAAATAAATAAATTCTAGTTACCAATCTCAAAGTGCAAAGAGTTAAAGCTCTATCTTTGAAAATATTGCTTTTTGAACACGTACAGCGCTAAGCATCTTTTTACTCAATACAGCAAGCATTTGAGGGATGCTCCATTTTTTGGCAAAAAACTGGCTCATCATTTGGTTCAAGCTTTATGAAACATGCAGCGTGTTTGCACATCCTAACACAGACTGACGATTTATGCAAAAATAAGGACAAGAGGTGAAAGAAACTATATTGGCATGACACTGTACGTTTAGTCGTGCACTTTCTCAATTGAATTGAGCAGTGCAGCGTGTGCAAGCGATACTCTTGTGCGCATCTACTTGTACTTTCGGTACTGACGTTATCAGCACCGAAGGATATGTAAAAAACACTTGTATTTATGGAAACTGAACTACTAACGGTTGGTCGCTCGGTGGTTGACTCTTTGAACTAGTTTAAAATGTTGTGTACTGAATGGTGAACTTGAGCAGAATGACTTTCATCGCTTCTGTCTCTTCGCAGCTAGCCTCGCTGTGGGTGGGATGGAAGAATCTCTGACTTATATTTTTTCTTTCATTGGTTATTAGAATAATTTGCGACGCCCACCTTTGCGAAAGGTTTGCGCCCCGCCCCCCCCCTCCGAGCAGTCTCACCCCCTTGGGTGTGTGGGAAAGTCCGAGATGGACGCTTAGTACCCTCACTCGATGGGGGCGGTAAGGTGTTGTAAACCTGGGCCCGGTAAGGTGTTGTAAATTTTGGCCTGGGCCGCTACCTTAATTGATATTGAAATTGGAAAAGTGGCAGGCTAAGGGCACTAAAGTCTGCCATGCAGATGTTTGCTTGTAGCGAAACAACTGTTTCGTCTTAGGACGGAACGCTGTATTTTAAAAGAATGATTTAATAGATTTGACACTAGAATAGAATAGAGCCTGTGGTAAATCATGAAATAATGAGAATAAGACTTCATCGGACGTGAAACGCGCGAATCGACATCGACTGAATGTTTGAGATCGTTATTTGTCGGGCAGGTTAGAAATTATCGGAATAATGGAAAAATTGATGATAACGCGGGAGGAACGGAGGGACGGGGAAATCGCGGAGAGAACTGAAGCGAGTTTCAGCGATTGTCACACAGTCCAGTTATCAACGAGACGGCAAAATCTGATTTCCTCTGGCACCGGCCTCGTCAACCTCCACTACCTATCAATTTAACCGACTGAACGTTCGTTTTTATATTGAACTGCCGCGATGCTAATGACAGGAAACGCGGTCCGATTATTTTTTTCCTCTTTTTCCCTTCTCCCCCCTCTTTCTCTCTTTCTCTCTCTCTCTCATATTTTTTTTTATATCAAAACCTGTCATAGCGTTCGCTCGGCGTGACGTTGCAGTCATGCGTGCCACCCTACCAGGCCACGCATCATCGTATTTCCTTTCGACGCCGAATAACTAGTGGAAATACTACATACTTGAAACGAGTCGCGTCCGGAATTCGTCACCCGGCACAAAGAATCTCTATTGTCTGTTTAGTAATAACAAACCTTTTCACGTATCCGCCTCTGTATTTGTTATTTCAGCTCTAATGTCGTCGACAAAGAGTATCAAAGCTATCTCATTGGTTGTGCCGAATAATTGTGTAAGAATGGTTTGTTTATGCTTCTTTTGTCTTTCGTTTGTTTGCCAGTGTTTATTCCAATGCCTTTGAGCATCGGTGCAATGGTAACGTCTAGAAACAATTTTTATGAACCGGCTGCTTAGCTAACGCAGATCTTCGTTTCATACCTTTGTCAGTTTGTAATTAGCAGAACTCGTTATCGCGTTTGATGGAATTTTTCTGTGAACTGTTTCGAGTTAGTTACAGCACAATATTCGGTGGAATAATTAAAATAATGAATATCATGATGTGTATAAATGTTTTTGGTACTTATGAGAATATGAAAAATTATTTAGAATATAGTCAGCTGATTCTTTTATAATATACTGCATTTGTAATGCACTGTATAGTATAAAAAAAACTATAATGAATAGAAGACGATTCAAACATTTCGAGTAATTAAGACGAAACTGATTATATTCATTGTTATCTACACAAACATTTTCATATGAACCGGATGGAATACACAATGCTAGCCAACCACTAATAAGTGATTTAATAATTTTTTTTAGTAAATGCAATTATATAAAGAATTATTTAGAACATTCTAAGAGCTACAATCGTAAGATATAATTGCATAAATGTAGAAGGTAAAATATTTATACTGGGTGGAAATTATAAAACGTTACAGACGAATATCTCCAATAATATTGATTATACGCAAAAATGTTTCAGATGAATGTTGTTCAGTACCGAATGAGACATCATGTGAGTCAACCTTCTTTTTTTAAATGGAATGATATGTTTTTTTATCCACCATCAAATCGAGCGTTTTAAGGGAAGTTCGGTTATGTACGACTCAAGGTCATTCAAGGTCAAACTTGTAGGGAAGTGTAGAAAAGGTGTCATCGTTTCATTTGCACTTCAGTTTAGTATGTGTCTAAATTTATTACTAGTAAAAGAAGAACTGACTATCTTACAGAAGAGCACAGTAATGGATAAATACGTTTGTTTTCATTTCATTGATAATGACCTTGAGGTTGTCCTGAGTACTGCTGATATTGAATACATGTTATTGTTTTGGTGTGAAAGTTCGAAGACGCGAACTAAAGTACAAATAAAACGATCACACCTTTTCTGTATTTCTCTGCAAGTTTGACTTTGAATGACCTTGAGTCATAGGTAATTGAAGTCATCTTAAAACGCACTATTCGATGGTGATTAAAAAAACATATCATTCCATTAAAAAAGAGGATAGTTGACCTTCACCTCACCTTGGAGCGTCCACAAGGAAAAATAATAGTCCCACCACATGATTTTGCGTATAATCAATATTTTTGGAGATATTCGTCTGTAACGCTTTAGAATTTCCACAATGTATGAACAGGATAGAATAAACGATTTTAGCGTAGCAAATAGGAATGAACGAATTGTATGAGCAAAATATTGGGTTGTTCGGAAAGTAATTTCATTTTTCCAAGGGAAAATGAAAAACGATTTTTCACTATTTATTTATGAATTCGGTAATGTAGTGACCACTTTATTGAATCTTTCTGGCAATTTGGTTGTGTTCGTAGAATACCTGTGTTTTATTAGCAGAACAAATAGTCATATTATTGTACTTTTGACGCGTTCATTTAAAATGATATTTACACAGCTTAAAAAGTATAGAAGAGGACGAAATAAATGGTAATCCGATGGCACATCCTCTCTGTGAACAGCACACAACTTTTTCCTTGCTTGCACTGCATTTTCACCCTTGCGGTAATAAAACAGCAAAATGTGACGGATATGCTCACCTTGATTTTCCATATTTGATGCGGTGACAAAAAAAATTGCTTGAAAGATTATAAAGTTCTATAAGGCACGAAATGACGTCTGAAATGTCAGTTCTGAAAATATACAATGATTTTGCGACTTAGAATAATGTTAAGTAATAATAAATGGAAGCAATACCATCTCTACACGAAACACAAAATTACTTTCCGAACAACCCAATACTTTGAACGAATGCAATTATACGAGGTGGGATATTGTCGGGATAATGATGGGAACGATACTGTGGGAGATTAAGTGGAACACCTAGTATAGCATAGGAAACCGTTCAATTCACGAAAAGATTGGCTTAATAATCTGTAGCAGAGAGGGACACGGAAACACAGAGGAACACGCAATGGTTCGTGATCCTATAAAGATGCCATGCATCGGCAATCGCTGGATGAGTGGCCCCTTCCGGTCGCCCACCAACTGTTCCACCAGCAGTCTACATTAACTAGCTGTGTCGCGGCCGTCAGTTTAGACGATGATTTAGTGGATGCATTGATTGGGTCGATCAGAGGCCATATCATCTCGTTTAAGGCCTTCCATCATCGGTACCACTATTTATAGACCGTACACGATCACCACGATCGAATCAATTTTTCTGTCCGTGGCTGTCTTCTTCCACGGTGCCGCGTGCACGCGCGCTTGTATCGTTCGCCTAAACGCTATCGAGCCGATTGAAAGATTGCACGAACGCTCCAATCTTTCCTCTTCCATCACTCCTACGTCACAACGCCCCAATCTTCAATTCAATATATTTATTCCACCAAACGCTACAGTAACTTTCAATGACTTCATGATTCAGACACGTTCAATGATTTTTTTCAGATTCGAATGATATTAACACGTTGACTGCCAGACGTATTTTCCATGGTTTGCCCAAGGCGTCAACGTGAATTTTTCATTAGAGGATGCATATTATGTTGAAATATTATTTGCAGCAAATACAACAAATGGTTTAAGGAGATAAGAGAAGAGAAAGTACCGGAATACTTAACAAAGGGCTGGAAGGAAGAAAAATGGAGGAGAGCGGCAAGGTTCAGACTAGGAAACGAGATGAAAGGAGGGAGATACTGGGAGAAAGAGGAGAAGAAGAAATGCAGGTTATGCGGAGTGGGGATGGAGGAATGGGAACATGTTTTGGGGTATTGTAGAGAGTGGAAGGAAGAGGAAGGAAGTATGTATGAGAGGATAACAGAAATATTAGCAGGGGACTGGAGGGGAGAAAGATGGTTAAACAATTTAGAGGAAGAAAGAGATAGAAAAGGGTAGAAGAGGAAGAGTGGGAGAGTAAGGAGGGGAGAAAGAAAGTGGATGAATGTGAGGAGAAAAGATAGATGTAAGTAAAAAATAAAACAATGTAATGGGACGGAAGTCCGTGTAACCCGAAAGGGATCACTAAATAAATACATACATACATACATTTGCAGCAAATAAAGTGAATTATAAAATCATGCTTGTAACATTTTTCGTGCATTAATTTCTTCAGACCATTATAGTAACAATGGTATTATTGAAAAATTGATCAGTATCCATATTTACTCTAATTATGTACTTTTATTATTTGCTGCGTCGCCGGTGGCCCCCACGGCGCTGTAGCCAAGTCGAGTGCCGGTCACCTGTGACCCCCACGGCAGTCAACGTGTTAACACTAAACCTACCACAGTCAAATGACCGGTTCCCTATTTCACAATTATTGCAATTATAAAAAAGCTTTCATAGGAAATGATTCAACTGTCTTCTTTGTTTAAACACAGATTATAACGAAAACCGTAACAAGTTAAAGTAAATTCAATCTTTTCACTTCTACAGAGCATTTTACTTTTATATGTTTTGTGCTTGGTAGGTTTAGTGTTAATTTCTAATACTGGATTTGTAATACTGAATTCAATATTTTCAGGGTTTTTGATTTCGTTGTAAATTTAGCTTTCTGCAATACATTTTATACCGTCGTAATTTTTGCTTTTTATAACAACTCTAATGTAATACTTTTAGCTTTTGTTAAACCATGTTCTACGTCCCCAAATATGATCCCACTGTATTAAATTTTGATCTGGAATTTTTTACATTGTAAAGCTTTGTGACGACCGAGAAATTATTCATCTGTCGAGGAGGAACGGTATTATACAAATGAAATGAGACTCGTGGGTTAAAAATCGGTCGACAGCCTAATACGTAAGTAACGCGGAGCAATATTCCGCACGCATCGCAATAAAGTATAGGTATTTCTCGGATTTACCACGTGTGCAGGAACAATCGCGAGTACAAAGACAGCAACAACGGCGGCAAATCAACCGGCGAAGCAGCTAAATTAAATCTCCTCGTCTGGAATGCAGGATCATAGGGCCACTTCCACGGTAATTAATTAGTCTATATCGCGAAAACCGATGGCGAAACCTTTCGAAATCGTCGGCGAGGAGAAAAATTCAAACGATGTTCTTTCTTTCTCTCTCTCCCTCTCTCTTTGCGGCGAATGATTGAAGTGATCTAGGGTGGTCGAAGAAGGGTGTGCGGGGTAGTGGTGAACGAAAAAGGGTCGCAGGGCAATTTAATTAGCGGAAAAACAAAGGAGCCTATCGGTATCGGCGACGCGACGTGTTCCCATCGAATCGCTGGTATATGTCGACACACTGTATATAAATCTGCCGTCTCACCCCCTGATGTTACCCCCATCATACTCAAACGTCGCTTCAATATTTCCAAATAATCGCGGTGATGATTTTTTTTTCCCCGATGAAACAAAGCGTTCTTCGCCCTCCATATTTCTTCCTTCCATATTTTAATCAATATGCTGGAACGAACGACTTTGCTCCCCTATCGACGCTCGTTCCAATAAAAATTAATATCGCGATCAGTCATTCACGGGCTCCAGTCGATCGAGGAGTTTATCGTTTCGATATTAATCGAGCCGTCGATTTATTGCGAAAACTCTGCGAAAAGGGAAATTCGCGCATTCACGTCCCATGTTTCCCTGAAAAATTTAAACGACTCGAGGGAAATTTAAATTAAAAGAGATCGTGTAAGAACGATTAGATTAGTGAAGCACGCTGTCATCGGAACAGTTGTGATTGGAATACAGTTTAATGCAGTTTGATGCTTTATTATAATTAAATAATGTTAGATGGTAAAAATTTCTTTCTGTTCTCAAGCATGTTGCTAATTGTTGCATTTTGATGGTCCTTCTATTTGTATTGATATTTAATAGTCGCTTTAAAATTCTCTATTTCGTATGATCAGAATATTGTACGAAATATTGCATTGAACGAAAATTGTTCACATTAATATACATTTATTAGAGAATTATTGATGAGTCCAACGAAGACGTAATTTCTTCTGAATTTTCTGCCTCGTTTAAATAAAGAATTTATCACTTGCGATCCAATTTAAGGAGGAATTTTTCTGTGAACGTAGGAAAGTTAACAAATTAGAGATTATAAAACGAGTGAAGAGTGCACACCCAAACAAATTCCAAGGCGATTGACGATTTACACGGATTGCAATAAATTGAAATGAAGTATTGGGCGACCGGAGGATAGTGAGAGGAAGAGTACTTTCACTGGCAGATCCCAGAATCGTAAGAAAGGAGCCTGGAAGATGGCAATGTTGAACGGAGAACAGTCAACCATAGTCCCGGTGAATTGGCCGCGACTGCATGTCTTAAGGTGATTGGGAGTTATGAGTCCTAAACCGTGCTTCTGGGTGTTGGAAGGACTTCACACGGGTCAGATACCAGCTCGTAAAATGTTATGAGAATTAATGTCGGCCTCCGGTATCCGTCGGCGTGGTGTCTTCGCTTCCACCGTGGTTGTCCACCCTCCTTGTACGAGCCGTTTTCACGGCGACGCTGGCGACATCACCTTGGCGCAAACGTCCCTTTTGGTATAGCCAATTTCGTCGTTCCGGTGACCACAACTTTTCTGGCTAATGGAAAAGTCGATACCCGATTGCTCGACACCGTGGGCATTAAGCCATCCACGCCCTATCGCCGGCTGGGATCCTTTTAGGCGCCCTTCGGTCGAAGCCTCTTTCGGATTTTACGATTGCTCATCTCGCCAAAGTCAGTCGATACCGGCCGCTTCGATTCCGTTTCAATTACCAAGGACAGCCACAAACACACCACAACACCTACATTCTTTCAGCGATACAATGGTCGAGCGAATGATTCCCCAAATCTGGGAATTTTTGGGCGTTTGTTGTATATAGAAGCATTTGGGAAATTATGGAATTTAACACTTAACCTACCAAGCACAACTTGTATAAAAGTGAAATGCCCTATAGAAGTGAAAAGAATGAATTTACTTTAACTTTTTACAGTTTTTCATTATAAGCTGTGTTTAAATAAAGAAGCCAGTTGAATCATTTCCTATGAAAGCGATTTATAATTACAATAATTGTGAAATGGAGAAACGGACATTTGACCGTGGTAGGTTTAGTATTAATTGGTATCATATGTTGATCATAGAACATCTCTTAAATCTACAATCTTTCAGTTTCTTCAAATAAAAATTTTCTAATTGGCGGATAAACGAAAATAGTGTTGCAGAAAATGGCAAATCACTACTAGATATCCGTACGATTTTAAATATTCTGTCTTGACAAAAATACACGATGTACTCCAAATAGTACTAAACATGTCTACAAAATATCAGTGCGAAATCAACTTCCGATTTCTTTAACAATAATCCCTTGACCAGAACGTCCTTTCAGCTTTACAATTTTTCATTTCATTCATACAACAATTTCCCGACTCACCTGGTGATAAAATGAAAGATAGGAACAGCGATATCGGTAGGTGCAGAAAATGGCAAACCACTCCTTATCGCGCAGATGTCCGATCAGCGTCGAAGCTTTATTTGAAAAATTCCAGCTCGTACGATTTTAAATATTCCGTCTTGACAAAAATACACGATGCACTCCAAATAGTACTAAACATGTCTACGAAATATCAGTGCGAAATCAACTTCCGATTTCTTTAACAATAATCTCAAAAAGTGCCATTAAAATGGCACTCTTGACCAGAGCGTCCTCTCAGCTCTATAATTTTTCATTTCATTCATACAACAATTTCCCGACTCACCTGGTGATAAAATGAGAGATAGGAACAGCGATATCGGTACGTGCAGAAAATGGCAAACCACCGTTCATCTCCCGATAACCGATCGTCGAAGGGTCGTCGCGATCCTAACTATCGTCTGAACGGGATGAGTCGCCATTTGCCGGCGACTGTGGAATATGGCGTCTCTGGAATCACGAAATTCCCGACACCGCGGTTAAACCGTTCGCGTCGTCCTCGCCCGGAGGAAGAAAGGAGAAAGAGAAACTGGCAGAGGCGAGAGATATCGACCTCATTATCGGGACGTATCACCGGCAATGAAACGTAAGTCGCCAAACGCGCAGCGGATCCCGATGAAAAGACAGCCTCACGGTAGACTGGGTGTTCATTACGGGCTTGGCTGCTATAGGAATCCATTAATGCGTGAGACGTTGCTCGCGATGAAACCGAGCATAATGCGGCAGCACCTCGTATCTGCTAGCGGCCGGCACGAACACTGCTCTGCTGTGGGAGGATGAGGACTAGCAGCAAGAGGTGGTGGAGGAGGAGGAGGAGGTTGGTAGGAAAGAGGGTTCGGTAGAACGTGCCTCGTTAAGAGAAACACAGGACACAGGGTGTAAGGGTGGCCCCGAGGCAGGGGGTGTTCGTCGTCGTTAAACCGTACCGGGAATATCGCCGTTCAATTTTGTTCCTCGCTCTTCAGGAGGAAAAAAAGGGAAAAGGAGAGTGAGAGAGAATAGGAGAAAGAGAGACAGAGAGAGAGAAGGAAATGCTGGCAACGGTTGGCGTATCGGCCGACCGGAGTTCTTTTTGATCTCGCTAAAGAATTCATTAAGTTTTGCGGCCGCGGTTACGTATTAATACGCGGGGGTGGAAAATACGCGGCGCGTTTTATGCTCGCTCAAGCACAAGCCCGGCCCTGTGCAGGAGAGGCAGGTGAATCTCTCGCTTTTTTCTTCTCTCTCTCTCTCTCTCTCTCTCTCTCTCTCTCTCTCTCTCTCTCTCTAGAGCGCGCGCGCGCGCTTTCTCTCCTGACTCCCTTTGTCTGCTGCTTTTTCCTTTGTCGCGCTGTTGCGCGATTGTCTATTGATGGCTCTTTGATATCCGCGGGTTTCTCACTTTATTTAAGTGCGCGGAGCGGCGCGAGACCGATGCGAGCCGCGAATCTCTCGCCCGTGTGCCAGTATGCCCGCACACGCGACAGTTTTACTCTTTGCGACGCTCCTTGCGCGGCTACCGAACGATAACCGAGAACTTGGATCCACTAAGGTGCCACTGACACCTGCACCCTTTCCTGGAATTTTGGAAACAGGGCCCGGAAAAATGTGCTTGATCTTTGTGCAAAATAAATATTCTACGAAACAGGAGCCAAAGAGAAATTTCGGTAATTATTTACAAGTTCCTCCTCCTCACCGATTTGGATGACCTTGAAATATGTTGTCAAGGTCATCATTCTGAACAACTTTTCACTATACATGTTAACGCTGCTCGGTTTTTGTTTTCGAGATATTCGCAAAAAACTATTGCTAATACTGTATTGATTTTCTGTATTAATTTTCTTTCTTGGATTTTCGTATATCAACATGGGCGATCGTTCAACGGCGTTCGTAACATGTTCTGCTTCTTACAAATGTAATGTTGACGACCGGACCTCTTCGCCCCTTCCATGACCTAACCACAACTCATTCTATTCACATGATTTTTCCATTAGTAGATCAAATTCTGGATGACAGCTACAATGCAAAGATTATGCGAATAGAATGAGTTGTGGTTAGGTCCTGAAGGGGGCAGAGCGGGTCGGCAGTTAGGCAATTGAAAACTCACTTCATATACAGTGGCCCACAAAAGTGTTCGTACGCCCTTTAAATTGGAATAACTTTCTTAAAATTTGACCAAACAACTTCACTTTTTTTGTGCAATCAGAAGCATTGATTTACTTTTAAAACGTGCGAAAAAGATTTGGAAGAAATTGCAATTAGTAGGAATTATATGAAAAAATAAAAATGGCACCTTTTAAAACTATTATTTCAGCCCGTAATGAAAATTCAAAATTAGCGGTTTGCAGATCTATGTTATTTACTTGTATGCTGAAAATTTCATCGAAATCAGTTAACAAACAAACAGAAAGTGGTGATAATCGCAGTTTTTCACGACTTTTGGTCAGTTTCTGCTTAAAATCCATAGTTTCTTACATCTTTCGATGCGCGTCGTTTTTTTCTGCGTCAACCGATTCCGATGAAATTTTCACAATATGTATAAATAACATAGATCTACAAAAGGCATATTTTAAATTTTCATTATGGGCTAAAATAAAGAACTTTTAAAAAGTACCATTTTTATTTCTGCATCTAATTCCTACTAATTGCAATATTTTCAAAATCTTTTTTGGAGGTGATTTACTAAACCAATGCTTCTAATTGCTCAGAAAAAGTCAAGTGGGTTGGGCAAATTTTAAGAAAGTTATTCCGATTTCAAGAGCGTGCGAACACTTTTGCGGGCCACTGTATGTATGACCAGAGTAAGACCCTTTTTTCCCTCTCATCTTCGCAGCGTGTTTACAAAAAGAAAAGTAAACAAACGCTTACGTTGCCACGGAACGTGCAAGAATACGGAAAATTCAATACATTATTAGCAATAGTTTTTTGCGAATATCTCGAAAACTAAAGCCGACCTTGAACATATTCCAAGGTCATCAAAATCGGTGAGGAGGACCAACTTGTAAATAATTACCGAAATTACATTCTTCTATTAATAATATTAATCAGTTCAAACTAATCGATTGATATTTTGAAATTCTCTTAAACTGTCCACTGCATGAAATTGCAGATGCACAATTTTCGTAATAAATGCATACAATCCGCAATCTAATAATTACCAATGTTTTAATGTTACGCGTGCAGGAAGGGCGCAAAAGATGCGGTGGTTTCGATGTCGCGTGATTCTTAAAAAACTTGAAATATCGAGTTTTCTCGGTGGATGATGGCCAGCGGTGGAAGGTGGCCCGGAAAATGCTAGCCGGACGATAGAGATCGGATATAGGGCGGGGAAGTTTAGGTTGCCTCGCGCTGCTGGAGTGCATTTGGCCATCAAATAACATCGGCAGCGCCTATAACCGGCTTACGTCCCGACATAAAGTCGGCTTGGGCTTCTCTTACTTCCACGGTCTTTCCTCGCCATCTCGAACCACTAACTCGTGATCAGACCGCCCCGGCCACGGCCGAACTACCGTCGTATCAGGAGTTGCGGCTCTTGGGGGGCTTAAGCTCGCGATATCAGTTGATTGGGTCTGGAAAAGTATCGCCGGAGAGGAGATTCGGTTTCTGCGCCGGCCTCGCAGCTCCGTTTCGCCGAGTAAATTGTCTCGTTCGGGTTCAAAACTGGAAGAAAATTCGATAAATTAACTGAAATTAAGGCTGGTCACCTTTTATCGCCATTCTCTTTAACTTCGGTCCAATGTTTCTCTTGTAGATTAGACCTAAAAATATTTGCATTTTATTGGAAAAAATATAGCAACTGATGAAATTAAGGTTACGTTGATATAACAAACTTTATTATAAATTACATAGGAAACGAAGTGTACTTTCCGTAAATGATGCGATACAACGAAATGTAACGAACGAATTAAGAAATGCCGATCGGGAGAACGGCTCGCTCGCCCCGAGTGACAAAAAATATTATATAAATGTTATTTCTTTCGATCGAAATGAATTATATTGATGAAACTGATTTCGGCGTAAAGGTTCGATCTTATTGAAATTCAGCAAATTTGCAATATTATTATCCCAACGTTTCGATCCGTATGCGGATCATTCTCAAGAGATTTTATGCGTCTGAAAAATTATATAATTATAATGTAAATGAATCGGAATTTAACATTCAGTCACAGTCGTGTAGAAAACCAAAAAATGGAATAGAAAATGAAAAGCAGACTTACTTGCTGTGCACTAGTTACAATAAAAGAAGAACAAACAAATCTTCTTTTATTGTAACTAGTGCACAGCAAGTAAGTCTGCTTTTCATTTTCTATTCCATTTTTTGGTTTTCTACACGACTGTGACTGAATGTTAAATTCCGATTTATTTACATTATAATTATGTAATTTTTCAGACGCATAAAATCTCTTGAGAATGATCCGCATACGGATCGAAACGTTGGGATAATAATAAAATTGCAAATTTGCTGAATTTCAATAAGGTCGAACCTTTGCGCCGAAATCAGTTTCATTAATAAAAAATATTATGGTGGCACAACTTGAGCTTGCCCACAAGCGCCAATTTCAACGGCAACAATAAATGTGTTCTATTGGCTTCACTGATTTCAAACTGGGAAAATGGAAAATGCAAAAATAGGGGATAGAACAACCCCAAAAATCGAATCATTATTAATTAGAGCAAAAGATTGCTGTAGAAAGAGAAATAAGAATTATTTTATCACTCACCATATTGCTATGACAGTAAAACATAATTGCTCCTGGAATTGCCACTCTCATTTTGCTATTAAAAAAATAAATATTTGTAAAATAATCACTGGAAGGTGTACGTACAAGGCCTCGAGGGATAAGTATGTGTTTAACTCTGTTTGAAACATTTAGTAACTCAGTCCACAAGTTAACAAGTGTCCGTTCGTTGAATTTGATGGTTGGAAACGCGAGAGGTGCGGTGAATTTTTTGGATTAATCAATAATTCAATGGAATTTAATATCCGCGGTGAGTCGCATAAGTGATTACGAGTTCCATCTATCGGACGATCGACCCTTTCGACCAGTTAACAAAAATACGATTCGCCAGAAGGCGTCCCAGAGGTTAATGCACCAGTTCTGGACACCTGGTTCAGCCTCTAGTTTCCCGTCTCTCTCTCTGGTTCTCTATCTCTCTCTATCTCTCTATCTCATCCCCTGATATTTCCAATTAAACTTTCCGTGGTGTTCGGCCAACGATACTTTTCCGGATTACCAAAGATACGGCATCGCTTGCGGCTACCTTGCGGGTGATACGCGTTCGAGGAAGGGACCAATAACTTGCCAATATCGGCATTACTGGCGCACTGAGCGCAATATAAGCGTTTATGACCCAGTGCGCGCCCATTCGAACCCCTGACCATGCGACAACCTGTTCAATCCGCCGCTTTTCCGACAGTGGTTCTCAGTCTACTCTCCCAAACCATTCTATCCACTGGATAGCGTGAAATTCGTTTCAATAATCAAAACATCAATTTAAATTCCTCACAATATTAATTGCAATTTCCAACCCTTTTAATCGTCTTTAAAATTACTTGAATATTACTATGCGACTCACTACTGAAACCCATGCCTTTTGTTATGTACATTGAAAAATATTGTCAATTGTTAACTGGACGGTGTATTTAATTTAGAAGGTGTTCATTAATGTCTGTGAACCACCCCCTTAGCAATATTCAATGTTTTTTTTAATATAATTACACCAGCTTTTAAAATAGCCTAAAACATTTTATAGAGAATGATTTAAAACATTAAATATTTTCTCGAGCTTCTAAAAATATTGTTTCTATTTCATCTTCTTATATGTATCTTCATTTGTACTTTGTACATACAAGCCAATTTATAAAGATGAAATTTTGGAAGCCTCTCGTCTGATTTATTAATAAATCGTAAATCCTAATTGTAAAGAAATGAAGAATTTACGTCCATCTTTGGTGGACTAGTTTTACTGTAATTTTGGAACACTAGTGAACAGAAAATCAGCTCTTAAATTGTGATGTATCTTGAAGTGCATTTCTGAAGAAGGCAAATCAAATGTAATTATTTGAACTGAATTATATTAATTGATGATCGAGAAGAAAATTAAAGTGTACGGTGAAGCGGAAAAATTTCTAATAAAGATAGGACGTCGAATGAGAGCTACTGGCCAGAAGGTAGCCATAAGATAGAGAGGGAAAGAGGGGCGAAGCATCGGTAGCCAATGCGAGTACAATACAAACGCTTCTGTCCCGTTCCATCGACATCCCCGTCGGTTGTCGTCGACGATAGGTAGCTTTCTATCCCGTTGCTCTTTCGTTGTGTGGGTGTGGTTCATCGCTGTGACCCGGGACACTTAATGTTTCTCTATCTATAGTGGTCAGGACGAGAGACAGTCTGGTATATTGTTATATACGACATTGTGAAGAGCCTCGGGGCAACGAAAGGACGAAGAGTTGGAGCCACGAGAGATATCGCCGACCACCAATTACAGGCGACCAAGAGTTATTGAAAAGATCTCCCCATGGGAGAAACCCCGTAGAATCGCGCTTTCGTACAGCTAATGAACACTGATTACAGTTCGGCGGACCCTGGCTCGTCGATGATTTGTGGCCGGTTCGTGATCCGCGTCCACCTGAATTCGCTACCGTTCTCCTCCGAGACACTGTCTATATTGCGAACACTGCTCGATTGCTATTTACACTGAAAGAAATCTGTATCGATTAGATCAAGCCCTAGAAACTCCTAGGAAAAATGATGTAGTAATCTACCGTGAATTATATTCGGTCAGAGGCGACACAAGCTATAAAACGTTACATAAATTGACATTTTAGAACTTAAATATTGTTCAGATGATTATTAGATTACAATTTTACGGAGAAATTCATTTTTTGGATCCTGAGCACCACTCGGAGATCCATTAGAACGTTACAATAGTAACGCTATAGAACGTTACATAAATTGAAATTTTAGAACTTAAATATTGTTCAGATGATTATTATGATATTAAAATAGCAGAATAAAGAACCCCGCACTAATCATATGGAAAATCTATCCCGGTAAAAACAGTTGGATTTTTCATATGTTGTAGCTTATGATCTACTGAACAAAAGATGTACTGGGCACAAAGCTCAATAATGGACAGTTATCGAGTTATGATCAGTCAAACATGACTTTGGCTGCCGAATACTCAAATCTCGGGAAGCACATTTACTTTACACGCTTGCCGCACCCCCACTCCTTCGATTTTCAAGTTGCGCGACCTGAATGAAGTTGGCAACATACTAGCGGTATTGCTGCCGAATGCTTTTACTTTCTAGCATTGCTACGTCCGATATTTATATTATTGATTCAGTGTATTCCATACATTTTGGTCTCCATACTGTTTGGTAATACATAATAAAATTATTTTTTTATTAATCCACATACGAACACACAGACAGCAGAGAGGGTTTGGAGTCAAAAAATACTACGGGAGTGACGAACCGTGGGATCCTTATCTCTGCTCTGACACGCAAAGATTTTTGTGAAAGATTTCTGTTCACAGACCTTCTCAAGGTCATTCAAAATTCAAAAATAATGACACCGCCTAACAGATTTTGTGAAACCCTACTATTTTTATTTCAAACATTTTTCCAGAAAATATATGATATTTTTAAAATATCATAAAATATACAACTATTACTTCTTTTGTTCAGTAGGTCATAAGCTACAACATATGAAAAATCCAACTAATTTTACCGGGATAGATTTTCCATGTAATTAGAGCGGGGTTCTTTACATTTCACATTTTGCCGTTTAAATATTGTTCAGAAGAATACTACATTACAATTTTACGAGATATTAATTTTTTGGAACATGGGTACCTTGAGATTAAAGTCGATCAAATGTAATACAGACTGCAAACTTTACATAAATTCACATTCAATGAATTTAGAGACTGTTCAAGAAAACGTTACAAATGTAAGGGAGTGAACTGGTTCGGAGACTACAAAATTCTGTCTCCGCTTTTAGTCTCTGCCAGCCTCATCTTCTTCAGAATCTTCCTGCTATCGTTCTGCTTAAACTGCTTTAGAGACACATTTGCAAGCCCCTCTTTATCAATTTTCGTTCTCAAACCTCGATCGTCCTTAATCAGCTCTTACAAGACCCCTATAACGTCTCGTCGTACCCAAAGCTTGGTTCCTGTCTTTATATCTCTTCATTAGCTGTTCGAATTTGTTATACGAACAAACATCCAACTTGTTAAAGCATCAGTCACTATTTAAACATATACTAAATGCCCGAAATGAATTCTTCTATAAATTTGAGCAGTCATTTTTCCATGAACAAATTTTCCAATCACAATCTATTGGTCGCCATCGCGTTTCAATAAAAAAATACGTTCTTCCAACTTTCTGAAATAAATTTTACTGAAATAAATTATTCAAGCGTCTACAGGGCTGTTTTCACAGATAATCTAAATCCCTACAGACTTCTAGAAGCAAGAGCAGTCACCCAGAATCAGGGACTTAAACGGTTCTGGAAATAACTGTTTCAAACTGTTATATATCGGTTCTGATCGAAACAGTTATGAAGAACCGAAATGATGTTATAACTGTTACGAGAATATCGGTTCTGGCTTATATCGGTTACGGTTACGGTTCTCGACAACCGATATTATTTCGGTTCTAAAACAGTTATTTTTCGGTTCTGGATATCGGTTCTGGGTTTCAGTTCCAGTTTCGGTTCTATTATAAAAATTTATTTATTCAAAAATTGTTTAAATTATAAATAACAATAAATAACTACTTAAATAATAAATATAGAAGGCCGAAAACAATACAGAATAGAATACAGAATGATAGAAGACAGAACCGAAACTGGAACCGAAGCCCAAAACCGATATCCAGAACCGAAAAATAACTGTTTTAGAACCGAAATCATATCGGTTCTCGAGAACCGTAACCGTAACCGATATAAGACAGAACCGATATTTTCGTAACAGTTATAACATCATTTCGGTTCTTCATAACTGTTTCGAGAACCAGAACCGATATCATAACAGTTTCAATCCCTGCCCAGAATGCTTGGATTCCCGGATTAAAAATCTCTAATGTTCTAATCAACAATTTCTACAGCTCCTACGCCTCTCTATGAAAACATAATAGATAGTCTTATTACAGTCGTGGTGATCAAGCAATCTTCTACACCAGGATGTTCTGATCGCATCAGTCATCGTTCAGAGCAGAACCATCTCGCAGCGTCTCGCAACATCAGCAGCCAGCGACACATAAAAAGCAGTGTCAGGGCCGTCTAGCGAGTCCACGCCAATGGGACATTAATTATTCCCTTTAGATTACAGGCATCCGTAAAATTTCCACCCCAACAGGGTCGCCGCCATCAATTTCGCCCGCGCAATATCACCTCCTCCCGGGGAATCTCCCGAAAAGACTCGTTCGTCTCATCGAATGGTAATGTCTCCTTTTACGATCATCATATTTATAAATGTAGCCGGGACAGGGCTGTTCCATAATCCCGGGGCGAAAAGGAGCCCGTTAATTGGGAATACTGATGGTGTCCCATGGAACCTTGCTCTACGGGTATTACCTACCTCAGATCGATTCCTCTCCTCTCTTCGAGGATCGAAGAGGAGAAGAGCAAGCAGAATCTCTCTCGTCCCCCCCTTTTTCGTCTATCTTAGCGCCTCTCGTCTCATCTTCCCCGGGACGCCCACGCGAGATCACGGTGCCAGATAAGACCCGTGGGACGCTGTCAAAGGGAGCTTATATTTATGAGACTTTCGGCAAACAAATGGATAAATCTAATATCTCGGAAGCAGAACGCCGAAGCTCCTTGAGGAGCCCCGGTGTGTCTTCCCGCGGATTCAGGCCACTACTACGCGCCGCAGGGAAGTCACAAGGCTTTAAGATTGATAATCTTCGGATATCCTCTTCAGGATGTCTCACGGGAGATGAACAGCCGATAGATCCGCGTCGTGGAATCGCAGATACGCGTGTATCGACGTCTTTGGGGCTTAAAGGATCTGCAAACAGTCGCTGGACTATGGTCACCCAAGTCCTTAATTGCTCTACTTTTCTTTCTTTGATGTATCCCACTGTATTATAAACAATTCTAGTGGCTCAGCGTCGCTTGATTTTGATAAAATAAAAGTGCAGAAAAATTGTGTTATCTTTGTTGGTGTTTAGCTATGTTTCATTTTAAATTGTCTCAGCTAGCCTCATTCAGCTGGAGATTTCTGCAATTGTAGGATCTTTAATATCTTTTTTTTATGGGCGTATAAAAAGAAGATAGTAGATTTTACTACATACTGTAGTTTACATATTTCTTCAGGATTTGATACATTTGTAGATAGTGGATCTTTAAGCAAAGTAAACATTTTCTAAGTCTTCTCTGAGAAACTGTACGTTTCCTCTTTTAGTAGTTTTATCAAGTCGAAAATCAGGTAACATTTAATTTTTCTGATGTCTTCGCAGTCCTATATTTGACCAATTCATTTGTACCGTAAATTTCATGAAATCCTGAGTCTATACATTACAAATAAATAAATGTGCAATTTCTTATAGACATGCGAAGGCTCCTTAACCTCTTGCACTATAACAGGGAGTTCCAACGTATTCCCCTATATTTGACCAATTAATTTTTCCCATAAAATTCACGAAATCCTGAGTCCATACATTACAAATAAATAAATGTGCAATTTCTTATAGACATACGAAGGCTCCTTAACCTCTTGCACTATAACAGGGAGTTCCAACGTATTCCCCTATATTTGACCAATTAATTTTTCCCATAAAATTCACGAAATCCTGAGTCCATACATTACAGAATAAATAAATGTGCAATTTCTTATAGACATTCGAAGGTTCCTTAACCTCTTGCACTATAACAGGGAGTTCCAACGTATTCCCCTCCGAGATCTGCAAGGTCCCCGCCATCGAACCTCTCCCCACTACTACGTACAGCCGTAGAGAAAGTGAGTGCTGCGCGCGCCGCGCGGCTCTCATGGTGGGAGCTTCCAAGTCCAAGAGTGCGGGAAGAATCTAAGCGGCGAAGGTGCCTCGAGTAGTTTCAGAGCTACTGGTTAGAACTCCCTGCACTATAATATCGAGTTAGATTCGTGGTGCAGATTTCGACCAAAATCTACTAAACACGTATTTTATTAATTTCCTATAAACCAAAATAAAATTGTATTTTGCTTTATCCATTGGAAAACAAGTAGACATACAATAAGTATAAAATTTATTTCCTACTTGAAAATTATGAACGTTACAAAAGTTATAATCAATGTAACCGTGAAATAAATTGTAGTGCAATGGCTGAGAGACATTTGCACAAAACGATGACTTAAAACAGTTATTAACGTCCATAAATGTAATGCGCAATAATAAAGAATACAATGTATAAAATCTCTTAATTGAATTTGTTGGAATAAGATTTTAAAATGGATTGAAAAGCCAGGTATCGATCGTATCGTGGTGGCCGTAGCGTTTCCGTCACGATAGATACATCAGTTTTGATCTACGGCGTGCAGCTCGCAATACGGTGGCTCGTAAAAGCTTCAAAGAAAACGGAAAGGGAAAAAAGACATACTCTCCAGCAAGGCATGGCTACGTATTCCGAGGTTCAGGCCCAGGGATCGTATATTAGACGGGTTGCCTGTGTATGAAAAATAACAGCCGTTGCCTCGCTCCCTTATATCGGGCGTTAATGCTCCCGCGGCGGATTGATGTTCCACGTTTATGGGTTATTTATTTAATACTGACAAATTTCGCTCGGCACTCTCGCCATCGGGACTCGTTCGCCGCCGTCAGGCCACTTCTTTTATAGCGCCTTTAATGGCGCTCGAGAACGATACGGTGCCGCGGCTGTCCGTGATTCCTGAAGGCCCCGCTGTGTAATGGCTACCACTGCCACGATTCTTTTGCTCCGAAACGCTGGTTCTAATAATCGGATCATGAATTTCATCTCTGATTCCCTGCCCCCTCCCTATACATATTTTCCTCTGTTTACCAAAATATTATGGGAATATTTTATGGGCTGGCAGGGATTTTAACGATTCTCGGTATTAAGTGACCCAGGGGCAAAAAATCCGACAGAGTGCTGTACAGCGGGTTACTTTATTTTAAAAATGTTGCTGGCGCTCTGCAGTGTGTCAATCTTCGCGAATTCTAGCCTAAATGGTTGGTAATGTTCTTTTAATTTTGTTATCAGAGTACAGTACGAATTAAAGTATCAGAAGCATATTGTACTATAGGCAATGAATAAATTAACCCAGGGATGGGCAATTTTGCTTGAATTGAGGCGAAACAGTCCACACCGTAGCGCCCTCTGGCCCCTTCCAGCAAGCGCGGTATAATGGAGCAAGGAAGACGACATCAGCGTACGCAACGAACGTGCGCGTTGCACGAAAGAGAGGTTGGTGGGAGAAGCAAGCGTTTGAGGAGCCCCAACCGTGCCCAGCCCTGAATTAACCCTTTGCACTCGAGTGGTGACTCTTACAATTAAAAATTGATCTACACTATCCAAAATATCTTTTACATTGTTAAATTTGTTTGTATTTAAGAAATTAAGAAATATTTAAATACTGTACGAGTAAATTGCATCAGTTTCATATGCATCAATTGAAAATAATCGAATAGAATAACAATATTGTAGGTCGAAAGAAATGTTTTATTTTCGAGCTGATATAGTTCCGAGTGCAAAGGGTTAATGCAAAAAAAAATTAGGTACATTTTGTTAAAATATAGTTTGGTCTATGTTAGGTCTGGTTAAAATAACTAATAATAATTAGTGGCTTTAAATCGCGTGTGGTTACATAAAATAATTTCTATTTATTAGTACATACGTCTCCATTTGTACAAACAATATCACTGAGTAATTAGAAATAATTATTTATCGAAGGAACGATTGAGGACATAAATCGAATTGAACATTACAAATATTTCACATACTATTGTTGCGAGATATTTGCCACGATATTTAATACTGATTTATAAGAGACTTGAAAAAACCTTGACTTGTTAGTAGAATAAATTACCGTCACACGCAGCACTTCGTTTTTGACAAAATGTAGTTTAATATATTCAGCAGGCGTGCTTCTGAACAGGCCTGGTCAACGTGTCTGTCCATTGTCGACTGTTTCTACTTGTAACAATGACTGACGAAAGTATACACTGAATTTCCTGCCCCCCGTTAATGTTACTATCCTTTTCCATGGCATATCTGTGCAATATAAATAGCGGCATACTTCTGTTAATATTTATCTGCATTGAAACAAATATGTACAATCTCGAATTTACATTTTTATGGAAAAAATCAGCTCTTCATTACTTTATCAAAACGTTGGCTAGAATGATTCGATAAATTCTATGTATAATGAATACACATCAAAGCGGACATCATTCATTGGAGTTTTTGACGAAAGTATCCAGAACCCTCTCGAAGTACTAGAATCATATTTTTATTACTGTTGTCAGAATTAATTTAGATTCGCAACAATTTTATTAGTACTGACAGGAACACTAGTATGTCTAGAAGCAGTACTATCAAAAGTAAATTAAACAAAAAATTGTTAAATGAATCTACAAACTGTTTGAAGCACTGTCAGTAAAGTAGTCAATAATTAAAAAATTCTACAGAGCCTCAAAGTCCCTATTTATTGAATTGCATCCAATGCAAATTGTTTTCGAAATAATAGAATCATAATTTTATTACTATTGTCATGATTAATTTAAATTCGTAGAAATTTTATTAGTACTGACAGAAACACTGGTATGTCTAGAAGCAGTACTGTCAAAAGTATATTAAACAAAAAAGTTTTAAATGAATTTACAAACTCTCTGAAGCACTCTCAGTAAAATACTCAATAATTAAAAAAATTCTACAGAGCCTCAAAGTCCCTATTTATTGAATTGCATCCAATGCAAATTGTTTTCGAAGTAATAGAATCATAATTTTAGTACTATTGTCATGCTTAATTCAAATTCGTAGAAATTATATTAGTACTGACAGAAACGCAAGTGTGTCTAGAAGCAGTACTGTCAAAAGTATATTAAACAAAAAAATTTTAAATGAATTTACAAACTCTCTGAAGCACTCTCAGTAAAATACTCAATAATTAAAAAAATTCTACAGAGCCTCAAAGTCCCTATTTATTGAATTGCATCCAATGCAAATTGTTTTCGAAGTAATAGAATCATAATTTTAGTACTATTGTCATGCTTAATTCAAATTCGTAGAAATTATATTAGTACTGACAGAAACGCATGTGTGTCTAGAAGCAGTACTGTCAAAAGTATATTAAACAAAAAAATTTTAAATGAATTTACAAACAGTCTGAAGCACTCTCAGTAAAATAGTCAGTAATTAAAAAAATTCTACAGAGTCTCAAAGTCCCTATTTAACGAATTGCATCCAAAGCAAATTGCAGTGAAAATACTCAGTAAAATTTCCTATTCCTCTCCAACAAATTGCCCAAAATTTGAAACACAATAGGATAAAATCGAAGATTCCTAAACAATTCCTAGAACAACTTCGCAAATTTCTACGCGAACATCACCGACTTTTGAGAACTTTGGTAACTGCCAGAATAAAAAATGACTTCGAGGAGAAAAAGCCTAATGATCGAACGGTTCGAAGAGGAAGCAGCGAGGTTCGTGGGAGTCGGTAAAAGACGGCTACGGTTTGGAAAGCCGCGGAATGGCGAAAAGGGAATAGCGTGTGTGCGATGAGGCTTGATACGGATCGGAGGAATAGCTTAGGAGCGGCGAAAACGAAAAGCGGAATCGCCGGCGTTGAACGCGTGCAGAAGGAGGACTTGGGTGGTAGGGGCTGTCGATACAAGGGGTCGATTGTGGGTTGAAAGGCACCGGCCCCTTCGCTAGTAGCCTAGTAGCGCACAGTGGCCGACTTGTGCTCTCGCAATACGATTCCGATGCCGAGATTACGGCGAGAGGGGTTTCGTGGACCTTGCCGGCCCATCTCGAGCCGCGGTCGGCTCGGCTATTAGCTTCCTCTTTGATTGGCTGCGTTTAATGGACCGAACGACACGCATATAAATTGCCGACGGACGCCGACTTTGAAGATATTTCGAGACACCCGCGCAAGCCGACCCCAGACTTTCGCATCGTCTTCCTTTAAACGGCCGATGCTCTTTTCGCGGACGCCGACGCGATTATTTATTGTATTCCGCGTGGGAGACGGTACTCTTCTAATTAGACTCTGTCGATTCGCTCCGTTCCTCTGTAAAAAGATTCCCGCATAGATGGAATTTTTCCGTTGTGCTCAGAAAGTCTGGAAGATTATTTACTATTAACACTTTGATCGTCATGTCACCCACATCTCGGTGACGGAATTATTTATGCAGAATTGAAAATTCATTTTTACGTTGGTAGACTGAGTTTACAAAATTTCCTGATGATCTGAGGAATAGAAGAGGTTTGAAGAAGTAATTATTATCATAAAACTAAACTTCTTAGTTTTTGTTTCGTTAAATATATTACTTTGATTTGGTGTAATTTTTATGATTGTGGGCGATCAACGTGTTAAAAGGAAACCGTAAAAAGTAGTAGAGTACGTAGATTGTTCATTTCAGCACTGTTTTAGTTTCGTTTGCATCAATTTTAGTTTTACAAATGAACCCTATAATACATCGTTGCTTTTTACACTGCGTAGTGTAAAACACTTGTAGTCTAGAAAATGTAGAATATTTAATTGTAATCTAGATCTAAAATTATTTTATATTCAGTGTTCTATCACTTCTGTATTAAAATGATCATTCCTAATTATTGAAAGTCCTATTCAATTCGATTCCTAAATTATTGAGAAATCCTCGCCAATTACGCGAAGTATCTCCACGTCTGTGAAATAATTGCGAAACACATAGATACAATATAGTACACCTTCATTTCCATCGCTGTCACGTAACCTAACCAAAAGGCACAGTCACAGAAAATGGCCAAACCTAGGAAATCTCATCAAACCTTGCAATTTGATCGAACCTTAAACTCGTCGAATGCTCATTAATTAATTCTCGGTTACACAGGAAGCAAAGGAACGGCCAAACACCGGTTCTCCAGCATTTCAAAAAAACAATGACAGCTCAAGAAACCGTGAAACCGAAACACTCCTTTCAAAATTCGCCTCTGAGTAATGTGTATCTGAGAATAAAGCCAAAATCGCACGCCGAGGTTGACGAAAATTACACTGTCCTCAACTCGACGACTCTGCTCGTTAAAAAAGGCGACAGCAGCGTGGAGAGGAAATTTATTTTCAAGAAGATCTTCGAGCCTGAATCCACTCAGACCGATGTTTTCGATCAGTGTACTCGTCAGCGTGTCATAGATCTGATTTCTGGACACAGTTCGTCGATCGTAGCTTACGGGGGTTCCGAATCTGGGAAGACGTACACATTATATGGGACACCGGAGTGGCCTGGGATCATTCCTCGTTCCATCGAGTTCATTTTCTCCGCTGTGAATTGCACCCTTTTACCCTGGTACAAAATCACAGACGACAACCAAGTGGTCAGTTTGAACGACGAAGAGAAATATGAGGAAATTCAGAACAAGCTCAAATTGATCAACAGCGATGTGATCGAGAAGGAAGAATACGTTCAGGCTAGATTGTCTCTCGACAATTCTGTGGTCGAAGTCGTGGACGTTGAAGAGAGAGAGACCTGTGGCGGTGACGGGATCTTCTCCGCTTGGTTGTCGATCGCTGAGATCTACAATGACAATATTTACGATCTCCTGGCTGTTGATTATCAGGAAAGACGCCAGCTGAAGATGAGCACACGAAGGGATGGATCCACGTATGTGAAAGGCTTGAATTTTGTCAATGTGAGCACCGGATTGGAGGCCTGTCAATTGCTGATCTTGGCGCAGTCTAGGATGACAGTGGTTGCGAACGGGAACAATGGAACCAGCTCCAGGTCCCACACGTTGTTCGTGATCAGGTTGCTGAAGTATCAGAAGAGGGACACCACGAATGAAGTCGAGGTTGGTGACAATTACAGTAATCAAACTAGAAGTCTATTAAATAGTAAAAGATCGGTTTCTAGTCTACTTAAAACTCTTGCTTTTTAAACTACTTGTTACTTATTCGAAATTGCCTAATTAACGCGATCGCTAGCTAGAGTTTCTTTTGCAGGTTGACTTCCTCGTTAAAATATTTTATTAAATGCAACGCACCTAGTTTATAAAATATCAAAACAATTCAGCAGAAAGGTATCATGTATTTTCTGAATATTTGTATTGCACCCGCAACGAGAGTTGGCACAGAGAAACTTGTGGGTACCACGTGATGCTCCCACTACGCGCTACACATCTTCCGTGATTGGCCGAATCGTTTAGACAGCAAACGAGCGTATTGAGTGTGACTAACAGAGAGATGTAGTGACGCTGAGCGCCTATGTCAGGCATTTCCAGAAGTAGCTCACTTGGAGGCAAATTCGACGTATGGTACCCATAGGATTCCACATCACCCATGAGGTACTATGGTCAATGCGTTTTTTTTTGTCAGTAGTATCCTTTATGGGCCAATTACACTGCGTCACACGATAATTTCGAAATAATAAATTTGGAAAATAGTTTTTATTACAGTGTCAAAATTTTACTGACAATTAGGAAAGCTTGCTTATTGCGCTATTCAAAGGTTAACTATTGCGCATTTTCACTAGTACTGCTTGGAAAATCCGAAATTTCGAAAGGAAGATTGGACGTCGATATCCGCATCAAAGTTTTAATGCTAATATTTTCCAAATTTATTTTTTCGAAATTATCGTGCGACGCAGTGGAATAAGCCTATAGGGGATAGCACTGACAAAAAAAAAAACGCATTGACCATAGTACCTCATGGGTGATGTGGAAACCTATGGGTATGAGAGTTGCCCCAAAGCGCCACACGCAGTACATACCGCAAGCGGTAGGCACGGGGCCGAGGAGCTCGGAGGACTATGGCTGCCACGGGGAGCGAGATCAGTGATGGTATATGGTCTCGGTTTTCTCGCGCATGCGCGACGATTTTAGCGTCAGTAAAGTACAAAGTTGGGCTAAAATGAGGTGCCTTAGTCACGCCGCATAGTTTCGCAAATTTTTTTTCGATTTTCAAATATGAATTGACAAGTAGCTCCTCCTCCAATACTAGTTGCCATTATGAAATCGAATATATTAACATTAACTTACCAAAATTTCGAAGTACGGTCGTCTCGTCGTGTCGTCTTGCACTCTTCTGTCCGGTTTCCCGCCAATAACAGTTCTCCCATACTTTCCCCACAAACATAAGACGTACGGTACGTTCCTGCATTTAGTCGCGCATGCGCGAAAAAACCGAGACCATATACCATCACTGAGCGGGCGGGTGAAGTAGGTCTCTCCCTCGAATAGTCAACCTTTGAATAGCGCAATAAGCATGCTTTCCTAATTGTCAGTAAAATTTTGACAGTATAATAAAAACTTTTTTCCAAATTTATTATTTCGGAATGATCGTGCGACGCAGTGGAATAGGCCTATAAAGGATACTACTGACAAAGAAAACGCATTGACTATAGTACCTCATGGGTGATGTGGAAACCTATGGTTATCATTCCTCGAATTTGCCTCCAAATGAGCTACTTCTGGAAATGCCTGACCTATGTCGACCGTTCCCGCCAAGAGGTAAGCGTAAGAGTGGGATCCACTGATCAGTAGTGGGATCCACAGCCTTTTGTTAAAAGTGGGGACTCGCCGTTCCCCCTGCACCTCACTGACGAGATTTTGTGCCAACTCTCGTTGCGGTGAGAATACTAGGACCTCAAACGAGTATATAAAATGAATTCGACTATCTTCACGTAAAATAGTGGACATCACATATCTGTGACGTTTTTAGTGTACTTGTAGCTTAGTGTGTCCCAAAATACTTAAACAAATGTGTTCTCTTTCAAATCGCAAGTATTTACGGTAACATTGTAAATTCTTCAGGTGAGCACGCTGACATTCTGCGACGTGGCAGGCTCGGGCCGCTCCAAAAGCGTCAAAGAAGATGGCGTCGCTTCCACAGAGTCCAAAAGCATCAAGTACAGTCTGCTGGTGTTGGGAAGATGTTTGAAAAGCGTCAGAGACAGCTATTCCAACGGTGACCAAGCTGTCGGACCCTTCCGCGAGTCAAAATTGACGAGAGTTCTTCAAAAAGCACTAACTGGCAAGGAAAACGTGAGCTTCATCATCACGATAGACACAGCCGATCAATTTTTCTCCGAGACCATGGGAATCTTGAACAAGTCTGTGATCGTGAGGAAGATAGAGTCGGAATCTAGGGATTCGAGACGCGGTCAGATGTCGGAGCTGACTCCTAGGAGTCTGAAAGCCTATTTGATTCCGATAATCGGTGAAACGCCAAGAAAGACCGTCAATTTCGAGGAATACGAGACTCTCAGACGTCGAAACGACGAATTGTTGGAAGAGCTGGAGGATCTGAAGAAGTCTCGAGCAGATTGCTTGAAGAATAACAAAAGATTGCAAGAGGAGAACGATAAAGTGACTGGGGCGCTGGAAAGCTTGAAGTGCGATCGCCTAAATCGAGAACTAGAGATCAGAGACGAACTATTCAGCCAATATTCGGCTGTCGTCGAGGAGGTGGAGGCTACCTGGAAGAAACGCGTGCAGGACATCGAGAACGAGAGCAAGGAGCTGCTGAAGAAGTCGGTGAACCAAGCAGAATTGTTCTATAGGGAGCGAATCGATAGCATCATGCGGAGCAAGAAGCGGAAGAGACGCGACAGCGGCGACAACGAGGAATCGTTATACTTTTACGATGAGCTGGAGACGGAGAACGCGCTGGTCACTTCGAAGGTGGTTCTGCTGAAGGAGACAGTGAAGAATCTGAAGAGAGAGAACGAGTTGTTGAGTACGGAAAAGATCAGGACCGGGGTCGAGTTATCCTTCCTCAAGGAAGAGTTACAGGATCTGCGCGACTGCTTCCGGAAACAGTTTCCCGAGGTGACAAAAGACGATCAGTTGGAGAAGATCTATTCGGGCAGCCTTGTTAAAGATCTGAAGATTGTACTCAGTGGGAAGAAGGAGAAAATAGAGACACTGGAGAAGGATTTATGCGAGTCGAAGGAGAACTATGTCAGACTGATTGCCGAGGCCTCGAAGAAGGAGCAAGAGTCCCAGGTCCTGATTAAAATCCTTGAGAACCAGTTGGACGAGGAGAGAACCTTAACAGAGAGCTTGAAATGCCAGCTGCGAATGCTGCAGGAGTCCAAAGCGAGCTGCAACAGGTCCAGAGAATTCTCTTCGTCGTCCGTCAGCGACTTCTTCTGCAGCGAAGATGTTTCCACGCCGGAAATGTCGACCCAAGCACACGTGGACACCAAGTTAGACCGTTACTTCAATTATGAGAGCGCCAAGACCTCGAGGAAGATGTCTCCGGATGATTCAGAGGCAGACATGGTCTTCAGGTTCAGCGACGGCAGCGCGAAAGAGGACTCTGGCATCGAATCCAGCCTCAGGAGCAGGGGATCGACGGGTGTCAGTGCCAGTCCGGCTCACCTTGTCAAGGAACAGTGCACGCAGACGATGGAGGACGATGTGGGCATGTTAGAGCAACGGATGGAGCAGCTGAAGATCGATTATGGGAAACTGGAGGCGCAGTACTCCGAAGAGAAGGCCTGCGTTCTGGAACTGTCGCAGCAGTTGGACAGCATCAAGGCTGTCGTCGAAGTTGCCAGCGCGATCCACGGTGCAAGCGAAGCTGAAGAGGGATGTTTGACTGTGGGCAATAAGGTAAGAAGGCATAGTCTTGGTAGTGTGATATTTTCGGTGCCTTTGATATCGTCCGCGCAACGAGAGTTGGCACAAAATCTCGTCAGTGGGGTGCAGGGGGAACGGAGAGTCCCCACTTTTGACAAAAGGCTGTGGATCCCACTACTGATCAGTGGACCCCACTCTTACGCTTACGTTTTGGCGGGAACGGTCGACATAGGCCAGGCATTTCCAGCAGTAGCTCATTTGGAGGCAAATTCGAGGAATGATAACCATAGGTTTCCACATCACCCATGAGGTACTATGGTCAATGCGTTTTTTTTGTCAGTAGTATCCTTTATAGGCCTATTCCACTGCGTCGCACGATCATTCCGAAATAATAAATTTGGAAACAAGTTTTTATTATACTGTCAAAATTTTACTGACAATTAGGAAAGCTTGCTTATTGCGCTATTCAAAGGTTGACTATTCGAGGGAGACGCCTACTTCTCCCGCCCGCGCATCTCGCTCAGTGATGGTATATGGTCTCGGTTTTTTCGCGCATGCGCGACTAAATGCAGGAACGTACCGTACGTCTTATGTTTGTGGGGAAAGTAGGGGAGAACTGTTATTGGTGGGAAACCGGACAGAAGAGTGCAAGACGACACGACGAGACGAACGTACTTCGAAATTTGGGTCAGTTAATGTTAATATATTCGATTTCATAATGGCAACTAGTATTGGAGGAGGAGCTACTTGTCAATTCATATTTGAAAATCGAAAAAAAATTTGTGAAACTATGCGGGGTGACTAAGGTACCTCATTTTAGCCCAACTTTGTACTTTACTGACGATAAAATCGTCGCGCATGCGCGAGAAAACCGAGACCATATACCATCACTGATCTCGCTCCCCGTGGCAGCCGTAGTCCTCCGAGCTCCTCGGACCCGTGCCTACCGCTTGCGGTATGTACTGCGTGTGGCGCTTTGGGGCAACTCTCATACCCATGGGTTTTCACATCACCCATGAGGTACTATGGTCAATGCGTTTTTTTTTGTCAGTGCTATCCCCTATAGGCTTATTCCACTGCGTCGCACGATAATTTCGAAAAAATAAATTTGGAAAATATTAGCATTAAAACAGAGCAACGTACACTGCTGAGCGATTCCTCGCTATCATCTTTGATGCGGATATCGACGTCCAATCTTCCTTTCGAAATTTCGGATTTGCCAAGCAGTACTAGTGAAAATGCGCAATAGTCAACCTTTGAATAGCGCAATAAGCATGCTTTCTTAATTGTCAGTAAAATTTTGACAGTATAATAAAAACTTTTTTCCAAATTTTTTTATTTGGAAATGATCGTGCTACGCAATGGAATAGGCCTATAAAGGATACTACTGACAAAAAAAACGCATTGACCATAGTACCTCATGGGTGATGTGGAAACCTATGGTTATCATTCCTCGAATTTGCCTCCAAGTGAGCTACTTCTGGACATGCCTGGCATAGGCGCTCAGAGTCACCACATCTCTTTGTTACAGTCACACTCAATACGCTCGTTTGCTGTCTTCGTCAAGCGATTCGGCCAATCGCGGAAGACGTATAGCGCGTAGTGGGAGCATCACGTGGTACCCACAAGTTTCTCTGTGCCAGCTCTCGTTGCGCGGGCAATACAATCGCTAGATTTGTACGATAATAGGAAAAGATTGATAAAGAACTTTGTGAAAATAGAAATTTAACACGAAACCTGCCACGGTCAAATGACCGGTTATATGTGTACCAATTATTCAAATTATAAAAAATTCATTTGTGTCGAAATTTCCTTGTCGAAGCATCTATTATATTGAAAATTGTGGACAATCTCAATAATTATAGTGTAGTCATTTTTATAAGACAGATTTACCAGATACTTTTAATGCATGGTAGGTTTAGTGAAAATGGAAATTTAACACGAAACCTGCCACGGTCAAATGACCGGTTTTATGTGTACCAATTATTCAAATTATAAAAAATTCATTTGTGTCGAAATTTCTTTGGCGAAGCATTTATTATATTGAAAATGTCGGACAATCTCAGTAATTATAGTGTAGTCATTTTTATAAGACAAATTAACCAGATACTTTTAATGCTTGGTAGGTTTATTGTTAAACCACCCGAAAATTTGGATTTTTTCTCACACTATTTACGAAAGAAAAGATTGATTTTCCAAATTCTAATTCTTTATTAAATTATACTAAGCCAACCTGCAATATTAGCCCGATATTCCAGCATAAAATTGTAAGATCGTCATTTGCATTTTATCCAGAGGTGATACCTACTTTGAACCTAGATCTTAATGCACAAATATAGTTGTATCGTTATTATCATTGCTCCAGGAATCGCGCGAGATCCCGATACCAGCGATTCCGAAGGAATTGGAAGCCTGGGCAGAGCGTGTCGCCAAGTTCTCAGCGAAGATCAAGGAACTGAAGAAAGAACTGTCGGAGAAATGTTTAGAGATGGAAGGTAACGAGGAAAAACTAAAGAATATGCAACAGTGCACGACCAACGAGTACGAAAATGTTGCCGTAGAGTACCGAGAAGAGCTGAGAAAGACACAATGGACCTGGAAGAGCAATTTGGAGATCCTAGAGCGCAATGTAGAAGACATAAGCAAGATGGCGGAGAAATTGGAACAGAGTTTGAAAGAGATATCCACCGATTGTTTGATTTTTAGCAAATTGTTCGGGCAACTTTATCAGCAGAACGAAGAGAAACAGGAAAGAATAGACAGATTGAATGGAAGATTGATTCAGAAAGACAAGAGATTGTGTTCGTTGAAGAAACGCAAAGACTTCATGGTGAAAAAGTTCGAACATTTAATCAAACAACTTAGAATTGAACTTGATAAGAAGAAAGAGAAGTTGCTCGGGCTGGAGAAATTGTTTGCGAATAATAGCATGAAAGGATATCCCAAATTTGTTAATAAGAAGCTGGGGAAAGCAAAGATTTATCATTTGAGCAGAAACTTGAAGAACAAGTCGCCTTTTTGGCTAACTCATAGCAACCAAGTCCACGATGTGAAATGTTTGTCGTTTACATCGAGATGGTCAACGAGCTCGCAACTCTGCAAAAGGTGTTCCGAGTCGCAAATTTTGGAACAGAAAGAAGTGATCGATGGTAGCAGTACTTGCAGATCGGAAGAGTCAAGTTCGGTACGTCTGGGTATCTCGCATTGATTTTTCTCGGTATTAATTTGTGTCATATAGAACACAAACTACGGTGCAATCATTTTTCCGAGATTTGGAACTTGAAACTGACAGTTTAAATGTAAATGTACATTGAAAAGCTGAGGTTCAAGATCGTATTCAGAAACATGCAAATGAAATGTTGAATTTGAAATTCGAAATTTAAAACGTGGAATTTCAATTTCAATTTAATTTTGAATTGAACATAACCTCGACAGACACTGACTTTCTCTTTGAATTTAATGATTCACTTCCCAGTGTGAAAACACGAATTTGTTTTTTAATTGGAAATTGAAAAGAGGCATGGGATTGAAATGTAGGATGTGAAATTTAAATTTAAGTTTGAATTTGACAATGTCTAAATTTAATTTCAGTCATTTCAGTGTTTGAATTTTTGTTTGATTTTAATTATTAACTTGCCAGCGTGTTAACACGAGTTTGTAGTTTAATTAGAAGTTGGAAAGAAACATGGGATGGAAATGTAGGAATTGAAAATTGAATTCAAGTTTTGAATTTGACAATGTCGAAATTGAATTTCAGTAAATTCGACGTTCGAATTTTTGTTTGATTTCAATGACTAATTTGGCAGCGTGTTAACACAAATTTGTTATTTAATTGGATATTGAAAAGAGACATGGGACTGAAATGTAGGATTTGAAATTTGAATTTAAGTTTGAATTTGACAATATCTAAATTTAATTTCAGTCATTTCAATATTTGAATTTTTGTTTGATTTTAATGATTAACTTGCCAGAGTGTTAACACGAGTTTGTAGTTTAATTAGAAGTTGGAAAGAAACATGGGATGGAAATGTAGGAATTGAAATTTAAATTCAAGTTTTCAATTTGACAATGTCGAAATTTAATTTCAGTCAATTCGACGTTTGAATTTTTGTTTGATTTCAATGATTAACTTGCCAGCGTGTTAACACGAATTTGTGCTTAATTGGAAGTTGGAAAGAAACATCGGATGGCAATGTTGGATTTGAAGTTTGAATTTAAGTTTAAATTTGACAAGGTGTTCATTTAATTTTAGTGAATTCGACGTTTGGGTTTTTTTTTTTAATTTAACAGTTAAGTTAGCAGTGTACAAAGTATTTGATTGCGAATGAAGTCGCGAATGTAAATTGAAGCAATGGGGATGAAAGTATTCGGTGTACGGTAACGATTATATCGATTTAGCTTCCACGGTCCCATTCTGTACAGTTTTAAATGCTTCAGACAGAAGGCAGTTCAGGATTGAACAACTCGAACGCAGACGCGCGTCAGACACAGAGTGACGCTTCCGACTGTTCTGAAGTGTACTGTAAATGCGGTATTGGCTTCCGAGATCCAGGAAGACACCGAAGAATGTCGGGCTGGATGAAAGTTCGAAGAATGAACGCGAGGACGGAGCTTTCGTGTCAACCTGACAGGAAACGTGATTGCGTTAACACCAGCGATTCGGAAACTGACGTTGCAGAATGGTGCTTCGTGGGACTAAACGACTATGCAGCGATTTAGGGGACTGTAGATAACCGCATTTGTCTCAGATTTTCGTCAATCTATACGATTCCCATTATCATGAATCACGTTCCACCTGTCCATTTCTTGTTCGTTTCGTTATTGCATAAACAATTTATTCCTTAGACTCTGTTACGCATATTTCATCAAATGCTTCTATAAAATGCGGTACATGTAAAGTATTACAATCACCATTTTAATAGGCCATTTTCTTCCGAAGTAATGTGTTTCAAGATATTACAAAGTGTTCGGTTCTTTAAGTACACTAAGAAAGTTGTTTTCGAAAAAATTACTTCTTCTCAAGTGTTATTTAAATCTCTATTTTCTTGTTCAGCAAATATATTCGTTATTCGAGAAGCTAGTAGATAATGGATGATATTTTGTTCACGAAAAATCGTTGACTATATAGATATATAGAAACAGATTCAGAAATTTACTTTTTCTTACTTCATGTTCAGCATTTAAGTAAATTCAGAGAAATTTTTATATTAATCTAATATTTCAGTTAATTTGTATAGATTGGGATATTTATATAGAATCATTAAATAAGGAACGATATAATATTCATAGAATGTTTGTCTTTCATTATATCTTACAGAAAATGGTTTGCAACTTTTCTAATTATCTTTAACAATTCGATGCAACATTCCTGAAATAAAAAAAGGTAGATTCTTACATCAAGCATTAAAATTAAGTAAAATACACTCTATAGAACAAGGATATTCTATTCTTTCTAAATAGACGTTTACATGGGCAACGTTTGAAGACAAATTGTTTATTAGATCTCTATGAATGTTTGATTTATTTAATTCCTAAAAGATGTCGACTTGATGGAGTCACTCAATGAAATAAGAATGTTCTCCTACTTCTAAACAGGTGTTCACGAGCGCAATTTTTTAAGGCAAATTTTTCAAGAGTTTCATTAATTTAATCTTAAGTTTCAGGAAAAAATTGCCAGTTGCGAACGCGTGAAAAGCAGATTGAGTGGATCGTGGGTGAAGAAAGGGCGTCGAGAGGAAAGAAACGTCACACGGTAATCGAATTATCGGGCAGCAGTATTATCGGTGTATCGGCCGTTCTCTGGGGAGCGTGATCTTGTGTAATGGCAAAACGTGGTTCCGACGTTCGTTACAATAAGCCCGCCGCCCCCGAAGAGCAGGAGAAACCTGTTTAGTTGGCTTGGTCGTACAAGGGCGGACCCCAGACCAGGGATTTTATTGGCAATATGCTATAATTTCCGACATTAGACGCCGCTGACGCTTTCCGGGCTCTCATTATACCTCGGCTCTGGCCGTGTCCCTATATGTGATCTTTTCGCGCGGGCGCACGCGAGAAAGAGAGAGAGAGAGGGAGAGAGAGAGAGAGAGAGAGAGAGAGAGAGAGAGAGAACGTCCCCGACCTTTTGCGGATTCCTGATATATGAAATTATGACGAAGGGACATCGGGAATGGATCTGTAAGTCGCCTAGCTCGTCGCTCAGATTTCCAATGGTATTACCAGGGAATGTCTTGTAACGGCCCCACATTAGATAAATGAAACGAAACGCGCGAATATATTATTATACCGTTCGAATCACGCGGCGAAATTAGATGGGGCCATTTTTACGGCCGCAAGATCGATAATCGGGAATATAAGCGTTGCGATTATTGCTTATCATTCGTCAGGTCCAGATTCATTTTCGGAAGATTATACTTGCACTCTACAACTTTTATTCGCGTCGTTTATTTATTTTTCAGTATTTCGACGAAAAACTTTAAACCATCAGTTTATTTCCGGGGTCGCCAGAATTATGAGAATATATTTATTGTAAAATTTTAAAACGTCTTAAATGGTGTCTATGTTTATTAAATTCAATTTAAAAGCTCCATCGTATGTCTTACTCGATATTATAAGACAAGGGGTTGATTTTGATTTGCTCGTTCACCGAGAATGGTAAGCAAGTACATTAGAAAATTTCCTAGCAGGAAGATAAACTATTTACATGTTTAGAAATGATATTCATATTTATTTAATTCAGTTTGAAAGCTCCATCCTGTGTCTTACTCGATATTATAAGACAAGGGGTTGATTTTGATTTGCTCGTTCAACAAGAATAGAAAGCAAGTACATCAGAAAATTTCCTAGGAGGAAGATAAACTATTTAAATGTTTAGAAATGATATGTGTCTTAAATGATATTCATATTTATTAAATTCAGTTTGAAACTTCCATCATGTCTCACTTGATATTACAAAGCAAGGGGTTGATTCATAATTACTCTACAGCCAGATTAAAAAAATATCAAACCGAAATATTAAAAAATGTTCAACTTTCATGTCCAGATCCAATTTTTAGCAAATTAATACAGTATTATAATTCTATAAATCATTGTGGTGTTTTGCATAAAAATGGTTCTGGATCGCAATTTTTTTTGTACGCATCCAGGTTAAATAAAAATCGTATTAAAAATTCTAGAGGGTGTGGGTTAGGCCAATTAACATTTCGGTATCCGGCGTGGCGAAAAACGAGACCGTTAGGGGGTGGTTTTCAATAAGTAAGGCCGCGTTGAACCGAGGAAGTCTCCGTTCGAAGATCGGCAAGGCAATCGGGGGTTGTAATTGGGAAGAAGGGGAGAAAGCTATTCGGGGCGAAGTTTCCTCAAGACATTAGTTTATAATTCGGCAATCCGGGATCAGTATTTGTTACGATTAGCCGATCCTCCCTCCCTCCCTCCCTACCGCCGAGGATATCCGATCTCCCAGGGAGGATTTCATCCCTTTCTTCACCCCTTCTTCTTCCCAAACTGCCGCGCGCCGAGTTTTCATTAATTTCGCCGATCCTGCCGAACTATTGTCATAGTTACGCACAATTTCAACGCGACAATGCCTCGGCTTACCCGGGGAATTGACGAGCGCGTGGGTGGGGAAGGGTTGAGAAGCCGACGCGGGTTGGCGTGGAGGACACGTAAGGAACAAGAGCATGAGACGAGAGTAAGAAATTTCCTGAGTTCAAAGCACGGCATAGATTATATTTCTCGAGTCATTTACCGCGTGAATTAGATCAATGACGTACCGTTCCAACTTCCTCCGTGGAAATTCTGTCGCGGGGGTGGCAGATCCGCTCGGTCACCCATCATGCACGCTTTCGTCTTGCTTCGGGGCACTCGCCGATTGCCCCGGGAACTAACTAATGCGATGACAGACACATTCATGCCTGGAAAATGCTCCTCCCTATGTGCAAAATCTACGATTCTTTCGAATGTTCATCCGGACACTAACAATTTCATTTATTCACTTCCTCCTACGTGTGCGAAATATAAGGAAACATAAAAATTCGTGAAACCAACTTTGTAATTCGCGATTTTGTATTGTAATACAATGTTGAAAATGGTCTAAAAACTATCCTGAAAAATACCACCAAACATTGATCACAATTAGTTCTCACCTACATTTAAAATATGAAGTACAAACTCAGTAGAATTAAATATAGTCACAGAAGATACTCAATCTACTTATCCTTAATAAATGACAAGATTCTCTTCCTAGTTTGTAATAAAAAATTCTAACAAATTTGCTGAAGGAAGGGCGAAAACCACCGTTAAACAATCACCGGCAGAAATTGATTCCTATCAATATTACTAACAATTCTCGTAATTTATAAATTTCATCCCTTGCTCGAAACGACGAGCGTATGAAATCAAACGTACATAGGATCCCGATTGAATAAAACGAAGAAAAAGAAGAACAATTTTTCTCCAGGCTTGTCTATGCATACTGTCAGGACCAGGATGCACTAATTTAATTTATTTATACTTTTTATGTATTCAAACATTCCAACCATTGTATACAAATATATACAGGGTGACTCAAGATACGTAAAATATGGTAAGGACAAAGTTGAATGGTACAATGGGGCTAACACGATGCCAAACAAAATTTTGTTTTTATGTCATTTTTGTAGAGATATCAAGGTCACCTTGACATTTTTAAATTGAACCACACTTTTTTAAACGGCTACAATGATAGTCCCTTTCCTTACGAATTCAGTGACTATAATTACTCAAGGTCATTCAAGGTCGCGGACAGACATAACGTATAAGATTTAACATCGATATATGCCTGTGAACGGGCTTTCAGGAATGTTGAATTCTGTCCGCGACCTTGAATGACCTTGCGTAATTATAGTCACTGAATTCGTAATGAAAGGGACTATCATTGTAGCCGTTCAAAAAAGGGTGGTTCAATTTAAAAATGTCAAGGTGACCTTGATATCTCTACAAAAATGACATGAAAACAAAATTTTTTTTGTCATGATGTCAGCTCTATTGTCCTTACCATATTTTACGTATCTTTAGAAACAACAAAGATATTTGAGGTGCAAAGGTTAGGTTACTCACCCTGTATAAAACGTGCCAGAAAATGATTTTGATTGGACGCAGACAAGAAAGGATGAAATATTTCTATTGAAACTTTTATATACTGAACGGCAGACTCTCCTGGATAGCTACAATCATTGCAAGCGTTGCAAATTATTGTTTTACCATGGTGTTTTCTAAAATCGAGAATGCCATAGGGCAATGAAATCGCGTTGCAGGGGATGAATGATTCGAGTGTTCGAGCCTGACAAGGGACGGCATCGTTGCACGGGGTTGAAAGGGAAGAAGCGCGAAAGGTATGAAGAAAGGGTTGACCACACGGCGCGTGGTGGTAGAAAGTAGGAGTGGGGAGGGTAGTCGGTGTAACAGGAACGGGTAGGAGGAAACGCGGCATACGAAGCGCGAGCAGCGAACAATAAGCAATAATAGGTAATGCAATTCAAACGTTGAGGCTGGCAATACTCCGAACCCGACGGGGTGGTTACAATGCCGGGAAATGCAAGGCAGGCATTTCCTGCGAAACGCGGCGAGAGGAGAAAGGAGACAATCGTACAATACGGGGTGTTCAGGTAGTCTATTGCATATTTGCTTTTACGCAATTCTACTCGCGGCGTGCTCGCGCGATATTACGCAATCACGATTTATCCACCATGCCGGCGTAGTCCTCGCCGTGATGAGTCCCGCTGTATTTAATCCGGTCGATTCCGACGTATTATTTTGCGCCGATGAAAACGCTGGGAAACACCCGGGAAAACACCGCGCCGGGAAACCCGTTGTTAACGTCGTGACAGCTGAAAGAACCGGCCCGGCTCGAATTAGACGATGCGCGCTCTGATACCGCTCGTTTCTATCATTCGCTTTCGCTGCGTGAGCAGCACGCGTCACATTATCATTTGAAAGGCGGGCGATTTACTAAATAATTCCTTGAACAAATATTTTCAAATCTGTTTCTCTAATAATTGCCAGGAGAGCACCAGCAAAGTGCAGTCACTCGATTCCCATATAAAATGAATAATTCTTCAATCGAAATATCGAAATAAAATAATACTAGAGATACAAACATTTAGTAAATGCGTCCAAAGTAATTACGTAAATTTCTCGTCGAGATTTTTGAAAAACCTCGACCATTAGGAATTATAAATGACAAACTCTAAAATATTTAGTATTATAAAAAGAAATTCTCGAGGGTCGAGAAGAATTATTTTCTTCCGCCCCGAGCACATTAAATAAAATCATGCAAGCTCGGACCGAGTAAAAAATTAAGCGATTTCTTTGTGCGATTGGAAAGGATTAGCGTGTGTCTCTGAACCAATCATCCGCATTGCCATTACCCGAATTGAAAGCATCGCTTGTGTCAAAGAAGCCGTGTTACAATATTTTGTATAAAAGATTACATATCAAAAGGTTCTGAAACGTAAAAACTTTTGCTTGGTATAGTATACGGGTAATGCCCCTCGCAAGTTAATCCCTAGAGGTACCTAGCAGATGACAACACATATAACCATGTACATACAGACATGCACACACGACCAAAGATACAGAGAAGAACTCGTTTAAAATCGTACAAGCCATTTGCAACGTCACCAGGACAATTTCTACCCAACGATGTTCCATCTTCGAGGTTCAGGGGCCGGCCCCTGCTATTAGAACAAACGATTTCATTTGCCTCACCTCTCACCTTCGCTAGAATTCAGACTCCCACGCGTTTACACTGCGAGCACACTTATGAAGACCGGCGACAAACGATGAATAAAAAGCACCGCCCTTCCCGAGCCCTAACGTTTAACGATTTTCTTGGGAAGACCCTTGTCCATTGCTGCTGTCCTCGTCAATTCAGGATACCAAGGATCGTTGCTGGACTGCGGATTTTTATGCAAAATAAAAATTATTTTCGTCAATTGTATCAATCAATGTACAGATCTTGACGATTCCCAGGCTGGATGGTCGGAAAGAAATGAATAATAAACTCATCATGCCGTTGAGAAAACGGTGGAGCTTGTGGCGGCTACTTCCTATGCTCGTCAACAGAGGGACAGTACGACAACACCTTTCCCGCTACTACCTGAATCTTCCTCTGTTTGTATACATGGTGTCTCATTTAAGTTGAGATTGTAAAAAATCTCGGAGTCATGTGATTTAAAACAAACAAACTGACACATGTCCTTTAGTGTTTCGAGTGGGGAGTCAAATGGCACTACTAGTTTTCTAATGCGTGGGCGTTTTCAAGGTTATTTCAAGGTCATTTCATCTTTTTTATCATGAACCCATATCTTTTATTTCGGAATCGTATTCTGTGCAAAAAAATGCACAACTTTTGTTTGAAACATCATTTTGTAAGTTCAATATTTCTTAAGATATTTTGCTGATTTTTCATGTTTATGTCAAGGATAATCTTGTTTTTCTATTAAAATGACAACGTTACTTTCTTCTTTGATGATTTTTTATTTCATTTAGGAACAAAAAATTGGTGTATGCTTACACCACATGGCTGAAGTGAAACTTCTTTCTTTAATTTTTTGTTGAATTTTTATCAACACTTTATGACATTTAATTTTCTATGATTCTATTATTGAAACAATTGGCTTGTGATAGCAAAAATATGATATAAATATTCTTGAATCAATTTTGTCTAAATGTCTTGCAAATAGCGTAATAAAAAAACAAATAATGTTATTTACCATTTCCAATCTTAATTTACTTCTAAAAAATGCTATTAATAATTTTGATTGTTCCGATGCAAAGTTCACGTTGATATCTCCACTTAGTATCATCGGAATTTTATCATCTTTATTAAGGAATGCCGAACCCTCGATCGTATATGCTAATAGAATAGAATTTCGTTTCATCGTATGATCGCCAGATCGGTTTTACTCCTACCGCGTCTAGGTTTTATGCCTACCGCGCCTAAAGGAGTTTCACTTCAAAAAATGTCTCAAACAAAAGTTGTGCATTGTTTTACGTAGAATATGATTCCGGAATAAAAAATATGGGTTTATGATAAAAAAGACAAAATGACCTTGAAATAACCTTGAAAATGCCCACGCATTAGAAAATTAGTAGTGCCATTAGACTGCCCACTCGAAACACTAAAGGACATGTGTCAGTTTGTTTTTTTAAAATCATTTCTTCGAGATTATTTACAATCTCAGCTTAAATGGGACACCATGTATATACCGTCCTAACGGTCTCTGCACACCCATCCGGGGCGGACCCCGGAGAGTTTTTTTTACATTGGTATAGGCAGGGCTCTCCGGGATGTCTGATCCGGTGTGGTACCGATTCTTCCCCAGCGCGACCGAGGGGCCATAATTCTTGCACTTTCGATCGCGCGTTGACAGTTCCCTCTGTGCATAGCACAAAAACAATGTTTCCAGGGGCTCCACACCTCCTTCAAGTAAACTATCTAAACTAACTAGCTAAATCCCGGTCCGGCCCGTCCCGGATGGGTATGCAGAGACCCTAAACCGTCCCTACAATGTACCTGTGTCTATTATGTCCCATACTGACGAGTCCTCTAGCGGGCCTAGGGCGAACCGCTGCCATTTCCTTTTTCCATCTTTTCATAATTCAACTGCCGCCAAAAGCTATACGTATTCCAGACTACCTGGTTTTCCTCAACGTTCAGAACAATTATGTTAGTGGAAGAATTTCAGCTGACAATTTTTACCCTATAAAAATCGTGACGACTCCGAGGCTGGATGGTTTGAAAGAAATTGTTGACAAATTGATCGTACCATTGACGGAGCAGGGAAGTTGCAGCATCCCTCGTCCTTTATGATCAACCACAGCCCACATGTATCAGAGAAAGGGAAAAGAAGGATCGTCGCATCAATCCGTCCCGCTCGATGACTCAATTTGCGAGGTCTGCTCGCGGCGTGTCTCCTGCAGGATCCGCGCAACAAGAAATCCTCTCGAAACGTTACAGGTCCAAGCGGAAAGCACATTCGCGGTTGGTAGTACACGTGCTCGTGTAACAAGACGGTCGAAGAGGAGAGGTAGGAGGTTCGAGTGGCTATTGAGATGCTCGATTCCCGAGCCACCCTGGGAGAGGAGCAGTACCCGCCGGCAGATATTGGAGGCAATGAGGCGGGCTACTTTTAACAAGACGACTACCTCCAACCCCCTTCCCAACCCCGTTTTTCCAACCCCCTCTCACCGACGTACCGCGCTCCACTTCACCGGTCCCCCCATGTTCGATACCAAACGATGCGCTCGTTGTTATGGAATCCCATAAAATTACGCGCCACCGCGACGAACCCATTGATCCTGACCCCCCTAACAAGCCCACGGATCCCGAACGCCGACGAGAGCATCCGCGAATCGTCTTTTTTGCGGATGAATCTCTTCGCGATCGAAACACCCCCTCTACACGCCCCTCCCATAACCTTGCGCTCCTCTAGACGAACCAACGCGTGGAAAAATTGCCCATGATGCCCGCCGCGCCGCATGAGAGTTTTCGTTTGCCTTTTATTACTTCCTGAGCTTCCTCTTACTCAATCACGAAATTTATTTAAAAAACAACTCTGAACTTCCATTGCGTGTATCACTGAAACGAAATGAATATTTGGGACAACCTAATAGAATGGAACAATGCAATGACGTAGATGTAGATAGTGAACTTGTCGAGGGTTCACCGAAAAAATTATCGTTATTTTTGCAGAGGAATATTCAGAGACTTATGGACTGTGCATTATGCTGCGGGGGTGAGGCGAAAGACGGAGGGGTATCAACTTGTCGGCCATCTTGGATGGCAAACACTGTGGTGCGCTCTATAGGCAGTGTTGGGATATGGTGCAAGATTTCACGCGCATGCGCGGCGATTTCGGCCTCAGTAAAGTAAGATTCTCGATAAAATGGGGTACCTTGAGCACCCAGCAGAATTTTAAAAAATTGGTATGGTTTGATTCTGAAAAATGAGTGTATAACATGTGTATTTGTGTATATTTTGTCACTCGTAGGACACGTCCTGAAGTCTTTTTGTCCGGAATAGATTGTTTCGAGACATTCCCGCCAATATAACTGTCTCAGGGCTCCACTACCTCTGTCATCATGATATAGATACATTACTGTTTTGGCCGCGCATGCGCGTGAAATCTTGCACCGTATCCCAACGCTATCTATAGGCAACTTTAAATACTAGTTGCGGGAAATAGATACACATAATTTATTTATAAATTTATATTGGAGCCGAATGTGCAATATTTTATATATATACAGATATATATACAAATACACTTGTTATGCATTCATTTTTCAGAATCAAGTCATATCAATGTTCCCGCAACGATATATAGATGGCAACACTAGTTTTGCCATCCAACATGGCCGCAGTCTCGCGACACGACCCCCTTCACCCATAAACCCACTTTATGCTCAGTCCTTTAAGTCCGTGGGAATATTTGTGGAAATGACGCAACAACCCTCGAGAGGGTGTGTTCATGCGATCTTCCTCGAAAAGCAAGCATTTTCCTCGAAGGAAGCGCTAGGATTCGGAAGAAACGGTCAGATCGAAGGGTCCACGGAGGAAAAGGCCGATCTACGTGGACGGGTTTCAGGATTACGGTATCGAGTTAACGAGGCCACGAGCTTCTAATGGCCCGGGGCTGCTTATTTCGCATATCAGCCGTTAGCCAAGCCGCGTTACGTTCCTATAGAGCCAGTATAGAGGAAGGGTGCGCGCCGCAGCAGCCCGGCCAACACCTCAAGGCAAAAGCGGACACGTATAAAAACGTGAAATATCACGGGCATTTTCTTATCGCGAGACCCGGCCATATGTAAAAACGAATAAAACTGTGGTAAGTTGCGTCGAGGGAGCGCAACGGCCGCCTCGCTTCGGGCCAGTAAGACCGAATCTGATTTCTCTGTTTTTCCTGAATAAATTTACGAATAAATCGCGCCCTCGCATCCGACGTGCCCTCTTCATCCTGCCTCGATCGGCTCGGGATTCCCGGGATACACTGCGCGAGAACGTCCCGGAGAACAATCTAATCGAGACACGCTGCGAAAATTTTATAATACATCAAACACATTCAAATTGGGAAAATCGATGGCTGCGGGACATTTTAATTTTCGCTAGAAAAATGGACGAAATGTTAACTGATCAAATATTACGGTTTTTATGTGAGGTCCAAAAATTAATTAATGCAAGTGTTGAATTGGGTCGAATTAGATTCATTCTATTTTCAGTCTGGCGCAAGGTAGAACCTCGATTATCCGAACTAAACAAGGACACCTGAGAATTCGTGTAATAGAACAAAAACTTCCAGCTGTATTTATTTGTATAATAAACTCTGTTTCATATGGATCACATTAGATTGAGCTATTGTGAAGCTTCTTAGGATAATAGAGACTTCAGATATTGTCGATTATGATAATTAAGGTTCTACTTTACTTAGAAAATATAAATAGCGTGTCAGCCATTTTCTCGTCTATTCGAAAATACTATTTAAAAATAGTACAACTTAATATCCATCGATCTGGAACATTGGTGTGTCTAATCTTTAAATTGTTGACTGAAGAAGGCGAAACCATCAACCCTTATTTTCTGCAAACATTTATAATTGATTTCAAATCAACAATTACTCTTCAATATGACAATAGAAAACTAGTTTAAATTTATTTCATATTTTCGCTCTGGATAACTCTATTTCTACTCTGTGAACGAAGCAGCATCCTTAATCCCTTATGTATATTTAATTTAATGCAAGAGAGTCGGGGGAAATATTTTCTGTGTAAAAATAAAGATTGATTTTAGAACGCTCGTGCATCGATTAAAAATTGTTCCATCGATTTAGAAGCATCATGGAAGAAGGTAATGAGGAGGGATTTTCGAAGATCGAGGGACGGATGTCGGAAAGAAAGACAGCGCATCGAAGCAACGATTTGCCAAAATTTATCGGGTGTGCCACGCAATTAGGCAAATAAGCAGTCTAACTGGGAATAGGAGTGGTACGGGACGGACAGAAGGGTGTAACGACAAACAATCTGTCTCTTTCTCCGTTCCGCTTCCGCCCGCTTCGCTCGCCGAGAGCAGCGACATTTCATTTAATTTGTTCATCCCTCGCGTTCCTACGCTTCCTCTTCCTCTTTCCCCGTCGAACAACCCTCGCCGTTTCAATTCGAAACACAATATGTACTCGCAATACTCGTTCGGAAAAACGAGCGCGCGGGGGTGGGTCTGTTTCTTCATGAGCGGGAAATTCTAATTGTTTCAATTAAACCTCATCGTGCCTACACGCATCTACAATAATAAATCTTGTAGTTTCGGCACAAGGTTCGATCAAATTTAAATTTAATCGAACCTTGCGCCGAAACCACAAAATTTATTATACAGGGTGTCCCGTAACTGGTGGTACAACCGAGCAGGGGGTGATTCTGCATGAAAAACTGAGTCGAAAATATAGAATAAAATTTTTTGATACAAGGCTATGTTTTCGAGAAAAATGAGTTTGAAAATTTGTCTAGTGCGCGTGCACTCGGCTTACTTGCGGCTCAACGGATTCCACTGCCTTTGATTTTTATTTGTGGGGTCAGGTGAAATCGATTGTGTATCGTGATGACATAACGAGCATCGAGCAATTACAACAAAAAATTGTGATAGCGTTTGAACACTTAAAGCAACATAATAATTGCACATTACAAGAGGTTCGAAGGAATTTAATACGAAGAGCACAATTATGTCTACAACAACGTGGACAGCACTTCCAGCAATTTATGAATTAAACGAATTCCTCAAAGGTAATTCTAACATTGTAACCTCGATCTTCGATTTATTCGATGTATACAAACCTCGAAAACCTTTGCCAAAAAAGGTTGAGGTAACTCAGAATAAAGTCCGTTGAGCCGCAAGTAAGCCGAGTGCACGCGCACTAGACAAATTTTCAAACTCATTTTTCTCGAAAACAAAGTCTTGTATCAAAAAATTTTATTCTATATTTTCGACTCAGTTTTTCATGTAGAATCACCCCCTGCTCGGTTGTATCACCAGTTACGGGACACTATGTATATTTCATTTTCGATCGAGTGGAATTTCACCCGCATCTACAATCCTTGACAAATTACCATATATTCTCAAGCTGAAATCATACATCACCTACTGATTAAAAAATGTTTAATTGACCCTTCAACAACAATTTTAGTTGTGAACCAACAAAGTTATCCTCGGCAACGTTGTCTAATAATTTCCTTTGGCCCTGCAATGTAAGAGAAAATTTCTAAACTTCCTTCTTGTTCAGCAGAATTATCGAAAATCTTAATAATAACCTTCGTAGATACATAACGGTAGAATAAATCTAATTTTATGAAAATTCTTAGTTACTCGTGTGAAAGTGTGAAACAAGTGAGCGAGGTATTAGTGTTTTGTCAAAAAAGTCCTTTAAAAATGACAGCAGCCTGCGGATGAAGCAGCCAAACAGGCATCGGCCGCGCAAGAGGGTAGTTTCGAAGGGGGTGGCTGGGAACGGTTCTCGAATCGAAATCGAGAGCCAGCTCGAGTATGCGAGAGCGTGCACACGCCGAACCCGGGGACTCCTCTCTGGCTGGCGACGTATAATATAAAGTTGACACGGCCGTTGTTTACACGTTGTCGTGCGCCGTCCAGACGCGGCCTGCTATCGACAGTTTCACGCTGCCTCGCGTTCTCGAAATGAGTTATTTCGCGAACGGTGCGGCGACGAACAGGCAAAAAAAAAAGTTTCGGTTTGGAGGAGGAGGAAAGGGGTGAGTTCCGAAGGGAGAGAGAAAAAGAGAGAGAGAGAGAGAGAGAGATCGTCAGGCGAAATATCGGTGCCGGTCACTCTCGTCGAAGGAAAATATTGTCGGTGACACCACCCCCTCTTACAGAAGCGGCGGGGACGAGGGTTGAAATGCCAGCGTTATTACGCGAACTGAAACGAAACTGCGAATCGTATATGGTCGACAATCGCGCTGACTGGATAATGTATCGCGCGAATTGCCACTCTGAAATGTATTCGCATTGTACGCGCGGCCGGTGTACATAATAATTGCGAGCCGAGCTCGCGAGAGCGTGCGGACGGTCGGGGTCATTTGCGCGTTGAGGGGTGGGGGCCGATTACTGTTTCAAGCTGATGCTAATTTACTCGGATAAATGATTCTTCCTCGAAAAAAGCGATCTTAATAGCGAGCCTCGCCGCCCACTGCTCCGAACTGTCTTTATAGCGTTTACCTACTGATAACTGCTGCAACCATATTTCTTTCGAAATTGTAGCTCACTTTTGTTCTGAACCTGGAACCGTGGATTTTGCCAAGAATTCGATAGATTGGAACCCGTTTCGTTCACATCTGAGTATTTATTTTTGTTGTAATCTGGTTGAAGAATAACTCAGTGGGGACGTACTGTTTTATATTACAATATCTCTGTATTACACAATTAACGCACGAGATAAATACAACTTGTTCGTACAACTGCCGGAACACAAGAGAGCTCAGGATCGCGGTGAAACTCGTACGAGGACCATGGACTTAAAGGACTGAGCATAAAGTGGGTTTATGGGTGAGAAGGGTCGCGCCGCGAGCGGGGAGGGATGGTAGACTGCAGCCATGTTGAATGGCAAAACTACTGTTGCCATCTATATAACGTTGCGGGAATATTGATATGATTTGATTCTGAAAAATGAAGGCATAACAAGTGTATTTGTATATATATATCTGTATATACAGGGTGGCCCACATAACTCTGAACAGCTCAATATCTCGAAAACTATGCCATCGATTTTAAAGTTCTTAGTCTTAAATTGCATGGAACAGAAGAGCCTTTCTGACTACATAAACGTGAAGTGGCCTCCCTTCCCCTTTAACGGGGGAGGGGAGGTACCTTTGTAATTTAAATGGAACCCCCTATAAAATGTTACATATTTAGATTCTACAGGAAAAAACAAGTAAATTTTGTCTGAAACATTTTTTTGTCAGATACTTCCATGATGAGATATAACAGTTTGAAGTTTCGAGTTGTAGGTACTTGAAGCGCTCGGAAATAGCGTTATGGAATTATACGCGCTTGAGTCCTTTGCTTATTCGTGAAGCAAGCGTGAATATATATATATATATATATATATATATATATACAAAATATTGCACATTCGGCTCCAATATAAATTTATAAATAAATTATGTGTATCTATTTCCCGCATGATTGCATTGTAAATTCGCGCAACTGGTATTTAAAGTTGCCTATAGATAGCGTTGGGATACGGTGCAAGATATCACGCGCATGCGCGGCCAAAACAGTAATGTATCTATATCATGATGACAGAGGTAGTGGAGCCCTGAGACAGTTATATTGGCGGGAATGTCTCGAAACAATCTATTCCGGACAAAAAGACTTCAGGACGTGTCCTACGAGTTACAAAATATACACAAATACGCATGTTATACACTCATTTTTCAGAATCAAATCATACCAATTTTTTAAAATTCTACTGGGTGCTCAAGGTACCCCATTTTATCGAGAATCTTATTTTACTGAGGCTGAAATCGCCGCGCATGCGTGTGAAATCTTGCACCATATCCCAACACTGCCTATAGAGCGCACCACAGTGTTTGCCATCCAAGATGGCCGACAAGTTGATACCCCTTCCGTCTTTCGCCTCACCCCCGCAGCATAATGCACAGTCCTTAAGTCCGCGACGAGGACTATCTATTAATTACTTGTAATCATGTCAGATGTCGCGATTAACATTTCTGTTCTAACAATTTAACAAAAAGTAAATAATGATGAATAGAACATTTTCGGAATTCATTGTGAGAAGAAGAGAACAAATAGAAGTATGTCTCCAACTTTAATAGTCGTGATAAATGGAAAATAAAGCATACTCGGTTGTTCATGTTTGCATGAAAAATTCATTTCTAAATCCTTTCAAAGTTCCAGGAGCTGCAGCTTCACTTTTTAATCCGTAGAATTTTTATTTTTTATCGATAACAGTATTAAAGTAGAGGATTTAATATGTATCCTAGAATTTATCGACACAGTGTGTCTACGGAAGATGCGAAAATTATAAGGCAAACCTCTGATGATTGTCGCGTTGTAAATTGGATCTGCACGTTTTTCTTATAAATTTACAAAATCGGCATTGAACGGCGTTGTTTTGAGAAAAATTTAATTTTCCATTCAATCGTTGTGCACGGTTCAGGGTTGATTTCCACCGATCCTTTTTCAATGAACGACCACACGGGAACATGCCGATGTTACGACAGACCTCTCGACTCCACGGTCCATACACCTGGCAAGTGACACGAAACAAATCTACCGATACTGTGTACGTTTCGGAGGGAGGCGCGAACCGAACGTCATCGCGCCGGAAATCCTTCATTTCGGTTTGGGGAATTTATTTCTCTGCGCTGCTGGTGATGGTTAGTCGCGCCGGGGCTGCAACGAAACATGTAACGAGGGTGGGCCCGTGGTTTCGATGCTGGAATTGACGTCTATTGATTCATCGGTGTACTGCATCTTGTTTTTAAACGAGCATCTGCTAAGCGAACACACGATTAACATTTGATTCCCAATATTTGCTTTGTGCAAACACAAATTCGTCGATACCGTAGCCAGGCTTGGTTATACTTTGTAATTCATTAATCTCTGAGAACTTTTACACAATGTACATCCACTAGAGATTAGTAAAATTAATGAATATCTATACATTTATCCCATGTGACATATAGAATATTGTTAGTCAGAGATTTTAATTGAATTTAACGTTGTTAACATTTCTGTGCTTGGAATTAAATGCTCAGTGTAAAAAATGAAATCGTACACTATTTGTTTCTATTCAGACATGGAGAAATTAAAATATAGGATGAGTGTGAAGAATCTGTAAATTAACAAATATGTAAGATCAAAATAAAAGGAACGAGATGCTGATGCCATTAAAAAACCAAAAGGACATCTACTTTCTCATTGTACGAATGAATAGAAGAAATGTTGGCCGAAGTTTCACTGTCTACAAATAAAAATTTCTAGCTGAAAGAAACAATTTACAGTCTGTGCAAAGAATCTACAAAATCAAAATGGCGCTGTGTGTTCAAGTATCTAGTGATGAAGTCATTAGAATGTTTGCTGGAGCTCGCAAATATCGTTCGACGTCTCAATTTCGATTCAATTTAGTTCCCAGATGGTTTCCAAGTGGTCGTACATAAATAGCTGTTATGTTCGGTGATAGAAATGATCGATGAACGATAGATTGGGCCGATGTCGGTCCGATTCCGTTCCGTTTTCATCCGTGTTTGCCGATCGCGGCGATCCTGCGGCCCCTGGTGGCCGGGAGGCGGCGCGACGCGGCGCATCTGTCTCGGTCTCGCGAGCCGCTCGCATCAATTTAAGTTTTTCTCGGCGGTGCACGAAAAAACGGTGCATGATCTTACGATTGTGCGCGGTCACAAAAGCGCCGACAAGCGTTGGGATTCCCCCCCCCCCCCTGTCCCGGTGCTCCGTCTTCCTTTTCCCTCCGGTCAATTTGACCGTTCGCGTTTCTTCCACCCGCCAGGACGTTTGATGCCTCGCGTTCGCGCCGGTCATCCGCCGCAAGAAGCGCATTATGAACCGTAAACGCTGAGAACAGATGCTGAGCACCTCGCGGACCCTCGCATCGAGACGCACCGCGATGCACCGAGATGCAGCTTTTCTTCTCATTTGTGAATGCGCCGATTCGAATTAGCGCCGCGCGAACAATCGGGACATCGACATGCGAGTCAAAGAAGCTGGAAAGAAACTGTGAAATGGATGATGAGCGGTCATAAGATCGCGCATTCGCCATTGCACCAATTGCAATTTACCCTATGCACAGGCTAATCTATAGGCAGTGGATCATTATGCAAAATAAACATTTTCTACCGGAAATAAACTCGAGTGAAATAGAAATCTTTTCTCATTTTCATTACGTTTAGTAGGTTGAAAATAATACAAGGTCTACTCGTTAAGTTTTGTCACAATTTTTTTAGCCATTTCCGGTAGTGCAATTAAAAATTGTTTCAGACCAAAGTTTATCAATACTTGGTGCGCTACATGTTCGCATATTCTCAAATCTGAAAAAATGCTTTTTACGTAAAAAAGTAAAGCCCACCTTGACTTTTTCACTACCGGAAATGCCTAAAAAATGGCGACAAAACTTAACGGTTAGACCCTGTGTAATAATTATTCAGCAGATTTTACGCATTTATGACAATAATGAGCATGTGTAATTTTAAACAGTAAAAACATTAGAAAAATTTAATAACACTGTTATACTATTTTCAACCTAACAAACATATTAAGAAAGAAAAGAAATATCATCTTCACTCCAGTTTGTTGCAATTCAGCTAAAATATTTTAATTTCGGCAGTCTATCTGTAACAAACAGAGGAGCTACATGTTCGCATATTCTTAAATCTGAAAAAATGTTTTTTACGTAAAAAAGTAAAGCCCACCTTGACTTTTTTAAATGGCACCATATTTTGTGGACATTATAGGATTGTTGCTGACATGTAGTGCACCAAGTATACTGATAAACTTTATTCTAAAACATTTTTTAATCGCACTACCGGAAATACCTAAATAATAGTGACAAAACATAACGGGTAGACCCTGTATAATAATTAGTCAGCGGATTTTGCGCATTTATGACAATAATGAGCATTTGTAATCTTAAACAGTAAAAACATTAGAAAAATTTAATAACACTGTTATACTATTTTCAACCTATTAAACATAGTAGAAGGAAGGCAAATATCTTCTTCATTCCAGTTTGTTGCGATTCAACTAAAACATTTTCATTTCCGCAGTCTACCTATAGCAAACGTTGTAGCTCAAACAGGGTATGTCTTAATTAACATCCCGAAGCCATTAAAAATTGAATAAACATTCCAGAAGAAGTAGTAAAAAATTGCACAAACGTGCTGCTGAATAGGATGCATTTTCTACCATGTGGTGCAGTGCAATCATTTTTCCCAGGATTGAAAATACCATTAAGAAGCGAAGAAAGGACCGCAGCGATTCATTCGAAGATTTTCCGCGAGCGAAAAATGGGGAAGTTGAATTTCGTGGAGAAGGAAGACATCGCCATCGCTGTTAAAAAGTTCTTTGAGTCCGATAAAGCACGATCATTTGGACGGTGGGCATTTTCCGAATGTATCCGGCTCAAGTTCTACGGGAATATGAGGGATTTGAATGGGGCGAGGCGGATGGAATGCCCGGGATCCTTGCTGATTTTCGGACGAGGTCGGGAACGAACATATGCTCGGCCCGTTAATAAATTCCACATACTCGTGTAGCTCCGGCAAAATGACTTTAATTAAAAATATAGGCGAGCCTCGGGAATTTTTGTCGGGGAATAACATTGAAAAGGAAAGGAGAGCTTTGGTCGCGCGCGAGCGCGAGCATGTGTGTAAGCGGGATGAGAAGGAAAGAGAGAGAGAAAGACGCGCACACGCTGCGCTTCGCTACCGCGATTCGTTTCGTTTCGTTTGGGTTTCGTTTCTGCTGGCCGGTTTTACAGCGAGGAACGAGGAGAGGAACGATTTTCGGTGAATGCCGCGCGAGAACGCGGCTAACCAAAAGAAAGTCCCGCGCGGTGCCCGTATTCACGTTCATTACCTATATTTTTCTGTCTTATGCGGCTCGTTAAACGCGACGTGCTCAATACGAAAATGCCGGCGTCAGGCCAGCAGCGACCGTCGTTGCGCGTTGCCCGGATTTTCATATTTCACTTCAATCTCCACTTGAAGCCCCCGCTCAACACACATCGCGCAGCCCCGGGAAAGGTCGGACACTCGTGCGGAATTCATAGGTCCACCGGGGAAACCGCCAGGGGGGAATTTACATCTGCTGCTGGACCGTTGAATGGCTCTTCTACGCGAAAATTATTTAGTGGTAATTATCACTGCTGCTGTCTAACGACCGCCACTCCTCCTCCTCCTTCTACCGGCTCGCGGAAATTTTTCCTATGCACCGGAATTGTGACCACCGTTTTCCACTCGTTCATCGATCTCAATGTAATTCCTCGAATACCAACGCTGTCAATAGCGCTCGCAAAAATTCCGTGGGTAGAACGTTGCGTACCGACCGAGAATTTGCGCGGATATTCACGAGAGTTTTGTTTTATTCTGCAATATTTTCTCGGATTTAGTGTTTTTAGTTCTATCGGGTGCTTTGGTAATTATTTGGAGAAGAACTTGAAAATGTCGCGTTTCGTCCGGGAAATTGTGGGAATATCGGGTAATAATTTTATAATGTAGATTTTAAGAGTACTTCTTGTAGACACATGAATAGAGAGCGAGTTGTATGTGTCGACAATCGATATTAATTTAGGAAACATGTCGGTAAAACGTTATGAAGAGCTGTTTTGTTTAACCCTCTGTCTACCGTAAAAAAAACTTTCATTATGCGATAGAAAATTTATACCACAAAACGTAGTAAATATAAAGAAAAAACTGAATTTAGTGGATACCACCTTTTTGACCTTGAAATGACCTTGAGCAAGAATAATCATGTTGGAGCGGATAAAATGTGGTTATTATGCTATAGAAAAAAATATACTATTCCATTTAAAAAAACAGCGGTGACCTTGAAATTTCATTAAAAAACACGACATAAAAAATTTTTTTCTACCATTATATTTTCCCCCTGCAATAGTGTCACTTTGTCCTCTGAAGTTTTCTAAAAGGACTGTAAATACGACAGATATTTAGGTGTTCCCATTTATGTGGGACACCCTGTATACCGTCCAAAACTGTCCTTACGACATCCCGTGTCCTTTTGGTTTTTACAAATTTTCTCGTATCTAAAACTAATCTTATTCCCACATACCTCAAGCTGGTAATACCACTAATAATTAATATATCATTTCTAGTCGGTAAAAGAGCTTTTCTCTGCCCCTAGGTACGACTGCAAACTCACCGAACAACATCAAAAAAAAAAACCTTACGACATCCCGCGTCTAAGGCACGGGTCCGCTAGATAGCCTTACTGTGACGAGTCCTCTAGCGGGCCGAGGACGAAACGCTTCCTTCTCCTTTTTCCATCTATTTATAATTCAACAGCCGTCATAGAGTCCTGATGCCTATGGGCACCGGAAGGTACATTACAAATAATTTTTCCAGGCTTGATAAAATTCAGAATAAGCTTTCGCCGAGTCTGAAATGAATTGTGCTGGCTTCGGGCGGCCATTTTGTCGGGATCGACAGTGTAGCGAGCAGGTCGATGATCAAGTGTGAAGCCAAAGGTGTGACAGGGGATGGCAGGGTATTTGAATCCCGTGAAACACGCTCCTTCACAGACGAACACTTTTCGCATCCATTCAGCTGGTTCAGGCTCGCGGACACGATGGCCAGCACGCGCTGATGATCCGTCAGCGACGCCATAACGTATAAGCCGAAGCGATGATAACATCAGCGGCACTTATAATGCAAATTAGCTGGTGACACTCGACTCGGTAACAGAGTAATGTAATGCGCGAATAAATAGCAACAACTAGCCGGGGCCCATCGCGCTGTCAAATGCGTCCTGAACTCTCATAAAGCACCGTTGGCTGCACCAATTCGTCCGCGTGGGCGTGAGCTGTAGGTATGCTTCTGATGGAAATATTGACTATTACGCGCGACCGGGAATGTGTATCATTGAATTGCCACTGCCATAAATATGCCGAAATTCTGCCGGCAGCATTTCATACTTTTGATTTATCCGCCAGCGGGCTGGACCGACGATGACCTCGCCTCTGCTGTTCATTGCTGACCTTAGATCTCTTTTACAAAATTCCCCTGTTTTTGCGAACCATTATCGAAGCTCCACAAATTAACCCTCGAGCAGTCTTCAGGAAAAGATCCTCCCTTCGTTACTTTTTTTTTATTTTTCACTTTAACTCCCACAATTTTGTTTTATTCGAGCTTTTCATATTTCAAGTTTGAAAATCTACCAAAACCATTTTTCTTCTCCATTTTAGATTCATCGATTCAATTCGTACAGTCATTATTCAAGCAAATAAATTAAGTCGTAAACCAGTCACAAAGAACACAAAGAATCTACAATATAAAAAAATAGAAACCTCTCAAATGATCTCAGTATAATTGTCCTAAGTGTCGCAAACGATTGAAAAGTTTGTCAAATGAAAATGTTTGCAGGAATAAAAATAATATACAAGCAAGGCCTACAATACTGCGAAGTGAAAGAGTGATCGTTTAATTCTGAATAGAATGTGATTAAAATAAATATACATATAGACAGCGGATTTTATGCATTTATAACAAATATGAGTAGGTGTAATTTAAAGCAGTAAAAACATTTGAAGAGTGTAAAAATACTGTTATATTGTTTTCGACATATTAAACATATTTCGAAAGAAAATAAATTTCTATTTCACTCCACTTTTAATTAATGCAGGTAGAAAATTTTTATTTGGCATAAAGATCCGCTGTCTATAAATATATGTATCGAGAGATTCCGAAGAGCGCTGATAAAATAATAATAAAATAATACAGCAGTAATGTTACGTGAATCTTGGAAAGTTATCGTCCCACACGAATGATCGATAGCGAATAATAAATCGAGCACGTTCTATCGCGCGGGAGTCTTGGCGACAGAGTGTTTAAACATTGCTTTATCGCGTGGGTCGGTTGTGTGCGTCGACGACGGTGCCGGTTTATAAGGTAAATTTTAATGAACCGGCATAGACGCGTACTCGACGCGTCCCGACGCCGACGAAGCCGACGCGACGCCGCGCCGCGCCGGCCGCAGCCTGAAGCGCTAAATACGTTATTAGTCGGCGCGCGAGGCCGGCCCTGCCTCTTTATTTGTGTTTATTAATTCAGCCGCGGAATTGAACGTATCATTTCTAGCATCCGGTGAATTACTAATGCGAACGATCCGAAGGCGAGCCTTTTCGACGTAGACACTCGCGAATACCCCCGGCCAAGCCACCGGGCTTAACGTTTCGGGGATACCCATTCAGCCCATTAAACGCAGGCTGGAAAGCGCGTCGCTTTATAAAGGACTGTCTAATTGGAAACGGATTAATTTGTCGCAATCGCGATACCCTTACTCCCCGATTAGGGCGACGCTCCGCTAGAGACAATTCCGGCCTCTATTTTCCAAGTTTTGCGCCAAAGCGTTTCGCCATTCAACAAATCAAGCGATCCTCTCTGTCGCGTGAGAGAAGCTTCATTAATTTAACACACTCGCAAAAATTCGTGAAAAATCACCTGGTCCCTCCAAAACATTCTATCTTCCTTATAGATTGCATCTTTATTACGATCTTCAAGTGGAAATATGTTTATAATTTTATTCTTCGTTTTTAATCTTCATCGATTCTTCAAAAATTTTTCTTAATATCGTATCGATTCTTATATGAATCAACAACTTTTCTAGTATTGTGTGGAGTCCTATGGACCAATAAAAATTTCTAAAATATTCTATCAAGCCCTATGAATGAACAGGAATTTTTATAATTGTCTATCGAGCCCTATGAATTAACAGGAATTTTTGTAGATTGCATTTTTCATTAGATCTTCAAGTGGAAATATATTTATAATTTTATTCTTCGTTTTTAAACTTCACCGATTCTTCAAAGATTTTTCTTAATATCGTATCAATTCCTATATGAATCAACAGCAATTTTTCTAGTATTGTATGGAGTCCTATGGACCCATAAAAATCTCTAAAATATTCTATCAAGCCCTATGAATGAACAGGAATTTTTCTAATATCGTATCGAGTCGTATAAAAATCATCGGGAATTTTCCAGTTAAGCCGGTAACGATTTAAACACCAAATATAGACTCGTATGTTTGCTGTACCAAGCGTTAATTTGTGCAAATGTTTACAAATCTGATATAACGTTGTAATGGATAGGGGTAGTGCATAATTGGGTAGGCTTGATGATGCATAAACGATAATGAACGAATGAAACGCAGCTGAGACATCAGTCAGGTTCTTCACGAGTCACACGGTGTATATTATCCGCGCGGCTCCGTCGTGTGACGTTTCAATTAGCGACAAGTTATCACCCAGCAATTAAATACTCTTCTCCGTATTTCCCGATGCAAATGCGACAGACCTGCAAATCCGTTTTCCGATGAATTAGCGAGGTATCGATAGCACCAGGCACGCTTGTTATTAATAGAGCGACATGTGTTGCAGATCGGCCCGCGTTGTATCGATACCTCGCGTACGTACAATTGCCCGTTAATTATTGGCGTTGTGCACCTGACAATAACGCGAATATTGATGAGATTATCAATAATTTCCCTTGGTTGGTTATTCTCGATGCGGTTCACGAGCATCGTGCTACACCAGCCATTTGCATGCGGCAATGAACGTCACCGGCAATAACGTCATACGATCTCTTGATTTTTCCGACTTTCATTCAAAAGTTCATTTCTGTCCTCAAAAAAACCGGCGAATTTTGCTTTGAAAGAAAAATAACTTCAAATTTAGCTTGCTTCTCGAAAATCTACAATACAGAATTTAAATATAAATAAAATTCGTGCGGCATACTATTAAAATAAAAGAACTTTTCTTAAAAAGTTCTTGTTAAGAATCAAACGAATTATTTTACTATTTTATTTTAGTATTTTATTTTAAACGAATTACTTCTGCATCCTTTAGAAAAGTTCTTGTTAATTATTTAATGCATCCTTCAATTATTTACGATACGTGTACATTCAATTTCGATTGCAAAATTCTTGTTGACAAATCAGACAATTGTAAAATGTGTTTCCTGCATTCTCTGCTTCAGGAGACATTCAATTCTGATTTGAAAAATATTAATCATCTGAAAGATTTGTGTAAAAAGGTAGTCAATGGAATATCGATGATGAGATTGCAGGATGAAGAAGTTTGATGGAAGGGGACGTAATTCCAGCAAGATTGAATATTTAATATAGAGTGATTTCATCCCGAAAATCCGAAGAAGCACACGCAGATCGGAAGCAGGGTTAAGTCGAAGTCAAGAGTCGCCCTAACCTGTCTCAAACGAGACAGGGGCAACTTAAGAAAACTACCAGCCCTCCGTGGACGTTTCGAGTGGTTCGAGACTCGATCCGGCGTGTTTACACGAGATCGCGTATACTCGATACAACCCCTTGCTTCTGAACTAGATGATGTTTGTTTAAAGTCCCCCGGACCCTTGCTGCCAGAATAGACGTCGATTCATCGCATCTGAACGGCTTCGAGAGCCTAAACAAATGGAATTACGTGTTGCGTCTGCTAAAACTGCCTTCTTCCCTCCGACATCATTCTGGAATGCTCTGTGAGATAAAGGCCTCTCCATTACTACAAACTCGACCATTCGATGCAATCGAAGAATAATTTTGTACACAGATCAGAATGAAATAAAAATCTCTTCTCTTAAATAAAAAATCTCTTCTAGAAAAAATGAAACAAAAAGACATTATAAAATCGGTTGCACCATTAACACTAGCTTTACAATCCGAATATTTTTAATTTACGATTATTGAGATTGTAGGAAGGCCTCGGTGAGGAATTATTCAACAAATTTATTTATTTCAATATATATTATTTAAAACATGAGAAAAAGTTTGAGTAGACAAGGTTCTCGTTATTTTTATAATTTAATGTGTTTGGAGTTTATACTGCTTGCAGTGGAGTATTGAGTGATATATACAGTCAGTCAAAAAAGTTCCCGCACACACTTTAAAAAGAAATAATTTTCTTAAATTGAGTTTTGACAACTTTAGATTTTTTGAGATCTTAGAAGAAATATTTTACCAGCTGATGTACCAAAACAAATTTTTTAAATTCCATTTTGTTGGAATAGCAGAGAAAATACGAAAAGTTGTTTTTACAAATTTTTTATGTGTGTCTATATTAAAAATTTTTAAAATATGTGTTGTAGATCTGTGTCAATTATACACACGGTGAAAATTTCATCGAAATCGGTCAACGTTCCTATGGGCAACAAACGTTTCAAGATGAGAGCTTAAGGGTGAAATCGCAGATTTTCGGTCTTGTTAGAGAATTTCACACTTAAGCTCTCATCTTGAAACAACTGTTGCTCATAGGAACGTTGACAATTTTCACCGATGAAATTCGATGAAATTTTCACCGTGTGTATAATTGACACAGATCTCCAAAACGAATTGTTGGGTTTTTGGGTTCTTAGCAGGTTGGTTGGATCTGTGAAGAAATCAAGTGTTAGATAGGCAACTGCGAATCTGTGGCATATCGAGCGACCGTATCGACCGAATCGAACGTATGAATGTGTGTGTGTGTGTGTGGATTCGTGAAGCGACACGAGTGACAAGCGAGCTAGTCTGTAAGAATCATTCTCTGTGTAAACACGTATGAACTTGACTGAAATATAAATATATGTAAGAGTAAAATCAGTAAAAGTAAACTCTAAAATCCCTCTTCAAAGTAAAATCTTATCAGGATCCTCAAAAGTACTTGAGGTTTATATTCGTTATTACTACGTCTTTATTTTGTGCCGGTTGCGGGAAGACTCCGTAATGCCGAATCCGAGCACTTACAGATCTGTTATCAGCGCCGCTACGTATTTTCAATTAGCGACGCGGGCAATTTAAACAGTCTACAATATACATATCACGAATTTATTAAATTTTCAATTTAGACCCACATAAAAAATTTGTTAAAACAACTTTTCGTATTTTCTCTGCTATTCCAACAAAAATCAATTTTTTCAAAGTTTCTTTTTGGTACTACAGCTGGTAAATTAATCCTTCCAAGATCTCAAAGAATTTAAAGTCGCCAGAACTCATTTTAAAAAATTTATTTCAGTTTAAAGTGTGTATAGAAACTTTTTTGACTGACTGTATAATCTATTTACACTGTATTAGAATATGAACATATACTTTAATATAGAGACACGTGTTTACAGTTCGAGGTTCACCTTGAGAAGGAGACGAGCCGCGTACAGCGGCGATGTTTGTACCCTATCGAGGCACGCACACACAAGCACACGTATGATGTCGAGCGCCATCGTATTACGACGCACAAATAACCTACTAATAAACTAACAGAGATATCGCCATTAGTATAGCAAGAATATTCTCGTTCTAACATAATGCAAAATGATTACGGTAAATATTTACATTAGGGGCTTCCTCACCGATTTTGAATACATTGAAATATGTTGTCAGTCATCATTCTGAACAACTTTTTCCCATACATGTTACCGCCGCTCAGCTTTAGTTTCCGAGATATTCGCAAAAAAGTTTCTACATCTCGAAAAGTGATAGTCTGGGTTAGATTTGAAATTGTGGCCGCCGATAACGCGGCCACGGTCACAACTTAAAACGACTTCAATCAGTTGAGATCCACTGTCTTGTCTGTTTATGTTTACGAACTGAAACGTGAAATGAATCGTGTCGAACGCGAACTCATTTCATTGTCAGCTGTGTTAGCATACAGAGTATTAACCCCTTCCCGTACTGTCAGAACAGGACTAATCGCGACATCTAGTATATCATTGTAAGACAAATGTCAGTCACGTGATTACACCTGTAATGCGTTCTTAGCTCTGTGCGACGTGAAGGTAGCGTCAAGGCGGCTTCTCGTTTAGACTCTTGACCGAGTAACGCATGTTAACTAAATTGTATTCTAAATATATATTCAAATACATCTCTTCAAACAACAAGATGCTTTATCCACTCGCACCAATTCTATCAGGTTATGGGCCTAGGAATTTACAAAGTGAAGTAACTAAAAAAGATAAACACGTAAAATTTATTAGCGGATTAGGACTAAGAAATCTTTAAAAATAAAAAGAAGAAATTATGTACGTATAGTATGTCACGATTAAGAGGGAGTGTCATAACAGGACTAATCGCGACATCTATTATATCATTGTAAGACAAATGTCAGTCACGTGATTACACCTGTAATGCGTTCTTAGCTCTGTGCGACGTGAAGGTAGCGTCAAGGCGGCTTCTCGTTTAGACTCTTGACCGAGTAACACGTGTTAACTAAATTGTATTCTAAATATATATTCAAATACATCTCTTCAAACAACAACTTGCTTTACCCACTCGCACCAATTCCATCACGTACTTTAGCGAGTCAGACTCGCGATGAAGATTTTGGCCCAAACACGAATATCGCGAGTAAGACTCGCGAACAGATACTTGGGCCAAACGTAAACATAACAAGCTGAGCTCGCGGACTGATTTTTTGACCGTTACGATCGTGACTGAATGTTAGTTCCTATCAGTACCTCATGACAGTTAGTCACAATTCTTATCGTTGCTGTTACGAAGCAGTTCATTTATTGAAATTTAAGAACCCCCTTCAAAATGCAAGATACAAAAATGTTAAATGAAGGCAGTTGATATGTATATTGTAGACTGTTTAAATTGCGCGCGTCGCTAATTGAAAATACGGATTCGGCATTACGGAGTCTTCACGCAACCCGCACGAAATAAAGACGTAATAATAAGCAATATAAACCTGAAGTACTTTTGAGGATCCAACGGATCTGATAAAAACCCAAAAACCCAACAGCAGTGATAACGAATCCTCTGATAGTGACGCGTTTGTGCCAGTCGTAAAGCGTATAAGGCGTATGATTATAGATGAGAGTAGTGAAGAGGAAAGTACGGCGCAACAATCATGGATTTGGCAAAAAGTAAAAAACACACCAATAGTTTGTAGTTTGCATTGCGACTGTTTACAAGCATCAGTCTGGTCTGTTTAGCGCGCGTCGATGCCTACCGCTTGGGCCCAAGTTTCGTCGATCTAAATGGCACGGGAAGGGGTTAAGCATGAAACTATACGAATTCTTGGATATCTGCAACAATCAAAAAAATATATAATGACCCAGTATATAAATATATAAATATATAAATAATATATAAATAACCCAGACCTAACCCAGACCTACTCCGATCACTTTTCGAGATGTAGAAACTTTTCTGCGCATATCTCGGAAACTAAAGCTGAGCGGCGGTAACATGTATAGGAAACAGTTGTTCAGAATGATGACCTTGACAACATATTTCAATGTCATCAAAATCGGTGAGGAAGCCCCTAATGTAAATAATTACCATGGTTACTTTTAGGGCTCCGTGAACCAGTAAGAAATTCATGGTGTCCCCTCGAAGAAGGCCCACTTTCCACATCAGACCTAACCCAGACCTACTCCGATCACTTTTCGAGATGTAGAAACTTTTTTGCGAATATCTCGGAAACTAAAGCTGAGCGGCGGTAACATGTATAGGAAACAGTTGTTCAGAATGATGACCTTGACAACATATTTCAATGTCATCAAAATCGGTGAGGAAGCCCCTAATGTAAATAATTACCATGGTTATTTTTAGGGCTCCGTGAATCTATTAAGAAATTCATGGTGTCCCCTCGAAGAAGGCCCACTTTCCACATCAGACCTAACCCAGACCTACTCCGATCACTTTTCGAGATGTAGAAACTTTTTTGCTAATATCTCGGAAACTAAAGCTGAGCGGCGATAATATGTATAGGAAATAGTTGTTCAGAATGATGACCTTGACAACATATTTCAATGTCATCAAAATCGGTGAGGAAGCCCCTAATGTAAATAATTACCATGGTTACTTTTAGGGCTCCGTGAATCTATTAAGAAATTCATGGTGTCCCCTCGAAGAAGGCCCACTTTCCACATCATCCATGGATCCCATAGAATCTGTCCTATAGATCCTCCGATGATTATGAAGACTGGCGCCAGACTTTGTCTGCTTTTATCAGCAAAGGCAGTCTCTGGCCATGACTTTCCCTGCCTAAATCCGTTCCGAAGTGTTCGACCTGCGATCCCACAGCTTCCGTTCGACCCTCTCACCGTTCGAGACACTCGAAGGGCACTCGATCCATCGTCGATCCAAGGAGTCACGAGTCGGCAGCAGGCACCCGGCCGTGTTTTCTTTCGAAGAAGAGCCCCCGAAGCTGGCAAGTTTATTTACTCGCGTCGAACCTCCTGCCGTCTTTACGACGGCACGGCAGTGATGTGCTTCTCGTTAACCGGATCGGTTCACGGACTCCCGTGTTTTCATTTTCGATTCAACGACCTACCACATTAACAGCGGCTACTGTTGGCATCTTTATGCGAATCCGTAGACTATTTTATAAACTCGCCATCCCAGCGTCCATATTCCTCAAAACGTTCCTGACTCTAACAATTGGATAAAAGCATCATTGAGATCTCATACGAGATTTATTTCAACATTAGAAAGAATACAATACACTGATTACAAAAAAGAGACAATTTTTAAACAGAATAGGAGTCTGAAGATACATACAGTCACTCCCATTAATATTCGTACACTCTTAAAAAGACGATAACTTGTTTAATATTGGACCATATGACTTGGACTTTTTTGAGAAGTTAGAATAATTAGTTTACTACATGACGTTAGTTCATTAGTTTTTAGACGTAAGTTTATTAGTTTTACTACAAATAAACACTCAGGCCATACAATCCGCTTTAGTTTACATTATCGAGGCGCGATTGATATAACGAATTGGAGGAGGAGAAAATAAAGACTTTACTTTTATTCTTATATTTATTATTTGATGAATTATTTGACGAACGAAGCAAACATATAAGGATTGTTTATGAAATAAGCTAGCCCGTCAATTTGACGGGTTACGTAGAGATAGGTATACTACATAGAAATTTCAAAGATTAGAAAGCTTTAGGAAAAAATAATTGTGTGTATAAATTCTTTGGATGAAGTGATTAATTTACGATGCAAAATGGTTCAAATCAATGCTATGGTTTCTGGGGTAGTTCATTTCAAAATTTGAAATCCGTCAAATTGACGGGTCCCGTAAACCTAGTGTTAAACTTCACATACATGAATCTACCGCGCGAGAAAACAGAATGCATTTCTATCCATAACAAGTAACATACAAATTTTTCAATCGTACAAAGATTTTTATCATACCAATGTTACTATTAATAAGAAGAGGAGCCTGGGAGAAGTCTAACGAAATAAATTCGACTAATAATAATTCTGGAATTGTGCGCGGTGAATCGAAAGAATTTCGGATCAGTGTTCGGGGCCATTGGAGCGTTGGCAAATAGTAATGAAGCTTTGGTATAAGATCGTTAATTGGTATAAAATCAATCCCGACGATCGAGCAAACGTCCGCTAATCCAAGAGAGTCAATTTTACAGGAATGTGACGCAATCATCTCGATTGTGCTGTCGGTCGAAACGATGGACCAGTCATCCATGGTCGGCGAGGGCAGCGCGGACGAAAGGGAGTGGGGAGGGAACGATGGTCGACAGTGGGCGATGCACATGCACACGGTGCACCGGAGGTGCCGTTGCATCAATGCACTCTCCACGTTTCGCGCACAGGCTCGTGCCGGTTTCAACGTCGATCGTCCCAGCATCGGCGACAGGGGATAGAGGATACATGTAATTATAGAGGGACCGTGCACCATTTCACACGTCACACACCGTGTGATCGTGTCACACGGTAGACGCCTCGGTATCCTGCGCCCGATGCGTTTCGCATGCATTCTGCGACGGAATTTGATCAAAAGAGGACACTGTCACTCTCCTGCGAAGATATTTGTTGCTGTACCTTTCTTTAAAAATACGCTTATTAACGCTATTAACCAGACGATTCTTCAGTCACAAATTTTTAGGAAGGTCCAGCTCATTGATGAAATTGTGCAACTACTTTGTGCATCATCTTTATGCAGAATAAAATTTATCTGCATCAAAGATGATGCACAAGTGGTTGCACAATTTTGTTTTATCTTTATACTGTTTTGAACGTAACCTATTATTCTTCAATATAGTCCAGTTATCAATGATTTTAAATCGAATTTTGATGGGTTTAGGTGACTTAGAAGTTGTTCCTTATTTATATAACTATATGTTTATTTAATATTTAAGAGGTTAACAATTATGAAAGTTAAATGTATTAGCTTTATAGCTTTCGTAACGAAGATACAATGTCTGATATTAAATTTACTTTTACAACCACGTGCTACATAGGCAGAACTCGATCCAACCACATAAGTTTTACTCGCTTCACTCGCGACGCCGACTCCTTCATGCGCATACGCACATGCGCACTCGCACACGCAATACGTACACGCTGAGGGAGCTGTCTGATATTTCCAACAAATTTATCAATTGTGAATGTTCTCCAGTTTGGATAAATTTGAAGGGTAGTAATAAATGCTTCTCACGTATCAATATAAAATATATATTGTCAATGAATTTATTATATTTAAGACTGCACGAACAAAGTTAAATTGCGTCTCTGTCAATAGAGAACAGTCATTTTATCGATAGGCTGTTTTCCAATCAGATTTTGAACTAATCCTGCCATGCAATTAATATCAGTATAAGCGGCCTCCTAGAAGTTAGCCCCCCCCACTTGTTGAAATAAATAATTTCAACAGTTTTGCTGAGCTATGCTAAGTTTGTGCTACATTGTTCTCGAATATTATAACAATAACATAAACAATAATCCTATAAATTGAGAAAAACGATTTTTTTTAGTAGCCCCCCACTTTTCGTTTTTTTCAATTTTCTCAATTGTGTTAAGTTGTGCTAAGATTGTGCTAGAATATTATAACAATAATATAAAAAATAAGACCAAAAATTGAGAAAAACGATTTTTTAGTAGCCCCCCACTTTCAACAAGTGGGGGGCTACCTTGTAGGGGGCGTATAAGCGAAATAAATTGCATGAAATATTGCAAAAGGTTTCAGCTTGCAGTTAAAACACAACGATCACGTGTCCCTGCACTTTGAGTTTGCAAAAATCAAAATCAACTACACTTTCCTCGGAGAGGACCATTTTTCGGAGGACGAGTGACATGCTCGATCGGTAAAAAGTGCAATTTGCAAGTTCGTTAAGTGACGGGGGCTTAGATGCGGTATCGGGCAAGCGTTGCACGTAATGATGAGCACAAATGCGCGTAACATGGACGCGGCGCGATGCAACTCGGCCCGGATATCGCAGTGGGCGCACATGTGCATCGGTGATGTTTCGAGGTGGAACGATTTCGGAGCGTCGAATTGCACGGCACCGGGTGCACGTGCAATAGGAGCCTATTGCACAAATCACACGCATTATTGACTAGCATTGTATCTCTCCGAGCGACGCGTCGACGAGCACCGGCATTGTCCGCGTGTTGCACGCGTCGCGCGTACTTCCTCCGATCGGTGTACGAAATAAACCGGCGATAACCCGGATTCGCAGTTCCTTCGGGTCGGAAGTTCACCTTGTACCCGACGCACTCGGCGCATTCCAATTTTTACGAGCACTGCTCTAAAACGAAAGAACCCTCGACATTTTTCCTTTCATTGTACACTTTGCTCGATCCGTTTTGTTGTTATTGACGGTGTTCTCAAGTTTGAGATTTGTTCTTCGATTTGACTTATCATTTTACACCAGGTATAGGTACTCTTGTTTCAATTGAGACAAACTGTCCCCACTATAGCGCCCAATGTCCCCCACCACCATCCGCCGTTATCGTAGAGGAAGGGAGTGCTTCGCCTGTCGCATACAGTGCGCAGGCCTCGCGCATGAAAGAGAGGTTGGTGGGGGTAGCAGGCGTTTGAAGGACCCCTACCGTGCCCATCACGGTTATAGGCATTATTTCATAATTTAAACCGTGCCGTTCGATCTTGACTGCATTTTTCAAGTCTGAAAATGGGGTAAACGTTGACTTACGAAGTCTGTTATTGTCTTTGCTAAAAACAACCGCAAGAACTTTCGAATTTGGCATGTATATACAAGTTACATTGATTTTCTTGGACAAGATAAACTTTCTACAATGCATTGCTATTCTACGGAGCTCTAGCCTACTTGAAAAAGCCCCGTCAATATTTTATAATTCCTTAACCTACCTTAATCAACGATGAACTACCTGAATAATAGAAATAATAATATATAAAATAATAGAAAAGAGTTGAAAACAACATAAAAATAATAAAAAATATATATATATTTTAATTGCTCAAAATCACCTGAACTTGCTTTTCAATATAAATCAAACTAAATTTTCAAACGATTATCAAACGCAGATCCTGTTTTATTTGAAAATATTTCTGGTGCAAAAAAAGTCGTCGATATATTTTTGGCGATTTTTAGATTCCTTGGATTTTTGCAAAGCCGATCAATGGATTGTTGTGGTCCAGATTTTGCGGAGGCAGTGTTTGCGCGGAAATGGATAATAGACACGGCGGAATGCGAACGGAAGACAAAGCGAACTCCGGTGTATCGAGGATGTTATAGCAATCGCAAGCTGCGGGGCACGACGAACGCGACAGAGGTTCGATGATCGTGGCGCGCACACAGGCACCGCGCGCGCGGAACGATTGAACAGCGAATGATTCAATTTGTCAGACCAATGAGTTTGTCAGGTGCTACTCCATGCCGCAGCGTGCGACGCGTAAGAGCTGAAATTGAATTTGATTTAACGCCGCGCGTATTGCCGGGCATTACACACTACAAATATCACGATTCCGCTGCAAGCTGTCTGATCACTGCCAATGGAGAACGCATCCGCTTCATTCACATCCAAATTCTTTAATTCTACAATTTATCTTGACAACCTCAAGTCTTCCGAGGAACTGCAATTTTTCCTTCCGAAAAATCTACATGCATCCAACTTCATTTTTCTAAATTAAAATTGAGTTCAAAAGTATTTGTTGCATATTTTTCGTTAATTCTTCGTTTATTCTTCGTTTATTCATTCACATCCAAATTATTTAATTCGACAATTTATTTTGACAACCACAAGTCTCCGGAGGAACTGCAATTTTTCCTTAAAAAAATCTGCATGCATCCAACTTCATTTTTCTAAATTAAAATTGAGTTCAAAAGTATTTGTTGCATATTTTTCGTTAATTCTTCGTTTATTCTTCGTTTATTCATTTACATCCAAATTATTTAATTCGACAATTTATTTTGACAACCACAAGTCTTCGGAGGAACTGCAATTTTTCCTTCCATAAATCTACATGCATCCATCTCCATTTTTTTATATTAAAATTGAGTTCAAAAGTATTGACTGCATATTTTTCTTTAATTCTTCGTTTATTCTTCGTTTATTCATTCACATCCAAATTATTTAATTCGACAATTTATTTTGACAACCACAAGTCTTCGGAGTAACTGCAATTTTTCCTTCCATAAATCTACATGCATCCATCTCCATTTTTTTATATTAAAATTGAGTTCAAAAGTATTAGCTGCATATTTTTCGTTTATTCTTCTATAAATCGTTAATCTTCCGCAAAATCACCATATAAAAATATAGTATCGTAAATGCTTCTACAACTACGCTATAAAATCGTGTGTACATGTAACAATTGCATTAAGACAATTTTTTGGATCTAAATCTACATTGTACTTCGGAATAAAGGTGACTTCGTACAGATCAAGCAGCAATTCTCGAATTTCGTTTATGATCGCCATTACCTCAAGCAACGCCATAGTGAATGGCTTAATCTATACGTTCCCTCATCGTCCCCTCATTGTCATCAGGGCCAGCATAAAGTTACACGCAATTAAGAAGAACGGTTCCTCCGGCGCGGGAAATAATAAATCCCTAGCTGGGTTACGCCGTGTACTCGGGCTACTAATGCGTGAGACTGTATAGATTGTTGTTAATGGGAGTTATAAGGACGCATTAGCCTGATAAATAGTAATGGGGTTTATTGGCGGAAAATCAGAAAATATGACGATCCCGGGTCGCGTCTCCCTCTTTTCTTGGTGTATACACGGTTCTACGGAGTCGGCACGCGTTCCCTTCTTCTTGGGGTCTGGCCTCGGCGAGACCATAAGCGCGGATATATGGACCCCGACTTTATTATATTTGCTGACCATAAGGAGGCTTCATCGGCCATTCCCGTGAAATACTGCTTTTCGAGGGTTTCTCGCGATCGTTCTACCGTTTCCCTTGTTCTCGCGATTCATTCGATCCTGTGGCCACTTTTCTCGCCAAGTTTCCCAAAAGTTTGCAAAGTAACTAACCCTATAGAATATTCCCTAAATGAACCACTCGTATGATTATATCAAAACATTATATATCTTACCGGTTAATTCTGAATCGTCTTCCTCTATCTTTAAAATGAATCTCCATGTACAATATATATCTTGATTAATCTTGATCTGATAATAAATGAAAAATCGCCGTATTGAAGTTTAGCAAAATATTATATTCTTGTTTTAATAACTTCATTCGATGAACGAAGGATGAAAGAAAAGTGTCAGCTTTACTTTTGTCTAGCCAACCAGACTGTTCACTGTTGTTGGCCAACCGGGGTAGCGACAATTTTATTGTTATATTTTTTTCACTGAACATTATTCTACGTGAAAGTGTACAAAGAATGGGGATCCGGAAGGGTTTTGCAATGTTTTGTCACAAAGAATAAAAAATTACTAAAGACAATATGGAAGTGGGTAAACGGGTATCCGGTTGGCTACACAAGGGTTCAACATTCATTCATAAAAGATAGAGTACAGCAACAGGAATAAATTTAGAGTCGTCTGTATGTATCCCTTTAAAATGGTACACTTACAGTGTCTTCATAAATAGTTTAATTAATAGAAACATGAAGATGTTCATAGCAACGTGGAAATAAAAACGACAATAGAAGCAAAGAGACACTAGAAATAAAATAAAATATATGAAGGGCCAGAGCATGTCTGGTTTACAGTATTATTTAAATGAAAATGGTACTTTAGTGTGTCTTGAAGATATGAAGGGTTAAAGTAACAGAAAAAAATGAGGATGTATAGTTGGCATTTAAAACAACAGGTTATATTACAGTATATTCTAGTATATTACAGTATATTACAGTATATTACAGTATATTCTAGTATATTCTTGTATATTCTAGTATATTCTTGTATATTTTAGTATATTCTTGTGTATTTTAGTATATTCTTGTATATTTTAGTATATTTTAGTATATTTTAGTATATTACAGTATATTCTAGTATATTCCAGTACATTCTAGTATATTTGTGTATATTCTAATATATTTTAGCATATTACAGTATATTTTAACATATTCTAGTATATTTTACTATATTACAGTATATTCTGGTACATTCTAGTACATTAGAATATATTCTAGTATATTACAGTATATTCTACTAGATTTTAGTATATTCTAGTATTTTATAGTATATTCTAGCGTACTCTTGTATATTCTACTATATTACAGTATATTCTAGTATATTCTAGTATATTATGGTATATTCTAGTCTATTCTAGTGTAATTTAGTGTCTTCCAGTATATTTCAGTATATTCTACTACATTCTAGTATATTCTAGTATATTCTAGTATATTCTAGTATATTCTACTATATTCTAGTATATTCCAGTACATTCTAGTATATTCCAGTATATCCTAGTATATTCTAGTATATTACAGTATATGCTAACAGTATACCTAACACAGACCATAAATAAAATGAAATATATGAAATGTCATAGCATGTCTGGGTTACAGCATCAGTTCAGTAAAAACGTGCTCTAGTGCTTTAGTGTGTCTTCACGTTACGAAGAGTTAAATAAACAGAAACCTGAGTATATATCGTTGGCATTTGAAAAAAAGAACAGTCTAAATAAAATCAAGTATGATAAAAGTCTGATCATAGTTTCGAGCTCTGTTTAAAATGTGGTGCCCCAGATAATCGTTGGAGAAGTATAGGATTAATTCGAACGATGTTTTCAAGAAACCGAACAGATCCAACGATGCCTTATTTTCACGGTATGCACCTTGCGTAGAACATTGAGTCAACAATCTCCGTCGGTCCAAGAAGCGATCCCGTCCGATGGGACTTCCTCTCCAGCCATCGCGCAAATATGGAATCGGGCTTCGGTTGGTTTGTCGCGGTTGGTTTGTCGTCGTTCGATAACGCCCGAGTTTTTCAACAAACGTCTCCGGTGCGGTGTGCCGGTAATTTATAGGGCACCGTGACATTCCGTCTGGACTTTACAGCGGGACTTTATGGCGCCGCGGCAAACAACACCACGGCAGATAAGTAGCTATCTACCATGTTAAACATGTTATCCTAACGCGTTACAGACATGTCTACGCCGAACCGAGCAGATAAGCAACAAGTGTGCAGTTTGAGCGTCGAGCCGTTTGGGAAAAGGCATTGTGTACTCGCCCAGTCGTTAATTGTCCTCCTGTAGCCGTCCCCTCCCATACACCCCCCGCACCTGTACCAACCCCCTTTCGCAGATCGTCATCCCTGTGGACCGCCCTCTTTTTTTGCACCGAATAACACCGCGACTACCGATATGGAACGACGTTTTAATCATCGAACGAGCTCTCCCAAAACCTCTCTCCCTCGTGCCGTTTAGTTCGCTGCACGAATATTTTCCTCGTAGTATTGAAGAGCGAAACCGTTTTTTCGACGGCACACCGTGCAACCAGACTCGATATCCTTTCCAACGAATCCATTACCCATACGCCTATCTCGAGCAAGTGCCTCTGCCCACTCGTGCCGTCGCGTTTTCTTTCTGAAATAAGTGGAAAATGAGAATCCTCGAGGTAATTGCAAACCGCGATCAGATCCCATTCTGTTCAGTCTTCCGGGACGAAGGGACGAATGGAGAACGACGAACCTGTACACGGAAACGAACGCGAGCTTCATTCCGACGATTTTAAATATCCAAAGGGATAATATGCTGCATTGGATCGAGGTATAAAAATTTTGCTGGAATGTCATTGATTTTTATTGAGGAGGTAGATCACCTTTATCGCTTTATCTGTAATGGAGGGCTGTTACAAAAAGAGGGAATAATTCCGGCAGTTTTTGATATTTGGTACCGGAAAAAAATGAGGAATAGAGTTAGGAGTTGTGTCAATATCGCTATAAAAGAGTGGAATTTTTCGCTTATTAATTATCCTCAAAAAAATTCTCCGAAAAGGAACATTAAAAGGCTGTTTCGTAAAGAGTGAATAACTCCGCCATTTTTTAATATTTGGTACCGTAGAAAATGGAGAGTAGAGTTAAGATTTGCGTTAATATTAATGTGAAAGAACGGAATTTTTCACTTATTAATTATTCTTAAACAAAATTCCGGAAAACACACATTTTTAGATAGCCATAGTGGTCCACCCTCCGTTTAATATAAATGTTTTTTTGTTCTGTAAAAAATGTTTGCATGCCATGAATACTAAATTCACAGTGTCCCAGCCAGATTAACATTGAATGTACAGTACTCCACCAAAAAACGAAAGTTGTGCTGTCTTCTGTTAGGCTAGCACAATTCAGATATATGATTATATGATGTTTGGATAATTGTTACTATCTTAAACGTCAATTGCATGTCCAAAGCGATTATTTACCATAACTTCTTTATTTATTATTTTTATAAAGTAATACTTTAGCAAAGTCTTAGCACAACTTAGCACAATTAAGAAAATTGAAAAAAACGAAAAGTGGGGGACTACTAAAAAAAATCGGTTTTCTCAATTTTTAGTCGTATTCTTTATATTATTGTTATAATATTCGAGGACAATCTTAGCACAACCTAGCACAACTTAGCACAATTGAGAAAATTGAAAAAAAACGAAAAGTGGGGGGCTGCTAAAAAAGATCGTTTTTCTCAATTTTTAGTCTTATTGTTTATATTATTGTTATAATATTCGAGAACAATGTAGCACAACCTAGCACAACTTAGCACAATTGAGAAAATTGAAAAAAACGAAAAGTGGGGGGCTACTAAAAAAAATCGTTTTTCTCAATTTTTAGTCTTATTGTTTATATTATTGTTATAATATTCGAGAACAATGTAGCACAACCTAGCACAACTTAGCACAATTGAGAAAATTGAAAAAACGAAAAGTGGGGGGCTACTAAAAAAGATCGTTTTTCTCAATTTTTAGTCTTATTGTTTATATTATTGTTATAATATTCGAGAACAATGTAGCACAAACTTAGCACAACTCAGCACAACTGTTGAAATTATTTATTTCAACAAGTGGGGGGCTGACTTCTAGGAGGCCCAAAAATAAGGTTCACGATGATGTCATATGACAAAAGTGAGGAAGTGCAGTTTATTAAAACAGTTAAGAGATTATAAGAATATTAATATACCATTTCCATCTTATTAAAATTATCAAAGAAAGAAAAACACTTGCAGTCCGCGGTCTACTTAATATATCAAAAGAACAATATCATGGCTTTGCAATATTCTGAAGTTTATTTAAGACACAAGATACACAGCGCACGAATCCTGAGAATTGCAGAGTCAAGAATGGCGCTATGAGGGGTTAAGACACTCGTTCGCAAAAATTAAAGCCTGATAGATGCAGAAAACTGTCTGATTCTTCCTGGGCGGTGTTTCTTGGAGACTCGCGAGCCGTTGCGGTGACTTAATTAAATGGCTTAAGAGCTGACGAAAATCCGCGGAGCCGATACAGGTGCCGACGGTAAAAATATTTCAACTGGATTAAGGACATAAGCTTTGGAAAAAGGTAACGGAAGGAGACTGGCTACCGGCGGCGGTATAAATTCTAATGTGGTGGCATTATAATTGCGCGGTTTACGTTCGCCGGCGGCCAAGGGCTGCGCCGGGGCCAAATTAGCGACGATCATTATTTATGTCTCGCGAGGAAAAGGGGTTAAAATGGCCACTCGTTGCCGGCTACGGCTCCTCTAACGCCGAAGACAAAGGGTTGCCGCGACCGGGATGGGATCCTACAGCCGGGGAAATTATTTATGCGAATGAAACCAGTGCCGAATTAAGACCACTGATAGGGTTTCACGATCCTGCAGGACGAACAACGGTCGCTAGCACCCAGAGTCCTTCCAGGGATGTTTCTGTACCTGCAGAGGACTTGGGGATTTCATGTGCGCTTTGTTAATTGTTTACGCTGCAATGTTCACGTAACCAGAGCATCGTGGTTGTTGTGGTCTTGGCTGATCTGTGGAAAATGCAACTCTTTGCTTCCTGTTCGAGCTCCATCTTTCCAATTCTTTCGCTTCAAAGTCTATTGGAGAGATCAGACTACCTTATGAAGCCAATAAGATCTCTAAAATTCAATAATAATTAATTTCTAAATTGAGTACGCCTTTTTTTAAGTCGAAGCTGTCATATTGTCTTATACTGTATACAGGGTGTCCCAATAATGTCTCTCTTCCTTTAAAGGGGAGGTTCCTGAGGCCATTTGAAGCGACATTTTCCTTTGCAAAAATGGCCGTTTCGGCTTTGTTAAGGAGTTATTAACGATGTAACAATGTATTGTTGCGCGTTCACCTTTATGCTATGCTGAATAAAATTGAGGAAGAACTTGGCAATAAAAATTACTGGACGATATTCTAGAAGTATAGAGGAACGTTCAAGAATAATTTGGGATTTTTTAAACCACAGAAACTTAATGAAATATAGCGTAGACTAATAAATGACACAGCGCGCAACGTTGGGGAGGATAAGGTTTCCAACGGTTAATTGTTGTTGAATGTGATAACGGCAAGTCTGTCTACGGTACGGTAGAAGTATATACTATCGATTAAATAGATCGTCGACACCTGTTGTATACATAATATACAGGGTGAGTCCGAAGAAACAGAACACCTAAATATCTCCGTTACTTTTCGTTGAGCAAAAAAACTTCTTAGGACAAAGTTACACTGTTTGATGGGCCACATGTAACGGTGGAAGGGAAACAATTTTCAAGGTCATTTTTTATGAGATTTCAAGGTCATCGATGTTTTTTTAAATGGAATGATATATCTTCGTTAACGTAACGTTGTAGCTGACAAAATAACGAATTCATCCATGTAACAAAATATGACCTACAAATGACCTTCAACCCAGAAAAATGGAATAAATAAAATTCAACGTGTAATTTGCTTCATTTCTGTTACGCAAAATGTTCAAAAATATTCCCTTGAGCTGCTTACATTCAAATGTATCGCAAGACACAACATAAGAACAGATTCGGTGTCGACAGGAAGACATTTGTGATATCATCAATACCTTCACCTATGCGTAATCACGCTACCTAAATGCAAACGCGCAGTACTTGTACGACGACTCTCGAAAGCGAACCGTTCTGTGTACGTTAGAAATAAAGTTTAAGTGAATGCAATATTCCACTGCATAAAGCCACCTGCCAACAATTGTAAATAATAATTCCTCGGTTCAGACTGGAGCTCGAAGTGTCAGAAAATTGCAGGTTAATCGAGGACCCGAGGGAAGGTGAGTCGAGGTTCGAGGTCCGCGTCTTCTGTCAATATCGAGGAGCGATCGTTCTCGGCGGTTCCCCCTTGGATCACGATAAATCTACCATTCCCGTTCTGCCGTTTAATTACAGGGCTTCAGATCGGGCCCGGATTATTTCTTACGCTTCCACGATGACCCTTGTTTCGTTCGGTTTAATCAAACCGGCTACCACGCAACGCCACGTAACTCGAACGCGTTACACGGTCTGCTGGCTTTCGAATTGCCTTGTCCTCCAGCGAGCGAGCTTCGTTCTCATTGACTTCGCGAGCAACGGCTTCTGTGATATGCTACGAAGTATAATACGTATGTATGGAGCCGTAGAGATCGTTCAGGGGCGGTGCAAAAATGTGGAAGGTGGGCCCGTGTGATCCAAACTGAAACAATCATCCCCTAAAATTCAGCGTCTCAGGACTACAAAAATCCTCTTCATCAGAGTGCAACTGAATTAAAATCCTCTACTTTACTTTTCCTGTTGGAGTGCACTGGGTTAGGTGTGTTATTTAGGCAGAGTGGATATTTAATAACAGTGGATTATTACGAACGTGGAAACAGTATAAAAGAGTTTATTGAAACGTGTTGATAGTGCACAGGTTGTTGTACGTCTAACAAAAAACAATCTGGACGCATGTCATTGTACGACAGTGTTGTACAGATGTCGCTTGTTGCGCATCACGTGGTAATCGATCTTGATCATTCCTACTTTAACGATATATAGAACTTATTGTTACAGATATCTAACACTTCCTCTTAACTATAAGTTCTCAGGTACATATACAGGGTGGGGCAATAACTTTGTCCACCTTGAATATTTTCGTTAGTTGTAATAATATGAGAAAATGATATATACAGAAGTTGCACGGTATAGAGGGGGAAATTTTTTGATGTAAACTATTTTTATGTGCGTGATGGCATTTCGGAGATTTCGAGGTGCTCTTAATTTCTTTAAATGATAAAACCTACTTTTTGTACCATGAATCGACAGGGTATCAAATTCTGCGTAGAAACGTATTTGACCTCTATATGTTCTAATGTAATAGTTAACGAAATATTATCGAAATAATTTTCAATACATACCCATTATGTGTCTGGATGCTTATTGAACTGATGTCCCTAAACTTGAATATGGTGAAAACATAACGAGATATTATCGAAATAATTTTCCATATGTTCTCACCATATGACCATTTGACCTCTATATGTCCTAATGTAATAGTTAACGAGATATTATCGAAATAATTTTCCACAACTATTACATTAGGACATATAGAGGTCAAATACATTTTTACGCAGAATTTGATACTCTATCGATTCATGATACAAGAAGCAGGTCTTCTTATTTAGAGAAATCAAGTTGACCTTGAAATCTCCGAAATGTCGTAACGCATATAAAAAAATGTTTACATCACAATATTCCCCCCTATATACCGTGCAATTTATGTATATATCATTTTCTCATATTATTACAAGTAACGGAAATATTCAAAGTGGACAAAGTTATTGCCCCACCCTGTATACTAACTTGTGGTTACATAGTACTTATATCTAACAAGGTGGAATAACGCAGAATCGTTCGTATTGTAATAGATGCTTTACTCGTCACTGTCTTACATGGAATGAACGACGCGAAGCGGTTACAGACAAAGTCAAACACCATACACACAAACATACACACAAACATACACACGCATTCATAACAACGCTTATCCTTCATAGATGTCGCGATTATGTTCTAACATTTCCAAGTTTCGGTTTCATTAATATTGTGGGATCAGGACCCCCTAGACCTATAGTCTTTTTTATTAATTTAATTACTGTATGAAGATTAGGAAAAGTTGGAGGGTTCCGTGGGTATGTGTAGGAGCTGATCAGCTACAAATCGCGAGGTCCTGGGTTCGATTTCCGGCGCGGAATTCCCCCTTTTTCTAAATATTAAGATCCTACAATATTAAACTGCTCTGATCTTGTCGAATTTTTTGATATTTACAATCGGCACCTGTGGTGTTCAAATCTAGGCCCAATCACAGACTACGGCATCTCCAATGTTCCCATGCACATCTTGTCGAATTTTTTGACATTTACAATCGGCACTTGTGGTGTTCAAATCTGGGCACAATCACAGACTACGGCATCTCCAATGTTCCCATGCACACTAATCTGTACTTCGAGATGCACGCTACATGATTCTCCATCGAGTCATAAGTGTTTCCAGAAACAGGCTAAACAGAGATCGTAAGTTGACGTTCGATAACAGAAGACATCTGTCGCGACTGCTTCCACAAAAACACTCTGGATCCATGAATCTATCGCTTGGAGGCTTGGAAGTAGACTAAACAGTGTCATAGGTCGTGTACATAAACGAACACTCGAAGGGTCTCGTCTTGCTACTGCCACTCGACTACCGGCTGTTTCGAGGGTTTCCTGGGTACAAATTATTTTCTGAAGGATCTCCAATCCGGTCCCCTTGAAGCGATTATTTTCGGCCGTGCTTGGGAATAAAATCAATCCGAAAATATTTTTTAACTTCCCGTCCGAGACGTACTGTTTTATATTACAACATCTCTGTATTTCACAATTAACGCACGAGGTAAATACAATTTGTTCGTATGACTGCAGGAACACAAGAGAGCGCAGGATCGCGGTATAGCGCGTACGAGGACTACCTATTAATTACTTGTAATCATGTCAGATGTCGCGATTAACATCTCTGTTCTAACAGAGTCCAAATTTTAATTGGCAGAAATCGTCCTGGAAAGAATATTCATTTTATTTGGAAAAGTTCTACCAATCAACACTTCCTTCGTGCAAACTAATCCTCGAATCTTAAATAGATAGATCCAAAAAGAGAAAAATGAATAAACTAGGGAAGTATTATTTTCCCTAGAATTTCTTAGGAAAGCTACAGTATAGGCGATATAAATCCCTTCTTGACGTAATGTTTGTAAAATTTTGAGGACCAAAATGTCCTCAAATTTTCTTTGGGAGCGACTGCGCGTTTCGGAAGCTTGAAAAATAATTCTTCGGCGGTCCAGCTTGTCTCAAGAAGGGAGGGGCGGATGGAATCGGATGTGACCGCGTTCTCTTCGTATATTACACAAGACTCACCCTTTTCCGGTTCTCCCCCTGTTGTCGAGGGGGCGACTATGAGCAGCACGTGTGCGATGCGGTCGTACGTGGTGGCTCGTGGTAAACGTGTACGCGCAGAAAGAGAGGGCTTGGTGTCGCAACACTGGCTGAGAATTACTCGACGAACCTGGCCCCCCTCTTCAACTCTACCCCTCAACCCCTAAACACCCCTCGGCTCACGCGAATTATACGATTCACCTGGTTCCTATTTTACGACGTTTATATTACACCGCCGGGCGGAAGGCGGATCTTGGCTGAGCTTCATGCTACTTCGCGGTCGGACTTTTCTTCCTTTCGCCCCCTCGACTTTTGTTTTATCGCGGCTCGTATGGGACCGCCCGCCGAAATTTCACTATACACCCCGAAATAGAAATTCTTTGCTTTTCAACAACCCTGCACGCGTCCCACCGGGAACACAGAAATTAACCATCTGCGCGCCCCTGTCGCACAAATGAGAAAAGAAGAGCAACGATGGTTTCTTGAGATTTTACAATCTCGATTCGCCTGTGGAATTATTGCCTTGCTGCGGGAGACAAACCGTGTGCTATTGTGAGCAGTCTCTAAGTTTCATATTTAATTCTCGTACGAGTCTTAAACTTGGAATTAAATCGCACGGTATTAAATATTATAACAGAATGCAATTCCATATACTTAACACTTTGCCGTCCGCACGTCTCGTAAAAATTTCTTCGCTTGGCGCCGGCCGTTCTTGAGGTTATCGGGTGATTATAAATTTTCAAGTTTTACTAATGTCATCGTTAGCTCTCATGAGTTTTCAATCCTGCCCCCTATTTTCATGAAATTTGGTAGATATACATATGTAAATAAGAGTAAAATTTGTTTTCTATATTTCTTTATTTACGTTTTCTTTGGTAATAACTTAGTATTTCTCTTTTAAATGATATGCAGCGAAACAATCTTTAAGATGTAACGCAACTCCACAAGACTTGCACATTAAATTTGTTGTCCTTCTTTTTTTGTTTTTGGAACATACATGGCAGTTTCTTCGTTTTCGTTTGTTAGTTTCGGAAATGAGTGTTAGCTGGTGTTGTTTTAGCTGACCGGCAAGTGTGTCGATCGAATCATGATGGAAAAATTCAGTGAATATCGCAGGTATTGGACCAAGTAAATATTAAAAAACTGCAATTGTATGCCAAAGTAACACTATAAAATGAAATATTGTACTTTCTTTGATATTGACATTGAAGGGTTAAAGTAGACGTAGACCAGAAATAAATATAAATTTTAAGCAAAGTAAATTGAAGTGCAAATGGTTGACTTGAGGGTGCAGTAACAAGTATCGCAAGCATAATGTCGGATTGATTGACCAGAAGAAAGAGGAGGATGAACGGGCAAGTTTGGAGCTACAAAGCAATTAATTGTCTCGTTCGAGACCGATTAGGCTCGGCGATAAAGCGTCGCCGGTGTCGGTGTTTGCGTTTACGAGTGACACATCCGTTTGTGCTCGGTTTCACAATCGAGGCGTAGACTTCATAGCCGGCGGATTCACGAAAAAAATCGCTGACACCACCTGGGAGTCGTTCTGTTATCGCCGCATATTTGGCCTTCCCTGCAGCCCTCCACCACTCCCCCCTCCCTTCCACCTGCCGTTAATGCTGCAGGTATCCTTCGGTAAACAACGAAGCAGCAGGTTGTTCAGATTTTATTTGTCGAGCTCGGCAGCGCCCTTCTCTATCTTCTCGCTTATCGTCCCCGAACGCATTGAGTGCCCGGCGCTTCCTTTCCGCCCCTTGCCCCTCTCTGTCTCTCTGTTCTCTCACGCTTTCTCCCTCATCGCGCCTTTGCCCCTCTCTTTTCTCCTTGTTTCCCCCCTTGGCCAACGGATCCCGTAGACGGCCAAATATTAAACTTTCCCCTTCGTGCGTACCGATAACGGGAGGTCCTGGTTCCAACCGCCGACGATACCATCTTTATTCCCCGCGACCGTAAAATTTTACAATCGGCGGACAGGGATTTTTATCGACATGGCAGCTCGTCGTTCCTTCGCTTCGCGGGATTCCTATCGGAAACCGACCGGGGGAGAACCATTCTGTGGCTCTGGCTCTTACACCAGTACGCGCACTTAAGAATAACTTATTCATTATTCACCATCTACTCGTTTGTCGATCGGAAAAATTAGCTCAAAATTACCAAGAACCGTCGAACCAACCCTTAAGCATTTTCACGTACTCTGTGAAATCACCTGCAATTTTGTTTCTCACCGCTATTTCAATTTTAGGTAAAGTTTGAGTGTCGCGAATAGACTGCGAATTCGAGTGCACGCATCCCACTTGACTGTTGCAATCATTTAGAATAGAAAAGGGGAAAGAACCTAACCTAACCTAAAAATTCCTCCAAAAAGTAACTTCAAAAGCTTAGGTAGAAGATTGCTTCAAGAAACTTCAACCCTTAACAAAATCCTGATCTGAAAATTAATTTTTCAGCCTCAAGACCTTTTCTAGAAAATCACCCCCAATTTCAATAATTTGTAAAGCAAAAAATCTGCAGAAAAATCGAGTGGTGGCGTCGGAGTAATCGAAACGGTGCGAAGAAGTCTGTCGAAAATCATCCCCAATTTCAATAATTTGTAAAAAACAAAAAATCTCTAAAAAAATCGGGTGATGACGTCGGAGTAATTGAAACGGTGCAATGAAGTCTGTCGAAAATCATCCCCAATTTCAATAATTTGTAAAACAAAAAATTTGCAGAAAAATCGAGTGGTGACGTCGGAGTAATAGAAACGGTGCGAAGAAGTCTGTCGAGAATCACCCCCAATTTCAATCATTTGCATAAAAAAAATTTGCAGATAATCGAGTGGTGACGTCGGAGTAATCAAAACGGTGCGAAGAAGTCTGTCGAAAATCACCCCCAATTTCAATAATTTGTAAAATAAAAAATCTGCAGAAAAATCGAGTGTTAACGTCGGAGTAATCGAAACGGCGCGAAGAAGTCTGTCGAGAATCACCACCAATTTCAATAATTTGCAAAAAAAAAATTTGCAGATAATCGAGTGGTGACGTCGGAGTAATCGAAACGGTGCGAAGGAGTCTGTCGAGGGGTTTGCACGGTGGGTGTAAAAATGGCGAGAGAAATTCCAGGGGTTGTCGTCGTCGTTGTCGTCATTGTCCGAGGGGAGGAGAGGGGGGATAGCATAAATCTTGGTACGGACGGTTAACATAACGACAACGATTGTGGAGCGGGACTTCGCCGGGGAATCACACGATTCCAGGCGTATTAGCAGCACACAATGACACGCAAGTTGAAGTAACAGGGCATTGTGCGGGAACGGAGGCAGCGTGGCAGCAGCAGTTCGTCCGTGAACGGATTACGGACATTCGCGAGTAGAGTACAAGGCTCACTGCCGTCAGCGAGGAACACGTACGTACGTTCCGTTTGAACGATCCTGTAGGCAAAGAGGCCTCCGAGCGTGTACATCCACGCTCGGCGTATGCACGACAATACGGGTTAAATGCTCAGCTCCGTGCAAACCGGCAACTAACTCCGCGAAACGTCCTGAAACTTTAGATGCGATTATCTGGAGGTTATGTCGTAACAATTATGGTGCTGCCACTCCGCGGAATCAGGCGACTGCTAACTTGTTTGCTGCGCGCTCACCTATTGTCCTTCTGTCACACATAATTTTCAGGGACGCGGGCTAATGGACGAGAGAGCCGAGACGCAGAAACGCCGCCAGTAAACTGTCCCCCACCACGGACTATCCCACTCTCAGGAATCAACCCTCTCGATTGCGAGAAACTCACCCCTACAGGATACCATGGACACCTGTCTGACCAACCATTTTTGTGAGACGCACCAAATCTTGCACACGTGTCTTTCAGAGTCGCCATTTTTATTTCGGGGGGGAGGGTGGAAACAACCTTTCAAAATAGGGCTGTAACCTGTTTGTATCTATTCTTTGCATTTGAGGTCTTTTGTCGTCGTTCTTGTGTAGGGGGTGGGACAGGTACTCCATAATGGGGTTGTAAACTGCCTCTAGCTATCCTTTCATGTTTGAGGACCATTCAATGAACTGTACACTTTTTAAAAATAGTGATTTTCATCTAGAGGGTGCCTCTCGAAGTAGGGTTTGCAAATTAGGAACATTTATTTAGGGCGATTTTAACCCTTAGCACTCGAATGACGACTCTGTGGCGCCACTACAAATTGCTACACCATTATTCGGAATATTTTTTACGTGGTTACATTTGTTTATATGTAATAAATTACTAAACATTTAAATATTGTATGAGGTACTATAATGAAAATAAATTATGTGCAATGGAAATATTCTAGGGTAGAAGAAATGTTTGATTTTTTAGTTGAAATAGCTCCGAGTGCAAATGGTTAATTAGAAACTGTTATACATGTGCTTCTTCTAGCAGTTGTCTTTTTTATCCAGGGGGTGAAAACGTCTTCCGATGATGGGGTTGTGATCTTGAATATATTTATGATTTATTTGAGGACTTCTAAACACTATTTAAATTCTGAACCATTTTTAGTAACTGTTTCCAATAGATTGTTATTTATTATTTTTCTGTGGCCCACTTTAATTGATATGGTTTAATGGAAGGCGCATTTGTGGAGAGCACATTTGTCAACAGTCGACTGAAAGGAGGGCAACTTCAGGAGCCTTATCCCGAAAGCAGGGAGGTCTGATTGAGATGGAATCGACGAATAAAAGAGTTGTAAATAAGAGATAAAAAAGCAGAAGAGAGTGGCTGGAGTGACTGGCCATGTCTAGTTGCGACAAAGTGTGCTTTTATTGTCGCGTAAGGGTCTCGCCTGCCCAATAAGCCCCATTTATAGCTTATAAATGATTTCGACCCCCACAGAACCATCAACCCCTGTCTGCATTAAGCCGCGTTTACGCGTGCCACACGTGGATATACGCGGAGTGCGTGGAAAGCCTTCACTCTCCGGAGGACATGCGTCTTCGAATGTCCTTTCAAGGAACTATAAACCGCAAGGGTAACACTAACTTCGACTTCCCGAAACAAAATGCCACTAAATTTCCCCATCTTTCCATCCCCCAAACATCAAACATCGCTATAAATATCCGGGACCACTATCCACGAAACTAAAATAGTTCAACTACATCAAGACAAAGGCCGAAACTTCTGTATAAAAGCGTCCATGTAAACCCTATTACAAAATTTGCAACATTTATAATACTCCGAGAGGACGTAAGAGAGAAATAAATATTTCAAAACATATTATCGTCACAGAAGAGTTTGACAGATTTCTTATCATTTCAAAAATCGAAAGAATTAGAGAAGATTTGAAATCGTTTGAAATTGGGGTTGGACAGAAAGGTCACAGTAATATGGAAATTGTTAAGGGTGAAAAAAGAGGGCGACGTGAGTCACATGGGATTAGATGGGGTTGCGAAGTTACCGAATTGAACTCAGTGAATCATCTTCAACCCCGCACAACCCAGTACTGTCCACTTTTTCAAGTAGATTCATCACACAGAATCAATCCTACAAATTTATTTTCTCCGATTGATCACCTAAATTTTCTCGCGCAAAAATTTCAGTACCAAAGCATTCTCTGAAACAACGTTGAGTTTATCGGACACCAGTGGTCAGTTGCAACGAAAAAGCAGGGCAGACAGTGAAGGGCTGAAAAAGGGGAATGCGACGTCAGGACGGACCGAGAAATTTCGAAAACCGCGAGCACGGTTCCGCTGGCCGGTGTTTCGAAAACTCCGGGTGCGTTCACATGGTTGGCAAGATGCGGGGGAAAGGGGTTTGTCGGCAGGACAGCGTCGTCGACGCGTGCACCACGTCGGATGATAGCCGAAAGCAGCGGTTGGCAGGACAGGGGAACGCGTCACGCGATCCGTGAGTAATTCGCACGAGTCGAAGCCCAAGCCCGAGCCTGCCTGGCTGCCTGGCTGCTTAACAGAGTGTTATAATCTATTTACGTTAACATTACCAACGTTTAACGTGGTTGCTCCGCATCCCCGGGGTCAGAGAAAGGGGTTGGTTAGCGGGAAGGAGGCGGCTAGAGGAGAAAGGGCAAGAGATCGGCTGGTTCTCTCTCTGTCTAGTTGTCTCTCTCTAGACTACTGTCTCTCTCTCTCTCTCTCTCGCTCTCTCACCCCCTCCCTACAACGCTTGTCGGAGCTCTAGCTCTGCAGCAGACAGCACTCAAGAATTGTCGCGGCCACGTTAGGGCTTTTGGAAACAAGCGTTAATTCGCACGGTCGCTCGGCCCCGCATTAATCGCGGCTTCCTGCGTGCCCTCGCGTCACTCTTGCTCCTTGTTGCCATTTTCGGGATCAGAGATCGGGAATCTGGCATTCAGCGACCACGGCTCAGCTGGAAAAAGGTGATTCCGACCGATTAACCCCTTGTCCAAGAGAATTCTAATTTTCATCATGAAATATCTGTCAATTACCACAACTAGAATTTAACACGTTGACTGCCAAGCGCATTTTCCATGGTTTTCCCAAGGCGCCAACGTGAATTTTTCATTATGCGATGCATATTATGTTGAAATATTATTTGCAGCAAATAAAGTGAGTTATAAAATCATGCTTGAAGCATTTTTCGTGCATTAATTTCTTCAAACCATTATAGTAATAATGGTATTATTGAAAAATTTATCAGTATCCATATTTACTCTAATTATGTACTTTTATTATTTGCTGCGTCGTCGGTCACCGGTGCCCCCCCACGGCGCTGTAGCCAAGTCGAGTGCGGTCACCGGTGACCCTCATGGCAGTCAACGTGTTAATACCCTTTTTTGGTACTCAGTTAGCTATTATGGGAGGATAATAAAAATTCACATTCCCAATCGCGAAGCATGTTTCTAAAGAAAACTGTCTGCTTACCGCAATGTCCTTTCAAACATAATCAGTAGACTGCGGATCTTTATGCAAAATAAAAATTCTCTTCGTCAATTACAAACCACAGAAACCATATATAAATTCCTTTCTAGCTTTATCAATTTTTATATTTGTTTCCGTTCTTAAATTATTTTAATGGTTTTACTGATTTATATTAGATCCGCCCATTTTTGTCATAAATGCATAAAATCCGCAGTCTAACAATCAGGTTTAAACAGAGTAACAGGTTGTTGGAGTGGTTGTAATTCTATTTAAATTTATATTTCTATAACAGCAGAATCTCATGGCAAATTTTCTAGGAACGTGTAGCCTAGAAAGAAATCGTCGGGTTACTGCCAAAACAAGCTAACTCCACTTTTACTCAATTCGGAGTTAAGCACTCCATTAGATTAAAAAAATGTTCGAAAAACATACTGACAAAACTAGACAACTTCTTTTGTTTTGTTACTTACTTTGATTTATTTCAATCAATAAATCATTTTGAAGCTGTGACGATTTTTCATATCAATTTAAATTTTCAAACGACGATTTCTCAAAAGTTCACATTATGGAGTTACCTTGTTTTGGCAGTAACCCGACGAAATTATGTATTGCAACTTGGGGTTGAAGGTAGGATGCACTTCGAACAGAGTGTTTCCGCATGATCTATCGCATCTTTTTCGACTGTGTCGTGCCACGGATGCACTCTGCGCTGCATGCTAGTTGCAATGTGAAAACAAAAAAAAAAGTGAATTTTTGTTTAGCGGAAGTATATTTGTACAGCCGGCAATTGGAAAGATTCGTTCGACCGTATCCGCGCGTTACACGAGCGTGCACGTGGCATTCCCAGTAACTATTAGAGCCCGAAGCGATATAACCGGCGCAATATTCAAATCCGAGCGACGAGTAATGTCTGCGTCTCGGGTATAGATTACTCGCCTGCGGCCTGACTTCCGCGAATCACAATAATTCCGATATTGCCTTCTGTTCCCGCTGATCATTTCGCTAAGTACCGCGTCACGGCTGAACTTCACGGATGTGCAAGCAATATGTATCCTCGGATATTAAAAAACAAAACGGAACAAAACGAAAAAATCGAGAGAGACAGGGAAGAACACGAGCGAGAGAGAGAGAGAGAGAGAGAGAGAGAGAGAGAGAGAGAGAGAGAGAGAGAGAGTCGGAACACGAGAGCACGAACACGCGTATTCTCCGTTGCGGTGGCTTACTTTTTTTTATTCGTCTGCCTCGGCGCATACGTTTCTTTGCGGCTCGTGACGCGAATGTTTTATAAAGTGAGCCGCTCATACCCCCGAATTTCCCTCCCCCAATTTATCTGCACTCGTGCGTTATTTTAACGCGCGTTTCCCGGGCTTTCCGACATATTTTTTCTAAAATACACCGCGAGTCCGCGAGCCCGATCGTAGCGATCGCGTAATTAGGCGGGTTTTAAGCTCACGGAACCCTGACGTCTGCCCTTTCAACATCGATTAATTAGCACCCCCTCATTCCCACGCACTAAGATTTTTTACTACAAAACGCTGCGTTCGATGCACTTCATGAAATGTTCGTCAATCTTAATGGTACGCGGGTCAGAAACTTTTTTCAATTTAATCTTTCGTCCATTTATATGTTCCGTAAACGTCTCTTTTGCAGGAGAACATTTCTAAAACGAATTCCTTTATTAATTCCTTAAAATGTATTTCCTGAATCAATATTTTACAAAGAAAGATTTGAACCAAGCTAATAATTTCTTTGATTTACTGCAAAATTTAGTATCTGCAATGTAATTCAATCTTCTACCAAAATTCTAGAAAGCTACTGGGTCGAATTATACCCAATTTAAATCCTGACAGCACAAGTGAACATTTTCAGAAAACCACCGTTAGAAAAATTAAAGAAGAACGTCGCAAAAAAATTTTTGTATAAATATCTAGAATCTAGTATCTTATATATAATCTAGTACCTTATATATAATATAATATAAGTATATTATTTAGTCATATAGTGCTCTGAAATACTTCAAAAATAATCCTAACAATAGAAATTAAATCTTTTAATAAAATATAGTCCATAAAGTTCGAAGAAATCAATGTACATATTTTACACGAATGTCAATTAGTGATCTAGTACACTGGAATTATTTTCTACATAATGTAATCTATTCTCAGGTTGCATTCTAATATTTTTTTTATTTTAGAATAATTTTGCCCAATACCTGTAGGTTTCTAAACAAATTCAGGCACGTTGTGTGGGTATGTGGTTGGGTTCAAAGAGGCAGAAAAATGGCGGAAGATTTCTGTTCGGATGGGAAACGAGGGGCGGAAGAATGGCCGTTTTCTTCCACGATAAACCACCTCGATATCCGATGTCAGCTCGAGCAAAAGGAGCAACGAAACCGAGTTTTTAATTTGGCGCGTGTCACGTGACAGGTTGGACGACCGGCAGAAGAGGATTCGAGGACGAGACGAACGGGCAGCCAGATGAATCTGCCGCATTGTCTGCGTTTCAATGGATTTGCCCGGCTCTCTATTCCTTCTCGGTTTTTCGGCGTTATTTTCGGTGACAAATATTATCGTGTCGAACAATGTGATCGCCCTCCGCTCTGGCTGCTCCAGCTCCGCTGACGTTCTCCCGCATGCTCGGTAATCTTCGACATTGTTTCCCGGAAGCGTGCCCGCGGCCATATTGGAATTGCTAATGTTCCAGTCTGCTGCAACCTGATGAGAGTGTACGACGGACGGTTGTTCCACGTTCACAAAAAGGATCCACCGGTGATCGCAAAGGGGATTGATCGCTGATCGTCCTCCCCCAAACCCTTTACAATCCTCTAAAAATTCTCAATAATTAAACACTACCTATATTATATATCTTCTGATATCGAAGATATATAATATAGGTAGTGTTTCCTCTAACAATTCTCAATAATTAAACACTACCTATATTATATATCTTCTGATATCGAAGATATATAATATAGGTAGTGTTTCCTCTAAAAATTCTCAATAATTAAACACTACCTATATTATATATCTTCTGATATCGAAGATATATAATATAGGTAGTGTTTAATTATTGAGAATTTTTAGAGGATTGTAAAGGGTTTGGGGGAGGACGATCAGCGATCAATCCCCTTCTCAATAATTAAACACTGCCTATATTATATATCTTCGATATCAGAACACGTCGATTTAACGTGACGAGCAATCAAATTAACTCGTTATGTAAAATTTTTATTCAAATTAATGAATCAATGAAAAATTTCTTTCATCCACTACAATATTCCTTTCAGACAAAATCAAGTAATAGTGCTATTAATTTTGATTAATATACACACTCTGCGATCGATTCTATAAATTCATACATGCCATGGACACGTGCAGAAAATTCTGCAGTCTGACAGATACGCTTGCTGAGATTAGATGCAACTTTTATCGTACTGATTATCAGTGAGTGAATTTATTAACCCAAGTTATAATAAAGTTTAAGGATTGATCATTTCCATCAAATGCGTCTTCACCACTCTAATAATCGTGAAATAAAAAATCTTGACACACTTGAAGTCAACTAATAATTTATTCCAGCGTCAATTGTAATGCATAAATTCTAGAATATCTTTTCTGGTCAAGCCTGACAGTACCACTTTTATATATATTTTATATTATTATAAGACTTCAATAGAGGAAATATAAAAAATCTTAAACTGTCTGTAGCCAACTAACAATTTGTTCCAGCGCCAAGTGTAATGCATAAATTCTAGAATATCTTTTCTGATCAATCCTGACAGTACCATTTTTATATATATATTTTATATTATTATAAGAATTCAATAGAGGAAATATAAAAAATCTTGAACTGCCTGCAGCCAACTAACAATTTGTTCCAGCGTCAAGTGTAATGCATAAATTCTAGAATATCTTTTCTGGTCAAGCCTGACAGTACCATTTTTATATATATATATTTTTTATATTATTATAAGACTTCAATAGAGGAAATATAAAAAATCTTGAACTGCCTGCAGCCAACTAATAGTTTGTTCCAGCGTTAATTGTAGTCGATAGAAATGTTGGAGAAATTTTCGAGTTAACGGCGATGGTACTATTATTGTTATATTTTATGGTGAATGTAGAGGGTTGAAGTGCTCTGTGGAAGCATTTACGAATTAAAATGGCGGATCGGTGTGCACCGATACGGATCCCCAGGCACCTGTCGGATTCCATCGACGATCAAATGAAAAAAGGGCTGAAAGCTCCGGCTCTGGCTCCCATAAACATAGACAGTTATCGAGATTGAAGAAAGCACAGTGATCACCAGGAGGAGAATGGAGGATTCCATTCAGTCGGATTCTTGCCGAGGGCGTAACGACGATGGAAAACGCGATGCTGAACGACTGTCATTGTTGTCATTTTTACGGGCATTAAAATCCACGAGGTCGGCTACGAGTTCCTACAGTGAATAACGACTAGTAATGAATGTTCGGTTTCGTCTATGGGGGATTGCCAGCCTCTAAATTCCGATACCAATGTTTCAGAGTACCTCATAATCAACGACCCGATCCTACAATTTTATCGCGTTGTTCGCTACTTTCGATGCGACTATACACGATCATGAATTTTTATAAAATTCCTCCGAAAAGATGTAACCGTGAAAAATATTCTAGTATTTTTCTTATTGGCAATTTTGTACCGTCAAGGGATGGAAACTGACTTTGGAAGTGGAGAGTGGAAATTTGCTCGCGGTATATTAAAGCTGGATAGAAAGATAAATTATGAAATATTTTTATTGATAATTGTCCACATTGAAGGGGTGAAAACAACTCTTGGAATTAGAAAGTTGAAGTTCTATAGTTGATCAAATATACTAAGAATTATTGGATCTCGATGAAAAGCTAAGATTACAAAATATTTTTATCAATTATCTACCCTTAGTAGAAAAGACCCGGAAAATTGAGGGATGAGAATCCTTTTTAACACTAGAACTACCGAGCGCTAAACGCGACTGGTGTATATTGCCTTCTAATAACGACAAAAATACATTTATTCAACTTCTGTACAACATTTGTTTAAACATGTACTCTAATAGAGAAGTTGACTAAAACATTACTCCGGAAAACATTTTTATAATTTCAATATTTGTAAAAGAAAAATTTAGAAACCAGTTATTTTGACTTGTCCGGTAGTTCTAGTGTTAAATATCTGAAGAACCGTTAGAGTTAGACAGAGAAACTTAAATTGCAAAATTGTGTGTATTAGAGATGAATATGTATACAATTAAGATGGTATGTTTTTACTGTTGTTCCAGGAAACCAATGAAACTATCGATCGACGGACCAGACTAAAAAGCAGTGTTCCGAGACGCGATCTTCAAGAGACCCAAAATGCCAACAGACGGCTCGTCGAGTTGGTGATTCGTCGCGGAGAGATAGGACAGGGAAGTAATAGATAGGTTTGTAATCCATCGAGAGCTCCGGGCGTTTGGGAATGAGATATTTTGGAAGGGGCTGGCGATATCGGCAGTCGGCGAATGAAATGGCGCGTCTCTCGATCCTCGACGTGCCCCGGGGGGCCTGCTGCCGAATCGAGCCGCAATCCACCCTCCGCCACCAACCCCCCTGAACTGCCATCCCTATGGCTGAACTTGTCTTCGCGAAAACGGCTCTTCTGTGACACCCTGGATGTCTAGCGTTTCAACGGAACATCTATAACCTCGATCCTCCTGGCCTTGTCTTTTTTAATTAGCATCGATAACACCTTCTACCTGCTTCGCAACTTCGCAAAATACTTTACAAATTATCTACTTAAAATTAAATTCACGCAAACCTGAGCATTCTTACAATTTTATTGAAATGACCGTATTGTCCATTGATGAATTTTATTCGCAGGAGGTTGTTTCGGGGGTTGAAAAATAGTTTTAATGTATGAAATACGAAGGGGATGGTGTGAGTACTTGGTCCAGATGCGAGTCTTGAAGTTAGGTTAGCTTTTAATTGATTTAGATAGGTTTGGAGGAACATTAAAGGGAATAGAGAGTTTAGGGGTAGTTTTGTTTGAGAAGATGGCGAACGTTTAGCCATTTCCATCGGATCGAACATAAGAATCTAGTTCTGCGTTCTCGAACCTGATCTTTGATCCAGTTTCTTACAGATTTTGTCGCGTCCACCGGACTTTCTCAAAGAAGCTAATTAATTCCAAGGAACAGCCCGATCAGAGCTCGGCTGGATCATTGTCTGAGCTTTCTCCGAGCAGATTGGATCCATGTTCCGGCCGTCCCCGAGGAGCAATCCGGTAAGTAGCGCTCCCTCGGCTAAACGGTGTGTCCCGTCGCCGAGTGCGTAGACAGCTGGCGAGCAGAGAAGACTATCAAAGCGTTCGCGTCGTTTCTTCCAGTAAGCGTAATTATAGTTGCGCCGCGAGACGGTGTGTCTCTCGCTACAATTCCGAGTCCCTCTCACATCGTTTCCTTCTCGATGCACCGGGCGCGCGAGACACGGGCCGATTTAAAACCGGCAAGTACCTTCGGATAAAACAGGGATCCAGGGAACGAGCGAGGAACAGAGAGAGGTAGGGGGGGGTGTAAGGTAGGGTAGGGAAGAGGTGCACACACAGGGTGCTAGGAATTTAGCAACGATGTTGTTGTTGTTCGGGCGCGCGCTCCGCGAAGACTATGCGCACGGATGAATGGATGGTTGGATGCAGGCACGAGGAAATCAACCCTCAGAACGGGCATATAGAACGGTACAATTGACGACTCTTTAAAAGAATGCCCATGCGAGCCTGGATTCGCACCCCCTCCGACACCATTTCCATCCCCCCAACAGCGAACGAGAAGACAAAACACTGAATCTTCATTCTACCGTGTTCCGACACGCTAGCCTGCACCCTCTCCTCTCGTTCTCTCACCCCTTTCGCTCCGCTCGCTCTCTCTTTCTCACTCTCTCTCTGTCTCAGAGTGTCTCTCGCTCTCGCGAACGACGTGCCGGGTCTGTCCGTCCTCTTCAGTTGGCTGGCAAACTTTGTCCCTTTGCTTTCCCTAAAGCAGCTCGCAATTCGCGATCGCAATTTTCAATTTCTGCCGACTTTTCAATTAGACTAAGAGGTGCCGCTTCTCGCCGCGCCTATGCCGGCTTCTTCACGGCGAGAGTATCCCATCATCACCGTCCCTTAAAAACAGGAGAAAAAAGGAGGAAGAAGGCACCCACCGGCTGCTGCGGCACCCTCCCAGCCCACCCTCTGCCACCCCCTCGATCCCCGCTTGCTTGCTTGCTTCTTCTTCTCTCGTGTATGTACACACCGCATCGGGAACGCCGCGCCACGTCGAGAATTGCGGAGCGAGAAGAAGAGTCTCGCCGGGCTGGGCTGAGCCGACCGAGCCGCATCGATGCAACCGAGATGGAAGTATTTCTCGCGGTGGGATTGGTTCGTTGCGGGTTACTTGCCGCCATCCGACAACGACGACACCGAGAACGACATTGGAAATTGTTTCTTAGCGCCGGGAAACATGGGGATCACCGACGACGACGACGACGCCGTGCTCGCGATCTTTCAATCTAATCTGGAACGACACCCTTCAGCCATCCCTACGTTGCACAATCTACTTTTTAATCGACGCTGATGATACAATGTCTGCGATTCGAGATGTCGAACCATTTAATTATTGGTGAGGTTCAAAGGATCCGCCGGTCATCGGCTCTTACAGACTCTTTTTAATCGACACTGGCTAAAAAACGATTTTATGTCAATCTATGAAGTCAGTGACGTAGGAGTACCTTCATTTTTCACGTTCAAGGGAGCTATTTAATTTTTGAAAAATTTTTAGGACCGTCTCATAGAACTTTTATGCATCCTGTAGATTTTCCTGTATTTTTCGAAATTATTATTAAGTGAAATTGCAATTAAAATTTTGCTGTTCCTGGGTAGCGTTATGAGTGGATTTTACATCCATCAGAATTAATTTTACGAAATTTGTTGGCTTCTAAAAACTTCAAAGGAAGATTTCTCTATGAAATATTGATTTTCCGCATATGGTCCCTTTGAGACTTTTGTTCAGCTCGACGAGTAGAATCGACAAAGCCAATAAAAAATTTGACATTGAAAATGACCTTGAAAGTTAATTTTGTGGCATCATGTTTATGATGCAACGTTGGCGATCTCGACGAGTTCTATCACCTCCCAAAAAGATGACCAATAATTTTTCCCCACCCTGTACATATAAGAGATTGACTATTCGAAGCGTCATTATATGCGGAAGTTATCAGGGGGCAGTGGCTTGATGATCGCTGCCTCTAATGATCCTTTTTTCCATGGCGCGGGACAGCTGTTGGCTGGATCGTTCCCGAACCATCATCGCGATCGTTTTCGATGCAAATTAACTCGTTTGCTTGAGATTATCGCGCGAGCCCAGCTTTCATTTTCGTCCCCGATCTCGTCTTGCTTTCTTTTCCGCCCTGGAGTGCGAAACAGGTACGAGCCAAGTAAGACGAGGAGTTTTGCACACTTCTGCAACCGTTTTCTTCTCGTACTCTTTCTCTTCCTTCTCCTGGCATCGTGGTCCTTGGAGAACGAGAGACGACACGGCTTCAAGGACATTTTGCAGCGAGTGGCGAGCGTATAGGTGCGATCACCATCAGGGTTGAAAGTCGTTGATTAACCAAACACCGATGCGACAATTTGATAATTCACCGTAGTTTCGACGAAATTAATGGAATCCCACCGTACCGTGACCAATTTCGGCGAATTCTTCGTTAAATCAACGATACGCGCTGTAATTTCAATATTCCGGCCTGGCGTTGATGCACCGTTGCATTCTCCCGCTGCACGTCCGCGCACGGGAAATGAAAATTATTGGGAACGCGACACGCAAATTGCGACACAATTTCCCCCCCCGAATTCTTATTACACAATTTTACAAATATTTTCACCGTCGCTACGTGTAGCAGGTATTGCAGAAATTGTACCTACCCCGGGGTTGCAACTAAGAACGTCATTTCCTGCCGGGAACATCGTATCCGGCGCGATGACGAATTTCTAAATACCCAGCCGTAAGTTTTTATCATTTAATTAAATATCGTTGATAAAATGTTTTTAATCTCGGCCGAGTTTACACTCCCTCCAACACCATACTCCCCACCCATCCAGCCAGCCCTACCAATGTTGCACCGATGTTCCAGCTGCACTCTCGCCGCTCGAAATGCAGATGACGCCTCGCGGTGATTGCGGGCTATCTCGTCGAATTAAAAACTACATGTCCCGTCGAATTTATCCCCCTTCCGCGAATTAATTGCCTGCGGTAACGAATTCACACGCCGGCGAACGTTACGGGGGTCTACTTTGTATGCGATTCTGCGTAAAGCTGTTTCTTCGAACGCATATTACAGGTTCATTGATCTCTAGAAAACAATTTAATAAGACAATTTTGATCGGGAACATTTTTAAAACGAATATTAGAAATTACATGTATTTTAGTCGTCAAGATAGGAATTATGTCTTCTATGAATATTTAGAACTAGCCTCTCTAAGTAACGACAATCCCATCCCAAAAATCATGTGGTTGTATGGCGACTGTTTTACAGAGTAGTCTACTTCCGGTGCTCTCAACGTTGTCCGTGGTTTGTTGATGTTGTCGTCGTCTCCGTTGCTCAGGAGGTAGTGTTTGTTTTTCGTTGTCGGGGTCACCTATTATGGCAGGTGTTTTGAATTATGGAAAGATAGAAAAAAAAGGAGAGAGGCTAATGCTATCTAGCGGACGCGTGCCTTAGACGCGGGATGTCGTAAGGACAGTTTAGGACCATAGACTTATACAGATAGACTGAGCCGCAACTAAATGCATTCTTACCCATGTGTATCAAATTTTGTTCATGTAATATATCTTTTTTTTATAGGTCAACGTTGACTATTCCATTGCAACTGTGGCGGCTACCTCTTATGCTAGCCAACAGATGGACAGTGCGACAACACCTTTCTCGCTACTACCTGAATCTTCCTCTGTTTATATATATATATATATATATATATATATATATATATATATATATATAGGGTGTCCCACGTAACAGTTCTCACGATTTTTTAAGTACTTGCGATAATCTGAAAAAAATACTTTCAACAAAAGTTGATCAGTTTTCGATTGGCTATATATTGCAATAAAAAAGTTCGAGAAACATTTTTTTTTATAGTATTGTCATGGTTACCTTCATTTTTTTAAATGACACTGTATTTTTGACTTAACAGTATTATAGCCCGTGTCAAGACGAATTCAACGACTTAGTATAAAATGACCTTGGGATGACCTCGGAGGCGAAGAAATGAAAATTTCAACAAAACATGACAATCTGCTTGAATTGGTGGTAATAACTTGCGTTTATTATTAAGACTCGAAATTACATTCAATTTTTATGCGGTCATTTACAGTCAATAGCTTATGCTGTTCCAATGCAAAATAAGGAACATTTAAGCTGCGAATCCGTACAGCATGCGAAGAACTTCGCTATGACAGTATTGTAACAGTAACCAATGCGAATTTACTACGAAGAACGGAATTGTGCCTACAACAAAACGGATTTCAATTCGAACATTTGGTGTGACTTTTTTACGAAATCGTTTGCATTCATTTAGTCAAGGTTTCTGAATTGAATGTAATTTCGAGTCTTAATAATAAACACAAGTTACTATCACCCATTCAAGCAGATTGTCATGTTTTGTTGAAACTTTCATTTCTTCGCCTTCAAGGTCATCCCAAGGTCATGGTATACTAATTCGTTGAATTCGTCTTGACACGGGCTATAATACTGTTAAGTAAAACATACAAAGTGTCATTTAAAAAATGAAGGTGACCTTGACAATAATATAAAAAAAATGTTTTTCGTACTTTTTTATTGCAGTATATAGCCAATCGAAAACTGATCAACTTTCGTTGAAAATACTTTTTGTCAGATTATCGCAAGTACTTAAAAAACCGTGAAAACTGTTACGTGGGACACCCTGTATATGTATATAAAGAGAGGACGATTCAGGTAGTAGCGGGAAAGATGTTGTCGCACTGTCCATCTGTTGGCGAGCATAGGAGGTAGCCGCCACAGCTGCAATAGAAGAGTCAACGTTGATCTAAAAAAAAAAAAAAATATTTATATGAACAAAAATTGATACACATGGGTTAGAATGCATTTCGTCGCGACAACAATGGTCGACATTGCAACAACATTTTAAAGAACGAGAATCGCATCCCTAAAATAATCAAGCTTGCGAATAGTCGTGGCTAAAGCGGTCCCTTTCAAATTCGGCGTATTTAGGATCGAGCGACGAATGAGTAAAAGGATCGAGGGATCGGTGTACGCAGACAGTTAGTCGCTGTAGTCGACAGGGTGCTAGAGCGTCGACTAATTGGAGATGCCCGGAGTTACGGCGTAACGGCGCAAGTTTACGCGAACGAATTCGGCTAGCGACCTCTGCTCTTCAATTCCAGCCCATAGGGCAGCGTGTCGGTGCGGCTCCGTTAGGTGCAACCAGCTAGCATAGGTATTCGCTGGTTAAAGGGATGATCCTTGGAACCTGAAGAGAGAGAGAGGGGTTGGAAGGGGGTTGGTTGGTTGGTCGGTCGGTTGGTTCGCAGTAATTCCGCAGGGGCGTCGTAACGTATGTCGAGCAATAATTATATCGAGCCCCGTTTAAAGGTTTCTTTGGAGGGCATCGTTCCAAAGGGGTGGCAAGGTGGCGGATGGGCCCAGGTTCCACCGAGGGCGCATCACCCAGGAACTCTCGCTGGTTTTAATCACAGGAGTCCGCCGTTAGGTAGGCTCGACTTACGGGCTTGTAGTTTAAACGTTCGTCGGCTCCGAGAATGCGAATTGAGAGATAAAACGAGAAAGTTGTGCCCGGGCATCGTCTCTATCGCGTCGCCCTGGATCTCTGTCTTCCTCGGCTGTTAGACGACCAGCCTTCCCGTTGTCTTTGTCTCCGGTTTGCTGCTGCTGGTGCTGCTGGTGCTGCTGCTGCTGCTGCTGTGGGCTCTCGGCTGCCGCTCACGTACGCCCGAACTCTCATTCATTCGTTCTCCTGGCCAGGCGCCCCTCTAATTTTCTTCGGAGTTCAGCTATGCGAACTACATTATGGAATAATTGCGCCGGTCGTTATTCTCGGCTTCTGTTTTCGCTGGCAGGCTACCCCTTTCCAGACCCCGACGTAATAAAAGAAATAGACCGGGTTACTGGCCCGCTAATGAGCAATAACCGACCCGGACGTGTCTGATTACGACTGTTCTCCTTCGATCGATCGATCAGGTTTTCTTCTTTGCAGACTCTTTTCCCAATTGTCATCGAGGATTTTGCGGTGGTTCGTTTTGGGGGGAGAATTTTGATCATTTGTTTACGACCTTTCAAGATGTGATAAAAACAGATGAGGGAACTATAGATCGATCATTTTTTTTCCTGTGCAACGTCTTCATCGATTGGTCTTCGAGGATGTTGAAGTGCTTCCCTTTTAATGGATGGAAATTTGTTTATTAGTTTACGAACTTCCAGGATGTGATGAAGACAATGCGAACTACAAAACGATCATTTTTTCCTGTGCAACGTCTTCATCGATTGGTCTTCGAGGATTTTGAAGTGGTTCCTTTTTAATGGATGGAAATTTGTTTATTAGTTTACAAGCTTTCAGGATGTGATAAAGAGAAAGTAAACTAAAAAACGATCATTTTTTCCTTTGCAGCGTTTTCTTTGATTGATCTTCGATTTTGTAGAGGTCTCTCGTGATTTTGGGAAATCGAGGCACAAACAATTCAGACTCCCAAATTGCCAAAACACTGGCAGCCTTGTTTCTTCTCTGGAGCAAAACGGTGTACGTAATAACCAAGATCTCGTCGTCGATCATTAGTTAATAACGAGAGCTCAGCAATGATCCTTTAACGCTCCGAAACCGCGGTCCAACTTTGAGATATTCAGACTCGACCAATCCGGTTAGCAGAAACGGGGTCTGAAAAATTAATTAAAATCTCGCGCCGGTTCGAAGAAAGTTTTTGATGGGTCAGTGTCATGCTCCCAGCTCGTGGCCGGGAAGACGTCCACCGTTGGAGAACGATCGGTCCAGGTACATCCACTTTTATTGAATTGACCTTCATCAAGGATTTATCGCGCGAGCGACGGCTGGAGTCTTCAGTCTATTTCGGCCAGGACCGAAATGAGAATCCAACGGGGGTGGAAGAGGGGGAGGAGAAGGACGAGAGGGCAGACCGTCGAAATAAACGGGGAAACGCCACTTTAAACCTGCAATTGCATTGCCAGGAATCAGACCCACGCCTCTGCCGTCTCTCTTTCTCTCTCTCACTCTCGCCCTGTGCCACGGATCGCAATGGAGACCAAGATGGAGGCTAGGTGCTGAAGAAAGAAAGACAGAGAGAGAGAAAGAGAGAGAGAGAGAGAGAGAGAGAGAGAGAGAGAGAGAGAGAGAGAGAGAGAGAGAGAGAGAGAGAGAGAGAGAGAGAGAGAGAGAGAGAGAGAGAGAGGTATAGATAAAGAGCGGGGCAGCTCGGCTGTTCGTCCCGCTCACCCCCTGAGCCGCGACCCTTCGAGATTGCTGAGCTATTCTCGCGACTGAATGTTTCATTAAGGCCACCCGGTATTGCTCTTAGATAACTCTACGAGGGGTAAATGAAATTTCCACCATCTCCGATATCGCCACGCCACCTCCGCCACCTTTCATCCTCTAATACATCCCCTCCGCCGCGCGCGTTCATCGCCGCCGCCGCTGCCGTGGAGAACCGGGGCGAGTCTGGGGTTTAATCAAAGGCCCATTGCTCGTTCGACGGAACGAACGGGAATGGAACGGAAAGGAAACGGGGGGGACAAGCCGGAACGAAAGCGACGAATTTAACGCCGAGAGAGCCTTGCAGAGCCTGGGTCCGTTTCGCAACGCTCTCTAAGAACCGCGACGAAGAGTGAAAGAGAAAGAGACTGACAACGATAGCGAGATAGAGACAGAGAGAGAGAGAGATGTATATAGAGAGATAGAATCTAGCCCTGGGTTGTGGATGCGTCGCGGAATACGTCGCTGTTTCCGCGACACCGTCGTCGTCGTCGTCGGGGAATGATGAAGAGAAACAGAGGTGGGGAGGAAGGGTGGACTCGGGTACGCTGACGGCGTCGAAAGGGACGGGAGGAAGCGGAAAAGATAGAGGGAAACAGAAGAAAAAAGGCGAACACCCTGCAGAGCCGGCAGCCGTCCGCCCACCACTCGTAACGATCTCGCATCAGCCGTCACCCGTTAAATTCATTCCGGAGAGGACGAACGCGAACCCTATGGAAAGAAGACCCGCCGCCGCTCGAAACGGAACGGAACGGAACGACGCGGAACGGGACGGAACGAAATCCGCGCGCGAACATGAGCGGCGCCTAGGCTGCGGGATAGAGGATAGGGGGAGCGCTTTAGCGGAACACACGAGCCGAGAGCTACCCCCGGGTCCGGGGGTGGCTCGGGCTGGGGTTAGGGGGGTAGGTAGCGCGTCAGAGGGAGCCTTCTGTGTGGCCTAGATCGAGACGAACTTGAATGCTAGAATGTCAGAGAAATGGCGAATCCTCATTTGCTGTTTCCGCGAGTACATGCATATACACAGACAGAGAGGAACGAGTTAGAGGAATAGGGTTAGAGGGAGAAAGGGCGACCGGAAGCAAGGGAGAAAGGCTACAAAGAAGAGCGAGAGAGTGGCAGAGAGTGAGAGAGGGAGAATGAAGGAGAGAGTGAGAGAGAGAGAAGTACGCGCGCGCGTGCACAGGTCCTGTGTCTGCTCCGGTGTGCTGTCTGCCGTGCTCATTCCCGCGATCTTCAATTAATGAAACTCGGGTGCAGTCGCGTCGCATGTCAAATAAATATGTCTCCTGCCCCTCCCGCCCTCCGACGACGACTACCGCGCCGGCCTCTGCTGGCAACCCCCCAGCTTCCATCCCCGCCCCTCCATCCTCCAGCTACCCCTTTACGATCTTCGTGTCTCTTCTCACCGCCCTTCTTCCCGGATCTTCCTCATCCTCCTTTCGATTCGAGCCTTCAGCCGGTTCCAACACTTTAACCCTTCCTCGCGCGTACCATGCCTTCCATCTTTCGCTCTCTGTCTGTTTCTGTCTGTCTCTCTCTCTCTCTCTTGCTCTCTTTGTGTAGTGGTCTCTCTAGTGTCTTTGGAAGCAACGGGCATCATGCTCGCGTACGAGCACGTCTCGCCCTGGATGGATGGTTTGATACGGACGCCGTTTTGTCCGCGAGTACGTGCCGCTGACAGCTCCTGTCGTACTTGATGCAGGACACCCTACTCCTCGATACGAAATTTTGGGAGAACACGGTTGGCAGCGATGCGTTTTACCGGGAAGGGAATTGTTGTATTGTCTTTTCGGAGACGCGATTTTGCGTTGTGACGAAAAATTGTGGACCCCTGTACTGATCGATGCGTTTCAAATTTGATTTTTTATGGTTTTGAGGTTGGTTTGTGATCTGTAGTTTTGATTGAGGACCTCTCTAGACGTTGTTCGTTCTTTAACCCCTTGCACTGGAAGGTATTTTGACGTCAGACTTCGGTTATTACATTTAATCCAGGATATTTCTATTACATACGACCATTTTCATATTATCCATATGCAATTGAGCGTGTTTGCTCGTACCATGGTTGAATTTAAGGTATTTATTAATCATAAAGACATTTAGTAAAAGAAGTATTATTTTGGATTATAGTGTAGTAATTTTTAGTGGTTCAATAATGCAGGATCTTAGGGACCCTCGCGCGGTTGTAGCTGTGATCAGTGGCGGCTCTGAATTATGAAAAGATGGAAAAAGGAGAAGGAAGCGTTTCATCCCGCTAGAGAAGGACTCCTTATAGTAAGGCTATCTAGCGGACCGGTGCCTTAGACGCGGGATGTCGTAAGGACAGTTTAGGACGGTATATATACAAACAGAGGAAGATTCAGGTAGTAGCGGGAAAGGTGTTGTCGCACTGTCCATCTGTTGGCGAGCATAGGAGGTAGTCGCTACAAGTTCTTACACATACCCACGGGATGCTCCTACTTTTCCTAACCTCCATACAGTATTTGGTCTGGGGGGTCCTGATCTTAACACATTAGCGACCGGTTACCGATTAATCGACTTTTTGTCCCCAAAGCTCACCGACCGGTAGCCGATTAATCGGCGTTTTCTCCCGAACGCTCACCGACTGGTAGCCGATTAATCGGCGTTTTCTCCCCAACGCTCATAGAGCCGGTGCCAGGGAAGATCTGCGGTCGACTGGCCGGTGAGAAGTACATAGGATGTTGAACTGCTACCGGTCGGCAAAGTGTTAAAATAATATTGAGTATCGTCATGGGTCATGTACCCCAAAATGAAGAATAAAATGCAGAATCCTGTCAACGATTGCTACCCCAGAAGAAGCAAGCAAACCCTTGTCAATCTTCGAGCAAGTGGTATTGCCGAATGATTGAGAAGAGCAGGCGTCGGAACGGCACGCGTATCCGTTTCGCGCCGTTCGAAGAATCAAGGGGATGCTGTAGAGCGAGCATAAGCTATAGAGGCAAAGGCTAGCGAAAAGTTTGAAGAATGGCTATAGTAGAGGGACCAACGGTGGTGGCTGGAGGTCCCTGATTAATATTTTTCCGCGACTGTGGCCCTGTCCCGTCTTCAGAAAGGAATTAAAAGCAAAAATGGGAGAAAAACGATGACAGGAAGACGACGGGAGAGGTGAACACCGGGAGAAAGATGGAAGGTAGACGCAGTTCAGTACACGGGTCGTCGACACGGTCGTATAATGTCGCTGGTGGCTGACGGTGTATCTCACTCGACCGGCCATGAGAGAGAGAAACCGTGAGCAAAGAGGTCTGACGAACGAACAGAAAAAGAGAGAGAGAGAGAGAGAGTGAGAGGGAGGACGCGTTCCACGGAGATCTCTTTATTCTTATTAGCCCAACAGTGATTTCTGCAAAATTAAAATTGCCTAAGGAGGTATCATTTGCCTCCACGTCGTCCCATCCACTCGCCCCGCACTCTCTCTTCCTCCCCCTTTTTTTCGTATCTCTCGCGCACTTCACTTTGGTTCGGCGTCCTTCTCATGCCAGCCACTTCTTTGCCTCCTGCCAACCAACCAACCAAGCAGCCAAGAGCTCCTCTGATGTTGCTCCTACAGATAAGTGGTCGGCTCTTGGGTTGCCTGCCTGCGGGCACTATTGGTCGATGCGTTTTTCCGTCCTCCTCCCGTCACTTCTTTTTTCTCCCTTCCCCCGTCCAGGCTTCCTAACCCCCGTCGCGTCTTTCTCTCTTTTCCATCTTCGTGGCTCTTCGCTCCTTTCTCCCTCTTCCTCCTCGTCGTTCTCCTCCACCTCCTTTTCCTCCTCCTCCGCCACCTCTTCCTCCTCTTCGTTCTCCTCCCTTGCCGTAGGTATCCCGCGCGCGTATCGCGTGCCACTCCCTCGTCTTTCACCCCCGTGTTTACATTTTATTTTACGTCACGCTCCTTCATTATCTTTCTCATTTCCTCGGGATACCCGTTCGTTCGTGACAATTGTCGGAAATGGGGTGGAAGTCGAGGAGTCGATGCCAAGTGGTTCTTCAAGTCTCCTTCGGATTTGAATTTAAGAGCAATCGTTCGCTCGTGATTCTTTTCCACCCCCGCGAGCTTGTGCGCGAGCCGGCCCGAGCGCACTCCACCTGGAAAACACGTTCCCTGTCGCGCTAATTAAACCGTTTTCGTGCGGCGAACATTTTCCTCGGAACCGACGACGATGTCTACTTAGACAGCTGCCACAACCTGACTCGCCGCTTCTGCCATCGAGAAAATCCCAAAATCATAGCGATACATATTTTGTTAATTACTCGATCAATCATGCAAGAAAATTTAACAATTCTGCGTAGAATAGAGCAGAGTAGACACAGGAATTGAGTGTCTATTATTTGTAGGTACGCTGCAATCTTTATGAAAAATATTGTTCGGGATTAATTCAATCATAAATCTTGGATTCATTTATAATTCGAAGTAAGGACATACGTATCAAGAGTTGTTTTTGGTTGAGCTCGCGTTCGACTTCAGCCTCGCCGCTTCGCTCTAATTTCGCGTCCGCGACAAAAACCGTGCGCATTGTTTCGCACCTGTTCGACTGCGAGCGCACAGTTTTTCTACGCAATGTTATACAGTCGACCGCTCCCAAGGATTGTCACGCACACCCTCTCTTCAAAAATGCTAATTAGGTTAGCCAATCATGGCATTGTCTAAAATTTCGGAGGAGCGCAACTATCCCTGGCAACGGCCACTTCGTTTCATGTCTCTGTAGGAAGCAGTCGATTCTCACTCGATCTTTCAAAGCTCCATTTTCGGCGACTGCTTCAAGTCATTTCTCACACGTTAATTACAACGGCTCATAATTTGTCTTATTTAGTTACTTTCATTTATTCTTCGTTCGTCTCGTTTTGTACATACAGTTTCAAAAAGTTCGATATTAAATATCTAGTCAATTCACATCAATACTTCTCTTTCTATACATTCGCGTAACCGCGCTTTACCTACGCCTCCACCTTCCATCTTCCGGTTGCACGCACAGCGCTGTGCGATTCCGGCGACCGTTTGGAACTCTCGGCCAAATCTCGAGCGGAGTCCCCAACAAATATGAAATACAACAACACGCTTGAGGATCCTTCCATACCCATGCATCTAAAATCAAGATCGTCATCATTATGAATAAATTAATTTTTTTTACATGTTAATTTCAATATAGAAAATTTATCTTAACCTGCATCTATAGATAGACATTTACGACGCAGTTAGTAATTTTTATGTATGTATTTTGTTTATTTCAGCCTTACAGCCAATAAATGTGACTTGGTTTACATTAACCTACTGTACAAATTTATCTTATTTCACACATTCCTCCATACCTTCTCTCACACTTTTTCTTCGTCTCCCTCCTTCCTACACTGACCTACTCTGGTAGTCTCCTAATTACTGCTTGATAAGATTTTAGTTTGAAGAGTAATTTTAGGATTTTACTTTACTGATTTTACTCTTACATATATTTATTTTAGTCAAGTTCACACGTGTTTACACACAGAATGGTTCTTAGAGACTAGCTCGCTCGTCACTCGTGTCGCTTCACGCATCCACACACACACACACACATTCATACGTTCGATTCGCTCGATATGCCACAGATTCGCAGTTGCCTATCTAACACATGATTTCTTCACACTGCTAACCCAATCATTTCACCCTTCCCCATTCCCTAACATTTGTTCATTGGTTTGGCATATTCTTTGGTCTATTCATACTCTCTTTTCTCTCTTTCTCCTCAACTTCTCCAACCACTCTACGACATTTCTATCTTTCCTCCCACTCGCTACATCCTCAATCCTGATCATTTCTCCCATTGCCCTGCATTCTCTTGTCAAATGTTCTAAGCTTCCATACTTGTCCCCACATAGGTCGCATCCTCTTGCTTCGCCCCCCAGCCAATATTTGTTCCAGTTTTCTGTATTTCCGCATCTTGCCCGTGCTATGAGTTTTTGACTGTCCCCTCTACCCTCTTTACTTAAATATTCCGGTAATTCTGCCACTCTTATGTATTTGTACCTTTCATTGTATTTGGACTGCTCTATCCTCGTATGATGCTCGTTAGTAATTTTTATATACACGTCATCAATATCTATTACATTCTAAAATAATTTCTTCACAACCCCTTGCCCTACGATATATTTTTTGATTATAATGATTAGAACTTCTTTTTCATTTGATAATTTCTTAGAAGTTCATATATCGTGAACAACAAAGTTCAATTATTGTTCGGTCTAATAGCAGACGTGTTCAGCGGATGCTGTTGTTCGAAATCTATGTTTTAGGGGTTAATTTCGTGAAAGAACGGCGAAAAAAGAGCGCGCGTTCTTCAGCTCGTTCGAATGAACAATATTTTAAGGAACAGGGATGTTTGTTGTTAGCTACCGGGCGGAATCAAGTTATCCAACGACAAAGGATTAATTGCCAGTTAGCCTAAGTGAGTTTGAGGTCTGGATTCAGGGTGTTCAGCAAGTGTCGGTGATAAACCTCTTGCGGACAGGGTGGCGGCTTGGCTGGCAGGGGTGGATTTCCTCGGCGAAAGAGAAAAGTGGTTGGACCGATTGAGCGTGAGACCGGAGGAAATTCCGCGTCAATTTGTCTATCGGCTGAGGGAGTGACTCCGCGGAAGGAATCCAGCGGCATTCCGTGGCATACCAGCCGTTTGATAGCGTATACCATCGCCGCTCGACCCTTCCGAAGTCAAAGAGCCTCGTCTGTCCATCCATCGACTAGAATTCCGCCTGTGCTTCCTTCCCTTAATCCAGTTTCCCTACGGATCCTCAAGGATGGTCAAAATCTCGGATTGCCTTTGCCGAGTACCTGCCTCTCCTTCAACGGCAGATAGTCCGTTTTCCTTTGCGATCAAGCTACACGGTCGCTGTGGCCCCTTGGTTCGATCTACGACCCGTTCGTCTTCAACTTTGCCTAATCCCTGGAAATTCGTTTCAAACAACAATTTTTCCTAGAAATTATTTTTAAATCTTATACACGAAATTCCCCTTTTTTGTAAAACATAGTCGACACGTCCATGATGTCTGTCTATTAACCTTTTAGGGTACGTGTCCATCTGAGAGTTTTTGTCGATAGTTGCTCTCGAGAGTACTCTCAATTTATGTGTCCATTTGAGACTACTTCAGAATTTGTTTGCTCTCGGAGATTGACGTGACAGTCGACTCTCGGAAAGTCCTCTCAGGTATATGGCCATCTGAATTTCGTGCGTATAGCTCTCAGATGAATCTTGATAATTATTAGAATACTCATGAACAGAATGGATGTGCCAAAGTTTGCTGCAATTGTTGCAATGTATTTAATAAGGGGGCGCGCAGTGGCTCAGTGGATAGAGCGCGCGACTACAAACACTGTGGTCGTGAGTTCGAATCCCACCGCCGTCATCTCGGGAAATTCTTCTATGTGATATTATACTGCGTTGCCCAAGGTGGTTCGGAGCCCACCTTTATAAACTGTAGGTCCTTCACGCACACGTCCATACACACACCCATCGTACACTCACCGATTACAGTACCAAAACTCATTGTTCCACCCCCGTCGCAAATGACCCTGGCAGTTGAAGCGACGTTAAATAACAAAATGAATAAAATATTTAATAAGGAAAAAGAAATATTCCAAAAAGAGAAAGTGCTGGATTAACCCCTTGCCTTACGATTTATTTTACGGTTTTAGTAATTAGAATTTCTTTGTAGTTCATAATTTCTTAGGAAAAGGAGAAAATGTATATCTATTGCGTGTCTATATGTTCTCCAATGGCTGTACATTAACAACAACAAAATAGAATTATATATCGGTTTAAACGGAACTTAATAACATACATCTTTGTTAAACTCTGTTCAGAATCTTCATCACGTCTCTCAGACGATATTGTAAGCGAAGGGGTTAAACCATGGATAATGCGACGCGATAAAATGGGTGCATTTTCTACACTTATACAATAATTGCATATAGAAGATGCACAACAATTTAGAAGCAAAATTATACAATTTCAATTCAATTTCGAATCACAATTAAATGTTTTTGCTAATTCATTAAAAATATTTTTTTTCTTATCACGATTCTTGTAATCTGGGTGTATGATATTCCATAAAAATTCATTATTTTCGTACATCGTGATTAACTGTTCCACTTCTGTGTCAGACCAGTGTTTCCCGCTCATTGTTATATATGTAGGATCTCAGGGAAAAGGAAGGCACCGCACCGGGAATCGAAACCGGGCCCTCGCGGTGGTAGCCGATCGACTAACGCGCTCACCCACGGAACCCTCCCCCCTTCTTCCTAATTTCCTACGGTATTTGTGGTCTGGGGGGGGGGTCTTAATCCCACACTCGGCCGTCCTACAAAGACATTCGCCCTCGAATGTTCATTACAGCGTCATATCGTCGTCTTCTTGTGTATGTTTGGCCTCAGCGCCATCAACACAACTTCTCGCACTCGTCTCGTAACTCGTATTTTCGCAATTCGCACTTTTTTCTCGCTTCGCTTACGTGCGACCTCTTCGCTACGCTCGCTTTGTTTTCGTCTTCGTCCGTTATCGTCGCCGTTGTGCGGTGATCGGTGCTCCCCCCATCCCGGACGAGCCCCCAAGTGTAGGATCTCAGGAAAAAGGAAGGCACGGTGGTAGCCGATCGACTAACGCGCTCACCCACGGAACCCTCCCCCCTTCTTTCTAATTTCCTACGGTATTTGTGGTCTGGGGGGGGGGGGGGTCCTAATCCCACATATATATAAATATGTATACAATATAATATAGATATATGTGAATATTATCTCGACAACTCTCAGCAATACGAATGGCGTTCGTATAGATGACAGTTGCTCGCCGAGGGAAAAATTGAATGTGTCCATTAGCGTTTTTCATCTTTCTGTTTGCTCTCCGAGAGTTTTCCGTGGAGCTCTCCGATAGCCCTCTCAATACCGTGTACACTGTCAAATTTGACTCTCGAGAGTAACTCGCGAGTTTAAACTCTCAGATGGACACATACCTTTAGGCACGAGGCGCCACTATAGTGGTTTTCACGGATGTCATCTTTCTGAATTCTGAATAAATGATTCCAGCTATTAAATTTCTCATAACACAGATTCTACTCACTGCATATCAAGAAAGATTGAATCTGCACCATTCTATCTAAGCTCAAACAATTTCAAATTTGACTGCAGGACGTAAGAAAATTTTCTCCAGACTTTCAACTAATCAGTCCAATTTTTAAATCCTAATGGCACAAACTTTGTTCACCGTTGATCAATAGAGATTGAATTTATTCAATTTCTACCCGCGCTCAAACATTTCCAAAAGGGATTGGACAGCGCAACAAAATTGTCAAGTCTCGGTAATTCAAATAAAATCGAACTGATTAACATTTTCAAGTCATCAATGTCTGCTATAATTCGCGCAAGGTATAGCAGAGCGTTATGAAATTTCTGGGCTTCGACAATCGATTAGTTCACGCGAACCCTAAGCCGAAACATTTCGGGAGCTGCGAGAGACAGTTTAAATTGGGTCAGATTTAATCTTGCCGATCGGATCCAGTAGACGACCGACCAATTATCCTCTGTCGGAGGGTGGGAAAAACCTGAAGCAGGGTGGATAGACGACAAGAAGAGAGAGAGAGGAGAGAGAGAGAAAGAGAGGGAGAGAGGGAGGGAGATGGTCCGAACACCGGAAGAGAGAAAGGGCGCTCGGATCCGGAGATTCGAGAGAACGGGACGCAATATTCCAAGACAAATCAAAGTAGGCATCCACCGAATGCTCCCGGGTGCAAAACGCAGATAGAACAGAATAGACGGAGCACGGCATTCGCTCGCGGGTTAATGAGAACGGTCTCAAGCCCCGTTATAGGGGCGGCGTTGGAAGAGGCAGTGGCGCACCAGCGACAACAGCCTATAGCAGGAAATCGTAACAGCGAGCTGAGCTGTCGCGCTGAGCCCGAACCACACCGTTCCTCGCCTCTTCCTCGCTTTTTCTCTCCCAACACGCCGATTTTCTCTTCTCACGTTTTGCCGTTCTTCCTGCTAAATAATTACGATAACACATACCTGCATGCGAAAATAAACTTTCGAAGGAAATGCTGCTCGCCCGCGCAACGAGATGCATCCCCTAACTTGCCAACTGGGTCTATCTGCATGCACAGGGCATGGTTCGTCAGGTTTTTAATCATTTTGCATGGTGGGTTCTACAACAGTTGATTGAAGTTGTCTCAAATGAAAAATGGCACGATGTCTGTAGTAAGATATTTTGCTACTCCTGTTGTTAGACATCATGTTTTTGGATGATGGAAACATCACCTATCTAATCTGATCAGATTTTTATGAGCGGGACAGAATAAAAATTGGCAATTGTTTGAACTATTGTATAGCGTGGAATCCGTAGAAAATGTATTTGGAATCTATCTCAAATGGAAAATAGAACAAAATTTATTAGTTGAGGTACTAATGAAATATTTTGCCATTTTTCATATTCAATAATCATGCTAATCTAAGAACACACACTAGGTGTGACGATAAAATTATAGGAATAATCTTGATCCAATAATAAATGGGGATGATACAAACATCCCCTAACTACCCAGCTTGATCCATCATCTGTCGGCCTTTTGGAAGAAGGAAACATCCCCTAACTCTCTAATCTGATCAGATTTTTATGAGCAGGACAGAATAAAAATTGGCAATTGTTTGAACTATTGTATAGCGTGGAATCCCTAGAAAATGTATTTGGAATCTATCTCAAATGAAAAATAGAACAAAATTTATTAGTTGGGGAATTAATGAAATATTTTGCCATTTTTCATATTCAATAATCATGCTAATCTAGGAACACACACTAGGTGTGACGATAAAATTATAGGAATAATCTTGATCCAATAATAAATGGGGATGATAAAAACATCCCCTAACTACTCAGCTTGATCCATCATCTATCGGCCTTTTGGATGATGGAAACATCCCCTAACTCTCTAATCTGATCAGATTTTTATGAGCAGGACAGAATAAAAATTGGCAATTGTTTGAAGTATTCTATAGGGTGGAATTCCTAAAAATGTAGTTGAAATCTATCGAAAATGAAAAATAGAACAAAATTTATTAGATGGGGAACTAATGAAATATTTTGCCATTTTTCCTATTCAATAATCATGCTAATCTAGGAACACACACTAGGTGTGACGATAAAATTATAGGAATAATCTTGATCCAATAATAAATGGGGATGATACAAACATCCCCGAACTACCCAGCTTGATCCATCATCTATCGGCCAACAGAAGATTAAGTTCTTAAACCCTTTCAATCATTGTGCATACCGAATGCATTAAAACTGTCTTTAATTCCACCGACCATGAAAGGTAGACATCAATTAACAAAAAAAAATTGTAATAAAATATTTAGTAAAATTTCACGTTCAAACTGTGGAATTATTACGTTTCAGTTCAATACTGCATGGAAAATACAATCAAGTTATTAGTAAAAAATTGTAATAGTTGACACACTACAGAACAGTTGCATGTAAGTGCTTCAAAATTTCGTTGGGGTCCAACCTGTTTAACAAATAAGATCGCAATCTCCATTAAAAGGCAGTGCTAAAATATGAACCGGAAATAGTGATCCGCAGCTAGAGAATTGGTACGTCTTGGAACAAGTGACGTTCCAACGAGCGTGATCGATGAGCCGTTCTTATCAAGCATTATTTATCAAACGACAGTAGGACGTTCTAGATCGAAGTTCATTTTTCTCGTGCTTATCGCTGAGAGCGTGCTTGATTCGTCGCACGCAGAACAAACAATTTGTTGATCCGTGTTTATCAAACGCTTCTCTTGTTCCGTGCAAGCACCGGCCGGGTCTCGGTGGCCGTTTGAAATTCATGAAAAACAATTCCTCTGACAGAATGCGCGGTTACGTACCTACTCCTCTTCCGCGCACTGTTCAACCGCGTCAAACGTACGGTGAATAATTAAAGAGGCGAAAGATCCTGTCTTCCCTCCGTCCGTAGATCGTACGATTGCCCAGGGAACGGTTGTTTTATTTTTCGTTTCGATACCGAAGGAGATCACCGCGATCTCCGTGCCGTAAACGAAATTGTATTGAATAATTCATCGAGCGAAATAGCTGGCTCGTATTATGGAAATCTCTCGTTGAGTTAATGGGTGTTAGATCTATTACTATACCCGGAAGTGTTCCGTACAAGCTCGGTTTAATTTGTCTTGCTAGGCTGCGTCGCGCTCTCTGATTCTGCCCTTGGAGGTTCGTATCGTCTCTCCTCACTTTTTCCCTCACTCTATCTTTCTCTTCGTTCAGTGGCTAGTAGAAAAACAGAAAACACAAGATCCGAAAGATTAAGAAGTAATAAAGGTGAGAACAAAAGGTGAGGACGTCCAAATAAATTCAACGGGAGGCCGCCTCGAGCTAGAAAATGTTCGCTCGTTCCTTGCGAATTGCTAGGTCCGCGGCCCGAGGATCCGCCGTTTCGAGTCAGAAAGTCGGAACAATGAACTGTTTACGAACAATTTCATTGGCATTACTACCCATCGAATGTGTTTTGCAAATTACCATGCGCTTGGGAGTCTTTAACACTAGAACTACCGAGCGCTAAACGCGACTGGTGTATATTGCCTTCTAATAACGACAAGGATGCATTTATTCAACTTACGTACAACTTTTGTTTAAATATGTACGCTAATAGAGAAGTTGACTAAAACATTACTTCGGAAAACATTTTTATAATTTCAATATTCGTAAAAGAAAAATTTAGAAACCAGTCATTTTTACTTTTCCGGTAGTTCTAGTGTTAACACTAAACCTACCACGCACAAAATATATAAGATTGAAACGCCTTATACAGGGTGTCCCGAATTTAAATGGCAAAACTTCAAGAGCGTGTAGGGGACCGAAAAACTAAGACAAAAAGTCTTTTGGCGATTTGCTCGTTTTTGCTTAGTTTTGGAAAAAATCGCAAAAAGAGAAATAAAACAAATAAAAAAATTTTTGTACTTATTTATTTTCATTTTAGTTACGTCATCGTCTATTAATGTAAATATTCAAAATGTTGCCCTCATCAATGCATTACATCTAGCACTGACTTGATAAATTGCAGCTATACATTGTTCTGGTGATATTTCGTGCACTGCAACTATGTCTCTTAATTGCTCTCTTGAATTGATTGGCACCGAATAAACTTCCTGCTTCAAGCAAGAATGTAAACAAACCGAAGAATGTAAAGGATAACATCAAGTGTTTACATATCTCACTGTCACAACTCACACAACAATGTCAAAACAATCACAAATACAAGTGTATACAGCAACTCAAGAGAGCAAACGACAACGAGATATTGAATTTTTGCGATTTTCTCCAAAAACGAAGCAAAAACGAGCAAATCTCCAAAAGACTTTTTGTGTTAGTTTTTCGGTTCTCTACACGCTCCTGAAGTTTTGCCATTTAAATTCGGGACACCCTGTTTAAGTGAGAAGATTGAATTTACTTGAAGTTTGTACGGTTTTCAGTATACAGGGTGGCCCACATAACTCTTAACAGCTCAATATCTCGTAAACTATGGCATCGATTTTAAAGTTCTTGGTCTTAACCCTTTGCACTCGGCGTTATTTCAACTAAAATACCAAACATTTCTTCTAACCTAGAATATTTCCATTGTACATAATTTTGTTCATTATATGCGTGCAAAAAATGATATTGTACCTCAAAAAATATTCAAATGTTTAGTAATTTATTTTTTATTTTATTTAGTAATTTATTTATTTATTTAAACAATATCCTGAATAATGGTGTAACAATTTGTAGTGCCGCCTCAGAGTCGAGATTCGAGTGCTAAGGGTTAAATTGCATGGATCTGAAGGGCCTTTCTAACTACATAAACGTGAAGTGCCCCCCCTTCCCTTTAAGGGGGAGGGGCGGGGGTACCTTTATAATTTTAAATTGAACACTCTATAAAACGTTACATATTTAGATTCTACAGGAAAAAACAAGTAAATTTTGACGGAAACATTTTCTTGTCAAATATTTCCATGATGAGATATAACAGTTTAAAGTTTCGACTTGTACGTAGGTACTTACTTGAAGCGCTCGGAAATAGCGTTATAATTTCAATAATTACGAGATGGACATCCGGTCATGTGACCGTGGTAGATTTAGTGTTAATACGTTCTTTTTTCGATGCGATTGGTCGATGTGCTTCGTGTAATTATATTATTTCTGAACTACCGGGCCGAATGAGTTACTCAAACTTCAGATCAAGTGAAAACGAAAGGACCGAGTGAAAGGAGAGGTTTAATAGCCAACCTGAGCAACTTAACACTCGCATTTGCATACTCTTTGCCTAGTCACTCGAGCTGGAATAGGCATATGTAGTTGTTGAATCGGTTGACACGCTTTTCAACGTACATGCGGTTCCATTTCCATTGCCAATTCTCTTACTTAAGTATAACAAACAAATTCTCTGTCATTATTTACTTGTTCATAATTTTTAATATATTTTTACGATCAGAAATAAACATTGTACACGTCTGTAAGTGATAAAATGCGTCGATTTTCTATTTTAATCTACACAGTGTTTCAGAAATAGTACTTTGAATCCAGGACAATTTTTTTGGTTTTTTTCGAGTACTATATACATCTTAGAATAATAATTTTAGACCATCTTGCATTTCATCGTCCTACACAATTTTTATCAAATTACGGTAAAATTTTAGTGTCTCGTAATTTATGTAAAGGGTATGATGAACACGAACGAATTCGAAGTTTGGAAATACTTGAGCTTAGGTAAAATGGTACCAGATTTACTTTTCTTGCAAAATGGTTAGAGTTTCAAATTTCCGAGTTGCTGTTATTGTAAATATACTTTGAAGATTGGTTGATGAATTAACACTTCGATCGCCATGTCACCCGTATCTGGATGTCGGAATTATTTATACAGAATTGAAAATTCATTTTCTCGTAGGTAAATTGAGCATACAAAATTTCCTTATGATCTGAAGAATAGAAGAGGTTTGAAACAGTAATTAATAACACAAAACTAAACTTCTTAGTTTTTGTTTTGTTAAATAAATTGCTTTGATTTTGTGCATTTTTTATGATTGTCGTGTGGGCGATCAACGTGTTAAAAAAGAGGAAACGATGACTTGAAGCGAGGTCAGTGATTTTCTTGACCAGTCAGGTCGATCGTTTTCAAATGCTCCAAGAACAATACGTTTGTATTTACGTGCATGTGTGTAGAAGCAAGACGGCTACTTTTCTTGCGCGCTCTCGTTACCGTTAAATTTATTGTAATTAATTTTCCTATCTGAGCTACGTATCACCGGATGGACGTGGCCAGTAAGCCACGGTACTTTTGTGTACGCGTAAACGTCGTTCAATGCCACTTGCACAGTGTTTCCGCTTAAACGTGCGCATGTTCGTTTAAATTGAAAGCATGTTCCTTTCTGTAGATTCTGGAGACCGTTCCCCGGCCATTCGGTTTCAGCAGTTTTCCGAAAAACCAGCTAACTACCTAGTGTTTCACCTGAACATCTTAATACTTTACTGAACTGAAGATCTTTATGCGAAGCAAAAATTCCAGCGGTTGCACGAAACACAATAGTTTTAACGTTCGAAGAAGAAATTTTGAATGAATTGAATTTCTATTCTAATACTTCACTGAACTGAAGATCTTTATGCGAAGCAAAAATTTCAGCAGTTGCACTGAACACAATAATTATAATATTAGAAGATGAAATTTCGAATGAATTGAATTTCAATTCAAATACTTCACTGAACTGAAGATCTTTATGCGAAGCAAAAATTTCAGCAGTTGCACTGAACACAATAATTATAATATTAGAAGATGAAATTTCGAATGAATTGAATTTCTATTCTAATACTTCACTGAACTGAAGCTCTTTATGCAAAGCAAAAATTCCAGCAGTTGCACGGAACACAATAATTATAATATTAGAAGATGCAATTTCGAATGAATTGAACATCTATTTAATTTAGACCCTGCAAACTTAAAAATGGTACGTCCACATTTTGTGTTTAACTTGTGCATTTCTGTAATAAATTGAATAATATGGAACGCTTATTTTGAAAATGGTGTAAGTCCATTTTTTCGTCTTCCGAAATATTCAAAGGTTTGCATTTTATTCAATTCAAAAATATATGTAACGTGTACTAAGTTTGGCAATGTTTCTATGAATTTAGAAATATTTAAATTGGTGACAGAAATGATTTCTATGTGAATTTAACTAAAATAATATACTTATAATAGACTTATACCACTTTCATAACCACCCGTTAGGCAATTTCATGTACCGACGAATTTCACTCAAAATTATTTATTTATTTTGTGATTTCTTAATTTTTTCCAAAAATGGACTTACACCACTTTTATTACGCCACATGATTTATTTATTTTGTGATTTCTCAATTTTTTCCAAAAATGGACTTACACCACATTATTTATTTAGCTTGTGATTTCTCAATTTTTTCCAAAAATGGACTTATACCTCTTTTATTACACCACATGATTTATTTATTTTGTGATTTCTCAATTTTTTCCAAAAATGGACTTATACCACTTTCAAAATAAGTGGTCCATATAATGTTTATTAGTATGGCATTTTTATTAGGTATGCTAATATTAAGACCTTTGATTGATCTATTGTTCCGTGGTTTATTGTATCGCTTTGGCCTCCTGTTAATTGGATTGAAGACATAACGGACTACCCGACCGGGAATGTCTGCCTGTCTCAATAATCATCGTGTTACGGTACCGATCTTGAGCAATTAAAGAAGCAACGGTGCATCTCAATCTGTACCAAGTTGTAACACTCCAACGTTACATTCGCATTCATTATGCAAGCGACGCAGAATGTAACGCAATATTACTACTCCTGGAATTATATGAATGCGGAATGCGAATGCAACATTCTTAATCAGTGTTTAGATTTTAGATGCTCCTCGAGGCGAATCTGAGACTTCGTTATGTGAGTATACCGTGATACCGACTGCGACAATCAATCTTTTCAAGATCAGTGCTTCGAACTTATTCATTCCAAGCCTATTACATTAACATATCTATAATTATGGAAGATACAAGTCTTTTAAAAGTCATCTGTTTCTTTAAACATGCACGAAATATTTTTAGGACAGAGTTGTACAATCTCATTTAGTGGTGGTAGTCATTTGATGTTATATGTATTTTAAAATTCACAGTCGATTTCTCAATTTCTGAAGGAATTCTTCAATAACAATTTCATGCTTTAACTAACAAGTAAGAAGAAGGAGGTGCAATCAATAAAATATTATTTTGGAAGTATCAATGAAAATAAAATTCTTCAGATCATTTTTAATATTGTACAACAATTTAGAAGCCTATTAATACGTTTTTGTTGAATGTTGAATTAAATAAGAATAAAATAATGTCGAAAGCTGGAGAAATTAACAAAACGGGATTTAAAAATTTTCCAAAAAATTGAAGAATCCTTTAATCACCCTGTAGACTATTCAGAATTATTTTTTAAAAAATTCAAGGATTATCAATACAACTTATAGACCATCCACAATTAAACTGAAGAATCCTCTAATCACCCTGTAGACTATTCAGAATTATTTTTTAAAAAATTCAATTATCTTCAATACACCTTGTAGACCATCCACAATTAAATTAATGAATCCTCTAATCACCCAGTAGACTATTCAGAAATATACTGTAAAAAATTCAAGGATCTTCCAAAACAACTTGTAGACCATACACAATTATTTAAAAAAAAACGCAGGGGCCATACCTACTAGACGACTCACGAAAATTTTTCAAAAATTTCAGAGTCTTACAAGACAGTGTATAGACCACTCACAATTACTTTCCAAAAAGTTCAGGTACCTTTTGAACACCTTGCAGACCACATCCAATAATTATCCAAAAAGTTTACTACCCTCCTGAGTGTCCTGCATATCAGTGGCCATCACCTGTCACCAGTCTCAGTCCTCCATCGTGATCTCCTATCATGTCCACTGCGCGGTAACCGCGAAAACATATTGAAACGCGTAACTGCCCCTCTAATTGTCTCCGCAGGGTACCTGGCGCGTCGCAATTACGTGTGCAAGGTGCAATTCAGTTTGTATCAGGTATTGTAGCCGGTGCCTCGATGCCGGGTAGGTATTCATTATGCAAGCAGAGCGCGCGTTGTAAACTAATGCTACGTGATTACTGGTAGAATAATATTAATGTAGAATGTTGGTACAACATTCTTAATCAGCGTTTAGATGCGCTTGTCCTCCCCCTCCCTTTAGGCTCTCTCGACTCAGACGAATTTAAAATGGTTGCTCGGCGTGTAAACGTGCGCGTGCACACGTGTAACAGGCGAATCCGTCTGACCCGTGTGTCAAGAATGGGAACACCGCCGCGGACGGGTACACACGTGAACGCGAGCGTAATCTGTAATTAGCGATCCCGATTAAGGTTATTTATGAGCGCTCACACTATGTCAGCTATTGTATTTTAATGCCAGCGCCGCGATCTTCGCCTATGGAAAAAACGAACGATCCAAGAGAGAGAGAGAGAGAGAGAGAGAGAGAGTGGGGGAGCCTGGCTCTATCTCTCCTACACCACTTCTTCTTTTTGTTCCTCTTCTTCTTCTTCTTCCACGGACGGCGAAAAAGGAAGTCAAGCCGTAACGCTTCGTGTGCAATACACAAATTAACGATTCGGATCGAAATCGCCCGCTCTCGCGTCTCCCTCCCCCTCCGGCACGCTAATCGCGCGCATTTAAGAAAACGCGCGAACCTTCCTGGCTCCCTTATCGTTCGCGTCCGGTCACGGTAAGCTGACTGCCGGGAATTCCTTGAATTCGTTTGCAAATCGCCCCGACAAATTAAATGCCCCCGTTCTACGAAATAAATTTTTGAATTATTAATCCAAGGCCGAACCCTTTACACACCTTACTTCCCGAGATACGGAAAACATGTAACTCCTGATAGTCGAACGTTAATTAGGGGCTGGAGAAGATACACGATCGCGTTTTGCTTCTGGATCCGTTCGTCATGCATCTCGATGCGCTGTTTTTAATCGAGCAGATTATGTATTTACCGGGAAATTCGTTTAGATATGAAAATTTTAGAAATTAATGCTACTTTATAGCATTATGCTGTTTATACTGTAATGAAGTTGCATTAATATGTTGCAAATATGGTGCAGGAAATGGAGAATTTTATGCGAGGATGAGGTGCAGTCAGACACAAATTTGGAAACCTAATGTAGCAATTATTAAGTGTGCAATATGTTTCATTTTCCCCACTTTTCCAGTAACAACGTTAGAACACACGTTGATGACTTTCTGAACACTAAACTTACCATTCGGGACACTTTGTATAAGTGAGAAGATTGAATTTACTTAAACTTTGTACGGTTTTCATTATACAGGGTGGCCCACATAACTCTTAACAGGTCAATATCTCGAAAACTATAGCATCGATTTTAAAGTTCTTGGTCTTAAATTGCATGCTCCTCCTCTTTAAGGGGGGGGGGGGCGGGGGTACCTTTATAATTTTAAATGGAACCCCCTATAAAACGTTACACATTTAGATTTTACAGGAAAAAACAAGTAAATTTAGTCTGAAACATTTTCTTGTCAGATACTTCCATGATGAGATATAACAGTTTAATGTTTCGACTTGTACATAGGTACTTACTTGAAGCGCTTATAATTTCAATAATTACGAGATGGACATCTGGTCATGTGACCGTGGTCACTAATTGTCACTAATTGCTAATGTAGCAATTATATAAGTGTGCAATATGTTTTATTTACCCCACAGTAACAACGTTAGAACACACGTTGATGACTTTCTGAACACTAAACCTACCACCGCCGGTCAAATGTTTTATTTTACAATTATTGAAGTTACAAAAATGCTTCCACTAGAAATGATTATGCATACTTTTGTATTCCAGTATACCTTACAATAAAAATGGCACAAAATCTAGATAAATTCAAATGTTCCATTTTCATAAGGGAGCACATACTAGTCACATTTAATGGTCGGTAAGTTTCGTGTTAATGGATTTTCATCGTATGCAATTTTTCAAGTAGCAAAATCATATTTTCCGTCTTTCTGACACTCGCAGAGTAGTATATGAAATGGATTAGAAATGAATAGACATAAAGATGAAGAAGTAAAACTAGAAATAAATGAATAAAATTAGAGATAAATAAATGGAGATTGGTTGGGCCGAGAAGCCTGGCGTAAAGAAGTGAAAATCCCGAGGCATTGGAACTAAAGTGCACGTCCGGCTCGATAATTGCACCGGCTCGGAAAAGCGCGTATTATCTCCGCCAGGTTGCTAGTAGGCCGGGGTTGCCATAGTGCAAAGCAGCATTCGTTGAAATCGTCCAAAGCGCAGACGATCAGTCTACAATCTAGGAATCGCGCGCATTAAAAGTGCCTTATAAATTAAGGCAACGATTAACGTCCATTAAAACCATAAGCATGGAAAGGAAACACACTTGGCTTGTACCTACCGACTGTCCGGGTATTTTCCCGTACGACATACACACAGTGAAACTACTTGGTCGGGAAGAGAGTAGAAGCTCTTCTCCGCCTCTAGGAACGCGTGTATATATACAGTCGCATGTCCGGCTATCGTAAGAACTCCGCCAGGCGTAATGACCTTCTCGGTATGGTTAACCAGCCGCCAGCCACACGGAGGTAATAATTAAGATGCGTGGAAGAGTGATTCCGAGCCAAATTGCTCAGAACCTGACCTCGTGTATTACACACTTCAAATTAACCCGGCTATATTAATTTCTGTGTGTATACGGCTGTCGCGACCTCATGCTAGCCATCGGACAACGTTGACCTCGCGAAATATTGGCACCCCGATCCCCAATTATGCGATTTCTTCCTTCAACTTTGGTCATCCCGATCCTCGTAACTCTAACTGGACTATAGCAACCCTATACGCATTTCTGAAAACAATTTTCCCGATAGACGATGCCTCAAATCTCGCATGAGCACGATTCGATTCCATCTAAATAGAGTTCTGATAATTTACATCAGCGCACCAGCAAAATTAAAAAAATGCGTAGAAAACAAACCCATTTGCAATACGATTGTGGCGGCATGTTTTCGGAGTATGAAAACATGGAATTGGAGAAGGAAGCGGTTTCGTCCTAGGCTCGCTAGAGGACTCATCGGTAAGGCTATCTAGCGGTCCCGTGTCTTAGACGCACTGATCTCTATACTATGGATACGGGATTCGGATTCTGGAAATGTTCCGAATTGAACGTAGATTTGGATGCCAGCGCCGCTATCGTTCGACCGGTGTACTGTACTCCTCGTACTCCTCTTCACCTCCTTGATCCTCTATACTTCGCCATGTGTTTGCGTCCCTCTAGATGGTGCTGCTTTCAATCGAGTTTCAATTGGACGTCATCGACACTTTTTATTTCGCAGCGTGTCAATGGCGTCCAATCAACTCGGTTGAAAGCAGAGCCATCTAGAGGGATGCAAACACATGGCGAAGTATAGAGGATCACGGAGGTGAAGAGGAGTACGAGGGGTACAATACACCGATCGAACGATAGCGGCGCTGGCATCCAAATGTACGTTCAATTCGGAACAAAAAGCTGTGTAGCTGGCTTATGGCAATACCGTATCCATAGTATATATATATATATATATATATATATATATATATATATATATATCAGTGCTTAGACGCGACAGTTTAGGACCATAGACTTATACAGATAGACTGAGCCGTCTTACGGGCGAGTTGAAATCTACAATGGCGGCGCGGGTTATATAGAGTTAGATAGAAAGCAATAGTGCCGGTCATGGGTTCTCTTTCTAATTGGCGCGTTGGTGGGGGGGAGTGTCTGCTTCCCCTACTTGCTCCCATATAGCACAGAGTACTAGAGACACGGCAGCAATGTGGCCTGATCGCTGAAATCGAGGGGAATACAATTTACCACCTCTCTGATGACCAGAGTAATATGTAACACGTTGCGCGGCACGTCACGTGACTAGTCTACGGTCTTAGTGGGGGACGTTGGAGTGTGCTCATGTATTGGAATGGGATAGTGGAAGGGGAAAAGGGGGAGAGGAAAATCAACTCAGTTTTGGGTTGATCTGGCGACACTGCTCGGTAGTCTCCCTCAATGCTCTTTTTGTCTGAGCCCCCACCAACTAGCAGTGTGCGAGTGAGATAGGTTGACTGGCAGCCGCCATTGTAGGCTTCAGCGCTTCGTGTAGGCCGCGCAGTCTATCTCTATAAGGTTATATTTAGGACGGTATACATCAGTGGTGGGCACGGGTGGAGCCCCTCAAACGCCTGCTTCTCCCACCAACCTCTCTTTCACACAGCGCGCACATTCGTTGCGTACGCTGATGTCTCGTGTCTTCGTTGCCCCATTGTACCGCGCTTGATGGAAGGGGACAGAGGGCGCAATTAATTAACTATTTAATATACAATATTATTGTGAAAGAATAGATTCAGATTTTCGAAAGTAGAGTTGAAGTTTGTACCTTTTGTATCAGGGTTTATTAAAATTTAATTATATTAATATAGTAATCTCGAATATAAATAGAGGAAGATTCAGGTAGTAGCGGGAAAGGTGTTGTGGTAGTGTCCCTCTGTTGACGAGCATAGGAAGTAGCCGCCACACGATCATACCGGACCGTGTAAAAGAATCACAGGTGAACAACAAAAAGGTAAGACGAGAAGACAGATAAACCGAATTCCATAAAAAGAAATATGCAACTATAGCAACGAAATTTTCTGCGCCGTGTGAAATGTGCTGATTTCGGGAAAGTAAAATATTGGTAGGCCGGTATATATCGTATGCGAGGGCGTAACGACTTACGTGGCTGAAATTGGAGCGTAATCAATGCTCATTTCCTCGTTTTTGTGAACGCCCGGCTCTCGGGGTCGCGATCGCGTTGATCCGCAAACAGAAACGCCAGGCCAGTGGAACTTTATAATTAGTATGCGTACGGCCGGACGGCTTTTGAATAATTCCACCGCAGCGTCTCAGCCCGCCGCGATGAACTTTATCGACATTAATTAAAAACGCGGCGTCGCGGCGTTGGTGCTCGGAGGCCGACGCCAACCCTTCATCCCCCTCGACGCTTCACGCCCCCGCTCCGCTTATCACCCTGACCGGCCGTTCGGGGCAAACATTGTGCAAAAAAGAAAGAGAACGAACTACCCATCGCGTATCCGTTATCAATCTCCTGCTCTCTCGTTCCGTCTTCCACCCCTTTTACACCGCCCACGGTGGACTATCCACCCACCCGCGTACGTAACCACCACCACTAACATCGACGCTGCTAACCACCCTCTCGCAGCCGCGAAAGCCTTCTTTACGAAAGGGGGATGAATATTCATGCCCTCGCGCCGCTGTAGTGCCCGCCATCGGACGTCAGTGGCGATCAACTGACAAGTGTTGCTACCTGGTATCGCGGATCGAAAGAGGGTTGCGGATACACCCCTCCTCCATGTCTTATAACACTTTTATTACAAAACACACTCCCATTATTTACAACTCGAGGGCTCCTACTCGATCCTCCTTTATGCAACGAGAATAGTTCATCGATGATTTGAAGACTATTGTGCAGAAATTGGCTGAGTCCAGATTTTCGAAATTACTTTATTCTTACAGTCAACTATCGACGATGTGTATAAAAATTTGTAGAAATGCAGGGAGTACTATTTCAATGAAGAATAGGGTTGATAGATTTTTCTACTTTCACTGCGAATTTTCATGCATTTAGAACGAATATTAATATAGGAGGAATTTTATGTAATATCTAACATTGTCTTCAGCTTCTTATTAATATTTTTGAATTATTGCTGCACGAAATGACCCACGGATTTGTAAATCGCGCAAGGACAATTTTATTCTACATGAAATCTTCTCGGAGGCTATGAAAGGTCCAAGATATTGTCAATTTATGGGAAGAAAATGTACTGTGAATAATTAAGAAAACGTTATTGGTTGCTGTAGAATTCCGTATTAGAACATACTAATCATTACTTAAAATACGAGATAAAATTAAAGACTATGAAAAAGATTCATCTGAAATTAAAAATCTACAAATACATTTCCTCTTTTCATCTTGGAACAAAAAGCAATTCATAATTAATAATGGAACTCTTACATAATCTTGGATAAAGTGAGTCAGTGATTGCTCAGAATTCCATAAGAAATTGAAAACCACATCCGTAACTGATCTAACTTATTATAAATTGCTAAAAAGAAGAAAAGAACTCATGATCGATAACAAAAATTTTATTTAGCTCTACGGAACAGTATATCCCATATCTCAGAAGATTACTGAATCCCCATTGCGTTAATCAGTGATTGACCCAGAAATAAGAATAAAATAATGAACCGCATATTTTCGCGTTAATTGATGGTCGTATTTTGCGGACGATTACGCAGGGGTTTCTTGATATGTGTAACACGTATCAGGGTTGCCGCAGTGACCTAATATTTTTATCAAAAGTCGAATAATTTACGGCGTTGTGTGAAGCACGATTTCACGCGTGCCGGTGTGAGAGGAATGAGAACCGCTGTTTGTAAAACAGCAGCTGATAACATTTATAATGGTCGGTCGCCTCGATCCCCTGAAACAGTCCTCGGTCCCCGATAGGACGATAGAACATGCTAATAAGAAGCAATAATAACGATTACTTTAAGGCTGTGCTATTAAAGAGGGCCGGCCAGCCAGCCGTGACATTTGTCGCCGGCATTTTTCATTTCCGTTGTGTCACTGGTGAAAAATAATTATTCCGCGTTGGGGCTCATTTGAATGCCGGGCTATGAAGTCCGGGGGAGTAGAAACGATTTTCGCTGGTAATTTGTTTTCTTTCGCGCGGTGGTTCATTTTTAAATCGTTTATTCCACCGCGCCGCCATCGTTCGATAACCGTACCACCATCGATCACTTATAATTTCTTTTCAAGTCCGGACAACAGGCGAATACAAAACGGTGCGTGTCCCCGCCACCGAAGTCCGATTGTTAATTAAATTTGACTAATTTCGTTAATTAAATTCAACGTCATCTGCAAACAGTATCGATTTACAGCGTTACGAGCGCCCGGACTCGTGCCAGAAATCAAGCTCCACCGCGAAATCATTAATTCCCGTGTTGCGAAATCAGTAATTAATCTGACCTTTTCGTTTCTGCACCGCATGAGATTAAATAGGTTTTTAATTGCATTTCGCTGTTACGTGGTTTTATAACACTCCGGTTTAATCGAACAATCGGAAACAAGTGTCGAGAACCGTCAAATCTTGAATAAAGATTTGCTTTCCGTTGAAAGCAGTTTCTGGGTCTGCTCTCGATGGTCTAATTTTAAAGGGCAGGCTATACTTTACTATATTTCACATCATTTACGTTCTACATCTCTCTGTATTCTATATCTTCTATTTGTCCACACGTAGAACATTTGAGCTCTTGCAAAATTTACTAAAAATTTTAACCCTTAGCACTCGAACGGCGATTCTGAGGCGCCGCTACGAATTGTTACACCATTATTCAGAATATTGTTTACATGATTGAATTTGTTTATATGTAATAAATTACTAAACATTTAAATATTGTATGAGGTACTATATCAGTTTTGTACGCATATAATGAAGACAAATTATGTACAATGGAAATATTCTAGGTTAGAAGAAATGTAAAGTTTTGATGATGATATGATTTTATATTATATTTATATATTATATTTATATTATATTATATTTATATTATATATATATATTATTATATATATAATATTATATAATTAGTATATCTATAATTTTTCAAATTGTCATCTAAACCCGATCGTAACTATTCTTATCCAAGAAAATAACGATTCTTTTACCAGCTCCGGCATTGCAGGACGAGGCATCGAAGAAACCACTGTCCTCCGGAGCGAAGGGCGCGCTTGATAATAATTAATAAGCATAGTCGTGTGGAGCACAGGTGGTGATCGATGATAGTAGAAGGTGCCCCTTCCCCCCGGAAGAGCCGACTCACTCGATAACAGTTCGCACACGTTGGTGCCATGGCTCGAAGGGGGATCGGTGCTCGCGTAACCGGAAGTGGCATTATACGCGCGAGCAAGAATACTCGTCTAATTGTCCGGGAGAGATAATTCCGCGCGATTTGCATACGTTTCCTCGTCCGTTAAGCCAAACCGCGTCAGTCGAGCAATTAGCGATTACTGATTAAGTCAAACGGCCGCGCAAGACCGTGGGCCAACGAAGGGGGCCACGGGGGCCAACGGGGTAAAAGAGGTTGGCCAGAGGGGCGAGGGGTGTGGGGAGGGGACCGCGAGAGCTGCCCGCAGGGGAAACGTGGAATTCTGGGAGAGGTAGGCGGGGGTGCTCCTGATGCCGGACGATTGATATCAAAGTGGGAGGAGTGATGGGTGCTCCCTGTTGGCTCGACTTTCTGGCTCGTCTACTCTGGCTCCGATCTATCCGACGGTTCTTATTGTATGTTAATTATCCGACCGGCCTAATCAGCTCGCGGTTCTTCGCGCGGGACCACTATCTTCCTGGATCCCGGACGTCGGCTGATGCAACTCGCCGCCCCCGAAGACACTCGAATTAATTGTACCCGGCCTGTAGACAAACTGATCAGCTGAACTTCTTGCGCATCTGATACTGCTGCCTGATTCCACCACGATCTCTTCCTTTGCTCATTTTTTATGCCGGCCTGCAAGCCCACCCGCTGGAATCCCATCCCATATTTTCTATCCTCTACATTCCATACATTGCATAGCTTCTACATTGCATTCTACGTCTATGTTCTATATTGTATATATACAATTTATATCCATTTTTTTATCTTATTTATTTTTTACATTTCTATATTCCATATATTCTACATATACATATTGTCTGTACATAGAAGAAATAAGTCATATCGGACATAGTAGATATAAAATATAGATGATACAGAATCTATAAGATGTAGAATATAGAAACAAAAAGCTTAGGATATAGAATACAGAAAATATTAAATATGGAAGATACAAAATTTAGGGGATAAAGAATATAAAAGATATTAAATATAGAAAATATAAAATTTAGGACAAATAGAATATAGAAGATGTAGAATATAAATGGCATAGGATATAGAAGATATAGAATATAGAAAATATTATGTATAGAAAATATTAAATATGGAAGATACAAAATTTAGTATTGAGATATAGAATATAAATGGCATAAACTATACAAAATATAGAACAGGGAGTTCCAACGTATTCCCCTCCGAGAACTGCAAGGTCCCCACCATCGAACCTCTTCCCACTACTACGTACAGCCGTAGAGTTGGGAAGTGCTGCGTGCGCCGCGCGGCTCTCGTGGTGGGAGCTTCCCTCTACTATACATTATGACGATGAAGTCTAAGAGTGGGGGAAGAACCTAAGTGGGGAAGGTGCCTCGAATAGCTCCGGAACTACTAGTTAGAACTGCCTGGTATAGAATATAGAAAATATTATGTATAAAAAATATTAAATATGGAAGATACAAAATTTAGGAGATAAAGAATATAAAAGATATTAAATGTAGAAAATATAAAATTTTGGAGATATATAATATAGGAGATGTAGAATATAAATGGCATAGGATATAGAAGATACAGAATATAGAAAATATTATGTATAGAAAATATTAAATATGGAAGATGCAAAATTTAGGAGATAAAGAATATAAAAGATATTAAATGTAGAAAATATAAAATTTTGGAGATATATAATATAGGAGATGTAGAATATAAATGGCATAGGATATAGAAGATACAGAATATAGAAAATATTATGTATAGAAAATATTAAATATGGAAGATGCAAAATTTAGGAGATAAAGAATATAAAAGATATTAAATGTAGAAAATATAAATATATAAATAAATATAAATATATAAATAAATATAAAAATAAAAAAATATAAAATATTGGAGATATAGAATATAAATGGCATAGGCTACAGAAGATATAGAATGTAGAAAATATTAAATATAGAAGATATGAAATTTAGGAGATATAGAATATAGAAGATACTGAACATAGAAGATATAATATATAGAATATGTATCCTGCTGTAGAAAGTGTACATACTCCGTGTACGAAATAAAAATTCTCAAGCAGAACTCTTTTACCCATTAACTTAAGATATTTCCCGAACATTTGAATGTCGCTAAAAATTTACGAGCCAATAATTGCATTTAATCGCCGGTCTTATTTGCTTCCGATAGCTTCCGGGATCGTAAAAATTGTCAATTAATTTGTATCATCGCATCGGTTCGACGATACACCGAATCAAGTCGATATCGCGATATCTCCTAGCACGAACACGAATTAAATGAAGACAGCGAGTTGTGTAATTGGAGTCAGCTTCTCGCGCGCCTTCATTTGCAAGGTAATTATTACGTAAAATGGGTACACGTTCGCGCGTACGTCAAGTATATGGGCAGGTGCTCCGATAGAACGAAATTTATAACACGTGTATGTACAAGCAGTATCGGGATCGAATCTATTCCTCGTTTTCACTGAAATTAACCTGTTCACGGAACGGTTGGTGCCGTCAAACATGTGTTTTTCGGGCTACTCGGAAATAAATTAATTGCTTTTGATAATGGCAATCTGGTTAATTTCGCCGACAACCTGATTCTTCGAGCGAGAACAAGTTTGAAGAATTACATTCGCATTTAAATCATAGTCGTGGCATTTACTGTGATAAGCGGGAGACGTTCTGCTGACACACAGTAGATACGCGAATTGATTTGTTTGTCACGAGCTTGATTGTTGTTCCACTTTTTTTTATAAATAGTTTTATTTCTTCCTACCCTCTAGTGAATGCGAACATGACGGTTCTATAATCATACGGTGCATAATCTATTTTCTGTGCCATTATTTACCGGTTTATAATATTTTAGTAGTTTTAATCCACGTAAAAAATTACTGTGAACATTAATTAGTAGCCGAGGTAAATCGAAGCGGCAATTAACTGAAACCTAGAAGATTTCTCCGAGCATCGATCATTGTAACAGCAAATTAATCGCCGGTCGGTGTTTTCGCCAGAAATCCCGCTGTTTTCGACAATTTCCATAGATACGTATGTAAACTGGCTGTTCATTAAGCGTGAGAATTAGAAACCAGGATTCTAATCGTATTAATTGACCGGATCGTTTATTTTTTTACCAGGCAGGAACAAGTGAATGATTTATCATTGATAGTATCAAAACGGCGGCACAGCGATTTATCGTGAATGAAAAGAATGTCTAGATCGCCGTCGGAATTGCTTCACGAAATTCTTCCGAAACGGACGGACGGTATATTTCTTTTTTAATTAATCAACGACGGCAGTAATATATAATTCTATATTTAATTCTGACTCAATTCTGACTCCTTTAATCTCCGCATTAAATTTTATTGTTTTACTTGTTTTTAAAACAATTTACTAGCCTCGTTAGAACGTATCGCATTAGCGATGTTAATATGAAAATTACAGTGACACGTAATTTCGGGAAAGTAAAAAAGTGTAACGCGACACTGACCCCGTGGCCCGTTACACTGTCGTAAAGTGTCCCATTACTTCTAACTATCCCTACCTTCCGGATCTAGATATTATCTATGGCGGTTCATGGTTTTATATAACAATATTTAACCGGATTTAATAGTACGGTGACAAAACACTGGATAGAAGTTGGATCTTCGGACCAGGCTGGGCTTTAAATCACAGTGTAGATTTTGCGTGGTCAACTACTGTGAGAAAATTTTTAGTAGTCCTATTATATAAAATATCAATTCAAAGCCATCACCTCCAAAAATCCCACAAGATCAAAATTAATTAAGTCAAAGAGAATAAATCCTCAAAGTTCAAATTTAACACGGTTACTTCGTTAACCTTTCGGGTTCCACGAATCTTACAAAGCCCAATTAAAATTAATTTCTGAAAATTCACTGAGAAGTTCAAGTTTAACAGGTTACTTCTTTAGCCCTTTCCGATTCTCACAAATTTTAATGAAAAGTAATTGTTAAAGATGCACAAGTGTTAACTGCACCATTGAGGATTGAATTCTGTAAAGAACTAATGCAATTCATATTTTTGTATCAAAACTCAAAGATTATACTTACCACAACACTGCGCATTTTATGCATGTATGATAAAAATGGCGCACTTTAGAACAGGTGAAAAATTCAGATAATCGAAGAATAAATATTTACAATACGTTAAAAATATTCCAGGAAGAATTAATTGTGTATCTGGCTTCCTTGTTTTGGACTTGGTGCAGACAATTTTTCTTTTGCATAAAGATCTGCAATCTACTCATCACTATTATAGCGATTCAGTGCGATCAGGCTTACGGAGTGGTAGAAGATAGTAGAAGAGGACAGAAAAATTTCGAAACAGTTTCATTAGTGTGGCGTGAGGCAACAATGCGTCTAAAACGTCGGATTTAATTAATTGGACGGGGCGATGAATCGACGAGTGTCGATGACGCCACGAGTCTCCATCGTTCCATTGCGACAGGAGAAACTTAGGTTCGTGGATTTTCGTGTTCCTATTTGCATACGCGCGTCCGCGGCGCTAAGCGTGAGAATTAGAAACCGCGGGCGAGCGTAAAGCGAATTAATTAGCTGTAACGTTCCTTCGTTCTCTCCTGCTTGTACATATGTATTTCTATTATAAATGTATATATATATATATATATATATATATAATATACAAAACTTTTCTTTTTCCTTCTCCGTTTTTTCCCCCGGGGTCGGTAGTCTCCCACTCCCCGGTTAGCTCACCGAGCGAATTAATGATTTATCATTGATATTATCTATTCCACTTTAATATTAACGACGGTAACTTTACGCTCGTGCATAACCTTAACGACTTTTTCCCCGACGATTTATCACAGGCAAATTACATCTTCGACGATTTATCGCCGGGCCTGCACGTAAGATAGGATTACCTACGTAAACGCTAAAGAAGCCAACACACCTCCGTCCCGTGTATTTAACTCCACCGAGATAACCGGCGGGATGACATCGATAACCGTGAATGCAAGCGTCGACGATACTGCGTTACGTTTTAACACCCCGGCGAAAGTCGCCATTTTATCGGGATTCCAAGCGTTGCTGATTCCGCGAACGATTTCTCGATACGTTCCGGCAAAAACTATCTACGCGAATTCGCGAACACAAGCGTCGCGTCGCATCGATTCCAAATCGCAGACAGAAAATTAATTTTTAAGAAGATGAGCGCTGCGATGCAGATTTATTATTTTGTACTCTGTATTAACCTATTGTGCTGTAACATCGAGTCAGACTCGTGACGAAGATTTCGAAGAGAATCTACTAAATGTGTGTGTTATTAGTAGACTGCGGATCTTTATTCAAAATAACAATTTTATTCAACTATTAGAAGAAATAGAAAGAAAATTGGTTCGACAGTTTTAATACTTTCCTACCGAAATCGTTTGTCATTTGACAATTTGAACACTTTACTTACCGAAATCGTATTAATAGGATTATCAGTAGCTGTACTGTAAAAAAAGGAAGCTTACAAATTTTATTTTACATTGTACTCTGAAACGAAATTCTTAGATGAAGTTACAGTCCATTAAAAAGTCTTTAGCAGTGTGGACTTTTGAAAATTATGAAATAATCGACGGGTAGGTAATGTGTTAATCGATTGAAAATAATAGCTTGTGCCAATACTCACTTTTGTCACAACTCTAAGAAATCCGCAGTCTACTTACAACTGTACAATTGATAATGCCCCGGACCGTTCACTGCTTTATTTATGAATATTTTAAAACATTTTATTATAGGTACTGCAGCTGTTTGTTTAATGGTCATCTCACTAGTATGTCAGATATCGAGTAATTGAATAACGATTCTAAAGTATTAATTCTTATAAATGTACACTTAGTAACACTCTGAACAAAATTATTTCTCAGATTAACAAGAACTACATTTTTCATACAACGAGTAAAATAATTGAATCGCTCATTTATAGTAAATAGACAGTAAATTTTTTACGTTCGTGACAAAAATGAGTGCATCAAGTGGAAGACAGCAAAGATATTAAAAAATATTTAAGATCACTGTTGTATTAATTCCAGCTTATCAAAAATTCTCAAAAACAAAACGAATGTCTACACAGTTCCTGTAGCTTGCAACTAGCGTAGATCATTAGTAAACTGCAGATCTTTATGCAAAATAAAAACTATCTGCATCGATTGCAAGAATTAGAAATGAAAAAGAATGTTATTTCTTCCCTTAATAATTTTAATGGATGAAAAATAATATATTGACGTCCTTAAATGTTTTTAATTTTCCTACGATTTTAAATTTCATTCACTCAATTCTGCTATAAATGCATCAAATCCGCAGTCTAATAATTATTTTCATGCTCAATAATCCGCAGTCTAATAACTGTTACTAGACGGGATACAAAACCATGAAAACATTTAAAGAATTCAAAAATCTCTCTGTATTACTTTCAGATGATTAATTATGAGATTTTCTGAATAAAAAGAAAAGTTAATGGAATAAGAAATATATGCCTGCAAAGCTCCTGTGTCCTGCAATTATACCAAACAATTTCTATCTTCCCGAAAAATTTGCAGTCTACTGATAAAAAATACAAGTCGAAATTCTCATAAAATCTGTCCATCCAACATCCAACAGCTATCCTCTTCGAGGACACCTCTAGCAATCGACGATCCTCAAAAGCTACAAAATCAAGGTGCAGTTTGATCAGGCGGTGTTCCAAGAAGCAGTTACGTCCGGATCGTTCCTACGGGGTTCGCATAATTTCCCGAAGCGCGGTTTGCATGGATTAGGCGTTTATAACAGCTCGGTATAATTATCCGACTCTGTCATCTCGGGCGTCAGCAATATGGTGAATCGCGAGTACATTCTCGTCGCGGCCTTACGTGTTCCCTTGCGTCCTCGGCGAAGAGAGGCACACAGAAGCAGCTGCTATCGACTATGTCCCTGTGCACGGTCATTATCACTGTAATTATAATGTCGTGTCCACGCTCGACGCCTTTCAGCTCGGAGGCATAGGCGCGCGCGCGCGCGCGGTTCATGCCTCGTCGCCGGTGCCCCTTTTTACCGCGAAAAACTGTGCGCACGGGGTGCGTGTGCCACCTATCGCAGGATATATCCGAGGTATACTCGGTGCAAAAGTGGGTGGAGGACGCACACGGGCTAGAAGAACGCACACACAAATGCACACGAACGTATCCGCAAACGTGTACGGATATGTAGATATACGCGTACACACCGGTTCTCGTTTTACTCACGTTTCAGCTCGCCGCGCTGTAAAAGTTTTAATTACGTCCATCATAAGAGTCGGCACCATCCCTTCGTTTGTTCCCATACAAGCATCGTCCTTTCGCCTCCTTGCCGCGTCCTTTCTCGAGTCCCGCGCACCAGCCCCCAGGGGTCTCTTTTGTGACGGAAAACTGGATACGTTAGGCGGAACGACGAGCCAGATTTTTACGCTTTTGTGCCCGGGATAAAAACGGGATGGTGGTTAGTGTGCCGCCTTCGCGTTTAAGACTTTTCTCTTTTTCTCTTGCAGTGGTCAGAACAATCTCGTGATCGACTTCGCCTCGCGATTGACCTACAGCTGAACTTCGTTCATCTGCACCTACCGGAGGGAACATTGAATAATCAAGGACCACTAGTTGTCCTCATCTCCTGCTCATATTAGTTCCAATAGAGGTCGATATGTTCATTAGCTCATACTAGTTCTAGTGATAGAAGTTGACATTCATTAGCTATCCTCATCTTGTGGTGACATTAGTTTCTACAATACAGGTCGACGTTCACTTTGTGGACTCATCTCCTGCTCATATTAGTTCCAATAGAGGTCGATGTTCACTAGCTCATACTAGTTTTGGTGGTAGAAGTTGACATTTAGCTATCCTCATCTTGTGGTGTAATTAGTTTCTACAATACAGGTCGACGTTCACTAGGTGGCCTCATCTCCTGCTCATACTAGCTCCAATAGAGGTCGATGTTCACTAGCTCATACTAGTTCCGGTGATAAAAGTCGACATTCACTGGGTGGCCTCATCTACTGCCCTTGTTAATCCAAAATGGTATTGGCCGACGTTCGTCTAGCTGTTTTAATCTCCTGCTCATATTAGTTCCAATAGAGGTCGATGTTCACTAGCTCATACTAGTTCCGGTGATAAAAGTCGACGTTCACTGGGTGGCCTCATCTACTGCTCTTGTAAATCCAAAATGGCATTGGCCGACGTTCGCTAGCTGTCCTCGTCTCTTGCTCATACTAGTTCCAATAGAGGTCGATGTTCACTAGCTCATACTAGTTCTGGTGATAGAAGTCGACGTTCAATAGGTGGCCTCATCTACTGCTCTTGTTAATCCGAAATGGTATTGGCTGACGTTCGCCTAGCTGTTCCAATCTCCTGCTCATACTAGTTCCAATAGTGGAGGTTGACGTTCAGTAGCTATCCTCATCTTGTGCTCACACTAGCTTCTACAATACAGGTCGACGTTCACTAGCTGTCTTCATCTCTAGATCACATTAGTTTTGATAACTGCAATCTATGTTTCTGTCTCTTCTCACTGCATTTATGTGTGGTAGTATTAAATAAAATGCAGTGAACATAGAATAGTAAATGTAATAAACGTAGAATAGTAAATTTTGTAAATGTAGTGAATGCACAATAGTAAATATGATAAATCTAGTAAATATGCAATAGCAAATTTAGTAAATGTAGCGATTGTATAATACTAAATGTAGCAAATGTACAATAGTAAATTTAGTAAATGTATTGGATGTACAATAGTAAATTTAGTAAATGTATTGAATGTACAATAGTAAATTTAATAAATGTACTGAATGTACAATAGTAAATATGATAAATCTAGTAAATATGCAACAGCAAATTTAGTAAATGTAGCGAATGTATAATACTGAATGTAGCAAATGTACAAATAGTGAACGTAATAAATATAAAAAATGTATTAATCCGGTTGCCCAGACAACAATAGAACTAAAAATGGGATATCGCAACCCAGTATTGCATAGCGAATGTAATATGAAAATTGTCGATGCGAGTCGTTTGATGTAGAGAAAATTACAATAATAATCTGTGGACCGTTCGCATGGCGCACGGTGTGAATTAGTTGCACAGATTTCGGAGTTGCGAAAGGAGGTATTAGAGAATCGAAGTGCAGCTTGTTGTACGTTAATGGTTTCCCAGCGATCCATGTGCAGAAGGGATCTCGGGTGATTTTTCCGTAATTAGCCAGGAGGAATTAAGCAGCTCGGTTGTGGCCGGCCGCGTCTGGATCGCTCGGCCAGACACTCGCTCAGACCGCTCCAGAAAGATAAATAAATTATCACTTAGAAGAACTAACGAGTCGTTAGTTGCACTGGTTCTTACCAGCTCATGAATATGGATCGTTGCTTGATACACACACATACGCGTAATCACATACAGACACGGCACACCGACTGGCCGGGTTTCAACATTTTGCCTATTCTTTAATTATCCTAGGGAGGGTAATCGGGATGCATCGGTGCTTATTCAGCGGATCCGAGAGATCCATCGAACGATCGCGATAACGTCCTGCCCGTCCAGGTGAAATTACGATGAATTTTAATCATCCCCGAAGCAATTGAAAGAAGTTCGAAACAGAGATCCGTATCGGGACGCATACTTCACCCCCCGCTTCACGCCGTTTCAGTTTTTGAAAACTAGGTCTGGCATACTACTTAAATTATTCATTACACACGTTATTCGGTCACCTGCTCGCTAGTCAATGAACTTGGCTTTTTATGAACCGAGTTATTATATGTTCGTGTCCGTGCGTGCAACCGAGCGGAAGTAGCAATATTCTCTCTCCTTTGCCGCAAACTGTACTAGAAATCACCTAATATTTTTGGCAATACTTCTTATTCCATCCTGATTATTATATTAACACTAGATTTACGGGGCCCGTCAAAATGACGGATTCAAAAATTTTTAATTTACGATTATTAAGAGTGTAAGAAGGCATTCGTGAGGAATTATTAAATAGATTTATTTTTTTGTGTACATATTACAATAAAAATCGCTGAAGTTCTAAGTAAATACAATTTTATTATTTTTATAAAGCAATGTAAAATAATCAATTTTAGTGCGCCATAAACCTAATGTTAAAAAGCAGTTACTAAATCTATACTTTATGCTGTACCAGTTGCAAATATACGCTCTGCAATCTTACGTATTTGTGCAAACTGAAAATCGCACAATTTTGAATAAGTAGACTGCGGATTTTATATATTTACGAGAAAAATGGAGGAATAAATCTGAGGTTGCAAGGAAAAACGACAGATGTCACAATTTCAAAAAATTTGAGTTCACACATTAATTGAGCTTTATAGTGTAGGATTTACCAGAAAAGAGTCACGAAAACAAATTTGAACGGCTCAAAAAAATAATGCAATTTAACCTACGTCCTATGCCAAAGCATTAGTGATCAAATCTTTAAACGGCAATATCTCCAAAGTGAAAGTATGTGACATGCGGCGTTCTTCCTGACAACCACAAAAATGTTCAAACAGTAGAAGGATTAATTTAAGAACATCAATACGCCATTTCCAACTGAAAAACATCATTAAAGACAGAAAGTAATAACTTAAAATTAAGACAGACAATTTTGCATAAAAATTCGAAATTTAGTAAAAAGGTTAAGGAAAATGTTCATCGCGACATTGTCAAGAAATAAAATAGCAGAGTTGAACAATTTAAAACCTTTTGGATGTCTATATCATTGACTAATATGGCGGCTTTTGAATTATGAAAATATGGAAAAAGGAGAAGGGAGCGTTTCGTCCTAGGCCCGCTAGAGGACTCGTCACAGTAAGGCTATCTAGCCGCCCCGTGATTTAGACGCGGGATGTCGTGAGGACAGTTTAGGACGGTATACAGTGTGTTCATGCTATTACCAGCCAGCATTTTTTTCATAAATAATAAATATTAGAAAAAAATGATAGAGGAAAAGGTTGTACTGTTTTTCATACGCAACAAATTGTGATTTAGTGATTTAGACGCGGGATGTCGTGAGGACAGTTTAGGACGGCATACAGGGTGTTCGTGCTATTACTAGCCAGCATTTTTTTCGTAAATAGTAAATATTAGAAAAAAATGATAGAGGAAAAGGTAGTACTGTTTTTCATACGCAACAAATTGACATATGCATTTTTGTTGTATTTACATTATTTTGATAGAAACGAAGGTGGCCTCAAATTTTTTAAATGGAATGCTATATATTTCTTTATGTCGTATGAAAGCGTGTGTCAAGACGAATTCATCCATCTACTACACAATGAACTTCAAGGTCATACAAGGTCAGAAATGGAAGAAATGGAAGAAACAACTTGAATACCGAATATTGCGTACTACGTAACACAGGTTATAGCTCGATCGGTCGCTAACTGTTTCCTGAACGAACATCCCTTTAAATCGACGTGCAGTCACGAATGCATCACAAAATGATTCGTGAAACTGCAATGAATGGCCTTTCGCGACGGAACACCGTGAAACACCCACAGCTATTCGTCCTGTTTTCAAATATCCTCAATTTAACAGACATATTTGCAGATTCTTACGACTCAATCGAAACCTTCGAAAGTCTGTTTCGTTCGTCCATATTGGTACCTTCGTTCTCGAAATCAAGAAATTCTTAGCAATCCGCGTGCCCCGCGTCTCTGTCTTAGCGATGATCGCTTGTGAAACCTCGATTGTTCGGAACGGCCGTGTGAAACCGTGTACCTCCGAAACGTTCCTCAACTCCCCCCTTTACGGTCCCCATGGCATTACCTAGAGCCAGAGCGTCGTTTCCTGCGTCGCGTTTTCCCTTTCGTGTCATCAACGGCATTCGAGCGCGTAATTAGATGGAACGGTTGCGTTTTATGGAAAACTGGGTTTCCGTCGATCTGGAATCGCTATCGGGCGATCATTGGGCAACCTTCTTCGCACAGGGGTCCCCATTGAAAACCGTAGGCGGTTCCCACGTGCTGAAATATAACTCGCAATAAACCAAAGTGATAGTAGGTTAAGTCCTACGATGCTATCTGCCCGGGTAATTGCCCTGGCAAGTACTCCCGGGTAACGGCCGGGCGTACAACGTGTTTTCTGTGGCAATCCGTCGTTCGTCGTCGTCCTCGTCACGGGAATAAAGAATAGCGATCTGTTCCTTTTTTCTTTCGGTCGTTTCGTTCGGAGGAAAGAGGTAACACAGAGACAAAACAGAGACAAACACGTACACGTGCGCTTACACGTACGGGGAGGTACAGGGGAGCCGTTGCTGGTTAAGCGGGTCAGCTCTTCCTGAAACGGTATTCCGGATAAAACAGAAAAATGCCAACAATCGTTGCCGATGTATCAGACTTGAATAGACTTCCCACGATCCCGTCGGCTGGCTGAATTCTTTCGACACGTAACGCCATGAAATTCCAGAGTATCGACGGGAACGTTGTTTTTGCAACCATTCGTGGATCTGTGTTCTCTACACGCACGATCCGCTCGACCGATAATAATTTAAACATTTCAATTATCGACCCCGCCACCGAGGCTAATAACCGAGCTCCGCTCGAGCAGATAGAACGACTCCATCGACTAGAACGTCGTCGCGGACGTAACGACCCGTTTGACAAATCGTTTCCAACCCTCCTGGCCGACGGAAACGAATTTGTGACGGTTTAATTTGTTGCGACCGGCCCGATCCTTCCTCTGGAATTTTTAATTTTTATTGCTCTTTTTATTACCGGCGCCCGAAAATTATTACTATTGGCGGGGGTTGCTTTCTCCTGGATCCCTTTCCGATTGTAAGTTTGTTTTAGGGAGTTTGACGTATGGTCGACAGATTGCTTCTGTGGATGTTTCGAGTTTGTTTAAATGCCGTTGAGGCAACGATTAACTGCTGAAATGATTATTTTATACATGGTTAAATGATTAGTATGGAGAGGTGGTCAGTTCGTCTTCATCCGACGTTCTTTAAACGACATCCAAGGTCATTAGGAATATAGAAAGAAAGAATTGTCTAAAGATTCCTAGGAATATAAAGGGTCTAATCCAAGGATCCTAGGGTTGTAATAGAAGGGCCTGTATTGCAAAAGGTCTACGAACGTAAAAGGAGCCTACGTTTCCAAGAGTTTTGGAGATGTAAAGGGCCTGTATTCCAAGGGACGGTAGAAGTGCGTATGCAAGAGGAAAAAGTTCTAAAAGTATTAGAATTTCAAAGGGGCAAATATTCGAACAATTATGCAATACAAAAATATGTAAGATCATCGTTCGATTATTTTCGACTTTTTAACGCTACGGGTGAAAGAAAGCAATTCATATCTAGGGTCTGCATTCCAAGGACGGTAGAAGTGCGTATGCAAGAGAAAAAAGTTCTAAAAGTATTAGAATTTCGAAAGGGCAAATATTCAAACTATTATGCAATACAAAAATCTGTAAGACATCGTTCGATTGTTTTCGACTTTTTAACGCTACGGGTGAAAGAAAGCAATTCATATCTAGGGTCTGCATTCCAAGGGACGGTACAAGTGCGTATGCAAGAGGAAAAAGTTCTAAAAGTATTAGAATTTCGAAAGGGCAAATTTTCGAAGTATTATGCAATACAAAAATATGTAAGATCATCGTTCGATTATTTTCAACTTTTTAACTCTACGGGTGAATGAAAGCAATTTATATCTTGGTTCTGGCGTCGGCAATCGACGCGGAGAATTGTTATCTCGCATAAAGATCCGTGCTGTAATAACGATGATAGAGTGCAACCATAAAACGTATCAAGAACTAAAAACCGCGTGTAAGGAGAGTATGCAAAAGTCGCCCCGAATGCAGAACATTTTTATCGATTCCGTGGCAGGAGGGTAACGATAGTGGGCGGCTAAGTACACCTGCGTCGGCCATCCAGATTCATATTAAACCGAGGCCGCGTTATCCCATATAGTCGGAAGTCCATCGCCAGCAAAATAAACTGTTCCGTGCGGAAATGTCGTTCGGTGGATAGGAGAGGGCCACGATCTGAGAGGATTTGCGCGACGCATTGAAGCGTCGTTCCTCTGGTCGTCGTTCCTCGCACGCAATCGAGGCAAACGTACTTAAACACGCGCGCGCACACACACACGCATATACGTACGCGTACCTATGAGATCGTATACGCGACTCCCTTATGTGCACCCTGGGCCGAGGATCGTCATAGTGTGCGGCGATTTAAGCGCAGCCAGACACACAGACACACACGTACTTATACACAACGAAGCAACTGGGGGCCAACGACACACGTGGAAATGGAAGACTCCGTAGTGCGTAGGTATCCCTCGGATACCCATCGAGAGATTAGCATTTCCGCTTTTCTCTCAACAATTCCTCGTTCCCGTGCCGGATTAGCCGTTAATCTGCGCGGGCCAACGGGACGAGATGGAGCACTTCGGTAGAACGAACTCTCTTTCAAGTAGCTGTATCAAGTATTATTTCAGTATCGTTGCCGGACTACCATCCACGGGAAATTAGCAGCCGAGAACCAATTATTTTCCACGGCGATTATGCCGCGCTGTATCAAACCCACTGATTATATATTCCCTGTCGACCATTCCGCAAAAAAGCGCTCGCGTTTCTTACGACGATCGATGCTGATCTTCCGTGAATTATTGCCATAATTTCACGGATACCGGCTCGGAAAAATTTGCGAGAGTAGCGCAGACATGTGGGCACGACTCTGCGAAGTTCCATTAACACGTTCAGCGGCCACTCCACAATCATAAAAATGACACAAAATCAAAGCAATATATTTAATAAAACAAAAACTAAGAAGTTTAGTTTTGTGAGATTAATTACTGTTTCAAACCTCTTCTATTCCTCAGATCGTAAGGAAATTTTCTACACTCAATCTACCAACGTAAAAATTCATTTACAATTCTGTATAAATAATTCCGTCACCCAGATATGGGTAAAATGGCGCTGAACGTGTTAATGTACCTCGCTCGGTTCACCAAATACGTTTCAATCCGAACCATCGAAATAAATCGCGTAGAGCAGATGGTTAAAAAATTTCTAAAATACATTCTCAAAGATTCCAATAATAATTAGTCACTCTTTCAGCTGATGATGATCGCGCAAAGCTCCCCCGAAGAATCGTCGGAGACAGAGACGCGGTTGCGCGCGGCTGACGAGCAATCCGGCGGACTCTGAAATCCTTCCGCAAGGATTTACCGGAACGGCTTTGCGCGCATTTTTGTTTGCCTGGCGACGTATTCGCTGTATTTTATCAGCGCTGCAGAGAACGCGGTACAGAGATGTAGCATAGAAAAGAGAGAGAGAGAGAGAGAGAGAGAGAGAGAGAGAGAGAGAGAGAGAGAGAGAGAGAGAGGGGAGGTAGAAGGAGAGGGTACGAGGGAGATGGAAAAAGTCTCGTGGACACGAGAAATTGTTGAATTAATTCTGAAATTTATGATCAAAAGGAGAACCCGTCGGACACGGTCGCGGCGATTCAAGAGTCGAGCGAAAAAGTGCGGCACAATTAAACAGCGTCGGGCCGCCGCCGCCGCCGACATCCCTCCCTCCGAAATCTCGAAACTACGGTGGCCGCTCGTCGTTTCTTTGAAACAAGTATCCCCGGCGAGAGCTGCCCACCCCCTTTGCGTTCAACCCCGTGTCACCCCCGCCTAGCGGCCGCAGCCTCCACCCCCGCTCGCCTCACCCGTTCGCAAATCAAAGCCACGCCAGTAATAAGCACCCGCGGTACCGTGCACAGAAGGTGGACCCGCCGACGAAGGGAGGCGACCGGTTGGAGAAGGTACCAACCGGTCCAGGGGGTGGGTTGCTGGCAAGGAAGAGTCTACCCGTGTGGTCATACGTGTGGACGTGCGGGGGCGGCTGGGTTTGGATAGAGAAGGATGATGCATTATTGAGTGGACTGTTGGGGGGTGTATAATCGCACACATCCTCACCAGTCTCTGCTAATGGACTCCATCTACCCGTTTCCAACCTCCCATCCCTCCTTGCTCGGATACGCTCCGGTGGCAGCGGACATCGTGATATTTTCACTGCCTCAAGATTCATCCGGGGGTGTACCTACCGGCATTACAGATATACGTAGGTGCTGGCACGTACTCGACACATAGACGACGTGTCGAGGCACGAGGAAATGCTGCGCAGGGGCGTACACGCCGCTCGGCGCCCTCCACGAACGACACATAAAACTCTCTAATCGTTAATCTTCGAAAACCACCCTATTCGCTCGGTAAAAATTTATATCAATTTCACTGTGTTTATAGAAACTAAAACTGAACGGATTAACCCTTTGCGCTCGGATGTATTTTAACTCCATGACCAAACTTTTTTTTTCGATCTAGAATATTTCCATTCTATATGATTTTTTTCATTTTGAAGAAATGAAACCGATATAATACCTCATATAATACTTTGGTAATTAATTTATTGAATATCAATTTAATGTAAATAATATTTTGAATAATGGTATAGCAATTTTTAGTGGTGCCTCAGAGTCACCACTCGAGTGCAAAGGGTTAATCTCTTGTACTTTGATTTTCTTCAATTTATGTAATCGTCGCTCATTGGAATACCACCCATTTTCCCTGTCTAAAATTAATTCGACCGAGTCTGTTCAAAATAAGATTTGCCTGCAGTTTGCCTATTTTAAACGTTTGCAGTATAAATTTCTGCCCTACGACTTTTTTAAATTTCTGCAATTGCTGATCACCTGCTTTGCTTAGCTACATCTAAATTAATTCAACTGTGTTAATTTGTCAAAAATGATATCTGAATGCTAATCATCTATTTAATCCCTTACAATATGAATTGAGTTACGAAGAATCACAAAATTTTATATCATGAAGTAAAATAGAATTTTATCTCCGTCAAATAAAGTTTATAAAGTATAGGGTCAACGCAGAAGCTAAACCGGCACCGAAGTAAATGTAGGAGACTGTAAGGATGCAACATGTAGGGTCAATGCGGTGTACAGGATAATATGTAGAACGTAGATTCTACGCAATGATTTAAACCACAGTTGCGTTACCACATTTGTAAAATTATATTAATATAGAGACAACATTGTTCACAGAAGAGAACGCCATTTTTACAAAAAAATTTTGGAAGCTTTTGGACGACGGAGGGTAGCTTGAATATGAATTTGGGTGTTTCGCGGGGATTTCCATTGATTCGACGTGGTCGGTGGGCGTGGGTGTGCAGGTGCGAACGTCGAGTTATTAGACCGAGAGATGATAAATACGTGAGTTTGTATTATTCCCGGCGGAAGATCGAGCTACGAAAAGAGATAAAAATGACGACGGCGTTACCGTGCTGGTTAATTATCTTTCGGAAAGAACCGGAGACCCTCGACCTCCCTCGCAACCTTTATTTCTACGCCACTATCTTCGTACATACATATATGTATGTACCTACGTACGTACTTCCACGGACACCAGAGACGCGTTATTATTGGATTACATTTTTAATCCGCCCTCTACCGCCACCACCGCCACTACCACCACCAGCAACTACCACTACCACTGCCGTTGGCTGCCACCACCCACCCCCAAGCACACTCTAACAGACCACCCTCCTCCAACACTCCGTGTCCGACGTCGTACGTAGCTACGACCCCGCGGCGCATCCTCCACTTTCGTATTCCGAATGGAATTACTATGCAGGAGATTTCATTTGTTATATATGCACGCTACAAACGAGTGCATTTTCGCTTAGGTTAATCGAATTATGGTCCCGGGTGTATGCATTTTAAATTCCTGCCGCCTTTCCTGGTTTCTTTAGGGGAGAAAGAGACGGAGCACGTCACGCGTTCATTTCCCTGTCCGAAAGGCATTTCGACACGTACTCGGGGATATTAGCGAAATTAACAAAAACCTGACAACTGGATTGCGCAGAATGACGACGACGGCGACGACGAGCATCACCACCACCATCAACCGGCGGAATTGACGTTTCCGTGTGCAGTGATTAGACCGCTATTGTCGAGCGAATTTCCTACTTCTCGCGAAACCGACGCTTATTCTCTTCGTTAAGGTTGAGACTAATTCCCTTACAATACCTATTTCAATTAGACACTGCTTGCTTTATGTTATCCAGTTGCGTGTGGCGCTGGACAATTTTTATTTTACAGTACCGTCTAATTATTCACTGCTCTACGTTCCCTTCCGGAAGTGGGACTCATGGTGAAGGGAGATCATGTTTTCTATGCTAGAAGTTCTTGAGCCTGTGGTAACATTTCTGTGCATAGTCTCATTGTTTTTTGTACTACGTACAGTCGGTCACAAAAAAACTCGGACACTTTTAAAAAGACATTTTTAAGATTGGACCGGACTACTTAAATTTTATTAAGACGTCAAAAGAATTAATTTACTATCTCACAAGAGAAAATACTGTGTCAATTATACAGGGTGTCCCACGTAACAGTTTTCACGATTCTTTAAGTAGTTGCGATAAGCTGACAAAAAATATTTTCAACAAAAGTTGATCAGTTTTCGATTGGGTTATATATTGTAATAAAAAAAGTTCGAAAAACATTTTTTTTATAGTATTGTCAAGGTCACCTTCATTTTTTAAATGGTACTTTGTATTTTTGACTTAACAGTATTATAGCCCGTGTCGAGACAAATTCAACGACCATGACCTTGGAATGACCTTGAAGGCGAAGAAATGAAAATTTCAACAAAACATGACAATCTGCTTGAATGGGTGATAATAACTTGCGTTTATTATTAAGACTCGAAATTACATTCAATTCAGAAACCTTGAATAAATGAAGTACCTCTCAGTACAATTAGTACCGATCAACTTTTGTTCAAACTATTTTTTGTCAGATTATCGCAAGTACTTAAAAGATCGTGAAAACTGTTATGTGGGACACCCTGTATATTCTTTATAATATCTCCCTGTCATTTTTATCATAAATGCATTATCTACTGAATTGAAGATTAACACTACGAATAATTCATCCCATACAATTGTTAAATTAATTTTTACTCTTGAGTTTATGCAGTTATGGAAAAATTGAGTAGGCGCCATTTAAAACAGTAAAAGAATTAAAATAATTTAAGAACGATAAAGTATTATCTTTAACTGATTCAAATTACTGGTGGAAGAAATAAATATTTATATGACTCCTGATTGTTATCACTGACGCAGAAAATGTCTATTTTGCATAAAAATCCGCAGTCTAGGCACGACAATGACGTTGTCAATTCTCTAACAATGTTCAGTAAAAACTTGCCACAAAAATTACCTTACAAAGAGGATAACGTGATAGACTTTTTGAAGCACGAAACAAATGTGTTCTTTGAGCCCAAGTGAATTGGCGGATAAGAAAGATGGTTGACGAGTAAATGCAGAGCATCTTGTCAATTCGATTCGGGTCGTTCGATCAGGCGTGCTTTCAGGAAAACACGTTTCCTTTGTTAGGCTTGTCGCAGGGTGGGCGGATGTCTTTCATCTCTTCGGCGTAACCGTGGTTCCCCATATGCAATCAATCCGGTCTCTCTCTCTCTCTCTCTCTCTCTCTCTCTCTCTCTCTCTCTCTCGGTGAAGCGGATTCCTCGTCGTTGACAGACACGGCAACGGCGAACACCTCGTGACTTATAATCGCATTTTCTCGGCTCGGCACGGGCTGGGCTAGGCGCTATAACGCTCTCTTCGAGCGAAGAGGAAGAACGAAATCAACCCCTCCGTTAATGGGCAACGGGAAAGCTTTCAGCTAACCGGGTCTCCTTTTGCCCATCGCCTCTGATCTATTCCTCGGCTAATCTGTTGATTATACGAGGCCGTCTGGCAATACGTTATCGGGAGCCCTCTCGTTTATATATCTCTCTTCCTACGGAAGACTAAATACGTATCTCGCCGTGGAGATCGCAAGCCGGCGCCCCCTTTTCCGAAAGACGTTCGCCTCCGGATGAGGTCACTTCGAATGAACTTAATGGCGTATGAAAGTAAATTGCTACCGCCGCCGGATAGCTCTACGTAAGCTACCGCCATTTAAATATCTTCGGATTCGCTGTTCTAATTTCGTTACAAAACGCCGGCCACTCGACCATGAGACGAAGGAGATGAGCCGTTACGCGATCCAACAGACTCCTGTCTGTATTGCGCATCAAAATTTTCACGCGCGGTCCTTCGAACATTCTAACTGGATGTGTACCTAACTGATACGGTCATGTCGTCAGAAAAAATTCGAACGGATTCACAATTTATACATTTTTCTTGGTGCCACTAGCCTTCACTTTCTTAATTCGCATCGTCTATTGTCACCTCTTATTGTCACCCTCTTACAATATATTAATTTAGTAGTTGAACTGCATCTTCGTGTATTTGTATTAGATATAATTGAGTGATAATATTATCTTCATAAACTAACTATTGGCAAAAGCTATAAGTTAATAAGTAGTTATCATGAACAGCTAGAATAAAATCACTAGTGGACCTGAGTACTCAGTTTGATTTGATAATTGCAGTGCTTTTCTTTTTAACTTAATATATTATTCAATATTTATTTAATATATCCCTTAAATATTTTTTAACGCATTCTGTAATTTTATTGATCATACAATTCACACGTTGATATATGTATAATATCAGTCGTTATTTAATTTTAATACACACATATATTAGGTAATAATAATTAGTCCCCTCAGGGTTTCAAATCCATTTTTACCACTCTCTCCTTCTTCCATTCTTTCACTCCCACTATCGCCTAATTTTTCAGCCTATTTCAGCCGAATTTTCACCGAGACCTAATGTTTATTAAGTCGAGTTTCGAACCACCATAATACACACATATATTTAAAAGACGAATGTCTTGCATACAATAAAAATGATTAGAAACACAAACCAAATAATTCTATAATAATGTTCTAAAATTCAATCAATGATACCTATTCAAACGTCTGTGCTCACACATGTTGGATAATCTCCTTAATAATCACACATTCGTAACAATAAAAATAGCAAATCATACATCCACATGTTCCTTAAGTAATGCCCGATATAAAAATGCCAATAAAAAATTCTACAACGTCGAGCATTAATTTTGAAAATTTGAATAGCTAAGGGGAGGACCTGGAACAATTGTCTAGGGAACGGGAGTCGCATAAAAGTCCAGGCATGATGCGTAGCATAATGATCTATGGGCGCCGAATCCGTCGTTGGATTTGTCGCCGGGGTATCCGCGATCCATGGTACAAATCCAGACCACGAAATCACGATCACGCGCGAGATCGTGACTACGTTTTAAGCCTCTGAATAGAGAGGATCCCTTTCTTGGTAGCGCACAGTAGCCCCGCGTCGTCATTCTCGCCTGGTTCGTGAATGATCATGGTCGATCGTATTGTGACAGGCCAGTGATTGGTACGTCGCCGAGGCGAGAAAAGATTCATTGTCCTGCAGTCACGTGCATCAGAAAACCGACCAGTCATCGACCCTCTCGATGCAACAGGACATTTCCTGCCGAATCATGACCACCGGTCCTGCTGACTGTCTCTTCGCGAAACCACTTTTTCCTGTTTTAATCCCCCGCTCATTCTATTCTAATTTTCGAGAGAGCTTCTCTCCTCCGCGTTAGCTATCAAGCTTCTAGTGCATTCAATGTGAATTGTAATGAATTTTCGTTGTGAATTTTCATATAATTCTTTTATACTTGGACTTTGAATTTTATACTTCAATTTTACTTAAACGAATATAATTTGTAATAATTCTATTTATTTAACACACTAACTGGAGATGATCATCGAATGCTTTTTGAAAATCTATGATTCACTGCTTAAGTAATTTTTTCAATAACTTATGACAATTGATCGAAAAATTGTGAAATCATTTCTTTTGGCATTTTTGTTCAAGAGTAAATTCCTCGCGTAAAGGAATAGAATGAATGAAATGGAAAAATGATATTTGACACCGAATGTATTAATTCAAATATTTAATGAATCGTTATTAATATCACAGGAGCAAAATGTTTGACAATCATTTTTAAGGAAGTTTAATTGTCCAGGGTTGAAGTGTTAAAACATTGGCTTATGATTTCTCTTGAGCATTAATTAGTGTGATTTGTTACCAGGAACGAGGCGATTGAGTGTAAAAATCGCTTTCACCAACATTTTACTGGAAACAATCAAAATTACTTTCACCGAGATCGCACAGATAGAAAAATGTAACGGTGCAATCAAATTTAAAGTGATCGCATAGTTGCAAACGCAAGCGTTGATTCTCGATTACAGGTATAATTGAATTGGATGTTTATTACATTCTTTTCCGTAAAGAAGACTATAGCGAACTGTTTTTTTACGATCGAATATTACAATCGAATTGGGGGATGAGATATTTACTTTATCTCTGGCGATCGTTGGCTTGTATATATACGAACGGTGTACGCAGTTGGACTCGTGTCCAGTGTTAGGAACTAATTGGCGTGAATTCGAAAGGTATCTAGCACCGTAGGTTATTAACAAGAAAACGTAACGATCCTTCGAGTAGTCGACTCGTTGACGTTTTTATAGGTTTCGCAAGGAAGGAAGCGATTCACGCACGGCCGATACGCGAACTGAACTCCTTAAACGCTGTTTTATGGGTCTCGGGCTTGCTACTTCCAGTGAAGAGTCTGCGAGATTTCCAATCGCGACTCCTACGTTTCCAAAACAAATTCACTGCAGTCCATTTTCCCCTTAACCTCAATTTTCAAGTCCTTAAAACATTTCTAATACTTCATTCTTGAAAAGCAGGAGTTTTGGTAGTCTTAAAGAATAAATTCATCCGCAATGACTTTAAATGAAGTTTTCTAAGTGCAGAAGTTGTAATTATTTGGAAGTAGTTCTTAGTTGGATGTCGAGAAAAATTTCAATCGTAACTTCAATATCTTTCTTTAAAAAGTTACTCTAGTTTTTCTTGAATCTGAATTTGTATTGTCTTGTGGCCGTGTTTACAGTGCTATGCGTTACTTAACAAATTGTAAAAATTCTGCTAGTCCCAGATAGTACAGTCTTTCCAATGAAATGTTCTTAAATTTAGCAGTCCAAGTGCTGTAATTGCAATTATTGACAGTAGTGTAAATTGTGAGCCTTCAGAATTCATTGTATCACTTCCACAGTGTCTCCCAATATTTTTCCAGTGCAGTAATTGCAATCATTGACAGTATTGTAAATTATGAGCCTTCAGAATTCATGGTACCACTTCCACATTTTCTCTCAATACTTAAAAAGTACAGTAATTGGAATTATTAACAGTATTGTAAATTATGAGCATTCAGAATTCATTGTATCACATCCACAGTGACTCCCAATATTTTTCCAGTGCAGTAATTGCAATTATTGACAGTATTGTAAATTATGAGCTTTCAGAATTCACTGTACCACTTCCACAGTGTCTCCCAATATTTTTCTAGTGCAATAATTGTAATTATTGACAGTAATGAAAATTATGAGTCTGCAGAATTTATTCTACCACTTCCACAGTGTCTCCCAATATTTTTCCAGTGCAGTAATTGCAATCATTGACAGTATTGTAAATTATGAGCCTTCAGAATTCATGGTACCACTTCCACAGTGACTCCCAATATTTTTCTAGTGCAATAATTGTAATTATTGACAGTAATGAAAATTATGAGTCTGCAGAATTTATTCTACCACTTCCACAGTGTCTCCCAATATTTTTCCAGTGCAGTAATTGCAATCATTGACAGTATTGTAAATTATGAGCCTTCAGAATTTATTCTACCACTTCCACAGTGTCTCCCAATATTTTTCTAGTGCAATAATTGTAATTATTGACAGTAATGAAAATTATGAGTCTGCAGAATTTATTCTACCACTTCCACAGTGTCTCCCAATATTTTTCCAGTGTAGTAATTGCAACTATTGACAGTATTGTAAATTAAGAGCCTTCAGAATTCATGGTTCCAGTTCCACAATGTCTCCCAGTATTTTTCTAGTGCAGCAATTGCAATTATTGACAATATTATACATTATGAGTCTTCAGAATTCATTGTACTACTTCCCCACAGTGTCTTCCAATATTTTTCCAGCGCAGTAATTGCAATCATTGACAGGATTGTAAATTATGAGTCTTAAAAATTCATTGTACCACTTCCACAGTGTCTCCCAATATTTTCCAATTTTGAATAAATGTATTTATGGCAGAACAATAAATTGTGAGTCTTGAAAATTCATCGTATCACTGTTCACAGTGGTTCCCAATATTCTCCGAGTGTGAAAATCCCACTAGTTATAAGAAATAAATTCGTGTCAATGTTCTAAATTAAATTGTAATAGTTCCGGCGCGGTAATTGCAATTGTTTGCAGAATTTCCGCTCGTGCAACTCAAGAACGCGAATCAGAGTTTCAATACAAAAGTAGAAACGATACAATAGTATGTCAATTGCGCTGGAGCTCCCGGTAGTTCAGGGAATTCAGTTCGGGAGTTCTATCAAGAAAATGAAATTTCATGGCAGTTCAATTGCACAAGACTTCTACTCCACTTCAACAAGTAGCTGCTGGAATCTTGCTTTCCCTGATAGTTTCTCTGTCTCCGAGGACCTAACAATACATGACCTGGTTAATCGTTCACTGGCGCAACACCGATGCGTATCTCGTTTAGACGAGCACTGAAAACTTAGGGGAATTAGACGCGGGTTATTACACTCCGGTCGGACCATGCTTTTCCATCTTATACATCTGCGAAAGATTCGAACGATCACTTTACATAGTTCTCTTCAAAATATAATGTGTTTTTGATAGTTTCAATGAAATCCCTAAATGAAAAAAGAAAAGAAAACGTTCGGATAAGGAACTGATAGCGTTCGAAACAAAAAAGAAAAAGAACAGAGGGGAAAACTGTAACCGGAGAGATAGAGCTGGAAAACTTTCCACGCGAGCGTAAACTTTCCCAACAGTTCCTATTGTTTCTGATCCACTGCACGCAACGAACGTAACGATTCTGACGTACCGGAGCTCGGTCTGCTCTCTTCCTTTCTTGGACAGTTACACGAACAAACACTTACTTCTATATCATATTAATTTCCACAAAATATATTTTACTGGACGGTCATCAGAAATTTTTAGTGCATCCCCTATTTTGTCCACCATATAATTTTTAGGTGTACGAGCGCTTGGATTTTTCTTAGTCCCACTATCAGCTTTTAATCGAATTTCTAATTGCTCGACACAATTTTTATAAGTTTTGGGGTCTTGTTCTTTTCTTATTTCCACCGTCAGCTTTCAGTCTAATTTCTAATTGCATCTTCTGAGCTCAATAATAGTCCGATTTGATCATTGACATGAACAACACTATTCTCAAGCTCATAAATCAATCCTAGACCAATTTGAAAAATAAAATGTATCCTTGCTGCTTAACTCTTTGCGGACGCATGTCTGCAGACAGTCGCCCAAGTAAAATTTCTACTCCGTGATTGAAAATCATTTTTTTTTAAATTATTACTCTCCAAAAGCATGAAACAAATTTTTACCAATCACAATACTTGCTCCTTCATTTAATTCTTATGCGTAGCTGTCAGTACACAATTTCATTTCTCAAGGAAAATTGTACATTCGAACCATCGATAAGTACGCTAAACATAATTCCCGTCCGCAAAGGGTTAAATGCTCCAGTCTATTGCAACTCCAGAGCTCAAAGATTAGCATTGCTTCATTTTTTGCAGTTAGCATTGCTTCATCACAATTTTTTCAAGAAATCCTGACGCTATAAAGCGTTTTCGTGGCTTTCTAGATTATCCTAAGTTAAATTCCAACACACGCTAGAGTGGATACCATCATGGAGTAATTTTTGAGTTTGTATGGGATCGGAGGAGAAATTTCGGGTTTGGGAGGACAGGATTTTCGAGCAAACTGGGGACATTTCGGTGATGTCCGAGGGTCACAATATCTGACACTTTTCCAGGGCGGCCGGCACTTTGCGTGGCTTCTTCAGAAAATTACTTCTCCCAGTGGGTTTAATGCGCGACCAGTCAGGGGACCCACGGTGGACAGGATATGACCTCCCTGCGGAGCATCCTTTCGCGGGATCTGGCATGTATGCCGAAATGAGCCCACTTTGACTGTTCAACCACTATTGCGAGCCAGGCCTCGGCCGCTCATCTCGGAAATTACTTCCGCTCGGACATTGTCGTTGCCATCTGCGTTCCTGGTGTATGCAAAGGACTTGGTATGGCAAGGAAGCCCGAAGGAAGCGGCTACCTTTGCCCTCCCGTGTTTGTCGCTCGTCTTTGCCTCCCTTCCCAACCTTCAGAACTACAAAATCTTTCCGAAACGTTCCGTCAAACCTGCAGTAACCATTTCGCGAGTCAACGAAGACGCACAAACATATTGCCGTTAGTTAATATACAAACTGAGGACTTTTTCGTGTTCGTAGATCATGGAGACCTTCTAGAAATGATAGAACTGAGCCTTCTATAAAATTTTAGTAAATTACTCACCGTTGTGCTACGCCCAATTATCTTTACTTGAATTGTACGAAATTGTGAATTAAATTGTGTGGAGATTTTATTGTGGAGTTACGATTTAGGAAGAAGCTTGAGAAGAACATGCTTTAAATAATGCAATATGTGAAAGCTATTCAGGGCAACTTAAATTACATATACTCATTTTATTGGGAAAATATATAATTAAATAGAAAAGTCTGGTAGAACATAATCACTAGTCTGCGGATCTTTATGCAAAATAAAAATGTTCAATTACAAGGTACTGGAATGAGATAAAAATTTGTTTCTTCCATTAATAATTTTAATAATATGATACTTTTAAATTCATTTTATGTTTCTACTATTTCATGTTTCATCTACCCATTTTTGCCATGAATGCATCAAATCTGCAGTCTAATAATCATGAAATCTTCTTTCTCATTTTATTTTTGTTTAATCTTAATTTTCTGATTTTTTAGCACAAAGATCACAATCGATAGTTAAGTATAGCCTCGCACATGTTATCAATTACTTTCTTACCAAATTTTGAACAACGTAATTATGCTCAAAAACATTTTATTTGAATTTTCGATCATTGTTACGGGGTGGTGAGTAAAAGATGCCCTGACCGAGATGAAGGGAAACCGGATGGGCGCCGTTTTAATTAGTTTAATGAATTTAAGTGTTTTGATAGTACTGTCACGAAGGAATCCACCGCGGCACCACTGATTCCGGGGGCCTCGTTAGGGTAGCCAACGCGATGGAACCGGAGGAGGAGTGGTTTTCTCGGAGGTGTCTGCAAGATTTCAAGGGCGGAGTTTCTGCCGCGATCGGGCTTCTCCCGCAAAACCGGTCGTTATCCGTCGGTTATTGATAGGGCCTCGTTAGTACCAGTTATTTGTTTTGCAGAGTGTGAGAACCGGAACTACTAATCACCTGTCTTTAATCCTTACCCCGCGGCCGATGCTTTCACCGGGCTACTAATTTTCCTTCTATAAGCGAGCTGTTCCGTGAAAAGTCGCAAATTGATTTCCACCGGCGACTATGCAACCGAATAATTAATCAAATCGAGTGCCGTTAATTTCGCGAGTCATGCAAACATATTGTTGGCCATTCGTCCGAACTTTCTCCAGTCTTTCCGTTCGATAAGTCTTCATTTCAGTGAGGCAGATCTTTCAATTGTAATTCTTAACTCTTTGCGGACGCGTGTCTGCAGACAGTCGCCCAAGTAAAATTGCTACTCCGTGACTAAAAATCACTTTTTAAAAAATGATTACTCTCAAAATACACCTAACAAATTTTTACCAAACACAACACTTCATTTAATTCTTATGCGCAGCTTTCGGTAAACCATTTCATTTCCCAAGGAAAATTGTACATTCGAACCGTCGATGAGTACGCTAAACATAATTCCCGTCCGCAAGATGTTAAAATGTGAATGGGTAAACAAAGACAGAGTAATATCAACAGTTTGTATAAGACAAAAGTGTCTCACCTTATCAAATAGACAAGGCTCATTTAGATTTTGCTTTCATTTAGATTAAAGACGAATATAAATATCCAAATTTCTTGAACAAGGATTGAGTACGGTAAAGTAGCAGATGTAGCTGTAAGAAATATGAGACGTATATTAAAAGGTAGTGTCTTTAATTTTGCAATTTCTGGTTCCGATTAAGCGTGTAGTCTTGAGGAACCGGTAGCAAAGTGAAGAGGAACGCTGTTGGCACAAAAGAAGGAGCGATTCCTAGAGGGCAACGGGCATGACTACGACAACAATGGCATACAGGAATCTGTCAATCCACGTACACGTCTTCCATGAAAGCGGCTTCCTCCTCGCAGGGCATCCGGGTGCCCCATCATAGCTAATGACATGCACCGACTCTTTTTCTCGCAAAGGCAACGTTCGAAAAACCGAACCGACGAATTCCTTCTTATTCTTATTATTGTCCCATTGCCGACGCAGGTTGCGCCTAGTCAAACTTGGCCGCCCTTCTTCCTGCCCCCAACAGACGTGATTAATATAAAATAAATGATTACTCGACATCCGGTCTCACAGTGCTCTCCCTCTCTCTCTCTCTCTTTCTCTTTCTCCCGTTCGCTTACCGATTTCTCGATGTCCCCACCATTCGGTTACTTCGTTCGTGATTATTCCGCGTAATTTGTCAGTCAAGTCACCACGGCTAGTTAAATGTTATTTCATGGTCATTGTCTGAGGGAATTGTCGAAGAGCGCGTTTCCGATCCGACGGTAATTGTCTGGCCCCACGATTGTTCCTCGATTCTGTCGATCTTCGAGCCACACAACATAATCCTGACACATTCTCTAACTGCGATTTCACCGGAGAAATCGGTACAACAAGAAATCAGTTTTCCTTGTTTTACTGGACACAGAAATTCTAGGATTGTTCGTTGTTCCACAGACATTTTCTTGTAGAAATTCATTCTACATTGTATAGTGATTGACGCAGGCTACAGGTCTGCCCAAAAAAAAAAATTTTCCCTATTGTGTTATACTTTCGAATTATTTCAAATGATATCTTCTTACATTTTCTTCACATTTTTATTCTATTCCTTCCTGGGCGTTTTCTTGTGAATTAAATTGTGATAAAAATTGTTTTGAGAATAGCAAAGAGTGACTTAACCTCTTACACTATAATATCGAGTCAGACTCGTGATGAAGATTTCGGACAAAATCTACTAAATATGTGTATTATTAAATTCCTTTAAACCCAACCAAACTACTATTTTGTTGTTTTCGAAATATAGCCATTGGAGACTGTATAAGCATTTTTTTCTAAGAAATTATAAACGACAAAGAAGTTCTAATCACCGCAATCATAAAATAATTCGTAGTGCAAGGGGTTAATAGTTTCAAGAAAATTTACTATTCTATTTAATACACTAATTTCATGATTTTAATAATAATTCGGGGATTTGTCTACACATTTTTCTTTTATTGTTCTCGCCGATCCATCTTCTATGAATAAAATTCAAACAAAAATTATTTTACAATACAGTAGAGATATTCTTTGGGTAATGTCTGTGTACCACAAATTTTAGAGAACAAAATGGTAATAGAAATTGTCTAAGAACAGCACAAAATTGTATGGTAACATATAAAAAGAAAAATTCTGTCCCATCTAAAAGAACAGTAGACGTAGAAGTTTCACTAACTTGATTTCACACGTTCCTCTTCATTTTGAAGGTACGCAGATGATCGAGTTGCAGGCCGTGATAAAAAGGTTCCTATTGAAAGTTACGGTCCCATCGGTGCGAGGGAACTTTCCAATTGACCATCAAAAAGGAAATTTACGACAGTGAAACGGACCGATTCAAGGACATCCGCGGAACGTGTCCCGTTCCCAATTGAGAAGTCGGTCGAGCAACGAATTCCCAACGCCAGAGGAAATCCGTTTCCTCCGCCCATTCGTGGAAAAGGGGGATGGAAATGGCGTGATTGGAAAACGTGCAAAGGTCGAGCCCTGACTCCGGGACGAAGGAAAGTAGAGAGAGAGAGAGAGACGAACCTCTCCCGAAGGAATTCTCTTCACCCTCGCGACCTCAAACCGAACGGTGGCAACGGATCCCTTAAAAAAACGGATTTACAACCTGTTGCTGGCGGGGCCACTTAAAGATTCCCCTCGATATTGAAAGAATATCCGAAAAGGAGGGCGGACCCGAGGAACCCGACCTGTTTCTCAATACCTTGTAAATAGAAAAATCCGGATATTGAGTGGAAGATTGCCGGAGATTTGTCGGGGGACGACACCCGATCAGATCCTCACAAATTTACAGTTTACCGTGGGCTGTGCAAATTTTTATATTACACAAACTTTCCCACAAGGTGTTCGGTCAGAAGATATTGGTAGGAGGATAGCTGACAATATTTGTAGTTAGTGGTATTAATCTTGTTACGACGTGAAGTCGTCATGATCGATAATGCAGCGTTACGACGTGAAGTCGTAATGAAGACTCCATGATCGATATTGCAGTTACCGGCCAACGGAGTTGTTGACAGAGAAAGATAGAAGACAGATTGAAGCGAGACGCCAAACTGTAAAGACGTGTCACGAAATCAACTGTATAATTATTAATAAATAAGAGTTTTGTTACGAGTTATTAGTAGTTACGACGGACACGCCGTTGGGAAGTAACCTGCGGAACAGTTGCAACAATATTATCGATTTTTTATTTATCATGATTTGTATTGTGGTTAGCTTTGAAAAACAGATCAATTTATATTTCATGCAAACTTTCCCACAACTTTTTCGGACAGAATATAAAGTTAAGAGGAAAGCTGATAATATTTGTAGTTAGTGGTATTAATATTGTTGCGACGTGAAGTCGTCATGATCGATAATGCAGCGTTACGACGTGAAGTCGTAATGAAGACTCCATGATCGATATTGCAGTTACCGGCCAACGGAGTTGTTGACAGAGAAAGACAGAAGACAGATTGAAGCGAGACGTCAAACTGTAAAGACGTGTCACGAAATCAACTGTATAGTTATTAATAAATAAGAGTTTTGTTACGAGTTATTAGTAGTTACGACGGACACGCCGTCGGGACGCAACCTGCGGAACGGTCGCAACAATATTATAGATTTTTTATTTATTATGATTTGTATTGTGGTTAGCTTTGAAAAACAGATCAATTTATATTTCATGCAAACTTTCCCATAACTTTTTCGGACAGAATATAAAGGTAAGAGGATAGCTGAAAATATTTCTAGTTAAAACTAAACCTACTGACCATTAAAAGTGACTAGTATGTGCTCCTTTATAAAAATGACACAATAGAATTTATTTAGATTTTGACATATTTATTATAATGCATACTTGACTAGAAAAGAATGCATAATCATTTCCAGTGAAAGCATCTTTATAACTTCAATAATTGTACAATGAAAAATATGAAATCGTTCATTTAACCGGCAGTGTTAGTAGTATTAATATAACAAACTTTTTATTTATTATAATTTGTATAGCGGATTGGTCTGAGAAACGGAAGATCAAGTTCTTCTAACGATCCAATATATTTCTATATTTAGTGGTTTATTATAAGGTTATTGAAAAGCAGAAACATTTTAGCAATACTCATAGGAATACTCATTTATTTTGACATTCAGAAAAATATCAGGATATTTTAATATTCAGACTGTATTATTAGAAAATGTGTCCCAGTGTAAGGGAAAAATTCGTTCATTCGTTAAAGGTTGATGGAATTACAATATTTTGTAATTTGTCTTGTAAAAATTCTAAAATAAAAAAAACAGAGCTTGATTTCACGGTTGGAACAATTTTTCCATAGCTTTAGGACATGACTGATATTTTAAACTTTAATGGTATTTGGTTTTATATAACCTGGAGAGCAGATATGCTGAATGAAAACGTTGTGGATATAGAAAGCAGTGAAGCAGGAGTGGGACGGAGGCGTTAGGGGATGAATTCATACGAGAGGCGTCATTAAAGCGCCACCCCGATCGCGAAATCGAATATCCGGTGATAAATCAACGGGACGATCCGTCTTTCGATTCCCACGTTTCGATTCGCAGTCGCCATTCATCTTTGCAGTTGCAGTGGCTCGCGTAATTCTCGCCCGCAGCTTGTCAATGCACCACGAACAGCGGTACAGAGACAGTAAACGCGTTTCAGAGAGGGAGAAGAGAGGACAGAGAAAGAGAGCGAGAGAGCAGGGTGGGGAGGAGAGAAGGAGAGAGAGAAAGGATGCGTAACGCAGCGGCCCGATTTTGCTATTCATTAGAGCCGTCAGTGGGTAAACAAACAGCGGGTACTCGTGTGTGTGGATATGTGATTAACGTGGAAGCTCCGCGTAACCGCCTCGATATCAGCCGGGGTGAACTGTACACGAGCCACCCCATACCACACACCATGCACGCGCTCTTCCCACCAAGGACTCACCCCCCTCAGACCACCGAGCAAAGCTCGGATGAAGCTCATCGATTGCCTGTCCCCCGTTGACACCGTGCTCGGCAATGCCCAGAAACCACTCTGCGATAGGTTTGAGGGCTCAACAGGGTGTACCAGGGTGTACAGGTGTTTGACATGGGGTTGCGAGGGGTGCTTAGGTAATTGATTCCCCGGAAGAATGTGTGTACTCGATACTCTGCCAATAATGGCCCCAATATTCTCCTTCCTATACCCTATTCTCCTCATTATTCTATAATCCACGTTTCATTCTTCTCGTTCCTCTACGTTCTATACTTTATATTTTATTCTTCCCATTGCTCCATATTCTATATTCCACCGTTTATCCTTCCCATTGCTCTGTATTGTATTTTCTATATATTATTCTTCTCATTGCATTAAATTCTACATATACCTCACATTATATTCTTCTCAATGCTCTTTGTTGTATATGTATTCTATATTTTACTGATCTTGTTAGTCAATATTCTACGTTCCATAAATTATCATTTTCATTATTCGATATTCCATTTTCTGATAATTAATTGTTGTGTATTGTGCACTTTATTCTTCTCATAATACATTACTTCATACGGAATATTTTCTATTTTATTCTTCCCATTGCTCCATATTGAATATTTCACAGATTATCCTTCCCATTGCTCTATATTGTATTTTCTATATATTATATTCTCCTTATTGCTTTAAATTCTACATATACCTCACACTTTATTCTTTTCAATGCTCTTTGTTGTATATTCAATATTTTACTGTTCTCGTTAGTTAATACTCTACGTTCCATAATTTATCTTTTTCATTATTCGATATTCCATTTTCTCATAATTTATTGTCCTGAATTATGCATTTTATTCTTCTCATAATAAATTACTTCATACACTATATTCTATATTTTATTGTTCTAATTATTAAAAGACAGAAAAAGGAATAAAATATAGAATATAGTGTATGAAGTAGTGTATTATGAGACGAATAAAATACATAATACAGGACAATAAATTATGAGAAAATGTAATATCGAATAATGAAAAACATAAATTATGGAACGTAGAATATTGACTAACGACGAGAGTAAAATATGGAATATACAATACAGAGCATTGAGCTGAATATAATGTGAGGTTAGGATGTAAGTAATAGAATTTAAAGTAATGAGAGGAATAATGTATAGAAAATACAATATAGAGCAATGGGAAGAATAAAATATAGAGTATAGAACGTAGAGGAACGAGAATAATTCTATGTAGTACCCTTTTCAAGTTTGATACAAGATTCTAGTTAAAAGCGTTCATTTTATCGCAGTATCAATTTTTTCTCGACATCATTGGCTTCACATCGTATACTGTATTAATGTAACATTAAAAGACAAATTAAATTATTAAAATGAGTGACAGATAAGTGCACGCTTACAAGAGTACATGCACATACATTTCAATTGTCTCCTGTTACTATATGTACATCAATAAAAATTCAATTATTACGATCAATGTAAAATCAAAATTCCACAATTACTAAAGAATAAATTCCAGAAATAAAATTCTGATAAAGAAGACTATTCCAACGCGTCATCCGATACAAACCGACGATTAATCTCTTCTCAAATTAACTACTCAAGGATTTCATCCGCGAAGCTTCCTATTCAACGTTAATCAAAACAATCTCACATACACACTGTACGAAACAAATTCGATTCACGGATAAAAATTTAAATACTCCCTCGAGCCAATAAATTGCACTTTTAGCCGAAGATGTCCAAATCCAAGCAGCGGAGTTCGATCAAATCCGGCGTAAGTACGACTTAACAGGTACTCCGGCCTAACTAGCGAGCATAAATGATTATCTCTGCTTATCTAAACGCTGTACGCACCAGTTTGCATAAGTGTTCCCCGCGCGTCACCAATTATTCCCGAGCTGCCACGAAGATACAACCAGGCGGTCTAGACGGCCGGTAAGTACAAGCCTGGCGAGCATAGAATTAATGGAAACGCGTTAAATAAAATCGTGCGATCTTGATTTTCTTAGAACCTGCAAACGATCACGTTGGTAATTAAAGCGTGGCGAATGTCGAATGCCAAAGTAGCAGGTCCGGTTCGAATGAAGTGGATTCGAGGCGTCGGGAGTCGTGTTAGACTGTTCGAGTGCTCTGTTCGATACAGTTACCACGTAATTAGAAAAAACAGCCCGGCAGATCGGTCTAGACAATGGACCATCAGAATATTCCCACGTTAGCATTAACATCGGTTTTAATTCGCTCGGGTAATAGCGCCGTTGATTATCCTGCTATCCCGGCCAATTAACAACGTTCCATGGGCTGGAGGTTCGAATCTACTCGGTCAGTGATTAAAAACAAAGGCAAAATCGCGACGGTGTTCATCGACATCCTGGCAGCCAGCCTGTCATCCCCCTTCGTTTTACATCTGAAAGTCCCGTCCCGTGATTGATATCGCGGGCCACAGTGAATAAGAAAGAATATACCGTAACTTTGCTCCAGTGAAACCTATTCTCCGGTCTCTACATACTAATTACCCGCCCCGACAAACGGCGCGAACTACAACGACGCGAGTGCAACGTCGTTAGCAGGTTGTTCAATATGGAGAATTGTCGTATTTTACCATACGCGAATTATAGAATCTATAATTCCATTGAATTCCGAATGAATGCGATCATTATTCATCGTCGATCCGTTAATTTCCAGGTCGCCGAATAATATCTGAGAATCGAATCCTCCGATGTATACAATCACTGTAATTAATTACAGAGAATGTAATTTAAGGCGCGCGGCTCGCATCGGTCGCGATATAATTCCAGTATACCTGACGATCACAGCAATGCTAATTAACAGTTTAACGCGTTCGCGTAGATACGCGCCAGTCCCGCAATTGCGAATCCCTCTTTACGATTATATTCCGATCGCGATCTTCTCACGTCGAGATTTATGTGGAGCAGATCCACTATATTGCATAGAGGAGCCCTCTAGAGTCTTGTTGAATTTTCAATATTGTTGATTTGGTGCTCGAACAGTATCATCTCGGTACTAATAATCTTTGATGGGTTAATTAATTAATGGAAAGATTCATTGACTTCTGTGCAGAAAATTGTATAGATCGCGGCATTCATTTCTTTTCTTGAGGATTTGTCGGATTCGGGCAAATTGCAATTGGTAAATATTTATATTAGGGGCTTCCTCGCCGATTTTGATGGCGTTGAAATATGTTGTCAAGGTCATCATTCTGAACAACTGCTTCCTATACATGTTACCGCCGCTCAGCTTTAGTTTCCGAGATATTCGCAAAAAAGTTTCAACATCTTGAAAAGCGATCGGAGTAGGTCTAGGTTAGATTTGAGATTTGCAAAATTGTAATTTTTAAATATTTACATTCCGGACTTCCTCGCCGATTTTGATGGCGTTGAAATATGTTGTCAAGGTCATCATTCTGAACAACTGCTTCCTATACATGTTACCGCCGCTCAGCTTTAGTTTCCGAGATATTCGCAAAAAAGTTTCAACATCTTGAAAAGCGATCGGAGTAGGTCTAGGTTAGATTTGAGATTTGCAAAATTGTAATTTTTAAATATTTACATTCCGGACTTCCTCACCGATTTTGATGGCGTTGAAATATGTTGTCAATGTCATCATTCTGAACAACTTTTTCCTATACATGTTACCGCCGCTCAGCTTTAGTTTCCGAGATATTCGCAAAAAAGTTTCAACATCTTGAAAAGCGATCGGAGTAGGTCTGGGCAGTGATGGCAGAATCGTGGAACCGAGGAACTTGCCCCTCCGGTGGATCCTCCGGCTGGACCCCCCACTCTGACGTACCGTCGTCGCCTTACGTTGTTTCTTATTGCGCACGCGCTACACACAAGCGTACCTCTAGTCTGTCCGCGTGAGCTGCCTATTCGACTCGACGGCGTCGAGGTACGCTTGTGTGTAGCGCGTGCGCAGTAAGAAACAACGTAAGGCGACGACGGTACACCAGAGTGGGGGGTCCAGCCGGAGGATCCACCGGAGAGGCAAGTTCCTCGGTTCCATGATTCTGGCATCACTGGGTCTGGGTTAGATTTGAGATTTGCAAAATTGTAATTGGTAAATATTTACATTCCAGGCTTCCTCGCCGATTTTGATGGCGTTGAAATATGTTGTCAAGGTCATCATTCTGAACAACTTTTTCCTATACATGTTACCGCCGCTCAGCTTTAGTTTCCGAGATATTCGCAAAAAAGTTTCAACATCTCGAAAAGCGAACGGAGTAGGTCTGGGTTAGTTTTGAAATTATGGCCGCCGATAGCGCGGCCACGGCCACAACTTCAAACGACTTCAATCAGTTGAGACTCACTGTTTTGTCTGTTTATGTTTACGAATTGAAATGTGAAATGAATCGTGTCGAAACTATACGAATTTTTGGATATCTGCAACAATCAAGAAAATATATAATAACCCAGTATATAAATATATTGTGGAAGCTACTTCCTATGCTCGACAACAGAGGGACATTACGACAACACATTTCCCGCTACTACCTGAATCTTCCTCTGTTTGTATACATACCGTCCTAAACTGTTCTTACGACATCCCGCGTCTAAGGCACGGGACCGCTAGATAGCCTTACTGACGAGTCCTCTAGCGGGCCTAGGACGAAACGCTTCCTTCTCCTTTTTCCTCCTATCACACACTTTTCAGCCGCCATAATATAAATAACGTATATAACCCAGACCTATTTATTTATTTATTTACTTATTGTCTTAGACTCTCGGGTATCCGGACGGTTCCAGTATGCAAGGCTGCATTAGGTCCAGTGAAACCTTTTCTGCCTCGTAAAGAGCGGCGCATTACCGAGAGAGTTTAACCTCTACCCGACTGGTAGACGGTTTGTGGGCCGCGTTGCCAATATCCGTCGGTCGTCCAGCCGAACAGAGGGTGTCACTGTTCACCGAGCCATGCTACCTGTTTTCCTAGAGATATATAACCCAGACCTAACCCTGACCTAATCCAGACCTACTCCGATCAGTTTTTAAGATGTTGAAACTTTTTTTCGAATATCTCGAAAACTAAAGCTGAACGGCGGTAGCATGTATAGAAAAAAGTTGTTCAGAATGATGACCTTGACAACATATTTCAAAGTCATCAAAATCGGTGAGGAAGCCCCTAATGTAAATAATTACCATGAAATTTTTTATCGATGCAAATGTTTTCATGAATGCAGGAAAAATTGCTCATAGAAACAGGTTGAAGGTACTAGAAAGAATATAACTTACCGAGTAGCCAATTGAAACGGAAATCCAGTCCGATAGGAGAAGCACGGTGTAGATTGATTATTGCACGGTGGAATGGAAAAAGAAATCCGGGGTGGAGGAATCGGGTTTTAAATTGTTAATCACCGCGGCATTTGATTCATCCCGTTGGCTGTTCGATATAGTGTTCCGCAGGCGCCGGTACGGCCGAGGCATCCCGTATCGAAAAAGAGGAATATCCAGAGCAACGGAGGAAGAGGAAAAAGAGGGCAACCCTTGTTCGGAGGTGGGAAACACGTTCGGGACGTTTCACAGGCATCGTTCCCTCGGGAAGCTATCGGCTCGCGTATCGAGAGGAGGGTGAGCGAACGGTTCCGGAAAGGGAGTGTAGGCAGGGCATGGCAGGGGGAGGGGAGGGAGGGAGAGGAAACCAGGGGGAGTGCATGCAACAAGTAGTTCGGTTTTCAAAGTCCATTGAAATTGATGGCTTTCCCATACCATGACAAACTCTCCCTCTCCGCAAATCCCCACCCCCGCAAACCCTGGCAGAATCTGCGGCAGCGATTCCGTTCGCGGACGAGCTTACAATACATCCAAGCTTTTATCGATATTGCAACACACCGCGCGCGCGGGCTTCCTGGAAAAAAAAGAGGGATGAGTCGAGTGGGAACTGATAACGAACGATGAGAAAGCCTGCCGGTTTTATTACTGCATTTTCACCTTGTCACAGCGCCTCCTGCTCTTCGCCTCTTTACAAGCTATCGAACCTAACCCACACCACAACCCCACCCCTGTACCTCCTCACCTTTCGTTTCCCCTTTTTTTCCCCAAGCATCGTCCCTCTAACGCTGCACGCGCGTTACCCAAAGAGGTATCGATGTATCGCCACGGATTAATTGGATTCCACCTGACGTGCAACGGGAAACGTCGCGTCACCCGATACAAACCGACGATTAATCTCTCCACAAATTAATTACTCAAGGGTTTCATCCGCGAAGCTTCCTATTCAACGTCGGCGCGCTGGAGGTTGCTACGAGATTTAGAAATCTGAGAATTTTTGAGACAGAGAGGGGTCCTTGAAAAGTAAGAGACAGGTCTGAGACAATTTTTTCACATAGTCCTAGATAATTGATCTTTTCATAAATTAATCACGTCTGCGAAAGGTTTTATAGGATTATAGGACTGCAAAATTTTCGTCTTTGGTATTGGAGATTGCTACGAAATCTAAAAATCAGAAAATTTTCGAGCCTCAGGATAGTGTGGGATCGGAACCCCCCAGACCAAATACTGTATGAAGATTAGGAAAAGTTAGAGGTGTTACGATCGGACAAGGAAGGCTACGAGTTAGACAGAGTGACTCCATGTCATAGCGAGACAGTGGACGAGTGCTTTAGACGTGTTTATTATGCCGACTGGCGGACAACTGAGTCTTGTATACATCATTGCCTGTGTAGGCACCCGGCGGAGTACACACATTCACCCGCCTTGATGTGTGATACATGTATGTAGGAACGTTCCAGAACGATCCGCAATCCAGAACGTTCGGCGGCCGCCGTATGTTCAGGCGTTGTCAAGACGACGGTGATTGGCGGTTTTATTCATTTATGACCATATAAGGCAATATCGGCGAGCCTCGGCCGAACAGAGAATAGACGATCGCGATTTAGAGGAGAGGACTCCTACGAGAACGCGTGCGGCCACGCGCCGCGGCAGTCTGCATTTCACGCCCGAAGCTTGTAAACGTTTCAATAAAGTACTCATATTCACGGCTACTACATGTATGACATTTTAGTGTGCGCGCCTTAGTACCTCCCAAGACAAGAGGGTTCCGTGGGTATGTGTAGGAGCTGATCAGCTACAAACCGCGAGGGCCCGGGTTCGATTCCCAGCGCGGAATTCCCCCTTTTTCCTAAGATCCTACAATAGTGAGGCCGGTTGCCCATTTCTATGAGCAACGTTTTCTTTTCCAACTAAGACTAGACCCGGGTCTACCTAGACCCAACATTTTAAATGCGTTACCTAGCCATTTATTTCCAGGTGATGAATTTTAACCCTACTCGGAGCTATTTCAACTAAAAAACCAAACATTTCTTCTAACCTAGAGTATTTCCATTGTATATAATTTATTTTCATTATATGCGTAAGAAACTGATAAAATGCCTCATACAATATTTAAATGTTTAGTAATTTATTACATATAAACAAATTTAATCATGTAAACAATATTCTGAATAATGGTGTAGCAATTTGTAGTGGCGCCTCAGAGTCGCCATTCGAGTGCTAAGGGTTAATCTAAAGTTGTGCAATCAGGTTCAATTTCTCTACATAAAATATCATTACAAGTGTATTTAAAAAACTTGATAAACAACTGTCTAAATCGAATGAAAAATCTGTCATGTGCATAATCATCAATACCACCCTCTAAGCGTTAATCATGCATCCTATTCTCACATACCTGTACCATTCTAGCTCAACAAAGAAAAGGGTTTCAGTCAGCATTAATTCAATTACTCCACCTGCTCGGGAGCTCGATAAAAACTTGGAGGCATCGTTCTACATAGAACCAGAGTCGCATTTCCGATTCCTGGTCGCCCAAGAAGCTACCTGAAGCTCGGAGTGGGCGATCAGGCGTCTCCCCGAATCAGAGAGGAGGATCGTCGATGGTGCCGGAGGACCCGGTGCTCGTTGATTGCAAAATAATTGAACGGTCCGTGGCGATCGGAGAGTCTCGAATCTATCGGTCTGATTGGTCGAGAAGAAGGAGTTGCCTCGGCTCTGCGAGAGGGTTCCGAGGGGTAGGGCAAAGAGGGAGAGGGAGAGAGAGAGAGAGAGACCGTGTTCTCTCCGGTAATGCGTTTTTAAAGACCAGCCGGTGGTGCAGGCTGGGCTCTGGAGGGCGGGCGCAGCTCGGAGTAGCATCGACGACTATGGAGTTTCATCGTTGATGGATCACCGGCACCGATCGAGCACCACCAAACTAATCAATAATCGCGCCGGTTCGACCGGCAGCTATTACCTAGCCTGCAGCGGTGGGATCATCATTTCTCTCCTCTCTCGTGGGTCCCCTGGTTTTCTCGAGGCCCCGACCGCCGCGTAATGACAACTTATCATTATAAACGTATTACGGGTGGAAGAGGGCTCACCTGGTTCCCCGTCTCTCTTCCTCCTTCGTTGTCTCTACAACCCAAGATCTTTTCCCTGGACGGAGATAACGACGCTTCCGCGCAGATAACTATCTACCGGTTTCTCGGGCGCAGCTGATCGGTTTCTCAATCGGCCACGCTCCGCGGAACTCAGGCGGGGGACGATTTCACCTGTTGCGGGTTATCGAGTCCGATCGATATTATCGTCCACCGTAACGGTTTCGGTTGACGAAGGATTCCTCGACACCCTGGAACCTCGTTCGTTGACGCTCCGAACCCGAAAACCTCGGTTTGTGCAAACTGACACTCTTCGAGAGATATTGAAGTTATTCTGCCCTAAGTGATCGTTCTAGAGTCCTTGCATGATCCTGGTAGAGTGTAGTAGAAGCTTAACAATAAACCTACCAAGCACAAAACATATAAAAGTAAAACGTCTTAACACTTTGACTGCCAAAGTAGCGACCTCAAAAATTTCATAAAATCGAAACAATATATTTAATAAAATTATGATTACAGAATTGAAATGTATGACACTGAGTAACGTTTTAATCTTCTTGCATTTTCGAGATATTAACCAAATTTGATACAATGATTACATTAGCGTAATAATTAATTTTTATATATGGACAAATAATTCCGTCACCCATATATGGGTGACACGGCAGTCAACGTGTTAAATAAGTGAGAAGATTGAATTTGCTTCAACTTTGTACCGTTCCCATTACAATATGTCCTTAACCCTCCGACGGCGGTGCCCGAGTCTATTTTGACCCAGAATATCAAGATACTTATTTATGTATTCAATTTTTGGCAATTGCACTAAATTAATAATTGTTGCATTAGAAGTAAAACAAAGACTAACGTGTTTACAAGAAGTACCTTTAAAAATATATTTCAAAAAGTTAATGATTGACGTTGTGAACGGTCCTAAACATCGTGAATTACGTAGTTCCAAAAAAGGTCCGCCATCGGAGAGTTAAATAAAGAAGTCAATTCAGTCATTTTCCATGAAATCGTTTTTCTAATTTCAATAATTGTGAAATAGAAAACCGGTCATTTTGACCGTGGTAGGTTCAGTGTTAAACTCCGTCAAACAACCATCAACTTTGTCAATCTTCCAAATTGTCTACAGACAATTTTGCACAGTCATGATTCATATCCATGCATAAAATTCACAGTCTATTGAAAACAGAGCATTACTCGTGTACTCGTATACAATCTATAATCCTGTCATGTTTTACGTGCAAGTGTTTATAAATTTTTGCCAATGTGAGAATAAATTTATAGTTTGTCAAAGCTGTCCTTAAAACAGTGTAGGATTTTTCTTTATTCATCGACAATTCAAGATCATATTAATCTCGAAATAAAATGGACAGCTTGTCGAACCATTCCAAACGTCATCAAACGTCATCGAACGTCATCAAACGTCATCAAACTTGATCAAACTATTACTCCTTTCATAAGTCTCTTAATTTAAATTTGCTTGTTCGGACACGCATAAAGAGGCTGCAGTTTACCACTATCGCGACGATCAACAGATTAAAATGCTAATTTTTAAGCGCTTACAGGTTGCAATAATTACCGTGAAGCAACGAAGATAGCAAACTAGGGAATCGGTGGTAGCTCCTCGATATTTCTCCGGTCCGCAAAACGAAATTCCGTCGGGTTTCTCGGAATTCGCGTGGAAAAACGTGAATTTGCATGAGCGCGGTCTAATGATTTATTTCGAAAGTCGGCGAACGGAAACGCCCAAGAGAGGATGTTATTTATTCAGTCTGTCAAGAGCTGCCCGCGCGCGTCTTTGCTTTCTATCCTCTCTGTCTCTCTCTTTCTCTCTCGGCGGGCCGATCTTAATGGAAATACTTGCACGAATAAATGGATCGTGGCAATTAAAAAAGAAAGATCAAGCAAGCCACCTGCAACATACAGCCCTACAGATTTCCAATATTAAATTCCGAGCGACCGTGATTTCACGGGGAACCCACGGTTTTCACCTGACGCCCGCACCTGCTCGTTACATTCAATAAACGACACAGGCGTAGAATTTAATTATAGAATGCTAATTTGTACGTATTCGTCACGGTTTCCCGACGGTGTTCAGAGCACAGTTTCGGTCTGGTAGATTTCTGCGGGACAATTTCTTTACCGTGACGCATCTTCATTCACGAGGACACGAGTTTTCTTTTTTTTTTTTCCTTTTCTCTCCCATCTTTTTCTAACGTGGACCAGTCTCCGAGCCGAGATTCATAAAATTTCCCGGAGCCATCCCCCGAACGCTATCAAAGTAGCATTCTTTAACTGATTGCCTCCAGAGATACATCGCGCCCGTGTGCCTCCCCCGAACTTTTACGATAATCAACTGCAAATAAGTTCGTAACTTTATTACGGATCTCCTTGGCTGAGCGCATGGACTCTCTAATAAAAAACGGGGCGCGGCTAGCTTCGAATTTTACTGGCTCACGACTTTCCTCGATCATCGTTGTTCCGCGGGATTCTCGGATAACAGAAATAGTCACCGAGCTTTACGACGCCGAGCTATGATATTTCCCGCTGGTACTGAACGATGAAGCAAACACGGCGCGGCGTCTCTGTTTCAATTTAGTTTTCGGTGATGCGTTGCTCGGGATGCACTGGATCTTTCCCGAAGCCCTAAATTGTACCTCGAAAACAGTGCCTGCAGCGTCAATATCCTGCAATCTTTCTCTCTTGAATTATTTGGTAATATTTTCTTGTTGCGATCTGGGTTGATGCATTTTTCGAAACACTTTTCAGTGTTTATGTTCTTTCTATGATTTACACGTACAGTTTTGGAATTTATACGGGGAGTCCCACTTGAAAGTTTTCACGACTTTTTAAGTACTTGCGATAATCTGACAAAAATGCTTTCAACAAAAGTTGATCAGTTTTCGATTATATATTGTGATGAAAAGAAGTTCGAAAAACATTTTTTTTTATAGTATTGTCAAGGTCACCTTCATTTTTTTAAATGGCACTTTGTATTTTTGAGTTGACAGTATTATAGCCCGTGTCAAGACGAATTCGACGACCTAGTGTACCATGACCTTGGGATGACCTTGGAGGGGAAGAAATGAAAATTTCAGCAAAACATGACAATCTGCTTGAATGGGTGATTATAACTTGTGTTTATTATTAAGACTCGAAGTTACATTCGATTTTTATGGGGCTATTTGTAGTCAATAGTTTATGCTGTTCCAATACAAAATAAGGAACATTTAAAGCAGCGAATCCATACAGCATGCGAAGAACTTCGCTACGAGAGTATTGTGAAAGCAACCAATGTAAATTTACTACAAAGAACGTAATTATGCCTACAACAAAAGGGATTTCGATTCGAACATTTGATGTGACTTTTTTACGAAATCGTTTGCGTTCATTTAGACAAGTTTTCTGAATTGAATGTAATTTCGAGTCTTAATAATAAACACAAATTATTATCACCCGTTCAAACACATTGTCATGTTTTGTTGAAATTTTAATTTCTTCCCCTTCAAGGTCATAACAAGGTCATGGTATTTTAGGTCGTTGAATTCGTCTTGACACGGGCTATAATACTGTTAAGTTAAAAATACAAAGTGTCATTTAAAAAAATGAAGGTGACCTTGACAATACTATAAAAAAAATGTTTCTCGGACTTTTTTTCATTACAATATATAGCCAATCGATAACTGATCAACTTTTGATAAAAGAATTTTTTGTCAGATTAACGTAAGTATTTAAAAAATCGTGAAAACTGTAAAGTGAGACACCCTATATATTTCGGAAATTGGTTCTTCCATAAAGAAATGCATGAATTAATTGTCTACTAATGGTATGCGTTAAGCTTCTATAATGTTTAATTCTTAAAACAAGAATGAGCAATAGTCCACGATCGAAGACGAGAAATAGAAAAAAATTGGACGAAATAGGATGTGTGTATATGATAAAAATTTATTTGTTCTTTTAATAATTAATTCAGGGCATTAGGTTAACTTTAGGACGACAGTGTTCTGAATTAATTTTATCATCTTCTCATTCTTATCGTAAATATTGTAAAATCCTGAGTCAACACAAAATCTTGAATCCGAGCATTCAATCCCGAGTCTCATGATCAAATCTTGAATTAAGTCACGATAAAATTTAATAATTAAACAAAGACATTTAATCAACCACAAATTTTCTAACAAAGCGCACCAAATCAAAAATTCTGCTCGTTTTCGCCCCTCCGTCAACTAGCGGGGCAGTACAGCACTTTCGCAGCCATTCCTCAACTCGTTATCATTTCGCACTTTCGCGAGGAACGAGCAACAAATATTTATGCGTCGGCAGCTTGTCGTGGTTCATCAAAAATTGATTAACCATGGCGTGTTTCGGTCCTCCGGTTCTCGGACAGTCCGGCCGGCGAATAAAATATTTTATCTGCTTTCGTCCATGGACCGGCGACCATTTGCATATCAACCGATAGCAGGCGCAGAAAAAAAAGGCTACGTATGGCGTAGGCACGTAGTAGCTAGACGACGTAGCTCGCAACCCTTCCTCTGCGGTTGAAAAAAATCGGAAAAATTTACGATCCTGCCGAAAAACGAATGAACGCGGCCTTAAACGCGCGACGCGTCGCGATGATTGAAACGCGGGCTCGATCGAGAACGCGTGCGCTTCCACCACTCCATGGAGCTTTAACCTGCAATTCCAACTGTGAAAAATTACACATTTTTATTTCGACTTATTTATGGTCAATTTAAACTTGTTCATTGGTGTAAGTACGCAGGAAGAGTTTGACACAATGAATTAATATTGGTAAAGCAATTGCGGTTGGCTTTGCAAATTTTTGGGAACTGTTCCTCGAAATATTTTCACAATATTTTCTAATTATTTATTAAGGCTTTTCGACCGTTTTGTGATATTTTTTATATTCATCTATTCATATTTTCTTCTTGGAAGATTTTGGTTGAAGAAAATTCAATATCGCAATTAATAGCAGAAAAATTAGTAATACTGCTTAAATTCTGTTAATGCATTTGTCATAATGTCGGAAACAGTAAGCTGTTTGCACACAGTGCGTTCATGAATTTTTGTTGCGGTATTGATTTATTTCTTTTCGTGAAGTCACAATAAATTCGACAATGGTCCGAAATAAATAATTCCGAGTCTTTTCGTTGTCAAACGAGCATGTTTGCAAACTGTTCACATTTTTATTTCCACTTATTTATGGTCACTTTAAACTTGTTCATTGGTGTAAGTACGCAGGAAGAATTTGACACAATGAATTAATATTGGCAAAGCAATTGTGGTTGGCTTTGCAAATTTTTGGGAACTGTCCCTCGAAATATTTTCACAATATTTTCTAATTATTTATTAAGGCTTTTCGACCCTTTTATATTTTTTATATTCATCTATTCATATTTTATTCTTGGAAGATTGTGGTTGGAGAAAATTCAATATCGCAATTAATAGCAGAAAAATTAGTAATACTTCTTAAATTCTGTTAATGTAATTGTCATAATGTCGGAAACAGTAAGTTGTTTGCACACAGTGCGTTCATGAATTTTTGTTGCGGTATTGATTTATTTCTTTTCGTGAAGTCACAATAAATTCGACAATGGTCCGAAATAAATAATTCCGAGTCTTTTCGTTGTCAAACGAGCATGTTTGGAAACCACTCATATTTTTATTTCCGCTAGGACTGCATTTTAAAGCAATGCGCGACAGTGTCGGCCTTTATCTCCCTCAAATATTCGATATTTATACGTGGAAATGTTTTACGCGGCGGGAACATTTCGCGATGATACATCCGCGGTTTATGAACTGTGTCTGCAGCGCGCATCTCTGCGTAGAAAAGAGCAATTCGGCTCTAGTTGTGATGCAGACACGCTAATTAAAGCAATTATTGCTGTCGATCGCTGGATTTTAGGGGACGCCCGCGCCAAATATTACGTGTTCGCGATGGATAAATTTATTTTGTCGCAGCTTTGGCTGATACTTTCATGCGTTTCCAAATGAGAATTGCCCGCGCGACACCGATGTGTAATATGTTTGCTACCTTTTCCCGAATGTTAATTTACAGTCGTCGTCCGCCCCTCTCCCATATAGCGTTAATTTACAGTCGTTTTAAAACACCGTAACCGGCGGCCCTATAACAAATAATAATCGTCGTTAAACCACGGCCGCGCGGATATACGCAAATCGTACTTTTACGTGAGGGCACGTGTAATTTTCATGAGCTTCTAAAATTCACTATTCGAAGAATCGCACCATTATATTGACATCAGGCCGGCGCGCGGATGCGCAACTAATGGCCGATCATTTGACAATCTTCTGCGCCCGTGGAATTATAATTTCATTAAATCGGCATTAGCCGGCCTCGTAAACGCCCTCGAAATTCCCTGTCGAAAATTATTGCTATCAGTTTCGTAACGGATTGTTTTAGAGCCACGAATCTTTTGAACGATTATGATATACATATACAGCCACGAATAATTTATTATATTCTGTTTCATGGTGAAAACGTTCAGGGAATCTTCCAAACGATGGCGTCAGTGGAGCAAACGTTAGAAATTGATGAATTAAGCAACATTGTTCCAATTGCTCTTGTTCATGGAGAGATTTATCAGATAACACGCAAACGAGGCAAGATGCGAGCCTAACTAGTGAAAGTTTCTACTTCTATCCCGAATATTCTCATGCGTTTGCAATTATAATTAGTAGAATGTAGACATTTACGAGAGCATAGTTTATCAAAGCCTGTTTCGCAAACGGAAGAATAAAACTCATTGAATAGCTGACGGATTAAGAGAAAATTAAAATGCTCGACCGGGTTACATGGGATTTATAATACTGTTCGTAACGTTTACTGTGCTTAAACACTGCTGTCATGACAGGGGACCCTTGAAGATGGTTTCCACAATTTTTATTCCTTCCAGAAGAAAATACATTGTGCAATAATTATCTTTAATGTCTCAGAGAGTTAATTTTGCAACCATCGTTCATTTTTTGTCGCTAAACGGTGCATCTTTATGCGATCAGGGTTTATACAAATTTAAAAGATACAATTAAAATTTGAATTGAGTCAAGTACTAGTTTCATTCATATTTGATACACAAAGGCTGTTGTCGATGAAAACGCAACAAAATTCTGTTGAGTAGACAAAACAAATTCCTACCATTTTAATTAACAGAATACACAAATTATACTCAAACTGGACCAGACAATATCTTATTGAAAAAAAATCATCATTGGCTTTCTATTACCTTGTTTTCACAATCCAACAATTTTTCTACTTCTTTTTCACAAGAATATTTGTTTCTTCCATCGACAAAAGTCCTTCGCACATCTTGTCGATTTTCAGTATCGATATACTGTATATTCATTCTTGTATCTAATTCATTTTTTACATTTATTTATTCCATATATTCTACATATACGTATTGTCTGTACATGGAAGAAATAAGTCACATAGGACATAGTAGATATAAAATATAGATGATACAGAATGTAGAAGATATAGAATATACAAATAAAAAGGTTAGGATATAGAATACAGAAAATATTAAATATGGAAGATACAAAATTTAGGGGATAAAGAATATAAAAGATATTAAATGTAGAAAATATAAAATTTTGGAGAAATAGAATATAGAAGATGTAGAATATAAATGGCATAGGATATAAAAGATATAGAATATAGAAAATATTATGTATAGAAAATATTAAATATGGAAGATACAAAATTTAAAGGATAAAGAATATAAAAGACATTAAATGTAGAAAATATAAAATTTTGGAGAAATAGAATATAGAAGATGTAGAATATAAATGGCATAGGATATAGAAGATATAGAATACATAAAATATTATGTATAGAAAATATTAAATATGGAAGATACAACATTTAGGGGATAAAGAATATAAAAGATATTAAATGTAGAAAATATAAAATTTTGGAGATATAGAATATAGGAGATATAGAATATAAATGGCATAGGCTATAGAAGATATAGAACAGGGAGTTCCAACGTATTCCCCCCGAGAACTGCAAGCTCCCCACCACCGAGCCTCTTCCCACTACTACGTACAGCCGTAGAGTTCGTGAGTGCTGCGCGCGCTGCGCGGCTCTCGTGGTGGGATCTTCCCACTACTATACATTATAACGATAAAGTCTAAGAGTGGGGGAAGAACCTAAGCGAGGAAGGTGCCTCGAATAGCTCCGATGCTACTGGTTGGAACTGATTTTCTAAGTGATTGTGAATTGGGGTAATATTTAACCCTTTGCACTTGAATGGTAACTCTGAGTCACCAGTGAAAATTGCCATACCATTATTCAAAACAGTTTTCATATTATTAAATTCGTCTGTATTCTATAAATTGGTAAAAATTCAACTGTTGTATGAGAAAACAGGTTTAACTTCAGGATCACAATGTAAAAAAGACATGTTGAATAAAAATGTTCTAGTTTGAAAGAAATATCTTGATTTTGTAATTAAAATTGCTTCGAGCGCAAAGAATTAAATAAATTCATAGTTTCCTTTGTGAAATTCTCTGTTATGTAAGCTTTCATTCAATCCAACATCAGACCACATTTAATTAATACAGTGTGTAAATGTACAATCTAATAGACACGAAGCCTAGAGGCCACATTGTTTAATATTTCATTCAACGTGTTGAAAGTTGGTCTAAAAAATTGCAGAAAAATTCAGGGGTAAGTTATTGTCTATCAGGTAGGTTTCGAGGGGTTTGATACGGTTTAAAGTGTGAGTCATTCGCGTGCGGTGGCCGGGCACGATAAGTTTCTCGGTTGACGTTGATAATCAAATTCGTCGTGGGATGACGAATCGACCAATTAAAGCTCGATCGCTCGTCACGATAAGAGTAAATTGGTCGATGAACCAGCCCGTATTAAGATACGATACCAGGTCCCCGTAATGACAGTACCGGGGGCCGTCCGGCGGCAAAGGGTCGGTCCGGTCGGTTGTAAATTTAATTTTTCACAATAATTTATGCGTCCCCGTGGCCGGAATGAATTTATTTGAGCAAGGAGCCACTGGTCCGCCTTACCAACGCAACGCAACGACGACGACGACGGAAGCGACACTCTGTTACGACCGTCTCTTTAGCGGGCCGATATTTATTAAAACGATAAACGGTTTTCATAAATTATAATTAAAACGTACGGAGCCCCTAATGGAACCAGAAATCGCCGGCAAATCCAAAGTGGACATACTTTATGAAGCTTGTCACGCGGTAAACTTGTTCCCCGGGAATTTCTACTTCAGATAATTCAATTCTAAGCGAAACCGCAGCGCGCTTCTGATCGCCTTTTTCTTCTTGCACGATTTATGGATCGCGATCTACCGGATTGCTATATCACCCGGCTGCGCGCTAATAGGTGGACTGATTCACCAAAACAGACATTTACTCTGCACCTATCGTCCAGTTGGAATTTAGAAATTTTCTGAAAGCTTCGGTTAAGTTTTATACAGGGGTGGGGGGAGGGGGCGGGCACTATAAACAGGTCACCTGAATAATTCGTTTGCTTTTGAAGATAGAAGAAAATACATCAGACCAAAATTACTTGATATCGAGGCGCTCGTAATCTGATGTCATTAATTTTTTTTATAGGTGGAGACCTCAAGGAGATATGAAGGTCAACTCTGTTTTTTTAAATGGAACGGTATGGTTTTTTATTTACATTCTGATTGTGTGTTACAAGACGAATACAATGACCTATTATGAAGGTCATTCAAGGTCACGCAAGGTTCTATCTTCAAAAGCAATCGAGTTATTCAGGTGACCTGTTTATAGTGCCCTACTCTGTATATTTGGCAATCTTTACACTGTTTCCCGAGAATGTCCTAATTAATCCACTCGGAGTTTAATTTAGTTATAGGTAGACAGATGACGGATCTTTATGGAAAATAAAAATTACGAATTACAAGAAAGAAGGCGCACAGAACAATTGAATTCTTCTCTTAAACCTTTGCAGACGGGAATTATGTTTAGCGTACTTATCGATCGATCGAATGTACAATTTTCCTTGAGAAATTAAATTGTGTACTGACAGCTACGCATAAGAATTAAATGAAGGAGCAAGTTTGGTAAATATTTGTTTGATGTTTTTTGAGAGTAATAATTTTTTAAAAAATGATTTTCAGTCACGCAGTAGCAATTTTACTTGGGCGACTGTCTGCAGACGCGCGTCCGCAAAGAGTTAATAATTTTAACCCCTTGCCGTACTATTTTCCTTGCGGTTAGAGTGATTAGAACGTATTTATCCCCAAAAATGTCGCAAAAGAGATAAGAAAATTTATATTTTTTGTGTGGCTACATTTCCTTTAATGTTTAAATATTGATGACAAAAGAATAAAATTTTATTTCGTCTAAATAGGAAGGTGCACACTTCATATTTGTTAGACTTTGTTTAAGATCTACATCACGAGGCTGACTCGTTGAAGTACGGCAAGGGATTAATAGGTTTCTTCTATTTCTTATTTCACTTACTAATTTTTGCTATAAATGGTTAAAACCCACAACCTACTTATAGAGAAACATAATAACATGGGTATATTTCTTATCAATTAATGTATTCACATTTACGTTAACTTCGGATAACTAATCTTTCATAAATATTACTATACGAACAGCTTAATCTTCTGATACGAGATAATCCGCAAAATGCAGCAACTCATAAATTCAATATCAAATACAACCGTCTCATCTCGTGCGTCCCATTTCTTTGCGAAATATTTTTATAAAAATTTTTCACTCGTTAACGAGCTCTGTCCCAGACGATAGATTAGTTATCGAGGGTTAAACAATTTATTCGGGTCAGTGCTCGCTTAATATAGCTATCCGGTGAACGCTAACCACCAGAATATTCACAGTCTTTGTTCTAAAATGGGAATTATGGTAAATACGAATGTTTGCGGAAAGGGCTGGCGGATTCGCTCGCGTTTTTCGCGGAAATCTCGAAGAGCGCATCTCGCGCCATAAATCACACGGAATGAGCGAGCAATAGGGTAATCTTCGAGTGTTCTGTTCTCAAGGAAATTAGTAGTCCAATCTTGCTGGATATTTTACAGGCGAATCGGAGATTAAGCGGCCTCCCTTGGCGTATTGTAATGTGCAACTTCGGGCATCGTGCGTCCCATTTTTTTCCCCCTATGGCCCTGCTTAGATGAACGAGGAGATCCGATCGCTGATGAGCCTCTCGAACGATGATGACAATTATATATCCATTAGGAGACTGTTCGACTGGACCCTTCGCGTTTCTAATAATCGTGCAGTCCGCGAACCATTGGTCCCCATACATCCTGTAATTCCTGGCCATTAAAAGGGATACGAGAAACCGTTGGCCGCATCGCTCACGACCCGCCCTCGTATTTAACAGGGTACTTTTCGTCAGTTCGAACCAGAAAAAACTAATTGCGGAAATTTAATAGACAACGGTCCACTCGATCGACTTCTGCGGCTTCGGACGGAATCAGCAGAAAACATTGAAGGACCTTTATATCTTTGCAACGCGAATTTATATCCTCGATGCACCAATAGTATTCAAATGTTCCAAAATTGATTCGGGTTAAAACTTAGTTAGGACTGGGAATTGCATTTTTAACACTTTCATCGCCATGTCAACCATATCTGGGTGACGGAATTATTTATACAGAATTGAAAATTAATTTTTACGTCGGTAGATTGAGTGTACATGATTTCCTTACGATCTGAAGAATAGAAGTGGTTTGAAACAGTAATTAACCCTTAGCACTCGAATGGCGACTCTGAGGCGCCGCTACAAATTGTTACACCATTATTCAGAATATTGTTTACATGATTAAATTTGTTTATATGTAATAAATTACTAAACATTTAAATATTGTATGAGGTACTATATCACTTTCGTACGCATATAATGAAGAAAAATTATGTACAATGGAAATATTCTAGGTTAGAAGAAATGTTTGAATTTTTTAGTTGAAATCTCTCCGAGTGAAAAGGATTAATATCACAAAACTAAACTTCTTAGTTTTTGTTTTGTTAAATATGTTGCTTTGATTTTGTGTAATTTTGATTGTTGAGTGGACGATGAACGCGTTATGATATATCTGTGTCAGCAATTTATATTTTCCGTACACTCATTTTTGAAGACTCCAAAGTTGCTCTGTTTCTTACATATTGGTTAGCAAATTATTAATACAGCGATTTTGTAATGTGCAAGGGTTGTTCTGAATTACTATCAAAATTGTATTCTTAATACTAAACCTACCATACAATAAAAGTATCTGGTTACTATTGCCCTATAAATATGGCAACACTAGATTTATTGAAATTTATTCCATTATTCTCCATAAATAAATTCTTACAATTTCAATAATTAGATAACATCTAAAACTGGTCGTTTGACCGTGCTAGGTTTATTGTGAATTTTATATTACCTATAAATATAATTCGACTGAACACTAAAAAATTATATTGGCTTAAATTCTGAATAAAACAATTATTTCTTTAACACGTTGGCTGACATGTCAACCATATATGGTTGACGGAATTATTTATTCAGATTTCAAAATAAATTTTTACCTTAATATATTCATTGTACCAAATTTGATTAATATTAAAAAAAACGCAAGAAGATTGAAGGACTATTCACTGTTATACTTTTACTCTTTTCAATTTTTATTCCATTCAATAAATCACTTTGATTTTATGGATTTCTTGACGTTTCTGGATTGGCACTCAACGTGTTAACATCTCAATGTCTCAGAGATGGTCTATATAAATAAAATTAACATCTTGAGTCACTGAAATTGCATCTGAGATACAGATTAATTGGAGGAAAATTTGTTTAGAGGATGTCTTGTGGAAGAAATATCATATTTTGTAAAAATATTGTTTCGGATCCGGGTTGAAGGTGGAGAAACTAGAATTTTATTGGGAGGGGGCAAGGATTCTGAAAAATCCTGATTCCCGAGCAAGTCTCCGAGAAAGGAAGCCGGTCAGGATCCGGTCGCTGCTTTTAATTATTGGCTCCTAATCATCAATCAATTTCGTCCTTACGTCGGAGCTGTGCCTATCGGCGTTTTTTGCCATCCGAGGACTACTCTCCATCGATTCTCTCTTGTCGGTTCTATATTAATCTGACCGTCATTAGACCGGTCGATCATTACGCGCATGATGCGCCTGGGTCGAGTGGTCTCATCAAATTTTTCTGCGTATCGTTTCCGATTCTTGGAACGGTATTTATCTAGCGGACATTTCGTAATATAGTAATATCCGATGGCGTTGATATCTTATAAAATTAAATTCGAACACACGAGCGTAGTATAATTACAAGGATCTTTACAATAATGCGAGTGATCTACACTGTATTTGAACGCTAGATCTACGGGGCAGTAAAAGCGATTATTCTACATAACAATATGGGAAAAAGAAAATTGCATTTGTACAGAGTTTGCGCAATTTGGATCATAGCGTACACGCCCAAATAGAATCCAAAATTGGGAACCTATCATTTTAATGGGTCTGCTGGTTCTTTAGTATTTGTGTTTTATGAATCGTAACGCGTATGTGCTCTTTTAGTAGCTCGATTTCAACATTGATCGTGTTGATAGCGATCGATAACTTTCACACGTTCGTCAATTACCTAATTAATTACGTAATTAACTTCCGCGATGCTATATCAACCGTTTTTTGGTTCTGCCGACATCGAAAGGAGTAATAGATTGGCGCGGCCGTTAGTTGAGGAATAAATTCATTGTATAATTGTGCAGTTTCTTTTGTACAACCAGCTCGAAGAGAAAAAGAAGGTGTTGCAGCGCCGGGACAATGCTACCGACAACTGGCGCCACGATGGCCAGCAACGGACGCTGCGATAACTACCGATGCTCCCACATACTCTTCCATTTCCTAGCCTAATGAACAATCATTTCCAAAAATTTCTTCTTCGGAAATAATCCTCAAACAACCCTCTACACGCGCCATACGCTATAATATCATTAATTACTACGAATAAATAGGAAATGATTTAAATAGACGTGCAGGGTTGCGTCAACCCTTCAAAATTCACAGAAAAACCATCCGAATGTACGAAATTTGTTGCAGCCTTTATTCAGCAATTTTTATTCTTAAATCTCTTCCTCAAACTACGAGCTGACTACTATTGTTTAATTAAATATGTACGGCATGCTTCCCAATATTAAAATCAATAAGAGGGACACATATTTCATAGACTGATATGCTAGAAAGAAATTTAAATGTGTAGACAGTATAAGTCTTTTTATAATTAATCTTCCAGTTGCATTTAACATTAAACCTACCACGGTCGAATGACCGGTTTTATATTTTCCAATTATTGAAATTATACAAATTCAGTTATGGAAAATAATGGAATAAATTTCCTTGCCCTATTATATTGAAAATTACGGACAGTCTCAACAAATTTAGTTTTACCATTTTTGTAAAGCAATATTCACCAGATACTTTGAATGCTTGGTAGGTTTAGTGTTAACACTTTGATCGCCATTTCACCCATATCTGAGTGACGGAATTATTCATACAGAATTGAAAACTAATTTTTACATTTGTAGACCGATTGTGACAAAATTATCTTACGATCTGCGAAATGGAAGAGGTTTGAAACAGTAATTAATATCAGTAAACTAAATTTCTCAATTTTTGTTTTGTTAAATAAATTGCTTTAGTTTTGTATAATTTTTGTGATCGTCGAGTGTGCGATCAACGTGATAAAAGAGCATTGATCTTTCGAAACAATTTTTGTTAAACTATTCTTTAATATTTTTGTGCTGGGACAAATATTTATGAAAATATTATATACCCTCGTTCCATCCAATTTTCATAAAATTAATGTTTAATCAAACGAAGTTTGCGCAAGAATCGTTCCACTGTAGATGTTTTTAGGTCTAGAATATGTTTGGATTCTGCGTCTTCGTTTAATTTTTCCGGAAAAATTTGTGGAAATTGCGCGGGGGTTTATTGGCGAGGCACTATAATTAGTGAACTTTTTTTGCCGTGCGCCGCGCACCGTCGACTCAAGAATTAACCCAGCGTCATACATTGCATAGGAGAGTGTCGTTCGAGCAAATTCTGCAGGTAGAAAAACCGTCGGGGCATCGAGGCGGACGGGAAAGAGAGAGAGGAGAGAACGCCACGAAATAGTTTCCGTCATTTATCGGTGAGAGATGACTGCGCTGAGTGCCGCGGAACGTTGTCGGGGAGATAATGTTTTGCGGCAACAGGTGAGGCAGGTGCTCGACCTGAATGCCGAGCTGCACGCGTCTAATAATCTGGATCTATAGATCAGGTGTCCCGACCCGTTTGAACTTACGAGAGACAATAATTATCACCCGTCGCTGCCAAAAAAGCTTCCCGTAGAGGCGGCTGACTACTGTGAAACGATGCTGCCTTCTATCCTACGGTAGAATGCCCTGAAAAACCATTCTACGTTTCCTTCTCCTGGAAAGCTGCTTCTGTGCTTGCCTGAAAAACTCGAATGAAGTATACAGAATTTTTCGTTTCCAATTTTCTGTGCTGTTAAAGAATATGTGGAAGATCTTCGTGCGAGATGTACAAGATCAATGGCAGCCGTGTGACGTTTCATATGCGACAAAGTGCACAATTGAACAAATTTAATGACGGCAGTGGGAGTTTGGGAAAGTGAAAATTTGTAGAGTATTCAACATATCCCCTTTTTTATTTCGTTACCAGATTCTTAGTTAAATTATTTTTTGGTATGCTTTAATGTGTAACCGTACGATTCAATTCTTTGAGGGGTTACGGTGTATTAAAGATTAACAATGGAGAAATAATGCATTGACTGTACTACAATATGCTTTAACACTAAATCTACCTCCACCGGTCAAAATGGCTGGTTTCAGATTTTTTACTTCACAATTATTGAAATTGTAAAAAAGTTTTCGAGGGAAATGATTCAATAGATATATTTAGTAGAGCATATATTATAATACGAACCGAACAAAATCGAAATAAACTCAATCTTTTTATTTTTATGAAGCAACATATATCAGTTACTTTTAAGGCTCGGTAGGTTTAGTGTTAAAGTAGTTGGAATATCAATATAGAAGCAGTGAGTTAATTACAGAACGTAATGAAACGTGAAAGGCCAGTTGCGCAAGCGTATTATTTATCTTGATGGTGTCCAGAGCAAAGTCCATAAAATCAGGGATCGATTTGAAGGCTTGCTGCATAATAATTGCATGGATACTACGGTTCGAGACGCTGCTTGTTGGCGTGTCGCGACGTATATACCGGGTATTTCACTTAACTTGACCACCTTAAATATATCGCTTATTTTGTATGATTGAAAAAATGTCAGGGGGAGAAAATATTCTGTTCGAAGGCGCCAATACGGTGATGGGCCGAATTATTTTTCTCAAGATCACCTTTCCGAGATTTCAAAGTCATCGTATTTTTTAAAAATGAGACTGCATATTTTCACTGCAACAGTCTTATAGCTTATAAAAAAACGAATCCAACGAGGTGTAATATGTTGACCTTCACGTGACCTTTAGTATATCGATACCGATAGCGTAGATTGTTGTGCTGATACTGATTGTAAAGCGATAATCTTCTGCTAAGATTATCGCTTTGATAATAATGCTTGTAAACATACTTCAACCGATGAAAGGAGAATACGAATGTCTGTTTACAAGCACCAGGGACAATTGCACGGCACAATGTTTCAATGAAATTGAAATTCCTTCATTTAAAGGTCACGTGAAGGTCGACATATTTCACTTCGTTGGATTGGTTTTTTTTATAAGCTATAAGACTGTTGAGTAAACCTTACGTTTAGGGGAGGATGCTCCGATGACCTTGACCTTGACATATGTTGTTGAGGACAACATTCTGAACAACTTTTGTCATTACAACTACCCGGTGCTCGGTCTCAGTTTTCGAGATATTTGCGAAAAACTATTGCTAATAGTGTATTAAATTTTCCGTATTCCTCCACGCTCCGTGGCAACGTAAACCTATTCCGGGGCCGCATCTGTTTATTTTTTGTTTGTAAACACGTTGTGGGGATGAGAAGCGACAATACCACACACACCCACCCAGTGTTTCTAAAAAGAAGGCTCTCACATTATACAATATAAAATCAACTGAGACGAATACAGCATACATGTATTATATTATCGCATTTGATAGTAAAACAAATTGCAAAACCTAACCCAGACTAATACAGGATACATGTATTATATTATCGCATTTGATAGTAAAACAAATTGGTATTGGTTTCAGTTGATTTTACATTGTTTAATGTGAGAACCTTCGTCTCAGAAACACTGGGTGGGTGTGTGTGGTGTCGTGTGTTGGTTAGGACTAGGTGGCGAGGGACGGAGAGCACGCAGACGAAATTATGAGTATCTCGAATAGTATCTATATCAAACTGAGGATTTTATTCTGTATTTAAATGGTCTAATGGATACATAGAATTCATTATGGTCCGCACTGGATCGCACATGGGTCACATTCGGATGTATGAGTTCTTGCTATGTTTATTTATCTAAGGTGTAACTCATTCGAAACTATGGTAGCCTTACGTAGCCACGAAGCTACGTAAGGCTACCATAGGTACTGGCAATAGTTTTTCGCAAATATCTCGAAAACTAAGACCGAGCACCGGGTAGTTCTAATGACAAAAGTTGTTCAGAATGTTGTCGTCAACAATATATGTCAAGGTCAAGGTCATCGGAGCATCCTCCCCTAAACGTAAGTTTTACCGACTGTTGTAGTGAAAATATGCAGTCTCATTTAAAAAAAAATGCGATGACCTTGAAATCTCAAAAAATGACCTTGAGAACAAAATTCGGCCCATCACCGTATTGACACCTTCGAACAAAATATTCTCTCCGTCTGACATTTTTTCTATCATACAAAATAAGCGATATGTTTGAGGTGGTCAAGTTAGGTGAAATACCCGGTACATCGATATCGTTAACGATTATGGGGCATCGAAGCTATATGGGAGGGGGGAAAAAGTGCAATTAACAACCAATAAGTTTGCCCGTCGGTGTAGGCTAACGTTTACCAAAGGCTACTTCATTTCGGTGGGTCTCTAACGAGCCAGTAGACTGGATACGAAAGGAGTCGATCGGTCTCGGGAGGACTTTCTTGCTGGTCCCCGCCCTTCGCAACCCCTCGCGCCTTCAGTCCGAGGTAATCAAGAGTCTATAATTTAGCCAGATCGAAAGGCACGGGCTAACGAACAAAAACGATCGCGGTTTTTCGTGTTAAAAATCATCTCCGATGGCCGCGCGTCCTACCGACTGAACGTATTAACGATCGGCGATTCCGCGGAACGGCGATTTACAAGACGTAAACACCGGTCCCCGAGTAATTATCTCTTGATAAAGCACTAACGATTTTTGACCCGCTCGTCTCCGATTCGAGAAAGATTGTAAATAAACGACCTGGCCCGGACCTGGCAACAAAGTCGCTTCGAATCTCATCTTACCACACTGACAGCGCAGTGGACACACTGAATTTGTCGAGCATTAAACGTGGCTGCGTGTGTTGACCTATAAATAATTGCAAGACTCGATATAAATTTACTAATTTAGGCTCCGTGTAATTTTGATTGTCTTCCTTTACCCCTTCTTTACTCCCTCCTTTTATTACATTGTTCTTCCTTCTCTCTTTCTCACACTCCCTTCTTATTCTCTCTGCATTTTCCTAACTCCTTCGTTCTTTCAGCCATTATGATTTTTATTACAATATAATTTATGTTTATGTAAGGATATCTACTGAACTATTTCTTATGAAAGCAACTGTATATCATATCTTGCTTTAATCGAGTCTCTATTTATTTGTTAAGAGTATTCTCTTTTTACGGTCTGTATTTACAGGTGCTCTTCAAGCATTTATAACATGAGTGCCGTCGAACACCATTCGTCGACGCGCTGTATAATTATTAAAAATGAGACAATAGAAGAGAGGATACTGTCAAAAACACTTGTGAAATATCTAATGAAAATATTTTAAACGTGAAAAAGATTTTACCTTGTCAAGAGGCTTTATCAATAGCTTCCCATCGCAAAGGGGTAGGAAAGAGTTCTCTTGAGGGGTTGAAACTACACTTTCCTCGATATCTCGAGAACCAGAGGACCCAGGTGGATAATCTTTTTTTTAAATAGCGTGGAAATGACGCCCAACTCGACCAATGAGCAGCTTCTGTGGGTATCCACGCCTCAGAAATTTATTTTTTGTTTTTTTCTTTAGTTCGGTCACAGGGAAGGGGATGTATGGGGGAGTTCGGAGCGTAGCTTTCGAAAACGGTCTGGTACCTCGAAGAAATCGACCTTGGAGGAGTTCGCCAGGTCTCTCCGACTCTCTGATGCATAAAACATAGGGGGCACGCGGGCCTCGGCAACCCAGCGTCTCAGTTTTACTCCCGGTTTCCCCGGTCTCTCGCTCTTTTCCAGAGAACGGCACGGCGTTCGACGCAAAAACCCACCCCGAATATGACGTATGTATGTATGTATGTACGCGGATGCAGAAGAGCCTCGGTGGCCTCCCTACCACGCCGGCTCTCTCCCTCTGAGGCTACCTTTGTCTCTTTTATTGGCGTTCTCCGGAGAATTGATAACGGCGGAACGCCGCTACGAGTACGCTAATCGTACTCGAAAGGATACTCGAGACTGCCGCGGTATTTTTCACGATTTCCACGTTCCCTCCGTCTCGTACCCCTTCCGAACCCCCTCCTCCATCCGCCCCTCCCGCTCACCGTTGCCTCACGCACAATCCCCTGTGCCACACCATGGCCCGGTTCTACCATACCCTCCCGGTCCTTTCCCCGATATTTACTTAAGCTATACATTTTATGCGGAACAACCGCGCGTGGGTCAAACCGGAGATTTTTCCTGCTCTCGGTCTTGCGAACGGTGGGACGGAGGGGAGGGAAACTCATTTGCGCGATACGCGATGATATTTCGTTAAACGAAGCCCGCCTTCCACCCACGAGCCTCCAACTGGCTTCCTGAAATCCACGATGCGGGGTTTAATGAAATACCTGGTGCCGAAGAAGATGACCTGACTGAGAGGAGTCGTTCGGAGAGCTTCGAACGATTCCCGTTGCTTACGGGGGTTGGAATGAGATTGTTTTCGCTCGGATTGTTGGCGAGTATGGTTTGGGGGAATTTGTTGGGTGATTTGAGAGTGCGGTTCTTTCCGCTGTTGTTGAGGACAGAAGAAGTTAGAGGCATCGAAGTCGAGGATTGAAGTTGAATTGAAAGTACAGTAAGTCTGCGATTCTTTTTCGGTTCTCTGCCGGGACTTAGATCGAGAAGGGAAACTATTCTTTTGTGGCCGCGTCGACCGCGCCGAACGTAGAAAAGGACAGCATGTAAACACGGACCACTATCCTCGTCTACGTCCGAAGGTCACTGTAAATATCGTCAATTAAACCACTAAATACAGTTGAAATGATTTAGTGTTTGGTGTCATTTTAATCAGAAAAATTCCAGATATAAGTTGGTGAAAGTTCCATAAGAAAATAATGAAAAATAAATAAGTTTTGTAATTGGATTAGTAGTGATTCACACCGATATACTCGACCCAGGATCAAATTACACGGCATGTTTACACTGCTCGGCGACCGAGGCAGCTCGAGCTTCTTAGCCCCTCCGGGGATACCCCGCAGTGGAAGGAGTAGACGATGGGACATAGATCGCAATGTTCCGTTGGACTTAGATCAAGGACTTACTGTGTTAGGTCAGTGCAAAAGTTCGTTGACGATTTCGTACTAAATATAATAAGTAGACTGCGGATCTTTATGCAAAATGAAAATTTTCGTTCTCAATTGCAACAATCAGGGGTCTCTTAGGAATGTCATTCTTGGTTCAATAATATCAGTAGATCGAAATTAACATATTGATACTGGTCAATTCTTTTAATCTTTATCCTGTTTCAGACTGCAGCTACTCATTTCTGTCATAAATGCATAAAATCCGCTAATAATAAGGAATCGCGCACGATCTCTTTTGCACTTACCGAATGCATTTTGTGAGTGAGCGTAATTTCAAATAGTAAGGTCATTAGAAGAATTTAAAAATGCTACTGTATTATTTTCAGCCTACTAAACATATTAAAAAAGAAAATAACTTTTTATTTCACTCCAGTTTGTCGCAAATCAGGTGAAAATTTTTATTCTCCTATTTATTAGATTCAATCAACACAGCTCGATTACATACAATTCCAGTACAGTTAAATCTAATATAATGTAAAAAAATCTAATATAATGTAAAAAAATATAAAATCTAATATAATGTAAAAAAATATAAAATCTAATATAATGTAAAAAAATATAAAATCTAATGTAATGTAAAAAAATATAAAATCTAATATAATGTAAAAAAATATAAAATCTAATATAATGTAAAAAAATATGAAATATAATATAATGTAAAAAAATATAAAATCTAATAAAATTCCAAATAGCTCAATCTAATATATGCAACACTGTAAAAATTAATTCGAATTAAATCGAGCACTTCAACCAAGTTACTGTTCTAATATCCAAACAATTTTATTTCATTGTTCGGTTCAGATAACCGAGGTTCCACTGTACTAGTCTAATTTTCTCGATAGCCAAGACCTCGACTAAAAAATGCAATTCTTTTTCACCCGATTATTTCTGCAGGTAGAATTGCAAGATGGAAGCTTCAGCCACGATTTCGGGGACACATTGTACATACCGGGTAGACAGTAGACAAGGTAGAGAAAGGACGATGGTGGGGTTTCGCAGGAGGGTAGAGGTATAGGTAAAACGCAAAGCCGCGGGACGTAAGGTTGAATTTATCCGCGGCGTATCCGCATACACGAAGGTATCCGTCTATCTTACTTTATCCCCGAGACGCGAAGCTCCGTATGACAGCCCGCCAGCTGATCTATCGCATAAAACATAAAGTGGGGTATTCCATTTCTAAGGCCACACCCCGGCAACCACCCCCGCACAGCCCCTCGGTGGAAATGTACCGCGGAACGAGGCGCGCAGAAAATACGCGCGGCCTCCTTCTCACTCTCTCTCTCTCTCTCCCTCTCTCCTTCTCTCTCGTACCACCGGCTCAATTTTTTAAAACGTTTTAGTCGCGAGCATACCGATCGACCGAGGGCTTTCGAGCAGGCTACGGCTTTTATGGGATTTTTTAAGAGACCAGAAACGCGGGCTGCGTCGCTACCGTCTTCGCGTTTCACGCAAAACGAACCCCCTCGGGTTCCTAGATGGATCTCCGCGAATAAGGGTTCCAATAAAATGACGGAGACGCAGTCACATGTGCAGAGTTTAACCGAGATGATTGTACTATCGGCGATTCCAATCGAGCATCGCAATGAAGAAGCGGTGCTCGAAGAATTACAATTTTCTTACCGATGTTGAACAGAGGAATAGGATTTTTGGGATTGGGTACATCGTTGCATTGATTCTAATCGGATGTACTGGTATAGACCTGAAACTAGTCTATCCAATGTCTATGTTGTCTTTTCCTCTTTTTTTTATTGGAAGCTTAACCCTTTGCGCTCGGCAGTATTTTAACTCCATAACCAAACTCTTTTTTCGATCAAGAATATTTCCATTCTATATGATTTTCATCATTTTGAAGAAATAGAACTGATATAATACTTCATAGAATACTTAAATGTTTGGTAACTAATTTATTAAATATCAATTTAATAATGTAAACAATATTTTGAATAATGATATAGCAATTTTTAGTGGTGCCTCAGAGTCACCACTCGAGTGCTAAGGGTTAAGTGGAGCTCCCCATGGGGGGTTATAAAGCTATACATTAGGATTAACATAGTCTATGTCGGTTGATGTGGAAAAAACAACAGGCATTGAAATATTGTTGCAACTTTTATTACTTCGCGTCGTACGCCGCGGCATCACGAGATATTTATTTGCAAACTTCATTTATAATACAACTCTTGTAACTTTATATAAATATATCGGTTTCAGAATATGTCTCTTCTGCTCGGCTGTCGATTTTGTCTCTCTCTCTCTCTTCTGTTCAACGTTCAACAGTTCGTTGACAACCCCTATCTTTAATTATTCCTTAGGGGTTGTTCATCACGGCATTACGGCGACTTCTCAATATTCACGCCGCCGTAACAATATGATAGAATCCTTAGATTCATTGCATTTAGATGCTCAAAATCGCTAAGAACTACAATTTTTACCATATTTAAATGTTTGTAGCTCATTGCAACCGATTCTGATGAATTGTTCCGAACATGTATAATTGGCCCAGATCTACAAAACGTATTTAACTCCTTGTTCTACAACAACGAGCCTGACTCGTGGTAAGAAATTTAGGCCAAAAACAATAAGGACGAGCCTGACTCGTGGTACTTCGTTCGGACCAAACGTAAACAACGCGAGCCTAGCTCGTTGTACTTCGCTCGGACCAAACGTAAACAACGCGAGCCTGGCTCGTGGAACTTCGTTCGGACCAAACGTAAACAACGCGAGCCTGGCTCGTGGTACTTCGTTCGTGACAAACGTAAACAACGCGAGCCTGGCTCGTTGTACTTCGTTCGGACCAAACGTCGTAAGCAACGCGAGCATGGCTCGTGGAACTTCGTTCGTGACAAACGTAAACAACACTAACACGAAGATTACTAATTTTCTACGAGTTTTCTCAAAACATTATAAATTTAAATTAGGTATTAATTTACAAATTGTTACTGATACATTATCCACTGTTAAATTATAAATCATTTTTGTTCACCGATGAATTGATCATAATTACTTTCCAGACATCTTAAAAGTACGAATTGTGCCCAAACGTGTTTATTATTTCACAATTCCTTTCGTTGCACCGAAATATACATGTCATAAGACGTATACATTTTGCGCAAGTTCGAGAACACAGCTAAACAACTAAATGGCTCGACGCGTGACCGACCTCCTTCTTTATATTGATGAAACTGATTTCGGCGCAAAGTTTCGATCTTATTGTGTGATCTTATACAATAAGATCGAAATTTTGCGCCGAAATCAGTTTCATCAATATAATTCAATTCGATTGAAAGAAATTACATTTACTTCTTGTTTATTATGGCCCGAACGATCGGGTAGGACAAGGAGTTAAGAAATTTTCAATATAGGCCCACATAAAATACAGCTTTTAGTATTTTCTCTGCAATTCCCGATCAATTACAATTTTTGTTTCAATATCTTTTCCTCACGATATATGGTAAACTAGTTATTCCATCTTCTCAAACAAAATCCAAGTCGTAGAGTCCAATATTGAAAAATTGATCACCTGTTTAAGAGTGTCCGAATATTTATGGTAATCACCTTAATTGCGATCAGTACGCCCACGATACCTCCGTAAAATAAGACCTCAAAGACTTAATGTTCGAAAAACAACATAAAATCCTCGGTGAATCAAAAATGACCACCCTCGGTCCAAAAAGCACATTGCCACCCATACCCTACACTGTTTTAGTCCAACATCATCCAATTTCAGGCTATCAGCTAGCCTCGGGCAGCCAGGTGTCACAGGCAGATCGAATCAATTCCTGTCAGGAGGACCTCATCCAGCATTCGCGAGGCAGCGGCAGGAATTGCAGTTGTTCCACCGGGAGAGAGAGGTGGTCCGGATGGCGAAAGTGGCGCGGCTTGACGAGTGCCGAAGCAAAGGGAGAGACGAGCAAAGACGAACAGGCGAGAGAAAGAGAGAGCGAGAACGAGAGAGATAGAGAAAGGAGTGGGAGAGAAACAGAGAGACAGAGAGAGAGAGAGAGAGAGCGAGAAAAAGGGGGTGAGTAGAATAGAACGGGGGCGGGATTCCCGCGAAGAAATAGACGAAAGGAAGGAAGGAAGGAAGGAAGGAATATTGCGAGGCAGAAACGGCGGCCTCTCCGAATGCAATCCACGTACCGACTGCTTTCAAATATTAATGTCACGTGACTTATTATATCCGAGGCGTGTGCGGTGGAGTGAGTGGCTCTCCGCCATCTACGTAGACCCCCCTGTACCCCTGTGCACAGCCACGGTGCGAACCAACGGTGCAGACTATGCACCACTGCGGCAGGACTAGCTTGTCTGGGCTTGATTGTAAAATTTTTCGTGCCGCATAGTGGCCCATTTTATCGCCTTGTGCCGGCGAGAAAAAGAGAGAGAGAGAGAGCAAGAGTGAGGAGAGGAGTGGGCGAAAAGGGGGCCCAGGGGGGCTGCAGGCGACGGAGAAGGCCAGAAGGGGTGCCGGATAAGCGTAGGGGCCGGGGAATTGAGGGAAAATACTCGAGCGCGCCGCGGCTTTTAATCCGAGCGCTCATTCTCGTGGATTCCTTTCTAATTTTTACGCGGTCGCTCATGCGTAATCGAAAATGAAGGAAAAAAAAAGAAGAGGAAAAACAGCGTGACGAGGGGGCGGGATAAGGTAATACGTATACGTGTGTTTCTTCGCGGTGTGCGGAGGATTTTCGAGGATGTGTGCGGGACGGGTTGCACGCAGTCAGCCAGGGCCGAAGGGGGTGGGGTGGGGGTAGGGTCGGTCGGAGGCACTTCCGTCGGTGCAGCCGCCACTTCAACCCTCATTGACTTGACTTCTTACCACTTACACGAGAGAAATGTTATGAATTCCCCCGTTTTGTCGCGACCCGGCTGCAAAAATTACGGAAGAATGCCTGCCGATTTTCTGGCCGTCCGGGATCCGCCCGATACCGACTCATCTGTTGCACGGTGTGCAGTTGCAACGCCGTCCATCCAAACCCTATGCGAGCTACCGGTGGGCTGCGAGGTCCTGTCGGCCATCATTGATGCGATTTTATGCTGGGAGGTTTGTGTTGGATGATTTTATGCACCTCGGCGTTCTCGGTGCAATGATTTGGTTTTAGGAAATTTTTAATCAAAGTTTCCTACCTTGACTGCGAAAAATATGAACTGAAAAACATCCCATTCTTAAGAATCTGACTGCCCAATCCGTCGAACGTGTGTGACAGGCGATGCTCATTATTAAACTTGAAAATTAATTTTTATGAACACAGTGATGAAGATTTCGAACAGAGTTTAATAAATTTGTGTGTGGTATTAATTTCCTTCAAAACGAAATAAAATTTCTATTTTAGTGTTGTCAATATGTAATGTTTGGTTCACGTACAGACAGACAATGGATATCAATATTCTTCTTCTTCTAGAAAATCATGAACGACAGGAATGTTGTAATCGATGCAACAGTAAAATAAATTATAGTACAAGGGATTAAGTAAATCAAGCTTTAGGATTGACAAGGTGTGAGGAGACTAGATAAGAAATTAGAACCAGTTTTTATTACAGTTTTTATAAGTAAATTAACCTTGTTAAGCATCTACAAGCTGTAAGAAGATTACAAAGGCAATTGCAGCAATTAATCTTGTCTTTCTCTTATATAAATCTTGCCTGTTCTTATATTATTAATAGACTGCGGATTATTTGCATTTATGTCAAAAACGAGTAGGTGCAAGTTGAAACAGTCGAAATATTAAAATAATTGGATAACTTCGATATACCATTTTTAACTTATTAAAACTATTAAAGAAAGAATGGAATGTCTATTTTGATTCTGTCTGTTGCAGATAATGAAGAAAAGATTTATTTTGCACGAAGATCCGCAGTCTAATTATTAATTAAGTTGCTCTGATTTTGAGTGACTTCTAAGAGCATTGCTTTCCTTGCATTTTACGAATTTGGACAAGCCACGAGTGCATCAGTCCAACACACGATTAATAAATGACCTACTTGTTTAATTTCTGCTATAGTAGTGAAAATCTAGAAATGGACAAAGAAGAACTTGATCAAATTATATCAGTCGAGCAAATTTGCTAGATATAGATTTTTTGGCAGTCGATTTGCGGTAATAATTTTCGGCAGCGTTCGCATGAAGCGGAAGTCTCCGCAACAGTAAGAACAATTAAAGAACGAATGGAATGTCTATTTGGATTCTGTCTGTTGCAATCACTGAAGAAAAGATTTATTTTGCACAAAGATCAGCAGTCTAATTATTAATTAAGTTGCTCTGATTTTGAGTGACTTCTAAGAGCATTGCTTTCCGTGTATTTTACGAATTTGGACAAGCCACGTGTGCATCAGTCCAACACACGATTAATAAACGACCTACTTGTTTAATTTCTGCTATAGTTAGTAGTGAAAATCTAGAAATGGACAAAGAAGAACTTGATCAAATTATATCAGTCGAACAAATTTGCTTGATATAGATCTTTTTGGCAGTCGTTTTGCGGTAATAATTTTCGGGAGCGTTCGCACGAAGCGGAAGTTTCCGCAACAGTAAGAATTCACTTTCCACGGCGTCGCCATTAGCGGCGGGAGAATTGCCGTTTTCTTTTTCGAGGAGAAGTGGAGGCCATCGTTCTTGCTTCAGAAATAAAAATTAATGCAACACTCGTTTCGAAGAACTTCCCGCACACCAGGTGTCTTTATAATCTGTAAGTAACGCTAAGTTTCTTTTGTCCGATACTCAACCCCTTGTTCGCTAACGGAACAGGATACAAAGTGCGCAAGGAGCGAGCTTCTTCTTTCCAAACGTTCGCTTCTGCTTCCACGCGACGCGATACCGTTTACGTTGCCAGTGAATAACTTTTTGAAGCGCATTCTGTCTTGCTTCGGGAACAAACGTATCATTCCTCGAGACGTCTCTGCCATTTCTTTCATTGACTATCCCTTGGCAAACGAAGCTCCAACAATTTTAATGAAACCGACCGTGAGAAGTGTTTAATATTTCTATCGACTTGGTCGGGTCTCGAAGAATGAATTCGAGCAGAGATTTTTCTGCAGGTGTTCCGACGGTTTCAAAATTATTCAGCGCTTCTTTAACGTATTAAAAACTTTGGGGTAAGTAGAAGTTAACTGAGTCGTTCACGGGCCAAAATGATTAACCATCTTTACAAGTATTTTAAACACTTCACTGTCAAAGCACTTTGTTAATGCCCGACCTTTTTGTATTTAACTCCTTCCGGTTTTATATCGAGCCAGATTCGACACAAACTTCTGCCCCAATAGTTAACTATTTTACGGATTTAATTAGGCTCAATACCACTGAATGATAAAAGTCGAAAGGACTTTACAAAATGAGCGTACACGGGTTCCTCAATTTTCTATATTTTTTTATGTGATTAATCGATTCGTTAGTTGAGCTGTCCAAGTATAGACTTAATTAACCAGTTAACTGTGGAATTTAATTTTAAACATCCCCCCCCCCCCATGGGATCCAGAATTATAATCAAGCAATGATGAGTATACAAATCGAACGTAGGGAAAATGCTCCTAGTATAAATTCTGCATCTTATTGAAATTACCAGTTTTCATAGCGAATAGAAATTTTTTAATTTACGCGACGAGTATACGCATCAACTGCACCGCAATAGAGCTTTGAACTGACGTGTATACACGTCGAACACAGTTAACTGGTTAAATATGGTTAATAAAGATTAATATTAATCGGTCAGTACTGAGGTGTATCGAACCTGTAGTCTAGGTTAGGTTATGTTGAGTTCAGTTTCTTCTAGCGCGAATTTAAAACGAGCCTGAGAACTCACGGTTCAAGGGAGAATCGCATTGTCGAAACAAAGGTGAAACTAAACCGCAAAGAAGAGAATCCAATCGCCTCGTGTCCGAAACTGTCGGGACCACGCTCCGCAAGGGTCTCCCCTTTATATTCCCGAAGGGTTGCGTGCATCCAGACGCGATCGGAGGCACCGTAATTTCCTGTCATGTAATCGTTCGTTTCGAATCTTCAACGCTGCGTGGACTTTCTTGCGATTCACGTTGAACGGACGCGCTTCTCGAGCTTCCGAGAAATCAAATACTCATGAACTGTGTGGCTGCTATAATATTCGCTTCCTTATAATCGCGTTACGATCCCCGCTCGACCGCTAATCCTCTGCGAAAGGGCCATTTCTCCCCTATCGCGACTCTTCAAACCTTACACTCGATCTATACTCCCTTCGATAACCTGCAGCAATTTCTTCGGAAAGAAAATCATTTTCTCTTGTCTAAAGTGATCAGACATCAAATGATCATCTACCAGGATCATTTTGTAATAGTGAAATAGAAAAAATATTTTATGAGAATTGTCTGAATAAATGGTTTAGCGTGAAGATTGATTCTATTTGATAATAACTGTGTAATAATAACGAAACAATTTGTATACAGGGTGTCTCGGGATTTTCCGGCCAAACTACGGGAGCTAATTCGACAAGAAGAAATAAGATAAATATGTTATTTTGAGGTTAGGTTAGAAATGCTTCGTTACAATGTTATAAGCAAATGAAATTGGATTTGATAACGGCGGATTTTATTTCGCAGAATATGAAACGTCCGACATGTTTATCTTGTGGTACTTCCTATGATCGTCAACAGAGGGACATTACGACAACATCTTTCCCGCTGCTACCTGAATCTTCCTCTGTATACAGGGTGTCCCATTTAAGTTGAAATTGTAAAAAATCTCAAAGACATGTGATTTAAAACAAACAAACTGACACATGTCCTTTAGTGTTTCGAGTGAGGAGTCAAATGGCACTACTAGTTTTCTAATGCGTGGGCGTTTTGAAGGTTATTTCAAGGTCATTTTGCCTTTTTTATCATAAACCGATATTTTTTATTTCGGAATCATATTCTACGTAAAAAAATGCACAACATTTGTTTGAAACATCTTTTTGTAAGTTCTGTGTCACTTTGATCACGACACCTGTTAGATCAAGCAATCGTGGTGAAAATGCCAAGTGTTTTCAAATGAGGAAAAATCTGCCATCACCAAATTCAATTTCATTTGTTTATAACTATGTAATAAAGCGATTCTAATCGAACTTTAATTAACATTTTTTATCTTATTTCTACTTGTAGAATATGCACCCGTAGTTTGACCGGAAAAAAACCCGGGACACCCTGCATAAGTTACAGGTATTCTGTAGAGTAGTAGAAACTTGAAAATATTACGAGCAGAGTATGAATCTTTAGGTAATATAAAAATGTTCTGAATTAGCGAGGGAAAATATATTTTCTCTTTTAATTTTATTTCTAACTTTTTATTTTCAATTTTCTCTTTTATTTCTAATGTCTTCACAGTTTTTTTTTTGATCTGCCCGCTTTTGTTACAAATTCATCAAATCCGGAACATTGTTATGAGTACTGATAGAAATGAATATAAAGAATACATTCGACGAAAACGTTGAGAGGTGAAGGTACTACAACAAAGTACATGTTTCGAGGATAAAAGGGGCCGGATCTGGAAGACCCATTGTAAAACGATCCCTGTCGAAAAGAAGGGTTCTCGAAGACACCTGACGTTTCACTGGCAGAGCCAGAAATTCCAATTTCCGAATCGGAGGTGGGATTAACCCCACGGTATAATCGGTACCTTTATCAATAGGGGATCGTAACGAGTTCGCAAGATAATGGCGGCCTATCAGTCTTCAACGTAGGAACAATGATGGATGTAAACCCAGTGTTTTCGTGCTTCCGCGACATCCCCCGGTTACCCTCCGACTTTCTGCTTCTTTTATCCGATGGGAACGGGGGAACGTTGACGTCCGTGCCGCCGCGCCGCTTGAAATAACTAAATTACCACGGTGTGAAAATAAAATGGCTTACTCGTCGCTTTCCGAAACTTCGCGTAACGTGATCAGCTAGTTGGCGAATCTGATGATACGGAATAATACAATTAAAATTAATTAACGTCTTACCGTTCCGAAAAATAATAAAGAATCAAAATAATACAGTCAAACTCTCCTGGACTCTACAGATAAAACCAAAACCAAGCAACAGAAACTAATTTCTAAAATTATAAGAATAACTGTAAGCAGTCCTTATTTTACTGACGCTAGTAACATAATTTCCCAATAACCAGAACAAGCGACCACCTCCCAAAAAAAAATTCCTAAAAAATCGAAGTAACAGAAATCAGATTTTAGTTTCTTCAACCGTTCTAGATCCCACAGATCAACGAGAAGATAATAATCAGGTAACAGAAGTGAATTTCTGAAATAGTGAAAGGAACTGTAATTCCACAAGCTGCCCTTATTTCCCAAGCCCTCGTACCATAATTTCTGCAGCGACCAGAGCTAGGATTGCGATCGAAGCAAGCCTCTCTTTCGAAAATCAGAGCTGCGATCGCCTCGCGGCTAGTCCACGCCAGCGGTCTTAGGGTGGACGTTAGGAGTCTCCAATTATGAGGGCGCATTGTATCGAGCGAGGCATTAAATGGTGTAGCTCGAAGGTGGCCGGAGGTGTTGATAAAGCCCTCGAAAGGTCCTAGTAGCGAAACCGATCGATGTCCGCGTGGCGCGTTAAATGTGACTGCCGGGCGAAACACACGGGCTAATCTCCTGAAATATATTATTACGGCCAGCTCTGTTCGAGCGTGTGTCGTTAGAAGAACGCCATTTTTCAGTTTTATCCCCGCCAGGGTGTTTCTTAACCTAGAGAGAGCGGGAGAGCGAGAAAGAGAGAGAAAGAGAGGAGAGTGTACCCCGGCGACGAATGCGCAGATGGCGTCGCGGCCACGTTTGCAAAAAGGCGGAAAAGGAGCGGTGATATATAGACACGAGGCGAGGTCCGCTCGGGCGCATATAACGTTTCCGTCGGTCCGTTCGTAATCCCCGACTTACGGTCTGATAAAATCTCAATTTATAAGTGTCCCACCGGCCGCAATATCGAAGACCGAAGGCTAGATAGGCCATTCTTACCCGGGGGTGTATGGTATCAGGGACGCTGGTATTACTCGTAAGCACGCGACTACTTAGCATGCAAATGCATGAAAGCAATAAACTACTCAATACAGCGCGGGGAATTCGCTTGGCATCGATTTAGCCCCGCGTACTCCAAATTTAAGAGGACACAACCGTAAGCCGGCTACGATATCCCGACTATGCAACCCCTTTGCTCTTTCCAACCTTCATTCCCCAACCCTCGTCGAAACGAGTTCGTTTTATATACACCTGGATCGGAATCAATCCATGTTCCCGAACTACCGATCCTAAACATCTATTGCATCTGCTGATCGAGGAACCGATGTCCCTCTAATTGCGACTAGTCTGACTGCCTAATAGACCGCTTTCTTGATGGAACCTATCTCGAGATCGTCTGTGTTTAGGATCCTTCGATAGCCGTCTTTCGATCAGCCTTGTGGTTGCTGTGGATTTTTACGATTTTTAGTGGGTTGATTGTGGCACACAGATATCTTATTTATTGTGGGCAACAATGTGGATGTAGAGAAAATTTTCATTTATAAAAATTAAGCTTAACCCGTTGCACTATAACGACGAGTTAGACTCGTGATAAAGAATTCAAATAAATTCAATATGTAAATTATTAATTTCTTTTAAACCGAAATAAAGTCCTATTTTGTTATTGTCGATATACAATATATGTTTATTAGCTACTGGAGAATATACAAGTATATAATAAATTTTATTTTCCTTTTAAGAAATTATGAACGACACGGATGTTCTAGTCGCTGTAACTGTAAAATAAATCGTAGTGCAAGGATGTTAAAGAAACTGTTTAAAAACATTGCCCATTCTTAATTTAAGTGGTAATACTTGTACAGACTTTTCAAACAAAACTTTGTTCGTTTTTTGTGTCGTTTAGTGTAATTACTAGACTGCGGATTTTATGCATTTATGGTAAAAAAGAGTGGTTGCAATTTGGAACAGTAGAAAGATTGAAAGAATTCAAGAACATTGACATGTTATTTCTGGCCAACTAAGGATATTAACACTAGGTTTACGGGACCCGTCAAAATGACGGGTTCTAATATCTTGAATTTACGATTGTTTAGATTGTAAAGACGCAACAATGAGAAATTAGTTAACATATTTATTTCTTTGGGTATATATTCTTTAAAAAATGGCTAAAAATTTCGATAGACTTATTCTTGTTATTTTTCGATAGTTATGTAAAATATCACTTTTAATGCTCCGTAAACCTAGTGTTAATGAAAGAAAGATATTTATAGGTGGTTCCTACTTCTTACAATAGACGTAGACAATTTTTATTTTGCATAAACATCCGCAGCCTAGTAATTACAATAGCGGATGTGTCTCGCACCGATTTGATGTGATCGTTGATGGGTTCAGAGGGATAGAACAGTGGTATGTTCGTATATCTCGGTCGGCCGGGGTACGAGGCGGTGGTTTAGCGGTCGAGCAATAATTTTTAAGCGTGCAGCACGATAGGTAGAGGCATAAATGCGTTGCGGTGAAGTTTTTATTCGCCGATCGATTCGCGTAAGGACTCCGATACTCCTGGGCGGTGGCTAAGCCTCGGCTCAGCCTCGAGAAGTTAGTACGATAATTAGGAGACGGTATCAGGAGAAATAAATCTCGACGGCGTTCGTATCAGGGACCGTTGGTTAGAGTCTAGCGTAACATGAAAAACATGTGCAAAAGTAGTGGTCGCGTAGAGAGGCGGTCGCCAGAAATCCTTGGCGCGGTTCGAGGAAACAACCAGTTCTACCGTTTCGATTTTTCTCGACCGTTTGTTCCTCTGTTTCAGCCCCTTCCCTCCACCACCGGAAACAATAGATCGTCGGAACGTGTTTCCGTTAACGGTTCGAAATCGGTAGCGTTTTCCATTCGAGGATCGAGCATCGGTGCGAACGTAGCCGGGGACGCAGCTTTTTAAAAAATCGACCAGTCACGTTACCGGGAAAGGACTCGTCAAATAATGGCCGGCCGGCAGACGTCTCTCATTAAATTGTTAGGTCCGCATTAACGACGCTCAGATCACAATCTATTCATTGATCATTACCCCTAATGCGTTTCCAATTAATACCTGACCAACGACATTCCCCGACACAGCAATTTGCCAGTTGCGCGCACACACGCTGCTCGTTCGTTTCCGTCCGTAAGATGGACTACAGAAAAAGTCATGCATGCGACTGTCGTCGTTCAATTTTAGTAGAGATCAATTAATTTTAACTTCCGGCCATTTGCTTTTCATCAAGAGCTCGGACGTCGTCTGCTTCAAATAGACTCTCCCCAAGACCACAATATTTTAATCATTCGCTCACGTTTATTATATTTGAATATGTCTATCATTTTTCATTATAGAATCAAAATGGAAATTTTCACTACCAAATTATAAACTCATTATACATGATACATTTTTAATGGGTTAAAAATTGAAGTGAAACAGATTGACTTTAGAAATATATTATTTTGAATACTCGATGCGATTCTTATAAATTTATTGTGCTTTTAATTGAACGAAGAGGAATTGATCAATTTATCTCCCGATATACAGGGTGTTCAGGCTATTACTAGAAAGCATTTTTTTTGTAAATAGTAAATATTGGAAAAAATGATAAAGGAAAAAGTAGTACTGAAATTGACATATGCATTTTTGTTGTATTTACATTATTTTGATAGAAACGAAGGTGACCTCCAATTTTTTAAATGGAATGCTATATATTTTTTTATGTCGTATGAAAGCTTGTGTCAAGAGGAATTCATCCATCTACTACACAATGACCTTCAAGGTCATGCAAGGTCACAAATGGAGAAACAAATTAATTCAGAACGATTTCTACAACGTCACTATTGTGACGACTGAATATTTCCAAATATTGTCAACGTCAAAAAATCTACAGGAAATTAATATCGACAGGAAAATCGGGAAACAATTGGAAAACTGATGCAACCCGATTTTTCCTAGACAATGCACCAACGTATTAGGTAAAAGTAACAATATTTTTATGTAACAGACACGGAAGCGAGTTTTTTTTGCGACTGATTTTATTATAGAGCTCGAACTCGGCGGCTTCATCTATCGCAACGATTAATTGCAATTACTAACGACGCAAGCTTGATTCATTCGGATAGCCCGGTGAAAGCGGTAATGCATGAGAGCGCCGATGCACTCTCAATGCACACCCGTTTTATACCGTGAATAATTTATGGTAATACAAGTACACCGAATGCATCGATCAGCCTAATATCGACTCGATTTCAGAAATTTCAATTCCATCCGAGGAATCCTAGATTCTGAAACATTCATTCTCATCAAGCGTATATCTCTGAACTTAGGATCGACTTCTTTCTTCTATTTGCGTCATCTTTGATCTAAGTCGCCATTACTCGCGTATAATGATTGCAGTATGACGACTGGTGTGTCAATCTTCATTTCATAGATCGGACCAGCCAAAGAGCTTTCCCTTGCTCCTTTATCAATTACCTATTTCAACCATCCCCCTTTCTCTGGCCGACTCGACTTCTGAGACCTCGATCAGACTTTCAAAATGTCCACTGCACTGACCTAATTTTTTACTTCTTACTATGAACATCAGTTTACCACGTAACGCAGCAATATTTCTTGATTTTTTTATACATTAATTTTCCCTATGAAATATTTGTTTACAAATAGATACGATTTGGATACAATAAGGATTTTATTATAGAGGTAATATGAAACTCAATTTTTAGTTTGACTCGTATCAATAGAATTTTTATCAAAAAATTCGTGGTGGAATCTTGCGAATAATAATATTTACAGAAACGATCATGTTGGAGTTATCTAAATAATTATATAGAATGCTCCAGCTCTTGAAAATTAAAATCTTGTGAAAATTAAGTTTCGAAATACAGCAATTTCGACGTATAAAAATTGTTGGCAAATAAATGTTGTTTTAGTTCTACAATTTATGATGACAGGTTTGTTCGCCGAAACCGGAAGTCACCTGGGAAGATACGGAACATCCGGGACGACCGGTATCGGCTCGAGAGGTAATTTGACCGGGAACCGTGTCGCCAATTAGGCCAGCGACTCGGTTAGCGCCGAAACCGTGGTTGGCACGATAAATTTAATATCCATGGTTGCACATTAACGCGTGGAACGAGGAGAAAAGGTGTGAGCTGCAGGTAGAATAGCGAGGCGGTAGGCGGCACGGCGGGCCTCGCGGCATTAAATAGAATTGCGCCGGCGTATAAACAATTGGATCGATAATTTAAGATCATTATCAACCCCCTTTATATTAGTGCCAACCTCGCGGCAGTAAATTCGCCCACGAGCCAGCGGTTCTCACTTCATTGCACGAATTATTTTACGCCGGCGGACTTTTAAAATCGCCGAGGGCTGAGGTCATTCAGCTCGCGATCGCAACGACGATCGTCACACCCTTCTTGATCAATAATCTCCTTAAAAAATTCCGCAAGCATTGTTATGCCTCCCTAAAAAATAAAAAAAATTTTTTTACCCGAAAATAAACTCACCACATTTGATTTGGTACACGTTAAAAATGCAGGAGCGATACTAATAATTTAAAAAAAAATGTCTTCCAAAGATATAATATTTGGTACACGTTAAAAACGCTAGGTAAGACAAAATTATTCAAGAACAGTGATCAAAATATCTCTAACAATTTTTAAAGAATTTCTATTGAAAAGAAAATGATCACATTTTATTCGGTGAATCCTCAGAAATCACAAGAAGACAAAATTAATCATAGAAAATGTATAACCATCATAAAATATTTTATCTGATAACATAATATATGAAATTCTATTTTATTAACATTTATAGACAGATATATCCACTAGAATTTTCTATTTGCCGAGAAAAATTATTTCCTAACCTACTGCATTTGATTTGTTCAGAGATGTATTTTTGCTTCAGATACCGGCTCACTGTTATTGTTTTTTAAACAAATTGCTAGATAGCTTCGTTTCCGGCCTGGTAAGAATATTTTGTTCGCAACCACGCAAACATTGATGCGAAGTTTGAAAATTATTCCAGCTGCAACATAAATATCCGGGGAATCGAAGTCGAAGTCAGGGAACTTGTTCTATGTAAATTCGTTTTCCGGTATGTAATTGAAAAAGCAAACTGCAAACGTTGCTCCTGTTATCAGGCTCGAACGATAGCCTCACGCGGCGTTCCACCGTTTATTATTTTGCACGATTCACGTGTTACCGTGCCTTCGGGATTTGCATGAGAAACTTCGTGGTTTCGACAACGCCACGGAAGTTGTATTACAAAAATTTCTTAATTAATCGATCACCGACATTGCTCCGACAATGTTTCAAACATCAGTTAGTCGAACACTACCAAACATCTTCTGCCAGATCACACTTTACGAAATATTCTTAGACAAGCAGAACCCAATGCAAAAATCCAACAATTTTCACATGCAACAAATTCTATACACTTCTAGGAACTGTAATTGAATTTTACAATAATCCTTCATCCTCAATTTTAGCAATTTTAAGGATTATTTTTTCGGTCCATCGTTAATTGCACTTTTTACCAAAAATTTGTGTTCTTCCATGCTTCAAAAGTAGATGTTCTGGAATTTTCTAATTATAAAATTGCGATTTCCGGTTTTCCGAGTTTTCTGAACAGTATTTTGGAGGATCGAACTACCAAACATCTTCTGCTAGATTGCAATTTACGAAATATTCCTAGACAAGCAGAACCCACTGCAAAAATCCAACAATTTTCACATGCAGAAAATTCTATACGCTTCTAGGAACTGTAATTGAATTTTACAATAATCCTTCATCCTCAATTTTAGCAATTTTAAGGCTTATTTTTTCAGTCCATGGTTAATTGCACTTTTCAGCAAAAATTTGTGTTCTTCCATGCTTCAAAAGTAGATGTCCTGAAATTTTCTGATAATAATCTGCGATTTCCGGTTTTCCGAGTTTTCTGAACAGTATTTTAGAGGATCGAACACTAGCAAACATCTTCTGCCAGATCACAGTTTACGAAATGTTCCTCGACAAGCAGAACCTACTGCAACAATCGTACAATTTTCGCATGCAGCAAATTCTATACGCTTCTAGGAACTGTAATTGAATTTTACAATAATTCTTCATCCTCAATTTAAGCAATTTTAAGGCTTATTTTTTCGGTCCATGGTTAATTGCACTTTTCAGCAAAAATTTGTGTTCTTCCCTGCTTCAAAAGTAGACGTCCTGGAATTTTTTGATTATAAAATTGCGACTTCCGGTTTTCTGAGTTTTCTGAACAGTATTTTAGAGGATCGATGGTTAATGCGTGGTTATCGCGTTGGTCTCGTCAATGGGCACGATCGATGCGGTTAACTTATGTATTTGGGTGGCACGTGAATCAATGGTTAACAGAGATTGCAAACAAACGATCGTTGGGGATTATCGTAAAGGTTAAACGTGTAAGGTGGTTCGCAAGGGGTCAGCACGACCTTCTTAAGCTCTACTTTCGATCGATTTCACAATGTGGAACGAGTCTGAGGACTTATTGACCGTCACCGGCAACCAGCCGAACCATGCTTCAACCCTTTGACGAGTGCGTGCACGCGATCGTCGGGGCAGTTGTGACGTCATAATACTGCGGGTGCCCCGGTCGTGTATGCAAATTCATGGCGGCCTCACGCGAAGAAAACTTTGTTTGATCGCGCGTTAATCGGTCGACTCCAGCTGAAACTTGTCTGCATTTCGCTCTTGTTAAACATTTCCATCAACGATCCCTCTAACAATCTTACATCGCTTCTCAACATCCACCCTCCATTACAATTCTCAAAGAAATTGAGAATATTGCTCCAAATTGCGGTCTACGAAATTTTATCAAAATTTCCTCTTCAACATTTCAATGAATGATCGCACTGTAATCAACACTGCATCGGTTCATAAATTATATTCCTTTATGCAATTCTAAAATGCATCATCCTCCTACCATCTGAGAAAATTGATGAAATTGCTGCAACGACGGTTTAGAAAATGTTTCTAAAAATTCCCCATAAATTCAATGCATAGTCAATGGATGATCACACAGCAATCATGATTTTTGCATTGCTTCACAAATTATCCATTCGCCGGAAATGCGACTTATGACGCTTTGTAAAAATTATAAAGAGATTATTTTCTTTGAGACTTCAGTACTTGCGAAATGGAAGACAAATGGACCATTTTGCCCCCCCCCCCCTATTCTAGCTCCAGTGGCAGTGAGAATATAAATTGCAACTCTTTCTGATGAAATGTGGCAGTTCATAAATATTGTTTGAGAATTCGAGGAAATTCCATTTTACAATTCTCAAATGCAACATCCTTCTACAATCTGAGAAAATTGATGAAATTGCTGCAACGACGGTTTAGAAAATGTTTCTAAAAATTCCCCATAAATTCAATGCATAGTCAATGGATGATCACACAGCAATCATGATTTTTGCATTGCTTCACAAATTATCCATTCGCCGGAAATGCGACTTATGACGCTTTGTAAAAATTATCAAGAGATTATTTTCTTTGAGACTTCAGTAATTGCGAAATGGAAGTCAAATGGACCATTTTGCCCCCCCCCCCCCCCCCTGTTCTAGCTCCAGTGGCAGTGAGAATATAAATTGCAACTCTTTCTGATGAAATGTGGCAGTTCATAAATATTGTTTGAGAATTGGAGAAAATTGCGATGGTTACGTAGGGAGACAGAGTTGTTGGTGATAGGTGTTCTCGAAAGGAATATTGCAGAGTTATGAATACTGCAGCTTGATACAACCTCCAGCAATGAAACGGTTTCTTTATGTGTTCCACACTGTCGGGGAACACAGAACGAAAATAACGGTGATTGTTGCGTGCCGATGCACTGTACGTCTAAAAATGCGCTCAACCTCCCTTTTTCTAGCGTGTCAACTGTAAACTTGACCGACAATAGGAGCTGCTTACACGCGAAACCAGCAGGAGCTGACAGCCGGAGCCTGTCAGCTGGATTGTCCATTGCAACCTGTACAAGGAAGAACGAATCTCTTCCTTTCAGAAATATTAATGTATTTCACGCGTCTCCATCCATTCGATCAATAATTACACCTCACCCTTAAAAAATCATCATCCCTAAACATTTTTCAACACGAAACAGGTAGAAGCATCATTACAGAAAAATACGTAGGTACTACTGAAGCATCCCTTAACCTAGTGAGAATTCTTTTTGGCCCAGATCCGAAGAGCTAGATGAACAAATATATGTTTTAAATCGATTCACTCTAAAAATTCTTGCACATGAAACAAGTATTAGGATCATTAAAAAAAATTAAATGAATACTCTTGAAGCATCCATTAACCGGGGAAAAATATTATTTATCCTAGATTCGAAGAGTTAGATGAACAAAAATATGTTTTAAATCGATTCACTCTAAAAATTCTTGCACATGAAACAAGTATTAGGATCATTAAAAAAAATTAAATGAATACTCTTGAAGTATCCATTAACCGGGGAAAAATATTATTTATCCTAGATTCGAAGAGTTAGATGAACAAAAATATGTTTTAAATCGATTCACTTTAAAAATTCTTTCACATGAAACAAGTATTAGGATCATTAAAACAAAACTAAGTGGATACTCTTGAAGCATCCATTAACCCGGGAAAAATATTATTTATCCTAGATTCGAAGAGTTAGATGAACAAAAATATGTTTTAAATCAATTCACTTTAAAAATTCTGTCGCATGAAACAGGTATTAGAATCATTAAAACAAAATTAAGTGGATACTCTTGAAGCATCCATTAACCGGGGAAAAATATTATTTATCCTAGATTCGAAGAGTTAGATGAACAAAAATATGTTTTAAATCGATTCACTTTAAAAATTCTTTCACATGAAACAAGTATTAGGATCATTAAAACAAAATTACGTGGATAGTCTTGAAGCATCCATTAACCAGGGAAAAATATTTTTTATTCTAGATTCGAAGAGTTAGATGAACAAAAATATGTTTTAAATCAATTCACTTTAAAAATTCTGTCGCATGAAACAGGTATTAGAATCATTAAAACAAAATTAAGTGGATACTCTTGAAGCATCCATTAACCAGGGAAAAATATTTTTTGGCCCAGATTCGAGGAGTTTGATGAAGAAAAATATTGTTTAAATCGAGTGTCATGGAACAATGAATGTAATAGTTAAAGACCCACTCAAAGATGGACAGTACCATAGAGTAAAAAGGACTATGGAACACAGGGGGTGCTGAAGCGAAATGTATAGAGCGCCGAGGGTGAAGTCTATCTTGGTTCTCTTCGAAGGGGAGGATAACCCGTTGCGTCAGTGTTCACCCCCGTAAATCGGGGCGGCGCAATAATTTACGCGACTGCGTTAATAACAGGCATAGGAGATCGCTGTTCGGGGGTGGGTCCGAGGTGTGCCGAGGTCCGCAGGGTGGGTGGCGATTTATTTTATTGAATGTTAAATTTCATGCGGCCACTCCGCTTCGGGGCCTTCGGCATTTAATTAATTCACCGGTCGCGATAAATTCTGGGTAATATATTTGATTAAAGGATAATGCCGCCGGTATTTCCATCCGCTCTTGTACTCTTTGACTCGCCCTGCTGTCTTCGTTCCACAATTTCCCACCATCTCCGCGTCTTCTCCTTCTCTCTCTCTCCCTCTCTCTCTCTCGCTCTCTTCGATCCCGCGGCCACAGAGTGGCTCGATTTAAATCGTCATCGCTGTCTCATTACCGCGATCGGTTCAGGTTTTTGTTCCTCGAGAAACAATGCGCTCTAGACTCGCCCTCGCCCCGTCTAATACCAGCTTCGATGACACTTCAATTCTTCTTGTCCGACGTTCACGACGACAGCCCGTCTGTACACGCGACTCTCCTGCTAATTGACGCCCGGAACTTCCCATCGCATCGCCGAGAAAAACCTAATTAACCGACGTATTCTGCTTGCCGGAGTTCTTCATACGCGCTGACGTCGAGGAAACCAGTGACACTGACGTTTGGGAATTGATCTGTTACTTCGACTTCTTCGTAACGGAATGACCCTCCTCCCCTACCGGAAGTTGCACGATTTTCATCCACGTCTCGTTCGTGAACAATCAACTATTTTCGTTGACTCTTTGTAACTTTAGATTTGCAGATGTCGGGAATCGATTTTTCTCGTGGGTTGTCCGAATCAATTTTGATTGGCGCTTCTATACACTGTTTTCGAAATTTCTATCGTTGTTTAGTAAGATCTTCGATACTGATTTACTTAGTAGAACCTCGTTTATACGAAACAATTAATGCTGCATATATCATATGAATCTTAACTGAGTCTGAATGGACGAGTAATCTGAATAGTTAGTAATTTTTTATTATCCGAACCTGTCGGTTATCCGAACAGGCTTGTGTTCTGATGTGTTCGAATAGATGAGGTTCTATTGCATTCAGTTGACTGTAGATTTCATGCATTTATAGCAAAACTGAGTGCATTTTAGAACAGTAGAGAGGTTCAAACGATTTAACACCTTGACTTACGATTTATTTTACGGTTTTCGTGATTAGAATTACTTTGTAATTGAAAATTTCTTAGAAGAAGGAGACAATGTATATCTATTGCATTTCTATATGTTCTCCAATGGCTGTACATTAACAACAATAAAGTAGAATTATATTTCGGTTTAAAGGAAATTAATAACATACATCTTTATTAGACTCTGTTCAGAATCTTCATCACATCTCTCACACGATGTTGTAAGAGAAGGGGTTAAGAGTGCAATGCATTATTTTCAATTCGCTAAAATTATTAAATGTCTATATAGTTATTGCGTCTCCTGCAATAGGGGCAAAGAAATCTTATTTTGGCTAAAAATCCACAATCTAGTAATTAGCGATGCTGAAACATACTGTAACATTTCCAACAAAGCACCTATCAGTTCCCCATTGCACACTAAAATGAACAACCACATAAATAATTTCCCAGAAATTGCAAACAATATCTCTGTTAAAATCGCTAAAAATAAATGAACCAAGATCCTGCTATCAAGCATTATTTAGTTTTATCCCCGCCAGGGTGTTTCTTAACCTAGAGAGAGCGAGAGAGCGAGAATGACAGAAAGAGAGGAGAGTGTACCCCGCGATGAATGCGCAGATGGCGTCGCGGTCACGTTTGCAAAGAATCCACAATCTAGTAATTAGCGATGCTGAAACCTGATGTAACATTTCCAACAAAAACACCCACGAGTTCCCAATTGCAAATTAAAATGAACAACCACATAAATAATTTACCAGAAATTGCAAACAATATCTCCATCAGAATCGCTAAAAATCAATGAACCAAGATCTATCAGGTTTTATTTAGTTCTATCCCCGCCAGGGTCTTTCTTCACCTAGAAAGAGCGAGAAAGAGAGAAAGAGAGGAGAGTGTACCCCGCGATGAATGCGCAGATGTCGTCGCGGACACGTTTGCAAAAAATCCACAATCTAGTCATTAGCGATGCTGAAACAAGACGTAACATTTCCAACAAAGCACCCACCAGTCCCCAATTGCACACTAAAATGAACAACCACATAAATAATTTCCCAAAAATTGCAAGCAATATCTCCGTCAGAATCGCTAAAAATCAATGAACCAAAATCCCGCTATCAACGCGCTCGTCGCACTTAGCGGAGGCGACCATAATCGCTTCGAGTCTATCCAGCGTGATTCCGAGTCGTAGGGGGTAGGAAAAGGAGAGTAGTCTCTCTGTATCAATTCGGGTTTATTCGTCGAGCAGTTTGCACGCGTGCGATCCCTGCAATCGAGGCGGAGCGCGGATCCCGAACGGAGCGAGGCGGAGTGGAGCGGAGTGGAGCGGAGAGGATCCTGGCCGTGCCGTGAAAATCACGGGTGAATTTCGCGTGTGCCGGAAACGGAAACACGGAGATCCTCGGCAGCTGGATAGAGAGAGGACGAGTGGAGCCGAGCGGAGCGGGACCGAGAGGGAAAACAAAAGCCCGGTTTCCGCTCTCGATGTCGCGCGCTCGAGTTAATTAATCCTCTCGACGCGACACGGTCAGGTACGCTTCAGACGGGTATCTTCCTTTAATATCGATAATGCGGGAGAGCGGCCGTCGAGAGACCGGCTCTGCCAGGGAGGAAAAGAAAACCAAGAGCCGATGTTTAATAGATAGATACGTCGAGGGTGGCTGCGGCTTCTGCTCGATGAATGCATACGTGTGCACCCGTGTGCATCTGTATCCGTGCCCGCGCCCGTGTCCGTGTCCGTGAAAGTATCATATCGTCTGTGGATCCTGGCCTCGATGCGTGTTGTTACAGTCCTGTCTTTAATACACCCACCCATGCGCCAGAGTGTTTCGCATTTTTCCTTCTTTGCCCGCACCAAATTTTTTTTCCCCAATTATTTCTACCCCCGACGCTCTCTCCTATACCACCGCTAATTACTTGCTTCAGTCTTTCGTCGTTATTATCGATTCGCATGCGTCAGCGATCGTGGTCGTTTTCAACACATTTTTGTCACTCGCTTATAACTTTGTTAATTTCAAGTGCAGAATAAAAGTCAGCGAATTAGTATTTCAAGATCTTGTATGCACTTGTATCTCCGAGGTCTGTGCGAGGAGGATTATGATGTTTTTATGCGAGATCATTGTGCCGGAAATAAAGCAGAAATTTCTGAGGATTGTGAGTGGAAGATTAGGATGTTTCCAGTGTGATAATCAAGGTCGAAGTAAAGCAACAATTTTGAGGAATCGTGTGGCAAGGATTAACCTGCAATTTTTGATCGAGTAGAATATTTTTAATGCAATAATTGGGATCGAAATGATGCAGCGAGGTATAAAACGCTTGATCGTGAGTGGTTCGGGACAGGAGTTTCCCCGAGCACGCAATAAGTCCGAAAGAAAGTACAATGTTAAACGTGGAATTGTTACGCCTGTGATTCGCGTCTTCGCGCCTATGCACAATGTCTATAATAAAGTAGCAGCGTGGTCGTAATACATCGCATATACGGCGACCAGCGATCCATCGTGGCGTGGAAGCCGGGCAGTAAGTAATTAGGAGCCGGGTGTGGATTGAGCTAAGGCAAATATTACGTACTTGCTCGCGTACTCCCTGATACATGCACGAATGCGCATTGGCGGACGTAGTCTGAAACAGACCAGCCGTCGAAATTACATATTTATGTGTGTTCACGTAAGTAAGCGACGAGCGGTACGCGCGCGCGGCGCACACGGCTGTGTAACTTCTGCTCGGTTGTATTAAAATATAGACGTGTATTTGATTTCACGTCCGACGAAGAAATTTCCCCTCCCCCCCTCCCCCGACGTGCCTGCGTACGTACGTACGTATGTAATGTTCACAGGAGCATATTAAAATCCTTGTCTTTGCCGTTTTTATTTCATCGTGTTCCGAGCGCGCCGACTCCGATACGTACTACCGCGCGCGGACTTTTCATTTCCCACGCGGAGTGGATTGTTTTAATTGCAACTTCTTCACGTTCGTGGCCCCCTTTGATTACCTCGCCAATTATTCGACCGACAAACCAACTACTGATTTACCACCACGAATTTATCACCGGCCACCGGAGGATAAATATTTTTCCTTCGGCAAATGTTGCACATTTTCGAGACCGATCTGTCAAATCTGAGATTAAATATGACACTTGCGTTAACACGTTGATCGTCCACTAAACAATTACAAAATTTACAACAAACTTAAAAGAATTTATTTAACGAAACAAACACTGAGAAGTTTAATTTTCTGATATAAATTACCGTTTCAAACCTCTTACATTTCGCAGATCGTAAGCAAATATGATGCACTCAATTTACCAACGTGAAAATTAATTTTCAATTATATATAAACAATTCTGTCATCCAGATATGGGTGACATGGCGATGAAAGCGTTAATGATTTCGATACATTAATAGCTGTATTCTCTATTGTTTATATAGATTAATTAGGTACTTCTCATATTATCTGCGTTTATGTCAATAAATGAAAGAATTGTATCTCTTTTTCTAATTTTATGAAGCAAGATACATTTAGCAGATTAATAAAAAAGCAATTTTGTAGTAATCTACAAAATAAAAAAGTTAAAAATCATGACTTACTTTTTTCTTCACAATTTCGACCATTCAGCAATTTGTATAAATAATTATTTACACGCTACCGAGTAAACTAATCCTTCTAACATCTCAAAAAAACTCAAGCCGTTTGAACTAATTTTGAAAAAGTTATTCGTTTTTAAAGGGTGTCCGGATACTTTTGCGCGCCACTGTACATTTAGCAGATTAATAGAATATTGTATTAATATCTGGACATTAACGGTTTTCGTACAGTAATAGGAACATTTGTGATTAGTGGATTGCGGATTTTTATGCAAACCGACGGGAATGTCTCTCAGCGTAAAAATCGGTTGAAGTTCGTGAACGGTGTAGGTTCGCCGATATTTCTGCAGATATATTGCGTTCAACTAATTCGAATTGCACGCTGTTCCTGCGGCAAAATTCCGATGCGTCTTTGCATCATCAATTATGGGACCCGATGCACCGGGCCAGGTACTTTCACCCGTGAAAATGATCGTGTCCCAGCGATTTCCACGGGGTGCTGGATCGCGACCGCACTCTCTCGGCCAAGTTTAGTCGATTTTCCGCGATCGTGAACAACGTCGATCACGCGGCACTCTGCGCCGACGACAAATCCGTGCAATAACCTCGCACCTCCGCTCCGAAGCGGCGCGGAGCGACGCGGTGAGGAGAGGAGAGGAGAGGAGAGGGGAGGAGCGGAGCGGCGCGACGTGAAATGTGCAAATGTGGGCAACCGACACGAATCGGTGGGCAAACTGGTTGAGTTACAACCACCGACGGTTGTAAAGTTCAAGGAGAGACATTGATACCCCCGCGGCCGAAGTTGCTGCAAGGTGTTACACGCGCGCGGTTACCGAAAACAAAACGAAAATAAATAGGAGAGTGAAAAAAAACGAACAAACAACCAGAAGAGCAAAAGAATTAAACGATTACGGCCGAACGGAAGTTCGGTCGCGCTTTCCGAAAGTCGGACGTGTGAAAATGATGTTTTTACGACTTCCTGCTTCGCTATTGCTGAATCGTAAAGGTGATTCCGTGAGAAATTATTAAACACGTTTAATTGTTCGTCGGGTACAGCCCGGACAGATAACATTCAAAATAAACCAGCCGGCGATTCTTTCGAGACGGACAGACAATGGTTTTTGATGCCCGGGCGCTTCTGATAGCAGATGAGATGAAGAGTTGATGTCTTCCAGAGTTTAAGAGATGATTTTTAAGGAAGCATATGCTGAGAAACAATAATAAAAGAAATGTTTGGGGTGTTATTAGCGGTCTTAATGATCTGGAAGTGACGATTCAGATTCGATCTAGCTGCCAGTCTAAAGTAAACTACTTTATCATAAAAATCCACAATCTAGTGATTAGCGATGCTGAAACATACTGTAACATTTCCAACAAAGCACCTATCAGTTCCCAATTGCACAATAAAATGAACAACCACATCAATAATTTCCCAAAAATTGCAAACAATATCTCCGTCAGAATCGCTAAAAATCAATGAACCAAGATCCGCTATCAAGTTTTATTTAGCTTGAACCCGCCAGGGTGTTTCTTAACCTAGAGAAAGCGAGAAAGAGAGGAAGAGAAAAAGAGAGGAGAGTGTACCCCGCGATGAATGCGCGAATGGCGTCGCGGACACGTTTGCAAAAAATCCACAATCTAGTCATTAGCGATGTTGAAACATACTGTAACATTTCCAACAAAGCACCTATCAGTTCCCAATTGCACACTAAAATGAACAACTGCATCAATAATTTCCCAGAAATTGCAAACAATATCTCCGTCAGAATCGGTAAAAATCAATGAACCAAGATCTATCAAGTTTTATTTAGTTCTATCCCCGCCAGGGTGTTTCTTCACCTAGAAAGAGCGAGAAAGAGAGAAAGCGAGGAGGGTGTACCCCGCGATGAATGCGCAAATGACGTCGCGGCCACGTTTGCAAAAAATCCACAATCTAGTCATTAGCGGTGCTGAAACAAGAAGTAACATTTCCAACAAAGCACCTATAAGTTCCCAATTGCACACTAAAATGAACAACCACATAAATAATTTCCCAGAAATTGCAAACAATATCTCCATCAGAATCGCTAAAAATCAACGAACCAAGACCTATCAAGTTTTATTTAGTTTTATCCCCGCCAGGGTGTTTCTTCACCTAGAAAGAGCGAGAAAGACAGAAAGAGAGGAGAGTGTACCCCGCGATGAATGCGCAAATGACGTCGCGGCCACGTTTGCAACAAATCCACAATCTGGTCATTAGCGATGTTGAAACCTGATGTAACATTTCCGACGAAGCATCCACCAGAAGTAAAGTAAATTACTTTCCCTTACGGAAAGTCTTCGGCTGTCTGATTTCTTCAAGGGGAAAATGTTGAAATATCACTGATAGATAAAACGAATGGAATTGTAGCAAATTAATCGACATCATACACGGTGAATGTATGAAAATCTTGTATTGTATACATACTTCACTGTTTTATGTAACAGGAAACGCATTCCTCTAAAAGAAACTAAAGAATTCTGTGGAAAACCATTTCTACGACTTTCGATTGAATTTTTATTATTTAATTTACGATTGTAATGTCCTAAGGAGATTGCTTAAAAAAATCGCTGCGTTAGCCTGTAACCAAAAGTGAGGTATTTAAAATAGTCAAGCCGTAATTGTTAAGTCTGCAGCATTTGAATTGTTTAAATGCATTGAAAGCGAAGGAATAAAAATGTGCGAGTTTTCCAGCGGAATAATCTCGTCGAAAGAGCAAGTGTCGCTCACGGTGCGACACGGGTCTATTGTTTCTGTTGCACGGGATCCCACGAGGAGAGAATTATCGGGTCGGGGGCTTTGATATTCGCGAAATTAGCATATCGGATAGATAGGCAGGGCTCGAGCAGCCGCGACCTTTAAATTTGAAAAACCGCGTCGTATAATGCCGCGCCGGAGGTGAGAAAACACCCGTCGATATTAAAAATTGCGTGGCACCGAGATATTACCTGAAGGTTCTCTCATAACTCACAACCCCAACCTCCTTTATTTCTCACTGTCCCTTTTGAGCACGCGTACTCTTTCTTTATTCTTCGCACACGCTTTCTTTCGAGCTGCACTCTTTTTCCATCCCTTTTTCTCTCCCACTCCGACGCAGCCCTTTGTCTACCTCTTTCTCGCCCTTTAAGCTTTCCCGTGCACGCAGGGAACACCGGTGCCGCGCATACAATAATGACACATATGCTCGTGTTTCGCTTATCTGTTTTCTATTTTTCTTGTTTTTAATCATTCCGTTCGTGGCCGTATTTTATTCACCGTGCACATTACACGTAAACATCGGCCTGGAATTTTTAATGAACCCACCCCCGCGAATTGATTGTCCGCGCGCCGGAAATTGAGAGCGCTTTGTTAATATAATACTCTGCAAATTATACGGAACGATTTTACCTCATTTTTCCTGCTATCGAGAGCGCGGTGCAAACAATCGAGATATTTAGCTACTGAATCACGTCACCTGAACGCTTCACAAAATCAAAATAATTTGGTTAGTGAAATGGAAACTTCAGAGCTCAAATTTTATCACAGTTGTTACAACTTTAATTGTTTTGTGGCCCACAGGTCCCAGTACAATTCAGAAATTAATCAAGAAATAATCAACATGTTACTTAAGTTTGAACGACCTGTAGAAACAGATTATAAATTATTTAGACTAGACAGAATTTTAGAGAGTATGAAATATATGCATGCACAGTAGGGGTGTGCGGGTACCCGAACCTCGGGTCGAGTCGGATAATGATCGGGTCGGAACAAGTCGAGATCCCGAAATTTTGGGTACCCGAGCCTCAATAATATTGTCACAGAGTTATTTATTGCTGATTCGACCGCAGACTTGCATCAACTTTAACTTCGAGCACCCGAATATTGCAAACTTTCTTGACCCCGACCAGACCTGACCCGGCCCAACCCGACTACCATTTCGGGTTCCAGAAATCGCGGGAACACGAAGTTTATAAACTTTCGGGATCCCGACCCGATCCCGCACAAATTTCCCGACCCGACCCGACCCGACCCGAACCCGAAATTTCGAGTACTCGCACGCCCCTATTAGCTACTGAATCATGTTCCACAAAATCAAAATAAATTTTTTAGTGAAATGGAAACTTCAGAGCTCAAATTTTTGTCACAGTTGTTACAACTTTAATTTTTTTGTGGTCTACAGGTCTCAATACAATTAAGAAATTAATCAAGAAATAATCAACATGTTACTCAAGTTTGAACGACCTGTAGAAACAGATTATGAATTACTTAGACTATACAGAATTATTGAGAGTATGAAATATATACATGCATGTTGTGATGTACCTTTGAGTGTTGTAACTTGGTATTGACAAGAATAAACAATCTTTCGCTAGTAAGGAAGAATGAAACGAAGCATCTGGCAGCTGGGTGGAAAATTTCTCCTGCTTGGAATTAACCATTCAGCCGCATCGGCGGTTAAAATTCGCTCCTAAAATTCATCAACTATTCAATTCTAATTTCCTTCCCCCAGGGAGTTTATGTTCTCCGCGCTCTATCCTTCTTCCATTCCGCGTTTAGGGGATGGAGCCTGAATCTTTCGTACATGAGCATCCTCCGCACAAATACGCAATGTTTTCCTATTTTTGTTCTCTCACAGAACTGATCAAACTTCCAGGATTGGCCACAAATTTTCATCACCATTTTATTTCGTTACTTAAACTTAAAATAGAAGCGACGAAGTATTGCTGCGAATTTTAGCAAATAATTCTATATCATCTTTCAAATTCCTTGATTATACATATTGAACATGTTTCACATGGTTTGTAGAGATTTTCTAAAATTTTCTCTGCATTCAGTAATTCACTGTGATCATTTTCAGTCGCTGATTAAAACTGAAAAAAATCTGAAAAATCAGTACTGCCGGTTTTACTTCCTTGATGAAACATATTATATTTGTTTTTGATCTTCTGTAGATTTTTCATAAATTTTCTAGTATGCAGTAATTAACTGTGACCATTACCAGTCACTGATCAAGCTCGAGGCAAGAGGAAAAAATATTATACAGACAATTCCGGCAAATAGTTTCGAACGAATAGGGAGATTCCTTGGTAAAACGTTTAAAATTTGTTTTGAACAATTCACAGATATTTTCCTCGCTGGGAAATGAATTGTTCAACGGTTCGGATTCCAGGAACCTCTTTTAAATTCATTTTCCCGCTCGCAGCTTTTGATCCGGCGGCTCTACGTCATTTTCCTGGAGGGTTTTTTCTCCGTTGACCGGGGCAGTTTTTCTCAAAGCCTTGACCCCAACCACCATATTTTTAATTATCTTCCATGCGCATACAAATTAGCTCCATAAATACTTGTTCCTGCGGCCACCTCGTGTAAATCAATCGTTGGCCGGGGTACCAGAGCAGCCCGAAAGAAACTCGCACGATCCCGGTGACAAATTTACTAGTCTTGGTTACCGTTCTGCTTCTCTGTACGATATCATTATTCGCACTGTCGTTTTCCACCTTAATGTGCATCGTCCTCTCTCTCTCTTTCTCTCTCTCTCTCTCTCTCTCTCATCCTTTTTCCTTTATTTTCCCAATGTGGCAACCGATATTCCACAGAAATAACGGATTGCAGAGGGAATTTACGAGGAAAACCGTTTTCCAACCGCGATTGAGTGGAAAATGCTTCGCCAGTAATTTCATACTCGAGATATGTACACTCGAAATGATACTCGATGGGGTTCTAGGTTTGTTTTTTCATGGCTTCCATAAATACAATGCGCCCCGGTGGTCGCCATGTTTGTTTGAACAACTGGCCTTTGATCTATGCTCATTGCCAACGCTATTAATACGCGCGAATGTCGCAATCTATGCATTTACGATGCACTAAACTTTCCTCACCCCTAATCGCCCGTCGCACTCGCTATGCCTCATATATTCTTCAGTGTTTCTTGATTGAATGATAGCTGATCCAGTCGGTGAAAGTAGTGTTAAATCATTCTTGATCCAGAATCAAATTTCTTCTCTCTCAAAATTAAAGACGAAATCTCATTAATATTTTTCTATTATATTCTTATCGTGACATTCTATAATTGTATTTTTAGTGTTAAATCATTCTTGATCCAGAATAAAATTCCTTCTCCATCTAAATTAAAGACAGAATGGAATTAATATTTTTCTATTATATTCTTATCGTGACATTTTATAATTGTATTTTTAGTGTTAAATCATTCTTGATCCAGAATAAAATTTCTTCTCTCTCTAAATTAAAGACAAAATGGAATTAATATTTTTCTATTATATTCTTATCCTGACATTCTATAATAGTATTTTTAGTGTTAAATCATTCTTGATCCAGAATAAAAATTCTTCTCCCTCTAAATTAAAGACAGAATGGAATTAATATTTTTCTATTATATTCTTATCGTGGCAATCTATAATTGTATTTTTAGAGAGGCTGCACTTTTAGCTGAGAATTTTTGCAGTCGTCCAATATAAACGTGGATGTAAGAATTTTCAATAATCGACAAATTGTTTCGAAATATTTTCTATTCAATATAATATAGGTACTATGACAGCAAAAATATTAAAATACAACCGGGAACGAACGTGAAACATTAATATATAAAAACGTGTTAGAAAAGTTATCGATAAAAATATATAAAGGCAAATTCTGAAATTGTTCTACATAATATTTTCTATTCAATGTAATATTAGTTCTATGACTGCACAAAATATTAAAATACAACCGGGAACGAACGTGAAACATTAATATATAAAAACGTGTTAGAAAAGTTATCGATAAAAATATATAAAGGCAAATTCTGAAATTGTTCTACATAATATTTTCTATTCAATATAATATAGGTTCTATGACTGCAAAAATATTAAAATACAACCGGGAAACGTACGTGAAACAATAATATATAAAAATGTGTTAGAAAAGTGATCGATAAAAATATGTAAAGGCAAATTCTGAAATTGTTCTACTCAGATAGGGTGAGTATTTTTAATGAAGCATAGTTACAGAAAATTCGACTTCTCACAATTACAAATTTCCATGTGTAAAATATAACCAAAATTCGATCAAATTATCTTACCGCAAACGTTCTTCGGAGATTTGCGTAAACTATAAAATACGAAAAAAATATTCACAGAGTATCAATAACAATTTTTTAAAAAACTTACCATCGTAGAGCAATGAATACAGATATATTAGCGGACACTGTATTGTGCTAAAGAAAATATTGTAGAGCCCATTTTGTAGTTGAACAAAGTGTTTCGGGGCTCTCAGAAGATTATTTTCCGTGAAGGTAGGAACCGGCTGACATCCAGCTCGAATCCAGCTTAACACTATCGAGCTTAGCGACGGGAATAAAAACCGGGGGCTCTATTGTGACAATATGAATAGATTCAGCGGGGGTGTTAGGGGGTTCCGGCGGAGGTAGAAAGAGGGTGTTGTAAGTGAGATTAAACGAGAGACTAGGTTGGATATCCCACCCGCTGATGCCCGGGCCCCGGTGGTATCGAGCGTGTAAACAAATTGTCTTGTTTTAAAGGATATATACCGGTGAACAAAATCAACTGTGCCCCCGGTCGAGCAAAACGATGACGGTGGTGGTGGTGGTGTGTGCAACCTCCACGGTTGCTAGTACGTCGTCGTCCCCGGCGGCTGCTGATATTTAATACACGATTCTTTGCTGCATATTCATCGTATTGGCGCATGGGTATCCACGGGGGCGCGGTGAATCGTGTTCCTGGTAAACTTACACGGTGTACGCGGCAGTAAATATATTCCTGCATCGATATTTTAACGGCAAAGCAACGGCCACGTCCTCGGAAGAATTTCGAGGACGATCCTTAAGCTGCCTGCACAAGCGATCGCGTTCCAAACCCAACCCCGGTTTTAATTGCGTTCCTCCGGTAATTAATTGGTCAAATTTCCGAAGTTAATTGCACCAACCCATCGATTGCCCGCGTCCCTGGTCGCTTCTTTTGGCTTCCTTAAACCTTCATTAAAGCAATCGCTATATACCCGCCGTTTACGACTTTCCTCATTCCACGGATTAATCAGAAAATCTACAATTCTTCTCTTTAGATGCGCAGATGTGTGCGACTTGGGATGTTTTGAGAGATAAAGATTGCAAGGTGGTTCTTAGTAGATTTTTAAGTGGGGTGGTGCTGTGAGACACAAACTTGATGGTAGAATTATTCGATTTATTGTATTTAACCCCTTGCCGTACAATTTTCTTTACGGCTACAGTGATTAGAACATTTTTATCCCCAAAAATTTCACAGATGATGAAAGAAATGTTTGAGTGGTTGCCAATATAATTAAATAGGGAGAGGACTTCTAATATCAAAAATAATCGTTTATTATAATACTTTAAAATTGCTGTATAATCTTCACTGTCGCGTGGTCGCGGGTCGGAGTCTATCTAACACATTTCTGCACTCATACACACGGGGACATAAAGAGTGGGGAGGCGTACGTGTGTGTATAACTCGCACTCCTCTCTCTCTCTCGCTCTCACTCACTCCTGCGCTGTGCAATATATATGTACCATTTCCAATAAGAAAATTTATATTTTTCGTATGAATACATTTGCATTAATGCTTACGTATTGTGTACAAAAAATTCAATTTTATTTTGTCTAAAAAGAAAGGCATAAAATTCATATTTGTTTGACTTTGTTGGTTATCTTCATCGCGAGTCTGACTCGTTCAAATACGGCAAGGGGTTAAGGGTGTTATGAACACCCTATCTATTTCACCTTAGGAATAATTGCTCTTTTGTTTCTTGTACGACTTCAGCCGTCCCAGTACCTTTCCGGTGAACATTACACTACTCTCGTATAACCTCGATTTTTTCATACTACAGTGCATAGTTGATTTTTTCATACTACAGTGCATAGTTGATTTATTCTCAAAGATGCGTTGTATGCCCTCCAAAAAAGATATCAAAGTCAAAACATCCTATTGAAAATGTTCACGATTAATGTGTGTAGGTCAAATGAGCACCGGTTTCCCGAAATGCTTAAAAAATGAAGACAACAATGAAGATTAAAAATATCATGTTTTCACATATGTGAATTATAATAATATTTCATTATAAATTACTACTTTCAAATTTAAAATCTTTTTGAAGACATATCTTTATATTATTTATTATATTATTATTATTTATGTCTTTTGAAGACATATCAATTTATCTGTCTTTTTTACATGTATATTTACATATGTATGTATTATTTAATTGTCATGTTAATTCGTCTGGGGTGTTCAGAGCACCCCACCCGACAACTAACGACAAATATTTCACCCGGCTACTTAAGGGTTAAACCTCGAGATTTGGTAGAATCTTTTTCATTTTGAATGAGGGTGTCATTCTGTTCTGTTTGTAGGTGTATAGATATTAAAAAATATTTTATTTGTATTCACGGCTTCGTTTATTGTCACTGTAACTGTAATTGGATTTGAGCAAATTAATATTTGCTTGTCCAAAAATTACAGAAGACAAGAACATATGATTCTTTGTAAATCTAGCTTCGATACAATTTTTCTTCTTCTCCGAAGCCCTTGAACTTGAATTCTTCTGTCTCGAAAAACAAAAGGAAATTAAAAGAGAGGATGAAAAGATTTTTCGAGAGCACTACAAGTTTATGTAGTCTATATTTTTATATCTCTCTAAATTGCTTGGATTTCGATAATTTTGCTTCGTTGAACAAGGAGAAGCTGAAGCGATGGGTGAAAATGTTCTCCGAGACGCGAAATAGCATCTTCCAGTTTGGAAATTATTAGAAATAAATTCACCGCGCTCAGTCAACTGATTCCTGCGCGCCCTCTATTTTATTCTATTCTGAATGTATTATCTCCTTCTTCTCTATCTAACAAGCGACACGTGTATATGTATATCAAATAGAACAAATAAAGGCATGTATTATATAAAATAAGTCTAAGAGGTTTAATAGGACAAACAGAAGATCCTTCGTGAACATAAAGATTAACTAAATCTAACAGAAATGATTTCCGTTAATTTTTAATCGATTGAACGTAAATAATTCTGTTTTGTTGAGTAAGAAGAGATTGGATGGAAGGGTAGGGTTGAACAGGGACTTGAAGGGATGAAATTTTGAGGGAAGACGGTCGAATCGAAGTCACCGAACTTTTCCAGAACGAAATACTCGGGGGTAGCTACCCCCGTTGACTTTTCGAGCGATACCACCTCCCTTATGAAACCCTCACCAACCCCTTCTGTCTGTCCTGTTCGGGTGCAGGTGTTCCGGAGGTGGTGATAACTCGGCTCGATCCATCACTGCCTCGGACGCCGGTCGAAGAGGTGGTCGAAGGTGGTTTAAGGTGGTTTAAGCAACATGAACGCGACGCGTGCGTGAGCGTGTAGACAACCGAGGCTGACGCTTTCTCTCTCTCTCTCTCTCTCTCTCTCTCTCTCTCTCTCTCTCTCTCTCTCTCTCTTTCGCTCTCTTACTTACTCTGTTATTCTCTCTTACTCTGTGCTCGAGTTGCCTTGGTCGTTACCAGCACGGCCAACTAACTGCGTGACGAGATATATCGCGGTAATCGATACACTGTGCGCGGCCTCGACCCGAAGTCGAAAACCAATGCGACTGATCGTGTCCCGGTGATTCTTGCGACCTAGCACGGAGCCGAGTAATTGATTGCGCTCGAACCGAACACGTAAACGCATCTGCTCGAATTTTAAAATTTGAAAATTACTGTGGAATTATGGCAAAATGACTGTGTCCATTTATCCGTGGTACACTGTCTTAGATGATATCTTTAGAGTTCGTATTTTTTTTTGCTATGTCCATGCGGAGCTTAATCGCCGTGCGCGCATCAGTAGATTCAGACTGTCGTTGTCAGACGACGTTCCCTCGGTAACGCTTTTCGATTTCTCTGTGACACGCTGAACGTGTTTCTGGATTAATGTTAATGTGCGTGCACAGGTGCATCCGGACTTCTTGTTTGTTATATGTCTTGTAATTTTTTTAAGGGAGTTTGTATTTTGTAAATTAATGTTTTGCTATATGAGTAATCTGTTTCTGTCGAGACGCTTTTAAATCATTTATTTTTGGTATACGGCAGGTATTACTTCTTTCCCGGTTGTACCATGATTACGAGCACATACCGTGCTTATGATAGATGCGATACCATTGTCATGCAAGGTCACTCAAGGTCGTTCAATGTCATGTACTTACTAAAATTGTGAAAAATGAATGGATCGACATTCTTTAAATTACTCTTCACTGCAAAGTATAATAAGAAAGACCCGTTCATTATATCTTTGGTTTACTTAATCACTCTTTTTTTTCACTGGAGTTTATTTATTTATTTTTTCACTGGAGTTCAAGTCCAACGAACGTTGGGAAATTCGAGAACTTGATCCATTATAAAGTTTACTATTTGACCATTGTCATGCAAGGTCACTCAAGGTCGTTCAATGTCATGTACTTACCAAAATTGTGAAAAATGAATGGATCGACATTCTTTAAATTACTCTTCACTGCAAAGTATAATAAGAAAGACCCGTTCATTATATCTTTGGTTTACTTAATCACTCTTTTTTTTACTGGAGTTTATTTATTTATTTTTTCACTGGAGTTTAAGTCCAACGAACGTTGGCACTTTGAAAATTCGTGAAATTGATCCATTATAATATTTACTATTTGACCATTGTCATGCAAGGTCACTCAAGGTCGTTCAATATTCATCTACTTACAAAAATTGTGAAAAATGAATGGATCGACATTTTTTAAATTACTCTTCACTGCAAGATATAATAAGAAAGACCCGTAAATAAAACAATAAGAAAGACCCATAATTATAAAAAAATCAAACTCAAATAATACACTTTGATTTTTTAAATAAATTTGGATAGGCAAACCAGTGATTAGGTAAATCAAAGATATAATGAACGGGTCTTTCTTATTATACTTTGCAGTAAAGAGTAATTTAAAGAATGTCGATCCATTCATTTTTCACAATTTTTGCAAGTACATGATATTGAACGACCTTGAGTGACCTTGCATGACAATGGTCAAATAGTAAACTTTACAATGGATCAATTTCTCGAATTTTCAAAGTGCCCAACGTTCCTAGGACTTAAACTCCAGATTAACGTGAAAAAAATAAATTTCAAAAATTGATGAGACCCTGAAGATCGATGTGAAGTAAATCTAACGAACTACAGCTCGCTATAAAGATTCCAGAAGACGAAGGAAACCAGTAATTCCAAAACCGTTGATATTCGAAGTCCGGGCGAATCCGAGTCTCGATTAGTTGATACGAAAAGGAGAAACAAGAAGTAGGGGAGGGGGTGGTTGTGGTTGTGGTGGCAGAGAATCGTCCATTCCATCGAGAACGTGCATCGGGACCGTCGGGACAGGAGAGTGGCTCGTCGTTATGCGAAAATTATCGACGAGGCCGATACACTCTTTAAAACAAAATCCCGCCTCGTAAAGTTCCTTCATTAAACGTCGAAGGTGGCCCATAAAATCGGTGATCCCGAGAGGTGTACGCGCGAGAAGAGTGAGCAGGCGCCAGCCATGGGGCCCGAGTCCAGGCCCAGGCCCCTGGGGCTCCGGAGGCAGAGAGAAAGAGAAAGGGAGACAGAGAGAGAGGTGGGGACCCATGGACTCGCTGCCGACCGACCGCATATAACCTATAGGCAACGGGGGTACGGGGTACGAGGTCTCACGCCGGTTTGTTGTACGTGTCGAACCCCCGTGGTGCCCCGGCACCATCTCGCGGATCTCAGGTTATTCCGCCGTGAAACCCGCCGTCGGATCGAGGCTTGATTAAAATCCGCGGACAGGCCGTATGCGAATCGCCGTACTTCGCAATTTTGCCAACCATTTCAGAATTCCACCCGAAACTGATCGTCAAACCCGTCGTCCCCTTCGAAACGCAACTATAATCTCTATAGACGACGCACGGTATGTAAGGTGCTCATTGCTGGCCAATTTGAACAACATCTACTAAACATTTAAATTATTAATTTCCTTTGCAGCGAAATAAAATTTTATTTTATTGCTGTCGATATATAACCATTGGGGAATATACAAGCATATAATAAATTTAGATTTTCTTTTTGTTCTAAGGCTTGATTAAAATCCGCGGACAGGCCGTATGCGAATCGCCGTACTTCGCAATTTTGCCAGCCATTTCAGAATTCCTCCCAAAACTGATCGTCAAACCCTCATTGCTGGCAAATTTGCAATAATTCAGCAACGATCTGTATGCCTGAGAGATATTTCTACTTATTCAGAGACTGCTTTTTTTAAAACCAGAACAACCACAAACAAATCACGAAAATTTAAAAAGCTGGTAAAACCGAATGCACATAGTTTCGTCAAATCTCTCTACTGTTTACCTTGTGGTGTTAATTGATTTAGGAAGCGTGAAACGTTCCATCTAACGTCTAATTTTCTAGTAACGAATTGAAGTCATTAGCAGCTTTTATTGGCCCCAACGAGAAGATCAAAATTAATCTCAAAGAATTAAGTTGGAAATATGTAAGACAAAATGAATGCCTAATGATTTGAATGAATCTAGCCACAATTGCCTTGAAATTCTCGAAAGCTTGTTATATACCTTTCCATAATAATCTAGTATTAACCCCTTGCACTATAATAACGAGTCAGACTTGTGATAAGAATTTCGAACAACATCTACTAAACATTTAAATTATTAATTTCCTTTGAAGCGAAATAAAATTTTATTTTGTTGCTGTCGATATTGGGGAATATACAAGCATATAATAAATTTAGATTTTCTTTTTGTTCTAAGAAATGATGGACGACAATCAAGTTCCAATCACTGTAACCGTAAAATAAATCATAGTGCAAGGGGTTATGAAACGTTTGGTTATGTCGCTTGTTGCGAATATCAGAGATTCGTATTGAACAGAATGAGGGAATTTTTCGCGCACGTCAAGATTTGATTTTAGACGTCGCGGCGCCCCGTCCCGTCAAATCGATGGAACATCAGAGAAGCGGGAACAAAAACACAAGTGGCTCCGGGGCACTTCGTTAATTATTAAATTCCTGAACGATTTTCGCCGGTCCGAGAGGGTGCTTAGGACTTTGACAGAAGCGGGACTCCGACGAAATACTTTCTACCCCCCCGATATCCACCCCCTACCCTCCTCTCTTTCTCTCTCTCTCTCTCTCTCTCTCTCTCTCTCTCTCTCTTTCTCTTGTACACCGCGTTGCTCTCGAGTCGCTTTCAACGTCTACCCCCACATCGTCCCTCGTATTTGCATTTCGTTATATTCAATCGCGACTGGGAAAAAGAGACGAGAACAATGCGAATTATGATATTTGTTTGCTCACCGGCCAGGAGAGTCCCTGGGGCGCGCGGCTTCTGCGAGAGCCGGGGATCGACCTTGAATTTATCTGCGCAAATCTGTACGCCGGGATGAATAATTATTGAATGCGAGTAACATAAATATGATACACTGCACGGGGACTGGTTCTCTGGCTTAAGGAACGTACACACGGGACGAGGGATTCGCACCGTTTCCCACGTTCCATTCCTTCCCAAATACTGATCAAAAAGAGAACTGCCAAGGGGAGGGGGGTGGGGGAATTTTGGGTAGCTTAGACTTCTAGGTAAGTATTTGATAACTACTCAAAGTTTGTTATTCTATATTTTTCGATTTATGCGTTTTCTACTTAATCTATCTTTTTATGAACATTTTCATCATTTTACCTACAATTAATGGCGGGTTTTCACTTTCTTAGAACTTAAAGAATGATACTATATACTATATAAAGAATAATATATAAAGAATAAGAACTTAAAGAATAATAATAATATTAACCCTTTGCACTCGAAGCAATTTTAATTCCAAAATCAAAATATTTCTTTCAACCTCGAACATTTTTATTCTATGTATCTTTTTTACATTGTGCACCTGAAATTTTACCGACAATTAATGGCGGGTTTTCACTTTCTTAGAACTTAAAGAATAATACATATTAACCCTTTGCACTCGAAGCAATTTTAATTCCAAAATCAAAATATTTCTTTCGACCTCGAACCTTTTTATTCCATGTATCTTTTTTACATTGTGCACCTGAAATTGAATTCGTTTTTTCATACATTGCGTCTCCTATTCCCAACAACTACGATTTTCTACTTTCTCAATCTCCTCGAAAAAGTTCAATGTAAAAATTTATAAAATTACGAAATTAAGTTCCCGAAGCACATTTTACACTAGGTTAGCTAAAATTCTTTAGACGTGCTCCGAAATTTACAGACATGTAGATTTAAATTATCTTTTGTGAGGTCAGAAAATATTATTCTGAAATATTCTGGCATCTTTCAGCGCGCATCAAAATATATCCATAGATTATCAAATAGTAAGAAGGCAGATCGAGGATTCTCCATTCGCCGTTCACATCGACATTCATGTTCGCAGGATTTCTGCGATCCCTGTGACCGGACAATAAATCCTGCGGTGAGGACCGCGGCCGGCAGAGATTATAAGCGGTCAAATGATCAAAATTATAAGGTTTGCTTGATGATGTTCCCCCGGACGTCGCAAGGGATAACCTCGGTTTCCCTACGCCGCTGGTTTTCATTCAACTCACGATTGGTTAAGTAAAGTCGCAGGAAAGCCGATGTAAAAACGTCGAACCATGGGAAAGAACCTACTCGTACAAACCACTGCATCGTTGGAAGTCTAGGCATGGCCACAGTTCTTAATTGGTCTCTAACATTAACCCTCGATCATCCCTCAACGAAAATTGCACAGAAAATTCACTAATAGTACTATATCAATAGACTGCGAATTTTAAGAAATTTGAGCCATGACAATGTTGCTAATATCAGCTTCTCAAAATCAATAAATCAAAAAAGAAATTTCTACTTAGCCCCTATATCTTGCAGTTGATGTAAACTATTTTCATTTTGCATAAAAATCCGCAGATTTATTCTTAATTTATAGTACCACATTTTAAAGAAATTTGTTTCACGACGCAGGTAGAAATAAATTATCATTACGGGCCCAGATGAAAGTATAATTTATTTTTCACAAAGAGTGTAAAAAAAGCAATGATTAGTATTTTCTTCAAACCAAATGCGATTGTCTCTAAATTTCCGTTACGCGTCATCCAGTCAGCTAATTAATTCAAAGATCTTCACAAAAAAATCTGAAGTCGTACATCCCAATTTTAAAAAATTATTCAGACTTAAAAGTTGCTTGATCAACCAAGAGATTCACTGTATATGTTTCTTAAGAATACAGGCTAATCATCAGACCAGCCGTGTACAAGTCAGAAACGATCACAACAGAGTAGCTAGCAATTGAGATCATCGTTGGCTCTCTCATTCGACAGACAATTGTCTCCTGCTTGGCACAGGAACAAAGCCTTTGTTTTTCCTTCGGCTCGGAGGAAAGACTAGCGTGCGAAACGAATTGTAAAGAAGCGAGAGCGTGGTCAAGACAGGTCCGATATTCAGAGAGATTGGCACCGACCCGCGCCCGGAGAAATTACAAAATTAAAATTCAATTATACGCCGAGTCGGACGTGCGCTGCCGGGAGATCTCCCGGAGTTTTCTCCGGAGAGAGCAGGAGCCGGGGCTTCGGAAGACGTCCAGGAAAATTGCGTCGCCTATTCACCGGGATCCCGGATGATCGCTGCGAGATGTCGCCGCACCGGTACGGAATGACAGGAACAATCTGCCGTTGTCATTCGTTTCGTGCTCAATTCATGGGTTCAGGCGACCAAAGGAGACTCGAGGATCTCCCTGCGATATATACCGGGAGCAGCGGGAAATCGGTATTTTTCTCGAGAAACACCGGAAATCGTGATCGAAGACCGAGAGTTTTGCGACTCGTTTCTAGATCCTCGATGTAGAGCCACGGACCTAACGATATAATCGCTGGAGGCATTTTTTAAAATTAATTCAATTGACCACCATGGTTTCAGAAAGAGAAATAAACAGGGGGATAGATTATTTAATTGGTGAGGACGGGGAATGGAATAAATTTTTGTTCTGCTGGTGACAAGTTGTAGATACCACTTCTGTTGATGTTAATTGCTGGCATAATATCGTTCATGTTTGTATTGATACTTTTTACTGATTGTTTTTTAATACGAATTCAATCGTATCGTAACTAGTCGTTCCTGATCAACGGATTAAATAATTATTGGTCCTTGATTAATACGTAGATCACCCAGTATACAATCATAAAAATTACACAAAATCAAAGCAAATTATTTAACAAAACAAAATTTCAGAAATTTAGTTTCCTGATATTAATTATTGTGTCAAACCTCGTCCATCTCGCTGATCGTAAGATACACTAAATCTACCAACGTAAAAATTAATATTCAATTCTGTATAAATAATTCCGTCATCCACATATGGGTGACATGGCGATCAAAGTGTTAAAGCTACCTTTGAAAAGTGTATCAGAAAATCTTTCGCTGTCAATCATACATATTTAAGAAATTATAAATTGTATTGCTGAAAATCCAATTCCAAAATACAAAGTATTGATTGTAGACCAGAATTTCCTTCGTGACATGGCTATCAAAGTGTTAAAGCTGCTTTTGAAAAGTGTACTAGAAAATCTTTCGCTGTCAATCATACATATTTAAGAAATTATAAATTGTATTGCTGAAAATACAATTCCAAAATACAAAGTATTGATTGTAGACCAGAATTTCCTTCGTGACATGGCTATCAAAGTGTTAAAGCTGCCTTTGAAAAGTGTACTAGAAAATCTTTAGCTGTCAATCATATATATTTAAGAAATTATAAATTGTATTGCTGAAAATACAATTCCAAAATACAACTCATTGATTGTACACTACAATTGCCTTCGTTGTTGAAAGATTGATCGAAGAATCTTCAGCAATGAATCACAGATATTGTGCTAAACTATGTTGAAGTTTATAGATTAATTAAATTGTTCAAACAAGAATATTATAAAATGTAACATGATGTAATGTATACGCAATTAAAATTCGTGACTAAAATTATCTTCGCTATTCGAAAAAACTAATAAAGAAATTCCCAACAATGAATCATAGATTTAAAAAAATGTGTTGAAGTCCATAGACCAACTACATTGATATAACAGGAATATTATGGGATGAAGACTTGATATAATGTACGATTATGGCACAGGATAGCGGCGCAGGATTGTTACCAGTGGTTTTATATTGATTTATTCCAAAAGACTGATAACGAAATTTCCAACAATGAATTATAGATTTTAAAAAATGTTTTAAAGTCTATAGACGAACAACATTGATATAACAGGAATATTATGGGATGAAGACTTGATGTAATGTACGATTATGGCACAGTACGATTATTGCCAGTGATTTAATATTGATTATTGATGGACTCGTACGCGGATCCAGGAATAAGCAGGCCATTAGATTGAGCGTGACGATGATCGTGGCACGGTTGCTCGAAAATAGCCGATTTGATCGAAAATTTCACACGGTCCGTTTCAGTTCTACCGATTACCCCTATCTGTCTCTGACAGAGGGAGCGGTGATTATCGTTGTCCGAGAGCACGGTGCAATCTGTTTGCGACGCGAAACCGGCCGGGACTGTATCGCTGCCCGACGACTTACATTAGATGCACGCGGAAGGATTAGCTCGTGACCTCGTAATTTCTACAGTCTAACCTTCGTGAGCCGAGCCTTGATATCAATCGGTTTCATCTTTCTCGTCGAATCGACGATGTAGCCACTTGTTCGAGAGAACGCTTCATACGTCGCACCCAGATCGCAGATCCCTGGACTTCACCAATTGTTTTATGGCGGCTGTGGAATTATGAAAAGATGGAAAAAGGGGAAAAGGAAGCATTTCGTCCTATGGTCCGCTAGAGGACTCGTCACAGTAAGGCTGTCTAGCGGACCCGTGCCTTAGATGCGGGATGTTGTAAGGACAGTTTAGGACGATATACATATACATGCTGTCCCATTGAAGTTGAAACTGTAAATAATCTCGAAGACATATGATTTAAGAAAAACAAACTGACACATGTCCTTTAGTGTTTAGAGTGGGGAGTGAAATGGCACTACTAGTTTTCTAATGCGTGGGCGTTTTCAAGGTTATTTCAAGGTCATTTTGTCTTTCTCATCATAAACCCATACTTTTTATTTCGGAATCATATTCTACGTAAAAAAATGCACAACTTTTGTTTGAAACATTTTTTTGTTCTTAAATGATATAAAAAATCTTCCAGAAGAAAGTAACGTTGTCATTTTAATAGAAAACAAGATTATCCTTGACAATATCTTAAGAAATATTGAACTTACAAAAAGATGTTGCAAACAAAAGTTGTGCATTTTTTTACGTACAATATGATTCCGAAATAAAAAATATAGGTTTGTAATAAAAAAAGGCAAAATGACCTTGAAATAACCTTGAAAACGCCCACGCATTAGAAAACTAGTAGTGCCATTTGACTCCCCACTCGAAACACTAAAGGACATGTGTCAGTTTGTTTTTCTTAAATCATATGTCTTCGAGATTATTTACAATTTCAACTTAAATAGGACACCCTGTATCCAAACAGAGAAAGATTCAGGTAGCAGCGGCAAAAATGTTGCCGTACTGTCCCTCTGTTGACGAGCATAGGAAGTAGCCGAAACAGGTTCATAAAATCCAGAATAACATCTCCCAGGAAAGATCAAATTTATTTCATTGCAAAGGAACACGAATATAAAATTGTGTAGCAATATTTGCATGTGTTTGAACAATCTGTGAGTTAAGAGAGTGTTGGACCTCCGATTAGGAGAATAGATCAATTGAAGGTAGCTCAGTTCGAGCTTGTCTCAGTGTCATTGGCTGTTGCTAACAGAGTCCATCGATGCCGTAGAAAAAAGTAGGGGCGACGGACACGGTCGATTAATCCAGAAGAAGCGTTTAAGCGTTGCGGTTGGCAAACTTGCAACGAGGTGCAAGATTGCGCCGGGTCTAGGAACATCCCCGAGGACGTTTTCTCTGTTCAACAGTGTTCGCGTCGCGTCTTGTCGCACTTTGTTGTTCCGCGGGAGAGAAGATGAAGAAGAAAAGTTGCCGGGGAAGAAGTAGGCGGTTAGGGCATCGTGTACGTGGCTACCCGGGGCACGAGTTGAAGGGACCATCGTAGTAGATAATTCAACGCGTATCCCGGTAGCCGGTCGCGTCCCTGCACATTGCGTCGGTCATCACAAAGACAAACCTCTGACGCGCGGCGCAGGAGAGCATCCCCGGACACAATCATCCCACATGCAACCCAGACCGACTCCTACGGACGAGAATGAACGTGGTCCATTGAAGGAGGACAGAGGCCACCGAACAAGAAAAGGGAAACGGTAAGGGAGGACGAGAGGAGAGGAGTCGTACCAGGGAACAACAAAACTCGAGATTGCTGACGGACTGCGAAAGGTTGGCGCCATCGCGTGATTACCAATTTGGAATTACCCACTCGACGGACAGCACGATGGACTGGGACCGACCCATCGGGGAAGGACGATCCTCTTATTTTACAGAAATGCAACGGCGAGTTTACGTGCGGTTTTTCTGGGACCGGCCTGATGGAAAGCCGGGCCGAGTGATTGGATCTTCGGGAGAGTTTCGAGGACTTTCAGGGAAATTAAAATGCTAAATCGCGGGGAGTCTTAGGTACTTCTGCTGGTGATCGTCTTGGAACACATTTTGTTGAGTTATTATTTGATATTGCGACTGGATCGATTGACAATTGATATTTGATACAGAGTCACGAATAATGAAGGATAACGTAAAATTACTTTCGTGATCTTCCTGATTGCTCAACAACTTCCAAAGTCATCGGTGACCAATGATATCATTTTAGACCATCTTAAAATAAACCATTGCCTTGGCTTAAGCCACGATCGATGTACAATCAAACTCTAACAGAAAGTTTCTAAAAACAAGAAGATTGCCAGAAAATATCATGCATTCACCAAAAATTCTCCAAAAATTCTCGAAGCAACCTGACACATTGCTGCACCAATCCAGGACCGAAAAATTGGGCCCCATTGGTTGGCAACCGAGAGGACACTCATAATCGCCACGGAGTAGCGATGCTAGGCCACAGGTATTCAAGATAAGATGTTCCCGCGGTTGTTTCTGCCCACGGGATCGACCAAAAAATCAGCCAATAACATCGATGCGCGGGACCGCATTCCAGGGCTGGCCGAAGTCATTCATCACATGGCCACGTTGGCCTACGCGTGGCCATAGGTGCGCGCTCGCTCGGTGGATATGTGGATATGCGGATGTCGTCGAGGGAGAGAGGGAGAGAGAGCGCATGGAGCACACGGACTCGCGGGGCCAGCCTCTGGCAAGACACTGATTGAATTGAAGTAATATCAGGAGCAGTGAGTAATGATCGGCTCGAAGTGAAACGCGGCCCGACTACTGATTTCTGTACACGCACGGGGCCCACTGGTCTGCCTCGATGTGCGTGTGGATCAGATAGTGTGTAGTCATGCCAGGTGATTATATCGCATTATATGAGGAGTCTGCTACTGTGTACTCAGCCCGTCCCTTCTCTCTTCGATCACCGGACTGTCTGCGTCTGTCGACGAGGAACTTTTGACCGGCCATTCTTATCCGCCATTCTTACCCATGAGCTGGGCCTGGTCTTCTCCGGGACTTCCGCTTCCAAGACTCCGTAATCTCTGGATCATAAGATTCATAGAATCTAGGAACTCTGGGTCTCAGGATCTCTAGGCTATAGAATTTCTGGGCGCTAGGATCTCTGAATTCTAGGATTTCTGGGCTCTAGAATCTCCGGGCGCTAGGATCTATGGACGCTATAATCTCTGACATATAGGATCTCTGAGCACTAAGATCTCTAGGATTCGTAGGATATCGGGGCTCCAGAATTTCTGGGCGCTAGGATCTCTGAGTTCTAGGATTTCTGGGCTCTAGAATCTCTGGGCGCTAGGATCTATGGGCGCTATAATCTCTGACATATAGGATCTCTGAGCACTAAGACCTCTTGGATTCGTAGGATATCGGGACTCCAGAATTTCTGGGCGCTAGGATCTCTGAGTTCTAGGATTTCTGGGCTCTAGAATCTCGGGATCTAGAATCTATCGGCGCTATAATCTCCGGGCGCTAGGATCTATGGGCGCTATAATCACTGACATATAGGATCTCTGAGCACTAAGATCTCTAGGATTCGTAGGATATCGGGGCTCCAGAATTTCTGGGCGCTAGGATCTCTGAGTTCTAGGATTTCTGGGCTCTAGAATCTCTGGGCGCTAGGATCTATGGGCGCTATAATCTCTGACATATAGGATCTCTGAGCACTAAGATCTCTAGGATTCGTAGGATATCGGGACTCCAGAATTTCTGGGCGCTAAGATCTCTGAGTTCTAGGATTTCTGGGCTCTAGAATCTATGGGCTCTAGAATCTATGGGCTCTAGAATCTATGAGCTCTTGTATCTCTGGGCGCTATAATCTTTGACATATAGAATCTTTGAGCACTAAGACCTCTAGAATTCGTAGGATATCGGGACTCCAGAATTTCTGGGCGCGACGATCTCTGGAGTATACGATTTCTGGGTATTATGGTCTCTGAACATTATGATCTCTGGCTTCTAGGATCTCTGTACGCTAGAATCTCTGAGGTCTAGGATCCTTGAGCGCTAAAATCACTGAGAACTAAAATCTATGGATTCCTAGCATCTCGGGGGTCTAGTATTTCTGATCGGTAGAATCTTTGTGCGCTAGGACATTTAGCGTCCAGGATCTCTGAGCCCTGATTCCTAGGAGTCCTGGACTGCTAGGATCTCTGGACTCTAAGATCAATAGACTCTAGGACGCATCGTCCATTTTTTGTGTCGTGAGTATTCATAGTTTCTCGAGTGGATGAATGAAGAAATTTCGAACCGATGGAATCTGAAAGAGCTGAATAATCGTTTTGGTTTTTTCGGAACCGGCGAGGTTCGAATACAGCAAGATGCAACGTAAGGCACTCGAGTGAAGGACGCGGCTGAGATTCGACAGACTCTCGCGCGGAGTCAATACGATCCCTGTCGGGTGTATAGGCTCAGCCCGGGTGGTCCGGAGCTGCTGGCTACGCGGGGCCTCAAGCACTGGGCCCAGGCGCCCCTTTATTCGCCTGACGCGTAAGACAATGTGGCCCCCGGCATCTGATTGATACGGAATACTATCCACCTATCGTAACTCTACGCTGCTAAATATACCCTGTGGTGCCTCTCGGACTCGTCCCTCGCTTTTCCATTTAACCAGATTTTATATAAAATTTAATTGTATCCTGAACCCTGTCGATCAACATAAATATTCGCAGCTTGCAAAACTGTGAATAAAAATTTTTTTAAAGACTCTGTTTTACATGTACATCCGTTTGAGTCGATTGAATGTTCTTATAGGACACCTTGAATTTCGATGCAAATTATTTATAAATTGAAGAAAAGCATGATTATAAAATTCTATAAAATTGGTACGGTTTTCTAAGCTCTTCTAAGTAAAGAATACAATTTTATATAATTCTTGACACTGTTTAGATGCAAACAAAATACTGCCAAAGTTATACAAAATGGCACAAAAGAGATTGTAAAGGTAGCACTAAAATCCCTAAACAAAAATTTCATACATTTCGTTTCCAATAAGTCACCCACGAACATAATCAAAGTGTTAACGATCTCATGCATTTAATTAACAATTAAGGATCACTATTCACCGTCGGTTCCGTTTATGATATTCCGGGATCAACGATCGCACGGTAGATTATCACTTAATCAATCGGTGGGGCAATGAAGCGAGATTTATTGGCGATCAATTGTCGCGGTGGTCGGCCATTATCACGCGGCCGGTCGGACGACGATTAATTAGCGACGTTGCGTTCGCTGATAAGAGAAACGGATACAGTGCTCGCGTCCGATACTCTCGCGACACCCGTTGCACCGGCAGCGACGGTGCTCTACGTCAACCGGCTCAATGATATCTCTGACGTGTCTGCGATGATTTATTTGATATAAGATGGCTGACTTGGGTTACCCGGCAGCCCCTCGACCCCCTTCGGCCATAAGTACTCTAAACAGAAGCTATTGTGAACGTCTACGTCGAGATGCTCGTACCCCACGCACGATACACAGATCTTCGATGCGCGCACGTCCATCCGCGTTCAACCACAAACAGAGACGCACAGACACGGACACAGTGGGTTCGGATACGTGTACGTACTGATCGTCAGCCGGGGGTTTGGTCATAACCTTTGATGCGGAGGGGGCATGGACAAAATACCTGACGAGATAAGATCGCAAACGTTATTTCATTCGCCATTCCCTTTGACGGAAAAATTGTTCCGCGAGGGACCCGGCTCGCTTCCGGCAATCTGTCGGAGTTTGCTGCCATCAAAAATACATCGACAGCTTCCTCGGCAGGGTGCGTCGCCAAGTGATCATCCGAGAGAATCGTAATTAACCGGGGAGTTACTGGGAAATGAAAATTCACCCCTCGCGCATCGCCAGAGAAAAGTTTAACCACTTGAAATACTTTGAAACATTATTTCCTTGAAGATGGCCTTCCAAACATATAGATCTATATATGTTCTCAGATCCTTCCAATATTACCAGAGGCTCAAAAAAAGATTTACACTGAAGTATTTTACGAAAAATATTATTTCGAGCCTGTAAAATGCGGGAGGGTTGAAAGAGTGTCTTTACTTAAAAACCAAGATTATAAATAAATAATCACGCATGCAGATAAGTAGCTTGAGTATTCGAGACTCCATGAAAAATTTTTATCCTGACGTATTCAGTTAAAAAATATTTTTTATTAGCGTCTCTGTGATGGAAAAGAGTTAGAAGAGCTAGTCAGAGCTAGCACAGACTTGAGAATTAATTTTAATATAATTTGTATCATGTTATAAAAATATTTCCCCGTCTGCGAGGTGCAAAATAATTATGAGAGACTCCATTACAATTATTTGCATCTCCTCGCGCCTTGTATAATTTTATAAATAATTCTTGTACTACGAGGACTCGATAGACCCCACGGTGACCAAGTTAAAGGGCTTTTTTAAAAATATTTTTTATTAGCGTCTCTGTGATGGAAAAGAGTTAGAAGAGCTAGTCAGAGCTAGCACAGACTTGAGAATTAATTTTAATATAATTTGTATCATGTTATAAAAATATTTCCCCCTTCTGCGAGGTGCAAAATAATTATAAGAGACTCCATTATTATTATTTGCATTTTCTCGCGCCTTGTATAATTTTAGAAATAATTCTTGTACTACGAGGACTCGATAGACCCCACGGTGACCAAGTTAAAGGGCTTTTTTAAAAATATTTTTTATTAGCGTCCCTGTGATGGAAAAGAGTTAGAAGAGCTAGTCAGAGCTAGCACAGACTTGAGAATTAATTTTAATATAATTTGTATCATGTTATAAAAATATTTCCCCGTCTGCGAGGTGCAAAATAATTATGAGAGACTCCATTACGATTATTTGCATCTTCTCGCGCCTTGTATAATTTTAGAAATAATTCTTGTACTACGAAGACTCGATAGACCCCACGGTGACCAAGTTAAAGGGCTTTTTTAAAAATATTTTTTATTAGCGTCTCTGTGATGGAAACGAGTTAGAAGAGCTAGTCAGAGCTAGCACAGACTTGAGAATTAATTTTAATATAATTTGTATCATGTTATAAAAATATTTCCCCGTCTGCGAGGTGCAAAATAATTATGAGAGACTCCATTACGATTATTTGCATCTTCTCGCGCCTTGTATAATTTTATAAATAATTCTTGTACTACGAGGACTCGATAGACCCCACGGTGACCAAGTTAAAAGGCCCAGAGTCCATTTTTTGGATACCATAACAATATTAACACTTTGCCGTCCGGCGACACCACAGTGGTGTCGCGCACAAAGTATTGCTCAACGGCCGGCGACACCACAGTGGTGTACTGGACGGCATAGTGTTAATTGCGCATAATTTAATGAATTCAGGACATATCAACGTTTTAATACAGAACGCAAGAGTTCGATTTCATGATTTTTTATTGAAAGTGTCTGCTGCTCTCATGAGAGCTAACGATGACATTAGTAAAACTTGAAAATTTATAATCACCCGATAACCTCAAGAACGGCCGGCGCCAAGCGAAGAAATTTTTACGAAACGTGAGGACGGCAAAGTGTTAAGAAGGAATATGATCAGTGGTTTGGACGGTTCCAGGCGACACAGTGATTCATATAGCGATCATTTACATTTTTGTCGTTACTCCGTAGTCTGGGAGCGTTGAACGAGAGCGAATTTTGCGATTCCACGAAGAAGATGATGGGAAAACGCGCGGGCCGAATGTAGGCGTCTAGGAGAGCCGACCGAGAGACAGTAAAGAAACACCAGCGAGTCGTAAACAAAGCCAATAAAATATTATATATACGCTGCGGACGAGGCCGAAGAATAGGCCGGCCGACGGACACGGGGAAACCATAATAACAGCCGCAACGCATAATTGCCTGAACGATTGAATTTCTATATTACCCTGAACCCTGGGCCGGCAAGATGTATGGCTATACGGAGAGAAACTACATCGGTTATGCACACGCCTTAACCTTTCTGGGATACGCGAAACAATCATTGATGATCGTTGAAGAGCGATGACAGCGAGCGTTATTCTGTTTCCTTAAAAAATAAATTATCTAGCATATTCTAGCAGAATAAAGGAGCTGTTAAAGTGTGTAACAAAATGACACTCCACTCTTTCATCCTCAAGGTCTCAAGGCTCTCTGAAGAATCAGAAAATGATCGAACTAGAGAATCATTGCTCCTAAACAATTCTATAACTGTTTAGGAGCAAAAAATAAATTGTACAGCAAAATGACAGTACATAGTTTGATCCTTAACCCTTGGACGATGAACCAATTTCGCAGTTTTACAATTGATAAAGCTTGAGACTATTCTCAGCTTTATCAATTGTAAAACTGCGAAATTGGTTCATCGTCCAAGGGTTGAGGATCAAACTATGTACTGTCATTTTGCTGTACAATTTATTTTTTGCTCCTAAACAGTTATAGAATTGTTTAGGAGCAATGATTCTCTAGATTCATTATTATGAATTTTTTAAAACACGTTTTTAAAGGAACATCTTGTAAGTGTATTAGTCTTTATATCGTTCTGAATATCACAGCTATTTATTGAATTGAATCATCAGAAATTGAACAATTAAATGACGATTTCAATACTCTGGGTCAGAATAGACTCGGGCACCGTCGTCGAAGGGTTAGTTCTTCCTCTGAAGAATCAAAAAACGATCGAATTAAAGAATTGTTTTGATGAAGCAGAGTCTGCAATTATTTAGGAATCTGTAGTAATTTTATGGGGGGCCATGTTGATCTTCAAAGAGATCTGGATGGTGTTTAATACAATGGATGCCGGTTCGAGAGTCTCGAATCCGTATACAGTATCGATCCTCAAAGAGCTCTGGTCTCTTTAAAATGCCATCGATTCTCAAACGATGCGCGATACGCGCCATAGAGAAACAGTGGATACGAGCCAAACGCATCGCTAGAAACTATACGTACACTGTGCAATGAGTTACCGGGAGGGGCCTATAACTCGCCCGGTGATATACGACTGTATCTCGGTACCATTTGGCAGACGTAGATATATTATACGCATTCCAACACGACGTTAATTTATTTATTCTATAATTATCGCGTACAATCGGTAATGTGGTTTCGCGGGACCGCGGCGTGGGGGATCGCCGTTCATTCTGTGGCCATTTTCGAGTACATGGAGAATTCACCTTTGACCGACGAACAGGTGTTGTAACTCTACAACTGCAACTGCACATCTACAGAAAAATTAATCTTCGTAAAACAGCCAAAACAATCTTCGATCTTTTCTTGGATCAAAATCTGATCCTTTGTATCATGGTTAACAGACAGCATTCTTCATCACAGCCTCAGCTTTATGATTAATCCCTTGACGTATTTTAACGAGTCAGACTCGTGATGAATATTTTAAATAAAGTCTAACAAAGATGAACGTTATACTTTTCTTTTCAGACGAAATAAAATTTTAGTTTTGTGTATTCAATATCTAAACAGTGAAGTAAATGTAGTTATGCAAAAAAATAAATTTTCTTTCCTCTTCTGTGACAATTTTTGGGGATGAAGACGTTATAATTATTGTAGCCGTAAAGAAAATGGTATGGCAAGGGGTTAATAATTTACTGTTAGGCTGTTAAAAGAGATTTAAGTGTTTTCCGTGTGTAAATCAAGGCCTGTAGTTTTTTTTAACATTAGGTATAAAACAAAATCAAAGTGTACAGAGAAAGTAACCTCTAAAAACTAAAAGCTAGGGTACACCACTATTTTCTTGGTTTTTTTTGTTTTTCCTTAACACGTTCAGCGCCCACTCCACAATCACAAAGATTACACAAAATCAAAGTAATATATTTAATAAAACAAAAACTAAGAAGTTTAGTTTTGTGATATTAATTACTGTTTCAAACCTCTTCTATTCCTCAGATCGTAACGAAATTTTGTACACTCAATCTACCAACGTAAAAATTAATTTTCAATTCTGCATAAATAATTCCGTCACCCAGATATGGGTGACATGACGCTGAACGTGTTAAACACGCAGGTTACAGATTTTTAGGAACGAATGTATATAGAGGCAGACTTTAACGTTGGGCCCAGCCAGAAACATAGAAACGTCCAAAGGCAGTTGAATTCTTAACTTACAGAGATTATTCAAAAATAGTGATCTTTGCGTATCGTACAAATTACACTACCAAAGGACGTGAATGGGTACATTTGTGTTATTAACACTAAACCTACCAAGCATTGAAACTATCTGCGAATGTTACCTTATAAAAATGGCAATATTATATTTATTCAGATTGTCCGTAATTTCCAATGTAATGCATGCTTGGACAAGGAAGATTATTCCATTATTTTTCATAAACGAATAATTCCAATAAATTGAAAAATATAAAACCGGTAATTTGGCCGTGGTAGGTTTAGTGTTAAATCTGTGGCATTCCGATGAAGGATGATTATTGATTGTCTTATTGTTGGCAGTGTCCATGGTTTCTGACGGTGTACAATGTCTTCAGCTTCGACGTAAAGGATCAGGAAAAGATCAAGACCTATTAAGCACCACGATGTCCTGGACATTTTATTCTTACTGTACCTATGTCCACATCTACTTTGATCTTTAACCCCTTGTCGTATTTTAACGAGTCTGACTCGTGATGGACATTTTAACACTTTGACTGCCAAAAATTTCATAAAATCGAAACAATATATTTAATAAAATAATGATTACAGAATTAAAATGTGTGACACTGAGTAACGTTTTAACCTTCTTGCATTTTCCAGATATTAACCAAATTTGATACAATGATTAAATTAGCGTAATAATTAATTTTTAAATATGGACAAATAATTCCGTCACCCATATATGGGTGACACCGCAGTCAACGTGTTAAACAAAATTCAACGAATAGGAATAGTTTGCCTTTCTTTTTGGATGAAATAAAATTATATTCGTTTGTGATGAATATTTAAGCATTGAAGCAAATGTAGCCCTACAAAAAGTATAAATTTTCTTTTCTCTTCTGTAATATTCTTGGAAATAAAGACGTTTTAATCACTGTTGCCGCAAAGAAAATGGTACGGCAAAGGGGTTAAATATTGACGTCAGAAGAGTAGTACGTTTTTAAAAACATCGTCAAGGATCTAGGAACTTTGTGCCTTCAGCAAACTCGTAAATAAAGGACTTTCGCAGGAACCATAGTTCTAGGTGCTCGCATACACAAAAATTGAAGGCGTAAAGTAATCTTATTAATAACAACCACTATGACTATTCAGTGAAAGTATCAGCTGTCATTGACCAAAGATTAGTATCTGCTAGAATGTTTCACGAGCCAGGACCCACCTACTACTGAGCACTGTGAAGTATTGCACTACGAAGTATTGTGCATCTCTCAAAAGTGCGAAATGCGTTAGGATATTTATGATACGAGTGCAGGAGCCTTGTTGTGGGATACCGGTTTTCATCGCAGCCGATAAACTTCGCCGATTCGAACGCTTTCGGATGAAACAATATTTCTGCCTGGCCGCGGTGAGAGTTCGCGCGGATGGATCCGCTACGGCGCCCAAAAGTTCGAAATAGACGGCGTGCATGAACGCATCCTTGCTTTGAGATCACATAATGTAACACTTTATGATCCGAGTAAATTCGAAGCGCGACTATAACCTTATTTTCAGCGGGAACGATAAATTCCTCTAATTATAAGGGAAGCCTTAGGCAGCGATAAACTCGCGACAATATACCATCCGTGATAATAAAATTACACGGCCGGTTAAAAGACGGCCCGCCGCTTGTTCGGCCAAGAAAGCTGCGCGATTTACTGGTTTTCGACTGTCGAGATTTTCTGCCGCGGAACATCAGAAATTGGTCGCAGTTGCTATAGACGAGCTGTGTCAGTTCCGCCGCTTTGAAGGTTTCTGTATTTTGCGCGAGAGAATCTTCCGATGGCATCTTCGATTGAAGTCTCAGACATTTGCGTTGGCTTAGTCCATTTTCTTGTTGCAGTGTCACCAAACGTATTACACAATGTGTATTACAAAATGAGAATAATTTTAGTCTTCATTTTTTATTCAATCTTTCGTGCCCGTTTTTTGAAACTATCCTGTTTCAGTCTGTTTAACCCCTTGCCTTATAATATCGAGTCATCACATAAGGGTACATTGAACATGATCGACCTGGTCTGATAAAAATCTGCGTACATCATAGAAATACATCCTTCCTGGGAAATTCATCAAGTTTTGTGATAGGGGAATAATTTTACCCATTTGTTCACGTTGATGTTTATAGTTATCCTTTTCCAATTGTGTTCAACCCCACAGCTTATACAGGGTGAGGCACTAAAGTATAATAGTACTAGAGAAGTTTTTGAAATAAAAATTGCATCGGACAACAGGGGCCGCAGTGTGGCGTTAATCTTTCGTTGGTAGGTGGAGTCGCTTCAGAGATGTGAAGGTCACCTTTGTTTTTTTTTTAAAATAGAATGCTATGGTTTGGTACCTGTTTTCTGATAGCGGCTACTGAAACTAATCCCACGAGGTGCAACATTAAGTTTTTTGAAGGTCGGCGAAGGTCATTCATGACAACGATAAGTGAAAGGAAAAACTACTCAATCCGTTATAAGGAGATTGCAACACTGCATTGATAAAAATAGCAATCACTTTGAACACTTGTAAATACAAGTTTATTTTGACTTTTTTGTCAAAAAATGACCTTTGCTGACCTTCAAAGACATTAATGTTGCACTTCGTTGGTTTCATCTCAATAGTCGCTATCAGAAAACAGGTACCAGATCATAGCATTCTATTTTAAAAAATGAAGGTGACCTTCACATCTCTGAAGAGACTCCACCTAGCAACAGAAGATAAACACCTGTAAATGCAAGTTTATTTTGACTGTTTTGTCATAAATGACCTTTGCTGACCTTCAAAGACATTAATGTTGCACTTCGTTGGTTTCATCTCAATAGTCGCTATCAGAAAACAGGTACCAGATCATAGCATTCTATTTTAAAAAATGAAGGTGACCTTCACATCTCTGAAGCGACTCCACCTAGCAACAGAAGATTAACGCCTATGATCTCTGTTGTCCGATGCAACTTTTATTTCGAAAACTTTTCTACCACTATCATACTTTCGGAGTTATTGTAGGTGATTGTTATAGGGAGATTGCAACACTGCATTGATACCAATAGCAAATACTTTGAACACCTGTAAATGCAAGTTTATTTTGACATTTTGTGTCATCAATGACCTTTGCTGACCTTCGAAGACCTTTATGTTGCAATTCGTTGGTTTCATCTGAATATTCGCTATCAGAAAACAGGTATCAAATCATAGCATTCTATTTTAAAAAATGAAGGTGACCTTCACATCTCTGAAGAGACTCCACCTAGCAACAGAAGATTAACGCCTACGATTAAGATATTTATTTCGGAAACTTTTCTACCACGATCATACTTTCGGAGTTATTGTAGGTGATTGTTATAAGGAGATTGCAACACTGCATTGATACCAATAGAAATCACTTTTAACACCTGTAAATGCAAGTTTATTTTGAATTTTTTGTTATAAATGACCTTTGCTGACCTTCAAAGACCTTAATGTTGCACCTCGTTGGATTCAAAGAAGAAAACAGGTACCAAACCATAGCATTCTATTTAAAAAAAAACAAAGGTGACCTTCACATCTCTAAGGAGACTCCACCTAGCAACAGAAGATTGACGCCTCACTATGACCCCTGTTGTCCGATGCAACTTTTATTTCGAAAACTTTTCTACCACTATCATACTTTCGGGGTTATTTTAGGTGGCAATAGTTAGTGCCTCACCCTGTATAATATCGGGTCAACACATTATGGTGCATTCAGCATAATTCTGGTCTGATAAAAATCTAGATACATCATTGAATTTTGGGGAATTTTTGGGAACTTCATCAAAGTGTTCTACAAGAATAATTGTACGTTAATGTTAATTTTTAACCTGTCTTTTCAGATTGGTCATACTGTAGTGACTAACAATTTGTTCATTTTTTTTTTTTTTGATTATGTGCTGGAGTACACTGTGGCATAGCATGATCAGACTGAAAGAGACTAGACAAAGGGTAGGAAGGAGTTGTTTTCGAAAAATCGGCGAACCTCGAGGCTCGAGGCGGCAAAAAGGGGGTCACGGAAGGCTGGGGAACCGAGAGGCAAAGTTTGAACGAGTAATGGTACGGGGGTATGACCAATCAATTACTAGTAGTGCAGCCCAGGCCCCACACACAGCACCGATATTACCGGGACCATTACCTTTCGCCCGCTACACCTTTGCCGCGTCGGTGAAGAGAGGGCTCGACCGAGTCGCATGATGCACGCTTACAAATTCGCCCCCCGGCCACGTCGTGGCCCCCGTTCTTCATGGAAATTAACTGCGATTTGCCTTTGAACGATACGCAAACCAGCCTCGAACAATAGGGGACCGTTTCAACGGAAAATTGCGACGAGCTTTCGCCATGTTCTTTCGATTTTTCAAGATCCCCAACATTGTATCGAGCCCGTGAACAAAATTATTTCAACTGGGCCTGTCTAGTGTAACAGTCGGATCAACTATCTGTGATCCGATCGAATATTTGTTCCCGTTAAACAACGGACTTTGCCATTTTTTCTTTTTTTGACTAAATAAAATCAAATTATATTTCTTCTGTATTTTGTTCTGTATTTTGTTCTGTTTGAAATTATTAACCAAGGAATGCAATTAGAGCTCTCGAAAAATCTTAAAATGGGAAACACCTGATTATTTTCTGTAGGTACTCGATATAAATTGTTTCACCAGAGCAGAATGAACTATTAAATTTGACAGAATAATTTTTTCGATTTCCAGAAGATAAAATTGTTTTTACAGAAATATGTCGATCCAAGAAAGAATCGTGGAGCATATTTTTGTTGAAGGTTGTTTTCAGCTCAGTTTCTGCACTCCAGGTTGAAACCCGAACTCGAAGCGAATGTTTTGTAAATGCTTGACCCGGGATTACGAAGATTATTGCGCCCGAGGCACGTCCGATGCGTCTCGAGCTGCGCCGAAGCGATCGAGCGGGACAGAACGGCCGGCAAGATATTTTAATTGTCGTGAACACGATCTTTGTTGCTTCATGGTCTAATTACGGGTTCCTTCCGCATCGAAACGAACATCGTAATTGATACGTTTGTCAAATTTCCGTTATTACAGGCTTCCGTCTACACATATCATTCATGGACCACATAGGAATTCTCGAGGGGCCAATACTTGCGAAAAATTTAATACAAAAGCCGAAAATACTTTTTAACACAAATTGCTACTAGAAAGTAGCACTGTTGGAATGAGTATCCACTACTGCAAATAAGATAGAATTGGGCCTCAATAACCTCGAACATAGCAATTCAAGAAATTAATAGAATGAGGTATAAAAATCATGGCAGGTTGCGAAATAGTAGTTAGGTTCCTAGCAGAATGTGAAGAAAGTAGCACTATTGGAAAGAGAATCCATTACTGCAAACAAGATAGAATGGGCCTCAAAAACCTCGAACATAGCAATTCAGGAAATTAATAGAATGAAATATAAAAATCATGGGAGGTTGCGAAATGGTAGGTAGGTGTCTTAGCAGAATCTGAAGAAAGTAGCACTATTGGTAAGAGTATCCACTACTGCAAATAAGATAGAATGGGCCTCAATAACCTCGAACACAGCAATTGAAGAAATTAATAGAATGAAATATAAAAATCATGGGAGTTTGCGAAATAGTAGGTAGGTTCCTAGCAGAATGTGTAGAAAGTAGCACTATTGGGAAGAGCATCCACTACTGCAATCAAGATAGAATGGGCCTCAATAACCTCGAACATAGCAATTCAGGAAATTAATAGAATGAAATATAAAAATCATGAGAGTTTGCGAAATAGTAGGTAGGCTCCTACCAGAATGTGAAGAAAGTAGGACTATTGAAAAGAGTATCCACTACTGCAATCAAGATAGAATGGGCTTCAATAACCTCTAACATAGCAATTCAAGAAATTAATAGAATGAAATATAAAAATCATGGGAGGTTCCGAAATAGTAGGTAGGTTCCTAGCAGAATGTGTAGAAAGTAGCACTATTGGGAAGAGCATCCATTACTCCAAACACGATAGAATTGGTCCTCAATAACCTCGAACATAGAGATTCAAGAAATTAATACATTGAAATATAAAAATCATGGGAGGTTGCGAAATAGTAGGTAGGTTCCCAGCAGAATGTGAAGAATTAATAAAAAATGTTCAAAGTATGTTTTAAGACAAGCTCCATGTCAAAACATAACACAATTAGAAAGAACATCCACTTCTCCGAAGAAAAAGCATTCAGAACAATAAAATCAAACAAATCAATTAAAGAAATGCACAGACTAAAATATGATAGTCGTGGGAGTTTTCGAAGTAGTTAGTTTCGCAGCAGCGCAAAAAAGTGTCGCTAAAACGTTGATCTAATTGCGTAGTCTTTCTGGAGGGCATCCCGCTTGACTCACGGCTCATCTGGTTTTGGTGCAGCGATCGGGCCGGTGGAATAGAGTCAGGCTAATTACGCACATTAATTACCGATCGCATAACTCATGGTATTCATCATTTCTCGGGGAATTAAATTAACAGCGCCGCGCGGTGAGCCCGAAGGCGGAAGTCCCCGAACGGTTTCGCCGCTTTCGGCTTGTCAACGATCTCCCCGCGACGGTGCTTGTAACCCGAAAACCCGTAACCTAGTTCAGCTATTTTTCATCACGCGTAATAGCGTCGATAAATCAAATTAAACATGATGTTAGTGGCCGGTTGCGTGAGTTCACGCGCGCGGCAACGCGCTCGCGCATCCCCGGCGAAGTGCGTCCTTAAATCATCGGCGGGCATAACGCATTGGGAGGATCAAAGAAGCTGCGGAGCCAACGTTGCTCGAACCGGAGCTTTTCTAATCTTTTTTTCCTTTACGCTTTTTACTTCGTTTCTTGTTTTCCCTCTCTCTTTCTCTCTCTCTCTCTCTCTCTCTATCTCGCTCGCTCTTTCTTCTTCTTGGTCGCCGCCCGTGTTCGTTTTTTAATTTTACCGTCCCGCTCGGCCGGAGCTCCTTCCTTTTCACGGGAGACGCTTGTAATTACCCTTCCGCGTGATCTATTTAGTTTCCGCGAACTGTCATGGACCATCGAAAGGGTTCTAGAGACTTGGCTCTTTCTCTCTCTCAATCTTTCTCTCTCGGCCGCTTTAAAAGACTTCCCGGAATAAAAGACTCGCGCCGAAACAGAGAACGCCGCCCGGGATTTTCTTCTCGCGTTCGGGGAGCTCTTCACCATTTCCTGGCGAAAGCTGGGTCTGCTCTGACCCTCGCATGAGAACAAAGTGATTATTACACTACGGATCTTTATGCAAAATATTTGTCTGCAAATAATTGTCTGCATCATTTGCAAGAAACAGGAAACAATCAATTTCCTTCTCTAATGACTTCAATATCCTAGAAATAGTACATTCATATTTTTAAATCCGCAATCTAGTGATCATACAGAGAAATATAATTGGTAATGTCTTAAAAATGTCTGTAATTCTTAACACTAAACCTACCACGGTCATAATGACCGGTTTTCTATTTTACAATTATTTAAATACAAAAAACGATTTCATAGGAAATGACTGAATTGACTTCTTGATTTAAGCACATATTGTAATGGAAGCGGTACAAAGTATAAAGAAATTCGAATATTTTCACTTCTTTAAGGCGTTTTATTTTTGAATGTTTTGTGCTTGGTAGGTTCAGTGTTAATAATAATAATTCTCAATTCTAAATAATAGTTGCATTCGTATGGTGATGAATAAGAACCGACGAATGCACTTTATGCACCATAAATGCATCCTTCTTCAATAACTATTGCTAGATAATAGTAATTCTATTATAAGTCGGAAATTTCTTATTACACCATCAAACCCCATACAATTTTTAGTTCCTTCAGACTCTAACAGAATTCGCGTTACACAGGAACTCGAATTAATTTGTTTAACCTGGACGCAAATATGACCAACCTAGTAATTGCTATTGTTTGCCCGTGTCTCCGTTCGTTGGAAATAAAATCATTCCGGTGTTACACGTTGAATTAAAAATTGTTTGCAGAAGACAGTTCACAGTCACGTTCATGGTCATGCTTTATGAACAGATCTGCGTTGCTAAGAAGTATAAAGAAAGAATTAGAAATGAAAGTGCATACCTCGCTTTCAAACTAATAATCCTCTAATTGAATACATAATTCATGTAATCGTACGCGGAATTGATGGTAGCTAATATTCTATCAAGCAATAATTAATTTCTTAATTTCATTAGAATTCGGCTGCGCTGGTACACCTACACATTAACATGAACATGTATTGAATGCATAATTGCTTCCAGAAAATATTTGCAAATTTAATCATTGAGTAGACTATTAAATGTCGAATCAACTCAACAGTATGTTTGTTAGGGTTATTAAACATACTAGACTATTATTAAATGAATCTACTATAGGTCTGGTTATATTTAAAAATAAAATTTTTACAAATTTTAAGGAACTACAATCCTTCAGAAATAATTTGTGTAAACCACATTGTCTAACCACAAACAGCCAATTCTACTGCACTGTTATATATATGTAGAATGAATTCCTTGCCACGCTTGCGATCTTTGTAAATTATAAAAAGCAGCAAAAATTGTTATATTAATACAATATAGGAGTGATTTCATTCACATTTTGATTAACTTCAAGTCCTACTTTTCGAAGACGATTTTCAAGAAAATGAAACCAATTTTATTGTAATTTCTCTCAGTAATAATTCCCGCAAATAAATACACCAGCCAGGAAGCTGTAAATTCTGCTAATCTTTCAATTCCGCCATTTGCTCAAAATATGCGCGACACTCGAGTGCGCAAATTCGCAGTTTAGTTACAATATATATCCAGTCCCTTGCGCCGAGAGACGGGGGCAATAACTTTGGCTAAATTTTGCAGAAATCTCTTGCGTTTATCAGTCTGGTCTCGAATCATTAAAAGGATGATCTTGTCGGGCTACGAGCAGGCTACAATGTAGCTGGTGGAACTACGAAGAATTCGTCTAAATATACAAGAAACAGTGGCACGGCCGTTCCGTCGCGCAAATAGTCCGGCCCATTCCAAAAACCAGTCGGACATTCTTCCTCGGACCGGGGTGCACAAAATCCATTCCGAGTTTTCGCGCTGTTTCCTTCGAATGTTCCAGAACGGGCCGTTCATAAATCTCGAAACGGACCACCCGGCACCCGACTTTGCCTCCATCTCGTTCTCCACGTCTCATTGAGCGCGTAGATTCGAAGAGGTACTTTCGCGAGGAAGATCTCGACCCGGCCGTTTCACGAGAAAGAATTTTTCCTGGACCCGGGGTTCCAGAACGCTTCCACGCCGCGCCGCGCCGTTGGAGAGTTCTTCTTCTTTCGTCACCCCTTTCGTCGTGTCTTTTATATCGCGTCGTTCTTTAGACCGGAGCCACATCCAACAAGCGACAGAGAGACAGAGAGAGAGAGAAACCGCGTTATACATCACCGGCCGTTCGTAGTTTAACACTTTAATGAGCCGACACGGAATTGTGACGTAAATGGAAAACGGGAAATTCATGGCCCGCCGTTTAACTGTAAATAATATCATCGTAAAACCCGACACTATCGCCACTGTGCCTCTAATTGAGGAAACTTTGTCCAGACACGATTTTTAGCCACCAAGATCGAATCGCTGCTCCTTGCATTGGAACCCCGATTGGTAATTGTAGCATTTCCCTATTCGGTTCGATCTAGAATTGGTCCAAAATGAATGGGAATGTATTCTCAATAGATTTTTTAGACTATCTTATTATTGGGAATATATTGAAGATTACTACTGAGATATTATGCACGGCGTGTTGATGTCAAGAAGTTATAAAATTAAAATATTGCAAGCTCTACAGGTTGAATGGATTGTGGTAAACTTGAAACGCATTGTCTGGCATCAAGAATTTTTGTGAAAACAGAAAATAATTAATTCAATTTCTAGATCCTCCAATGGACAATATTACGTATGATATACCTAGTAGACCAACATCACGAGGTCGCAAAATTTAAAATATAGTTAAACCAACACCTTCAGTGGGTTCTGGTAAAAATGGTACGCATTATCTGCCATCAAGAATTTTTGTGAAAACAGAAAATGATTAATTTAATTTCCAGATCCTCCAATGGACAATATTACGTATGATATACCTAGTAAGACCAACGTCAGAAGGTCACAAAATTTAAAATATGGTTAAACCAACACCTTCAATTGGTTTTGGTAAAAATGGTACGCATTGTCTGCCATCAAGAATTTTTGTGAAAACAGAAAATAATTAATTAAATTTCTAGAACCTCCAATGAACAATATTACGTATGACACACCTAGTAGACCAACATCAGGAGGTTATAAAATTTAAAATATAGTTAAACCAACACCTTCAGCGGGTTCTGGTAAAAATGGTACGCTTTGTCTGTCATCAAGAATTTTTGTGAAAAGAGAAAATAATTAATTAAATTTCTAGAACCTCCAATGGACAATATTACGTATGATATACCTAGTAGACCAACATTAGAAGGTCATAAAATTTTAAATATGGTTAAACCAACACCTTCAGTGGGTTCTGGTAAAAATGGTACGCATTGTCTTCCATCAAGAATTTTTGTGAAAACAGAAAATAATTAATTAAATTTCTAGAACCTCCAATGAACAATATTACGTATGACACACCTAGTAGACCAACATCAGGAGGTTATAAAATTTAAAATATAGTTAAACCAACACCTTCAGCGGGTTCTGGTAAAAATAGTACGCTTTGTCTGTCATCAAGAATTTTTGTGAAAAGAGAAAATAATTAATTAAATTTCTAGAACCTCCAATGGACAATATTACGTATGATATACCTAGTAGACCAACATCAGAAGGTCATAAAATTTAAAATACGGTTAAACCAACACCTTCAGTGGGTTCTGGTAAAAATGGTAATTTTTGTAGAACTAGAAGATAGTCGATTGAAACATTTCCATTATTCTAAAATTTCTAGATCCTCCAATGAACAATATTACGTATGATATACCTAATGGACCAACATCAGAAGGTCACAAAATTTAAAATATAGTTAAACCAACACCTTCAGTGAGTTCTGGTAAAAATGATACGCATTGTCTTCCATCAAGAATTTTTTTGAAAACAGAAAATAATTAATTAAATTTCTAGAACCTCCAATGAACAATATTACGTATGACATACCTAGTAGACCAACATCAGGAGGTCATAAAATGAAAAATATAGTTAAACCAACACCTTCAATTGGTTTGGGTAAAAATAGTAATTTTTGTAGAACTAGAAGATAGTCGATTGAAACATTTCCATTATTCTAAAAGAAAAATAAATTTCACGAGTACCATCACAAATCAGGCCCGATAAAAACGCTACACACATTGTCCCATTACAAATCTTTTAAATTTTTTATAAACGAAACATTGAATAAAAAGAAACGTACTTACGACGAAGAGTGACGTGAAGAAACCTTTAGTCAATAAAAGAGGTTTCTGGAAGAAACTATCAATCGCGATAGCTAAAACCGTTTCGCGAGGCGGGTATCATTGATAGTTGCAATTTGAACGCGAGGTGGTATGGTAGCAAAGTGCACAATGTGAGAGGACCGCCGCGTCGACCAAGTAAATAGAATCGGCGGAATGTAACAAGAGGAGTGTACAACTTGCGCTCGCGTGCGCGCCAGAGAGTGAGAGGGGGGGGGGGGGGAGAACCATTGGGTTGGACTTGGTTGGAACCCATTGAACAGCAAAGAGTTAGGAGAGCCTGGTCCCCCAAGATACGGTTGTCCATAAAGGAGCAGCAGGCATCAAAGCGACAAAGGCCGACATGCTACGCCAGTGGCCGCATAAATGCGGTACGTAAGGGTCGCGGAGGTGGCTGCGAGGAGTAAAAGCGAAGGCTGCACCTGCTTCTCGGTCCATCATGCAGCATGTCACCCACGCTACTTTACTGCACTGCGAACCGTGTTATGCATCCGCGGGACAAGGCGGTCCGAGGATCTATGGAGGGATTTTCAGTGGTAATCGAGAGATACGCGGCATCGTCGCGGTATTTATTTCCACGGCGAACCGCACCACGTTGTTTCATTACAGCTGCGAGCAGCTGCCAAGGCAATTGGCTTCGACGTGCCACCAAAATATTAAGACGTACCCCGCGACGAACGCCAGCGAGAACGCGAGCAACCAACAAGCATAAATCAATGCCGCGCATCCCATCTTTTTCGCTCAATCCTTTTTGCGCAATTCTCTTCCCGATCTGTGATTGGCACTGTCGATTTTCTAATAGAGATTCAAACCATTATGTCTTTTTTTTTCTTTTAGATAGATACACTAGTAAGTAAAGCCATTCATGACACTTGATGCTTTTTAAAACCACCGCTTCTAAAAATTAATATAGACTTTTTCATCAATGTTTTGTATTTTCTATGTTCTGGAATTGATCAATTTTTCTTAGTAATTTATCTTACATTCCTTACATTCCATTTATCTTACAATCCTTTTTGCGCAATTCTCTTTCCGATCTGTGATTGGCACTGTCGATTTTCTAATAGAGATTCAAACCATTATTTCTTTTTTTTTCATTTAGATAGATACTCTAGTAAGTAAAGCCATTTATGACACTTGATGCTTCTTAATACCACCGCTTCTGACAATTAATATAGACTATTTCATCAACGTTCTGTATTTTCTATATTCTGGAGTTAATCAATTTGGCAAATAAATTGGTCAAGCAGCTTTTCTTTCATTTAACACTTTGACTGTTCACCCAGCAACGCCATACTTATGTTCGACAAAATCTTAGTAATTTATCTCACAAAATAAAAATTCAAACGTTACGATGTATGTTAGGCCATCTTCCTTCCCTTCATCCCTTCTGCAACCTGATACTAAAATGAACCAATCTTTTTTATGTTCCGGAGTTAATCAATTTTTCTTAGTAATTTGTCTTACTAAAAAATCATTTTAGTAAAAAATCTAGGCAATTTATCTCACAAAATAAAAATTCTTTCCTTTCACCCCTTCTGCAACTTGATACTAAAATGAACCAATTTTATTAATTGTTGCCAGACTTTTAAATATTTTAGATCTACTTGAATTGTAATAAATATACTGGTTAGAATCCATATCTTTTTGTTATTGCTCTGAATAGAATATCTTGAAGCTCTGCATTAAAAGGGGATGATTGTGTTAATTGGTGAGCCAGTATCCGATGTATAAAATTACTCGGAGATAAATGGCCTGAGAGCAACGTGTTGATTGTTAGTAATTATTTTACAAAATTGTTCAGCAGAGTAACTGTTTTAACGGTTGTTAGAATCTCACCCTTCCGACGCCACGAGTCGTACGTAACAACTGTCCTATCATTTAGTCGTCCCAGTGCAGTTCTGTTTATTTTTTGTTAATTTGATATATAAGGTGACTCGGGCGGAATGCAACAAGTTGGTCCAGCATAGTGAGCTTGCGCCTCATTGTAAAGCTGAGAATGTTGTGCATACGACGATTGTATTCCAATTGTATCGCGGTAATCAGTCCGCGACTGTATAATTCAGATCCATTATTCTAACCTGAAATTTTAGACCGTGGAAGCTATTTATACTCTCGATACTTTCATTAAAAATGTTAGGAACTAAACAATAAAGCATAGATATTCATAAAAATTGTTTGAACGTGCACGCAATATATTTTTCCAACAAAATGAAGAAGAGGGTTGGTAAATTTTAATTGTTATAGTGGGAAGAAGAAGGTTTGAATGTTTTATTTTTTATCGTTATCGGGACCGACTGCCACCGGATCTGTGCATCAACAGAGGTTCAGGTGGTCCCTGTCGGTGTAATTAATTAATCTGTTCCTAATTATATGTAATCGGCATCGTGACTGCACAGCCACGCTGATCGCGCGCATAGTAAGTGAGGCTTAGACCGACGGAATCTCGTGACTGGTGATAAATTGCCAGCCGATGACTAACTACCGCGCTGAGACATCCTCAGCGTCTGCGAGAACGCGTCGCATCCGTTGTCCCTTAATGACTCTTAGAAAAGATGCTTTCCGATCATGATCGATCGAAACCCAACAAGCCAATCTCTTCGCACTTCTGTAAACCATTTCAAAAACCCTCAAACAATCTAACAGTTTCCCAAAAAATGATAAATGCTTTCTGATTTTAAAAACCACAGGATAGTCTGATGCTTCCGAGGCAAAAACCACGGACTATTTACAGACTATTCATTATGTCCGTTACTCACGACGTACAGCTTTAACAGCTTAATTCTTGGTAACTCCGTTAGCTACCATTGGCTAGGAAAACTAACCTGCGACATTTTATTTACGAAATTTACCGATGGAATCTCGTAACTGGTGAGAAATTGCCAGCCGATGACTAACTACCGCGCTGAGACATCCTCAGCGTCTGCGAGAACGCGTCGCTTCCGTTGTCCCTTAACTCGGCAGTGTCCACGTGGGGGTCCAGCGGTTCCCCACCGTTGAGATGTGCTATCTATTTCTCATATTTCTTTTGCTACAGTTTTGCCATACAATGTAGCTTCTTAAATCTCGATACCGGCTGTATTGATGTGTCGCCGACTTTGTGTTGTGCGCTCAAAACGTATTTCGACAGTTTCGGCTCTCTTTATGTATACTAGCGAGTGTTTCAACCGTGTGTTCTTAATATTCAATATTTCATTTTCGATTGAGCTTTCTTCACAAGAGCATCGTTTACTTACACAGTGCAGTCAGTTTATTCTTGTTTTTGTGTCACTACAATTCTTACTATACTTTCTTTATATTTTGATAAGTATTTCTTTCTTGTGCGTGCACCTTCCTGCAGAAGGCATAGATGACTGCTTTGATGACTAGTTTGTATATGGTGTATATATATATTTTATACTGCTATTTTAACAAAAGTATAAATAAATGTTACAATAAACATAAAACATTAAGTATAAATATTGCATTTCACTGGGGGTCTATGAACACCCCACGTGGACACTTTCGTTTCGGAAGTTTACGTGGGCCCTGCCGGGTTAATGTAGAAAAGATGCTTTCCGATCATCACCGATCGGAACCCAACAAGCCGATCTCTTCGCACTTCTTTAAACCATTTCAAAAACCCTCAAACAATCTAACAGTTTCCCAAAAAATGATAAACGCTTTCTCAATTTAAAAATCACAGGATAGTCTGATGCTTCCGAGGCAAAAACCACGGACTATTTACAGACTATTCATTATGTCCGTTACTCACGACGTACAGCTTTAACAGTGTCATTAAAAATTTCAAAATCACAGTTCTTGGTAACTCCGTTAGCTACCATTGGCTAGGAAAACTAACCTGCGACATTTTATTTACGAAATTTACCAAACTACTGAATTTAGAAATTGTATTAAAGAGTGTCAGCTGATCATTTAGCAGGTTGAAGGACATACAGCTTCGATCAAGAAGCAAAGTCAGCATCAAAAAGGCAAGGGTGTCCCGGTAGTGGTAATATGTTCTCGTTGGTAATAGCGATCGAGCTGAATCGTCAGGGAATGTATTAATGCATAGAGACAACTGTTTCTACGTGTAATGACACCGCACGGAATGAATGCTGGAAGTCACGCACGGCGAACGTCATCTTGCATGTCGTTAGCGTGTTCCAGTGTGATTGAGCATCCGCTCTATGCGTAATTCATGCTTGGAGGATAGTGATCGCGTGCCCACATTCGGTTCCGTTCACCACTGACTCGCGAAAATGGACTCCTCAGTCTGATAGAAATTGAATAATGGCTCGAGGGATCGGCCCGTTTCACTGACGATTAATTCAACGCGATCGGCCCGAACACTTTGCTTCGATGATTTCTATCGAGGCCCATTCGCACGATTCCTCCAAAACCGCGAAACATTTCCCCCAAACCTCCAAACAAATTTAGCCTCAAACCCATACTCATTTTCACTCTTATATAATTATCATACTTTTATATATATATTTCTAAGCAATCTATAATATGCATTAAAGATCTAGATACTTTTTCGAAATATTTCAGCAGATGCCTACTATTTTTGAATGTGTGAATTATTTAATTAACATGCCTTACAGTCAATGTTTGTACAGATTAGTGTCTAGCAGATGCCTACCATTTTTCAATGAGTGAATTATTTAATAAACAAGCTCTACAGTCAGTGTTTGTACAGATTAGTGTCCAGATGGTTATTTTAAATGTTTCGGCACAAGCTCACAGCGTTCTGAATCCTAAATGATTTTATAAACAATTTCTATCCAAAGAGTTTGCCTAAATCACTATCTAGATAGCTTCTTTACATATTTCAGTGTGATTTTTCAGTGTTAACTCGTTCGTGAACAGCGAAGAGATCACAGAAATAATTTCTGCGTCGATAGGGGTTGAAACAGCCCCTAATCACCGGGACACGAGCCGTCCGCGCGAAAAGAAATTCCACCGAGGAAAGAAAAGAAAAAAGTTTTAATGGTCTGCACGTAATAGTAAGAAACGAAACGATCGTTTTTCTGTCTGCTTCGTTTGGCGAATCAAGACGATCGTTGCGGCGGCGATTAATAATTGGCTATAGCCGCGGCCGATGGCGGGAACGTAGACAGGGGGTGGTTAGGCGAGCGCAGCACCTCCCCTAAGCACGAAGGACACGTACCGCTGTTACCACGGCACGCTAATAGCTTCGTAATAATTCTGATTTATGCGCCGGTAAGCAGGCACGCCGCGCAGCGACGCCCGACGTCGGGCGGGGGCGACTTCGTTTACACGTTCTTGGCTTTCATGCCCGAAATATCCGTTGCCCGCCTTACTACGAGCCGTCGACGTCTGCGCTATGTTGTTCGGGGAGGCAGGGAGAGTGCCTGAAGTCTGCGAGCTTTGTCTGACCCGGGGATGAAAGTGTGAACGGGCCGAGCATCTTTCTTATACGCCCGGCTAAAATCGTCGAAGTGCAGAACCGCAGGCCCTGCAGTACTTCGCTCTTCGACTTCAGAAAACGACGACAGCGTCGCAGCTGCCGGAAAATTGCCCTGAGAATTTTTTTCGATTTTTCTTCCACGATCTTTTGGCGATTCTTTGACGTCGAGACTGATTTTCTTGAAATTCAGGAACATCCTCACGATATATTTCAGACTTCAAGTGTTACTGTTTTGGTATATGTGAGGGACTGTTTGACTGCGAAAGACAATATAGAAAATTGGACATTGAATTTTTTGAAATTTTTAAGTGATCATTTCTTGGCGAATATTTGTTACACGGTTCGATCGTGTTGGAATTCAGGACTCTTCTGATGATATACTCGAAGTATTCAGACATTATTGAGTTGGTATATGTGAAGGATTGTTAGACTGTAAAATGGCATGTGAAAAATTGCCCCTTGAATTTTTCGCAATTTTTAATTGACGATTTTTAGGCGAATACTATTCGTCCAAGTCGATTCTGTTGAGATTCAGAGCTGTTCTGATAATATACTTAAAGAATTCAGATATTATTGAGTTGGTATATATGAAGGATTGTTAGACTGTAAAATGGCATGGGAAAAATAGCCGCTTGAATTTTTTGCAATTTTTGATTGACGATTTTCAGGCGAATACACTTCGTCTAGTTCGATTGTGTTGAAATTCAGGACTCTTCTGATGATACACTCGAAGTATTCAGACATTATTGAGTTGGTATACATGAAAGATTGTTAGACTGTAAAATGGCATGTGAAAAATTGCCGTTAGTATTTTTCGAAATTTTTATTGACGATTTTTAGGCGAATACTCTTCGTCCGGATCGATTCTGCTAAGATTCAGGACTATTCTGATACTTGAAGAATTCAGACATTATTGATTTGGTATATATGAAGGATTTTTAGACTGTAAAAGTGCTCCTTGAATTTTTCACAATTTTTAATTGACGACTTTTAGGTTTAATATTAGATTTAAAATTGTGCCTCGATTTTTTTGCAATATTTTGAAAGATGTTCTCCGTCGAGACTGATCGTGTTGAGTAGAATTTTTAATTCTATGGGTTTGTGTTTGACACTTTATAGAATTGTATATAAGATTGAATGTGCAGTAGTAAGTAGTAACGTTGGTGGCAGGATCGAAATCACAGTTGGAAGTGCATGGAATTACCCGGTGGATGATTGACTTTTCTTCAAGGAGCTTCTGCATATGTCACAGGTGAAGTGAAAACGCACCTGTATTCAACGTGGAAACGACTTACAACCTATATTCAGCCATTATAGAATATTCATATCACGGAGTAGCCTCGATAAGAATGCACTATGCCATTAAAAGCGTATGGACATGCAGGGTGTTACCATGCATCTGGGTCGACCGATCGGAAACCCCGTGGAACGTAATGGTATCGCTCCTTTGAAGGAAGGACGGATGAGATCAGAGATACGTGATTAACTGTCCCATTAGAATAATCGTATACAGCCCGAATCACCTCCGAAACACTTGATTCTCCAAAAATTCCACACAATCTTCCCGGCAACAATCAAATAACATACTACAATTGAACCAACTACAACTTAAAATAAAATAAATATACAATAATATTCAGGAAAGACGTAGAACACTTTTATAATATTAAAAGTCAACATGAAAGATAAGAGTTGCTTGGATATTCGAATCAAACATTACCCTGCAATTTATCTGATTTTTTAGAATTTTTTATAAACTCAACTTGCACAACCAAAATAATATTACCATTTGTCTAGTGTCGCAGAGAATTTTGTATGATAGCAGAAAGTATCTAAAACATTCTCATTTATTTTATTAAATTTCCCATATTTACTGAAAATGATCCTGTACATTTATAAAAATATTACCTCTTTCTACCGTTTCAGAAATTGTGATTAAAAAACATATGATTATTAAAGGATAGCAGAAAGTGTCTAAAACATTCTCATTTTCCCAACCTACTGGAAATGATCCTGTACATTTAAAAAAATATTACTTCTTTCTACCGTTTCAGAAATTGTGATTAGAAAGCATATGATTATTGAAAGATAGCAGAAAGTATCTAAAACATTCTCATTTATTTTATTAAATTTCCCAACCCACTGGAAATGATCCTGTACATTTATAAAAATATTACCTCTTTCTACCGTTTCAGAAATTGTGATAAAAAGACATATGATTATTGAACGACAGAAAAAAGTATCTAAAACATTCTCATTTATTTAGTCGTAAATACAAATTTTTCATCCTTCTAAAAATGCTTGTGTTCACGTTTAGAGCGACATGAAAATAATAATAGAGCTCCGAGCTGTTCCAAATGTGCCAGAGGCTTGAAAATAAGAAGGAAACAGCGGGGGCTAATCGCTCGTTGTCAGGAGAGAAACAGCTCGACAGCAGATTAAAAGAAGTATCGAAGGAATTTCGGGATTCAAGCCCGGCTGTGTCTCGAAGCTGCGAGAATATCAACTTAGACAAACAGTGCCCGAGTACGTGTATCGCGTACTGACGGATGAGTTAAGCTCCGAGCCTTAACTCCCGCGCTTAGCCCGTCAATGTCATCTCCTCGAGCTCAGCCCCTTCAGACTTATCGGGCGGCGCAGCGAACGTAGCGAATGTGTATGGAGAGAGAGAGCGAGAGAGAGAAAGAGAGTCAGCAGCCTTCAGCGTCGCGGATTTCCGCGTCGTCAAGTTAGAAAATCACGAAAATGCCGACATTCGACCGCTCGGAATCTCGACACCGGGGGCTAGACAATGCCCGAGACAAAATGTCCGGTCAAATGCTCGTCCGGGTTTAGCCAACCGTGAAATATCTTTCGACTTCTGCGCTAATACAGCCTCGATTTAATGCTCTACGCTCGGCGCGGCGTTTCTGATTCCGCCTCTGCTTTTCCTCGATTCGTGATTAAGCATCATAGCGCTCTGCACAGCTATAGTCGGAAACGACGCTCTGTCGATTTACATAATGGCGCACTGAGAATATTCCAGACCTACTTCGATTCTTGTAAAAGGGAAATCAAACTCTAGTTCTCTCGATTACTGTTCCAAGTTTCATTCGTTTGATTGAACCATATCAAATTAACACTCAACACTCGCAAAAATTACACAAAATCAAAGAATTTCAATTACCAAATTAAAAACTTGGAAGTTTAGTTTTCTGATGTTAATTACTGTTTCTAACCTCTTTCATTTCGCAGAACGTAAGCAATTTTGGTACACACAATCTACCAACTTAAAAATTAATTTTCAATTCTGTATAAATAATTCCATAACCCAGATATGGGCGACGTGTCGATCAAAGAGGTGATTCAATATTTTTTATAAATTTTTACAGGATTGCTGTTGTTAAAGCACTTCAAGATGAGCTAAAGTTCTTCTAGACTACAATATTTTAGATGAAACCAGTTCAAACCTCCAGGACATTGAAATCCCAATTAACCAGTTAACTGTGTAGCTCGGCTTTGTATGTGGCTACTAAAAATGTTTGAAAACTTGATTTATCACATATTGACTTCTCGTCAATTTCTTTGTTTCGTTTCTTTATTTCGTCTTTGACTCGAACAATTCTAAAATGTCGACAAGTTAATTTATATAACGTTTTAATTTTCACTAGAATTTTAACATAAATAGCAAGCAATTAATTTTGATTCCATGACGAGTATACTCGGCAAACACAGCTAACTGTTTAAGGGATGCTTTAAAATTGTTATGAATTTTAATTAATAGCACCAAATATTCGCAGCATCTATAGGTATTAGTTTAGAAGTTTCTTCTATATAGACTGCTATATTTTAGACGAGCATACTTCAAATCTCGAAGGCATTGGAATAAAAAAATTAATTTGATTTCTGGACTTGTTAACGGGACTCGAAACGAAAGGCTATCCGGCTTCGGGCGATTGTTTCTACACCGGTAATGAAATTGTGAGTGGAACTCACTCGCCGGTGTTGTTTTTTATCAGTTACAACCACGGATTAGACGGCCGGGACCGTAAATTAATGGCGGACAGTGCCAGCAGACAAAACGCTTATTAAGAAGGCAATAATTTCGGACAGTGGCCGATTCGGCAAGATGGCAGCTAATAACGTGCGAAGCCACCCGTGCAATAATTGTCGTTCATAGACATGTAAATTACACGGCCGGATATAAACGTCAATATGACCGTGGTTTCTGTGAGGCTGCACAGCCGACCGGTCAAAGTGAAATCATTAGTTTGCTTAAATCAATGCGCACGTAAACGTCCGAGTTATTTATGCTCTGTCATTACGGAGACGTCCTCCGCGGAGGCTCTTCGGAGTCTTGTCTACCGCCTTGACCACCCTCCCGGTTTCCCTTTCCTTCGATCCTTTCCCAAGTCCTGAGGTGTTCTTGGCACCGGCGCATTCTAATTCGACGCCGTTGCACCACCGTTGCACCTCCGCGCCGCCGCGCCGCGCTGTTGCACCGTTCGCGACGACGACGGTCAAGTACGCAATTACAGGACACGTATTCCATTTATCCACGCCGGATACCGATCCTTTTGCCCCGGCTACGCTCCGAGATGTTTCTGAAAACAGCACCATGATTAAAAAGAATCTGAACGTTGCGTATGCAACGTACGATTTAACGAAGCTGCAAATTTTCTTGCTCGACCAAGAATAAAATCGAATGGCACTCGTTCAACACGAACAGGCAATTTTTATCGCGTCTGAAACGAATGAGACTGACAATTTGTTCGAAAATCGTGTGGTGATTAATAGAGTTGACATTTGTTTCATAGAAAGACAAAATCGAACGATACTCGAACATATGCAATACAATTTCAATTGAATTGTATAAAAATGGATCCCTGTTTGATGTTCCGAAATAAAATGGTAATAATTACGAGTTTTTCTTGATCAACGAAAGACAAAGTCAAATGGGAAGTTGAACATGAAAAAGGTATTGAATAGATTGTGAATCTTCGTACGAAATAAAAATTGTATCCATCAATTGAAAAAATTGTTTGGATCTTAATAAATTGGAAATGATACGTGGACGTTGTTAGATGCTTTTAATCTTTCCATTGTTTTAAATTGCACCAACTCGTTCCTGCTGCAAATGCACAATTTTCTTGCATGTACACGAATTAAACGTATCAAACGTATAAAACACAACGTATGAAAATTGAAGATTGTGTTCTCATAACAGTGGACCAGGCATGGGCAGGGGTGGAGCCTCTCAAACGCCTGCTTCTCCCACCAACCGCTCTTTCATGCGCGAGGCCTGGGCATTGGTCGCGACAGACGAAGCACTTCCCTCCTCTACGGTAACGACGGAGCTGGTGGGGGGCAGTGGACGCTATGGTGGGGACGGTTCTGTCTCGATTGAGATAAAAATGCACCATCTCTGCAGTAGACAATATCAATCACGCAAATTCTATCACATTTCCATACTCTTTTGAGTCATCACAGGCAAAATAAAAACTTGTAAAACAATTATAATGAAGATCAATATTACGAGTTGAAACATTTTCGACACTAACAGATTGTTCTCATTTAAAACAAGCTTGTTAAAAGTGCTTCTTTATGTGTTTCGACGTTCTCAAGACGTTATTAGATGCACTCTTAAATATTTTCATGCGAATTATTTTATTTTATTTTTCTCTTACGACGGTGGTGGCTATTCTCAAGATTGTTTCGTCTCCCAGATTTCAGCTAGACCAATTCGGCCGGGGTCGGTCCAATAATTTCCGCGGAGTGAAAATATGGCAGTGTGGGTCGTGATTTTCCTGTAGGGCAGTTCCGAAGTCAACGAACTTCGATTTAGCGGTAGTAACGATCGGATATCTCGTCTTTTTAACGGGCGTTTCTCGGGGAGATTTAGCACGGCGCGAGCTACGGCCGTCGACTATTCGAGGGCCCGTATTAAAACGGCCCCGAGAATTTTCCATCAACGTCCGTCCACGTGGTCCGCGCCGAAGAATCCTTCGTTACTTTACAAATCCACGAGGGCACAGTAAAATCGCGGCAGTTGATGTTAAACCTCGCCCGAATGTTTGTTATGTTGTCGAGTAAGCAGTAATGAAGCGTTTCAAGATATACAGCGCTATAAAACGGTCCGACGAAAGTAGCGTGCGGGGTCCCCCGATGCCGAGGCACGGCCAGAGAGAGGGTGTGAGTAAAAGAGAGAGAGAGAGAGAGAGGGGGGGAAGGGAAAGAGAGAAGGAGCGAGGAGAGAGGCTGTCTATTATTGGTACACTGCTAAATGCTCGCACGTAATTTAGCAACGTGCGCCGTGCGCCTTGTACTTTAGCCTGATACATTCGTCCCTGTATTTTAATGTTTGACCGTCGTGTAAGAATATTACCGTCACGCTGACAGAAATCGCTCGTTTGCTAAAACCCTCCGCAAGTTTAGATGGCAACGCGGCCCGTCTGAGGCTCACCGACTAGTTTCTTATTAATTTCGCTCATTGTTTTCTGACGCTCGTCAAAACCGTCGTCTAAACAACCGCATTCGACGAATATTCCTGCCGAGATGCTCGCAATAGTTACTCATCCTTTTTCCGAAACGTAGAAACCATTTTATCCACAACTAATCCCTTCAACTTAACTAAGACTCGTCCAAAAGATCTAACAGAGTATTCTTCCACTGTTTTCTTATACTGGAATTTTGTATTAATTTTAATTTATTCAGACAGTCTAGACCAGTGGTTCTTAACCTTTTTGAAGTCGGGGAACACTTTTGATTATATAAAAAATTTGCAGAACACCAAAAGTAATGATCCAAAAAACAAACAAAAACATCCCGCGTAGAAATAAATAGATTCTATATTATAAAAATGATTTTAAAAAAAGTCCGCTTTCAAAATTTTTCGGAACGCTTGCAAAGAGCTCGCGGAACACCGGTAAAGAACCAGTGGTTTAGCCTAATGAGAAAAACATCCCGCGTAGAAATAAATAGATTCTATACTATAAAAATCATTTTAAAAAAAGAATTCGGCTTTCAAAATTTCGCGGAACGCTTGCAAAAAACTTACGGAACACCGGTTAAGAACCAGTGGTTTAGCCTAATGAGAAAAACATCCCGCGTAGAAATAAATAGATTCTATATTATAAAAATCATTTAAAAAAAAAGTCGACTTTCAAAATATTGCGGAACGCTTGCAAAAAGCTCGCGGAACACCGGTTAAGAATCAGTGGGCTAGCCTAATGAGAACACTCGAGAAATATAGTCAAAATAATATCCCTAGAGTGTGATAATAAATTTTATTCGGAATAATTGAAGACAGAAAAGAAAATTCGGCCGCTTATGGTATTCGTTACCAGACTACGGATTTTATGCATTTATGACAACCATGGGTAGGTAGAACTAAAAACAGTAAAATAATTTGAAGAATTGAAGAATGTCTATTTTCAACGTATTAAAACTCTTAGCTAAGATAATAAATTTGTACTTAGCTTTCGTAGCCTGCAATTGATGCTTAAAAATTTTATTTTCTATAAATATCCACGATCTATTAGACAGGCAATTTAAAAAATATTTAAAACCTTGACCAATGTCCGACTCCAAATTTTATACTTCATTTTCTGTCTCATACGATGTTCATCTAATTTGGAGACACAGAGAAACATTTGATTTCGAGGCTAAAAGTCTTCAGAAGTGAAGAATTAATTAAATCATGCTATTAGTCTGTTGGGATGTGAGTTTGGGTTCGATCAGGCATTTTGTTTAACTTGTGGGGATATCTGTGGTGAGAATGAGAGAGAAACATTTATGAATGAAGCAAAAGTGTATGAAGTGAATTTGGTTGTACGTTAAAATAAAATGAATGGACATGAAGAAGCGATTTTATTATTCTAAAAGTATGGTTGTGGTGTAGAATGGTTGTCATTAATATGTTACGTTAAATATATAGTTATTTGTTGAGATACATGATAATTCCATTCACTGCCTGAACATAATTTTCTAGCCAGCCAGTGGATTGCGCTAGCCACGAATCAGACAAGGGAACTTGCTTCGGTAGGCGATACAGGCGATTCGCGAGTCAAGTGACAAGCGCCGGATTTTCGAAGCATATCAGATCAATGTCAATCGACCGATGGCGAATCCGCGGTGAGATAGGCTCGTCTTGTAATAGGATTGATGCGGTCAGTTGGCGGAGGCTTCGGGGATTTGCGGAGAGCCCTTCAGACGAGCTCCCGGATCAATCTTGACAGAGAATGCGAAACGAAACATTGCGAGCCGTTGTGCAGTTGCTTCTAATTCTGCTGCCCCGGCCAACAGATGTGTCGCCTGTTACGAGAGGTTTGCGCATTCGCGATTTGATCTGCGAACATTTTGCGAAATACAGAAACTACATAGATCTAATTGTGATTTCTATCGATCGAATTTGGAATTATGTTAAAGAAAATGCTTTCGGCGCAAAGGTTCGATCTTCTTGAATAATCGTGATTTCTATCGATTGAATTTTGAAGTATGTTAAAGTAAATGCTATCGGCGCAAAGGTTCGATCTTCTTGAATTCAAGAAGATCGAACCTTTGCGCCGATAGCATTTTCTTTAACATAACCTTTGCGCCGCTAGCATTTTGTTTAACATAATTCAAAATTCGATCGATAGAAATCACAATTATTCAAGAAGATCGAACCTTTGCGCCGATAGCATTTTCTTTAACATACTTTAACATACCGCGAACATTTTGCGGAATACAGAAACTACATAGATCTAATTGTGATTTCTATCGATCGAATTTTGAATTATGTTAAAGAAAATTCTATCGGCGCAAAGGTTCGATCTTCTTGAATTCAAGAAGAAGATCGAACCTTTGCGCCGATAGCATTTTCTTTAACATAACCTTTGCGCCGATAGCATTTTCTTTAACATAATTCAAAATTCGATCGACAGAAATCACAATTATTCAAGAAGATCGAACCTGTGCGCCGATAGCATTTTCTTTAACATACTACATAGATCGACGGGAAAAGGATGCAACTATTTTGAAATTGTGCTATATAAATTTATTCCGCTGAAATAATCAACCGGAATAGTAAGGCAGAGTATTATGCGTTTTCTTCTGATGAGAATTAAAAGCATCTTTGGTATAATTACGAACTGGGATCATTAAAACGTAATCCTTTTAATTTAAATATTTCGAATGCGATCGTTGCAAGGACGCGCCATTAAAAAGTACGAGAAACGTTTTAATTTTCGCCTTTGTCCACGTCGCAAATACTTTTAACTCCTCGTTTCGCAGGACACGAATGTCCTGGATAGACTTTTTAGCTTGCAATCGTTATAATCTCAATGCATTGTCCAACATAGTGGTTGCTTCATAGTTCTTAAAAAATTTATAATACATTGCCAAGCATTATATAACATCGACACGATCCTTGACGAAAATAATTATTACACAAAATATCCACAGTTTCTATTAATTTTTATTTCACACATTAATTCGAGCGTTTTATTCGTGGCCTAAAAATTAATAATTGTACGCTATCTTTCACCAGGAAACGCTTAGCCTCGTTTCAATCATTAAATCTTCATTGGATTACCAAAGTCTGATCGTTTCTTTAGAGATTTCTACTTAGAAGAACTTGTTCCAGCTTCCTCTTAATAAAGCACAGTCGTTCAGGATGTTATTAAGAGACTTCCAGCAGCCAAACCTAACCTCCAATTAATAGCATCATTTCTATTCGGAAATGAAGAAATCAGGTTTCCTTATTAATTGGGAACGATTTTCCAGAGAAGGAAGACGAAATTAGAAAAAAGGAGCAGAGACTGGAACGATCAGATGCGCGAACGATTATCGAGAGAGATCGCAATTATCGCATCAGGGGATCGTTTTCCTGTAAGGATCCTGCTGATCGTAGTTCATGCGACCAGGTGTCAGGACTCGGCCAGGCAGGACGTAGGAATGGCAGAATGCCAGGATAGCAGTCAGCTTCGAGTCACGTACATAACAAATTATTGAGGGCCGGCCGAGCGAGAGCGGACCCCGCCAGGAGTGAAGAGGAGAGGAGAGGAGAGAAGAGCACACGCTCGCTCGCTCTCGCGCGCGCGAGATCTGTTGGTGGTCTGATGCTTCGGGCGTCGCATCGTTTGTCAAGTCGTCGATATGCCGATCCCGCGACTCGATTACCATATTTTAACGCCAGCGTTATTGGCTCGCCACCGGCTACTGGAATCTTAAAAGCTCCCTCGGCGAGACGCACCACACTCCATTCTGCTTCGCTGCGAATCCACGCTCCTCCAACCTGCGTTTAACTATTCCGTATAATCTAAAACCGTTATTTGTCTAATGTATTACTGGGTATATTGTAGGCTTTTCTGTGTTTTCCGGGGGTTCAAATATTATTTTGTTCGACTATTAACTCTTTGCGGACGCGTGTCTGCAGACAGTCGCTCAAGTTAACCCTCTGTCTACCAAGCGGGTCCATTGGACCCGACTGTATGTAGATACTGCGATTATTTAAACTTTCAAAATTCTTGGGATCTTGTCGTTGCATGACTTTGTTACTTTTCTTATTTTTTATTATTTAAAGCTAAAAGTTTTTTTTTATATCTACTACGTTTTGTCGTATAAATTTGTATCGCATAATGAAGGTTTTTTTTACGGTAGACAGAGGGTTAAATTGCTACTCCGTGACCAAAAATCATTTTTTAGAAATTATTACTCTCAAAAAGTATCAAAGAAATTTTTACTAAATACAACACTTGCTCTTTTATTTAATTCTTATGCGTAATACGCAATTTCATTTCCCCGAGGAAAATTGTACATTCGAACCGTTGATAAGTACGCTAAACATAATTCACGTCCGCAAAGGGTTAATGGTTTTACAGATTGAGCAATTTATTTGTATTATTTGTAACCAAGTCTCTGACTATAACAAATCAAAGATTGGATAGAGATCTCTAAAAATGGATTTTAACAGGGCCCGCTCTAGGGGCGGGCAAGTCGGACATTTGTCCGGGGAGCCTAAATTTGGGGGCGCCATTTTGGATCTAAATGTGAGAAAAATGTTGATGTGTTAAATACGTAATTAATAGAAAATTTCACATATCGATTTTTTCTTAAGAAAGTCTAAGAAATGTACTGAGCTTAATTAGAAAGTTAAATTTTGCTCCAAACCTTGTTATTGTTTTAAGAATATTGCTAACGATACCAATAACTGTAGAAAGTGGCGAAAGGAATTTCTCTAAGTTAAAATTAATTAAGAACTTTTTACGTACGACTGCTACACAAAATCGTCTTAATAGTTTGGGCATTTTGGCAATTGAGCATGAAATTGCTGATCAAGTAAATTTAAAAAATGTAATAAACAAGTTTGCAGAACTGAAAGTAAGAAAAAAAGATTTTTGTGATTTTAGCGTAGTTGATGTTACCTTGTTTTATTTTTAAAATAATGGCATTTCGATTGTTCGTGCGATAATACACATTTTAATAATATTTAAAAATGTAAAAAATTATATGGTTAACAATTTGTGGCTAGGTACAGATATTTCTTAATTAATTTCTACTGTTTCGTACTGCTTGATTATCAATATTATGTTATGTTATATGTTTCTTTCTAAATAAATGCTTTCATTAAAATTTATATAAAATGTTTTGATTTTTATGGAATATAAAAAATGTGTACCTTTATTTAAAAAAAAAATATATATATATACTCTTAAGGGGCGGCAATTTGTCTTTTTGTCCGGGGCGACGTAACCGCTAGAGCGGGCGCTGGTCTTAAACAATCTAAGAGTAAGGCAATTATTTCTTTAATGGACTGCATATGTTGTAGACATTTCTGTGTTTTTCAGAGGTTCTAATACAAGTTTTATGGATTGAACAATTTATTTAAATTTCTTGTAACCAAGTCAACCTATAATAAATGAAACCTTGGATACAGATCTCAAAGAATGACACAACTCAACTGGGTAGACCGAGAAGAGATTGTTACAATAATAATTATAAAACAGCGACATCTAGAATTCACTGTATTAAGACTGGAGTTTATATCAATCCCAATATAAAAGCAACAGATTAAACAATCTACAGAATCACAAGAAGGTGTTGTTAATTTTCGCCGATTGACAGCGCTGTGAGTCAAAGCGTGGATATAAGTAGAACCTACCAGACTAAAATTTGCAGTCGTCCTTAGGTTCTCGGACTCGAAGGAGGTTCCAGGGAGCGCTAGCGTCCTTTGAGGACTCCGTCCTTCAGATCCAAGGAGAGAATTTTTCAGGGACTCCTCGGAGTTCCCTGAGTCCTTGCGGATCCTTTAGGATCCGATAGGACCTTGCTGGTTTCCTTGGAATATACCAGTGATTCTTCCTCAGATCTCCCAGCATCGTGAAGATGCCATTGAAGAGTATCTACATTATAACAGAAATGGCAATATCAATTAGTCCCAAGTGCTGACCAGTCAAGTGAAGATAAAGGAGCGTTTTAGTCGTAGGAAATCTGGCATGGGTTTCTCAGTGATTCTGCCAGGTTTGTTCGGCAGAAACGAGTTACGTGTTTTCGTGGGAATTCGTCGTGAATGGTTTTAATGCTAGTATTCGAGTAGGCGAGCGGAGAAACGTGGGAGTCGGTGGCACACAGGAGGATGAGTAGTCAATTTCCTTTCAGCGACACCGGTGACATCGACGGAGACGTCGGACCATTTATAATGGTCGCTAATAGATCTCCGGTAAGCCGGCGTGAGGCCGTTTTACAGGTTTTCCGTCAACATCGGAATACATCAGAGGTATATCGTCCGGCGACTAATGGTCGTCGACGTCTACCCCGACGTCGTTGTCGTTGAAACGCGAACCGCTTTCCAACGACGACGACGACGACGACGTCAACCTGTCTTGACACCTCGGCTATGGGAATCGTGGCCATTTGATAAATCGAGGATATCCGAAAAATTTGTCAGGAACGCCTCCTTTCCACCATTCATTGAGCCGTTCAACAGCTTCCTGAACTGAACTGCTCCCTTCGGAAAACTACCGATCCTTTCCACAAACCCCTTCAAACACCTGTAACGTACCTTAAAAATTTTACTTCCGCTCATAATCAGATGATCACTCAAGAATTTTTTAACTCTGTCTATAATTTAATTCTAGACAAATAAACACCTGTAATTCACATATAAAATTGAACAGAGACCCGGAGGGACTAGATAAGAATTTCTGAACAGAGTGCTTAGACCACATGGCTGAAGTGAAACTTCTTTAATCTTTTTCGAATTTTTATTAACACTTTATGACATTTAATTTTCTATGATTTTATTATTGAAACAATTGACTTGCGATAGCTAAAATATGGTATAAATATTCTTGAATCAATTTTGTCTAAATGTCTTGCAAATACTGCATCGAGAGTTGTTCCTCATCTTGTTGTTTCTTCCTTAGGATTATTTACCATTTCCAATCTTAGTTTACTTCTAAAAAATTCTATTAATAATTTTGATTGTTCCGATGCAAAATTCACGTTGAAATCTCCACTTAGCATCATCGTAATTTTATTATAATCTTTATTAACCAATGCCGAACCCTGAACCGTATATGCTAATAGAATAGAATTTCGTTTCATCGTTTCAGCGTTTCACTCGTCGAGATTTTGCGCCTAACGAGCCTAGAGAAGGTTCACTTCAAAAATTCCTACCTTAGAAAATCTTTTCTTTGAATATTCAAGAAATATGCTCGGACACGAATGCTCAATGCCTAAATAAATTAGAAACCGAACTGGAGAATAAATTAACGATTCCAATAATTTATTTTAATTTATCCTAGGTGATGGATAAAATTAAATACTAGAGGAATTTGACGAGAGACTTTCCGGTGACCGTCGGTCGAAAAATCGGCACAGTCGAGGCCAAATGGCACCGCATACTTGCTCGAAATATGATTAAGTGGTGTTCGCATCCCGCCGGCTGGTAAATGACCATTCGACCGAAGGTTGGCTACCATTGACAGCAGATTGGAATCATCGACTGCGCGTCCATTCAACGATCAGATACGTCGAACGTACACGACAACGGCTGGCACCGTCCGTGCACCGTTTCTCAAGTAGGTGTTGGTATGAAATTTAAGACACTCGTTCGTTCGGATCTTCGTTATTCGTTGGCCACGAACGCTGGCAGGTTGATGCATGACATACCGCGTACAATAATTCGTCATGACTTCTGCTCATTCGTCATTTGACAGAGAAACCGTTCCCGTCGATGCAACTGCAACGCCGCTGCGCTTTCTATCGCACGAAAGTGCGAACTCGGAATTGATACCGCCAAATAAACGCCAGGTGTTCTTCAAAAAATATTTTCTCACCACCACTTCTCACTAAACACTAACTATTTACCACTATACTATTTTATATCTCAAAAACATTTCCCACAAGAGCTAATAAATTTATTATTATTATTTATTTATTGCTTTAAACCAAGCATGGTTTATTTAGAAGCTAATGAATTTAATAAATTAGATGTAAGGAACAGGAAAAGAATTCCTATAGGAATATCTTAAAATTGCTCGAGATTAGAGATTAGTGCTAGGAAAAATATGTTTAACACTAAGCCTACCAAGCACAAAACATATAAAAGTAAAACGCCTTAAATAAGTGAGAAGATTGAATTTGCTTAAACTTTGTACCGTTTCCATTACAATATGTGCTTAAATAAAAAAGCCAATTCAGTCATTTCCTATGAAATCCTTTTTCTAATTTCAATAATTGTGAAATAGAAAACCGGTCATTTTGACCGTGGTAGGTTTAGTGTTAAATTATTGCATACTGTAAGTGTATTTACTTCCAATTTTATATTTGAAAGATTCGAAGAATAAAAATCAATAATCTCTAAATCGTTAATTTAAGACACTCAAAGTGTGATAAAAAGTAATAACTGTTCAACGATTGTATAACACATGCATACCAAGAATGAGTACAGTTTTGAGTACAATAAGTACAATTTTTGAGGCACGTTGGAGATTTAACACTAGATTTACGGAGAACTAAAATTGATTATTTTACATAGCTTTATAAAAGTAATAAAATTGTATTTACTTAGATCTTCAGCGATTTTTATTGTAATATGTACACAAAAAAATAAATCTATTTAATAATTCCTCACGAATGCCTCCTTACCCTCTCAACACTAGAGCTACCAGACGAGTCAAAATGACCCATTTCAAAATCTTTATTTTATGAATACAGAAAATATAAAAAGGGCTTTGTGAGAAATTATGGAATAAATTGAGTCACTCGTGTGCACACTACAGTACAGATTAACTAAAGTCTCTATTTTCAGGATCTTACAGTTCTTGTAGAACATTTTCTAAACTATAATTTTAATGCTCGGTAGTTCTAGTGTTAATAATCGTAAATTAAAATTTTTTGAATCCGTCATTTTGACGGGTCCTGTAAATCTAGTGTTAAGAAGGCTTATTTGTGTCTTCTGGACTTTCCATTGTGTTCTTTCGGAGGTACGGAAACTGTCCAGAGTCTTGATCCGAAGATCAGGGCCCGTCAATACTTGAGTCAAGTAGACGAAGATGAATCTTCAGATTTTATAACACGGCCTGGGTGTCTTCGATCACAAGGGAACCCATTGAGCGCGGAGGCCGTCACCTTAGGTGGTCCGAAATTCCCCGCAGCCGAAATTACAAGTGGAAATCGTCGGACTGTCTCAATTATTTCGACCTTCGATTCCGTAACGACGAGGGCCACTGAATCTTAAAAACCGGTGAATCACCGATACATGTCTGCTCGCCAAGATCCTCTGCATCCACGTCGTCTAATAGTGCCTAATCATTGTTTCCAGGTAGGCTCTCAGGTTCGGTGGCGTCTACCAAAAAACTCCAACGAGAATCCCCGCCGTTAAATCGACGATTATCCGGTTTGTCGAAATTGAAAATTTTCTGGTTAATCTGCTGCCAGGTTTGCTCCAATTAGTATCCAATGAATCTTCATAAAATCGGTTACGCGTTGTCATCCTTCAATCTAGAACGTTTCTCGATCAAACCAGAAAATCATGGGAAATGAGACATTAAGGAGACGTAGAAATTAGTCTAATCGGTTTTCGACTAAATCCAATCATCTAGAATGACGAGTAGATCCCCTTCGGTGCTCACAGTTCCTCCTCGTGTCCTGAGAAACCAGTAGCGTGATGAACGTCAGCAACTGCTTCGTCACTATATTCATGCGGTGTATAGATACTTTATTTTCTCCCTTTGTGGCAATTAACGAAATTGGAAACGAATGGATGAAACAGTTTCGAGTATTTAACTCGCCTGGTGCCGCAAATCAATTTCTATACGAGCCAATGTTACCCGAATGATTTCCTTTTTATTTTTTAGACCTAGAAAAATCAGAAGTACATTCTCTTCCAGCTTTTCGTTTGCAGACGACCATAGAAATTTTGATAAAGAGTGAGTTAATATTTGAACAAAATATACATTTCTAATTAGCAGACTAAAGTCAGTAATAGCAGAAATTTATCATCTGCTAGTTTTTTGTTAACTGAATGATTTCCTTTTTATTTTTAGACCTAACCTAGAAAAGTCAGAAGTACATTCTCTTCCAGCTTTTCGTTAGCAGACGATCATAGAAAGTTTGGTAAAGAATGAGTTAATATTTGAGCAAAATATACATTTCTAATTAGCAGACTAAAGTCAGTAATAGCAGAAATTTATCATCTGCTAGCTTTTTGTTACCTGAATGATTTCCTTTTTATTTTTAGACCTAACCTAGAAAAATCAGAAGTACATTCTCTTCCAGATTTTCGTTTGCAGACGATCATAGAAATTTTGATAAAGAATGAGTCAGTATATGAGCAAAATATACATTTCTAATTAGCAGACTAAAGTCAATAATAGCAGAAATTTATCATCTGCTAGCTTTTTGTTACCTGAAAGATTTCCTTTTTATTTTTAGACCTAACCTAGAAAAATCAGAAGTACATTCTCTTCCAGATTTTCGTTTGCAGACGATCATAGAAAGTTTGATAAAGAATGAGTTAATATTTGAGCAAAATATACATTTCTAATTAGCAGACTAAAGTCAGTAATATCAAAAATTTATGATCTGCTAGCTTTTTGTGTTTCAATATCGATACGGAAGTTCCTGTATCAAATTGTGCAGAGACTCGGAGATGAGATTATTAAATAATTCGAAAGATTGTTAGGTGGGAGGTGAAACGAGCGATTGTTAGCGAATCTGCGAGTACAAGAAGAGGTAAAGGGATTCTGATAATTGATAGTAGATATTAGCGTGACACCATGGTACAAGCAATTCATTTATCGACGCGCAAGGACACCGTGTTTCCGTTGATCGTCATCGGAGGAACATTTCCAAATGACCCATTGTGAATTGCACACTCATTATTCTTTCTTTGCAAATGTTCTGTTCTACAGTCTCGATACGATCTGCGTCTGAATGGCCGGCTAACTTACTCTTCTTCTGGCAACAACGACGTCTTAAGCTGGTTGGCTGCATTGTTGCTGCTAATGGGCCTCCAGCCACTTCGCGGCTACCGCTTGCAGCCTAATTATGATTTATAGTCCTCGGTACCTACAGCATCGAGGATCGAATGCTCTCTGACCACGGGAATCCTGTAATCGTTGTCCTTTCGCGAGTGCCTCTACCTTTCCGTCGCTTTTATGCCATCTGAACAACCATTTGTCGATTTTTAAATCAACCGGCACGACAATAAGCCTTGCAATTGACGATTCGCGACCTCGAAACCCGGCTTCGCGTAACCCTGCCTTAATAATTAAACGCTATTCACCGCCTTGGAACCGACGGGAAACAATATTCCTCCGTAATTAAGCCTACCTTCACTTTACTACCCTTTGACACTACATTTTTGCGAACATTTGCTGCGCAAAAGAAAAGACGAATTCACCAAAAATTTTTGGTTCTACAAACATTGTTTATAGGTCTGTTATAACTTTATACTTGATGCTATAAAAAAATACAGTTTAATTACTTGTACCTTCGTTATGCATTCATTTTTGACATTAGATTCTTGTCAAAATTGTTTCAGCAAAGAAAAGAGATTAATTTCCAGTCGTTTTCTAATAAGATTTTTAGATAAATGACTTCAGATGAGCTGTTAAAAAGTCAAACTGTTTTTCAATCGATTGACGACTCTAGTTTAACACTAGAACTACCGAGCAATAAACGCGACTGGCGTATACTGCCTTATAATAACAATAAGACTGCATTTATTCAGATTTCGCACAATTTTTGTTTAAATATGTACTTCAATAAAGACGTGTACTAAAAAGTTACTCCTGAAAACATATTTATAATATCAATATTTGTAAAAGAAAAAATTAGAAACCAGTCATTTTGAATGGTCCGGTAGTTCTAGTGTTAATGGGAACCTATTTAGTATTGGACAATGTTAAATTCCGTATTCAAGATCCACTAAAACAAATTTGTTCTCGTCAACAAAGTTCAGTAAATTCATTTCATTTTTCCGGGACATAGAAAGACTTCTTCTTCGCCAATAAAATATATATAAAGCATCCGAAATGTCATATATGAAAATGTGAAAAACAGGATCAGCGATTACAGAGATATCAAAAATCATTAACAAAGTGGTTGGTACCGTGAATGGAAAGGCGAGTGGTTTGAGTTGATTATGCCGCCAAATTCCAGACAATAAGTTATAAATATTGGATTTTTGTGTGCCGCCCCTCGTCCAGGCGATGGCTGGCGAGGACCCGAGGACAGTATTAGATGATCCGTTCGCCCACGAACGGTCGCCTCTTCTTTCGTCCGCGTGTAGGCATCATTAGTGCAGGGGTTCCGTATATGAAATCGAATGCGGCATGCACCGAGACGCAGTCAACACAAACACGTCGAAACCGTCGATTCTTCGGAACGAACTGGTCCGACAAGGTGAGGGGACTTCCGGCCCCGGGCTGCTATTATTCCTGGGTGCCGCCATGGGTGTGACGAAGGTGAGTCAAGCGATGTTGGTGATTTAGGCCCCCTTCGACGACGTTCGGTATCCTCGCGAATAATACACGTCGCCGGATCAACATGCAGGTGAATTAGCAACAATAACTATAAATTGAACCTCTTGATTCACCTCTTGAACCTTTCATTTTGCGAGCGACCACGGCACAATGAATCTCTGTTTTCGTACAACCAAACCCTTTCGATCTGTGAAATTAAGTCAAACATGAAACTTCTCAGTACTTAACTGCAAAGTACCTTTATTTTTTAAAGATTGAGCTATCTCTGTTTCTGTAAAACCACCTCGGATGTTTCTACTAATATCCAGTTTAAAATTAAACCTGTTATGCTACAGAAACAGTCAATTCCTAAATTGAATCTTTCGTAATTGAAACATCTTGTTCTTGCTACAGTAGAAAATATTGATTTTGCTCAATTGTAGACATTTCTGTCTCTCTCAGCTGTTTCTATTAACGATATTGAGTTAAAAGTGAAGACTTCTATGCCAGAGACTCAGTAAATTCCTAAATTGAATCTTCGTTAAATGAGACGATTTATTCTTGCTAGCAGAAAATGTTCATTTTGCTCAATGTGGACTTGTAGAATTGTTTCTTTGCAATCATATCAGTTGTCTCTACTAATAGTTTCGAGTTTAAAATGAAAAACCTGTTATACTAGAGAATTAATAAATTTCTAAATTGAAGCCTGGAAAAATGGAAGAATTTATTCTTGCTAATAGAAAATATTCATTTTGCTCAATGTAGACTTGTAGAATTGTTTCTTTACAGTCATATCAGTTGTTTCTACGAATGCTTTTGAGTTTTAAATAAAAAGCCTGTTATGCTAGGGAATTAGTAAATTCCTAAATTGAATTTTCGATAAATGGAAGAATTTATTCCTGCAAGCAGAAAATGTTCATTTTGCTCAATGTAGACTTGTAGAATTGTTACTTTGCAATCATATCAGTTGTTTCTACGAATAGTTTCGAGTTTAAAATGAAAAGCCTGTTATACTAGAGAATTAATAAATTTCTAAATTGAAGCCTCGATAAATGGAAGAATTTATTCTTGCTAATAGAAAATATTCATTTTGCTCAATGTAGACTTGTAGAATTGTTTCTTTACAGTCACATCAGTTGTTTCTACAAATGCTTTTGAGTTTTAAATAAAAAGCCTGTTATGCTAGGGAATTAGTAAATTGCTAAATTGAATTTTCGATAAATGGACGAATTTATTCTTACTACTTGGAACTATTTATGTTTTCGCTAAGCAGAGGCACCTCTGGACAATCATATCAGCCATTTTACTAATGATATTGAGTTTATAAAGAAGCGTATGATGCTGGAAAGTGAATAAATTCCTAAATTACAGGTCTGATGATGGGGACACTTTGTCTCTGCTGTCGGGAAATGTTTGTCAGCTCGCTGTGGTAAAAGTTGAACACCGGCTTTTTAAAAAGCGTTTAGTCTACGTCACAGGTGAACCATTACTTTCGAAAAGAATTTTATCTGGAAAGAAAACTGCTGCGAGCTTCGCGAGCTTCAAGATCTACCATGAACTGTCTTTAACACTAAACCTACCAAGCATTAAAACTATCGGCGAATGTTGATTTATAAAAATGACAATCCTAGATTTATTCAGATTGTCTGCAATTTCCAATATAATAGATGCTTGAACAAGGAAATTTATTCCATTATTTTACATAAACGAATTTTTTCAATTGCAAAATATAAAACCGGTCATTTTACCGTAGTAGGTTCAGTGTTAACAATGAATTGAACGTTCGATGGAATTTTTATGAAATTGTTCGGGTTTGATGTTCCAGATGTCGTTTACTTTAGAAGGGGCTTGAATTCTCTGTGATATTTTTGCATACTTCAGAGTCGATAAATTAGTGTTTTACAGTTTCGAGAGTGCAGTATTCATCACCTCGGACACCCAGACGTAGATCATCAATTAAGTATCTATATTCTACGCTGCGACTTAATTTTCGTCGGGTCTTCGAGGAAATGATTTTCATTATGATTTGAGTGACAAGACAATTCATAAAACAAGTTATTCTAAACTTATCTTTGGCGCGCGAGCTTGTCTGGCAAACGTGCCCGCGTTCAATCCACTAGGTGTACCAATAAGTAATCTACCAGCTTCTGTATATCACTCGGTATTCATATCGTAAAATCGTCAATCATTAAACCACATATTTACTTTGCAATTTTACATAAAACAAAGAACGAAGTGAATCGATTTACAGTAGGCCCTCGACTTTCGCACATAATTAGTTCCTGAAAGTGTGTGCGAATGTTGAATGTTCGAAAGTAGAGGGATGTAAAAAAATATGCACCAAAAACTGTGTTTTAAAGTATTTATCTATCAATATGTATACATAATGAAGTTAAAGAAGCGTGTTAAGTGCTTTCGAGTAGAATCGGAAGACTAGAAGCAAAACTGAAACTGTTTTGTTCTCTTGATCCGAACAACATTGTAATCTGATGGCTATTCTGATGTCTCCTGAGAGGGGACATCCGATCGCAGAGGATTAAACAGATTGAATCTTTAAAAATGTGCGAAATAGCGAATTGTGCGAAAGTAGAATGTGCGAAAGTCGAGGGCCGCCTTTAATTTGAATTCGTGCTAGAAAAATGCTTATAGTTTGATCGGACGTGGACGATATTAAGCAGTCGTCGTGCTCGCGAAAGAAATGGCGGCTCGGATCACGAAAAAAATGGCGACGAATCGGCGAAGAAGAAAGGATACCGGCGGCCGTGAAACAAAAGAAGGAAGAACGGAACGCGGGGCGTCGTTGGTTTACCAGGAATTGTACCATGGTACAGAGACCAGGCTCGAACCGTGCACGTGATGTATGTCCCCGTCTTGTCGTCCAGGTCCGCATCAAGTTTATATCGCGGTAATCAAATCGCCTGGCATAAATTTTGCTTATGCACAGTTATGCGCGCGAACCGAGCCCGGCGAAATTGGCCGAATCGAAAGAAGCGCGAACTTTCTGGCGATAAAGATCGCCCTGTCTTATAACTGCTTTCACGGAAACCTATCAAGATGTTCGGCAACTCATCCTGACGCCACGCGAACCAGCCCTTTTCGCCTTTCAACAAATTTAAAAGTGACAAAAACGTTGACACATGGAGTAATTAACCCTTAGCACTAGAGCGGTGACTCTGAGGCACCACTAAAAATTGCTATACCATTATTCAAAATATTGTTTACATTATTAAATTGATATTCAATAAATTAGTTACCAAACATTCAAATATTCTATGAGATATCATATCAGTTCCATTTCTTCAAAATGTTAAAAATCATATTGAATGGAAATATTCTTGATCGAAAAAAAGTTTGATTATGTAGTTAAAATATTTCCGTGCGTAAAGGGTTGAAATAGTAGACATTGATCCAGATTCGTTCAAAATGCAATTAAAAGAAAACTTTAACCCTTATATTGATTCCCAAAATGTTCGTAGAAATTCAGGAACATTGTGTTTTATAACTGTAATACATATTTTTATAATATTATTTCTGAACAGCCTAAGAAATTAGACATACAACATACAGAGACATACAACAATTGTTTCAAATAAATTGAAAGGGAAAAATTACCTGGATATTTACTTGCTGAACAAGTTAAAGCTCAATTCGATAAGATCATTATTGCAATATGTCAATTTTTGTTCCGTTTCATGTGTACGTAAATTGTTTGACAGAAACGTGCATTATCACAGACTGTCAGGTCCACAATAATTTATTAGCCAAGTCTAGGAAATTACAATAACTTCTGCTTTATTTCCGGAACGGTTCTGCATACAAATTAATTGGCGTTTCAGCAAGCGTGGATAGCGTAGATTAGATAACAGTTTGATTTTCCTGGAAGCCAGCGGTGGACTTGTTAAACACAATATAAACGGCGAGAACATCAGGAATCTTCTCGTTTGAAGAAGCCTGTTCGTTTCAGCACGCCATTCCTTCGTCACTTCTTTCAACCGTCTCCTTCCACAGTGACCCACGTCTCCGTCGTTAGTTCATCCCGCTCCATTGCACGGCTGCAGTCCGTAAACGAGATAACGAGATCAAATTTATGATGCCAGGTCCCCAACGAAAATATGATAATCGCGGTTAATGCCGAACGCTGCCGCTCCGCACCGGGGCGGACCAGAATTCGTGACCAAGATCACGGGAAAATACTTAGAAAAATTGATCGGGATCTGGACTCTGCTGCTCCAATTAATTTCCCGATTAATCCTACACTTTTCCAGGAAAAATTCCCCCAAAATCTGTTAACACGTTATACATGTCGATACGAAGCAAAATTCTATGAATTTCGAAAAGGTGATTACAAATTTTATTGTACATTCTAGATTCGACAGAATAGACCTTTATGCTATTTAAAGTTCCTACAATTTATAATGCAAAGCAAGCATCAAACTATGCAATTGTCTTTCGCTTTTCTGTTATATATATATATATATATATATATATATATATATATATATGTATATATATATATATACGTATATATATAACTTATATTATATTTATTATATTATGTACTTTATATATTAATAAGTTATATATATATAAAACTTTTCTGTTATATATATATATATATATAATTCTGTTATATATTATATTTATTAAATTATATTATATACTTTATATATTATATACTTATATTATATTATATATATATAAGTTATATATATATAACTTTTCTGTTATATATATATATATATATATAACTTTTCTGTTATATATATATATATATATATATATATATATATATTCTTTTACCGTTTGTCTCAGTCCTTGTAATAAACAAACGATTTTGAAAACTATCCTGTGCTCTGTGCTTTAAGTAGAACCTATTAAAAAGTTCCACAATTCGGTCAATTTATTGATTTAAACAATTTATCTTTCTTTTCGACTTCTCTTGCAGGTTCGATCCAGAACAACATTTAAAAACAAATCGTGGAGCCATTAATTAATCTAGCAGACAACCAAAAAGATTAAAGAAGTAACTCACAAATTTCTACATATTGTTACAGTTTTACGAAAATGTGTGCAACAGGGATGTAGCAAGGGATTGATATATCGGTTCCATCGTGACAGAACAGGTTACAGGGCAGATTCCGAGATTCTCGGTCTGTGTAGACGCGGCCGAGGATCATAAAGACGAGCGGGTCTACTAGTTCCTGAAGATCTACGTAAAATCCGCAAGTTGGCGTAATCCCGTCAATTACCGAGATAAGGGATCGCCGCGACTTTGTCGCTGGCGGAGGGAGCTAATTCCATCAGCGTTCAGGGGATCGTTTCGCTTTCTGATGGCCGAAAAGCCGACGCGCGAGGTAAAAGCAAACAGGACAATTTGTTACGAGGAGGCAGCCTTTACACCCGTGCCCGGCAACCGGCAGCAAGAGCTAAATGGAGGTTAGCGCTGCGCGCTGGCCCATCGTCGGAATTTTATTATTCAGGTTCCTACACACTGTACCGGTGAAATCTTTATTTGGAATCATTCCAAGAACAATAACGTATCTGCCCCCCCCCCCTCTACCAGACCCCTCGGCCGGATCCTCGTTCACCATTCTTGCCACCAACCTTTTTCCTTTCCTCTTCCGCCGCCTCTCTTCTCACTCTCTCCCTCTGTCCCCTCTCTTCACTCTTTCCGACTCTCTCTCTCTCTCTATCTCTTTCTCTCTCTTCTCTTTCTTTCTTTCCTGCTCTGTCCGTTTGTCCACGAATCCGACGTAACCTGCGCCAAATAAAACTAAAGGTAACCCAGTTATTTTCTGTTTGCGCTGCCCGATGATTCCCCCAGATATGATGGCTGCTTTCTCGAGGCCCCCTCGTTGGTAGTGCCGGCACGCGTGTATCATCGTGCATATAAATCAGTCGCGTAGGATCAGATAGGATTTCAGAAATATAAAATACACGGCGATATTAAAAAACAAAAGGAGGCAAGGCCGTGAAACCACCGGGAACCAGAGAACACACCGACGGGGTACAGTGGGATGAGAAGGGGGAGGAGGAGTAGGACGAGGGGGAGAGAAGGAGGATCAGGGGGTTGTGCCACGGTGAAGGAGACTGTCGGCGGGACAAGAGAAGCTGTGGTGATTGGTGGCCACGATTCAGACCGCGATACAACTTGTTTACGCGATTTTCGGGCTAATTTATACGCGCTCCGGTCACGGGTTCGGGATACGATGACACCGCCCCTGGAAACTAGTTCAATCGGACCTCGTTCGGCGAACGGGTGCTTGTTACGGGTCCTGGTTAGGATTCGCGATGTCTGCTAATGATTCTTGTACTGGTGGAATCGAATCGTTAGCGGAAGTTTGGATGTTTTTGCTGATTTTTGCCATTGATAGTCGGAATAAAAGAAAATCCTATTTTGTTGTTCTGAAAATAGTTCGCAGTGGATCTAGATAAAAAGGAGAATACATTGTTGTTAATATACATAGATTGATACAATTAGAAGAGTTGACGTTGTCGTGGATGTGATCATTACCTTGAGAATGGGCAGGGGTAATTTCTTTCCGCGAGGATCTTCCCGGAGCATCCCCTAAACGGGACCCTCGAAGTGATGGTTATATCTTCGGTAATTATTAAAAGTTCTTAAATAAAAAAATTGTGAAAGTTGCTTGAATATACACTCTTTCGGGTGCTGGAGAGTCGATTGTGAAAAGTGAATTTTTCTGCAAGTACACTTAATTTGTTCGCGACCAGCGTCACAAATACAGTACGACGATCACAATTTTGTACATCACATGAAAAAAAAAATCAAATGATCTCATAATGACAATTGTGACAATAAGACACACTCTGTGACAATATCTGGTTTCATATTTTACAAGAGGATACGTTGCATAGAATATTGTAATTATGAATGTTATCCTTTTAATAAATGCGAATGTGTTAACTGTATGGATGTAAAGGGGTGGTTTGAAATGATTGATATTATTTCGAGCAAAAAATTGTTCTTCTCTCTCTCTCTCTCTCTCTCTCTCTCTCTCTCTCTTTCTCTCTCTTGGTCGAGAAATGATTGTTAGAGATCGCAACGGTTCGTTTAAGGGTGGAAAGAAATTTAGGAAGATCACGTTTTACATAGCAGGGTGGAGCCAAGTTGATTTCCTCGATAAAGACGCGAGGTTCGTCGGTATCCGAGGAAAGCGGGCCTGTAAAAGCGACAATAAAACGCTTAATTAATTAGAACACCTGAGTTACTTTTGCCGGTCCAATCTACGGGCGGGGTAGCGCTGGCCCATTTTAAAGGAAAGTGGCCGACGACTGGGTGTATAGTGACGAAGGAGGATCTCACGGACGCATCCTCGACCGGGCGAAGGCTTGAAAACTATAAAGGAGCTGTTCATTACGACCAGTTGCTCCAGTTACCTGGCCGGGGCTAGGGTTGCGAAGCCTCCGACGGGGTATAAAGGGGAACGTAAAAACAATGTATAATATCGCTAGGCGAAGAAAGCTAGAGAAGAGGCTACGGGGAAAGCAGATGGAAGGAGGAGGAGGAGGTGGTGGAGGAGGGGGATAGAACGGCGGTGGGAGCACTCAATTCATCAAGGAGTCGACGGCACGTAATTTAAGACTGCTTTTAACTCTTGGGTGTCGCAATTTATGTGAGCTTCTTACAAAAGAATGGCGCTCTTCTCGCTCCTGTACACACCACCACTAACCCGACCCATCGCCATCCTGATCTCCCGCCACCCCCGCCTTCTGTAACTGTGGCTCGTATCACCCCCTCGGGCCAACCCCTCTTGCCTGTGCCCTGGAACCATGCTGCCGGGTTCAACGACGTCGTATGCGACCCCCTCTACATCGAACCTTTACCTTTTTTTAACAATTTGTCACAGATTAAACACCCCACGAGTTTCCATCGCCCTACCATCCCTTGATTTAGTATTTATATTTTCTTTTCACGAAGAATCTAATCGACAAGTCCGTGGGAGAAGAGGAAAATGTCGGAGTTATCCAGTCTGTACATACATTTGATAAATATTGCGAACACACGGATCTGAAACTGTACTTTTATTAATCAATTTATGGGACGATTTATTACAACATTTGTATTTTTGTATTATTTTATATACCTCGTTCCATACGGCATTTCCTATTCAATTGCCAATGATTGAATTGTTTGGAGGAACAAAAAGAAAACGGAGGAGAAAGTTTTGAAATTAATTCCTCCTGGAATTTGGTAGATCGAAAAACTGAATTCCAACCTCCCCGTTCCAAAGTATGCAGTACCATCGCATACACATTTTAATTAATATTACATGCCCGTACAGATGCCGAACAAATTGTGCAGTTGTTTGTTTCGAAGTTCTTAGAAGTACACTTTCGAACTTCGCACGTGTTGCAAGTTCCGAGAACAGTGCAATTACCCCACAGATTTTAATTGAATCCTACACATCGATTTGACCGACAACCACGACCATTTTACATTATTATTTGAACAGGTTATCAACGAAGATGTATTTTCTGCAGACATTTTATCATCTTCTGATGAACACTTTTACCAAATTCATTAATATTGATTGTATTCCTGATTGAAAAAATTATGTTTGCAATATTTTACAAACGACACACACACAAAGATAGATTTAAGCAATTGCTTAACTCTTTGGGGGACGCTGGGATTAAAAATGTCCCACCTTTTTGATGCACCGTAGTGCATGGTGGGACATTTTTAGTCCCACCTCGAAATATTACAATAGCTGCATGCGCATAGGTTTATATTTCATCTTATTTACGTAAAGCAGTTGGTAATATCATCGACAAATGTTACAAATGCATTCACTTGTGTTGGCAACATTGAACATGCCAATACAGGTCCATCAATTGTTGCAAGCGGAAGGTTTATTGCGACAATCTTTTTTTCCTAGTTTTATGTGAAAAATCGTAGAAGTAAGTTAATTATTATAAAAATTAGTTCTATATAAGCAAGTGAAGAGTTTTATAATAAAAACTAAAGCTTAAATTTGTTTATAAATGATGAAAGTATGGTGGGATTTTATTTGTCGCATCATCTAACTTGGGGAGTAATACAAAAAGACATATTTTTATTTATTATTTATGTTCTAAGATTCTTAAAGGTCAATGTGCCGAAGGAATTATTAGTCAAACATTAATAGACAATAACGTACCAACTGAATCTAACAATAAGTCATTGTCAATCCAAATAAGCAAACACAAACGTAACGTTTCATTAGAAATAAGAAGACAAGATTCAAAACATCTACCAGAACGTTGGTCTCCTAAACGATGTGCGCTTTGTAGTACAAAAAAAGAAAGTTCGAACACTATGGTCTTGTACTGTGTGCAAAGTGCCTCTGTGCTTAGGGAAAAGGATGTGCTTTAATAAGTACCATTCATGAACCTATGTGGCATGGTGGGACTATTCAAGTCCCACCCTATAACAACAAATTTAATTAAACTATTACTAAACTATTACTTAAACTATTTTTTTATGTTTTCACATTATGTGATACCTTTATTAATAAAACTATACCAATTTGGTTTCATTTAAAACGCAATAAAATTTCTGTGCTATTTATTATCTGGAATCCTGTGCCGCAAAGAGTTAAAGACGTATATTTCAAACGTCTTAAGACGATCAGACCTAAAATGAAAGTAAAATGGACGTCTTTAACACTAAACCTACCACGGTCAAATGACCGGTTTTTCATGACACTATTATTAAAATTATGAAAACGCTTTCATAAGAAATGACTGAATTATCTTCTTTATTTCAACACATATTGTAATGAAAACAACACAAAGTTTAAATAAATGGTATCTTCTCACTTCTATAAGTCGTTTCACTTTTATATGTTTTATGCTTGGTAAGTTTAGTGTTAAGTCGTCGTGTGCTATGTGGGAATTACTTTTCACGCAACTTCTCGAATTCCCGGGCCCCGATTTCTGCAAAACGGGCGATCGAACGAAGTGAGATGTTTTAGACGCGGAGGACAGGAACACGGGTACCATTTGCGAAGAATAATCCGCACAGCCTCGAGGACGTGCATCGGGGAAAATTAATCGAGCGTAATTCTCGCGGGTCGTATACATAATTAACGAGCAAATGCAGCACCTGTACTTACAGGTCGGAACTTCTCTCTCGCGCCACGGCGTGTACGCATCGTGCGTGGATGGATCAAGAGAAGATTCCGTCCGCCCTTTCTGCGTTCGCTGGTAGCCGTTAGAGACGCCCCTGCATCTCTGGACGTTATCAAATCATCGTTTGTTTACACCTAAGCCTTGAATTAATGATTAGGTCGCCCTTCCACCGCGGAGTGATGCGGCAGATCTTAAAGCTTGCCGTCCAAACCCCGTATACCGGGTGGCATCACAAAATCTTTCACTATCGATCAATCCCACGTGTAATCAAACAATCCCTTGGAAATAAAATATTTAAAAAATCTTCGGAACCCTACAAAACAATTATGCAACACCATATTCTACGGAATTTTCCAATTGAGATGATTGAAGGAAAGTTGACGGGATTTAAGTGTTTTAGATATAATAAGAGGGTTGCAGGCCAAGAGAGACTGAGGCCTGACGATCCCGTCACCCGTTACATCCTTCAAACTACACGCGGACTCGGTGGCCAGAATATATCCCCTTAATTATCCTGTGTGTGCATTCTGAGTGTGAACTCTCCATTAATCATAGGAGAAGAGAAGGGTAGGTCGCTATAGCCAGAGCGATTTTAATTCAGACTGGCCGCTCCATATGTATTCTACGGAGCCCACGGGATCATTAGTAACGTTAGGTGGACACCTCCGAGTCGTTCTTCATTCTGATGATGCCACCGCCTCAGAATCCGCCGATCCAGCGTCGTCATTGGCGACCGACACCGTATCCGAAGGAAACCAGGAACATGCTTGCCCTCGCCGGACCAAAGTTCAATGCACGATGAAAGGAATCGGAAACTGCTCGACTCAATGGACCGCTGCTACCGTTTCGGCTCTGACTACCATTGTCGGCCATAAGCCGATCCACGATCTTCCCTCGGAACCTTTTACTCTCTCCCTTCGAACACACATGCTCGGATACTTGTTCTTTCTTCAAAAACTCAATGAACTTTATAGGTCATACAAGAGCTATGGATCCTGCGAGTCTCGTGTGGTCGGTAGAATGTGCGTCTTTATGTATTTTTAACCTGGACAAACTTTTCGAGAAAACTTCTGGATTAAAAGAAATTCGTTTAATGTTGTTTGAAGGAATCTTTCAAAGGACGAAGGAAATATTTATTTTGCTGTGTATGAAACAAGTTGGGGGAGTAGAAATTTGCATAAAGATATAGTCTAGGTCAGGCATCCTTTGCTTGCACTGAGGGAGCAGTATACGATCATAGTGTTTGATAAAATACATGCTGGTTCTCAGGTAGACTCTTCAGACTCATTTACTCTAATCGAGATCTTTTGCAATTTTTTCCTTTAAAAACGTGAAGTTAACCAGTTAACTGCGGAATTTAATTTTAAAAATCCCCCATGGAATCCAGAATTAAAATCAAGCATTGATGAAACTGAAAAAGTCAAACACAACGAACGTAGCGCAAGTGATCCTATTATAAATTCTACATCTTATTGAAATTTTCAATTTTTATAACGAATGGAAATTTTTTAATTCACACGACGAGTATACACATCAATTGCATCGCAATAGAGCTTTGGATTGACGTGTATACACGTCGAACAGAGTTAACTGGTTAAGCGAAAAGTTAGAATGTAGTTTGTACTGTACAAGTCTTAAGGAATATTTGGATATTTTTCTTTTAGTATTGTTTTACAAAATGGCTGCCAGATATTTTCTTAATGAAGCCCCAATTTGAACCTCATCCTTACCGAAAATGCCTTACCAAAATAGAACTCTAAAATGTAGCAATATTTCTATCAATTTTATTAACAAAATCGAGTAATGTGATTCTTTCTGAGGATATTGAGAGCCTATATAAATATTGAAAATTATACGAAGTCCATTGGATCCGCCACGAACCTAGCTAAGACGACAGATGCTCCTCAGACTGAAAAATTGTCATTCCTGTTGAGATCCTGCCTTCCCAGTGCGTGTATCAAGGGATTTTTGTTGAGTCTAATCGAAATATTTTTGCAATTTTTTGGTTTAAAAGCGTGAAGTTAAGCGAGAAACTAGAATATAGTTTGTACTGTACTGGTCTTAACGAATATTTGGCTATTTTTCGTTTCTTATTGTTTTACAAAATGGCTGAACAGATATTTTCTTAATGATGCCCCAATTTCAACCTTCTCCTTACCGAAAATGCCTTGCCAAAATAGAACTCTAAAATTTAGCAATGTTTCTATCAATTTTATTAACAAAATCGAGTAATGTGGTTCTTTCTGAGGATATTGAGAGCCTATATAAATATTGAAAATTATACGAAGTCCATTGGATCCGCCACGAACCTAGCTAAGACTGCCTTTCCGTGTATCAAGGGGTCTTTGTTGAGTCTAATCCAGATCTTTTGCAATTTTTTCCTTTAAAAGCGTGAAGTTAAGCGAAAAACTAGAATATAGTTTGTACTGTACAAGTCTTGAGGAATATTTGGGTATTTTTCGTTTCTTAGTATTTTACAAAATGGTTCCACAGATATTATCTTAATGAAGCCCCAATTTGAACCTCATCCTTACCGAAAATGCCTTACGAAAATAGAGCTCTAAAATGTAGCAATATTTCTATCAATTTTATTAACAAAATCGAGTAATCTGATTCTTTCTGAGTATATTGAGAGCCTATATAAATACTAAAAATTATTCGAAATCCATTAGCTAGCTAAGACGACAGATGCTCCTCAGACTAAAAAATCGTCATTCCCGTTGAGATCCTGCCTTTCCAGTGCGTGTATCAAGTGGTCTGAAACAATTTGCAAGTTCCCAATATTCCGCGTGGATCGAGAACCTCTTCGGATCGTATCCGGGCAGTTCCCTCGGTTATTATCGTTTAATATGACGAGCGTATTCCGCGAAGCCGAGGGTCTAACGGAACGTTTAAAATTTCTATGGTCGGGCGATTCCGGGCGGATTATTCGCTCGCATCCTTATCTTCGATACTCGCGAGTTACGAGAAGGGACATCAAGCTCCGTAGCTTGGGGGGGAATAAAGTTTTAGTGTCCGTGTTACGCGCTAGAATAGAATTCATCTCGAACGACGACGATGCTAGCGGGCGCGCCCGCACGCGGATCGTCCGTGGATGCCGCTTCTCTTCCGGTCGAAAAAGTAACCGAGTCGACGAGCGCCGGCCTCGTCTTTTCTCCGGTGAAATTCATAATGCCGAATTTACTGTGACGCCCCGGAGAAATTGGATCCGGATTTCAGATGGATTATACTGATATACGCGCGTTATGGTTGCCCGATGCGGCTACGGTGTCAAGTTATAGGGTACACGAGTTACACGCAGGAACCGGGCTACGAATAAACTCTCCTCCGCCGAGGCTGCGCAGCTACCGGCTTTATAGCCAATTCATTTTATACGTTATTTCCCATGAAACGATCGTTACATGCAGGCATATGAGTGCGGCCCATCTTAGCTGGAAAATTCAGCCCGACGTCCGGCGTTTTTCAGCGAACCATGCTGCCGTGGTTATGGCTCTTTGCTCCGATCAGGAAAACATTCCTTCGGAATAATTTAACTTTTTCTGGGCTTGGCGAATTTAATTAGCGATTGAAACGTCAATCCAGAAAATATATTCAAGGGAAATATTGCCTCGGAGTTATTCAGATTTCTTTTGGTCGTTCAATGACGATTTATAATTGAGACGTTCGTGTTTTACGATGGGAGGTACATACAGTAGCCGCGATATCTTCTATTTGAATTCAATAGAACTGAATGACGACGAAGTTGCTTTGGTAGGATCCTCTGAAGCTATCCTAGAGCTTTTAATACCCGTCAGAGCTACTACAAGAGTATCGTTCAATTTTCAAAGCCGTTAATGGGGGGCTATAGATTTTTTATTTGGTTTTAAAGAATTGCTACATATTTCTCAGCTACTCCTGAAGACCCGTTTAAGTTCGCAAGGTTATTCGGTGTTCCAAGAATCATCATAGACTGCCCGAAGCTTCAATAGAACTGAATGACGACGAAGTTGCTTTGGTAGGATCCTGAGACCACACCAATAGTGTCAGAAATCGTGGAGATTATCTGTAGCTATCCTGGTAGCTTTTAATACCTGTCAGAGCTACTACAAGAGTATCACTCAATTTTCAAAGCCGTTAATGGGGGGCTATAGAGTTCGTATTTGGTTTTAAAGAATTGCCACATATTTCTCAGCTACTCCTGAAGATTCATTTCAAGTTCGCAGGGTGATCCGGTGCTCCAAGAATCATCATAGAAGCTTCAATAGAACTGAATGACGACGAAGTTGCTTTGGTAGGATCCTCAGACCACACCAATAGTATCAGAAATCGTGGAGATCCTCTGAAGCTATCCTGGTAGCTTTTAATAACTGTCAGAGGTACTACAAGAGTATCGTTCAATTTTTAAAGCTGTTAATGGGGGACTATAGAGTTTTTATTTGGTTTTAAAGAATTGCCACATGTTTCTCAACTACTCTTGAAGAGCCGTTTCAAGTTCGCAGGGTGATCCGGTGCTCCAAGAATCATCATAGAAGCTTCAATAGAACTGAATGACGACGAAGTTGCTTTGGTAGGATCCTCAGACCACACCAATAGTGTCAGAAATCGTGGAGATCCTCTGAAGCTATCCTGGTAGCTTTTAATAACTGTCAGAGGTACTACAAGAGTATCGTTCAATTTTTAAAACTGTTAATGGGGGACTATAGAGTTTGTATTTGGTTTTAAAAAATTGCAATTCTTTTTAAAGAATCATCATAGAATGTCCGAAGCCTCTGGACTGATGCAGAAACTTTTTATGTCATTAACATGTTGATGATCTAATGCAGCAATAAAGGCAGAAAGGAAGCTGGAAAAATGTTTAGAACCTTGTCAGAAGTCTCTGATGATATCAAGATCGTCTAGAAGTATCTTACTATTTTTTCAAGCTGATGGGACCCGTTAGAACCTTATCATTCCACTCACGAAATCACAGATTGCTTGTAGATTCTCTTCCCAGTTCTCAAACGATTCGAGAGATCAACATTGCGATTTCCTCAGGAATTTTTAAAGATTTTTCTGAAGCTTGCAGCATCACCTAAAGCTGTTGGAGCTATCATAGCCATCCTCCTTGACCTCTTATAGTTCGTAAAACTTTCATGGACACTTTTCTCGACCTAGTTTCTCTCATCATTTTTTCATATTGATTTATAACACCTCTCTTGATTACCACGGTCGTTCTGCAAGTTTACAGGGAAATCGTTTCATATAACCATCGTAGCGTTTTTATTTTGTGCAGCTCGTTGCAATTCTTCAGAAAAGATGTACCCGTCTATGCAGGTCCTGTATCTTGCAATTGATACAGACAATTTTTATTTTACATCAACTACTGGTGGATTTTATGCATTTATGACAAAACAGGGTAGCTACAACTTTAAACACTAGAAACATGGAAAGAGTCAAAGAGTAATCGACACATTATTTTTGTCCTGCTAACAGTATTAAAGGAAAAAAGTATGATTTGGCTCCAGTACAGTGATGCCAGAAACAACCAGAATTGGTTGTTTTTTCCTCTCCTTCTTTTCCCCTTCCACTATCCCGTTCTACTACTGGAGCACAATCCAACGTCCCCCACTCACCGCGTAGACTGGTCACGTGACGTGCCGCGCAACGTATCACATAATATTATGATTATTAGTAATCACATCACTGCTCAAGTACAGTGTCGCTAGAAATCGAGGGGAATACAATTTACCACCTCTCTGATGACCAGAGCAATATGTAACACGTATTACGTTGCGCGGCACGTCACGTGACCAGTCTACGGTCTTAGTGAGGGACGTTGGAGTGTGCGCAGAAGTGAAATGGGATATTGGAAGGGGAAAAGGAGGAGAGGAATATCAACCCAGTTTTGGGTTGATCTGGCGACACTGCTCCAGTACCCTGTAAGTGTTGAGGACAATTTTTATTCTACATGATGATCCGCAGTCCGGTGGCGACCTTCAACTCTGCAATTTCTGTTTGTTTGTATTTATTTAGTGATCCCTTTCGGGTTACACGGGCTTACGTCCCATTACACTGTTTTATTTCTTACGACTTACATCTATCTTTTCTCCTCACATGCATCCCCATTCATCCACTTTCTTTCTCCCCTCCTCACTCTCTCATTCTTGCTCTTCTACCCTTTTCTATCTCTTTCTTCCTCTAAATTTTTTAACCATCCTTCTCCCCTCTCGTCCTCTGGCAATATTTCTACTACCCTCTCGTACATACTTCCTTCCTCTTCCTTCCACTCTTTACAATATCCCAATACATGTTCCCATTCCTCTATCTCCATCCCGCATATCCTGCATTTTTTCTTCTCCTTTTTCTCCCAATACCTCCTGCAATTTCTGTTTCATTGATTAATTCTAATTTCTTTCGATCGAAATGAATTATATTTATGAAACTGATTTCGGCGCAAGGGTTCGATCTTATTGAAAGTCAGCAAATTTGCAATTTTATTATTATCCCGCAATGATCCGCACACGGATCGAAACGTTGGGATAATAATAAAATTGCAAATTTGCTGACTTTCAATAAGATCGAACCCTTGCGCCGAAATCAGTTTCATCAATATCATTGATTAACCTTTGCCGTATTTTATATATCAATACCCTTCAATACCCATGTGTTTGGACGAAATAAAATTTGATTCTTTTGTAATCAATCTTTAAGCATCGAAGTAAATATAGCCGTACATATAATACAAATTTTCTTTTCTCGTCTGTGACATTTTTATAACAGCCAAAGGGGTTAAATTACGCTGATTTTTGTAGTGTTTTACAGACTCTTTATTCAGCGGCGAACGGGTCGAACGCAACGATCTCTTCACGTTCGAATTTAATCACCAATCTCGAAGCTCAAGGTGGCAGATAGGCATCGGTCGGAGTATTTCTCTGATACGCGTCGAAAGTAAAAGGAATCCAGGGGAACACGAAAGGGAAAAAAGGAAGAGCTCGAGCAGCGACCACACGCGGATAGCCGAAGGGAGAGGCTGTCGTCGATACATCCTCGTCGATACGGACACGTGTTAGTCGACACCTCTCTGTTCGTGGTGGCGGCTGCTCTTTCGGCCCTCCGGGGCCGACTCGTAAACATACAATGCGGCCAAGCTACACGCGATATTATACACGCCGTGGTCACGGTGTGTTACGGCCCCGTGACGGCATATTCACCGCGTGCCGAACTGCGAAACGCTTATTCGTGACTTTTTTCAAATGTCGCGATTACGTCACACGTACAATCACGAGCTGAACGGAGGCTAATTAGCGCAGCCGATCGACCTTTGTTTCTCCGGAGCAGTGGAGAAACAAAAACAGCATGGCGTGCGGGGGCGTTGGCGGCGAGATCAGAACGAAACGTCTTCTCGGAACTGGCGAGAGGCTTTACGCCTTCGAAGAAATTCTAATTTTTCTCTGGCCGTCTGTCGATTGCTATATTATCTCCCTTATCAGCGCACTGTGGATTTTATCCGTTTATATCACAGAAACATATTGTATAGTTGATACCAAATAAGATGGAGTCTGGTTCGCGTATCTCATTGCACGGTTGCCTTGTTGTAAAGCAGGGAGGGACGTTTTTGTCTCAATTGAGACAAAACTGTCCCCACCATAGAACCCACTGTCCCCCACCGCCGTTACCAAAGAGGAAGGAAGTGCTTCGCCCGTTGCAAACAGTGCGCAGGCCTCGCGCATGAAAGAGAGGTTGGTGGGAGAAGTAGGCGTTTGAGGGGCCCCTACCGTGCCCATCCCTGTTGTAGAGTCTCTGCTCCCCTACTGAATTACCCTAGCGTCATCAGTTTTCCTATACCCGGAGACAAGCGATTTTTTATTTCTATCGTCTTAAGTGCGAGTAGGAGATTAGCCAATGAACAAGTTTTGTTGTATCACGTGCGCGGATAAAGGCTTAAACTCGAAAAAAACGAACCCAACTGTATTCATTCTTGAAGCATTAAAATGATTACTTGGCATCGATACAAACAATTTTTATTTTGCGGAGCCATCCGCAGATTTTATCTGTTCATACTGAGGAAGTATGCAAGTGTTATTCTTTCGTTCCTAAAAAATTGTAACTTGTGTGTTTAAGGGAAACCTTAATGGTTCCATACTCTCCTCATGTTTAGTTTGTAGAGACCACTCGTTTTGTATATTATATTTATACTTACACCTAACAATGTAATAAATCTCTTCTAAGATATTCTCGAATAAAAGAAAAAGCATGTAAGTGAACCAGAAAGTACTAAAAACATCACAGAAACGAATCCTGCTATAATAATGTTTAAAGTGTTACAATGGTTGTAGCACTCATCAGTATGAGATGAAATATTGTGGATGCACCTTTACGAAGAGAAGAAACGTATCAACCTCTAGGCACTGTCGAGATCGACTAAAGTAAGAAATACTAAGACTCTACATTATATCGATGTACGTGTTACGAAAAGTTGTGAATTAATTTTTTATTTACAGTTTAGAAGCGTCACTGTATATTCCTAAAACAATACATATATTTAAACCGTTCGTTTTAACCATATCTTCTAAATCGAATAGAAAAGGATCCCGCGAACAATGAATATCAAGGAAAGCGATAGGAGGCGATGGCCGCGTTTCGAAGAAAGTGTTCCGGCTGCAGCAATTGCAGTCCCGACAATTTCCTACTGATTCCTAATTCCCCGAAGCTTTCGAGAGAAAGAGAGACCGCCCACGCGGCTCCTCGGCTTGTCTTGCGGAGTCTGGCAAGGACGATCGAAGGTTGCGTCCGCGGCCAGAATCTATATAATCGATTCTGATTGCATTGAAGCCCGGTAGTGGTGGCGTTGATTGGTGCATTCATAAATATCCATTAGCGGACAATGTCGGTAATGATCGGGGCCTGCAGGCTACGCCCTGCCAGCAGCCCAGCGAAACCCGCTACCGTAGCTTCTCTGGTAGCGTTTCAGCTAGAGACCAAAGAGACAGAGAAACCGGGAGAAACAGAGAAAGAGAGACAGAGATAGAGAGATAGAGAGAGAGATAGCAGAGAAATAAGGCTGCCATGCCGCGAGAGACCGTGTATCACGCCATCCGTCTACATCTTCTCGTTCCGGCGTCCTTTTTTCATCATCTAGCCTCCTTTCTTTCTTCCTTGCGGCCTGTTTGTCTCATTGGAATGCCTGCCGGATGAACGCATTCGATTTTTCGGCTCTCCTGTGCACACACACACACACATATATATACACACATACGCACACGATCTCTTTATACGTGTATCGGCCTTCGATCGGTCCTGCGGTAGAAGGATCGGACCGATTCCCAAGGACAGCCTTCGGAAACTATCGATGACGGAATCGATCCGAGATTTGTGACACGTGGGATTCGTACCTGGCCGAGCTCCATGTTACTAACATCGTTTTTTGCCACTTCTGCCCGTTTATTAATCACCATCGCGCCACAGGATACTACGTCCCGGTCCTGAAATCTTTAACGCTTTTGAATGCTGAACGTCAGCCGAATTCTGCTTCCTGAGACTGGGAAGTTTGTGAAACGTGATTGTTGCTGATATGTTAGAGAATAATTTTATAATTGTATTTAATTTTTAATGGATCAAGTTAATTCTGCTTCCTGAGGCTGTGAAGTTCCTGAATCGTGATTGTTGCTGATATGTTAGAGAATAATTTTATAATTGTATTTAATTTTTGATGGATCAAGTAAATTCTGCTTCCTGTGACTGTGAGGTTCCTGAATCGTGATTGTTGCTGATACGTTAGAGAATAATTTTATAATTGTATTTAATTTTTGATGGATCAAGCAAATTCTGCTTCCTGAAACTGTGAAGTTCCTGAATCGTGATTGTTGCTGATATGTTAGAGAATAATTTTATAATTGTATTTAATTTTTAATGGATCAAGTAAATTCTGCTTCCTGAGGCTGTGAAGTTCCTGAATCGTGATTGTTGCTGATATGTTAGAGAATAATTTTATAATTGTATTTAATTTTTAATGGATCAAGTTAATTCTGCTTCCTGAGACTGTGAAGTTCCTGAATCGTGATTATCGCTGATATGTTAGAGAATAATTTTATAACATTAAATATGTTTAATGGTTCAAGTAAATTTTGAAACATTGCCTTCACTGTCAAACAGTAATCCTCGCGGGACCAATAGAATATCTGTGTTGGAGACAGCTGCTAGGAAGTCGATGAACATTGAATTACATTCTCCAGTTATTTTTTATCTTATCACAATCTTTTCTGTTTCCTGTGACTAAAAATATTTAATGCTTGTAGAGTAGAGTACGGATCTTTACGGAAAATAAAAATTGTTTGGATCAATGGGACGAAGCAGAAGGCAGATTAAAATTGCTTTGTTTCTTTAATGATGATTAATGAATTAGACTGTTCTAATTGCATCGACTCGTTTCTGCCATGAATCCATAAAATACGCGGTCTACTTATACCGTAGAAATCTACACCTATCAAATCACAGTGAATTTTGAAGTCTTCAAAAAGTCTTCAAAGTAAATAATTAATTCCTGAAATTTGATTCTAATATAACGCAAGTATTAATAAAATTCTCAATGACAGTATCATATTAAAAACAAGCTTAAAAATATTCTCTAACCCCCCTCCCCAAAGAAGCTAGTAGACAGTATTACTGTTAGTAATTTCATAATACCCAATTTAAGATAAAGAAATTTCTACTCACTGAACAGAGTAGCTGACCCAAAACTGCTAAATACGTCCTGGTAACAGCATGTTATAATTTCGAACGGATCTATAAAAATCATGATTTTCTTATACCTCCGGCAGGAAATTGAATTACGACGAAATAATTTCTCATATAAGCAATCGAGTTACCTAGAACGGAAGCTGAATTTCTTGGAGGATTCATCTCGTTCTAAATAAAAAACGGAAGACAAATGTTTGACCTTCCGTTATGCGCATACGTGAATCCTGTAGGATTTCAAAGACAGAACAGCGCGGTGGAACCCTCGAGGATTATTTCGTGGGTTTGATTCGTCGATCGACGACTTCCCCCGGGGTGGAAGCCGGGGGAAAATTTATGAAAGTAATCCGGCCTCACTTGACTGCTGATCGGCGTGGGAGCCGGGCCGAAGTATTTTATTGTGGGCCAGCCTCGACGAGAAATCAAACTTTCCGACCGATAAAATACGACGCAACGGATACGCCGCATAAAGGACGTGGGGTGTCACCTGTCCGTATGTTCAACAGGTAACTTGCCATTGTCGGACTACTTTTCTGAACGTGTGTGCCCGCGTTGGCTTCCCCCTTGCACACATCCTCGGTCCATGGTGCCGTGTGCACACCGTGGATTTCTGAATGTGTGAGGGGGGGAGAATGTGTCGATGCCGGCGCGAGAAAAGGAAAACGAACCACCGGAGGACAGGTTCTCATCTAGCGGACCTGAAAATCCGATCGATTCACGCGTTTCGCGCCAAACGATTGCTGATCTTCCGATACAAGCCCGAAGGGATTAGGGACGAAGGAATCGATCCTGCTGGGAGAACATCATGAACGTGATCAGTCGCTAACGAATAATTATTCTGAATTGTCTTCGGCGCTTCTGAGGAGCGAAGCAATTTTTGCAACTGTTTCCAATTGAATATCGAGGGAAATTTGGAGACACCTGATCCTTTGCGGTGAATGATCTCGTGCTTGTGGTGAATAAACGATTGGAAACACATATTGCTTTACTAATATACTTTATTAATATATACTGTTTTTAATATTATTATTATTTTTTTTAATATATACTGTTTTTAATACTATTATTTTTTTTTATATATACTGTTTTTAATACTATTATTATTTTTTTAATATATACTGTTTTTGATACTATTTTTTTTTTTTAATATATACTGTTTTTAATACTATTATTTTTTTTTAATATATACTGTTTTTAATACTATTATTATTTTTTTTAATATATACTGTTTTTGATATTATTATTATTTTTTTTAATATATACTGTTTTTAATACTATTATTATTATTTTTAATACTATTATCTATTAATACTATTATTAATATACAGGGTGTCCCACATAAATGGGAACACCTAAATATCTGTCGTATTTATAGTCCTATCAGAAAACTTCAGAGGACAAAGTGACACTATTGCAGCGGGCAAATATAATGGTAAAGATAAAAATTGTTTATGTCGTGTCTTTTAATGAAATTTCAATGTGGAAGTTTAAAACTTACGTGTTTCAGCAAAGATCACGCGTCGTTTACGGCGAGTTAACCTTTACATATCATAATAAATGTTCGAAATGTTGACCATTCTCATTTATGCAATATTGAAATCTTGCTTTAAATGATCTGTAGGCATTGTCGATTTCGAACAGTTTTAAACTTCCACATTTCATCCGCTCCAACATGATTATTCTTGCTCAAGGTCATTTCAAGGTCAAAAAGGTGGTATTCACTAAATTCAGTTTTTTATTGTCTATCATGCTATTGTAAAAAGAATATACTATTCCATTTAAAAAGACGTCGGTGACCTTGAAATTTCATTAAAAGACACGACATAAAAAATTTTTTTCTTTACCATTATATTTGGTCCCTGCAATAGTGTCACTTTGTCCTCCGAAGTTTTCTGATAGGACTGTAAATACGACAGATATTTAGGTGTTCCCATTTATGTGAGACACCCTGTATACTGCTTAATACTATACTTTAATAATAAAACACTTATAATTACATATGAAATGTAGTTTAAATAATAATAAATACCTCTATACGTTAAACCATAACCTCAAACAGTCTCTTTTTCTCGCATTCCGGACTCTCACTCACTCTAGCGCTCACTCTTCCATCTGTACCATTCATTCTGAACTCTCACATACAATAGAAACAATCATCATTCACAGTACTCTCATAGAAAACAATAGATACCTTTATGATTAACAATATTTATTTACCGACTCCGGATTTTATGCGTTTTTGAGATAAACGGGTACCTGACAGAGTGTGAAGATTGAAAGAATGGAATGGCTTCAATATATTACTTTCGACCTAGTAAAATGATTAAAGAGAGTAAAACATTCTTAAGTGGCCCCTCTGTCTTCTAACAAATTCAGAACATTTTTATTTTGCAGAAAGATTTACAGTCTACTTGTGGGGCCTAAAGATGTTGTTTGTGGGTTTTAATAAATCAAAGGATGATGCAATTACTGAGGCCTCTATCTATCTCTATCGATTGAAAATCGATAACAGAAAAATAATGTATCCTCATGATTTAAGAGAACCAGTATGATATCGGTAGGATTTTTATTCAAAATAATAATTGTCTAAATTGACTGAAAAATGCAGGCGCTGCATAGACATTAATTCCTTTTTCTAATAATTTTAATGAAAATAATACGATAGCATTATTCTTGAATTTTTTTCAAATATTTTCATTTGTATTTGATATATTCATTTTTATCGTAAATAAAATTGACCGTGTAGATGTTATCTAGAGAATCGGAAGAATCTATTTGATGCAAAAAGAAATGTTTGTATAAATTCATTCGTTAGAAGCACAAGTGCAGAATAATTTTTAGAACTTGCATTACCATGCAGAACAGATATATTCTTTTCAACAAGACAACAGAGACCTAGAAGGAACACGTTTCTTCATTGTCAGCATTTTGTGGTCAGTTTGAAAGAACATTTTGGGGGATGTTTTCCCTATTAGGTCCCAAACGACAGCTCAATGCCTCGAAGCAAATTTCCATCGTCCTTATCGAACGAGGATCGCCCGAACGCAGAGAGAACGTGAACCAGATGTTAAAGAATGCAGGAAACTAGTCCGGATTCCGGGGTACGGTTCGTATAAATTAGAATCAATCACGTCTGCTTTTCCAAACTTTCTCCAGATTAGCATCACGTCCGGCAGATATAATTTGTGACCGTCCCCCGCTGGGACCCCGAACCGCGCAGGGGTGTTCCTGGCTAGGTCGCTGGGTCCGGAACGTCACGCGGATTGCACCCTCGTCAATATCGATACACCCACCAGGCTTGCCGTTGCCATAACCTCCGCATCACTTCCACAGAAAACCGTGCAGGGGGGAAGCTTCTCACGGGCGAGGTTGGATCGCTTGACCGCGGACGAAATTAAAATCCTGTCAGAATAATAATACCGTGTTAATCTCTCGTTCGGAATTGGACGTTCTCGATTACACGCGTGCCTCGGCTCATCCTCATCCTCCTCCATCCTCCTCCTCATCGTCCTCCACCTCTTCATCCTCATCGTCCCGTTCCGTTCCGATTTCAACGGCGACCTGGCTGTTCGATTTTCAGCCTTGGAATAAATTATCACGCCCCCGGAGTCGATTCCTCGTTTTTTTTTCCACACGCTCTCCTCGCCGTCGATTTTATTGCGGATTCGCAATTTCGGCGAGCGAGCGCCGATTAACAGATTTATGATCTTTTATCGGGCCGCTTGGATCGCGTGGAAAATCGGCGGACGCGAATTTGCATACGCGACTATAACTCTGAAGCATTAGAACTCTAAAATCGGCGCTATTCAATTTATTTCATTCTTGCCTGATTTTTATTACGACACGTGATTGGATAAAAAAGATTATTCGATTAATATCCATGTAAAAGGCATGGTTGAGCTGTTATTATGTTTCCCAATGTTTTAAGATCTAGTAGCAATTAAAAATTAAAAATACGGTGTGAAATAGAAATGTGTAATCGGTGCAAGACAAACGGGGATTGTTTAGCATAAATGCGTATCAAGAGCATGATTTATTAATGGATCGTATGAAATCAGTTTATTAAACAAAATTATACACAGCTTATCGGTTCCGTAAGTTTATGGACGTGTCGCTGACTCAGAAAATAAATGGCTGTCAGTCATTATTCGGACGTCGCGGCGCGGGTTTGAGTTACAACCCGCGGATAAAACGCGGCTACACCTTCGCAGGAAGCGAAATCTATTTTGCGAAAGTTCAAGACTGCCTGACTCGTTAGCCTTATCGGCTGGAGATCCATTAAGCAAGTCGCACGGCAAGGTAAATACGCTAACACGCTCTCGGATATCTTTAACAGGCTCCATCTGATCTTTTAGACACGATTCGATGCTTAATTAATTTTTCTTTCGATCTCCACCGCTGCAAAATCGAATGTGGTGGTCACTCTGTGATGGATATGCTTCCGTCCATCCTTGACACCATTTAGACAAGACAGAATTAGTAATATTAATAAATAGCAATAGTTAAAGAAGAAAGTGCTTGTTCTTTCATTTACTTTATTCGACTTTTACGAGCTGGTGAATATTACTTTACTATTATTGGGTAATAGTAACTGGGTCCATTTTATCCGAGAATTATGAAGGCAGCATTTAGGTAGCTACGCGGATGATTAAATTAAATCGAAGGCTGTTCAATTCGCAATAAGAATAATGCAATCAGAAAATCAATGGATTCTGATACAGAAACTACCTGTAAAAATTTATTATAAAAAATTAATAAACGAGAGCCTAAATATACTTACACAGCGCTGCCTGTACAATTGCTCATGACATCAGCTCTCCAAGTATATCGTAACACAATGAAAATGTAAAAGATCTATTTGAAACAAAATGAAACCGGCCCATGAATGAAACTACCCTCTAAATAAAATCTAAGAATTATCGAATAAATATCAGTGAAAGATAGTCCACTAGGAAAGGACTTCAATATGCTGAGGAGAGTGGTTTCCTATTGGATAAAAAGAAGATGGCGATCGCAATATCCGCCGATCTCGCGACGGAGCCGCTTTGGATCGCCGCATTGCAGCAGCCGGTGTCGATTCTCTCCGGCTGCAAATACTTCGCCGGCGAACTTTTAAACAAGATTTAACTAATTTTCAGATAGTTTAATATCTTACGTATCCCCCTCTCGACCCGGTCGGGCGAACGAGTTAAGTCGGAACGGCTGGCTCGTCTGCGCTGGAGATGATCGTGCCGTTGGGGGAGGAGAGAACGAGGAGATCCATGGTGGATGAGGAAAGGCGGAGGGCGGAGGGTGTGGATGAGGTGGATCGTGGAGGAAGAGGGCTGTAGGAATGACGGGGACGGGGGTGGATGAGCCTGGAAGCGAAGTGGGCTGACTGACGTGTAAAGACACCTCCACGTCCCGAAGAATTTAACTAATTATAATATGGGATAAACGGTTTATTCCCGGCTGGCAACCTACTCGCAGCGATACTGATACCCCCGTCGGTCCTCCCCGCGCCATCACCCTCCCGTCCAGCCCCTGTTCTCTCCACCGGCGTTCTTGAATCCCCGCCACGACTTGGCACACGTCACAGAAGTTAGCGACTCGGGGCACCGGGCCATGATTAGGCCAGATTATGGAGGTTGAACTTTGATCGTCTCGCGGAAGCGAGGGGTGGGACACGGAGACGCGTCGATGCCGTTCTGCACCCTTTCCCGACGATTTTTCACTATTTTTATTCCGATGCACCAGGCTCTCGATGAATCCATTATTTGTTTGAGTTAGGTTTGGTTGACGATTTGTTTATTGCAGGATGTTTATAGGCCGATGGGTTTGATTGATTTGCGCATTTGTTCGTGGAGGCTGCACTTTCTCATCGGTCCTAGTCCGTTTTTCTTCACACAATTTGTTGGAAGAATCTTATTCTGATTTTCCGACTTAAAACCATTGAACTTCCAGTTAAAATTGAACGGGATCGAGCATTTTTATTTCGATGCACCAGACTCTCGATGAATCCATTATTTGATTGGGTTAGGTCTGAGTTCATTGACGATTTATTTATTGCAGGATGCTTTGGCAGATGGGGTTGATTGATTGGCGCATTTTTTCGTGCAGGGTAGTACTTTCTCATCGGTTGTAGTAGATTTTTCTTCACACAATTTGTTGGAAGAATCTTATTCTGATCTTGCGATTTAAAATCATTGAACTTCCAGTTGAAATCGAAGGGGTTGGAGCATTTTTATTCCGATGCTCCAGACTCTCGATGATTCCATTATTTGATTGGGTTAGGTCTGGGTTCATTGACGATTTGTTTATTGCAAGATGCTTTGGCCGATGGGGTTGATCGATTGGCGCATTTGTTCGTGGAGGCATGCATTTTCTCATCGATCCTAGTCCATTTTTCTTCACACAATTTGTTGGAAGAATCTTATTCTATTTTCCGATTTAAAATCATTGAACTCCCAGGTAAAATTGAAGGGGATCGAGCAAGTTCTCCAAAGGAAAGCTTGTCGACAAATACTCTAAAATTTCGCATAATTCGCCAGTAGCTATTGCATCATTGTCGCAAAGAGAGCGAACGAGAGAAGCTGAAAGGTGTAGCTAGACCGATGATCTCGTCGATCGAAGCGGCGTCGTAGGGATCGAGGGGCCTTGGATCTTGCGCTTCCGCCTCTGTGGGGCAATAATTATAAAACAACGGGCCCCCAACGCAGGCATCTGTAACAAAGACGAGCGTGTCGTTACGTTTTTACAACGTTGCAAAAAATCGCTGACAGTGAAATGGCTGCTTCGGAGAGAGATCCACGGCGAAGCATCGAAGCACCGGCCATAAAATCACGGGGCCGCCCGGGAAGGGATCCAAGAGAGATCATTGAAATCCGTAGATCGAGACCGGACAAAAGGCGCGGTTCCTGCAACGTCGAAGGCATTCGCAGGCGCGGGCTATTTAAAAATCGTAAAAGCTGATACCGCGGACGGGCGGCAGGACTCTGCGAGAGAGACAAAGTGATGAGAGAGAGAGAGAAGAAAAGAGTGAGTTAGAAGAAGAGCGAGAGTGAGAGAGAGAGAGAGAGAGAGAGAGGGGAGAAGCGAGAGAGGAGAGAGGCGAAAGAAGGATCGCGGAGGATAGCGCACTCGGCCCCGGAGAGGGGTGCATTTAAAGTAATGGCGTTTCACTGGAGATGCTATAAATTTATCTGCCATAACTTGTTATACGTGGCTCTCCTCGCGTATTTATACATGCCTGTGCTCGGCCACACACAGATTCCGCTCGCGCGCGCTCCTCTGTTTCGCTCGACCGAGTTATGGCTGTCGGGGGACGACGTACCAGGGCGTGGAAGAGATGCGGAGCCAGGTAGAAAGAGGAAGACCTCCGTCGAACCATTAAGTTAGCCGACGATCAATTCAGGGACCAGTCTGTCATTTTGATAAGCCAGGAACGCGAGTGCCCGGTCCTCGTTTTTCGATGATCGACCGGACACTGTCGCCATCAACATTTAAATTTCACCCCATCATGCTAACCGTAAAATCTTGTGCTCGCTAAAGCTTCACGATTTCGGACAGTGTTGAACTTTTCACCTGTTGATGTGCTGATTATTCTATTCTAAACACTTTCATAGCTGTGACGCTAACTCCCGTTCAGTGGAACTGCAGAATTTTATAATTCCTTAAGGTATACGACCCTTCAAGTGTTGATCAGCTGATTATTTTGTTTAGAATACTTGCAGAGATGTTCGGAAGCGGTTTTTACAATAAATTCCTAGTAGAAAGATTGCCAGTCAGGACTTTCTGATTTTATATCCTAGCCAGCAGAGCCGTCTCGAGGCAAGGACGATTAAGATATCATTCGCGAACATTACTATCATACCCATCCTCTATTCTTCGTCAAAGCCGGTTCAAAGAACCGTGAAGATCCTAGAGCAAGCTTCAGTGCGTGCCACGCGAGACATTCGGATGAATTAAAACGAGCTGTTTTGTGTCGAAGCATTAAGTTCTACGGCTCCCGTTATGGCTGCACAAAGGTGCCGCCGCTGCACACTGGCCTGTAAAGCGACTTTTTGTACCCAAAACTCGGTTCTTCAGCTTGAATATTTGAAGAATATATTTTTTCTATAAAACAACTATACCTTGAAACTTTCATATCCGAGTGTATAAAACATTTCCTACAGCCTAGATAATTATTTTCTTAAGATAAAATCACAAAGTGTCATACCATGAACACTTTGAGCCTTCTTCAATTTTGTCTACTCTAATCAACCATATAGAATACGTTAACTTCAAAAATCATTTCTAGACCTGGATAAAGAATTCCATCGTCTAAATTTGGGTCACACAGCAAGCAATGTGTTAATGTTTGTTGCACTACTGTTAAACTAGATATAAATAATGTGAATACATCGATAATGGTCAGACACGATTCAGACATTCTGCTGTCAGGTAGATGAACTTTATTCAGAATAAACATTCTCTATCAGACTAAGGAGTTTAAGCATTTATGGCAAAAATCGGTGCCTGCAATCAGAAAGAGTAAAAAGATAAAAAGAATTGAATCTTATGATTATTAACCCTTATGTCAATAACCGGATAAAAACTTTAGATTTCTTTCTAGAACTTGTTTAATATTTTCTATTGATTATTACTTTATATTTGAGGCACAAAAATATGCATTGAAATCATCAAGCAGCAGCATTAAATATTGTAAAGAATTTTAATCATCCATATAATGGTTAAAGGAAGAAGGAGTCAATCCGTAGTCTGCTTATAATCGTTTCATGACCGATCAAATTGATTTTGCAAGCGTTTTCAATCGCCGGAGAGAAAAGGATCGATGGAGGGCGGCGTGCAGGATCGTCGGAAAATTGAAATGATTCTGGGAACCGCGGTGCCCGTGGCCTTGCGCCCTGAGAAACTGGTCTAGAGCCGCGGAATCCTTCGTGTGTTCCGTGTGTTCTTTGCGGTGGTACCGGCACGAGAATACACAGAACAGAGTCGCGTATCGGGACCGTGGCCAAGCGAGCGGACGACGCGAGCGGTCCGAGGCGCGCAGTAACGTAATGGACGTCATTAGCCCGTGTAGATTATAGGGCGGCGTGCAGTAACGATCACTTCTTATAGGGCACACGATGCCACAGCCGCGGTGAACAGGGCCCACCGTGGTCAGAGGCTCGTTCCTAGAGGTCGTACCGATATCGTCCTCTCGCTATCACTACGCTTCCGGTAGCATGCAATTTTTTTACTCTCCTGCGAAAATGCCAACAAACGTCTCTACCCTTCTGCGAAAATAAAGCAAATATATCTACCCTCCTGCGAAAATACCAAAAAATATTTTGATCCTCCTGTAAAAGCACCAAAAAATATTTGTATTGTTTTGCAAAAATACCAAAAAATATTTCTACCCTCCTGTGAAAACACCAAAAAGTATCTCTACCCTCATGGGAAAATATCAACAAATATTTCTACCCTTTTGCTAAAATACAAAAAAATATTTCGATCCTCCTGCAGAAGCACCAAAAAATATTTTTATTGTCCAGCGAAAATACCAAAAAATATATCTACCCTCTTGTGAAAATATCAAAAAATATTTCCATCTTTCTGGGAAAGTACCAACTAATATTTCTACCCTCCCGTGAAAATACCAAAAAATATGTCTACCCTCCTGGGAAAATATCAACAAATATTTCGATCCTCCTACAAAAGCACCAAAAAATATTTCTATTGTCTTGCAAAAATACCAAAAAATATTTCTACCCTCCTGTGAAAACACCAAAAAATATCTCTACCCTCATGGGAAAATATCAACAAACATTTCTACCCTTTTGCTAAAATACAAAAAAATATTTTGATCCTCCTGCAAAAGCACCAAAAAATATTTGTATTGTTTTGCAAAAATACCAAAAAATATTTCTACCCTCCTGTGAAAACACCAAAAAGTATCTCTACCCTCATGGGAAAATATCAACAAATATTTCTACCCTTTTGCTAAAATACAAAAAAATATTTCGATCCTCCTGCAGAAGCACCAAAAAATATTTTTATTGTCCAGCGAAAATACCAAAAAATATATCTACCCTCTTGTGAAAATATCAAAAAATATTTCCATCTTTCTGGGAAAGTACCAACTAATATTTCTACCCTCCCGTGAAAATACCAAAAAATATGTCTACCCTCCTGGGAAAATATCAACAAATATTTCGATCCTCCTACAAAAGCACCAAAAAATATTTCTATTGTCTTGCAAAAATACCAAAAAATATTTCTACCCTCCTGTGAAAACACCAAAAAATATCTCTACCCTCATGGGAAAATATCAACAAACATTTCTACCCTTTTGCTAAAATACAAAAAAATATTTTGATCCTCCTGCAAAAGCACCAAAAAATATTTTTATTGTCTTGCAAAAATACCAAAAACTATTTCTACCCTCATGGGAAAGTATCAACAAATATTTCCACCCTCCTGCGAAAATACCAAAAAATATTTCTACCCTCCTGTGAAAATACCAAAGAATATTTCTACCCTCCTGCGAAAATACCAAAAAATATTTGTGGTCCCCACGCTCCGTTCTCTCCTCGTTTGACCTGCTCTTTGTCTCCTTCTCTTCGGATTTCGAAAGTTATGGACGAATTTTTCGTAGCGACGCAGGTTTCTACAACTGCGAGAGGAAAATATTCCGCTGTTCTCCGGAAAACGCACATAAATACGCATTAATCGCGCGGTAGCAGGCTGGCAAGGAGCCATCGAACGGTCCCAGACTTTCGTAAAAAGCTAAACGTTCCGGATAATAAACCAGAGATTTAGCTGCGACGGTTTTCGGACCACGAGACGGTCGATTCGTTAATTAAGGCTGTTGCGTGGACTCGACGGTGAATTTTAAACATTTCTAGAAGTGGTGGTACGTCAGCGCTCCTCCCCCCCTCCAAATGTAAATTCTATTCGTTTTTGTCGTAAATGTGTGTAGTCTCTGCTATTCGCAACTGCATACAGTTACATCTTTTATTAGCCAGCACTCTTAATGAAGTATCTAGACGTTCCACAGAATGAAATTTTCTACATCCTTGCTCTTTGAACAATCTCAACAACGTAACAAATAATTCCTGAAACATTTTCTTCTAAATAGTACATCGATAATTCCTCTTGAACCCTCTTGAATTCCTCTTTATGTTCAATTTCTTTTTAAACATACTATAATGTTCGCGTTGACAAACAGTAAGATTATTGTAGATTTTTATATACTATGGTGATTAATCTGCGAAAAATATCATAGAAAATTTTGGTTAGTAATTCAAGGTGTAATGAAAATATTTTTGTTCTACCTCAAACCGAATTCATGCTATTCCTTCGGGGGTGGTATCATCCCTCGAATTCGGCCTTCTGCGCAAACGAAGACACAGTTCTTGGCAAATTAACAATTGTCTGCAATTATTTACCGTGTTATTATTATTCTAATGAAACGGCTACAGGCGTAGGTAGAGTCTTTTCCGTACTTCGAAAGCGGCCGAAATAATATTCAAATCGACACCGCCCTCGTTAGAGCCTGAAATCAGGCGAGAACCAAAGAAGAAAGTGCTTCCTGTAGTTTGAGCTCTCTCGCCGAAAGGGCTATTAGCCAGAGCACCGTAAGAACTATTGGTGTCTCAAGCTGCAGGTAAAACACGAGGCCACCCCCGTCTCCTCGTTGCCGATAAGTCGATGCGTGATTAGAGGGTGGCATTGTGCTTTGAGGGCTGCCTCTTGCTCCTTGCTCTCTTCTTCCTACCACTCTGTCGGCAATAATTACAAGCACGGCATCGGGAGGAACCTCTTTGAGCTTATCGATTTCCTGGAATTAATAATTGCACGGCAAACCGCCTCGCCAACCCTAACGCTACGCTCGCTCTGCGGGGTAATCGGCTTGATCTTTCGTCTTTCAGAACCTCTCACACCCTCCTCCTCTTACATTCGCTTACACCCTTCCGTTTACGGTATTAATCTATCGTAGAGAAAAACGTGAACGGATGATTTCAACTCGGTAAGCCTGTCGACACTCGTATCACACTGTTTTAATCTCTGGGGAGGACTCAACCCTTCTTTCCCGAGGCGCTGATATTACTTGGCCGTTGCCCGGGTAAAGAGGATTTCATTGATTGGAACATTTGTGCGCGATCATTACGCGTGAAAGACTGCCGATTGCGGATTCCGAGATCTGACGTTTGCGATCGTGTCAACATCGCGGTGGAAATTGTTTAAGAGATCTGAGTATTTTTCCGTGTGCGAGCTGTTGCTTGACAAATTCATTCTCCGGAGTCATTTATGTTTTATGTGAATTGGTGGGTGGGATATAATCATTTTAAATTGAAACGTGCTATTTGATTATTGCGTGGTGATGAAATCGAAGATTTTATGTCAAGAACGAATTTTTATTCAGAATTTTTGCATGAGGGAGTTGTTGCTTTTTGTTACAGCAAAATCTGAGACAACCGAGTAGGTTTAATGTCCAAAGAGATCAGAAATTACTGCGTTACAAGGGTGGCCGAGATCTTACGTTTGCGATCGTGTCAACATCGCGGTGGAAATTGTTTAGGAGGGCTGAGTATTTTTCCGTGTGCGAGTTGTTGCTTGACAAATTTATTCCCCGGAGTTATATATGTTTTATGTGACTTGTTGGGTGGGAAATAATCATTTTAAATTGAAACGTGCTCGATTATTGCGTGTTGATGAAATTGAAGATTTTATTTCAAGAACGAATGTCTATTGAGAATCTTTGCGTGCGAGAATTGTTGCTTTTTGGTGCTGCAAAAGTTGTGACAACCGAGTAGGTTTAATGTCCAAAGAGTCCAGAAATTGATGGAAATTGTTTAAGAGAGCTGAGTATTTTTCCGTGTGCGAGCTGTTGCTTGACAAATTCATTCCCGGAGTCATTTATGTTTTATGTGATTTGGTGGGTGGGAAATAATTATTTTAAATTGAAACGTACGTGGTGATGAAATTGACGATTTTGTGTCAAGAACGAATGTCTATCGAGATTTTTTGTATGCGAGAGTTGTTGCTTTTTGTTACAGCAAAATCTGAGACAACCGAGTAGGTTTAATGTCCAAAGTGGCCAGAAATTACTGCGTTACAAGGGTGGCTGAGATCTTACGTTTGCGATCGTGTCAACATCGCGGTGGAAATTGTTTAAGAGAGCTGAGTATTTCTCCGTGTGCGAACTTTTGCTTGACAAATTCATTCTCCGGAGTCATTTGTGTTTTATGTGACTTGGTGGGTGAGAAATAATCATTTTAAATTGAAACGTGCTCGATTATTGCGTGTTGATGAAATTGAAGATTTTATGTCAAGAATAAATGTCTATTGAAAATTTTTGCGTGCGAGAGTTGTTGCTTTTTGTTGCAGCAAAATTTGATACAACCGAGTAGGTTTAACGTCCAATGAGGGCAGAAATTACTGCGTTACAAGGGTCGTCGATCGCAAAGAAAATTCGCCGTGCCATTTTTCACGGCTGGCGCGAAAGAAAAGCAGGTACGAAATAAAGAAGCGAGAAGCGAAGGAGGAGCAAAGAAGGCGAGGAAGAGGTGGAGTCCCGGAGGGAAGAAGAAGGACCGAGGCCAGGCATGCCGTTCGAGGCAGGAACGTATCGATATCCGTGCGGCGATATCGCGTGCACCATCGAAATCGATAAATAACAGGGGCCGCGGCATAAATCGTGGCTTCGCTCCTTATAAATCCGACGCCGAGCATCAGGACAGACAGTTCCACGCGCTACCCGCCGGATTTTACTAATTTTCTGTCGTGCGGGGCCTCGCCTGCTCCTCGTCACAAAGCCAGATAAAAGCGGGGGTGTGGGGCGAAGGGGAGGGTAGGGGAAGGAGAACTCGCGCGAGCTCCGCAACTTCATTCTCCTTTTTCATTCGATCCTCTTTCCTCCCTCTCTCCTTCTCTCTTTCTCTTTCTTCATTCTCTCGGTCTTTCTGTCTATCGTATACTGCACCGTTGTTTTTCTTTCGACTACTTCTTTCTCTCGCGAGTTTCTTTTCTCGCGGCGCTTCTGCGCACCTTCTTCACCTTCCCCTCACCCCCTCTCTTTTCCCGTCATCCCCCTTGGACGCCCTCGGGAATAGCACCAGTGACCACGCATGCAACAAAGAGGAAAAGAGAAAGAGAGAAAAAGAGAAAGAGTGGGTGCACCGAGGCAATATATTTCTGGGATCCGTTCCTCCTTCGCCCGGTCCATTCATTCATAATATGCATACGCTTTTGTTGTCGCGTCCCTGTTGGGTGCGTTTTTGTTGGGCCATTAGGGGCCCACGTATCAATTTTTCTTGCGGGCCCCGGACAACGTCGGAGCCCTTCTTCTCCTCCTCGGGATTGAAAATCGACGGGTAAGACGCCACCAAGACCATGTCGAAGGGAGAAATATTGCGTGGGTTGTGACGGTAGCCGTGGCCTACCGATCCTGAGGCTTTGGAATTTTTCAACCAGACCCTGGCCCTACACACTGACAATCCTCGATGTCAGAGCGTGCCCTTTCCGAACACGTTCAAATGGCAAACGTTGGTAACTGCAGTAGCACGTTAAATAAAATGTACATCAAACAATACATAGATACACACGTCGAATGTTGCAGCTTCTTTTCATTCTTTTAATTTGACAAGATTTACACGTGGTCCTTGCGTTGAGGTGGTCTTTAATATTTTCTGGCACGTTGAACAACGTTTCAGAATCACGTATATGTGATTTATTGTTAATAGCCTCATCTCGCTTGGGATAATTAGGCTTGAAGAGATGTTTTAACTTTATGTAGTTCTTGACACATTCCTATAGGAATGCCAGTGTTCATCGTCACCATCAGCAACGTATAAAATCATTTTTCTTAATATCTCTTTTATGAGCTTCTTTTTAATATCATACGCTCATTTCAAATCCTAAATCAGTAAACTTGTATTAGATATAATTTTAATTCAGTCCTAACCAACTATGTATTTTATATAGTTTTTAAATCAAAATTTTTCTTCATAAATTTAGCTTCCTCATTTTTGTACGTTTTATATACAAGGTGAGTCACCTAACGTTTGCACCTCAAATATCTTTGTTGTTTCTAAAGATGCGTAAAATATGGTGAGGACAAAAAAAAATTTTGTCTTTGTCATTTTTTTAGAGATATCAAGGTCACCTTGACATTTTTAAATGGAACCACACTTTTTTTAAACACCTGCAATGATAGTTCCTTTCATTACGAGTTCAGTGACTATAATTACTCAAGGTCATTCAAGGTCGCGGACAGAGATAACGTACAAGATTTAACATCGATATATGCCTGTAAACGAGATTTAAAGGAGAGTTGAACTCTGTCCGTGACCTTGAATGACCTTGAGTAATTATAGTCACTGAATTCGTCATGAAATGGACTATCATTGTAGGTGTTTAAAAAATCGTGGTTCCATTTTAAAAAGTCAAGGTGACCTTGAAAATCTCTAAAAAAAATGACAAAAACAAAATTTTTTTGGCATCATGTCAGCCCTATTGTACCATTCAACTTTATCCTTACAATATTTTACATATCTTTAGAAACAACAAAGACATTTGAGGTGCAAACGTTAAGTGACTCACCCTGTATATTTTTTAAATTAAAATTTTTCTCCTCAAAATTTTACATTTTAGCTTCCGCATTTTTTTATATTTTAGTAATACTATGAATTACTACATTCTTTATATAGGAGCATATTTATTAATTAAAAATGACTGATAGTAAAAATGAACATTTAAGAAATGAATATCCAACGAAACACAATTGAAACGTTGTGAACAATTAAAATAGTACAAGAACAACAACTACAGGAAATAAGGAGACAATTATAAAACCGGCTGACTCTTCATTTCTCTAGAATTTCAATAAAAGGAACAGTGTCTCTAAAAGCATCTATAGCACAAATTGTGGAACGATGCTGCACCGAGTGTCCTGCATTGTTGAAAATCGTGCAGCACGCACGCTATCGCGGAAAATGTTGCGGAGAAAAATGGATGAGTCGGAATCGCGGAACTTCTGTCGTCTAATTCGTGATAAATAAATGCGGCGCGTTTGTCTATCGAGCGGTTCCTTTCCCAGATAACGTAGTCCATTAATCCCGGAGCGTAGCAGACGCGATGCAATTTAGTCCCGGAGATCAACCGGCATAATCCGTCCACCGGCTTTCGGCCGGGCCGGTCGCCTCTCTAAATAATGGCTTCGATCGTCGATCTATTTTCTCTCGAAGCCGAGACGAGCAACGTTTCTAGCCGTCGCGCAGTCAGGTGCCCCGCCGGGAACCACCGGTGAAATATGCTCAGCAATTTTTCTTACCCGGGGCGAAAGTTACACCCCCGGCGTTCCGGAGGGAAGCCTTCCGGGGCCGGCGATGCTTTCGCAATTCCAAAACGATTTCCATCCTTCTCTCTACCTGGACAGGCCGAGTCAAGAGTCGAAATCTGGAGCAATACCATCGGGAAATATCGACGGACAATGGACCAAGGACTCCGGTCGATTGTTCGATGGGTATGGATGATGAATCGCGTCTGTCCCTGGGTCTGACGCAATTTTCTAATTGCTCCCGGTAATTAGGGTTGTCCGGGGACCGTCTTCCGGCACAGGCTACCAGGGAGATTGCCTGCTGATCCCACCTTTCACACCGATTCAACACTTTCACGGACCAACTCGGACGGCGATCTCTCCAACACGCCATAAATCTGTCGCATTTTCTTGGGAAATAAAGAACAGTGCCCTGTGACCGGTTCTGAACCACTCAGATTTCTATTTACAGTCCAAAATGCTGTGTTTCGAGGTTGCATCTTCGTGTCTAGTCCCAAGATTTTGATTATCCGGATCGATATGTGATTCTACCTTCAGAAAAGTGCGATTGAAGTGATCCATTCCGATTAAAGAGAGAAAATAAGAAAGGCCATTATAGGTCCAGAGGACTCTAACTGTCTCTATCTCACTAATCGAGGCTCTACTATTCCTCCAGTACAAGGTCCTCTAACCAAAACGTGCTCTACCAAACCAAAGGACCTGAGTTAACGAATGGAGCCATTTTCTCGTTTCGATGGAAATTCAAGACCGCCATAGTTTCGCTTGAGACGTCCCACGGTGGCTCGCGAGTATAATTCGCCATCAAGATCCGGTAGCGGCTGGCATGATCCGGCACGTCGACAGGCGACTGTCCGCGATCCTCACAATAAGTCAATCAGCGAGTCGATCGCAAGTAGAGAGACCTCCAGCCGCGCGACGTGAAGCTCCTGACAAATGATTCTGCCGATACGAGGAGGCTCTCCTCTCTCTCTCTCTCTTCCTCCCCCCCTCTCTCTCTCTCTCGAGCTGTGGTAGAGGCTGGTAGAAGTGACGTCTTCATACGAAGCTCCGCGCGGTTCCCGACGCTTGTCCGTCACACAAATCGCCTGACCAGCCTTGCGGGATGTCACCGATTTATTTTACGAGATGGCCTGCCGAGGACCTGCCCCCCTGTCCACGGTTGTATTGAGTCCTTACGCGTCCCACGGACCTCCCGATACAGGGACGGACCGGGTATCGATGCTTTATTGGAGCCCATTACCTTTCCACGGCGAGCATAAGTCCTACGGGAGGCGCGCGACGCCGAATATCGATGCCCCGGACATACCTTCGGCGACGAAAAAGGGAAAGAAAGTCATAAGGCAGCGCGCGATCACGTTCGACGAGCGAGATCGAACGATCAGATACCACCGGCGTCACTGCTCGGAAGAGCTCGTATATTTTTCTTTCTAGTAGTTTCGATCTGCTCGTCGCAGCGCTGATTATACTCTCGTAGTGCTCGTCGAAATTGGATTAGCTCCGACTGATCCTGGTTCAGAGATTTGAGAAATTGGATTTTTGGGCCTCTTTTTATTTGGCTGGCTGCTGCGGCTTCGGTCGGTCTTTGTTTCGAAATTTAGCTTGTTCTTAGATTCAGAAGAACATTGTATATTTCACAGCTTCGAAAATCGAGAAGGTTTACAATATTTCATCGATAAATGTCCCAAGTATCTGGCCGATAATTGTCCCACAACTATCCCCACTACCGTGGCTTATACCTCGTGAAGGCCCGTGAGACTCGAGAGGCCTCGGGCACCGAAAAGTGTAACATAATACGGGTCGAGTATATCGGTGAGACCACTACTAATCCAATGACAAAACTTTTTTATTTTTTTTTTTTTTTTATGGAACTTTCATCAACATATTCGTGGCATTTTTCTAACCGAGGCCTCTTGAGCTTTGCTGTCCTTTTCTACGTTCGGCAAAAGTCAAAGAATGGTATACCATAATTGTCCTTGGCCGGACCCGCGGTTGGGACATTTATCGATATAATACTGTAGTTGGCATTCTTGTGGACATTTATAGAAATGGCTCTTCTTCACGCTAGAAGTCCTACAAACGATTTCAGACGATTACAGATACATTTTATAAATTTTTGAATTGTAAAGCTGCTTTTGTGGGGAGTGATTGAGAAAATTGAAACAAACATTTTTATTATTATTCTCGATAGAGATGAATCCTGAATTCTCAACACTGTTTTTATCAAGAATACTAGATCTTTATGCACATTCCAATTTGCCAAAATTATTTCACGTAAGATAAAATACGGGACGAATTTCATTCAAAATTTGTACACACGCGGGAGGTATGTTTCAATTCTTGGTTAGCATATGCGTCGTAATATTGTGTTCTTTTCCAGGCTAATTTAGGAGGACGTGTCCGAAGATCTCATTGGTTTCATGAACCGTGAAATCGGAAGAAGCTTAAAGTCTCGTTTTCTCTCTCCATCCGCCACGGGGCACAAGATTTTCTGGAAAAGACTTAACAGGGATTAATGGCAACGCAGGCTCATTAATCTCCCGCGATGCGAAACAATCCGTAAGCCGAAGGCGACGACATTTAACGTTATAGTCATCCTAAATCATTGTCGCGGTGATTACGCAATGAGTGGAAGACCAGCGGGGCTATCAATCTATCGAACCTATCAGTTTCGCTATTTCATCGCTGTAAAAGTAGCTGTCAGTGTTGCGTCAATAATTAATTAAGAGAACGTCCGATGATATTTTCATTTGTGAAAGAATACTTACCGCGTGACTATGTTTAACCTTTTGGAGTGCTTATTATTTTACAGCTCGAGTCTCAAAGTCTCTATTTTCCCCAATAAATCTCGACACAACATTCATTTCCTGTCCACGTTAATTTCTTTCGTAAATTAATAACCCAGCATTTCTGAGGCATCTAATTACTCAATTTCTGGCGATTAATTTCAATTGAAGGTTGCATGAAAATAATATCAATGGGTCTAGCGCTATTACAAATTGATGTAACAAATTTCTACATGGAATTGAATATTGCCATCTGCGTTGTTTCGAGTGTGAAAACGTTCCAACTGAAAACGTTGTCTCTTATAATAATTCGTAAATTAATAACCCAGCATTTCTGAGGCATCTAATTACTCAATTTCTGGCAATTAATTTCAATTGAAGGTTCCATGAAAATAAAATCAATGGATCTACATAAAACGTTATTACAAATTGATGTAACAACTTCCTAGATGGAATTGAATATTGCCATCTGCGTTGTTTCGAGTGTGAAAACGTTCCAACTGAAAACGTTGTCTCTCATAATAATTCGTAAATTAATAACCCAGAATTTCTGAGGCATCTAATTACTCAATTTCTGGCGATTAATTTCAATTGAAGGTTGCATGAAAATAATATCAATGGATCTACATAAAACGTTATTACAAATTGATGTAACAACTTCCTAGATGGAATTGAATATTGCCATCTGCGTTGTTTCGAGTGTGAAAACGTGCCAACTGAAAACGTTGTCTCTCATAATAATTCGTAAATTAATAACCCAGAATTTTTGAGGCATCTAATTACTCAATTTCTGGCAATTAATTTCAGTTGATGGTTGCATGAAAATAAAATCAATGAATCTAAATAAAGCACTATTACAAATTGATGTAACAACTTCCTACATGAAATAGAATATTGCCATCTGCGTTGTTTCGAGTGTAATGTAACATTTATATTTTTCCAGGGTTCTGGTCATTCTTGTTCGGTGTTTCCAGCGACCCATATCGGACAAGAGTAATTTATAAGGACACGATCCTACGAGGAAGATGTTCCCGCAACGAGATATTTCCCCGATCAAGTTCGCCGGAGTATAAAAGGCTGGCTGGCGAGCAGAATTGTCCAGAAAACGCCAGCGACAATCGCCGGCGTGCCTATTGTGGGAGCGAGGGCCCCTCGCGGAGCGTGGCTAATGGATTTATGGTCGCAAAATTCACCGGGCAAACATGTCTCGCCTTCGTACAATTTCGGAGACGATATTAGCATTAGAGAGACGAGTGCAGTCGGCCTGGGGGCAAGGAATGGCCCAGGTAGATCATCCTACGCGTTGCTCCAACAACGACAAACCACACCCGCCTTTGGACAATGGGTGACGCACTACACCGTGGTCTCACTCGCCTCCCCCTTTCTTGAATTATGGCTCAGGTGGTCCCTGCACGACGCTCTAGCCATCGTTCGACCACCATCCTCTCTCGATCGACGATCCTCCGCTAGGCACCCTAATTTTTCTAATCCAAGGATCAACTAAATCATTCACTAACTTATTAAACACTCCATTCAGTATCAAGCTCCATTTTATCAAGACAAGGATGTCCAATTTTTCTCCGTCCTTCATTTACATTTTCTAATGATTGCTCTACTCTTCTGTGAAATCTCTGACACGTTCTCTACAATTTCTTTCGCTATTTACCTTCGCTAGTGAAGAATACAATGCATCTCCTTCATAAACTATTCAAACAATTTAACAGAAAAAAAGTAATGGAGTTCCTGAATATACTTCAATAAATTCATTGAACTATTAGGTTTTCCCATAAGTTCGTGCCGCGAATTGAAAAGTATTTTAATGAAAAACCACAGAAATTTTATAGTGACGGTGTAATATCTTTACCAAAAAAGTGGGAAGAGGTTGTAGAGAAGGTGGTTATATTTTTTCGTTGACTTTGAAAGTACGTTTCAAATATTAATTGAAATAGTAAAACAGTAAACGGCACGAACTTATGGGACGACATATCTTTGACTAAATTGTGACGTTGGTAGCAAACGTCTTAAAATCACAGTACTATGAACATCTAACAAATCTATCCTCAATTACCATATTTTTGATTTTTTATCGTGTCTTCTAAAAATTGGTTCACAGTCCAATCTTTCGTAATCGCGAAAGCGGGTAATCAGGGAGTTTCTTCGAAAGAAGAGGACAGCTAGTTCTTACGAAGTCAACTCTCGCGACTGTCATCATCCTTATTAAGTACACTGTACCTTTCAGCCGGAGCTCTGGCTTTCCAAGTCACTTCATCAGTCGTTCCGCTTAATCGGTCCCCGAAATCTACCGTCCAGCAAGAATTATCCAAATCATCGTTCCCCGAAAGCGGCCACCGAAAAACGCGGCCATAAACTTGGTCCGGAGTCGTCCCCGGAACACGAACGTCTCTTTCTGCATTTATGGGAGACGTGCTGCCATGGTTGAACGACGCTTACGCCCAGGATCACCCGTATCAATCTCTTCAATCGGCAATTGAAATTGACACCGACTATGGCAGGGAGAGGGCGAACAACTTTCTGACACCCGCATGAGCCTGAACGAACGATACTGATGCTGATGTCGTCGAAAATAGGATCGAATCATTCGGCTTTCCGTGACTAACGCTGCCATTCGTGCCAGCCAATAAATTCTCAAATATTAATAATGATCTTTCCCAGCCCATTATCCACGGTCTATTATCAGTGTGAGAAGATACAGTCAACAATTGTGAAGATTCTTACAAACTCGATGTGTAATAATGAATCGTGTAACGAATCAAAGACATTTAATGGCTTGTTCGGTGAATATATACTTGGTCTTTTCAGTGAACAAAATAGAAATGAATGCTGGAATTATTATTTGACTCTCTGAAGAATCTTTGTGCGAAATAAAAATTGTCTACATCAACTGCAAGAACCTGGAAACGAATGGAAGTTTTTTCCCTTCTTTAATAATCTTGATAAACGGAAGACAATACATACATCTATATCCTTAAAAATTTTGTAACCTTTCCTCTTTTTCGATACTCGCATACTCATTTTTGCCATAAATGTATAAAATCTGCAGTCGAATTTTTCATATATAGGTCTCCTTGATGCTGAGCCATGGTTATTCGACGAAAACTATGAAATAAAAAATTACAGTTATGGCGGCTGAAAAGTGTGAAAGAGGATGAAAAAGGAGAAGGAAGCGTTTCAGGTAGTAGCGGGAAAGGTGCTGTCGTAGTGTCCCTCTGTTGAAGAGCATAGGAAGTAGGCGCCACACAGTTGAAACTTCTAGTAAAAGTAGATTTTTCAATTTTTTCATCTTTTCAGTAGTGCAAACGCAACATCTGTTTAATAAAGAACCTCGCACTAATCATATGGAAAATCTATCCGGGTAAAATCAGTTGAATTTTTCATATGTTGTAGCTTATGATCTACTGAACAAAATATGTAACGTGCACAAAGCTCAATAATGGACAGTTATCGAGTTATAATCAGTCAAACATGACAAATTCGAGCTGCCGAATACTCAAATCTCGGGAAGTATATTTACTTCACACGCTTGCCGCTCTCCCACTCCCGCCACCCCACTCCTTCGATTTTCAAGTTGCGCGACCTAAATGAAGTTGGCAACATACTAGCGTTATTACTGCCGAATGCTATTACTTTCTGACATTGCTACGTCCGATATTTATATTATTGATATCAGTGTATTCCATACATTTTCGTCTCCATACTGTTTGGTAATACGTAATAAGATCATTTTTTTATTAATCCACACTCGGGACCCGGACAACATTATTTACGGCCGAACCGATTCGCCGATCTTCCGATTTTTACCGGAAACCATTTTTTTTAACTCCTTAATGTTGCTGATCGCGTACGAACGTATTTACCCGTGACTCAATAGATTGTTCAAATAATGTTAAATTTACATTGTTGAACGAAGTGAATAATTACCATTATTTTAGCAACAGTCTGCCATAACTTGGGAATAGTAGACAACGCGAGGGAAAGAATCCCGCACTAATCATATGGAAAATCTGTCCCGGTAAAATCAGTTGAATTTTTCATATGTTGTAGCTTATGATCTACTGAACAAAATATGTAACGTGCACAAAGCTCAATAATGGACAGTTATCGAGTTATAATCAGTCAAACATGACAAATTCGAGCTGCCGAATACTCAAATCTCGGGAAGTATATTTACTTCACACGCTTGCCGCTCTCCCACTCCCGCCACCCCACTCCGTCGATTTTCAAGTTGCGCGACCTAAATGAAGTTGGCAACATACTAGCGTTATTACTGCCGAATGCAATTACTTTCTGACATTGCTACGTGCGATATTTATATTATTGATATCAATGTATTCCATACATTTTCGTCTCTATACTGTTTGGTAATACAAAATAAGATCATCTTTTTATTAATCCACACACATACGCACGAACACCCACATAAACACACACACACACAGCAGAGAAGGTTTGGAGTCAAAAAATACTACGGGAGTGACGAACCGTGGGGTCCTTATCTCTGCTGTGACACGCAAACATTTTTGCGAAAGATTTCTGTTCACACCACCTAACAGATTTTTCGAAACCCTACTATTTTTGTTTCAAACATTTTTCCAAAAAATAAATACTTCCCGAGATTTGAGTATTCGGCAGCTCAAATTTGTCATGTTTGACTGATTATAACTCGATAACTGTCCATTATTGAGCTTTGTGCTCACTACATCTTTTGTTCAGTAGATCATAAGCTACAACATATGAAAAATGCAACTAATTCTACCGGGATAAATTTTCCATATCATTAGTGCAGGCTTCTTTGTATGTCTTCCGGACCACAGAACGCAATAAATAAATATTCTAAAAATATGTAGACACTTTGAAAGAAGTATAGTGAAGCCCTGGGAGCAGAAGATAAAATTCTGCAGTGCCTTCAGCCTTCATGAACAAGCGTTGGGGACCTTTAGTGTCTGATTAATGTGGTGATCACTTTCGCAGGTGGATTCAGCATTAAAGAAAAAATGGATCGCGTGTTTCCGGGCGTTCCGGCGGCCGCATAGGTACAAAACGTTGAGTTTTCTGGGTGACGCAAATGCCGTAAGCGCGATAAATTTCCCGTCGGGAGGGAATTCCAAAAGTTTCCGATTCAAAAGACGCCGCGCACGGCGGTGGCGGTGGCGGTGCGGACCCGGGAGGTGGAGGCGCGGCCATGAATTATGCATGAAAGCTTCGATTCGCGGATTAAGCGAGCGCAGCCCGTGGCTCTAGTGTCTATTCTTTGGTTCCAGCGAGCCGATGCGATGGTAGCCAACCGCTGCTATCCGTGGCGAATGTCAAAAGATGTCAGCCCCCGTGGAGAATGGATAAAATCGTCAATGGAACAACGAGGAATCAACCGGGAACGATCTAGTTCCCTTCTGGACGACTTCATCCCCCTTTTATGGAATGTTTTACACACCGCAACATCTCGGAACACCGAATCGATCCTTCATGCTATACCAAAATCATTTCTTCACGACATTTCTATTTTCTTCTTTTCAAATAACTGTATCCCTATTTTTAGAGACTTCTCAATAGCGAGATTTCTAGATTTAACCAGTGTGTCGCGATAATCAAGCGATGACGTTATGAATCCAACTCAAATTATTTATAATTTTTATTTACTTGTTTCATTTCGTCTTGACCTCTAAACATTTTAAACATATTAAAATTTACGAATATAATTTAGTTTTCGCCAAACTTACAATTTAAATATCAAATTCTTCATGACGGATATAGTCGTCAAACACACTTGACTGGTTAAGTCAAATTCTGACAACAATTATATCAGTGCAAAAGTTCGTGCCCGATTCCTTGTTGCAACTTTTGCAATGACCTAATATTTCTTATTATTTCTTCTGAAAGAACAACTTCATATTCCTTTCTAGAAATGTCCAACTTTCCAAATCCAATATCAAACATATGAAATAAAACCGAAATATCAATCTCTCGATGGATGAATCAATATTTAGATCATCACGAACAACAAGGATTGTATCAATTTAAAAGAAAAATGTCATAGATTTGGCACCGTGTATAAACTGATTCAGCCAAAGGCATTGAGCGCCGGCAGCTTGACAGATACCCTGATTTGCCTTCACCTGGTAGCCTAATAACCACGAAAGACGCCATCTTGATCGAAAGGAGTTGAATATAAATACGAAATTTGCCTCGTGCAACAGAGAAGAAAAATCACAAGTAGCCAACAGCATTCTCTCATGATCAATCCTATCTCGAAGATCGCCGATAATTCCCCACTCCTTGGGCCGCAGGTGAAGCGACCAAGGATTACCAGGACATTTAGGCATTCCAGGTATGAAAATTACAGGATTCCCGGAGACTGGCAATCCGGTCGAGATCGATCACGGATTTCGATCACGAATCAGGCCGAACCGGTACCCCGGTGAGGTCGTTTCGGCTGCCGGCGAGCAAGGGACATCAAAAACCGATCGGCCAGAACTCCAAGGCGCATCATAATTATCGTGGAGCCCCGTTTGCGCGGGAGGAATACTGAAGCAGCGAGGCAACGAGTCCTCGCGGTATCAGGCATTTCTATTTACGGTGTTGGGCTCCCGGGGCCGACGAGTTATGATATTGTTTCGGCTGCTTCTCGGAATCTACGCGATCGGTGACTCGGATAAACCCAGAAAAGGAGAGAGAAAGACCGGCGAACCGAGGAGACGGGGAGAAAGAGAGAGACCCGGCGGAATCTGCCTGCCTCCGCAACCCTATCTCTGTGCTTTCTCTACCTTCCGACCGGTTGAGAGGACCGGGGAGGACGGCGGGGAAAGGCGGGGGTACACTTTTATTTCTTCATCAGCCAACGCTCAACTTGCCTACCTTTTATGATCGCCTGACTGCTTCATCAGTTCACCAACTTTCCAAACGGCGTGCTCCGTCAGCCTGCTGATTCCGTTCCACCGTTTTTTTTTCTCTCTTCTTTTTCGCTTTCCGTTTTCTGCCTTTCCACCCCTCGCTACCCTCTCTCCCTCCCCTCTCTCTCTCTCTCTTTCTCTCTTCGTTTTTTATTTTGGGCTTGTTGATTGTTGCGGAACGGATTTTTCTTTGTGCGAAACCGCCCCCGAACGCTGGATCGCGAATTTCACGGGGACCCGTTTGAAACGGGTCACCGGCTGACCAATCCACGATGCAACGTTTCCGCACGAAATTCACCGTCGATTCTGCTGTAATATCTCCCCGTGATTACACGATATTTATAATAATAATTAGAGTCGATTATTCTGCAGAATAGTCGATTATCGCTGACGTGTTTAGATTTTTGTTCCGTGGGAAATAGGGGTTGAACAATTTAGTACTCGATGAATTCAGTTGAAAACAACACAACATAAACAAGAAATCAGATACCTCTACAACGTGCATCGTGCGGTGATGAAAAAGATGAAGAATAACATCAACATTATTTTCAAGGTCATCTTCAAGGTCATCAATATTTTTATCAACAAATGAAAAAGCATACGGAACCCACCAATCAATTTAACCCTCTGTCTACCGTAAAAAAAACTTTCATTATGCGATAGAAAATTTATACCACAAAACGTAGTAAATAGAAAAAAAAACTTTTAGCTTTAAATAATAAAAAATAAGAAAAGTAAAAATGTCATGCAACGACAGAATCCCAAGAATTTTAAAAGTTTAAATAACCGCAGTATCTACATACAGTCGGGTCCAATGGACCCGCTTGGTAGACAGAGGGTCAATAAGTGAAAGATTTACGAAGAACAGGGATGTTATACTTAATAATTCTTTTAAACAAATACTCGCATTTAGAAAAGGTGTTATATAATTTTGTATAATGTTATTATCCATGGTGTCATATTTTCTTGATGCAGCGAACTGTTACATTTTCTACGTCGATGCAAACCAAGTCAAAATGATCAATATTCGATTAAAGCCAATCAAAATTTCAATCGAAAGGCACTTTGCGTGCTTGTACCTTTGCTATTGTAGGATCAAAGACTATAAATATGAAAATATATATAATTTCACACAGCAAATACAATCAATTTACGTCTCAATCTCCGTCTGAGATTTACAATTTACGTCTCGAATCGCACACGTCGTATTTCTTATCTATTCTGAAAACCGCAATCAATAACATTGTTTAACACGTTTCAGCGCCCACTCCAAAATCATAAAAATTACACAAAATCAAAGCAATATATTTAATAAAACAAAAACTAAGAAGTTTAGTTTTGTGATATTAATTACTGTTTCAAACCTCTTCTATTCCTCAGATCGTAAGGAAATTTTGCACACTGAATCTACGAACGTAAAAATTAATTTTCAATTCTGTATAAATAATTCCGTCACCCAGATATGGGTGACATGGCGCTGAACGTATTAACAGATCGTCGCGACCTACACTATTTTCTACGTGGTCTTGTACTTACCCAAAAGAAGAGCGCGCTACGCAGATTGGTTCATAATCATCGTGTTTGATTAACAAGGAGAGACCGTGACCTCCGCAGTACTCCGAATCCAATCGCGTCGCTGGCAAGTTCACGGGTCTAATCACGAAACAATTCACGTCGCAACAGCTAGACAGATTAAAGAGAATTCGGAAAGCAGACCGACGGTGCGTCAGTCACGATAAATATCTCGGTATTTAGGAGAAGGATATCGCCGTGGTCCTCGGGCGCACGTGAACCCTGTTGGATGAAGAAGAAGAAGAAACGAGCCCGCGGGGGCGCGCGCGCGCGCACGGTATATCCCCCGGCAAACGAACTGCAGTTAAACGAAACAGCGATGACGCGCACACGTGTTCGACACGATTACTATTCCGCGGCCGTACCTGACCGGTGACTTATGTTAATGTCGTAATTATATCATCCTAATCTACGGAGTCGCCGCGTATACGTACCCTACGTGTCCGCATCCTATCAAATACCCATCTTGAAAACTGCTATACGTGCCAGAATGCCGAGGAGTCCACGGTTGCGAGAGGATCGCGAGAGGATCCGTGAACCTCTGCGACCAGGACCTTTAGGTCCTCCTTCAACGAAACATAGGGTGGAGGATCCATCCAAGGCATAGGGTAAATCCCGATGAAACTAGGTCACGTGAGGCAGCTAGCTTTGACCTAGAAAAGTTGGATACCAGTTCGAAGGGATCGTTGTTTCGACGGAGTTATCCCTTTGAAGGATTTCGGACGTTTGAAACCTAAACTGCAACCGAAGCTGTGTCCTTTCCTTTACTTATTGTAAATTCTCTTGGAATTTCGAGTTTTTCACGAACTTTCACCGACGCGACAAGCATCGAAGAGTTCGAGGGTGGCTGAAACTCCACTTCTTTGATCAACGTTTTGGAATTAAAAAATGATATATACTTTCCTGAATTTAGCGCCAGCAAATTTGGAGTCTTCGGTGATTATTTTTGTGTTGTTACATTGACAGATCTATTAAATTCATTAAATAAATAAATACGCGAGAGACTATTTCTTCCAGCAAAGCTGAGAGTGCAATAATCAGTGATGGAAAGACACCAAATGGAGTACACTTCGATTTTATCTATAATTTATACTTGTAATAAGATCACAATTTCTTATCTAATAAGTTTGTTGAATTTTATATGACAAGACCATTAACTAGAACTTCATCGGAATTAATGAATAAAATTTAATTGCCTCAACAAACTGCAGACAAAGTTAATCTATATTTTAGTATAGACTCCTATGCGCCTAACATAGCATAAAAATTCACAGTGGAAAAATTGCAATTTTCTAAATTAAGTAACGTGATTTTATTACCCAGATTGGGGGTAGAAACAAAGGATGGCATAGACAGAAGTCGATGGGTAAAAAATGTGGGTGATGGGATGAGGAGAGTTTTACTTTGTCGAGTTAACCAAGGTTAGTTATAGCGGCGACAGACCTGGGTACGTGGTTATAGAAGTATTTGAATGGCTGTCGGCCCTTGTAAGATGTCAAAAAGTCAAAGGGAAACCACTAAAATCAGTTAGGGATCTCAACTATGCGTGAAAGTAAGAGGGGACGATGACGGGCAGGCACCAGGCCGACGAAGAAGGGACTACACTGTATAGGAGATCACCACGAAAACGACCGGGAAGAGTTTATGGAAATTTTTCCCTCGGAAGGACCCGTTACCTCTGCGTTTCGCCTATTCACGTGGCCGACCACTTATTGGCCACATTTTGTCCCCGAGACAATAGTTTGTCGTTCTTTATTGCCACGGCGATATACCTGTCGTTCGGAAATTATTGCTCGGGAAATTTGTGCCTCCTAGATCATGGCTCCTGACACGGGTCCTGCCTTGGGACATCCTTAGGACAACCTGAAACTTTTCCGTTTCCTTCGTCAGTATCCTCTTGACAAATATAGTTGGGCTAAAACAATCAGTATCTTCTTTAAGAAATAAAGCTGGACTAAAACAATCACTAGCTTCTCAATAAAAAGAACTGGAGGGAAACAAACACTACCACCTCAATACATCTATGGTTCCCGTCAGGAAAGAGTAAATTCGCGCAATTACCGGTTTTCGTTCATTCTGCGCATCTCCCACTCCGTACGCCCCCTTTGCAATGTACAACGCCAAATCACGTCATTCGTAGAATTCTATCGAGTGTTGCCACATAACGATTCCTGTGTTTAATTGCATGTTAATCTGTACCTCAGTTCTACTATTCTTTTATTGTGTACATTAAACTCGCAGTCAAGAAAGTGGGAGTGCGCAGTGGAAGGTGAGTTAACGGGCTCGTTGCGCACCCCATCATCTTCCAAGCTGCGTGAAACGAATTTATTCTTTCTTGACGACTACTATAGCTAGTTTAAAGTAATCCATCCTCATAACAAATATAACTGGGTTAATACTGTTGAGGCTTCCGGGTGTAAGCCGTGTCCTTGTGGAATTGTTTTCCCAACGTTTCGCAAGGTATGCAGCTAGCTTCATCAGAGGGTCGAAAGACAACACTGATACAAGGACACGGCTTACACCCGAATGCCTCGACAGTAAGAATTGTATGATGCCGGGCCGTGAAAGTCTCAAATCTCTGATCTAACTGGGTTAAACCAATCAGTATCTTCCTTAAGAAATACAGGGTGTCCCACGTAACAGTTTTCACGATTTTTTAAGTATTTTCGATAATATGACAAAAAATATTTTCAACAAAAGTTGATCAGTTTTCGATTGGCTATATATTGCAATAAAAAAGAGTTCGAAAAACATTTTTTTTATAGTATTGTCAAGGTCACCCTCATTTTTTTAAATGGCACTTTGTATTTTTGACTTAACAGTATTATAGCCCGTGTCGAGACCAATTCAACGACCTTTTATACCATGACCTTGGGATGACCTTGAAGGCGAAGAAATGAAAATTTCAACAAAACATGACAATCTGCTTGAATGGGTGATAATAACTTGTGTTTTTAATTAAGACTCGAAATTACATTCAATTCAGAAGCTTGACTAAACGAACGCAAACAATTTCGTAAAATAGTCACATCAAATGTTCGAATTGAAATCCGTTTTGTTGTAGGCACAATTCCGTTTTTCGTAATAAATGTGCATTGGTTTCATTTCTTCGCCTTCAAGGTCATCCCAAGGGCATGGTATACTAGATCGTTGAATTCGTCTTGACACGTTCTATAATACTGTTAAGTCAAAAATACAAAGTGCCATTTTAAAAAAATGAAGGTGACCTTGACAATACTATAAAAAAAATGTTTTTCGAACTCTTTTTTATTGCAATATATAGCCAACCGAAAACTGATCAATTTTTGTTGAAAATATTATTCGTCAGATTATCGCAAGTACTTAAAAAATCGTGAAAATTGTTACATGGGACACCCCGTATATTTTGGCTAAAAGAATCAGCAGCCTCCTAATAAATATAGCTGGGTTAAAACAATCCTTATCTCAAGCAAACCTGTTAAAAGACTATGCAATTTCGAAGACGTCAATTTTTTCAATTGTCTCAATAGGTCCAGTTGTAACAAACGCAACTAAAATAGACAAAGACAAAAGACGAACACTGCACAAATGAAATGACGAATTCACCCAATATAGAACCACCATGAAGAAGACACTAAGCGATCAGAAGTACCAAAATCGTACAAACCTTGCAAGATCAATAAAGAACAAAGTTCCTAGATCGCGGTCCTATGACGCGTCTAAGCAGATTCAGCAATAAATCCAGAAGCAAATGAAAAAGGACAATACGAAGACTTACATTACGAATAAAATGGCGGATCGTTCGCAGTTCTCTCCGACGCCATATTTGGCACAGAATCGAATCCGCAACCGCACGGATCGCGGGATCTGTAACAAGTACGGCACAGATCGGATCCGCAGGAAGATCGACAATGAAGGAGGAGCCATCAGAATTCATCTCGGCGTGTTCCTCGGATCACGCACAGTCCGCGGCAACATGTTGCCCCGCGATGGAAGCGTAGCCGGCGTAGCGAAGATGCGGATACATTTTTTACAAAACGTTTCTCATTCCGCGGCGCATTACTAGAGGAACGAGAGAGGGATGATGCGCAGAGAACAGCTTGGACAAGGAACAGGCCACAAAGGGAAAAGAGGGGGCGGGAGAGGACGAGTGCAGAACAGAGAGATAGTGAGTGAGTGAGAGGGAAAGGGAGGAGTGAGGGAGGGGAGAGGCATCCGAGGCTGAACATTTCGTGAAACAAGGAAAAATGCGACTCCGCCGAGGCACGACCACAGCATTTTTGTCTTTACAAAATTATGTATTCCGCAGGCCTCCGCCATATCTCTCAAAGCATAACAAGTTCCCTCTGTGTCCTCCCGTCCTCTCTTCATCCCGCTATCCTTCTCCCCTCCACGCTCGCGACCGAGAGATACCGGCTGTCCTTCTTCCTTTCGAGGAGACAAGCCGCCTCCTTCTGTCGCTCGTTCCTCGTCCTTACCGTGGACTCGCGGATCTCTTTGTCCTCTTTCGCACACACCCACGGCGCTGGCACGTCTTTCCGCGGATCCACGTCCATCGTTTTCCTCTGACGAGCACAGTACGGACGCAACCCAGCTACCGAAATCGAATATCCAGCCAGCCACGACCGTGGGATAATTCAACTCCGCGATGCTAGCATGTCCTCGCTACCCTGGTCGACCTGGATTCGTTATCGAACCGTCTGCAACCCCCACTGACCTCTCAAAAAATGTTCGGCAGACTGGACAGCATCGAGATCGTCTTCAAATCGATTTAAAATGGCTGTTTCACAATACATTGAGATGATTGAGGAACAGAAAGACACCCTCTTCGCAGCACTGTAAAGACAAAGTTAATTATTACTGAACTGTGGATTATATGCGATTGTGGCAAAAATGGATTGGTCAGATGAAAATTTGTGAAGGAAGAGACATTGAATGATGTTACGTTATTTTCAATTGATCAAAATTGCTAACACATTACCTACCGGCGATTGTTACATTACTTTTCAATTGATCAAAATTGCTAACACATTACCTACCGGCGATTGTTACATTATTTTCAATTGATCAAAATTGCTAACACATTACCTACCGGCGATTGTTTCATAATTTTTCAAAGCCTGTCGGCCGTGGCTAAAGGCTTTTTGATGGATCCTCCAATAACAATTTTAATTGTGAACCAACTAGCCACCCCCAGTATCGTGATCTAACCATTTTATTTGGGATTACAATGAAGAAGAAGATTTTTAAGCTTCCTTTTGATATAATACGGTTACATTATTGAAAATCCTATTAAAAGGCTGTCGGTAAGTAAAGTGTCAAGAGAAAATTGGGTTGGCTCTAGGACTCGCTTAGGAATATTTTCGTTTGTTTTTTTAATTCTTAACACGTTGACTGCTATGGGGGTCACCGGTGACCGGCACTCGACTTGGCTACAGCGCCGTGGGGGACACCGGTGACCGGCGACGCAGCAAATAATAAAAGTACATAATTAGAGTAAATATGGATACTGATAAATTTTTCAATAATACCATTGTTACTATAATGGTTTGAAGAAATTAATGCACGAAAAATGCTTCAAGCATGATTTTATAACTCACTTTATTTGCTGCAAATAATATTTCAACATAATATGCATCGCATAATGAAAAATTCACGTTGGCGCCTTGGGCAAACAATGGAAAATGCGCCTGGCAGTCAACGTGTTAATGATCAAAATGAATGTATTCTCCGAATCTTTTAATCTTTTTACTGTTTCAAATTGCAGTTACTCATTTTCGTCCTAAATGCATAAAATCCGCAGTCTTTAATGACAGAATCTAATTATTTCCGATTACAATTCATTCCAACATTTGAGGTTCATCGATATGCTTTCCCAGCGCGGAAAACAAGAAGCTATTGGAACGCAAGCTACGTGGAAGTATGTATTTATCTGTCGAACAACGAAGCAATTAAATCAAGGATTAATACGGGAGGTTACCCCTCGGGATCCAAGCCTAGATCACCAGAAACAGATCGGTAGTTGTCACGAAGGTTCCCTCGGCACCTCCCATAACGGTATCTATGGCAGTCCCGTGAAGATTTCAGCTCTCGATGGTGTAGCGTTCGAGGAATTCGACTGTCGGGCAAGGCGATCGGCAATGGTAGACGTTTTGTAGGACCGTTAGACGGTTGTTGACGAGCAACTGTTTGGACATTATGCCCCGCTTCTCTGTAATCTAACCGATCTCTGCCGGTGTTCCTTACGGGGGTTGGGGCGGCTGGTCGTGTGGCGATCCATTACACCTTCCAGCTCGTATCTTCTCGCAGCATCTAAGACAAAGTCCCGAAAGAAGGTGAGCCCCAAGAACGGTTCGATAAAGAGAGAGAGAGAGAGAGAGAGAGAGAGAGAGAGAGAGAGTGCGAGTGAGAGAGTGAGAGAAAGAAAGAGAGGGGAGTTCCGAGGGTATCCGTGTCAAACACCGAGAGCCACGGAAACTACCGTGGGCCCGTCGACATTGACGGATTTCCGGCGTGGCATCGATGGAATCGGGATTTCGACGATCTATCATTTCCTCGGAATTGCCCGGCCCGAACCCCTCTACCCCGAAGATTGCGTGAAAGCTCGCCGATGAAACATGGGGGAGCCTTTCTCACCTGATAGATCGTTCCTGCAATCCCCCTCCCCTTCACGTTCATTTTCTTTCGAAATAATGCTTGGATATTGTTAGCAATTCGATGAAAGCATTGAACAACTGCTGAAGCTCAAGCACGATTTTCAGAAACCTCAGAAGTGTTTTCCTTGAAGAAAACCGCACAATTTTTATGGAAAAGGAATTTACGATCTTGTAGAACAGGGTGTAAGACAATTGTATGGATATAGAAATATAGAAATTCGTTGGAAATTATCGCTTTGTGAAACAAGATAAGAGCGATCGATGCAAGGAAATGGCATCACCCAAGATGAATTGAGTGATTTTTGAAAACGGTAGCAATGGAAAGATTTCTTACTGAACAATTGTGGAAAGAAATATATAATATGAGGGTAATAAAATTCCTCATTGGGGTTACGACCAGATTAAAAATCCTGTAGAGTGGTGTATATAGAAAATACAATTCTAGCGTTTCCTAAATGTAATATTAGACGCAGATATTGAAATTTAATGAATGTTACACTAGGTGCAATTGCAACATTAAATGTCCTATAATTCCCCGAAGCTATCTAACTATTCTAATTAACACTAGAACCCTACCGAGCCCGTCGAAAGGGCAGATTTCAGATTTTTTTCACTTACAATTCGTGAAGTTAAAGAGATATTTTTTCAGAAACTCTTTAGTATACTCCATATTTAAAACTATGTTTACGGAGCACTAAAATTGATTATTTTACATTGCTTTATAAAAATAATAAAATTGTATTCACTTAGATCTTCAACAATTTTTATTGTAATATATACACAAGAAAATAAATCTATTTAATAATTTCTCACGAATGCCTCCTTACACTCTTAACACTAGATTTACGGGGCCCGTCAAAATGACGGATTTAAAAATTTGTAATTTTCGATTATTAAGAGTGTGAGGAGGCATTCGTGAGGAATTATTAAATAGATTTATTTTTTGTGTAAATATTACAATAAAAATCGCTGAAGGTCTAAGTAAATACAATTTTATTATTTTTATAAAGCAATGTAAAATAATTAATTTTAGTGCTCCGTAAACCTAGTGTTAATAATCGTAAATTAAAAATTTTTGAATCCGTCATCTTAACGGACCCCGTAAATCTAGTGTTAAGTACATGTTACCACAAAAATCCTCTGAACTCTGAATAAATAAAATCCTGTCATTATTCTGAAGAAATATACATCACTCTCGTTTATAGGTCGGTAGTTCCAATATTAAATCAATCTTCTAGTGGATGATACAAATCGGCGAAAATCGGCATAAGCTCGGAACAAGGATTATAAAGAAAGTTTCGCATATTATTTTTCTTTTAACACTTTCAGCGGCATGTCACCCATATCTGGGTGACGGAATTATTTATACAGAATTGAAAATTAATTTTTACATTGGTAAATTGAGTGTACAAAGTTTCCTTACGATCTAAGGAATAAAAGAGGTTTGAAACAGTAATTAATACCACAAAACTAAACTTCTTAGTTTTTGTTTTATTAAATATATAGCTTTGACTTTGTGTAATTTTTATGACTGTGGAGTGGGCGCTGAACGTGTTAAAAATCGTCCGCGTCGATGCTGAACGTCTTCGAGATCCAAATAAGCGGCAGAGACCGTGGGTCGATCGGTAGACGAGGATTTCAGGAAATCAATTTTCATAAACAAGAGGCTCGAACCGTGATTATCGGTGGTGGATCTGGCTGGTCTGGTCTCTCGAAATTTCATGGAAAAGAGTGAAGGCATAGTCGGTTATGCAGAGCTAGCTCGTGCAGCCCCTGCGGAGACCTCTTGTAATCCGCGATCACCGCGTCCAGGAACGACTTTATTGGAGCTCCATTAAACAGGAAAAGCAGCGGGCATCGTGCACGTATATGACCGTCATAAATCGATCGTTGCGCAAATTGCCTCGGTCCAACATCTGGCATCGTGTTTGCCTATCAGTCGGATCACATTCAGACGGCGGTGAAGGACAGAAGAGCCGGGAGGAGATCAGAATTCGATAAAAGCGACGCCGGGGCCCCAGTGTAAAGTGCTTTACCGCGGTTGGAAACGACGGGGAACAGACGGGTGGGGGTTACGAAGGGGGCCCACAAAAGAGAGACAGTGAGAGAAACAGAGAGAGAGAGAGAGAGAGAGGGGGGGGAGAAAGGGGGCCAGGCGAGGGGCCGGGGTAAATTGCGCGTAGAGCCGCGAACCTCGTAGAAAACGAGTTTCGCATTTTACAAGCATGTGATCGTCTCGGTAAACGAGCAATCGAATCGTCGCGGATCTCCTGTTAATTCGCTCGTCGAATGTCTGTTCTCGGACCATTCGCAGCGAGGTCGGACGCGTTCGTTTCCATGCGGCTTTATCGCGTCCCGATGCATCACCGGGCACAACACGCTTCGAGAGTTATGCTCGGCCGGTGCCTTGTCCATTTTTATGGTTTTTCCAATTAAAGCGAAAGAAACCGGCCCGAGAGGATTGGCGATTCCCGTGCGCGATCGTGAGGAGACGCGGATATCGCGCGACAGGTGAATTATCGATGCCTTTTCAAAGGCCGTACGCCACTCGTTTGCGCATCTCATTCGTTGCTTTCAGCAAATATTTTTTGGAATTTCAGTTGTCCATTGTTCTGTGCTTCGTTGGTGTCAAATGATACGTTGAATCGCTTGGACTGATTTATTGTGGTATGTTTTATAATTACTGTGCCAGAGACTTGTAATTGTAATCGAAGATAAATTTAAGGTTTCATCTACGAACGGATGCTGCGGTGTATTGCTTTAATTAATGCATTACGGTATACTTTATAGTTACCGCAGTGGAGACTGCGTTTTTAAGTGCGGCTTGTATACGTCTTTCATGTTGAACACGTTGACTGCCGTGTCACCCATATATGGATGACGGAATTATTTGTCCATATTTAAAAATGAATTCATTACGCTAATGTAATCATTGTATCAAATTTGGTTAATATCTGGAAAATGCAAGAGGGTTAAAACGTTACTCAGTGTTACACATTTTAATTCTGTAGTCATTATTTTATTAAATATATTGTTTCGATTTTATGAAATTTTTGAGGTCGCTGCTTTGGCAGTCAAAGTGTTAATTGTATTATAGTTGAAGAATAATTGAATGTTTTATTTACGAACGGAACACGGGAGAATTGTTGTAAGAAGCGTGTAGGTGGAAGAGAATTATTAGATTATTAAATTAGAAATATTGATGGCTGTGGCTTGATAAAGTCGCATTGAATACGACTGATTTTTTACTGTTCAATGTTTACGCGAATCTGGAAATATCAGCAGCTATTTAAGAGGATGTAAAATTAAGACTGTACTGTCTTTGTGCCTTGATCATTGCATCGGAACTCGTACAACTTTCAGATGCAATAAAATTAAGCGGCCGAAGTGAGTATTCAGAAATGCAGCAGTTCCTAAAATGGTTGGACCGCGTTTGTATTATTCTGTATTTACTTTCGAAATTGTATTTTCATGGTAGCCAAAATGAATCTCAAATGAGATTCAAGGTGCTATAATAAAAAATAAAGTAAAAGAATTCGTACTGCATTTAAAACATTACGAAACACAATATATTGCTTGCAAAAGCGGTAAATAGAAGTCTCAATTTTATATTGCATTCGTGAATACGATTCATTGGCATATTTTTATCTATACTTGTCGACAGAGAAAAATGATTATGAACAGACTCGAAATTTTATGCATTTATGACAAAAATGTATTAGTCAAATGTAGAACTGTAGATTAGAAGCATTAAGTGATGTTGTTATATTGTTATTGACTTGTTAAAATTATTATAAGAGAAAACGCATTTTCATTTAGCTTGTTCCTCAGAGTAGACTTGGAAAAGTTTTATTTTGCTTAAAGATCCACAGTCTACTTTTGAATCTCTATTTTCGCACATTGTTCTTCTGGTGCTTAGAAATGGTTCGGTGCTGCGCACTGTCTCAGTGTCATCGTTTCCCGATGCAGTAGCCGACGCATTAAGCGATTGCCAGCCTCAGCGTCGCTTTGGCGTAAATTTTTGGTCTTTGTGCTGACCCGCATGCCGTGCGAGAATGCGCCATCGGCGGAATTAAATTTGCCGCATGCGGGAGGACTATCTTCTTAAGAATGCCGTGTAACCAGTCAATACAGTACAATCATTACCAAATTCCAGTTCTCCACGGTTCTCCTTCATTCTCGTTCTTTCTCCACCACCCATAATGTCTCTTTCGAGTCGTTCTAACAATTCAAAGCCCCCTCCCCTCACTCAAAAACCAGTCAGCGAACATGCTTCACACTCGAAAATAAACGAAACTCTAAACGTCACCGTGCCTCAATTCAAATATTCTTTATCCCACGATTATTCCACTTTTATTGCTCGGCGGGCTTAGCGTTAATTATTTTCGCACTTTAAGAACACGCTATACCACCGCGAATGCTCGTCAAACTAATTCCAAGCTACCCTCGACACTCAATAAAATCACCAGATTGCGAGGAAGATCAGAATAAATTAACCAGCGAGTACCAGCGACGTTTCTCGAGTTCTTTTTTCAATTATATCAAGAAACTCTGTTTATTATACCGCGTTCGAAATTAGACCTCGGAGAGTGAGACCATCCGAGGCCGGGAACGGGTCCAGTCGAACGAAGGTAGCGCAGATAGCATCTCGCTTCTAATCGGGCGATCATTAGATAGAGAAATTCTAACACGCGCCCGGTAAGAACATGTGCTCATTGTCAGCCGTAAGATAGCGTTGCTATACAAGCATGGAAGCAGGTTGACCGGCTCGTTCGGAGTTCGATTTTACACAAGCGCGTTAGGTCTGGCTGCTAATTGGAAAATTAGTTAGCATCTCCGCGAGCGCGTAGCAGATCGGCGAGGCTGATCGCGATCGGGGCATACAGCGCGCCTGGATTATTTTTCTCGCTGACCCCCTCCCTCCCTCCCTCCCCCCACCCGCTCGTCCCCAATCGCCTGTTCGGATACCCTGTGAGAAAACGTTCAATTAGCCGCGGATGAAATCGACAGGACGTCTGAAATGGCGGTCGTAAAGTCCTGGAGGAATCGCCGTGTCTCCAGGATCCAGTTGACTCTTTCAGCCAGGCTATCGATAGAGATTGGTATCGGGGAGCCGATTTAAGGTCATGCCCACGGCATACCTGATGATTCCATTTCATCCTTGCTACCCGGTGCTGCGGACCCGGGGCCCATGGGCCCGGCCCGGTTCGCCTCTGTGTCATCGGGCCCTCGATTGCCGGGCCCCGTCTCTCTCTCTCTCTCTCTCTCTCTCTCTCTCTCTCTCTCTCTCTCTCTCTCTCTCTTTTCTTTCGGCCAATAAAAGTCCGACTACGAGCAATCCTGCTCGAGCTTAACAACGAGGACCCGATGCGAGCTCCACATCCGATTTGATCCTCCGATACAAGAACACAAGATCCGAGCCGTTTTATGATTTGCGATTGAACTTATCAGAGCCAGCATCCAGTTTTCACTGGATTTTGCTCTTTATGGGGAATTCGGAGATTTGGAAGGTGTGGCCGTGACGGTAGCTAAATTGCTATGTGGATGCCTGTTGGAAAATACTGCCTGTAGGAACATTTTTAGGCAGCTTCTGTAGACGAGTATCTCGGTCAGGATGTTGTAAAGTGTTCCAACACCTTGGTCTTATCACTTTTATGTATTCGTTTCGTTCATATTTTATTTTCATCGTCATCGATTCTTTCTTTCTTCGTCAACCGACCGTGGATTCTATGCATTTATGAGCGGGCTGCAGATTTTATGCGTTTACGATAAAAGTTTGTAGATGGTGTGCAGAACGGTGAAAACATTTCGATAATATGCAAATAATCTTGCGTTATTTAAGACTGAATGAAATGATTAAGAAATTAAATCAATGCCTACGTAGCTGCTGTATCTGGCAACTTTTGTTTTGCATAAAACATTCACAGTCTACTTATGAGGAATGTCTGCATATAAAATTTCAACAATCTTCTATTAATCCACCTGTACAAAAATCAGACAAGTCCACATTCTAGTAATATTGTATATTCTTGGTTAAGTTTTCTATATTTTTATACATATAGTTGATTATTTCGTTCAAGAATAAAAATACTTTCATAATCGAAACTTTTTTGTATAAAAAAGTAAAAACAATAAAAAATATAAAAACGACCGGAACCGATCATTTGTAATTACGTCAGTATCACCAAAGAACCTCCGAAGTTGTACGAAAAAGTGACTATTCAATAAAAATTAATATCTTTCCGAGAATATGAAAGAAACGATTTTCTCTTTAATACTATAGGTTTATTTCTCATCCATGAGAAATTATCCAACAAATTTATTTAATATATTATATACTATAGAGTGAAGGTACGGATGATGCATATTGTATTAACAGACAACCCTGTATATAGCTAAATTTATAAAAATAGAGAATCGATGATAACAGAAGAATTTGAAAAAGAACGATCACGAGAGCGGCCGCAGAAACTCGTCGATCGTGAACATTTTGATTATCCGTGTACCCAAATATATTAAATAAACCCGTTTTTCTTACGGCTTTTCCTTACAATACATTATATATACATTAATTTATATATTTATATTATAAAAAGAATGGCTAAAAATTTTGATAGATACATTCTTGTTATTTTTGTCAAAATAATGTATAATAGTCACTTTTAGTGCTCCGTAAACCTTAGCGTTAATATCATGGGATATAAAGTTTGAAACAATTACCAGAAGCAGAAATCCTGACGAATTGTCAGAAATTGGAATGTCGAGCGATTAGGGGAACAGATCCGTGGCTGGAATAGGTGTTCAGGACCTGGGCAAGCGTCCATTAACAATTATAATAAAAGAGCCGGCGTGTGGACATGCGAGGAGACGCACTTCCCTCGGCTCCGGGGATAATTTTAATTTAAACAAATGGTCAAGGGGGCGGCATCTTTGTCCGCGTCTTGTATTATTTATGCCCGACTACTCCGAGTGCACGTGCGCCGCTGTGTCATCGGCGGGACGGATGCGTTGCCTCGTGTCGTGTCAATGTTTTCTTGAACCCACCAGGTATACTGTACCTGCTCGAGCGAACTCTCTGTCTGTCTGTCCGTTGTCTGCCGTCTTCGTTCATCTTTCTCAACAGTCGTTCTTCTCTTCCTCTTTTGCTCTGATTTATGCGATTACGGCTAGAGACGCCTCCGAGGCTCATCAGTCCCCCGGGTCTCTGACCCGCCGCGAATTTCTTTGTATTTCCCCGTCGCCACTGGATTTTGCGAAATTGCACGATGGAATTAGTCTATCCCCTCCCTACCTCCTCCATCCACCCTCGATCGATCATTCTTTTTAATCATAACAAATTGTATACAGCGAAGCGAACGCAAAGAATTTTTGCTGTTGCTGTGACGTGGTTCGCTAATGTGGTCAAGCGATGAATTTTGAATTTGTTACAATTGATGTTTGAACGGCAATACATTATTGAGACGATAGGCGATGAAATGTCATATATGTCACCGTAATCTATATTCGAAATAACATGTAATTAGACTGCGGATTTTATGCATTTTTTGATAAAAATGAGTAAGTGACACTTGAATTAAGAGTATCGACACATTATCATCGACTAATTAAGATAATTAAAGAAAAAAACAAATGTTCATTTGGTCCCAGCATCTCGCAATTAATACACAACAATTTTATTTTGTATATGTATACAACCGCAGTCTGCATGTAATAAACCAATATTGAATTTGTTATCTTCTATGATGTTTACGCTCAACGAAATATCGCCAGAAAAAGAGGAGCCACTTAGAAATGTGTTCCTTCTTTACAATTTTTACAACTGTACAATTTTTGGTTTACTTTGTTGTAATTTGTTTTAAATAGTGTACAATTTTTGTTGTACTTTTTTGTAATTTTTTAAAATACTTTACAATTTTTGTTGTCTTCCCACTGCTTTAAATCACAGTTTCTGATTTCCGTCTTAAATTTAATGCATGAAATCCGCAGTCAGGTTATAATTGATGGAAAAATTGCTAGAGGATGAATTTAGAGTACGATACTTAAAATCAAACTAAAATTGTATTGTATTCTATTTCATGTGTTTGTTATCAATATTTAATCGCAAAAGTAACTGTAGACATACAACAAATACACATTTCCAATTTTCTTCTATCATTGATGATGGCTATAATTGTTCAGTAGCCACCAAAAATTATCATACGACAACAAGTTAAATATAATTTCCCTTCAAATTGAGTCTGTTAAATTCTGGAAGATTGTACGATAGGGAATGAGGAACCATAACTCAATATTAAAAATCCTGTTTTATTAATTGACGCGAGGCGTCGAAGAGTCCTCAACATTACGAATTAGGTGAACGCGCGTCGTCTTTCAGGAGTAGATTAGCGAATCACGAGTAGCTGGACTAATTTCCAGAAAATCAGGGAGAAAGATCGCGCGTCGGCACTCCATTGTTTAGGTATTGAGTCTGTGGTAAATATTTACATTAGGGGTTTCCTCACCGATTTTGATGACATTGAAATATGTTGTCAAGGTCATAATTCTGAACAACTTTTTCCTATACATGTTACCGCCGCTCAGCTTTAGTTTCCGAGATATTCGCAAAAAAGTTTCAATATCTCGAAATGTGATCGGAGTAGGTCTAGGTTAGGTCTGGGTTATTTATATATTAGGAGGAAGCCCCTAATGTAAACAATTACCGAGTCTGTTCAAATCTGGAAGATTGTACGATAGGGAATGAAGAACCCCAGCGATCAATATTAAAAATTCTGTTTTATTAATTTACGCGAGGCGTCGAAGAGTCCTCAGCATTACGAATTAGGTGAACGCGCGTCGTCTTTCAGGAGTAGATTGGCGAATCACGAGTAGCTGGACTAATTTCCAGAAAATCAGGGAGAAAGATCGCGCGTCGGCGCTCCATTGTTTAGGTATTGAGTCTGTGGTAAATATTTACATTAGGGGCTTCCTCACCGATTTTGATGACATTGAAATATGTTGTCAAGGTCATAATTCTGAACAACTTTTTCCTACACATGTTACCGCCGCTCAGCTTTAGTTTCCGAGATATTCGCAAAAAAGTTTCAATATCTCGAAATGTGATCGGAGTAGGTCTAGGTTAGGTCTGGGTTATTTATATATTAGGAGGAAGCCCCTAATGTAAACAATTACCGAGTCTGTTCAAATCTGGAAGATTGTACGATAGGGAATGAAGAACCCCAGCGATCAATATTAAAAATTCTGTTTTATTAATTTACGCGAGGCGTCGAAGAGTCCTCAGCATTACGAATTAGGTGAACGCGCGTCGTCTTTCAGGAGTAGATTGGCGAATCACGAGTAGCTAGACTAATTTACAGAAAATCAGGGAGAAAGATCGCGCGTCTGCGCTCCATTGTTTAGGTATTCGAAGGCTAACAGGGCACAGTGGCTAGGTTAAACAAAAGGAATTTCATGAAAAGAAGATGTCATAGTAGTCTATCAGCGCGCGAATTCGTTCCGAGGACGGAAACCCCGGCCCGGAGAGCGTCGCGTTTCGAAACTAATAACGGCCAATTGTCGGCGTATCGCGTACCCGGCGTAATTGGAGGAATAAATTGAAAAATTAGCAGAACGGCTCGGTAGCTCTGACTCATCAGAGTCCCTCCAGATCCGCCGGTCTGCCGATAATAACAACGACTGGAATGTCAAACGGTCGGTTCGGTCTGCGAGGAGCTACCCGGAGTCCTTAATTTCCCCTTCAAATTGTGAACGGCCTCTCATTGGCGCCGTTCCTATTATGTGCAAATTTTGCTCGACTCTTCGACAAATTCTAACCGAGCACGTTTATCTAACTAGCCGGTCGACTACTTCTATTAGATCACTCGCGTATTATCTATGGGACATTAGAAATTCAATTTGTCCCGTTCGTAAATTGCAATATAATCTACAGAGCTGTTCAGGCAGTTTAAATAATAATATTCCGGACAAATTATGCTGTGTTGACAATTTAAAAGCTTTGAGCTCCGAAAGGGACATTGTAGCACCTATGTTTTCGAAATGTTCTCTCTGCTAGCTTGAAAATTTGCAGTAAATGATAGGTATTAGAGGAATTTAAATTTTATTCTGTAAAATATATCGATCCATAAATCTGTGGCTGTCAGGAAGAACGCTGCATGTCACATACTTTCACTTTCGAGATATTGCCGTTTAAAGTTTTGATTATTAAGGCTTTGACATAGAACATCGGTTAAAGTGCGTTATTTTTTTGAGCCTTTCGAATTTCTTTTGATGAATTTTTGTCTGGTAAATAATTGTGTAAATTGTGACATGCGGCGTATTTCCTTGCAGTTACAGAAATATCGAGTGGGGCTATTGAAATTTTCATTAAATATCGATTGTTTCGATCAAAGCTTGCTGTGCCACCCCTAATTAACTAAATCCCCAGTGATACTGGACCATCTGAAGATTCCTCATCTTCTAGTCTCTCAAAAATCCATTCTACTATTGGGATCTGACATTTTGAGTGGCGCCGTCTGCTGTCGAAAAGTAGAAATACTCTAAGCTTTTCTAAAAATAACGTTATGGAAGCTCGAAAAAAATTTTAATTACTGTGTAGTGAAAGATTGTGATAGTAGAGCTAGCAAAAATTTGTTGCTCCGTTTCCACACGTTGAAATGAAGCATGTGAAGTGAACTGTTTGAAATTTGTAAGACCTTCATTTCTAAAATATAAGAAATAATTTAGTTAAGAACAGTCTATTTTGACAGCTAAAATATCTAAAGCTGGTGTGCATATCTAAAATTCTTGGTTCAGTGATACCTATGACATTGGTGCCTTTAATAGAAGATATTTGTACAATTATTTGTGGAGCAATTAATATGTCTTCACCAATTCTAAGCGATTAGAAATTTATGAAACTATAATTGTAAATTTAGAAGGTATATTATAAAACGAATTTTTTTTGTAAAATGAATTATTTGATAAAACATACTTTAAAATGCCGCTCTCCTTCAACAAACTTTCTTTCGATAAATCTGATTTCGGCGCAAGGTTCGATCCTATTGAAAATCAGCAAATTTGCAGTTAGATTATTCTCTCAACGTTTCGATCCTTGTGTGGATCATTTTCAAGAGGTTTTAATGCGTTTGCTGTGCAACGGTTACAATAAAAGAAAAACAAAATATTTTTATGAATAAGATATTAGGAGTTACAGCCTTTCCGCCATAACTCCTAATATCTTATTCATAAAAATATTCTATTTTTCTTTTATTGTAACCGTTGCGGTTAATTTATTCGAACCTTGCGCCGAAATCAGATTTATCAATATAATTCATTTCGATCGAAAGAAATTACACTGAAAACTTTCTTTCTGCAGGATTTGTACCTCCCCACTTACAGGTTTCACCCTCATTTACAAATATTTCAAGTAAAAACAAAAAAGAACATATCAATACAATGTTAAGACCAAGCACTTCGTCGCCATATTGGATAGCTATATATATATATATATATATATATATATATATATATTTATTGTCCACGCCCCCATGTCGGATCCCAATACACACAACCTTTCCTGCTTCTATCCTCGTTAGACCAAATGATGTCAAAGTTTTCAACCCGGGTTGCAAGTGCAAAAAAAAAATGAGAAAAAACCTTGTCGCTCCACAGGATCTCGATCAGGATTGTTAAAAGCGAGTCAGCATGCCAAAATTGAGGAGGGTCGTATTCATCGAACCGTTCTCCGACATCTCGCAAGATTCAGACGGTCCGCGGGGGCGTTGGTTTCGGTGTACGGCTCGAGTTTTAATTATTACGCTGCGTTTTGTTATTACGGTGGTGGCAGGGAGACCTGGAGAAAAACAAAAAAAAAAAGGAGAGAAAAGAGGAGAAGGACGACGACGAAGAAGAAGCGGTGCATCGCGACGAGAGAGAGAGGGAGACTGCGCCAGCGGACACAATGGGGCACCGTCGGAGAAAGGTCTCGCGGCTTGGCTCTCTGCGGAGCCCCGGTATAATGTTTTATGGCTGCGATCAGCCGTAGAAGTATGAAGTGTCGATAGAGCGAGGCAGAAGCGAAGAGCGGCGAAGATCAAAGGGCCCATAGACGCCGCGTGGTAGCTCGGGACACGGCCTCTCTCCCCACCAGAATCCGCCCGCGCTTCTTCTCTTTCTCTTCGTTGCAACGCGCGCTGCGAACGCGACTGCAACGCCGTCGACTGGGCGTCTCTCGCTCCGGCCAGCGTGATTTCAGCTTTTCAGCCTGTATTCCTCTCGCCACCCCGCGAGACCGAGCCGCGACCAGCTAGCTCTCTCCCTCTTTTCCACGAGATTCGCCGTTCCTTTTTGCTTGCTACCACGATCTCTCGATCTCTCTTTCTTGTACTCGTTTGGCTAGCTATGCTTGCCTGCTCGCGGGCTTTCTTGCTTTTCTTCGTCGCGACCGCTTGTTCGCGTTCTTTTCCTGGACAGCCCGCATTTTCTGCGCGCTTTTCAGGACCCGACATCACACGAACCTCCGCGTTCCTGGGAATTTTGGAAACTCGTAATAATAAGCCGAGTTTGAATTTTGTTTGTTGATGTTACGATTATCGAGATGGTGGAAGCTGATTTTTTAGGGTCTCTGGGAAGAACTAATTTCTTTAACGATAGGCAATTAATTACTTAGGCGTCTACTTGATCTTCAGGTTACTTTGATAATTCGGGCGCGACGCTAAAGTTACCATTTTTATGGAACAATTGATCCGTAAGAAGATTGGGGTTCAGAAAGCTTCAGAAGATCTGGGATTGTTAGGTATTTTAGTAAGTTAATGAAATTAATTTTTAAAACGACAGGGAAGCGGCTTTATAGATTTTTGAAACCGTAGAGTTTGATTTTAGGTTGTCGCGGACAAGAATTGATTTTTTGAACGATAGGGTTAGATATGTGCTCTCTACACGGCTGTGACGGAATATTAAATTTTGTTTTAATTCAATATATATATCTTTATGGTGGTTCGGAACCGACCGTAATAAACAGTAGGTCCCGCTGAAAAGTAGGCTGAAATAGGCTGAACATTGGCGTTAGGTGAGAGTGGACAAAGTGGAAGAAGGGGGAGCGTGGAAGGGGGGGAGAATGGTAAAATGGATTTGAAACCTTGAGGGAACCAAATATCAGTACCTATCCTATATATATGTATATATCTTTCTCAGACGCAATAAAGCCTCTGTGAAAATGATCCACATTAGGATCGAAACGTCGAGAATAATTTAACTGCAAATTTGCTGTTTCTTAATATGATCGAACCTTGCGCCGAAATCATAATGTTTATTAATATAATTCATTTCGTTCGAGAGGAATTTCACCAGTTTCACCGGGATACGGTTAGAGTTTGAAAATGGGATGGAGGAGTCTTCAGAAGTTCCAGAATTGCTGCAACTAAGAGAAATTCATTTTTAGAACGAGATTTAGATTTTCTTAACGATAGGGGATGAAGTAACTGCTAGAGCGAAAAATTATTTTGTGTATCAGGGTGAGAGACTGAAGTGGAATTTTTAGGAAACTAGGTTTCCAAGAAGAGAAATTTTGAAGAATTCTGAATTGAAAAGCTTCCACAGCAATGAAACATAATGATGCGGAACAGGGGACATCAATTAGTCGATTGGGGACAGCCATAAGGGGCTACGTATCGGGGACACGTTATAATGAATTAATTTTTGCATTCATAACCTCAAAACAATTTTCCCACGAGGTTCCCCAAAGCAAAAAGTATTGAGATTTATTTATGACGAAGGAAATCAATTGTTTGCCCGGTTCGTGCTGGAGGAACTTTATCAAACAGCCATTTAACAATGAAGTTTCGTTGGATCGTTGTATAGATTAATGATAATTGCCTTCTCGTGTCTGAGATCGAAGTGGTTGTTCGTGAAAAATGGAAAAAGAGGCGCAGGAATGGTGGTTTCCTTGGAACAGGGAAATATCGTTGGAGAGTTTTCGCGGTGGAACTTTTACCTGTGGAAACAGCGTTGAATTTATGGGCTATTAATATCCGTAATACCGCAGTTACATAGACACAGACGTATCTATTAATAGGGCCAGCAAAATACTAGCGTGCACTGCAGTTAACGCACCCACCACGCTCGGGAATGATAAAGTTGGCTGTCGCTCGCACTCTATCATGTTGTTAAGACCGAAGGTGCGACATTTCTATGGCTGGTTTGAACGTTACTCCGAAATAACTCGATCTCGCGGCTCGAAAAAATATCGTTACTTCCATCGCGAATGAAGAGGGATACGTTCCGTTGACAGATTGCACCGTGGGCTCCCATTTTACAATTTTTCTCCTATTTAAAAAAACAACGTATCCCTCCCTTCATTCGATGGTGCATCGATTCCGACCCAAACAATCCATTTTTCTTTTCTTCCGACTTCCGACCGAATATTTTCTGTACACTGAAAGAAAGTTAAATTTTTGACATAATAAGCGAGCACAAATTAAAAATGAAAAATCAAATGAAAACTGTTGTAGGTGCCAGAAGTTAGAACATAGGTGTTGATCGATCGTCGGCAATCAGCTGGGACTGTCATACTGAGCCGATGATCGATTTGCTATTAACAACCCGTTGTTCTTTTAGTAAATATTAATTCGTCAGCAAGATTCAGATTGTAACAATCCGTCATATGAAAAACTTCTATTAAATAAAGCTCCTATAAATTTCAGGGATACGAAAGATTTTGTGGTAGTGCGTGAAATTTAGTATTTTTTGTTCACGGCTATCGAGTTTCAGGAAATTAGGGAAAATATTAGAAGGAATTTTAGTAGATATCTTTAGTATCGTATCCGTGGTGTGACTTTCGGTTAAATATTTTTGTGCGCGTTTGGATATTGGTGACGATGGCAGAAAGTAAAAGAAATTCGGCCAACTTAACCATCGTTGAGCTCAAAGAATTGCACAGGTCCAGGGGCATGATTGTCTCAGGCTCAAAAGCGGAATTAATTGCCCGCTTAATCAGCGCTGATCCCGAACATTGAAGACACCATTCAAGAGCAACACGTAACAGGAATAGCAGACTTCTATTAAATAAAGCTCCTATACTGTAAATGAATAATTGTGACAGTAAAATACAATTTTTTCTCGGAAAAATTTCTTCACAAAGTTTTCAATTTTAAAATTGCTTTCCAGTAAAAAAATTGATGAAGATGGACCTGCAGTGTTTATTAAAATTCAATCACGGTGGTTTGACATTGCCTGGACCAGGAAAAGTCGTTCTAGGTTGTCGGAGACCGTTTTACAGTTCCATTAACATGGTTTCGAAACGCGGTACATCAATTCGACAACATCTGCTTGTTAGATTCTCGCGTGAACACACGAGGGTTCGAAGAGAGAAAAAAAAGATGGATTCCCCCGTGAGGCGTAAAAAATGATGTCCACTAATTGCATAAACCAACAAGTGTAACACGATCCAAAGTGTCTCCATAGTCGAGGAGAATGGATAATTACCATCGTACAGATCCGAAAGACCGGTGTAACACGATCGGGCTGCTTCTCGGTAAAGAAGGACCATTTCAGACGGCCGTTTGAATTCGGCCTTTCCCTCCACACGCGCACACTGACGCGCATACACACCTGTGTATAGAAGGATACCATCTCCTTTAAAATGCTGGTCCTCTATAAAACAAAAGTCCTCGCGGCCTCTTAATGACCCGAACCCTAGCGTGTTTCCTTGAGGTCGCGGGGCCATGAACAAGCCACACCGCGCGCCGCGTCGTGAAATATTGCCCGGAACCTTGGATCGACGTTCTCAATTTACGTGTTACGGCCTCGTGACAGCCGCAACCTATATTGAAAAATCTGAAAATCCATTTGGCATCATTCCTTTAACGCCGTTGCCCCCGATAGTCGTCGATTTTATCGCGTTTCTTCAAGGCTTCGTTCCCTCGAGCTCTGCTACAGCAATTCTTTATCGCCTTGCGCTTGGAATAATGTTCTAAGTTAATATAGAGCTGTTCAAAATTGTCTACATTAGCGTACGAGCTCTAAAATTACGTAGAAACATTATAAACGTTCTATTACAGTTTATATTGTAAGAAATAAAATAGAAATTTCCTTTAAGGTGTTAGACATCTGAAGTCAACCGTCTATTAAATAATCATAGAATTAAATGCGCGATTTAATAATAACAGGAAGGGAAAACAAATTTTTATTAAAACTCGAGTGTTCGTAAACCGTCCCGAAAGGGTTCTTTTAAGTACAATCACACTGAAAAATGTAGAATCAACGCAATATTAAAGACAGAAATAATCAGTAGGCTGTGGATTTGATGCATCGATGACAAAAATGGGTGGACGAAATATGTAACAACTGAAACACCAGAAGAATTTAAGAATACCTTACTATTCTCAATTTATTAAAATTATTCAGAGACACAATTCATTTTTCTGTATATCATAATTGAGTCATGTAGAGTTCCTAAAGATCCACAGTCTACTAATTGTATCTTCATTTAAGGATTTTTGAAGATCCAGCTTGGAAGCTGAGATTTCAGATTTGTCACTGTATTCTTGATTTTTGCGTAATCTGTAAAAGAGTGTCAACGAAGAGTTTCAAAGAGTTCTATCGAAATTGTTTGGACGAATCCGATAAGGGTATGTAATTAGAACGTTTTAGCGCCGCGTTAGTGCCGACTCGTTTCGAAAAATTCCATTTCATGATTAAAAAGAGCGTGGCTGATAGAGAGTGGGTGACATCAGCAACCTCCCCCACCCATTTGATTAATCGATACTTCTCAAAACACCCAAGGGGCCCGAACTCATATTTCCCGGTCGTCTCCGGGGAGTAGAGGGGCACGAATCGTATACTGTTCCGGATACGATCCGTTAATGACCGAATTAATTTTTCCACGCGACGAGTCCGACACGCCAGAAGAGTGGACAGACCGTTATTAATTAACTTGATAGACCATAAATAAAACTCGGTCGGTGTATGCCCCCGCTCCGACCTCTCTCTTTCCCTCTCTCCCACTGTCTCTCTCACTCTCTGGAGACGAATATAAATAAATAAATGTCTCCGCAGGACGCGTTATGTTAATTGGGGCGTTGTCTCTCGGCATTCGCACGCACCTATTCTCATTAGCTTTTTACTATCGAACGCCCCGTTACATTTATTTCATAATTACCGGCACCCGTTTCCGGTCCCAGCGCAATACATAATCTTCAACCTGCTGAGCAGTACTGATAACGAAAACCATCCCGTAAAAGTAATGCATTGCGCTTCCATTGGCAAAATTACATCCTAAAGACACTGATGAGTCCTAGAAGATTCAAGAGTGGTCGCAACAATCTCTCAAAAATTCAAATTTTTTCTAGATCAATTTTAAAGAAATTGCAAGCATACAACATTTTCTTCCTTTCCTCGGTACTTTCGGCAAATTTAAAAATTGAGTTCAACTGTATTATATTCTACTGGAAATTCCAAAGAAAAATTCTATTTTATCGGAGTCAAATACTCATAATTTTTTCAAGATATGTAATTTAAAGATTTAACCCTTAAGTAGGCGGGTGAAATTTCTTATCATCAGTGGTCAGGTGGGGTGTTTAAAACACACCAGACAAATTAACATTTCTAGACGTAACGGACGAGAAATTTTTATTAGTATAGCTCAGTATTAATAATACATACAGTGACTCACGAAAGTATTCGAACGCCCTTTAAGTTAGAATAATTTGTTTGAAATTGCACCACTCAACTTGATATTTTCTTTCGCAATTAGAAACATTAATTTACTAAATGACGTGCAAAAAAGATTTTGTAAAAATTGCAATAGGTAGGCGTTACATAAAAAGATAATAATGGCACTTTTTAAAACTTTTTTATTCCAGCCCGTAATGAAAATTTAAAATGTGCGTCTTGTAGACCTATGTTAGTAATACACATGCTGAAAATTTCATCGAAATCGATTAATGTATACACGAGCTGCAAGCGGTTCAAACTGATAAAACTCGTGGTTTTTCACGACTTTTGGTCAGATTTTGCTTAACATTCACAGATTCTTACATCTTTCGATGCATGTCGTTTTTTTCTGCGTCCACCGATTTCGATGAAATTTTCGGCATGTGCATAACTAACATAGATCTATAAAACGCATATTTCAAAATTTTCATTGCGATCTGAAATAAAAAAGTTTTAAAAAGTGCCATTTTTATTTTTCATGTAATTCCTACCAACTGTAATTTTTTCAAAATGTTTTTTATCCCATTTAGTAAATCAGTGCTTGTAGTTGCTAAAGAAAAAGTCAAATTATTAGGTCCAGTTTTAAAAAAGTTATTCCAATTTAAAGTGGGTTCAAATACTTTCGTGAGCCACCGTATGTACAAAACACAGATATATCTATAGATATGTATGTCTTCAAAACATTTAAAAATTTAAATTCGTACAAGAAATAAAAGAGCAACTATTCTTAAGAGGACATAAGTGGGATGTTCATAACACCCCACCCAATCGCTTAAAGGTTAAAGTTATGTACTTAATGCGTTCTATTCTGCTGTGCCTACACTACTAATGTATAACTGTAAGAACTCATATTAACCAATTTCTAAGGTATGGCCGGGATTGAGGCGCAAACGAAATCGGAAGATGCTGATAAGAATCAATAACTTTATTCACACGTTAACACTAGATTTACGGGGCCCGTCAAAATGACGGATTCAAAAATTTTTAATTTACGATTATTAGGAGTGTAAAGAGCCATTCGTGAGGATTTATTAAATAGATTTATTTTTTTGTGTACATATTACAATAAAAATTGCTGAAGATCTAAGTACATACAATTTTATTATTTTCATAAAGCAATGTAAAATAATCAATTTTAGTGCTCCGTAAACATAGTGTTAAATACGTTCTTTTCCCGACATCGGACCCGACGAGACTGCTCTTTTGCCGTTTTTGACATTCGCCTCTCGTTGGCAAGGAATTGTTTTTCAATAACATGAATATAAGAATAATTTATATTATATAAATTATATATACGGTGGCGCGAACTGTCGAATTACAGCTTACAACTTGTATATCAGACATTATGTCCATCCTAATGTATAACTTTATAACCCCCCACGGGGTGTTCGACTTAAGCTTTCAATAAAAAAAAGAAATACAGGCTCAAACTTTTCACATAAATATTATCTGTACTCGAAAAGAATTTTCTGAAGCTCACCAACCGGATAACTAAAAGAAGATATAGAACAACTGAAAAATTTCGATGTGTGTTTAACGTTTCTACGCTGAGCTGTATCAAATTGCAAGGCCCCATATAGCCACAATAAAAAAATACTAGGTGAAAGAGAGATGATAATGTTTTAAGTGAAAATGACGGGTTGTTTGGCAGAGAGTCGCAAAAATCGGCTGGTTAATGGCGCGAAGGATAATAGGAGAGCGACGATCAGCGCAACAAATTTCTCCGAACGGTACACAAAGGGGGGGGGGGGGGGGGGAATTCGGCGATGGCTGCAAAAGTGGCAAGTAACGACTCCCGTCAAAAACGCGACAGATCGTCGTGCATCAACCGCGGCTGTAACAGGCGTTTCGCGACGCACTCGTTACGAGCCGGCCTTGTTCTGATCCACGTTGCATTTAGTCAGGACCACCCTGTATCCGCGAGACGCATCTGCCCACGTACGCGGACCGCTCCCGACGAGAATATTTATACAGCCATTGTCCCCGAATCTGGCGTCGATAACTCAGTCTAATTATACGCGGTGCGAGATGAATCCTCGCGGAGAAACACTGGTCGAAAAACAACCACGATGCACTGGCGCAAAATAGAAAACTTTTCGAGACACCTAACCCTTTCTGTCATACCATCATTTATTAATTTTAACAAAATGTTCACATACTTGCAGGTAATATTTGAACACTCGGCCTGTGAAATGTGAAAACTATTTTCTTTCATACATTATGAACATACTGCATGTCTATATGCAAAACAAAAATTGTCTGCAGCGATTGCAAAAGACAAGAGTTAAATAAAAATATCTCGATTCATTTAGAACAACACTAAACCTACCACCACCGGTCAAAATGACCGGTTCCAGATTTTTTATTTTGCAATTATTAAAATTATAAAGTTCCCTTCTTGGCAAATGATTAAATAAATACATTTAGTAGAGCAGATATTATAATACGAACCGCACAAAATCCAAATGAATTCAATCTTGTCACTTTTATAAGGCAACTTACACCAGGTACTTTTACAGCTCGGTAGGTTTAGTGTTAAATTTGTGTATCTCTTTACCGTTTTAAATTGCATCTACTCGATTTTTCCATGAATGCAAAAATCCGTAATCATGAAGAATTGAGAAGAATGCTGTCATATTGTTCAAGAATTAGAGAAAAACTAAGATCAACAAATCTTGTGAGATACTTGGTGATTACATAATTTCATCCTGTACATGACCGTAGAAAATGCATAAAAATGCTGATAATTATTGCGGAACGCCGAGTTAAATTCTGATATTAGATCACTCGCGTATTACCTATGGGACATTAGAAATTCGATTTGTCCCGTTCGGAAATTGCAATATAATCTACAGAGCTGTACAGGCAGTTTAAATATTAATATTCCGGACAAATTATGCTGTGTTGGCAATTTAAAAGCATTCAGCTCCGAAAGAGACACTGTAGCACACCTATCTTTTCGAAATGTTCTCTCTGCTAGCTTGAAAATTTGCAGTAAACGATAGGTATTAAAGTAATTTAAATTTTATTCTGTGAAATATATCGATACATAAATATCGAGTGGGGCTATTGAAATTTTCGTTAAATATCGATTGTTTCGATTAAAGCTTGCTGTGCAACCCATAATCAACTAAATTCCCAGCGATACTGGACCCTCTGAAGATTCCTCATCTTCCAGTCTCTCAAAAATCCATTCTACTATTGAGATCTGACATTTTGAGTGGCGCCGTCTGCTGTCGAAAAGTAGAAATACTCTAAGCTTGGCTTGGCTTATAGCAGCTTACAGTGTTAACAGATGTTAATTACAGTATAAGCTTACAGTGTTAAAACAGGTGTTAATTAAAAGTAACGATATGGAAGCTCCAAAAAAATTTTAATTACTGTGCGTGAACGTAGTAAATGCATAAAAAATACTGATAATTATTGCAGAACGCCGAGTTAAATTCAGAGCCATCCAGCTTCATTTTCATCCATCCTGTCTATTCAGATGATATTCAGATAATTTTAGAGAAGAAGGTAGAGTTTCGTAAACTTCGAGTAACTAGATATGCAAGATAAGAAGCAGGATGGTTGTGGAATAGAAAAATTGCATTGTTCGAGCAGACTCGGTAAGTTGATCAAGGGAGGGCGACGCTGCCGTTGTCCCTAGCATAATGGATCATTTTCGCGGTTGTCTAAAGCCATTAAACGGCTCATCATGAATTTCACAGGCTGTTCAGGCAATCTGTAATAATATCGTCGATCGACCGGCACACGTAGCTTCGATCGGCCGTATCTGGACCGTGCCCGATTCGTAATAAACCGCGATCAACGAGTATGTACGTCGCGGATCCGTCCGATAGCCGGTTTTAGTTGCATGGAACGAAAGTGCATCGCGAGCCACCATGTTCATTAAGAAACGAGTGGGATGATGCTCCTCGAACCTCTCTCGGAATCGATATCGCGCAACGATTTTCTGATCTTCGCCGAGCTATCGAGTTGTAAAACCAAATCGTTCCCGTGTTCGGCAAGTCCTGTTCGACGAGTTTCCTTCTATCGATAGGATTCGCCGACGCGTGGACGATCATGGCATTCCAGGGCCGACTTGCAGTCACTTTGGACACTGTTCCTGGGGTCTAAACAAATCTTAGAATGTCGACAAATTTTTATTTCCCAGAATTTCTGTAAATTGTTCTTTTAGTTTTAGGGACAACAAATTAAATAAATTGTTTTGAAGGTTTATAGCATTCTTGTAGTCACTTTAGACATTTTGCACAAGTCCTAAGAAATTTCTGGGCGCTTTAAAGAATTTTTATCCTGAAATAATCATCTGTAATGATGTCAAAGAAACATCTCTGCTTCGATTATTGATAAACATTTTATGAAAACCATTGTACATTGGACACTTGTCCGTTTGTCCAACAATCAAGCACCGAGGGTCAGTGACCACATTATACGCCGGCTGATCGCGTTAGATTAGGCTCGTTTATCATTCATCAATGAGAGGAAGTTCTCTCTACGATCGACCGGTCAATGTTTAAATTAGAAGCTCTGGCCGAGAAACTTTTTTGCGTGTAACACAGCGCAATTAACAATAAAATTAGGTAAAGGAGAGACGTGATTTATTTTTACCTGGCTAAGTGGAATTAACGGAAGAAATCAAACGCTTTTTCGAGAACGCCTATCGCGATATCGGTCTGCACCTCGCGTTCGACTGCGCCTTTAATAATCAGCAGTCTCCTCCTCTCTTTTCGGATATCACACCCAGTTGCTTTCATTAATGATCCTAATGATCCAGTAATTATATACAGAGATTTAATGGAGAATCCCTAATTGACTCTTAATTCCATTTTGCTGAGTGTGTTAAATAACAGGGCATTCGCGGGCATTGAATTTTCGGGCGAGGTCCTGCAGAGTGCCAGGCTGTGCAATCAAATTATTTATCGCCTCGGATGCTAATGGTTTATTTAAAATTCGATCGGTAACTCTGTGGAGCACAACTTCAATTTATTAGATTTTTTCTCTCAACGAAATTTCAATTCGTATTCAAAGAGGATTTTTCCGAAGACAGATATGTACATTATTTCAGTACTTTACTCTACTTTCAATATTGCATAGTTTATTAACAATTCGATACGGAACTTTGTAGATCATGTTTTCGATTTCAAAAACTCCTCTTCTTGATAAAATTTCAATTCGTACTTTCAGAGAATTTTTCTAAAGATTGATCTACCTATTTCGATATTGTACTGTGCGGTATCTGTATTCAGTACACTCTCCTCCTTTTCCCCTTCCACTACCTGAGCACACTCCAGCGTCCCCCACTAAGACCGTAGACTGGTCACGTGACGTGACGCGCAACGTGTTACATATTACTCTGGTCATCAGAGAAGTGGTAAACTGTATTCCTCTCGATTCAACCGATACTGGTTCAGTATTGTATAGGAATCTGATAATTTTAATTGAAGACATTGATTGAGAAAGAACAAATTGACTTAAGCTTTTCAATATTTGTACGAGCCATTCATTCAACTGTTTCGTAATATTCAGATAGCATAATTTTCATCTGGAAAGTGTGCCAATTTCTTAATTTTTAGAAACGGTGGAGAATGAAAGGCCAAGTAGAATTGAAGCTTGACTTTTTCACGCTTAAATATTAAGTTCGACGAGATACGGGCCATCGCGGCCACTTTTTAGAGGGCAGATGATTCAATTATTTTTCTGAACTTTTTTGATACAGCAATTCGAGGGCCGAACTCAAATGTTACCCGCTTAACAGGATAACAAGACCTAATGCGGTGTGAATTGAGATTGTCCGGGGCCCGAGGAAAAAAAAAAACAACGAAAAGGAACAGCATATATGAAAAGTAAGAGCGCCATTGATGCTCTTACGGCGCGGCGGAGGCTTGTCGAAAAACTGGTTATTTCAGGGGAAGAAACCGCGTCGACGCGAGGCGTATGCCCGGCTTAATTCCATCAAGCGAGAGAGCCGGGCCAACGCGCCGGAAGCAGGTTTTATGGGAGCGCACATGTTAACCGAGACAGATCAACATTAATTTCAATAGCACGCGCTCGGTAATGATAACAAACAATTAAGCGAAGTCAAGCCGGCCGCGGCTATGAGATCATCGATGGTGCGAGGGTGTCGGAATTAAATGACACGTAGATGGCGTGTGATGCCATTACACTCGTTAACGCTCCTCCGCTAACGTAACTAATAGATTATGAACTCTATGAATTAATGCCACCGTCGTCGTGGAAACGGTTCTCATTTCTTCGCCAATTCCAAAATCCTGTTCTTCTCAACGATGAACCATAAATAATCTCCCGGGCTTCGTCAATCCATTAAAAATCTATAATTCAGAGATTACTTTCTTTCTCAGGCATTCTTTATCAACTCTTCATCAACACTTCATCGGAACATTGAAAATCTACCATTCAGAAAATTATTTCCCAAGCTTCCTTCATCGAAGCATTCAAAATCTATCATTGAGAGAATTCTTTAACCCTTTGTCGTATTTTCACGAGTTAGACTCGTGATGAAGATTTTAAACGAAGTCTAACAAATATAAATGTTATGCATTTCTTTTTGGACGAAATAAAATTTTATTATGCCGTAATCAATATTTAAATATTGAAGTAAATTTAGCCACACAAAAAATATATTTTTTCTTTTCTGTTTTGTGATATTTTTGGGATAAAGACGTTCTAATCATTGTAGCAGCAAAGACAATGGTACGACAAGGGGTTAATATTCAATTTGTCTCCTGAATCGATAGATAACATTCAGTAAAATATTTTAATAAAGATCTTTTGAGGTTATGGAATAGAAGGAGGTTCAGCAGTTTCTTTTAGATGCAATTTAGTAAGCGTGGGAATATATTTCTGACAGGCAAATTTTTTAATGAAAAATTTTATTCTGTTGGAAATATCTTATCTCTATCGTATGTTGCTGAGATGATAATAATTCGTCAAAAATTTAGCTGTTAATACATTGATTAAAATGTTTTCCTGTCACTCACTGATCACGTCGCGAGAGTCTTTTCCGTTCTAGAAAATCTAGTTGTCTGCTTCAGAAATAAATAAAGAAGTTCGTCCTTAATTTTGGTCGTTAGTCGGACAAGTGAATTTTTGTAACTTAATTTAGGAACTTGTTTCGAAAAGTTCAAATTCTAACTTAATTTGCTGATCGCTTGATACGAAGCTGGCTACGATGATTAAAAATTCATTCTCTATTATCAATGCATCAGCAGATATCATTTTTGGTAAGAGACAGTAACGATAACGTTTAATCGATCAAGGATCGTTACGAACAAAAACGAAAGCGGCGCTAATTATTTTAATATAAATACAGGGTTGTGTTACCTCTCCTCGGTCTCTGCGACGACAGAAAGATAATGCACGAACATGCGCAAATTCTTCAGTATCTCGCAGACGAAACTTCTAAATATCGCGGCTCTGTGGCCGTGTTATCGCCAATCTGCCGTCTAAAAGATAACAGTCGAAGCAACCGTGACAGAAGATTGTCTCGCGATGAACAGCGCAGGCAGCGAGCAGATAACGTATCAATCCGGTGGTTGAAAAATTTGCATCGGAGGGTCATCTGCGTGACGAATTATAATTATACGCGTATACGCATACACACAGAACGCTACCGAACCATAATGTAATTAAAGATAGCATAGCCAGGGCAGATGTTTCCTGCCGATGGCTGTCAATCAGATATTGAGAACCGCGCGCGCTTCGAGAGGCACGGCGTAAAATAAAACGGTGAATCAATTAGTGAATGACTGCCGCGACAATATCCTGTCTGGAGCGTTGGCCGGGTACACACGCTCGCCGCTGTTGCAAGCAGAAACTCTCCCCGCTACCCAGTGATGTCATCGTGAGATCATAACGTCATTCCGATACCAGTTGTGCTTGTTGCACCGATCTTAAACATTCATAACGCACACTGGTCTTGATAACCGCACACGTGGCCCCTTTTTCCAGATTTCTTTCTCGCAGCGGATACGAACGAGAAAAACATCCTTGATGTACATATTAATTAACCCCACCAAAAATTTTTTAAATCAAAATTTTAATCATCATGATACGAGTTTTATGCTTAGAATAAAATGTCGGCTTAAGAGAACGAAAGGCTAAACCTTGACCCCAGTGTGTTTAATAAATGATCGTATAATTGAGAATATTAAATGGGGTTGCATGTAATTTAATATGAAATTGTGAATTAAAATTTTGATTTAAAAAGTATTAGGGGGAGGGGGGTAATTAATATGTGTCTCAAGTATTTTCTGAAACGACGATGTTCTAAAATACTATCTAGTTAAACGTTCAATGTAGTTTAATACAGTTATGATTTGATTTGAGTTTTTATACAATTTTTAGTGGAAGGACCGGATTTGGATTTTATTGTAATTTTTGTAAATTAATGTAAAAGCATATGTCGTGTGCTTGCATAAAAATGTACAGTGTACGAATAGTAAATAAGGAATCGTTTAACTGTTCATTAATTTTTTAAGTCCAGAGGGTTTCAGATTCAATCCTTTACAGTGTGAAGCATCTTCGATCATTTCTTATTTTAAAGCCAGCAACAAAATCACGTTGGTTTATCAGGATTTACTATCTCGTTTGAATAAAAAATAATTGACTGCATTCGTAGAGTAGCTTTATTATATTTATATTATTCTTGTACAGTATTAGACATTTGAACAGATTGAAATTCTGATTTGGACTTGACGCAGGACTAGAAAAGATCAAGGAAGATTTTCAAGACGTACACGAAATACTAAAAAATATATTATTTGTCTCTTACAAAACATCAATAATAAAAATGATTATTGATGGTTTGATGGTCACGATAATTTCTAGTTCACCAATGATATTACCTCATGCAATAGATGTCAGAAATTAACGACAATGTGCACAGAATATGTGAACATTAAGCCTGCAATGTTAAATCGTGCAATTTTTCGATGATTTCGAGTAAAGTGGTTGACGATTGGTGTCGAAAAGATAGTAAGAAGAAACAGCTCGCACACTTGGCACTCCGATCACGCATTATGGGACACGTGTGCGTGCACGACGTAATTATGGTGACGCGTGGGCCAAAACGCTACTGCATCAAACAGCGAAAGCAAGAGTGCTCCGCCGTTCATTAACTCTTCGCCACTGACGGAACGAAAAAGAATGGAAGGGAGAGAGAGAGAGAGGGAGAGAGAAAGACAGTAAAAAAGACGTCTGATAAAGTCTAGCTCGAGAGTCAAGATCCTCCTCCCTTCTTTTCTCTCCCGCGACCTCTTAAACGCGAGCCGCGTGGGATTCGTGGATTTAAAAGCGAGGAAACTCGGAAATTTCATTCACGATCAAACGGAAGCTGTTTTCAGAACCTTGCACACCCGAATATTGTCTCCTTGTACCAATAGAAACACCTACATCGAGTCTCAGAAATGAATTCCCACTCCGCAATATTAAATCAAACAAACTTCAAACTCGAAATTTAAACGATACTAACATACACTGTACAATTAACCAGTTAGCTGTGTTTGCCGAGTATACTCGTCATGGAATATAAATTAATTGCTTGCTATTTATGTTAAAATTGTAGTGAAAATTAAAACGCATTATTAATTTGTCGACATTTTAGAATTTTTCGAGTCAAAGACGAAATAAAGAAACGAAACAAAAAAATTGACGAGAAGTCAATATATGATAAATAAAGTTGTCAACATTTTTTAGTAGCCACATATAAAGTCGAGCTACACAGTTAATTGGTTAAATAATCACACGTGGATTCCTCTCTGAATGCAGCACGATTTTACATGGTTAGTTGTAGGATTCATTATAAATTGACTAGAATCCCCTAATAAAATGTCAGTAATTCAAATCAACAAGCTTCGTAAAGACGCAAGGAAGAATAATATTCTTAGCGTTGCATTAAAAGATGCAAAGAAGAATAATATTCTTAGCGTTGCATTAAAAGATGCAAAATTTCTATTCGTTTCCATCTATAGACAATAATTACCAAGCATGACCAGTTTCTTTATAACCCTGTTACATTGCTCGGACATCCTTTCACCCATTTGCAATTGTTGTTTCTTCAATATTGTTAAAATTATACATTCTTTTACCCCAGAAAGTGACCCAGATCATATTTCATTAAACATGGTGTTTTATGTTGTGAAATGAAAAAGTGTAAGAGAATCGATACTAGTTCGTGTGTTTCCGAGTTGTTAATGGAATCATAAATATATGGCTCTGTTGTCGACGGTATCAGGCTTAACCGCTTGCCCTACAGTAACGAGTCAGACTCGGGGTAAGAAATTTGGGACAAAAACAATAAGGACGAGCCTGATTCGTGGTACTTCGTTCGGACCAAACGTAAACAACACGAGCCCGGCTCGTGGTACTTCGTTCGGTCCAAACGTAAACAACACGAGCCCGGCTCGTGGTACTTCGTTCGGACTAAACGTAAACAACGCGGGCCTGGCTCCTGGTACTTCATTCTTGACTGTTGAGGATATGATAGGGATGGTATTTCTCTTATCATAAAGCACAGCGTTAGTGAATAAGGAACTTTCTTTAATATAAAACTTGGAACTATGAACTTATTAATATATACCAGGTATGTCCTGCCCAAACCGACTCTTCTGTCGAACTGAACATTGGGCGGACGTGCAACTAACGTCTTCCCCACTCTCGTCTCGTGCCGATCGTCATTTCGACTTATGACACACACTCTATTAGCCTTTTTTCGAGTTGTTACATTGTAACAGCCAAAGCGACGCCGCGCCGACGTCCCGACATTCCCGGATGTGAGTTTTACCCACAATGTGACTACTTTATTTCAACATTGACAAAAGTAAACAACACTAACACCAAGATTACTAATTTTCTACGAGTTTTCTCAAAACATTATTAACACTTTATCTACCGGAAGCCTATTAATCGGCTTTTCAATAGCTGTGTTATACTAAAAAGAACCTTAAAAATCTTCCTTTACATAATAACCCCAAACGAAATAATTGGATTACATTACTGAAGGTGACTTGTTGGATCACAATTGAAATTGCTATTGATGTCGAAGAATTCATTAAAAAATCCTTAGACATGGACCATAGACGTTCGAAAATTATGAAATAATCGCCGGTAAATAATGTGTTAATTTAAATGAAGTGTTAATTTAAAAATTGATACTGATACATTATCTACTTTCAAATTATATATCATTTTTGTTCACCGATGAATTGATCATAATTACTTCCCAGACATCTTGAATTTATTAGTTGTCCCCAAGTTGAGCATCGAGAGTTTTGTGACGGAATATATATTTTGAGTGTTTACAATTGAAAGAATTGATCGGTAGATGCACGAGGTGAAGTGGACAGCTCGTTTGCAAGTTTCTTCGCGAATAGTTTCGTTTGCACGATTGTTTCTGATTCGAATGCGGCCAACCGTCGGCGATATTTCGTTTCTTCGTCTAGGAACTCTTGAGAAAACATATTCCCGTGGAAGTTAGTTCGATATAAGCTTGGAGAATATGTCCGTACGCGTGTCCGTATCCAAGCAAGTTTCCGCGGAGCGGCTCGGCTCGGCTCGGCTCGGAACGCGGCAAAAGCTCTACGGATCGCCAAAGCTAAAGGCTAATATAGCAAAGTTTTCGCATCATCCAGCTAGCTATCTTCTATCTCTTCGGCTCTTTCCACGCTTATTAAGTCCCGCCAGTGATTTCTGCAGCCAGCGGGAGGTATTCTCAGTGTATATAATGCTGCCTTCGAGCAGCCGTCAACCCACTCTCCTTCTTCGTTTCCCTTCTCGAAAGAGGCTCATTCGCTTTCCAAGGATTCAGATTCGAAGCGCCGCGCGCCGCGCCGTGCCAGGAAAAAACGGGCCATGCTATTGGAACTTCCCAAGCCACGAAATTGCGCCCGTAAGTTTGCACACCGACAACTTTCCAGGCCCGATATTCCTCGTTCGCCCCGTATCGACCAACGCGATCAACATAATTCACCTTCCAACCATTCAAACTTAATATTTCCCCGACCCTCGCTCAATCCCATTCCCGAATACTCCAAGCATAAATAATAATAATAATAATAATAATAATAATCATTTACTTATTTAAATTGTCAAAGGTATCAACGCGTGAATGTACAGCAGGACAAATTAACACTGAAAGCTGTGATCATAGCAACTGCATCAAAAAGGCAGTAATCTTCGAAATCACAAGAAACTGTGATACAAGAAATAAATAATTAGCAAACCTGTATGTCAGACATGCTACAGAGCATGCACGAAAGGAGGCGCATTAAGAATAAAATAAAGAGGAGAAAATATTAAGCGTTGCATATGCATTTCAACGAATTTACATAATTACGTACGGTTTCTGATACGATTTGGTGTAAGATCGTGGGGACGCGATTTTGCCGATGACAAGCCGCTAGTCTGCCCAAGAGCCAATTAAAATGGCCGCTTCCGTTCCTCGAGGACTTTAGCTCGCCTAGCAAGTATAATACCAGGTCAATTACATCAGAGGAAACACAACACGACGTCAACGTCACAGCGAATCTCCGGATCTTTGTGATCATCCGATGGATTCGATATTCGAGCCACCGGTTATCTCGAATCGCCCCGTAATTTCGTGTTCCTAATAATTCCCGAAACGACATTCGGTGGTCTTATCGATAAAAATATGCTCACCCTCCTTCTCCAGTCCCCGGTGGACATAGTGCTCAGGAATCACGTGATCGGACGTTTCGGCACCGTGGTCTTGATCTCCCGGGCCGGTTTCATGGGTTTATTAGAAGCAAATCAGGAGGATGGAGCCTCTAATCAAAGATACTGACGAACCGGGTCTGTGTTGGTTTGGCATTATGGCATTATGCGCTGTCCTCCTTCCACTAGACCCCCGGTCTACTCCGCTCTTAGACCGGCTTCCTACCTTTATCCTTATACTACACTCTCGTTAGAGACATTATATTGCCTCTCCATCGCTAAATCAAATCCATGATTGTGAATAGACCCGCAGGGGTTCTCGACGCCGCGCCGGCTCCTTGCATCGAACGGACATCGAAGCTTCCGCGAGAAAAAGTCGAGCCACCTCTTACAGATCCATACATCATTCCAATTTAATCAGCTCATTGTTAATTGAAAACCCAGAGGAACGTCCCCATTAATTTCCATTCAATTTCTAGAGAAACTCTTTAGCAATTCTGCCCTTCTTCGGTAAATCAAAACGAAGTGTCTTCGGTTTTTCGCTAGCTTAGCAGAAAAATAGGTCGCAGATATTTTTAATTTAGAATGTAAGATTTGTCGTTGTTGATTAAAACTTGTAGAGGACCTGGTGCAGCAATCTCTACTGAGTCGCCAAGAATTTCATTTCAAACCTTCTCCAACAAAAAAAAATCTCACACTTCAAAAATGCATTCTCCCTTTTTCATTCCTTGGTAGACAATTATTATATTCTCACATGATCTGGGTTAGTATAAATTAAAGTGAAGAGCAACACTGAATCAGCACCATTTGAAACAGCATAACTTTTTTAAAATTAGTATAGATGGCTTGAGTGATCTTGAGAAGTTGGAAGGATTATTTTATTACATGATGAGTAAAAAAGTTTTTGAAAAAATTGCAATTAGTCGGAACCGCGGAAAAAATAGTAAAAGTTGACTTTTACGACTTTTTTATCAGAGCGTGTATTGAAAATTTAAAAAATTGATAATGTACACTCAAATCAATTATATATATGCTGAAAATTTCATCGGTATTGGTTAATTGGTTTATGAGTTATAAACGATTAGAAGTCGTAAAAATTGCAGTTTTTCACGATTTTCGACTTATAACTGGAATTATTAACACTTTCAATAATTTATAACTCATAAACCAATTAAGCAATATCGATGAAATATTTTGCCATATTTCGCATAGTTACCGAGATATATGCCAGGAAATCTACTTTACCGGCTAAACCAGGCCAATTTGACACCATGTTATATATACATTTTTTCTTGAAATAACTCCAAGAACACAAACATAACCTCAAAACGAGGGGCCGCGGAAATCGTACTCTCTCCGGGAGATGGTTCTAGTAAAACACGTGAGAAATTATGCAAGCGGTTTATAAAAATGAATCACTCACAAATTGGAATCGGCTTGGTCCAACGAGGTAGACCGTTGAACAGCAGTCGTCTGGCAAGCAGCTCAAGGCAGAGGATGAGTATCCCAGTGTATTGTATCGTTCTCTTTCGTTCTCGAAGCTCGAATCAACGTCAAGATAGAACAAGATTTAGAATCGCGTGTAGCGGCCCGTTTTACGGTCGAATCAAGTGACGTCGCGGCCGTTCGATAAGTTTTTCGACGTAAAGCCCCGGCCAGCCAGTTCGATCCGATGGTATCGACGGACCGCCTTGTTCCCCGGGAATATAATCGTCCCGAGTGAAAAATCCAAGTGGACGTTAAGATAGCCCGGCATTTCGTTATCTTTACAGCCCGGCCACGATTCTCGTCTCGCCTATGAGCGAGTACAGCGCGGAGTGGCGCGGGAAAACCAGCTCAGGTGGAGAACGCGATGTCCGACTCTGCTGAATAGGGGGTACACACACACCGCGCAGCAGTTCGCCTCTCTCGGTTCCCCGTAAACGTTTTACGACACCGAGTTATAATTATTTTATTATCGTCGATCGTAAACGATCGGGTAAGTGAAGGTAATAATATGCAGTAAATACTTTTAATGGACAGCCTGGGACCCGGGCCCCGGGGACGTGTTAAGACGTGCCCGTTGTAAAACAGCGGGACGTCAACGTGTTTTCCTCGGCATCGATCCCCGATTCACCTCGATCCCACTTAATTTATCTAGCGGGATCCATACCGGGGGCGGGGACTTTGAACGATTTATACCGATTCGTGCCGATCTCGGCGGCGAAACTGCCGATTAATTAAACGCTCATTCGTCTTCGAACTCTGGTCAGCCGATGTTCACGTCCCAAGTGACATTTGAGATTTTTTATAAATGAAAGTATTTCTTATGCCGGCTTGCAACTTTCTGGATGTAGTCAACGATCTGTGTAGAATATGGTGCAATTTGTTTTGTTTTAAAATTGTGATTCTAACCGAGGTTATGGCAGTGTGATTGGGACGTGTTAAGTGGATAAACTTGTGACTCTATTTCGACGGTCTCAAAACAGTGTGATCTTCGTGAATTTTTCGGAACGAAACTAATAAATATATGAGTCTGTAACTGTTTGGACATATAAATTGATCTTTGAAGAATATAACAAAATTTGTTGCGTGCTAAAATAGTGATTTTAATTAAAGTTGTGATTGCTTCGATCAAAACGTGTCAGCGAATCAAACTCGTGAATATTCCGAAACACTGCGAAACCATGTGATCATCGTGAATTTTTATAAATAAACCCAATAAATATATGAGTTTGTAACTGTTTGGACATATAAATTGATCTTTGAAGAATATAACAAAATTTGTTGCGTGCGAAAATAATGATTTTAATTAAAGTTGGGATTGGTTCGATCAAAACGTGTCAGCGCGTCAAACTCGTGAATATTCCGAAGCACCACCAAACTATGTGATCATCGTGAATTTTTATAAACAAAACCATTATATCTATCAATTTCTAAATTTCTAGACATATGTACAGATCATTGAAGAATATAACAAAATTTGTTTCACCCAGGAATAGTGATGCTAATCAAAGTTATGTTCCCCCAACTAGAATGCTTCGGCAGAAACAGATGATTTTCAAGAAATCACTGGTTGTAATTATTTAAAATGAGAAACAAGTAATCGTGATCAGGTATAGTTTCGATTAAAATTCGCACGAAATCGTGGATAAAAGCGTCGTTGGAATGGTAAAATGTTGTTTGCGGATGATCGGTAGTGCGCAGATGCGTTGCCAAACAGCGATTTCTATTTCGATCGTGGCCATTGTTTCTCCGAAAAACAGAAGCGTCCCCGCGACCATGAATTATCGATCATTAATGATTCCGGCAAGCCAGACATTACCGGTCGATAAATCTTGCGGTCGTAAACGATCCGCAGCGGACAAAGGAGCGTCGCCGGTCCGAGGGGGGAAGCTCTCCGGGACCTCGTAACGACAAAGGAGCTAAGTGGTAATTATTTATGCGTTATAGACGGCATGACATTAGGTGTTGCGACGCCGAAATTAGACTAACTCTAAATCAGTATAGACCACAAGCCTCTCCCGAGATATCCACTACCGGCCTTCTTCGTCAGGGCCCGCGCGCCTCCCGATTTCGCCATACTCGAGTTTCCTCACACCCCTGAACACGTCGACACCTACATCTGGGAAGGGCGCACCCCAAAACCGACTTAATTGTAACTTATGGCGACTCTAATAGAGCCAACCATTCGCGCGTCTAAAACGTACACCTCTGACCGAGTGCACCTCTAACCAGTACTATGATTGGTGGGTGGCCCTTTATCAACTAAGGTCGCCCTACCGGGTCGCTGCTAGTGTCCTGGACCCGTCCTTCAAGCAGGTTGACACTCGTGCAAATCGAACGATAATCATGTCACTCCACTGCAGACACTCGTTCAATTTACACTGTTAACTGGTAATGCTCAAGTACAGTAATTCCTCGATCTAAGCCTTTTTTCGGTTCCCTGCCGAGAGTTAGATCGCGAAGGGACACTATTCTTTTGTGACCGCGTCGATCGCGCCGAACAGAGAAAAGGACAGCATGCAAACAAGGACCGCGCGGCCGAAGGCGCAACAAAAAATAGCGTATCGGCGAGACAATACTAGTGCAATAATAAAACTTCTTTATTTTTTATTATTTTTTTATGGAACATTCACGAAGATATTCGTGGCATTTTTCTAATGAAAATGATACCAAATATGATATAATTTGTAAGATATTGTGTGTACGTCTACACACTGTATAAGCGTATTCAAATGTACCGCGTGATCGATAGTTCGGGGATGGCTGCGTGCGCAGGTAGCCGTGCTGAGACGCGAGTGGGCCCCTGCTCTGGTCTCTCTCTCTCTCTCTCTGTCGACCAAGCGACTAAGATAGCAAAGCGACGCCGTGTTTTTTTTTCTGTATTGTACTTCCTTATTATTATAACCAAGTTTATCACTTATCTTATATATATATATATATATATATATATATATTCGTGTGCATTTAAATATATCCATACTCTAACATAATTCCGATGATATTTACTTGTGTAATGAACGATGAAAGTTTTGGACGTAAAGAATGCCAATAAAAAACTTCCATCGTTCATTACACAAGTAAACATCATCCAAATTATATCATATTTGGTGTCATTTTCATTAGACAAATGCCACGAATATGATGGTGAAAGTTCCGTGAAAAAATAATAAAAAATAAAGAAGTTTTGTAATTGGATTAGTGCGATTCACACCGATATACCCGACTCAGGATCAGATTACGCGGCATGTTTGCATTGCTCGGCGACCGAGGCAACTCGAGCTCCGCAGTGGAAGGAGTAACGAAGGGACATAGAACGAGACGTTCCGTTGGACTTAGATCGCGGAATTACTGTACTATATTATTTTTTTGCGGTGACAATCGTCATCGACGAGGTGTCTCTTAAAACGACACGACTGTTTAAATCATTCTTACAAAGCTCGATCCAGCTGAATTTTATTTTCTGTAGCTACTGCACCGACGGACGAAATGTTTCTCTGAAATGTTTGATTGTTAAAATTATTTCAAGCCGTCCATTAAACAGGTTGACACTCGTACAAATCGACGATGGTGTCACTCGATTCTAAACGTACGTCCCTCTTCCAATTGTAACAGGTAATTTTATTCTACTGCGGTAGCAATCTTCGTCGATGAAGTGTCTCTTGATATGACATGACCATTTGAATAATTTATACACAGCTTATTGTTAGTCGAGCTAAATATTATTTTCTTTTTTGCTACTGCATCGATAGACTAGAAACGTTTCTCGAAAATGCTGTTCAAATCATTTCTAAAAAGTTGAATTCGGTGGAATCTTATTTTTTGTAGTAACTAGCTTGACAAATGGAATGTTTCTTGAAAGCAGAGGTATACAAAGGTGTTTCTTTTCGGGACCGCATTCAGGAATTTAATTACAAGCGGTTTATTAAAACGAAATAAAGTATCTCCTCGATGCAGGAACGCCGGAGAAACAATGGCTGCCAGAAGCGTGGAGTCATATGAATGATATTGGAACGGCGGCGGCAGCTGGGTGGCGCGAGCTGCACCTGTCGACCTCTTCAACGAAACAACTGGAACAGATAACAGTTTCCTTCCTTTTGCCTAGTCAAATACATCGTTCGCTGCGGAGTTCAGCCGGTTTTCTGATTCGTATTCGGGAAAATGGCTTCTGGGCTCCGATAGGCTTCGCTTTCGTATTGTGGTCATTCTCAAACAGAGCCAAATATTCTGAAAACAATTTTTCTTTCGTCAATTATTCAATTTATCGCGTCATTCTTTCGCAGATTAGAAAATGTCAGTATATTAATTTCCATAATGCTTGTATCTTTAATATTAAATCGTTGCTTGGAAACGATTCAATGTTAAAATTGGCATATGATGTCTGCTTGCTTCTGTCCACCATATTTTATTCAGACACTCGTCTGCAAAACATTTATTTATATTACGGTACGATACTAGCCATGTGACATACGGCGATCAAATGTGTAAATCACGGCACGTCTAGGTAAAATATTTACATGACCGAACGTTATATTATCTGAAATTTGTGTTGTCCAATTTTAGATTGACAAGGGAAGGAGTCCAACTGTCCTACTTTGATTTTAACGAGCTCTCGTACAATGATAGCAGATCCATAATAAGATGTATAAAATATTAGCCTTAACTACTTGATTTCTCTTCTGTTACACAATTTTATTACATTCACATAAACTAGTATATTTATATGTCTTTAAAATTTAATTGTGCATATCTGTAAAACTATCAAGTAATAACTGTGGTCGCCAATGTTTTATTTACATTACCATTAAAGACCACCTGCATGATTCACACAATAGCTTATTGAAACCAAAGTGCCTCCCTTGTTAGTACAACAATTGTCTCAAAGCTTCCATGAACACTTGGATTAAAGAGTCTATTAAAGATATCGCCTAGCAGGGCCTAGCTCTTCAACTCCTTCTTGATCAATTTTAATTGAAAGCTATGCAATTGAGCGCAATACAAAGTCCAATTGCTCGGGATCAAATTACATTAAAAATACACTTAACACTGCAACTATCGGAAGCCTATTAACACTAGATTTACGGGGCCCGTCAGAATGACGGATTCAAAAATGTTTAATTTACGATTATTAAGAGTGTAAGGAGGTATTCCTGAGGAATTATTAAATAGATTTATTTTTTTTTGTACATATTACAATAAAAATCGCTGAAGATCTAAGTAAATACAATTTTATTATTTTTATAAAGCAATGTAAAATAATCAATTTTGGTGCTCCGTAAACCTAGTGTTAATAAGCTTTTCAATAATTATGCTGTACCAAAACGAAGCTTAAAAACCTTATACATAATAATTCGAAACGAAATAATTCGATTACGTTACTGACTTGTTCACGATTGAAATTGCTATTGCTGTTGAAAGATTTACAAAACAGTCATCAGCCATATAGACTTTTAAAAATTATGAAATAGTCGCTGGAAAATGATGTGTTAAAATAATTGATGAACAGCTGTCTAAATGAAATCAAATCTTGCCATTTGTACTATCATCAAATTCATCGGAGTGTTAAAAATGTTCTAATAATTTTTTCCAAATTTCGTCAGTGCAATTAGACTGTTATAAAAGAAGTACAATATATAAAAGAATATGCAGGGCTGTACAGAATCAGGGAAAATCCTTTCTGCTGTAGGATCGGCGATCCGGATGGCAACGACGACGACGCGTGGACCCTTTAATTTTTAACGCGGCCAGGCTTTGCAGTTGATGGGGCGCGGAGCTACACAGGGTTAGCTTCATCCCCCGGTTAAGGCGCGACTGCATATCAAAGTCGCTATTTATAAAGAGTCGGGTCTCGTGCACTCATATACTCGTATACCCAGCGCCGGATCCTTGTAAAGATGCACGGACACACACGGGCCCGTGCCGGCCCGATAATACGCATTTCCATACATACGCGAAGGAGACACGCGAAAGAGGACACGCGGAGGGACCGGTCGGACGTATTTGCATATAGAGAGCGTTAGCTAAGGGAAATAGAAGCCGAATACGTGACAGCGTTGCTCCGAGAGGCGATTCTTCGCTGAGAGACGGACACTTCCTATCAGCGGGTTCATTAATAACCAGACGAAACTGGCCAAAGGTGTGGAGGGTGGCTAAATACGAGCATCTCCTTCCCACCCCTTTTCTCATCTCCATCCACCCGCCCCGACTATATGTCTTTGCGCCCTTTTAATGCCGTGCGAATGATCCCACGTCTTTCGACTCAATCTTATCAACATCCACGATCCGCGCTCCTCCAAAAGAACGTTAACGAAACACGCCATTCAACCCTTATTTTATGTATTGAGTTGTAATATAAAATATTTTCGTGTATGCTTTTGACGCGTTTTTATCTTTGCGGTAATAAAATAGCAAAATATGCCGAAAATGTTGCTTAGCTCCGGACATTTGAAAAAGCTTGTAAACAACTGTAGATACCACTGATTGTAAAATACTTTTACTGAAGTAATCGCTGAAATCTAACCTTTAAAATAACGTATGACACTTGATCGCGTGAAGTTGTTAATGAGTCGAATAAACAATGTCACGCTACCAACCAACCAGTGATGCCAGAAACATCGAAAACTGGGTGGATTTTCCTCTCCTCTTTTACCCCTTCCACTATTCCATTCCACTACCTGAGCACACTCCAACGTCCCCCACTAAGATCGTAGACTGGTCACGTGACGTGCCGCGCAACGTGTTACATATTACTCCGGTCATCAGAGAGGTGGTAAACTGTATTCTCCCCGATTTAACCGATCTGGCAACACTGCAACCAACTACAACGGGACGAACTTTTGTTACAACCCAGTACAACGAAATTCTGCATTTATTCTTTATTGGGTGGTAACAAGTTCTTTTAATCCCAACAAAATCCAGTCACTGGTAAAGAAGAAAACATAATGTGAAAGTTGCTTGAAATATTTTGTACGGTATGTAGAAATATTTATGCTCATTTATATTATAACTCACATGTATCTACTAGTAATTTAAAAATTCGTGTAATGTAGGAAAATCGTGCACATCTGACAATTTTCCTATATGTACTTGGAAATGTGATATTAACTAAATACATAAAAATATATTAATTCCATGAAACTAGTCTAAGCTCTGACGTCAGAATTCAGTTTGAGAGTTTGATTACACTAATTATACTTATTATTATTATTATTATTATTATTATTATATTAGATTATTATTATTATTATATTAGATTATTATTATTATTATATTAGATTATTATTATTATTATATTAGATTATTATTATTATCACTATTATTAGTATTATTATTATTATCACTATTATTAGTATTATTATTATTATCACTATTATTAGTATTATTATTATTAGTATTTTATTATAATCACTATTATTTAGTATTATTATTATTATTATCACTATTATTATTATTATTATTAGTATTATTATTAGTATTATTATATTATTATAGAATTGAAATGAACGAAATCTACATTTATTACATTTATACATTGATTCGCTCGAGAATGTCATTGAACAAGACGAATTCTGATTTAAACATTTGTGATTTCTCTGAAAAGTGAAAATCTTGTTCGTAGAGGGCTGATTACCAGAATATTTATATTTTTCCGGATATTTATCTCTGGTATATGAAACTGAGGGTTAGCAGTACAAACGACCGCCATTGATATCAGGCTGAGTCGACGAAAGTACGGCGAGATCACCGGAAGGGTTGTTTAGAGACTCGTCGGAGACAAAAAAAAATTCTTGGAGCCCTTCATTTGCGGCTTAGCATTAATCCCGGTCGCGAAACAAACGCTTTATCGGTCCGTGTACTTGGTTTGTTCTACGGATAAATACGGTCCCAAAGGCAAATGGGATAAATCTGAATAACACGTATCAAGGCAACGTCTATGGTGTCCCTTGATAAGGGTGCGAAGGGGTTGGTGAATGATTAGAGATATTAATATTGCCGGGAAGAAGGGTGCAAACTACCGTACCACTACGGAGAGGGTGGTGCGTGCGTGTACAGACGCCATCGCGGCTCTTGACAATCCGTAGCGACCCCTGTGGCAATTTTCAAATTTTTTAAAATCTATAATCGCATTATTAAATACATTATGTTAACAGAAAAGTTAAAGTCAGTCAACATTTTAATCAAATCTCTACTGTAAATTGCTGAACGACTTCGTTCTTGAGGTCACCATTTATTTAGAACATGCTACAACTTTAAACGCCTGTAAAAACATTGAACAATTTTTTCCCGTAAATGAAACAACCTCGGATTTGAAGATTGAAGGTCCCTTTTTACAGCTATGGCTTCAAAATCGATGTGCGATTTTTTTTAGCCGTTTTATAAGAAGAAATGTCGTGCAAATTCGGTACACTATTGTTTTGGCAGTACATCTGCCCTTTAAAGTTAAACAAAACAGCTAAAAAAAATCGTACGTAACGTTTTAAAATAGTGTTGTAAAGGGGAAGCTACAATCTTCAAGTCTATGAATGACTCAGGTCTGGAAAAAATTTTCTAACGTTTCTAGAGATTTTTCAAGTTGCAGCTTGTGTTTTTAGAAAAGACGCGTCTGATTGAGGGTTCAAAGAACATATTTAAGATCATCTGACTATAATATCCTTTATTTCTGTGCTTCTATGAGGTGCAAAAAGTACAAAGAACCCTCGAACAAACTTTTTATGCGAACTGTAGAAAATTGTAAAAATTCTTTAAAGTCGTGCGATCGGAGCACCGTGTTATTTAAAGATTAGCACTGTTTTCGATCGTGATACACAAACGTTCGCGTAACTCTGGTGTTACTTAAGGGTTGCCACCGTTATAATCGGTTGGGCCAAGCGTCCATTATACATCAGAGCGTAGCAGCTAATGAATCGGGGACGCCGATTAGTTAGAAAAAGGTTATCGGCGAGCGGCGATCTCGCTGCGATTAGAGCCAAGTTTCCTCATCGTCGCGCAGGTTGGCCGGGCACGATTTTCATTTCCCGTGGTTTCGATCAACTGGTGCCAGGATCACGAGCGAGCAAGGGTTACGTCTCTTCTCTGCTTCGCAGATCTCGATCTCCCAGCGGCACGGGGGCCGACACACAGTGTCGGATCGCAAACAAACGCGGACCCGGGGCTCCGCAAACTAATTCTAATCTGGGCGCTACCGACAAATCGCTCGCCATAAATCTGGAGCCAAGAAACCGAGAGCCAAGACGTTCGTAATCGAAGATAAACCGCCGAGTCGAGCCGTGGCGCTCGCGCGCGCGTCTCCGTTTTCCAACCCCAACCGGCAGAAAGCAACTATCGTATGGTTATCAAAGTCAAACCAGAACGCCGTAAGACCGACGGGGGGTATCGTCCACAGGGGAAGGGATGTCGAGGGGATGACGTCCCGTTAACTTATCCGGATATATCAGAAATCCCGTCGTGGACGTTGCACGAGAACCGCTGACCGATTATTGTCCGTCCGAGAGAAAGATTTTCAACGATTTTTCCACCCTTGCTGCACGAATGCCACATTGATAAAAATATTATTCAAATCTCTGCTGTAGATTGCTAAACGGCTTAGTTCTCTAGGTCATGATTTATTTAAAAAATATTACAACTTTGCACCCCTGCGAAAACATTGAACAATTTTCTTTTTTGTAAATGAAACTAACACTGATTTAAAGATTGAAGCTTCACACAACTTGATGTTGTTTCAGCCATTTTGTAAAAAGAAATGTATAAGATCAAACAGTTACAATGAAATCGTAAATGAAGTTTTTCGGTACCATTGTGAAGACGAAGTTTACAAATTGTCTGCAGTCATTGCAAAATACTCCATATACATTTATTTCCTTGCTTAATCATACCCAGATAGCACCGGGACGTCCCATGGACGTCCTATGGACGTCTGTACTGGACCTTCCGTGCGTCCCAGGGACGTCCGAAATTTTGGACCCACGGACGTACGTAGATGTAAAAAACGGACGTCCCTGGGACGTCCTAAATTTACGTCCCAGGGACATCCGACGTCCTCGGGACGTCCGAAATTTACGTCCGAGGTACGTTCGCAACGGACCTTCCGTACGCCCCAGGGACGTCCTAAATTTACATCCGACGAACGTCCGAGTCACGTCCAAAATTTACATCCGAGGGACGTCCGAAATTTACATCCGACGAACGTCCGAGGGACGTCCGAAATTTACATCCGACGAACGTCCGAGGGACGTCCGAAATTTACATCCGACGAACGTCCGAGGGATGTCCGAAATTTACATCCGACGAACGTCCGGGGGACGTCCGAAATTTACATCCGACGAACGTCCGGGGGACGTTCGAAATTTACATCCGACGAACGTCCGAGGGACGTCCGAAATTTACATCCGACGAACGTCCGAAATTTACATCCCACGAACGTCCGCGGGACGTCCGCAACGGACTTAGGACGTGTGGACGTAAACTGGACGTAAAACGGACGTCCCTGGGACGTTGGGTGCTATCTGAGTATGAATGATTTCTTAGAATAATTTTCATTGCATTGATCTTCTCATTATTGCAGAGGCTCTCAAAAATCAAGAATTTTAATCTGAGAGAAGAAGATTGAAAATATTAGTGAATTTATTTATTTCCTCTAATTGTTTTGATTGATTTGCTGTAGTCTATGTAAAATAAAAATGAACGAATGCCTCCAGAATGGCACAATCGGAGAAAATGAACAGATGAAAATTAATTTGACAGGATTCTTGATGATGCAAGCAGATAGAAGATATCGGGAAGAACAATTCGAATTCTTGAGGGCTCGCGTGTATATGACGAAGACTATCCCCATTGTGGTTCGTGTGTTCTGTAGTATCTGTCGCTTGTACACCTCGTCGTTTCACACGGGGTTTTGCGCAACGAAGGCAATTACGCGCCATAAATCACCGTGCGCGATGGAGGTTCTATTTCTCTAATCACCAGGACAATCGGTACCATTTGATTTTGTGGATTTTATTGTTCCCCGTGTCGTAGATAGGGATCTGCGTCCTGAAGGGATTGGGATTCCTGATCCCAATCCCCGGGCTCGACTCGTTGACGAGATTGATCGCTTCGCGGCCGTCCCAAACAACGAAGAGACCCTTTTCCCACTGCGAACAAGCGAGCACCGAGCGCTATACATCATCGAGATTGAAACATTTCCTTATTATTACCAACGCGAGCATAGATTAATTCCATGGTATTACGAACGTCCACGGTCTGCCGGCGTTCATTCGAGTAGCTCCGTGACGTCGCGGGACGACGGCGTCTTTGTTTAAATCGGACTGTGAATAGTCTTTGTTACACCCCCGCCTCGTAAACGTATATCAAGCATATATCACCGAACGGGTACAGTGCCTCCAAAAAGTATCAGTACTTCGAATCAACGATTTTTAAATAATTATCGATATTTAAGACGTTCAATGCTGGGACAGTCATCCATCTGCTTAAAAACGATTGACGAAAAATTAATATCACTGAATATTAATTTATCAACGCTGAAATTGACTATAGTGTACTGTTAGGTGCAAACTTCTTTATCAGGTAATTTCAAATTACTATTAAAAGCGCTGTTTGCTTTCATAAATAAAATTGGTGAACACTTGCGAGAAATGCATAAAATTCACGCTGCATTCGTTGTGTCGTAATTTATAATAATTTCGTAAAGAATAATCGAACGGCAAAAAACCTAGGCTCAAGTTAAAGCTAGCAGTATATAATTTTACAATCCATCGTTCATTTTCTTTGGAAATCTTTGCACATGATCTAATAGGAGGAATAGCGACGCCATGTTTTATCGCGAAAGCGCTACAAAATGCTACGAATTGTGACTGCTCTGAGATCATAGAGAAAATTTTTTTTCTCGACTGAATTATCACAGATGTGAAGATTGAAACTTTTTTTTACAATGACATCAAAAATATTCATCACAAGTCTGACTGCTAATTTCTGTAATTTTGAACAAGCGTACCTAAATTCTCGTTGCAACGAAGTTGCGATTCATTTTACAATTATTACAATGTCATATGCAATATAAAAATTGTATATTACACTCAATAATGCACAATGTAATCATAATTTATGTTCGAACGTCTATCAAAGTTTCAGTAACACAAACATATTTAATAAACCGTGTTCAAATATGAATATATCTGTTTTCGTGTAAATTTTCGAACAGTGAATCTCTTATTTAGTTTAATTTTGCGAGAGAGACCAGTACAAAGTATTATCATATAGAATCGCGATTAATTAATTCAGGAGACAAGAAAAATACACTGCAAGAAAAAAGGGAGAAATGTTATAATATTGATGGGCAAATTGTGTAGGGAATTTTATTTAAACATACCCTTCTCGTACATTCTGCAGGGAACGTCAATCATAGGTAAAAAACACTCGATATGTGGAAAATGTGCTTGGATGACACACCTAATTTTTGTCACACGATCCCGCCCTCTCTGGGAATGACGAATGTCGCAGAAGGGATGTTCCCGTTGTTCGTAACCGGAAATCGATAGTCACGGTTTTTTCATTGGACCGGGACGGTTTTATTCGGAAGATTGGTTAAAAAGGAACGATCGGAGCTTACTGATCAGAGATGTATCCGAGCGATGCTGCGTTCGTAACGACGACCAACGGGTGGTCCGTCAAGGGAGGCCAGAGCGAATCGGACCGCCCTCCACGAGTAATTGGTGTACCTACGCGATTCGATCATTTGTGGCCTTATAATCTCCATTACGTCTTCGATACAGTCTGCGTCGATCTCCGAGGAGCCAGTGGAAGCGTCTTGCAACGTGATTCTGCTCGCCTCGGCTCTTTCACGGCGGTGAAAAATTCTAGACCGTTCATTCGAAACTACAGAACTGTGCACCAGATTATTTATTACTAGACTGCGGACTTTACGCATTTGTTGTAAAAATGGGTGGGTGTAGTTCCAAACAATAAAAAGATTACAAGAATTTAAGAATGTCATATATTTATATTTTATATTATATTTATTACATACATTTCTTACGACTTAATGTAACCGCTAAAGGAAGAAATAAATTTCCATTTGGTTCGTATATTACAAGAATAATCTTAAAGACTCGTTAAAGAATGTCTGAATACAATCTACTTTCAATATAAAATTGAATGAAGTGTATAACAGGTAAAGTACAATAAAAAGATTACAAGAATTTAAGAATGTCATATATTTATATTTTATATTATATTTATTGCATACATTTCTTACGACTTAATGTAACCACTAAAGGAAGAAATAAATTTCCATTTGGTTCGTATATTATAAGAATAATCTTAAAGACTTGTTAAAAAATGTCTGAATACAATCTACGTTCAATATAAAATTGAATGAAGTGTAAAAAATGTCTGAATACAATCTACTTTCAATATAAAATTGAATAAAGTGTATAACAGGTAAAGTACAATAAAAAGATTACAAGAATTTAAGAATGTCATATATTTATATTTTATATTATATTTATTACATACATTTCTTACGACTTAATGTAACCACTAAAGGAAGAAATAAATTTCCATTTGGTTCGTATATTATAAGAATAATCTTAAAGACTTGTTAAAAAATGTCTGAATACAATCTACGTTCAATATAAAATTGAATGAAATGTATAACAGGTAAAGTAATAATATAATTGTTAAGAGAAACGTGGGTAGAATCATAAATGAAGTTAACAAGGTAAATCTTGTTGCGCCGATTATTCATATGGAAAATTATTTGTCCTAAAATTATTTTTTAATTTAGTCTCACAGGAAGAATTTTTGTGAATAGTTTAACCAGTATGATAATGCCCGATGAGGCCGTTTATGGCACTTTTAGCTTTCCCATACTAGAAACATCGATTTTTGTTATGCATACTTAATCAAGCAGTACAATATGTGTCAAACAAATCGAAAGAAAAAATTAATTGAGCTAATCCAAACAATTGTGTTAAAAAGATAGTATTGTTCTTCGATAATCAATCTCAAAGAATAGTCCAAGACCTGTCTCTCCCTCTCTCTCTCTCTCTCTTCTGGGACAGCATCCTCATCCATCTCGCCGTAATCCTGCAAATTTCCTCTAGGCTGGCTCGAGCAGAATATTTACTGGGTCCAAAATTAATAATTACCAAGCCGGTACAGGTATCGGCGGGTCCCTACTGATCTCATTATAACCTAGGATCGCCATGTAGGTTTCAGACCGGCTTCTGCTGTTGCTCTTGGTGTCCCTCTTCCCGTGCGCGTATTACGAATCGCCTTCCACGTCAAGCACGGCGAATTAATGCGCGTAATATGTTGGCCTCGGGCACGTTTACGGGTTTACGTTCCTCCCGGTATAACTTAAGACCAGCTCTTGGTGTATCGCGGGTGCAAGGATTCATTTGCCGTTAAGGAATCGTCGCACCGATACACCTCGTTCTTTTTTTCCCTTTTCCCTCCTCTCTTTTCGGTTGCCCTTTCTTCAACGTCCGACCGCGTCTCTTTCTTTCGTCTCTTTTATTTTCTCTTCCAACGAGCTCTCTCTCTCTCTCTTTCTCTCTCTTTTATAGGGGTTTCGCGTTGTCAACGGAACCGTGCAAGCCGCGAGACGGTGCTTCTGGTAATCAGCTTTTCGATTATTTATCGTTATATTAATCCGGGAATAGGTACCGATCGGCCAGCCGATTTGTAATCGTTAACTGGTTGGGTCCCGATTCGGTGACTTCAGTCGCACGGCCGTTGCCACCTCGACACACGATACGTAATGTAGAAGTTATTTGCACGAGATAGCGAAAGGGATATTGCGAACGTTGCTACAACTGCGATCCCCGTGTTGCCCGACAGATACTTGTTAATCGGGCCCCTCGACGCTGTGGGAAACTATGACCCTTGGACTGTGTAGTTAGCCGCACCGGAAATGCGAACGAATGCATCCCTTATGCTATTTGCGACGCCTAACAGCGGGAATATCGATCAGGAACTAGCTCAAAATTAATTCGAACTTATGCTTCTTCGCTAGATTCTGTATTTTTTGGGATTCATCTTTTGCTAATCAGGAGGAACACATTATTGATTATATATTAACATTTTCTGTATACAATCACCTAAAATTATATATTAAAGTGCACCTATTGCTTTTAACGGTAACATAAAATTTATCAGGGATGAAGCACTTTGTTTAAGAATATTCTTTATAAAAATATTTTCTAAGAAGATTTTTTTCCTCGATGGTTGATTGATTATATATTAACATTTTCTGTATACAATCACCTAACATTATATTTTAAAGTGCACCTTTTGCTTTTAACGGTAACAAAATTTATCAGGGATGAAGCACTTAGTTTAAGAATATTCTTTATCAAAATATTTTCGAAGAAGATTTTTTCCTCGATAGTCCTTCATATTTTGTTGAGACAGTTCCGGAGAGTCCGTCCTGACGGTGTGCTCATTATTAACAGTAGTTAAAATCACACTGAACGAAACACTTATTTATTAATACTATTAATCAACTCTAAAATAGTTATTGCGGTACGTCTGTATGATTTGGCGTCTCGCTTCAATCTGTCAACTGTCTTCCTGTCAACAACTCCGCTGGCCGGATTCTGCAATATCGGTCGTGGAGTGTCCATTACGACTTCACGTCGTAACACTGCATAACTAACAATATTTTCTGAAGCTGCAAAGTCTCCTACATCATCTCGAGCCTTTATGCCTCGCATTAAGAGCACTCCTATTTTTTTTTATTTCTCACATAACTGTGCTTAAAATGATCATGGACAAAATTGCTCAAGGAACATGTCTTTTCGTAAAATATATTAATATTGCGTAAGTATAAATATTTGTTATGCCATGACGACATAGGTACATACAGTAGTGTACCTCAGTTTAAATTAAATTACGTAAAACATTCTACTTAACACTTTCATCGCTATGTCACACATATCTGGGTGACGGAATTATTTATACAGAATTGAAAATTAATTTTTACGTTGGTAGATTGAGTGTACAAAATTTCCTTACGATCTGAGGAATAGAAGAGGTTTGAAACAGTAATTATTATCACAAAACTAAATTTCTTAGTTTTTGTTTTGTTAAATAAGTTGCTTTGATTTTGTGTAATTTTTATAATTGTCGAGTGGACGATGAACGTGTTAAACTTGATTTTTGACAGTGTTCCATTAAAACTTCAACTCTCAGGGTAAAACATACTATTAATAATATTCTAAGTAATGGGAAAGCGAATGAATAGATTAAATTGACCTTGAGGTGACCTTCAGTCGACTTACAGAATATTTGAAAAATCTTATTGATCGAATAAAAAAACTTCGGCATTCAGCTTCAGAATCGAATATCTTCTCCGCTTTCATCGAAGAGAAATTACGGATTCATCACAGTTTCAAGAATTACTAGAAAGATTTCAGCAGGATAGAAACGCGCGTCCATCAGCCACCTGTTCCCAAAGCCGACGATTTCGACTGTCATTGTACCATCGAAGCGCTCGGAAAAATCGAGCACACTTTCCCCCGTTCTCGAACAAACGTTGCGCGCGTTCAGGTAGGTTCGTTGAATGATATATCGACTATTACCCTGCACACAACACCTGTTAATGCGTTTCCCTTCAGCTCCGTGGTCCAACACCTGACTCCATTCAATGACCTCGGGTCGTTTTACTCTCACTAGGATTCTCAATGAGAATCTGCCACGGCAGATACGGCTCTGCGTTTATGTCCTAACAATCACGCGCGTGTTTATTTGCTCAATAGAAGAAGAATCTGTGAATGGGGGGGTATTCTCAGTCGTCGGATGATACCGGGTCACTCGTGACCCGTCGTAAACGTGTCGGGTGTTATAATAAGTTTTACATCTGAAATGCGACACGACAGTTTTAAAAAATTCTCGCGAAAATTTTTTTGAGGTTGTTAATTGATGGAAAATTATCACGCCGCTTTTTCATGAATTGTAGTTGTTCTACTTCTACTTCTTCTAGTGGGTGCAGTGTTTATTGCATGCTTGGACACAGTGGAATCAATTTCTTAGTGTGACCGTTCAAACGCGACATTGTACCGCTCTCTTTTAACTCTTTGGGGCACGCTGGGATTAAAAGTGTCCCACCTTTTTGATGCACTGTAATGCATGGTGGGACATTCTTAGTCCCACCTCGAAATATTGCAATAGCTGCATGCGCACAGGTTTATATTTCGTTTTGTTTACGTAAAGCAGTTGGTAATATCTTCAAGAAATGTTACAAATGTATTCACTTGTGTTGGCAACATTCAACATGCCAATACAGGTTCATCAATTGTTACAAGCGGAAGATTTATTGCGACAATCTTTTTTTCCTGGTTTTATGTGAAAAATCGTAGAAGTAAGTTAATTTTTATAAAAATCAGTTTCATATAAGCAACTGAAGAGCTTTATAATAAAAACTAAAGCTTAAATTTGTGGTGGTGGACTATTTGAGTCCCACCCTATAACAACAACAACATGTTTTTACATTATGTGATACCTTTATTAATAAAAATATACCAACTTTGTTTCATTTAAAATGCAATAAAATTTCTATGCAACATGGGTCTAGTTTATTATCTGAAATCCTGTGCCGCAAAGAGCTAATTTATTTTTGTATCGAAGAGTCAAAATTGTACTGTTGGACTTTAATCGATTTTTGCATTTCAGAGAAAGCAAACAAATCGGTATAGGGTGATTAATGTGTTTGTTTTCCGGAGCTATTAAGTATTAACAAATATCATGTAAGAATAGGAGAATGCGGAGAACTTTCGAATTACGTTCTTCGTTGCCGTCAATGTCTGTTTCATTTACGAATAAAAATCGTTCGGACAGAAACGGAGTGGTCTCGTTAATCCGAAGAAATACGATCATCGTATATTTATTCGGTTACGAATTCATTAAATATATTTCAGTCCTTAAATCCACCGGGACATGAATATTCGCGGGCGAAGTTCGGTGAAATATTACCGGTCGCTTCCCGTCCGGTTTAAAGAGAGTAAGGAAGAGATAGAAAGAGAGAGGGAGAGAGAGAGAGAGAGAGCTCGTCTTATTCGCAGGAATCGACATCCGCGAGCAGGAAAAGGGGCCACAGGCAAGAACTTTGTTACCTGAAACCGGAATCTCGCGATACTTTCCATATTTCAGAACTCATCGAGCACTCGCGAATAAAGTACAACGTTAATGCTTTCTTATCCACGCGACGGGGGTTGGCCGAGGGGGAGGGAGGGGGAGGGAGGTTTAATACCTTCTTAAATATTCCCTCCGTTCTCTTTCCTCGTGTTCATCTCGTCGGATCCTCGAATTCCGCCTCTCGTCTCGTCCTCCCGTCTCGCTTTCGCTTCGTGTCGCGCGTATTTAGAACGAGGGGGTAGTATTCTTAAAGGTAGAAACAAATAATACGATTACGTTCCGTTTCCGTTTATTAAGGAAACAAGATATCGCTGTCTGCCCGGATGATTCCGAAGCCGAGTCTTCCTGAGAGATCTGCTGGCTGTTGGCTGCTGCTGCTTCTTCTTCTTCTTCTTCCCCACCTTCTTCGGTCAGGCTTCTTTTACCTATAATACCTATGAGGAACACTCTTCGCTTCCCTTTCTCGTCTCATCTCTTCTCTTCTCACAGAGCCGTGTCGACTTCGAGGCACTCGATACCGAAACACGATATTAAAACTCGCGAGAATTACGCCGACTGCAGATGGCACGCACTTGCGTCCGCCCGCGAGCTACCACCGACGCGTAAAAAAACCACGTAAGCCTGCTTGTACTGATCATCAGACAGGGTTTCAACGATTTCCTCTGCGCCTCGATATCCAACTATCCTTCCTGCGGATACTTTCCAGCAAGAACACCGTGAGAACGATGTTTTTATCGATTTACAGGCACCCGACGTCGTCTTCACATATGCGTGCCATCGCCGGGTCGTTATTGACACAAAAGAAAGGCGAATTAATACTCTCTGTGACGTTGCTGCTGGGTTTTGTGCATCTACAACTATCGCGAACGGGTGAGACATTCGAAAATGAAATTTTATGATTGTCGAAACAGTTTGTGCAGTACCGACAGTGCTCATACACTGTGGTTCTTTAAGAAAACGTCCATTGAATCGGGGTGACTTTTGAAAAAAATCTACAGTATTTCATCGGTAATTGTCCCAAATGTCTCCGACATAATTGTCCCTGAGATATCCCCACTACTGCGGGGTGTAACCCCTTGAGGGGCCGCGAAGCTCGAGAGGTCTCGGTCGCCGAGAAATATGACACCATGCGGCTCGGGTATATCGGTGAGACCACACTAATCCGAATTTCCAACTTCTTTATTATTCATTATTTTTTTATGGGACTTCGATGACCATATTTGTGGTATTTTTCTAATGAAAATCATACCAAATATGATATAATTCCGATGATATTTAATTGTCTATTACATAAGTAAATATCGGAATTATATCATATTTGGTATGATTTTTACTAGAAAAATGCCACAAATATGGTCGTCGAAGTCCCATAAAAAAAATAATGAATAATAAAGAAGTTGGAAAATTCGGATTAGGTATGTTTACATTTCTCGATGACCGAGGCCTCTCGAACTCGGCTGTCCTTCTCTACGTTCGGCAAACTTCAAACAATGATATCCCTCGCGCATAATTGTCCCTGCGCAGACCCGTGTTGTTGACAATTATCGATGAAGTACTGTACTGATATAATCAACTCGGTAATATCTCGATCGATCATATCGACTGAGCTGTATAAATGAATGAGTGTGTGGGTGTGTGTGTGTGGATGAGCGAAGCAACAAGAGCGGTATATGTAAATTAGTTTGTAAGAACCTCTCGGTATGTAAACACGTCCGAACTTGAGCACAATATACAGGGTGAGTCACCTAACGTTTGCACCTCAAATATCTTTGTTGTTTCTAAAGATGCGTAAAATATGGTGGACAAAAAAAAATTTTGTTTTTGTCATTTTTTAGAGATATCAAGGTCACCTTGACTTTTTTAAATGGAACCACCCTTTTTTTATACACCTACAATGATAGTCCCTTTCATTACGAATTCAGTGACTATAATTGCTCAAGGTCATTCAAGGTCGCGGACAGAGATAACGTATAAGATTTAACATCGATACATGCCTGTAAACGGGCTTTGAAGGATTGCTGAACTCTGTCCGTGACCTTGAATGACCTTGAGTAATTATAGTTACTGAATTCATAATGATGAATTCAATAGAATAGATTCAATTCAATAGATTATAAATAATATACCAGCATTTTTAAAGATTCCTCATGCCTCTACTGTATGGTATTTCATCTACTGTTGTCATAGATACATAAAATCCGCAGTCTAGTCATAATTTGCAGATTGTACGATTCCTCTTCATTAGATTTTATTTACATTCTACAAAGCAGATTTTTAGCAGACAATATCGTTCAAATCGTATTCCACTAGCAAAAGATCTTCATTTTCACTTTGCAGTCGGTGTTAACTCTTTGCACTCGGAGCTATTTCAACTAAAAAACCAAACATTTCTTCTAACCTAGAATATTTCCATTCTACATAATTTTTTTCATTATATGCGTACGAAACTGATATAGTACCTCATACAATATTTAAATGTTTGGTAATTTATTACATATAAACAAATTTAACCCTTAGCACTCGAATGGCGACTCTGAGGCGCCGCTACAAATTGTTACACCATTACTCAGAACATTGTATAAATTACTAAACATTTAAAAATTGTATGAGGTACTATATCAGTTTCGTACGCACATAATGAAAAAAAATTATGTACAATGGAAATATTCTAGGTTAGAAGAAACGTTTGATTTATTTAGTTGAAATAGCACCGAGTGCAAAGGGTTAATCATGTAAACAATATTCTGAACAATGGTGGAGCAATTTGTAGTGGCGCCCCAGAGTCGCCATTCGAGTGCTAAGAGTTAAATTGCGTTGCACAAATTTTTGCGATCTCGAGCTAACCTTGAACTCTAGATGAATCGAGATGAAAATTGCCGAGTAATCGAAGGGCTGAGCGTCGGTAAATCATCGAGAGCATATCGATAATCGACAGGAGTGTCTGTATTCATGAGGAAGAAGTGGTCACCACCCACGGTACCCGTGGCACCAATCCAGTGAAGGAGCGGCCGACTGGTTAGCTTATAGTCCAACTCACATGGCGAGCGTATAGCACGTGCGGATATATTGAGACACGCGCTAACGCATTCTAATTATCATGTGCATAATGGTGGCCGCTCGCCAAGCTTCAGAAATATATCAGACTGCTCCGCTATAGATAGGCAAACTCGCGCGGATTCCGCGGAAACGCGGAATATTCAGAGGACACTTTCGCGACGGCATTTATCGAGGATACGAGACGCGAATATTTTCATCCTCTTGTTTGAATGCCGACAAGCGGAGATTACACTGACTATGATTGTGCCAGAAGAAATGCATTGGCCGGGAGATTACGGTAATGTTGAAAATTTGCACTGATACGAGGTTCCTGGAATGCAGTTTTTCTTCCTGTCTCTGGATGTCATTTCAGTAAACGCACCTCTGTGTGCAAGTTGATGAATAATTGTTTTATTTATGGGTTGAAGAGTATTGATCAGACAATTTTTGAACAATTTTTTAACAGCCTTTAGTAACACAGTATTTTTATTTGTTATAAGTGAGCTGCGGATTTTATCCATTCATGACAAAAATGACTAGATGAAATACAATAATGTGAAGTACTTTCAAGAAACTAAAAGTCTTATTTTAAGAAATAAATTTCTCCGTAGGACCTGTGTCTTGCAATTAAAACAGATAATTTTTATTTTGCACTAAAATCCTCAGTCTAGTGATAAGATAAATCGAGGGGAATACAGTTTACCACCTCTCTGATGACCAGAGTGATATGTAACACGTTGCGCGGCACGTCACGTGACTTACGGTCTTAGTGGGGGACGTTGGAGTATGCTCATGGTAGTGGAATGGGATAGTGGAAGGGGAAAAGGAGGAGAGGAAAATCCACCCAGTTTTGAGTGTTTCCGGCATCACTGGTAGTAGGTACAAAGCATTAATTCTATGATTTGTATCTCTGAATAAAATTGATTATGACCCGCGAGATTGTTCGTATTGTCCACAAGTAATGTTGTTAAGATCATGGACACTGGTCTACAAAATTTTAATGGTTTACTTAAAAAAAAGGATTATTGCCAGAACTAGCCTCAAACTATTAAATTAATGACACATCACTGTTCAAGCCAATTTCGAAATAACGAGGGGCCAAGAAAAGTGGAGCTACAGAAGGTCAACACTCTCATTTGTCAGAGTTGGTTTCAAATTATTAGATATAAAGTATTCGTCACAAATCAATTCATTTCTAAAATAGCAGAGGCTCCTTTAGAACGAAGACGGTTCGAAAACCATCAGACGTCAAGCAAGAAGAATTGTCAAAGCGCCTGTATCTATTAAAATAAATGTCAATTTAATGCCCGCTCTTTGTAGTCAACGACTTTCCGAAGAGCATTCTTTCAAAGAACACCTCGTTGTATTCCTCTGAGACCACGAGGAATGTCTCGGTCGCATCAACGCGGCGATAAAACGATCTTTGAGAATGTCCCATTCGAGGGATGATTTATTAAAAAAGCAGAATAATCCTGGTCCCGGCTTGTATCTCGCGTTGGCCAGACAGATTATTGACGGACACTTGAATGAATTCACGTTGAGGATATTAATAGGAAGGGATTACGCCCTGAAACAAGACCTGCGGCCTCGAATCGTTAACGACTGTCAAGGGTTCATCAATTGACGGGGCGCACGGGGGTGTACGGAGAGGGGAAGCTCATAGAACACGAAGAAATGTCAGCCGGTCTCGGGCCAAATGACCATTCGTTCGGCCCGAGAGCACAATGACACTTTTTTTTTCCTGAATCCCGAGCGAGGACAATCACAGGTACGTTCGTTCCTCCCTTCACGCTCTTTATTTCTCCTTCTTCCACGAACCATACGTCATCGAAGCCTTTCGTGTTCTCGTCGAACAAGAGGAAACCGACTGGCATTCAGTCGACGACGAATGCCCATATAGACGCGCCCCTCTCCTCCCTCGTCCTCCTTCCTACGTCCATTTTCCTTCGTCCTCCTTCCTCCTTCGTCTTCATCCTTCTTCATCCTCCTTCTACTCCTCCTCCTCCGCGTCCTCCTCCTCCGCCTCCGCCAACTCTTCATCTTCTTCTTCTTCTTCGGCGCTATTGCTCGAAAGACCCCGGTTTCGCGTCTCATTTTTTTCTACCGAGCCGATCTTCAATCTTCGAGCCACGGCCGTTGCTGGTCATTGCCAAGCTCTCGAGTGATAGATGTGGAAATAATTATAGGCGAACGGTCGCGCAATAAAAGTAAAAACCATGTCAAATTTCGTTCGCCGGTAATGACTTTTGACCATGCAACCGGCCACTCGGGGACCCCTTCGAAAGAGTTCACCGATACGCGCGGGATTCGACAGACGATCTGTCGCAGTTCACGATCGTCATCGGCTGAATGAGAACGCGGTCAGTGCTCTTGTACACTGAAAAGACGCACGAGAATTCGGCGTTCTAGGGAATTGAATTTTCTCTTGGTAGTTTTCGGGAACGATGCAATTCTTAAAATATTTTTAAATGTACACCGCTTTGGTACAAAGAATTAGACAAATCATTGGTTCGTGGATAAACTGATGTGGGCAGGTTTTATGAAATCTCACGTCGCGCGAGGAAAATCGATCGATAGGAAAATGGTCTGATACTACTTAGAAATCAAGTAGTATGAGTCCGTATGGTAAGTGTACTAATTGGAAGAATATTGTTGCATTGCTAGAATTTTGATAGGAATATTAAGAACGATATAATGGTATTCCCAATTCGTTTAATACGGATTCATGTATTAAAAATGGCAGTTTTGAGTTTTTATGGTGACATGGTCGAGGACTACTTAGAAATCAAGAGTATAAGTCTGTAGACATAATGTACTAATTCTAAAAGCTGCAATATTGCCAGGATCTTGTCAAAAACATTAAAAATGGTACAACACATCTTCTCTTTTTAATTAATAATGCAGATTCTACAGGTCTTAAAAATGGCACCAATGAAGATTGAGCACGATCTAGATAAAAATGTCGTACAGTCTCCCTAAATGTATAAAATGTTTCTTATGTGGCCCAGATATTAAAGACCTGTTAATTATCTGCGATTTTATTAAGAGATGTACAATCAACATTTAACTTCATTTCCAATCCAGTTTCAGTTAAGTTAAGTGGCTCATTAAGTTATTATGTAATAAGTTAATATGTTTATGTTATATGCTAAATAAACCATGCTTGGTTTAAAGCAATAAATAGATAAAAATGTCCAACTTTTTCTGCCGATTAAATACTTCCTTTCCTTCCACAATATTTTTGTCACGCCTTTATATCATCGAAGATTCTAATTAACCATCGAATTTCTCTATATCTATAAAGTGCCATTTCAAGGATCCGCCGGAGACAAATTCCAACATACCGCGACTCAGATTTGTAAGACCCCGAACACATTACACCACATTAATTGTCACAATTCTAGACAATAGAGGGCCGAACAAATGCGAAGAAAAAAAACCGTCTAGAGAATCTGTTCGACGCGTGACATAATCCCCCGAGACAAGAGCGCACGTCAAAGGCGAGCCCGCGCCAAAATTCAAAGCCAGGCGATTCCCAGTCCATGTTGAAAAATCACCGGCGATCCGTCAGCGTCGTCCTGTGACGAAAGATGAAATCAGTTTGTTCCAAAATCAAAGATCCCGCGAATCCCCTAAGATGATCTCCGTAGGAAGGTCGCCGAGTGAAAGAGCAAGCAAGTCGCAAAACGAAAGAACGAAACAACGAACGAAAGAAAGAAAGACCGAAAGAAAGAAACAGAGAGAGAGAGAGAGAGAGAGAGAGAGAGGGAGATAGAGAAAAAAGAATATCTTCGTATACGTGTGCCCATACACGGGTTCCCCCCTTTCGTATCCGGCTAATGCATCGTTGTGCCCCGGGGCACGGTAATGCCTAATTAATCCAATTAATCTAGGGCCCCGGCACAAATGACCTCCGCGAGGACCTCAAAGACGATGGGGCCGGTGTTGTCCTGGCCGCGGCTGATGGACCGGAGCCGATCTAACATTCCGAGAAATTAACGATTACCGGTGATTTATACAAATTCATATTTTAAATTATTGGCCGTCATTAGCGTGCTTGGAGGTATTAGTTCCCGGTGACGTGTAAAAGACTAGCCCCTCCTCCATCCCTGCGAGGGCCTTAAAACCCTCCACCACCACCACCATGAACAACATCACCACCAGCATCATCGGCTGATTTCTCCTTCGGGCTCGATGATCGTGGGCCTCGAAACGCGCCGAGCCGAGCCGAGCTGAACGCATAGTATCCGCTCGATCCGTCCAGATCCCGTTCGCCTCTCTCTCTCTCTCTCTCTCTCTCTCTCTCTCTCTCTCTTTCTCTCTCTTGCCAGCACGCTGGAATATATTATCGTTTTGTTCGTGCGGGTTCGAGCGAGATGGAACCACCGGGTGAACGAGGGGAGCCGAGAGCCAGGGCCGGGCTGGTTGTCATTGGCTCATTTGTTAGACGCCATCCAAAGCATGCGGGGCCTTGATTTAGTGCCTCCACCTCAAACCGCGCGCGTATATACCCCGAGAGATATCTGCCGCGGCGCCCTTCATCGAAGAGACAAAGACACGAATTGAACCACGCGAATTCATGACCCCTTTCGCCGTTTTCCAGCCTCATTTGCGGCCACGGCTTTATGCCGATCTTCCGGCCGACTGTCCTTCGCGGCCACCGACGGACACGCTGTATCGAATCCGCTCGAAGGTCACCGATCCGTTCTTTAATCTCGGATAGCGATTGTTTAGATAATTAGGCAATTGCGATCTCTTCGGCGTTACCAGATTTTTGGCATCTATGGCAAGAACGATTGATGAGTATCGGTATATTGCTTCCAACCTAAGACAATCATTTGTATTTTCTTACAGATGTTCCTAAGTGGCACTGTCTTAAATATGAAAGCAATCTTATAAAACTGAGGACACGAACATCGAAAACGGTGTGGTATAAAAATATTTTTAATAAAAACTAGTATTAAATTTATTAAAACTATTTAATAAAAAGAAATAGTTTTACTATTTCAAATGACGGCATCATTTTTCAAATGAAGGCTCGTCCTCGCCGGGATGTGGATACGATGAAGTAGCAAGAGGTTTTATAAATAGAAATGCAGCTAGTGAGAATGGCCAGTGAAGCTCTGTTATCCGAACTGCCTTGACCTCTACTCGTCCAAACAAACGAGATTCCACTGCATTCCTCGTGAGGAAAAAACAAACAAATTTATTCGTGATTAAATTTAAAGATCCCTTGCGCCAGAAACAAAGCAAAGGAAGTTCGTAAATCAATTTTCGTGCAGGAGTACTCGATGTACCAAATTAAATTAAGACCCTGGCAGGTACGAGAGGGTTGAAGCAGTAATATCTATGATAAATCACCTTAGTATTCGTTTGCAAAAAATTGCAAAAAAATTGTGCGGAATCCCTCGGATCTTTGGTACGGTGATTACAATGATTATTTCCGTGGGATCGTTGATTCTGTGGCGGCTACTTCCTATGCTCGTCAACAGATGGACACTGCGATAGCACCTTTCCCGCTACTACCTGAATCTTCCTCTGTTTGTATATGTATACAGGGTGTCACCTAACGTTTGTACCTCAAATATCTTTGATGTTTCTAAAGATACGTAAAATATGGTAAGGACAAAGTTGAATGGTACAACGGGGCTGACACGATGCCAGAAAATAATTTTGTTTTTATGCCATTTTTGTAGAGATATCAAGGTCACCTTGACTTTTTTTAAATGGAACCACCCCTTTTTAAACACCTACAATGACAGTCCCTTTCATTACGAATTCAGTGACTATAATTACTCAAGGTCATTCAAGGTCACGGACAGAGTTCAACGTTCCTTCAAAGCCCGTTTACAGGCAAGTATCGGTGTTAAATCTTATAGGTTATCTCTGCCCGCGACCTTGTATGACCTTGAGTAATTGTAGTCACTGAATTCGTAATGAAAGGGACTACTATTGTGGGATGAGGCACTAACTATTGCCACCTCAAATATCTTTGTTGTTTTTAAAGATACGTCAAATGTCTGAAGGACAAAGTTGAATGGTTCAGAGGGGCTCACACGATACCAAGAAAATTTTTGTTTTTATGTCACTTTTTTAGAGAGTTTCAAGGTCACCTTGACTTTTTTAAACATTTGCCATGATAGTCCCTTTCATTACGAATTCAGTGACTATAATTACTCAAGGTCATTCAAGGTCACGGACAGAGTTCAACATTCCTTCAAAGCCCGTTTACAGGCATGTATCGATATTAAATCTTATACGTTCTCGCTGTCCGCGACCTTTGAATAACCTTGAATAATTATAGTCACTGAATTCGTAATGAAAGGGACTATCATTGTATGTGTTTAAAAAAGGGTGGTTCCATTTAAAAAATTCAAGGTGACCTTGATATCTCTAAAAAAAAATGACACAAAACAAAATTCTTTTTTGGCATCGTGTCAGCCCCGTTGTACCATTCGACTTTGTCCTTACCATATTTTACGTATCTTTAGAAACAATAAAGATATTTGAGGTACAACCGTTAGGTGACTCACTCTGTATACCGTCCTAAACTGTCCTTACTGCTAGTGTTATAATACCTTCTTGTAGACTACAAAAAGGTAATGTAAGAGACCCGAGACTGTAACCCAGTCAGGTGACAAATGTGCAATTACGCAACCACGTGTAACAAATAATTTAGCATCACCTCCCCTGTCCCACATCCCTTGCTCACTTCATTTTCTTTTCACCGTCCCCATTTGTAAATAACATCATCACCACCTCATTTACGACATCATACTCATCACAATCATCTCCCTCCTCCGCCCATATGTATATATGTAAAAATTGCGAATTTAGCACGTATGACTTAGAATTAAGGATAAAAATAACAACGCGAGTTCCTGTTTTGTTAAGAGCGTTTTCGGGAACAAGAATCAACCACCAAATATTTGCGGCTGCGAACTGGACAAATGTTTTCAGTGCAATAGAGTCAAAAATTTACGAGGGGGAGGCCCACGCTACCCCTCTGGAACCTATATACATTACTATCTTTAGAAATTAGTACCGTTGTTAAAGAAAACTTTTTTGTTTATTTTTATAGTTATTGTAAGAACCGTTAATATTGTTAAAGCTCTCTATATAAACAATGATTAAAAAAGAAAAGCGTCTAAGACACGGGTCCGCTAGATAGCCTTACCGATGAGTCCTCTAGCGGGCCCAGGACGAAACGCTTCCTTCTTCCTTTCTCCATCTTTTCATAACTCAACTGCCGCCATAATTCGAACGCGAAGGTGTGTTCGCGGATGTCGGGCGGCGGATCTCTTTGGAAGAAAAGTTGGAAAGTAAGTAGCGGGCGAAGTCAAACGGTGATCAGATATCGCAGGAGCAGCGCCGCGTCGAGAGATGACTTCGCCTCGGATCTCCATCAAGCACGTGATAGCCTTACGCACACGTAAACGCACGTCTGACGTGGTACGGTCAGAGCCACCCCCTTCTATAAGGGGGCCCCGTGCGCACGTCGACTATAATTATCCCCAGGTAATCACGACCCACACCACCGTCTTACCAACGGCCGCTTACCGCAGTCCGGCCACCGTATTCCGCAAAATTAGTATTTCCATTCCCCGTAGAAGAGAGGCGAACAGGGAAACAGAGAAAAAAGGAGGAGGATGAACTATACCCAGCAGCAACGTCGAGGAGAGCGATCCTCTCTCGATTCAACCGTTTCTACCTCCCCTTTCCTTCCTTCCTTCCTTCTTCTTCGTTGTCCTCGTCCCTCTCCGCTTTTGCAACCCTTCACCGGACTCTCCCGACTTTTGCTTCCTATCTACTCTCCGGGCCGATGTGTTTATTTTTGTAATTTGCCGGCTACGTCGAAGACCGACAATTAGATTTCCTGGACTACGTCGTTCGGCTACCGTATAAATGCAAGCCTCCGATTCAGTGGCCTCCGCGGATACAGGAAATACCGGGAACCACCTACACCTGCCCCCATGCAATCCCTTCTGAGGCTTTTACCCGCTGCGAATCCTCCGTTCGCAGGATTTATTGTATTTTACGCAGTGCAAGAATTAATACGCTGCCCAACCATTATTCGACACCGACGCAAAAGATTTCTTTACTCAACCCTGGGCAATACGATCTATTTTTACCAGCTTGTATTCCTGTGCAAGAATTAATGATACGAATTCAAACTATGTCAAATGTCCATAAACCTTATCAGTTGTCCTGACGTTCCCAACGACTTCGTTTTACAACTATACAGTTCTTTTTGCAGAAATAAGGATTGGTACGGAAAACATTTTATTGGAACCACGTCAAACGTGAACAAACTTCATCGATCAGATTATGCTAACACTTTCAACAATTTTATTTTAATGTCCAACAATTCCTGCGACAGAAGGACACAGGTATTCAGACAGAAAGGTATGATCAAACGACGTCAAACATTCGTGAATTTTACCAGACTGATCTCGTTGACATTTTCAACGTCTTCGTTTTACAACTATACAGTTCCTCTCGCAGAAATAAAGATTGCTACTAAAAACATTATATTGGAACCACGTCAAACGTGAACAAACCTCATCGATCAGATTATGCTAACACTTTCAACAATTTTATTTTAATGTCCGACAATTCCTGCGACAGAAGGACACAGGTATTCAGACAGAAAGGTATGATCAAACGACGTCAAACATTCGTGAATTCTATCAGACCGATCACGCTGACATTTTCAACGTATTCGTTTTACAACTATACAGTTCTTCTCGCAGAAATACGGATTGCTACTAAAAACATTATATTGGAACCACGTCAAACGTGAACAAACCTCATCGATCATATTATGCTAACACTTTCAACAATTTTATTTTAAAGTCGGACAATTCCTGCGAGACAAGGACACAGATATTCAGACAGAAAGGTATGATCAAACTACGTCAAACATTCGTGAATTTTATCAAACCGATCTCGTTGACATTTTCAACGTCTTCGTTTTAGAATCATATAACTCCTTTCACGAAAGAACAAGTTGCCAAGTGGAAATGCTTGTTCAAACCTTGTCAAACATCATCGAAACCATTTCTCCGGTACATTTGTTCGGTTTACCGTTCGGGATCCTGGTTTCAGGGTCTCTGTCGTCTTTCAAGAGCTAATTCTTGGTAAAACAATAACGCCAGAAATTCTTGTTGAGCGAGGCACACGACAGGAGTATCGATAGATGAAATCAGACGATAAAATAATAAGGGAGTGTAGCGCGTCGGCGTTCGGAGAACCGTAAATACCCCGATGAACGGCAATAAGAATTTATTGCAGCCGCCTTTGACGGGCAGCCGCCGGTTTTCGGATTCGGGGAAGGGTCATTTTTGATATCACGAAGCCACGTTAATTGTTGCGTTACGAAGGCGGGCCGCGCTCGAGGGAGATGCTGAGGCAGAATGAGAGGTCTGAGAAGAACCAGGCGATTGTGCTCGACAGAGAGAGAGAGAGAGAGAGAGAGAGAGAGAGAGAGAGAGAGAGAGAGAGAGAGAGAGAGAGAGAGAGAGAGAGCGAAGACCAGGGTAGAGGATAGAGTCAAGATATAATTGCTACATCCTCTTAGTCACGTGCCACTCACGTGGTTCCCAACTGCGAGTGCGAACGACTATCAGCAACTATAGCTCCAAGGTAGGAGACGCTTCAACGGCAACGTTTATAACGCGACGTTTCTTGCCGTAACGTGGTCTGATTGATCGTTTAATAAAAGTCCCGTCCGGCACACTAAAAATACGTTCTACGCTCCAGCAGATACATAAATGACTCGTACAATGCGGTTAAACGTATTATTGTCGCGGACGCGTTGCCTCCGCTCGAAGAGTCAATTCCATTGATCCGGTTTTACGAACCTGCGATGTGTCCACATAGTCCTCTTCATCATTGATCGAGCTATTAAGCGAACAAATTTGTCTTCTTTTCAAATTCGAGATCGGGGAATTTTTCTGAGATTGCCAATGCTATAATCAATTATGTTAAAGACAATGCTATCGGCGCAAAGGTTCAATCATAAGATTGCGTCGATAGCATTTTCTTTAACATAATTCAAAATTCGATCGGTAGAAATCACAATTGTGCTATAATCAATATTCTTCAATTTTTTATCAGTCGCGTGGGTCGTCTGTAAACGCGGATTTTATTCATTTATAAGAAAACTGAGTGGATTAAATGCAAAACAGTGATCTTAAGATCGAACCTTTGCGCCGATAGCATTTTCTTTAACATAATTCAAAATTCGATCGGTAGAAATCACAATTAAGCTATAATCAATATTCTTCAATTTTTTATCAGTCGCGTGGGATGTCTGTAAACGCGGATTTTATCCATTTATAAGAAAACTGAGTGGATCAAATGCAAAACAGTGATCTTAAGATCGAACCTTTGCGCCGATAGCATTTTATTTAACATAATTCAAAATTCGATCGGTAGAAATCACAATTATGCTATAATCAATATTCTTCAATTTTTTATCAGTCGCGTGGGTCGTCTGTAAACGCGGATTTTATTCATTTATAAGAAAACTGAGTGGATTAAATGCAAAACAGTGATCTTAAGATCGAACCTTTGCGCCGATAGCATTTTCTTTAACATAATTCAAAATTCGATCGGTAGAAATCACAATTAAGCTGTAATCAATATTCTTCAATTTTTTATCAGTCGCGTGGGTCGTCTGTAAACGCGGATTTTATTCATTTATGAGAAAACTGAGTGGATCAAATGCAAAACAGTGAAAACATTTAAGGAATTTAATGAAGTGAATGCCTCGTGTACATTGATATTAGAGTAAACAACTTTTATATTGTATTAAGAGAAGAAATAGATTTTGATGTTGCTTCCAGTTCTTCTGATTGATGCAAAATATCTTTATTATGCATATTGATTCACACAAGTGAATGATGTTCTTTTGCTCGAGGTTCGAGGACTGGCTAGAGTGCAAGGTAGTAGAATTAATTCGCTCGAGATAGAAGTGTTTAATTGATGGTTCTGTTATTGAAGGATTACGAGAATCGGTTGTATACCGACCGAACGGCAGCGCAAACAGCGCGAAGATCAGCCATTAATTTCTTTCCGAAAGAAAAACCCGGCTGAGCTAATGGGAGCCATGGTCTAATGCCTCCCGCTGTGTCTCCCGAAGCTCTTTCTTTTGCTACGCTCTTCTACTAATGGCCACTCTTTGATGACAAATATCTGTCGAAAGAAAATATATAAATTACATCGAGGAAGCTGCTCCCTATCGGTGACGCCCACTGGCTGCTACCAGCCGACGACAATGCCCAAAAATGAACCTTGCGATCAAACGCAGTATATGTATACCACTCATCATCAATACTTCTTAACACTTTGACTGCCATGTCAACCATATCTGGGTGACGGAATTGTTTATGCAGAATTAAAAATTAATTTTTACGTTGGTAGACGGAGTGTACAAAATTTCCTTACCATCTGAGGAATAGAAGAGGTTTGGAACAATAATTAATATCACAAATCTAAACTTCTCAGTTTTTATCTGGGCGACGGAATTGTTGCGGAATTAAAAATTAATTTTTACGTTGGTAGATTGATTGTACGAAATTTCCTTACGATCTAAGGAATAGAAAAGGTTTGAAACAGTAATTAATATCACAAAACTCAGTTTTTGTTTTGTTCAATGTATTGCTTTGATTTTGTGTAATTTTTATGATTGTCGAGTGGGCGATCAACGTGTTAAATGCTCAGGAACCCTCAAAATAGGCTTCAAACTTCCACCAAAAAATGTCTTGCAATAAATTACCGGAAACAGTTACTTCAAGAAAGATCACAAGACTGTGCCAGATGGGACATAAATGAAGTTGCATTGATTCTGAAGATGTTAATTGTTTCTGAGTGAAATAGAATGCAAGTGTATAACCTGTATCAACCTCTGTTTTCACTAACAAGGAGAAGACGCGATCATGGGGTCTCAGATTTTCTCGAAACTTTGCACATTGGTAGATTCCGTTCTCCTGTTTATGAAAATGTAGCATTATAGGCGTAGATACTCAACAACTTTTGAGATACGTTAAGATTGATGAAGCTAGTGTTTCTTTCATATTATGTTCCTTTTCAATAAAATATTTATATTTTGTTTCCTATAGATATTACAAGTGTATTTTTCATGTGCAAAATAAAATTAATTAAAATAGTTAAACTGAACAGAAAAAAAAGAAAAAAATGGAAGAAAAGGAAAAAGAGATTTGAACACTGGTGTTCCCGGTAACGAATCTATTACGTTACCATCACGCCGTTTGACACTTGTCAAAAACTTCAACCAAAACTGTACTTAACGGCTTAACGGGTGTAATAAAATTTAAATTGTAAATATCTCAAAAATGATTGAGTATCGACGTCTATAATGCTATATTTTCATAAACAGGAGAACGAAATCTACCAGTATGCAAAGTTTCGACAAAATCTAAGACCCGATGACCGCGTCTTCTCCTTGTAAGTATGCAAATGATGAGTTTGACATGTGTGTGGCCTGTTGGCCAATCAGTGGTCCATTTGCTTGTGTAGCAACGCACCCCACCAGTAATTTCGTAACCAGGTTCGATGCGTGGTTTGCTTTAATATTTTTGTTTATTTAGCCAGCTGCGAATTGGATCAGACAAACACAGAGACAAAAATACCGTCAGGATCAGAATCAAGATAGGGAAAGAGTTTCTGGTCGCATCCGAGCTACTCAGCCCGGCTACTTTGTCCGTCCCCTCGCGGCAGACGCTTCCTGTTTCTCGTTTCCGTCAAATTGACGCTCTCCAGATCGGGATAATCGAAGCATCGCTCATTCGAACGCACGTATTTACGTCGCGAGGGTGGATCCGTTGGAGTCCCGTTGTATCTCGGCCGCTATTAACGCGAACAATACCGGAACCAGTCCGTGATGTATCCTGTCCTTAACGCCTCTCCTCTTCTCTCCGCTCCCATTTCTTTCTGTTCCTTTCGGCCCCTCTCGCGCCACCGAACAGCCTCGAGTGGCCGATGCTTTTTCTCCTGGGCAATTTATCAAGGCTCTCCGATGTTTTTGTGTCTGTCAAAGTATGGCGTGCCGTGCCGTATCCTACGCGCATGTGGACAAGTCCGTGTGCACACGGTTTCTCATCTGTCTGTCCGTGTGTGCATGTGCATTCGAGCTCGCGCGACGCTTCCCAACAGCGTGTAGATGTTTGTCGGTGTTTGCCCGTGTGTGCGGTGAAGTGGCAGCTCGACGAAAAGGGTTTCACCGCGATTCCTTCTCGCGGAGAATTACGGCGATCCGGTGCAACTGCCGCCTTGCCAGTAGGATTTGATGCGTTTCACCCTGTCACGCTTCAATGTCCACGCGAGAGACGCCAAGCGCCTCGCACCTGCCCCCCTTACAGATCCTCCAATTTTATCGATTCGGCGAAATGAGACCTACGTCTTTAGGGTTTTAGTAATTAGTAGAATAGTCGGATGTGAAGCTAGGGATGCAAATTACCGAGTAGGGCACGCTTATTCTGGACAAGTTTCATTTATTGGTAATTTTTGTCGTTGGAGCAGGTAGTGTGAATTATTTTTGTGTGACTGTCGGAGATATTGAGACGGGGTTTGGACTGGTTTGTTGTGTGATACTTAAAGTATTATTGTAGAATAATAGTAATTTACTCGAACATTCGTCTTTAATCTAACAGTTTGCATTAATCCAGGTAGAAGCATTATTTCTGCAATTTTCAGCTTCATAGTGTCTCAAACGAATACAATGATTATTTTAATATAAAAAGAACTGTTGCAGGTATTGAAATACGGTTTGGACTGGTTTGTTGAGTACTTCTTGAAGTGTTATCTTAGTAATTTATTTCAAGTTTCATGTTCACTCTGACACCCTGTACCATCACATAGAACAACAAGTTCTCGGCTGCATTACTAAATATTCTCTCACACTTTCAAACCACCCTACATAGCTTGTACAGTAACTCCGCGATCTAAGTCCAACGGAACGTTACGATCTATGTCCATTGACCTACACCTTCCACTGCGGTGCTCGAGCTGCCTCGGTCGCCGGGGCAAAACAACGAATCACACTAATCCAATTACAAAACTTCTTTATTTTTTATTATTTCTTCACGGAACTTTCACCAACATATTCGTGGCATTTTTCTAATGAAAATGATACCAAATGTGATATAATTCCGATGATATTTACTTGTTTAATGAACGATGGAAGTTTTTTATTGGCATTACATTGTACGGACTCGCGTACCTTAGAACTGTGCCGATGGCCGCGACTCTTGTCGTTTCATTCTTTCCTATACGCTGTCCTGCTTTACGTCCAAAACTTTCATCGTTTACTACACAAGCAAATAGCATCGGAATTATATCATATTTGGTATCATTTTCATTAGAAAAATGCCACGGATATGTTCGTGAAAGTTCCATAAAAAAATAATAAAAAATAAAGAAGTTTTATTATTGCACTAGTATTGTCTCACCGATACGGTATTTTTTGTTGCGCCTTCGGCCGCGCGGTCCGTGTTTGCTTGCTGTCCTTTTCTACGTTCGGCGTGGTCGACGCGGTCACAAAAGAATAGTGTCCCTTCGCGATCTAAGTCCCGCCAGGGAACCGAAAAAGGACTTAGATCGAGGAATTATTGTACTTGAGTAATACCAGTTAACCTTTCGATCTAAGTCCCGCCAGGGAACCGAAAAAGTACTTAGATCGAGGAATTACTGTACTTGAGCAATACGAGTTAACCTTTCGATCTAAGTCTCGCCAGGGAACCGAAAAAGGACTTAGATCGAGGAATTCCTGTACTTGAGCAACACCGGTTAACCTTTCGATCTAAGTGCCGCCAGGGAACCGAAAAAGTACTTAGATCGAGGAATTACTGTACTTGAGTAATACCAGTTAACCTTTCGATCTAAGTCCCGCCAGGGAACCGAAAAAGTACTTAGATCGAAGAATTACTGTACTTGAGTAATACCAGTTAACCTTTCGATCTAAGTCCGGCCAGGGAACTGAAAAAGGACTTAGATCGAGGAATTCCTGTACTTGAGCAACACCGGTTAACCTTTCGATCTAAGTCCCGCCAGGGAACCGAAAAAGGACTTAGATCGAGGAATTACTGTACTTGAGCAACACCGGTTAACCTTTCGATCTAAGTGCCGCCAGGGAACCGAAAAAGTACTTAGATCGAGGAATTACTGTACTTGAGCAATACCAGTTAACCTTTCGATGTAAGTCCCGCCAGGAACCGAAAAAAGACTTAGATCGAGGAACTACTGTACATTCTAAACAGTCATTTATCGCATTAACAAAAATGAAACAAATAAAACTCCCTCGATTGTATTCTCCGAGCAAACTCAAAATACACAATCCAGTACTCATTTCTGATTCCACGTTCGACTGTAATATCAAATGCTCAAGGAGTTCATAACGACGTGTCACCCAGGGCATTTCGGTTTTCCTAGTGTAGTAAGTTATGCGAATTCAACGGTGTGGCGAGATATCCCGTAGAAACACGTGTAACCACAGGCACAGAGGCCCATAGTTACTTATTCATTTGGCCCGTTCGGTTCGCTCCGGTTCTCGTGTAAAGTCCGCAAGCTATGATTTCCCTTTATCGATAAACCAGTTCGATCGCGCGATGCGGAGGCAGCACGCACCCCATTACCAGTTTTCTTCGGTGGGATATCGGGTACTGGTAACCGGGGCTTGTGTGTAGAAACCGTGTGTAGCGTAGAAACGACGTCGCGACGCGAGGCGACGCGTCGCGTCGGCGTGCCTGCCGTGATCACGAACGTTAACGAGCCGCTATCGTGTGTTAATTCCAAACAGCGTTAAACCCCGGGAATTCCAATTTCGCGATCTGGTGGTGGATTTTTACCGAGAAGTTGTTTACATATCGTTCCATCGACGACAAAACCGACGCGAGCTGATGTTCTTGGGATCTAATTGGCGCCGGGCTGGTTAACACGGCCTCTCGTGCACGATACTCTATTTTATTATTCCCTCAAAATAATCCAACGTACTCTTTTCTTAGTATTACCGATCCTATCCGACTCAGAAATGCTCATTAATTAATCCACGTCGAGATGCACTTCTTGAAATTCTGTTACCTCTTTGTAATGCTTTTAGATGATTAGGCGAAGAACAAACGAGAGATATTTTAACCCTTTGCGGACGCGTGTCTGCTGACGGTCGCCCAAACAATTTTACCGTTCTGCGACTGTGAATAATTTTTAAAGCAGTTAATACTCCCGAAAAATATGAAACAAATTTTTACTGAACACAACACGTTTCCCTTCATTTAATTCATACACCAAACTCCTCAGGAAACAATTTTGTTTCACAAAGAAAATTTATTCGACCCATCAAAAAGTATACTAAAAATAATCCCCACCCGATAAGGGTTAAGTGAAAATTGAGGTAATAGAATTTTTTTTTTTTGGAAATGTTCGTCTGGGATTTATTCATTTTACAGACATTCTGTCATTTATTTTTCGAAGATGTTTCTACCTTAGAGAATTAATGATTATATGAAACATAAAAAAGTAGAGTAATAAAATAAATTTAAGAATACATTGTCGTGAACTTATTAAAATTATTAAAGGAAGAAACAAATTTTTATATGGTCCCAGCACCTTGTACAAAGTTCCGTCTATTAATGAAAAATGGCGACAAGATACATTACTGATGATATTAACACTAAACCTACCAAGCACAAAACATGTAAAAGTGAAACGTCTTATAAAAGTGGGAAGATTGAATTTATTCAAACCTTGTATGGCTTTAATCATAATGTGTGCTTACATAAAGAAGCCAATTCAGTCGTTTCCTATGAAAGTGTTTTTATAATTTCAATAATTGCGAGATGGAAAACCGGTCATTTGACCGTGGTAGGTTTAGTGTTAAATTAGTGTACAGACAATTGATGATTTTATTGGGTGATTAAGACATACACCTAAAACATTGAATGTCTTAATTAATGAAGGATTCAACTAAATAATAAAAAGAAGAAACAGTAAATCACTGAAAAAAGACACACTATTCAAAGATAGAAGACTGGAACCAATGAATACAAACAATCGCCTGCAATCAGCACTCTTAAGGCACAATTATTTAAGAATTCAAAGGAAACGCGTTTGAAAACAAAGACGAAGATGAATAAAATCGATGTCTAACAAAAATGGTTTGGAGCGAAGACGATATAATTAATGGCAGATTATTCGCAGGCAATCGAGCAACATAATGGCCGGTCAAAGTTCAATTTGTCAGTAACAGAGAGATCATCGGGGCCGGCTATAGGAAACAAAAGACGTCGAACGTTTCCGGCTACGCTAACAGCCGTCTCTAATCGTGAAATAACGCGTGCACAAAAGGCGCGAGGGTAAAGAGAGACGTACGAGAGAGGAGCCGATCTGTACAGCAGCCCTCTTCGGCACACCTGAAAAGATCGTTAATCTTCGACGAGATGATAGTTATATTGTCCTGTCACGGATACGGAGGAGTGTCGTTCGTGCTCAGACGGGGAGAACGGAAGATAATGCCACGGGAAAACGTTCCTTTTTTCGCGTGTCGAGATGTAATTTCAATAAATCATGGATAAGTGGTTGCACGGCTGCCGCGGGGGAGGGAGCGCGGGTGTAGAGCTGCGAGAGCAGCTTGCGAATTTGGTGTACCACGGGCACCGGGGGAACGGTGGCTGGATTAATTTATCGTCGCGCCATCGTTTACACGTATGATCTTTATTTTCACCGTTTTTTTTTTACCGCGACCCTTTCGACCGATTATTGGCCTTGAACTTTTTTTACCATTTTGTGGAAATACAAAGGGTGGTTCCTAAGGGATGAGTAATTTTTCTAGACGGCAGCAAAAGTATTCATGGCTTCGCCACTCATTTAGCGAATTTAATCTGTCTTTTAGATGTACAGGATTTTTTTAAAGAAAGCAGTTCGTGTCTATAGAAAATATAAGTTTTTATTTCTATGAATTTATCTTAATTTCAGGTGCAAGAGCAGGTTGCGAATATGGTGTACCACGGGCACGGAAATCGGTGGCAGGGCCCGCTCTAGGGGCGGGCAACTCGGACATTTGTGCGGGGCGCCATTTTGGCTTTATTTAAAAAATATATATATATTCTTAAGGGGCGGCAATTTGTCTTTTTGTCCGGGGCGACGTAACCGCTAGAGCGGACGCTGTCGGTGGTTGGAATAATTTATCGTCGCGCCATCGTTCACACATATTACCTTTATTTTTACTGCTCCTTTTTTCAATCGGAAAAATGAAAAAATAAAATAAAGAATCTCCTATCTGATCATCCTATAAGATGGTCAACTATGCACAGTTTAAGTTGACCACTGTCAAACATAAAAATTACTATCGGTGTAATTTCTTTCGATCGAAATGAAGTATATTGATTAGAAATTAATTGAAAATACAATTAATTTAAATCGAAATTACACCGATATCATGGATGGCGAAACATTTACAAACAACCAGACTTTTTTTGCGTCAATGTCAAGTCGTTTCCAACACGCTCAGTGTCCTGACAACAAGTATCGAGAACGCACGGTTTAACACGTGTGTCACGATGCTCAAAATAACACATTAGATTGAACCAAAAAAAGTGAGTTGATTTTATAAACAATCTTCTACCAACAATGTTTTTCTCTACATCAATCAATTTACCGTTAATTAAAAAAGGAAAAAAGTTTTTTTGAAAATTGTATAACATATTCATTTTTACAGACGCTTTTCAAAATTAATCTTGATAATGATCCGAACATGGATTGAAACGTCGATTATTTGATTATTAGCAAAATTGCTTGGTAACATTAATTAATAAACGATCGAACCGTATCGCCGAAAAACCAAACATTTCATATTAATGTCAAGAATGTTTGGTGTGGAAACTATTAAAATTCTCAAGGACTGGTCTTACACGAAATTGTCTATAGCTAAGATGAGTAACAGAAAACTCTTTCTTTTAAAATGTAGATCCAACAACATTATTCCAAATTTCATTTACAAAAAAGTCATTAAGGGTAACAACTTCATCACTACGTCACCATTCGCTCATGAGAAATTGTTGAAATTACAGGGATCGAACCTTGCGCCGAAATTATAAGATTTATCAATATAAAAATTACTTGATATATGCACAACATTTTCCCAAAACAAAAGCTCCCAGGTCCCCTGGCCAAACGCTAATCTACAAACAATGCCAGTAATCATTTTAGTGATTCAATTGAAAAAAAAATTCGCAAAATAAAATCAGCAAAAATGTTTGTCACAATGAGCTGCCTCGGACAATAATTGCGAACCGTGTCCCCTGGCCAAACGCTAATCTACAAACAATGCCAGTAATCATTTTAGTGATTCAATTGAAAAAAAAATTCGAAAAATAAAATCAGCAAAAATGTTTGTCACAATGAGCTGCCTCGGACAATAATTGCGAACCGTGTGCTTTGGACAGTACACGGTGTCAGCATTAAATCTTGGTCACTGATCAGCTGCCAAATTGCAGTTGCTCAGCTCAGCAGCTGCAGTCGATTTCGTCAGGTTTTCACCGGCGGAAATTTATCGTCCGAGGTTCCGGATTCGCGTGTATTCGGAGTCGGCGGGCCTGTCAGCGAGCACTTGAAATAATCCCTTAATTATTTCTGCGTGGCGCGTTACAAAATCCACTGCCCGGAGTTTCCCGCACCGCGCCGTGTTTCATACTACGAAAGGGGGGTCTGAGCACGTGCCGGCCGAGGAATGCCGGCGTAAAAAAGGCTCCCGAAGATTCTCTGATAGGGAATGCGGTCATATCTTCAGTTAACGCGGCTCGTTCGAGGATGTTGCAACGCTTGTGTGCGAGCCTAAGTGCGCGGACGACGCGAACGGTTAAGTATTCAGCGTTTAACGAGCTTTTCTGTAAGCGCCCGGCGACTCTAACTGTTTGATCATGGGATCCTATATCAGCGCCGGGAATTTATCTCGCAGGAAATAGAGGGCGAATCGCGAGCCGCTCTAAGTGAATTTTGCACTGCTTAAATCGCGACTAATCACCTCCTCCGAATCAATTTTACATCCTTCATTCTTCGCAACTGCATACTTCGGACGTATATGTTCGATTCTGGATATTAACCCTTAGCATTCGAATGGCAACTCTGAGGCGCCACTACAAATTGCTACACCATTATTCGGAATATTGTTTACATGATTAAATTTGTTCATTTGTAATAAATTACTAAACATTTAAATATTGTATGGGGTACTATATCAGTTTCGTTTTAGTTGAAATGGCTCCGAGTGCAAAGGGTTAATTGTAATTGAAACTGTTGTCGATGCACCTGCTTTCGTGTAATCTTTGGAATATTTATAAACCCTCTGTACACTTCTGTAATCTTATAATAATTTATTTTTCATACTTGATCCAGTCTCGTTTCCTCTAAACTCATCGTGTACTTGAAGTAGTTAGTATGCAAGCAAGGTTTGCTTTCTTCTTTTAATGATTTTAATAAGCTGAATTTGATGCATCGCTATGCTTAAATATTTTCCGTCTACTTTTTTAAATATCAACTTTTATTATAAACGCATTTAGTCCGCGATCTTTCTTCTTTTAATAAGCTGAAACTGATGCATTTCTATTCTTAAATATTTTTTGCAGACTTTTTTAAATTTCAGCTTTTATCATAAACGCATTTAGTCTGCAGTCTCGTCTCATAGAAGCGACAAGATTGAATTTATTTAGACTTTACACGATTTATGTGTGCTATACCATTTGTTAGTTTAGTTATTTAGCGAGAAGTGATGTGAAGATTTTTCTCTCGAAGGAAATTGTAGTGCTACGAATTCGGATTGGATTTGTCGAATCCGCAGTTCGACGTTCTATTGTGTAAGGTGCTCAGAAACGACATTCATCGTAGAACGAAGTAAACGACCGTTTATACAGACGGCTACAAAGTCCAACTATATCACGGATCGCTGATCTTAGGTTAACCCTCGGCGGAGAGTCCAGATTCCGCCTACGGAGCATTCAATTTGAGCGGAGCGAATTGCAAATTCTCACCGATTGCCCGCGGGCTTATTATCGCACTTTGCCGGCTCGAAACATCCAGCGAAATTGCTGCTCTATCCGGGCCGATTTCCCCTACGCGATGATTCCTCCCGCGATTTCCAGTAGCGACGCCTAATCTTTACCACCTTTTTGCTAACCTGTTCGTTCAACCAGGTGACAGCGTTTTTGTCAATCTTTTACGTTCGCTCTACTTCAAAAACAAACGTGAACAATTTAACAAAAATGTAGTATATCGTAGAATCTTGTCCAGTACAGACCGCCATTGTGTCACTCAATTAATATTCTTATTCCATTCTAGATACATTAATAAAGCAATACATAGCTTTCTTTATTGTTGTTATTTAATCTTATGTCTCCAGTTAAATTATTCTAAGCATAATTTTATTATACTGTTCATACTACATGTGATATACAATCTGTAAATGTTTATATAATTTTTGTATCGACAATTTTTCAATGACAACCATTTTACTCTCTTAATGAAGATTCTCACTGTATTCGAAGTAATTTTGAAGTATCTTATAGAATTTATTTTAATTTGTTTTCACATAGTAAAATGTGCTATAAATGAATAAATACCTACACTCTAATATTGTAATAAAATGTATAAAATATTTAAACAAATTGATCCTTGTTAGGAATTAATTTCACAATTATTAGTCCGATGTCAAAAGTTACACGACAGAAATTGTATATTTAGTAAAATAAATTTCCATGTGCTTAACACTAGATTTACGGTGCCCGTCAAAATGACGGATTGAAAAATTTTAAATTTACGATTATTAAGAGTGTAAGGAGGCATTCGTGAGAAATTATTAAATAGATTTATTTTTTTGTGTACATATTACAATAAAAATCGCTGAAGATCCAAGTAAATACAATTTTATTATTTTTATAAAGCAATGTAAAATAATCAATTTTAGTGCTCCGTGAACATAGTGTTAATAACGTTGCAAGGATAGAATATCAGGTATTTACACAATCGATACGAACCACAGGACCCTCTTGGAGCAAAGAATCCTCGGATGCCGAATATGCGAGACGATGAATCGTCATTAATTGATTGGTCCGAAAAGGGCTCGGAGTAGTAGGCGAGCAAAGGCAGGGGTGGGAGGGTTATTAAAAATGCTCTGAAATATCCGACGGATTAAATCGTCTCATTTGCATAAGATACGGTCACCGTAAACACGAATTTATGGATATGCGAACGTATAGATTCGAGACCGAACAGGATAACTGCTAATAAAGGCTCATCCTGGCAGCAAATAATGAGAGGGTCCCCTGGGTGGTGTGGCGCCACGATATCCGACTAAATATCTCGCATGAGCTTATACTATACGCTACATTATTGCCGCCAGATACGTTGTGAACGTTCCTTATTCAATGAACTTGGCCTTTTCCTCGCGTGAGCTGCCAGTGAACCATAACCTTCCATGCTGCGACCATTTTCGAGGAATCGTTAACGCTCTCGTTCCGTTCGCTTCGGTCTTTCTTGGATTTTAATTGCCGTTCTTAACACCCACACATCAAACGACGAGTGGATTCTTTAAAAATATAAATTTAACGCGATTATGAGCACCGGTTGCCGAGGCAAACTTTTAATTGATCCTAAAAAGGAAGAATACAATTTCAGATCGAGCAACCCAATGCTTCGAAGTCGCTCTTGATGACACGAATGACAGTAGCTCGTCGTTTTAAAATATTAAAAATAATTGGAACAATATAGTTTCAATATTTCATAGGTGTTCATATATTTTTAAGCATCTGTTAAATGCACTTTGTTCAAAATTATTAAAACAATGCACATCTTTGCTTTAGACTTTAGACTCCGCACGAGTGAATTAAATGAAAAATAAATTATCAAGCTTCAATATAATTATTTTTAAATATAACACGTTCAAAGATTACCAGACATCCACCCAAAACTGAGTGGATTTTCCTCTCCTCCTTTTCCCCTTCCACTCCAACGTCTCCCACTAAGACCGTACACTAGTCACGTGACATGCCGCCCAACGCGTTACACATTACTCTAGTCATCAGAGAGGTGGTAAACCGTATTCCCCTCGATTTAACCGATCTGACGACACTGGTGACAAGTACAAAAATATTTTACAAAAGCTTAGCCATGCTGCTAAAATAAAATAAGAGACGGATCGTCATGTCGAGGGTTGCAAACCTAGAGTTACAGAGTCGCATTTGTGGTGAGTGAAAAGTGTCGAGGAAATTCCGTGGATAAAAATGGTTGAATGCGTGCGGTGTCTTAAGATGACCAAGGTAAGGGGGTAGTGGACGGGAATCACAAAAGCGAAAGGTTATGGCAGCAGGGGCTGCCGTAACACAAATCAATTAGTGGGGGGCCTCGGGGCTGTTCGGGCAGAGCAGGACTACCCTTTCTCGGTCGCGCAAACCCCGGAATCTCCCTTCTTCTCTGGGTGGCGTAACGAGTTACCATGGCCCTTCCATCCGTTTCCCTCTCTTTGCCGCAGCCAAGGTAGCCCTGTGCGCGCGCGAATACAGATTGCGTTTCAATCTATACGCTAACGAGTGTTTAGTGCTTACCGAACCGCGAGCCGACCGCCTTTGCTTTGGCCATAATTTCCGTGGCCGAGTACACAATAACCGGGGCCGAGTGGGACCGTCTCCGGAACCGCCTTGAAACGTCGTTTATTTTCGATCCGTGAGGGGCTGTTTACTCTGCGCGTGAACATTTTTAATAACCGGATCACGCTCTAAGGAACGTCACCCCGGACACAATATAATTAGTCGACGGACCTACAGAATAATTATTTTGCTCAAACAAGATCCCTTTTTAATGCCTGTCACCCGAGGGAATGCTTGGAATTCGTTTTTCGCGATTATTGCACACCGCGACCACACCCAGAAATTGTTTAAACTTCACCGTGGAAAATAACCACCGATTGCATTAACTCTTTGCAGTCGGAGCTATTTTAACTACAAGCATTTTTTCCGACCAAGAATATTACCATTGTATTTGCTTTTTTTTGCATTTTGTAGATATGAAACAGATATAGTACCTCGTACAATAATTAAATGTGTAGTACATAATTTATTAAATACAAATTTAGCAATGTAAACAATATTTTGAAGATTGGTATAGCAATTTTTAGTGGTGCCTCAGAGTCACCACTCGAGTGCTAAGGATTAAATTAGAAATTGGAATGATCCAATTCTCGACTCATTAGGTCAGTGCAGAAGTGCAGAAGCTTCGTGCTTGATTCCATGCTGCACTTTACTACGAAATCGGGTATACATTTTTTCACCGTACTTAATAATAATACTTTGCATCTGGTAGGTCCAGCATTCACTTCTGAAGAAATAAAATAAACTAGTTTAACACTAAATTTACCATCATCGCGATGCATCCATAAAATTGACTGGTTTCAGATCTTTCATTTTACCATCGTTGAGGAACTAACTATGCTTTCATAGAAAATGGTTGAACAAATATAAGTGTATATAAATTTAATTTTTGGAATACAACGTTACCATGTGTCTTAGTTCAGTGTTCCCAGATCGCTGAAATCGAGGGGAATACAATTTACCATCTCTCTGATGACCAGAGTAATATGTAACACGTTGCGCGGCACGTCACGTGACCAGTCTACGGTCTTAGTGGGGGACGTTGGAGTGTGCGCAGGAGTGGAATGGGATAGTGGAAGGAGAAAAGGAGGAGAGGAAAATCAACCCAGTTTTGGGTTGATCTGGAGACACTGCTTAGTGTAAGTGCGTAGACATAAGGAAAGATTTTTCCCAGGGACAGGGGGGGGGGCAGGCGATGACGTAAAGTTACAAAGTACTTTTTCACATACAGTTATACAGTCGAACTATATTTGCAGTATTATCATATTATAAATTAAACATTAAATACAGAATGCGTGGAAACACTGTTGTGTTTCCATAACATTAACTCTTTACTTTCAAGGCTTGGTAGGTCTAATGTGTCAAAGCAGCGCACCACCATTTTTCAGCATCCCATGCCCATTTCACTAACCATGAATCGTCGAGCAGGTTCCAGATCGATCTTCCTCCACATCGTTACGATATCCAAGTGATCGAGCATCGAATCAGATCAGAGAATCGAGCAGAGAATGCTTGGAACGACTTCTCTGTCGGTAACGCAAGTAAAAAAATGATAAAACCATGGATATCATTGAAACGTAGGCTCGTTTTGTGGTGGATCGAATCGAGTATCGACGAGTGGCAGCCCGCAGGATGGAATTCTAAGAACGCAGGACCGAAGGCGACAGATTCGATGTTCAAGGCGAAGCGGAACACACGCATTTCGCTCACGCGGCGAACCCTTCGAATCCCATCGGCAGATCGGCGCGGTTGCGGGCCGAACGGTCATATGGGTCCCGAACGGTGCCCATAAATATCGAATTTTTATTTTGAATGGGAAAACGAACGATCGGCCGATGCCGCGCGTCCCTGGCCCACACTAAATCAGCGTTACTTTATTAAGTATTACCTTTAGTTAACAGATACTTAATCAAAAGGTGCACGCCGTACGCCACTAATTTGACTTTGGCCCCCATAAATATTCGAGGACCGTCGGCCCTATGCCGGTGCTCGGCAGCATACACACCGGCACACATCGCATCGGCATCGGTATCGGAGAGAGAAAGAGAGAGGGAGATAGAAAGAGAGAGAGAGAGAGAGAGAGAGAGAGAGAGAACCAGCCCCGGCCAGCGTTTCTGCTGCCCTCGAAATACCAGACGCACCCGGACGTGAACAACGACGGATGAATGGGCGACCAATGGCTCCGTTCCCGATAAAATACTCCTGTAATTAAATGCGAGGCGGCGGCATTTGTTTCGCTGTCTATGCGCGGCCCTACGACGCGGCGTATCGATCACCGCGTTTTCGAAATTTTCAACGGACCCTGATCGCCGGACCCCGCCGGCCACCTGAACTGCAGCTGACCGTGTCCCCCACCCCTTTTTTTCCCACAGACAAATGGCCCCTCAAATTTTCGAGATAAAAGGGGTTGTCGTGCTCCACGCGCCTCTCAACGCACGAATTTGTACCGGGTAGATACGAGGATTTGGAGCAAAGGTCTTCGGGTGCCAGACCATTGGGATCTCCGGTGCTGATCGTGAAAAAATTGTTAAAGAATGCTCGACGCTCTGTTTATTTTTTATTCGTTGTAGGTAGAAGGGAAAATTGAAATTCTACTTGAATTTTTCTTAATTAGAACTAGAATTAGAACTTGGTTTAAATTGAACTTAACAATCTTTAAGCAACGCACTTCCGGCATGGAGTTTATTATCATTATTATCATTAACCCTTAAACTGTAAAGGGGGGATTATGCGTATCGAAGCGATTTCTAGACAAACTTGAATTTACTAGGTTACTAGGGTACAAAGAAAAAAAACAAAGATTCTGGTGCAAGAATCCCCCCTTTACAGTTTAAGGGTTAATACTCGATAGAGGAAGTACGTTGCATTTTATAAAACATACTGACGATGAAGATAGACAAATGATGGTTACTCCACCTAGTCAAAGAGTGTCAGAGGACGAAGTTAAAGCTCCAAGGTATAAATCGAAAAATCATGAGGTATAAAACCAGTAGAGTACCCGAACCTCGGGTCGAGTCGTACAATGATCGGGTCGGATCTGGTCGGGTCGGGTCGTTATCCCGAAAGTTTATAAACTTCGTGTACCCGAAATGGTAGTCGGGTCGGGTTGAGTCGGGGTCCCGAAAGTTTGCAATATTCGGGTACTCGAAGTTAAAGTTGTATTTATATAATCATAATGCTGTTTTATGATTTTTCAGTTCAATCTTTTATTTTCAATGGCTGGTTCAGAATGATTTTTGTACTTTTAGCGTAATCGGTTATCAAACTTCGCGAGGAAAAAAATATTTTATAATACATTATGTGAAAGAATGTACGTAAAGGACGTTTCTGTTTCTAGTAAACACTGTTCTTACAAGACAAGGACTCTTCGTCCGCACACAGTTCGTATAAGAGCACTGTTTCGTAAACAGTGTTTACTACAAATCGAAAAATTATTACAACCTATGATTGGACGTCTCAATATGCACAGAGTCATAGAGTTATTTATTGCTGATTTGACCGCAGACTTGCCACAACTTTCACTACGAGTACCCGAATATTGCAAACTTTCGGGACTCCGACCCGACCGGACTACCTTTTCGGGTCCCCCAAAACGCGGGTACCCAAAGTTTATAAACTTTCGGGATCTCGACCCGATCTCGAACAAATTTCCCAACCCGACCTGAACCCGAAATTTCGAGTACTCGCACACCCCTGGAAGCCAGTGAAAATTTCACTTGGAACGGTAGAATGACGAGCATGGATGTAGAATAGCTAGCGGATGTAGAATGTCGTGATGATTTTTCGCGAGGCCGAGTCATCGTGACAAAGTGTTTTACGCCGGTTTCGTGAATCGATACGATCTCGATATCACCGTTCCGCCGATTGCGCGAATATCAATGACTTCTGGGAACGAACGGGTAGTTGGGATGGATTCGAGGGAAGTATGCAAACAAGAAGAAATAATTGCAATCGGATATTCGGAGGCTGAGGAGAGAGCGAGAGAGAAAGGAGAGGCCCCGAAGGTGTATCGTATCGGCGGTGGACGGTGGTTATTGACGACCGACCGAAGCGGTGGCGATGCATTGGCGGACGAGCATAAATTCTGCCCCCCGAACTGACCGTTGCGTTTTTCGATGCGTCTTAAATTGCCTGGCAACCGTATTCTCACTCGTGGCAAATCCCCACGGAGGAGAGAGGACGCATGAAATAAGAGGCGACGCGGACATTAATCAACGTATTTATAGATGAAGTCCTTTAAATGCAAACTGAGACGTACCCGGCTATCACTGTTTCCGAAAAAAAAAAACACCGTGGCCCACCGAGATCCTCTTCCCTGTAGCTGGGGAGACACAATGCTGGCTCGGATTAGTAGGGAAAGTGGCACCGATTGTTCCCTCTAATCCGGGGCGTGAGCAAACTCTCTCTGATTCCGGTAATTCCTATTAAAATTAATATCATTATTAATACACGGTTGCAAAACGTTGAAGATACAATCAATTCTCATATAACGCGATTAATTCGTATCGCGTAATAAGAAACTCGGAGAAATTTAAATTGTATTTGTTACAAAATCGTAATTTTTACTCTGTTAGAAAGGTTTACTGCACTAGATTATTTTCCAGTCGATAGTTTATTTCATTTATTAGAAAATGTATAGCACGTTCGCTATCACCGTCGCACACACGTGAAGCCCATAGGAAAATTAATTTCACACACTTTATTGTTTTAAGTCGCATGGTATAATATTCAGAGAATACTTGGCCGTCTTTTCTTAAAATATTTTGATATTTTATTAGGTTGTCCCAAAAGTATCCTCCGCAATGTGTACGTTTAATATTGTTAAATAACACGAGCATATACAAACAACGTGATCATATGTTCGATAACGTTTTATTACACTCCAACCTTCCTTTTACACAGTCACGGTATTTGCTTTCTTAAAAAACTAGATTGAATTTGCATTGTGTGCATTAATCGAAAACGAAACGAACTTTTGGGACAACCTAATACAAAGGCTGTACTCTGACTTAACCCTCATACGTTCCTTAAAAATATTCACATAACAGATCCTAGTATAATAATTCATCCGTTTTTGCTCTACACTTTAAATCAACAAATTCTGTAACATTTATAATGTCTCGTTTTAACACGTTGATCGCCCACTCGACAATCATAAAAATTACACAAAATCATTGCAATATATTTCCCAAAACAAAAACTAAGATGTTTAGTTTTGTGATATTAATTACTGTTTCAAATCTCTTCAAACCTCCTCAGATCGTACAAAAATTTTGTACACTCAATCAACCAACGTAAAAATTAATTTTCAATTCTGTATAAATAATTCCGACACCCAGGTATGTGTGACATGGCGATCAAAGTGTTAAAGAAATACATCTCACAATACAGACGCATAGAGGACAATAATAGTACAGGATGTAAAAATGTTAAATTGGTGAATTTTCACCCTGAGGAACGTGTGAAGGTTAATAAAACATTTTACCATTGCAGATAAGCAGCCGAACAAACGGTGGTAGCGAACAAGTTGGAGAAAGCCAGGAATTGTAGTTGCTTTATCATTGTATACGATATTGGTTTACGAATTATGGGTCCGAAGTGGCTCAAGGAGATTCGGTGTCATCGGTCCGAAAGAAAATAGTGATGCCAGATCGTTGTCCGGTCTCCGAACAAGGCGATCGGAGCCGAGAGGTGCGGAGTAGGGGGTGGGCGACTTAGGTGCATCTCGGTCTCCAGCGATAAAGCATTTTTATGTCTTTCCTTGCTGTTTGATTTCGAGATTAGCCGGGAATTTTGGGCGAACCCGCATATCACCGTGATTTACGTAGAACCGTCGTTCGGTTAAGGTACCAGTGGGGGGGGAGGGGGGGATAGCGAGGGTTCCAGAGGTTCAAGGGGGTTCGAGGGGGTTGTACGGTGACTGTAGCACCCTGGGCAAAGGTAGAATTCTCTTAAATTTCAAATTTATACCCGACGCGCTGTCATAATCTTGATTCTGACACCTGGCCGCGAAGCTATTTGTTCGTTCGCCCGTTCCGCGGCTGCATGGTGGGCTTATTTGTCAGGCCGGCTTGCGTGAACTCGAAGGAAACCAGCGGAAAAGAAACGAAAAAAGACACCGAGCATGCAACGGCCACGTCGACGACAAATTGGAGCTCTCCCGTTCGAAACAGAAGGCTGAAGGGGACACTCGAGCGAAGAGTCGACGATTTTGCGACGAGATCGCGTTCACGCCCGCACGAAACCGATTTGTTTATCTTTTCTGAAGAGCAGACGACTCGCGTCAGTCTTCCCGAGACGGGCTGTACAGGATCGAGCGCCGGGATCAACCAGGGTTCACGAAAACCCGTCATTTTCTTAAACTAACCACATCTCGGCGCTGTTGGGATTATTAAACATTTATTTTGAAAGTTTTGACAATTTATCTATAGACGACAATTGTAGGGACAATTTTTTAAAATATATTTTTCACACTACACCTATCACGGTCAAATGGTTTCTTATATTGCATATACTGAAATTATAGAGATACCTTCATGAGAAATTGTTGAAGAGATTTCTATGTTGAAAAGAAAAATGATAAGTCTACTAATGATAATCTGCAAAATGTACAAAATGAAAATCTGCAAAATTTACAAAATGAAAATCTGCAAAATGTACAAAATGAAAATCTGCAAAATGTACAAAATAAAAATCTGCAAAATGTAGAAAATGAAAATCTGCAAAATGTCCAAAATGAAAATCTGCAAAATGTGCAAAATGAAAATCTGCAAAATGTACAAAATGAAAATCTGCAAAATGTAGAAAATGAAAATCTGCAAAATGTACAAAATGAAAATCTGCAAAATGTACAAAATGAAAATCTGCAAAATGTGCAAAATGAAAATCTGCAAAATGTGCAAAATGAAAATCTGCAAAATGTACAAAATGAAAATCTGCAAAATGTTCAAAATGAAAATTTGCAAAATGTACAAAATGAAAATCTGCAAAATGTACAAAATGAAATTCTGCAAAATGTACAAAATGAAAATCTGCAAAATGTACAAAATACTTACGATGGTATTATTTGTTGTACGGTTTGAGATACATACTTTAATAGTGATAATTGCAGGAGAAAGAGTCGCAAGGATTTACGAACAATTTTTCAGGTGTTTCGAGGGCCGCCCACGAAAAGGATTGAACGGGTTCGCTTCGGGGGACAGTAAATTTAAGTCCATCATTCCCGGAAGTCACAGCAGCGATGTCACACCACACCTAGGTTTCTGAGTGATTTAATGGTGGGGAATGTCGATTTTGTAGGGTACGGTGAGCAGAGGTGGTGGACACGTTCGATCGGGATACCTTAGGTCGAGGATATTTTAGGTGGTACCGAGGGGCACTGGTTTGCCCTCCCGGTGCGAGGACGATTTAAGGTCTACTGGTTGGGCCCAGCTCGCTCATGGTGGTCTATATCAAGACAGAAGATCCACTCGATATCATCCCGGCACCCCATATCGTTCTTATATCGCACTCCGCCTTTTTCCACGTTCGCTGTTCCTCCTTGTCGTAATTCAATATTTTACTTAATAACTCCAGCGAGGCTTTCGCCTTTCTCTTATTACCGAACCGATCATCGACCTGGTCTCGCCGAAGCGTTTTACCGAATAAAACGATACTGATCCAAAAAAGTACCAAACAAAACCCACAAGACGAGAAAATTAAATAACCGCGTGATGTCGAAAAAGAACGGTCGAAGAACGTTAAAATAATGCAAAAGAAATTATTCTACGGGGTTCGACATTTATTATCCTTATTTTAATTGCTGCGATTCTACAACGATATAATAGTAATATTATTTGACGACAGTGTAAAATTCTAAGATGAAAATAATTGCTAAAATAATATATTATAATATTATTCTCGTTGAATTCGAAATCAAACTTTTCGAAATTAGAGAAATCATCTGTATCGCACTTACTCATTTTATTTTACTGTTATCAGTTAAAAATTAATTAATTAATTTAACGATTTGCATTCAATTCTGTACGCTTATTATGAACCTATTTATTAATATGCCATGATAAAGAAATTCATGGTAGTACTATATCGTTATGTTATTAAATGGCGAAAAATTCCTTAGGATTAACTGCATCATCGATCGCCCACGTTCCCTTCAGGATCGCTAGGAGAGGTTAGGTTTTCCAGTCGAGAGCATTCCGTTGGATTCTCCGGAATCATGTTTCCCATAAAATCGTAGTTATATAATTAATCGCGCATTAACATACGACGCGACGATCCCGCAAGTTGTCGCCCGGTATTATCGCCAGTTTCATCTGCCTACATAACGATAAATCGACGGCCAATTAAACCGGCCGAGGTTTAGAGACGCAGAAACGATTTCTCGATAGCTGCCGCGATTTCGGGCTCATATGGGCCCCCGACGGGCCAGTAATTTGATCTGCAACATTTTCGAAGGGTATACACATAATTCCACAGAATTATAGGTCCTTACGATTCGGCTCGATTTCTCCGGACAAAAGTCGTCAACAGCTTCAGAGTGTATCTCGCGCTCTGAGCCTCCCAAAAATCAAATTGTTAATCAAGTGACAGTAAAAAACATAAACAGAAAGACAGAATAAAATATTTTTGGAAAGCCCAAGCAATAAGTTTACGATTTTGTAACAGAATTATAGGTCCTTACGATTCGGCTCGATTTCTCCGGACAAAAGTCGTCAACAGCTCCAGAGTGTATCTCGCGCTCTGAGCCTCCCAAAAATCAAATTGTTAATCGAGTGACAGTAAAAACATAAACAGAAAGACAGAATAAAATATTTTTGGAATTCCCAAGCAATAAATTTACGATTTTGTAACAGAATTATAGGTCCTTACGATTCGGATCGATTTCTCCGGACAAAAGTCGTCAATAGCTCCAGAGTGTATCTCGTGCTCTGAGCCTCCCAAAAATCAAATTGTTAATCAAGAGACAGTAAATCATAAATAGAAAGGCAAGATAAAATATTTTTTGGATGCCAAAGGAATAAGTTTACGATTTTGTAGCTGAATAAAATCGTCATCTTAAATATCTAAAATCAAACTCAGGATCTGAAGACTATGAAAAGCTCGCAATTCTAAAAGTAAAATAATTTAACCGGTCCCAGTTTTTTTATTCTACAATTATTGAGGTTATATAAATTATAGAATAAATATCTTCAGAAGAAATAAAAACCTCACGAGGTTTACAAGAATTCGTTCTTGTTATTTTTACAAGGTATAATAGTTACTTTTAAGGCTCGGTAGGCTTAAAGTATTTACTATTAGGACCTTCCGCTGCCATAACGGAGCCAAGACAGTTCTCCGCACGAGTTCCAATCCGACCAGCGCGCGTTCCAATTAATTAATTAAAGGATTCGTGGGCACGAGGTGCTGCGGCCGCCGGTGGAACAGGTGTCCATTGATTCAGCAGGCACGAGTTTGACCGGGTTTGCGTCGTGAGATGAAGCCTGAACGCGTCCGCCGATCACGCGATCATTAATTTTAATGACGCGCGCCCAGCACCGTCGGCGTTTTTCTCGAGTGTAGAAAGAAGCACTGATTTATCGCAACGGTCGCGTGAAGATTTTATGTAAACTCTTCCGCGAACGGAATCGGTTTTCATCAACGCGCCGGTGAAATATCGTCAACGCCGGCTCGTTAACGCGTCTCCAATTAATCCTTATCAACCGTTCCCGGGACTCTCGCGCGCGCGCGCACGCCACGGCCGATTCACGCACGTCGCTGTGGCAAAGCATGATCCATACGAGGCGCGTTACAACATAATAGCCGAACGACAGAAGTCGACTGAATGCATCAAACGTTAAAGAAGAAAGCTACGAAAAGGAAAAGGTCTAAAAAAGAAAGAGAAACCGGTAGAAATGGCGAAATCGTAGGAATAAAGGGAGGAGGAAGCAGAGCGTTGAACAAGTTGAAGCCGCTCGTTAGCACGCGGAGGGACTTCCGGCCGTCTTTTTCTTCCTGTTTGCTTTTCCTTCGACCGGCCGAAAAAAAAAGAAGGAATGAGAAAGAGTGGGAGAGGTAGGAGCAAGAGAGAAAGAGAAGCGTTACAAGCCCGCAGAAAAGCTGTATTACGAAAAATTTTCCCGTCATTAGCACCGGCAGATAAGTGTAGCGAACGCAAGCAGGCGAGCGAACGCGAGCGAGCTGACGCGCGCGCGGAGTTTCTCTCTCGCGAGAGTGGCACAGTGTAACCCGCTTGATCCACCGGCATTAAAAGTCAAATGCAACAGATCCATTCACCGGCTATAATTACTGGGGAGGCTCGGGAAACGGCGCGCATAAAAGCGTCGTTATTAAAAATTTTAAACGTCTATTAATTACTCGCCGTTATGCCCGGAGACCGCACCAAGAACTGTATAAAATGCATTTAATTATCGCGCCGGCTGAATGGGGGAAATCAATGGGTTTCCCTGTGGCAAAGCGGTGCGGCGCGGGGCCGAGTGCTTTTTTTTTCAAAACCTCAATTTGTTGCTTCCACCGTTCACCCTCGAACACCCCAACCACCCCTTTCCTGTTACGTCCTTCTACACCCCTCCTCGCACCACCGCACCACTTTCCATACCACCCCACCCCACTGAACGGGGGTGACTGCCGGGGCAGCCAGTAATGAGGGCGACACCTGAATCTGTGATTACATCGCGGCAATGAAAAGTAATTTGTCGATTCACGGCACGATGGACCGGTTCGATACCCGCTCCTGCAATTTTCTACGTTTCACCGGTGAAAAACTCCGCCACCCCCCCCCCTCTTCACCTCTCCCTTCAACCCTCTCGCAACCCTCTGTGGGAAGCGATATGTTTTTTTTTCCTCATTAACGCTGGCCCGATTCGAACTGTGTGCCCGTTGCACTCTCATATCGATGCTATTTATTGAGCAATTTGCCTTATGCGCCGTTTTCGAACGTATGTGCAATTCATTCTGAACGAGATCGCGATTATGCCGCGATTGTGAGCTCCCCATTACTCCATTGTGACGTTCGATGCCTGTTCGAACTGCACTTGTGCAGTTTTTCCAGAGATCCTCGCGATTTTTTAGCGGGTGCAACAAGTTAGACCACGTGTGCGAAGAGGAGGCGGATTTTATCATAAGGCGGACGTAACAAAATTGAATGGACACCATTTAAAATAGCGGGAACATTGAAGAAATTTAAGAATAAAGTTTTCTGGATAAAAGCCAGAAATAACTATTTATTTCCTGCAATCGATACAAGAAATATTGATTTGCATAAAGATACGCTGTCTATAGTCTCCTTACATATATAAAATGTTTCTTATGTGGACTTGATATTGAAGGCCTGTTAATTATCTTCGATTTTATTAAGCGATGTGCAATCAATATTTAATTTTATTTCCAATCTAGTTTAAGTTAAGTTAAGTGGCGCATGAAGTTAGTATGTAATAAGTTAATATGTTTATGATCATGTATTGTATATGCTAAATAAACCATGCTTTGTTTAAAGAAATAAATAAATAATATTAATAAATAAATAATAAACTATTATATGCAATACTGTAATTAAACAATTCCCGAATGTCTAAAAATCCTTTTAGACGGATTCTGTCCTAAATCTTAAATTATAAGAAATCATGTGTGCACGAGTATGAAAATGAATGAAAATGTCTGCGTATGTGTGCATTGGGTTGTGAATCATATCTAAGGAACAGAGAATAGTGCGACATGAATAGTATTGTACAATATCGATTTTACAATCGTATCTTATTGATTAAACAAGCAGGATGCAGCTAGAGACAATCCAAATTGTATAATTATATAGCGGATGTTCATGCGAAATAAAAATTGATTTGCATAAAGATACGCTGTCTGACACTATTTTATGCAATACTGTAATTGAACGATCCTCGAAAGACTAAAAATCCTTTTAGACGGATTCTGTCATAAATCTTAATTTATAAGAAATAATATGTGCACAAGTATGAAAATGAACGAGAACTTCTGCATTGGTTTGTGAAACGTATGTAAGGAAAAGAGAACAGTATTGTACAATATCAATTTCACAATCTTATCTTATTGATTTAACAAACAGGTTGCAGCTGGAGGCAATCCAAATTGTATAATTAATATACAGCGGATCTTCATAAAAAATAAAAATTATGAAATTGCGAGAAACGGAAATGAATTAGAAATTTCTTTCTGTCTCTAATCAATAACCCAGAGACAATACACTCACACTATTAAATCCTTCCAATTTTTCTAAACGTTTAAATTACTCCACTCATTCTTATCACAGATGCATAAAATCCGCAAATCAAATAATTACGAGTAAATTATAATTAACCAGTCTTACAAAATGTTGTGGTCTAAGAACGGAGCCAACAGAAGCCAGATGACCATGGTGAAAATAGTGGAAGCAAAATTGTATTCGGTTAGAAGAGAGTCAGAAGAAAGGAGTGGGATATTTACAAGAAAGTTTCGGTGTTAATTTAGCATGTATGGTTCCTCGGGGCCACTCGCAGGGGTAAAGTAGCATCGAAGACGAGCCGTTCACGAGCCATCTTTCGAGGTTCCCGACTATAACTCTGAAAGCTTCGGTAACCGAACATACAAGACACGTCCACCGGGGTCTCGGTTGTATCGTGTACACACGTGTACTCACACGGACAGCCAATAACATATATCTCCGGTGTGCACTGTCCAAAGAGCAGAAACTCCAGAAGTGTCACCGAGAGCGAACTTGGGTCGCTCGACCTGGGGGTTCGGGAACGATACCGCTTACACATTGTTGACCCGCGGCTGATATATCGCCTCTTCTACTGGCAAGCGGTTCTCAGTTCATCGTATCGACCGATCGACGCTACGATCTCGGCCTACGAATCTCACCACCGATATCTTGATCCACTGGGGACGCTGCAACTTTCTTCGATCTTAACATCAACATCTTCCGAACGCTCCATCCTTCGTTCGAAGTACGCACGTTCGAATATCTCATGTCCTAAGATGAAAGATGAAATCGAGGTATACAATTTTTATCTTTCATCCTTTTCCTGCTCCCTCCTTCCCAATATTGTTAAAAATGTGCTTAATATTGAAATTATATTTAATACCTTCGCTGGAAGATTTCTTGATACCGTATTGTGCTGTGGAAAATGGTTTCTTTGTATGCAAACGGTAAAAACAGGTATTAAATTATATTCTGTCGTCATCGATTAGGCTTGATCTAGGTTGAATAGGCCAGTTAGGTTGACAATAATGCAGAGTCAATTATAGACTGCATAACAGGAAGAACATTTGAAGAAGTACAAAATGCTGTGGTATTATTTTCAGCTCACTAAATTTATGTAATAAAGAAACGAATATCTATGTTGCTTCCATATCTTGCGATTAACGCAAACAATTTCTATTTCGCATAAAAGTCCGCAGTCTACTCATTACACTCTTCTTCATCTGCTCAAATTTGTATTTCGATCTACGATTTGTACTTCGATTTGTATTTCGATCTCAGAGATTTCGATGCATTCCTTTTCCTTTTATTCAAGTACATCTCCGTAATAGTATTCGACCACGATGAATGCAACTCTTCTAATGATAACTGTGCATACAATCTGCTGTTCCATTTACTGTAAAAGAATACACAGTTTTCATGGCGGAACGTTAAAAATGAAAAATTTGCATATTTACGGATCCCCGTAAAAATTATCCACGCTTCCATCTACTTGTCCACGGGTCTTGAAAAAAAAAGTGACGATAATTTTTAATGTTTTTGAACAGGTGTTTCCGGGAAGAAGAAACGGCGCGTTTGATTGATTCGTTGTAAAAGGCGAGGCCGCCGACGTTAATACGGCCAGTAAAAACGTTTTATGGATTTTAATGACCCTAAGGTGCAAGTATAGGCTGCGAACCGATTGGACTGGTCGGAAGAAGAATTTTACGATTCGGAACCCGCGAGAAGGGGGTAAGTAAGGCGCACGCAACTGGCTGATCATTAAATTGAGAACCAATATTGGCAAGGTTCTGTGGCGCAGCTGCCAGGAACATAAACATACGAGACTCGTATAGCCCGCTGGAAGGGCCACCGATGTAGAATGTAGATACATAGACACGTATACGATATATACGTACATGCGCATACATAGAGGACAGATATACGTGTACACACGTGTACGTGTTTAGATATATGTGTACGTATAGGCGACGGTGTATGCGGTGTAAGAGCGGTACGTGGCCAGGCGCGAGATGCAAAGCACTAATTTGTAACCAAGTTGTCGCCCTGGTTTGACACTGCAGTAAATACGAGGGTGATAGCGTTGTATATCACTGGGCCACCACTACCATCCTCGTTCGTACCGTTGCATCAGGTACCGAATGCTTCGAGGATCGTTCCCCGGTTCCCTTTCGTTCCTTTTCTTCGACGTCCCACCTCGATCGCTGGATCTACTTCGCTAAATCATCGATGTCTTACCGTGCTAATCGCTGCTCGAACATCCACCACAGGATCTGCATACCTAGTAGAAACATCGTCCTTGCAAAGATGCACAGTTTTTTCCAAAAATTATCAACTCTTCCAAAACGGTATCAATGCTTCAAAAAATTCCCCAGGTGATGCTTTCAGTGTAAAACAATTTTGTGGTTTTGGATAAAACTTCATTATCTGAGCATCCGTCTTTTCTTAGGACAACGTGTTCCAACGTATTCCCCTCCGAGAACTACAAGGTTCCCACTATCGAACCTCTTCCCACTACTATGTACGGCCGTAGAGTCAGTGATGCCAGAAATGTCAGCTTTTCGCGCATGCGTATTGCGGCGCGCGCGGAATCCAGTAACGTATACGCGCCAAAAAAGAGAAACATCTAGGTGGCGTGCCGGGACCTAGCACTGCCATAGACGAACTTCAAGATAACGGACGTTATTTTTTATTTACTTGTTTATTTATAAAATTAGAATATATATTTTTGTTATTTTGGATACTGGAAAGGTTTTTGGCAGTTTTCTTTTGTCTTGTAACAAACGTTGGTATTCTTTATAGATTCTGCCAAATAAAATAAAATTTTATGTTATGTTATCCTGTATAATCGTTTTTAGGTAAAGAAAGTATGTGAATGTTGAATGAAAAACATTATTTTTAAAACAGGGTCTTAAAGAACTCTCAAAAATTTGAAATTAGTACAGTACTGATGCCACGCGCGAATACGCATGCGCGAAAAGCTGACATTTCTGGCATTACTGCGTGGAGTTAGTGAGTGCTGCGCGCGCCGCGCGGCTCTCGTGGTGGGGGCTTCCTACTAGTATACATTATAACGATGAAGTCTAAGAGTGGGGGAAGAACCTTAGCGAGGAAGTTGCCTCGAATAGCTCCGGAGCTACTGGTTGGAACTGCCTGTCTTAGGACATTCATCTGTACGCTTGTTAAAAAATATATTTATATCTTTGCGCAAACTTTACGCAAAATAAAAATTGTCTGTACTGACTGTAAGACATAGAAACCGAATAGAAAGTTCGTTCTTTTTTAAATAAATTTAATAAATCGAGAATAATGTATTGATATCTTTGCATTTAATCTTTTTACTGGTCGAAATTTCACCTAATTATTTCTGCCAGGAATGAATGAAATGCGCAGTCTAGGCACAATAAAAATATAAAATAGATTTTTAGACACGTGTTTCTTCGATTCTGTCCAATAAAATACTGCTTACTTGTTTTACCAACGCTAGAATCTCCACCTCGAAGTTCTATATCAAGAAAAATTAATTTAATAACACCATTAGGTCACAGTCATCGGTAAAAATCACAAATACAGAGTTTATTGCCCCAAAAGCATCGTTAACAGTCTAGACAGTTCGTTCTGGTCATAACCAGAAAAAGAATACATAAAAAATGAATTTTCCACTTAGAAATTAAAGCGACAGGTTTATTAAAACTGCTGTCTCATATCGGAAGGCTCTCGCGTGTATAAATCTGCCCTAAGAATTCCAATAAACCGTCCCGCGATCGAACTTATGGCCGTATTAATCCCGTCGCAGTCACCGGCACGAATCCACGATGCTGCGCCGTTCTCTCTCGCCGGTGTCGAATTTTTCTGATTCTTTTATTGCTTTGTAAATCACGGATGGCTTCGAGATATCTCTTTGCCCAGTGTAATCGAGAGCCTCTCTCGGCAGATCCCTATCTCTTGTCGTATTCCATTTTTTCGAGGTTGATCTTATCATTGGTTCCGCTTCGGGCGATTTATTTCACTGTCGCGACAAACGTCGTTTGCTATTCGCCATGTCACACGTCGAAATCGCTTTTCGATATTTATTTTTTGCGCGCTGTTCGACCGGATACGATGGTATCCGAGGCAGAGAGACAAAGAGAGAGAGAGAGATCCGAAACCCGGGATTGATCAAATATTCATCGATCACCGACGACGAACGAAACAACACCGGTTTCCTTGGAACAACCGTGTGGGACTCTTCGTATTCACGATGCTATCGGGCGGACTGTCAATTAAGCGATGTAAATGACGGGTTTCCTGATGTATTGTGCATGCCGCAGTGTAATGTTGCTTGAAGGAGCTGTTCGATACACTCTGTTCCCGTTTGCTCGATGACACGAGAATTGAATGGGTCTAATTGCCGATAAATAAGAGTGACACTTATGTCTTTTGCGTACCGTTAGCCGTTTTGGTCGCTTCGGTCTTCGATCTCGTCGGGCAACTAATTCCTCCACTACTGTTCCGGATGGTTTTTAACTACTGTCCACCGAGAACACGGATTCCAAAGCATAATAAAAAGCGTTGTCGATGTTTCTATACACATTTTAAGAGAATGAATAAATTGATTTGAACTTTTATTGATTCTATTTGAACAAATTCAATAGATATTGTAAACATACTGTAAATATGTGAATAATTTGGACAGTATTCGATGGGTAGAACTAGTACAAAACTGATAACGCGTGTTCGGAGTAGTATAGATCAAGATTAAGTGAAAAATACAACACTGTTACTCGTGTAATCAATAAATCTCAAGCAATTTAAAATACACCAATCAGTTAGCAGTCATGAGGTAACACGGACGATCCATAATCGGTAGCAAACAAGATTTCGAAGCGATCAACCCCTCCATCGTGAGTCGATCCGTCATTCGCGTTGCGATAATCAATAATTCAGTCGGATCGCCGTTCTACTCACACCGAAGATCGATTCAGCTTTCGATGCGATTAACTACAATTATTAATTAACTAATCTGTTCCAGATGAATCAACCGGAACACCGCTGTTCTCGCAGACGCCATTTTCATCCACCAATCGGAAAAAACCGAAATTATACTATACGAACGTTTTAATAAATTCATACTTTCAACACTTATTCTGTTCTGGTGCGTTAGAGGTATGCAAGCATTGGAAACGCATTTTAAAGATACTCAAAACAATATTATTTAAAATTTATTTATTTAAAAACGAAATAGTACGTATTATTAGTTTGAGTTAGTTTGATATTATTGCACAATTCTAATACTGCGTTTATTTATGCAAATACAAGCACTTTTATAATAATGCATCGAAGTAGCAATTGCATCTTTAACACTAGGAACATTTTACGTAACATGAACACTAAACCTACTAAGCACAAAAAATATAAAAGTAAAACGCTTTACAGAAGTTAGAAGATTGAATTTATTTAAACTTTGTACCGCTTTCATTACAATATGTGCTTAAATAAAGAAGTTAATCTAGTCATTTCCTATGAAAGCGTTTCTATAATTTCAATAAATGTGAAATACAGAACCGGTCATTTGAGGTTATGGTAGGTTTAGTGTTAAAGAACAGATTATTTTACATTACTTTATAAAAATAACAAGCATGTATCTATCAAAATGTTTAGTCATTCCTTTTATAATATACCTACACTGTAACAAAGAAATTTGTTAAATCCTCATGGATGTATCTTCACAATCTCATGAATCGTAAATTAAAAATATTAGAACCCGCCATTTTGAGCGGAATCCTAGAGTTAAAGGTGAATTGAACACAATTTAAATGAATTGACCAATGCTGAGTAATTATCAGACTAATTTCTCCAGTGACTACATTTATATATCCACTAGCAATAAATTTGTCCCAATGCTCTCTCATTACACGAACCATTTTCGGCAGTTCCTCCTCCATCAGACGCACTGCACACCGAACAAAGCTCGACTCGCGAACCTCGATTCGCGAATAAGAAAAGTAACCGCGTCTGGCGAGAAGAATCTGGGAAACAAATTACCGGCGTCTACGCCGATTAAAAATGTATCGCACAATAGGGGCTTTCCGTCAAATGTCCAAGACATTCCCCCATCGCTGGAAAACGAACGCGTAACGTGGTCTGCGGACGTGCGCGGGGTGGCGGCAGGAGGCAGGCAGGCTCGAAGGGTGGCAGGAGGAGTTCGACGGAGGGCGTCAAGCCTGGGAATTCGTTATTAAAATTAATTATTCAGATCGGCAAAATGGCGATATAAGGCGCGCCGACGGTGGCGGCCGTTTCGACGAAATGAATCGTAAATTGGAGCCGGTGCACGGGTCCAACCCCGGCGAGAGCGCATCCCTCCGGTCCTCGTCTTTCGACGAAGTCGGCGCGGCGGTGGCGGCGGCGGCGGCTGCTGTGCTCTAACCCTTTGTTCTTACCTATTAACCACCCCTGATTTATACACGATTGTTCGCCGGGCGAACTTTTTTCATTTTATCCCTTTCTCTAGTTGGCAGGCCTCGTCGGACTCTTATTTCTCAGTGGTTTTCAACCGGGCCTCTGCCGATTCCAGCTTCCTCTCCGCTTCCCCTTCGGCTCCGGTGCCTTCCGCGCGAGCGGATCCTGATTAACTCGTACAATCCCTGCGTCCACCCCCGGCACACCGCCTGCGAATCTCTGATTTGCATGAGCAAGAAATTCCTTCGGTTTAAACCCCCTCTTTCGGCCCCGTCTCTCTCTCTCGCTTCAATCCTACCCCACTCTTTGCTCGAGTCCTCTCTCGTCCTTTTCCAACTCACCCCTGCGACCAGATCGGTTTCTCTCTCTCTCTCTTTTTCACTGTCTTTCTCTTTCGTTCTCCGATGCTCTTTCTCTCTCTCTCTCTCTCTCTCTCTCTCTCTCTCTCTCTCTCTCTCTCTCTCTCTCCGGTCTACCGTTTGCCGAGCCACCGGCGATTCCAGCGAGTCCTATCGAGAGCGCATTTTAATGCGAGTCTAATTTTCGATTTAATTTCGGTAAAAATGATCCGGCCTCTTGGCCGATCCCGAGGCACGGCTCTAGGGGAGGAGGGAAAAGGCTAGACGGACTGATTCGGCTCTCGCACCAACCCCGGCATCCTCTCCTGTTCCTCTGTTCGTCGCCGACGAAAGTTCTCCCCGTAAAAACCCATTTGCATAACGTTTCCGTCGCCTTCCCAGAATGGAAACGAGCGGACACCCCGCGGCTATGCGCTCTGCCGTGCCACCGCGCCGGGACCGTGTATACAGGGTGGCAAAGCGGAACAGAGACAGGTACAGGTTTCGCATTGATAGCCGACAGGAAAAAACGATAACGACCAAGAAAAGGCCCGTGAAGATTTATCAGCGACAGAGTCGGGGTCCTTCGTGCGAGTGCTGACCCTTGGAAGATGCAATTTTGTAGTAGCTTGCAAATTTTCGGCGATTCTTCACACATTCATATTTTCACACAAGAAAATGGGCGTGCGTTGAGAACCGTTGATAGGAGTTTTATTTCGTTCATTCGCTTTGTAAGAAGTCTTTCAGCCCACAGGAAAAATTTGCACCGTCTGTTACTTGTACATTTTATGACTGTGAAGAAGGCTCAGCTGTGCGAGGGTCCACTGTGTAGTCATCGTTCTTGCTAGGCTGATGTGGATATTATAAGTGAAACGAAGTCTTTGTAAAAGTACTTGGAGCTTTATAGCGAAGTTTGGAATTTTATGTTGTTTTGGAAGACAGTCGTGGCATTCGTATCTAGATGATTTTGTATGAAGCGTTCATCATCAGTTTTACTCATTATTGTCTTCAGTAAAATGTTAAAATTGTTTTTATACTCCATGACTCACCCATTAGAATATATATATATTCATTTTGAACACCTGAAGTAGCAGTGAATACGTAAATAACATGTTACATGCAAATCGTCGTAGTGTTCGAAGAGTTCTTTGAGACACTTTATTTTCTATTGCAGTTGACCTTGCGTGACCTTGAACGACCTTCATAATAGGCCATTGTATTCGTCCTGAAACACATTATCAGAATGTAGATAAAAAACCATACCGTTCCATTTAAAAAACCAGAGTTGACCTTCAAATCTCCTTGACGTCTGCACCTACAAAAAAAATTAATGACATCGGATTACGAGCGCCTCGATATCAAGTAAGTTTGGTCTGATGCATTTTCTTCTATCTTCAAAAGCAAGCGAGTTATTGAGGTGACCTGTTTGTAGTGCCCCACCCTGTATACATTGAAGATTAAATTAGACCACAGTTGACTCTCAATGTTTAAAAAATCTAATTTTTATCTCGCGTACAACATGTACAAAGTGCGAACATTATATCAATTTAAATATTTCTGTGAAATTGGTTCGAACAATTCACAAGGACCTACGTGTCGGGAACTGCATGTGGATATATTGTCAATATTGAGATGGGAAGGTGCATAATTGTTTAATCGGTGATATAGAGTAGTCTAATACGCAAGTTTTTCTTTTTTCCCGCAGGTGCATAAATATATAGATATAAAAAGCAGACGGTCGGAAAAACCACTGCGGACATGAAGAAGCGAAAGGGTTGAAAAGCGACGAGCGAAGATAAATAAAATTTTATATCGTATATAAAAGGACGGAAGATCGCTCAGCGCGCCGCGCAATTTGTAGCCAATATTATTTTATCGCCGTATATTTTTTAATTACTCCGCTTCAACGCCCCCGGTCCCTCGATCTTCGGTCCATCGGACAACTTTCTTATTAAGCGGCTGCGTCCTCCCTCGAACACCCCCGGGAATCGGAGTTCAACCCTCTCTTGCCGGTCGTAACTCCTTTGAAAAACGATCGAGTAAGATCATGCATTATTTATTGATATTGTAACGCTTTTATGCAGTGCTGATTTATTTAAAAAACAGATTTATAGATTAATCCCTGAGCAAGGTGTTTATATAGACTTGAAACTATCTACATAATTCATTGTTATCGAATTGGTAAATGGAAATTAACTGTTATTTTCGGTATTTAAATCTTCAATTATTTAAATAGATGGACATTAAATAATTATCAGCATAAAATGAATCTGTGGTATCTTCACGATAATATAGCCACGAGTTAAAATCGTGAAATGGTATTTTACTCATGAGCATAAAAATATTTACAGTTGAACGAGATGAACTGTGACAATTTGACCAACTTTTGGCTAATAAACATTTGCTGAATCTAGTGCAGAGCTCTTTATAATCGCGTTCCTAGGAAAAGAACACTGTATTCGTATTTCGTCACATTTATAAGACACTGTGGAATTTAAAGTAAATTTCTTTGTCAGCAGATGTTGAACATCGGGAGCGAGAAGGGTTGTTCCGCGAAGGGGTTAGAAAATGTATGCGCTAATAATCGAAGAAAAAAGTGTCCATTGAAAGAAATTTACGGTCGGTGCTAATTAAGAAAAAGGGTGCCGCCCTTGGAGTCGCCATTGGATCATCCGGCCGGAAGGATTAATTAATTCAAAATATATCAATTAAGAATAAGGTTTACTTTTCCGACGGTGCTCTGTCGCTCTCTTCCCCGGTCTCTCTTCCCTCGTTCTGCTCTCTGGTCTGTCGCGGCGGACCGGTTTCTTTTTATTGCAAATTGGACGTGAAAAATGACGCCTTGATTAATCTCGCGGATAATTTAAAAACGAAGGGGTTGCCGGGGCGCTCTCTCTCTTTCTCTCTTTTGTGCACGCGCCCCCTCCGATTCCGACGAGCTGGATAAAAATTCAAGACGCGAAATTGCCAATCAACGAAGGGGTGAGGAGGAAAGGGTAGAAGAGGGAACCGATTCGCAGGACGGCCGGCCGAGTAATAACGTTAAAAAATTATCCCTCGTCTGAATTTCATCGGTTCGCTTCGACGCGGCCGCTCCACCTCGCCAGCCACCTCGCCAGCACGCCGGCAGCCCGTTACTTTCGCCCTTTCTCGTCTTCTTCCTGCTTTTTAATTCGTCGCGCGAATCAAGTAAGGGCTGCGAATAAAGGGAATAATGGCTCGCATGCTGCTGAATATCCAACTATGCTGTGGAAACGTTGTTCCCGGTTGTAAAAGCGAAGTAACTTACGCGGGAGTAAGTTCCGAATAGCTTACAATAGAACTGATGGTTTAGAAAAGAATAGGGAAAAGATGTGATCCGGGAGCTACTTCGATCTTGAAGAGTAACAATGTTCAAGTGGATGGATCGAAAAGAAGAAGATCGTAATGAGAAGATTGAGCAGATTTCTTTGGATATTTTTGAAAATTATTATTATCACTTCCATCTAGGGTTCATTGTTTCAAGGATGGTGATTATAATAATCACGATCGAATAATAAAACAATCAACTGGTTAAACAATCTACAGAGTCACGAGAACATACTCATTAGGGAGGGTAGATGTTCAACATGTTCATACATGGATGGAGTTGTTGATATTTGCCGATTGACAGAATCAGATTAGGTCAGATCAGGTGAGGGTATAAATAGAACTCACCAGACCAATATTGGCAGTCCGCCAGGGGTACTCGGACTCGAAGGACGTCCTTGGGACCCCTCGGTATTAGAGGTCACGGGGAACACTCATCGGGGACTCTCCAATTCCACCAAGTTTGCCTTGATGGAAACCAGAGGACTTCAGGGACTCATTCCCTGGGTCAGTTGGGGTCCCTTAGGACCTCCAGGATTCGCTTGGGATCTCTAGGGTTCCTTTGAGATTCGCCCAAGGTCCTTTGAGACCTCTAGGGTCTCTTGGAATTCTCCAGTTTCTCTTGGGATCTCTAGAGTTCCTTTGAGATTCGCCTGAGGTCCTTTGAGCCGCCTAGGGTCTCTTGGAATTCTCCAGTTTCTCTTGGGATCTCTAGGGTTCTTTTGAGATTCCCCTGAGGTCCTTTGGGACGTCTAGGGTCTCTTTACTCTAGGGTCTCTTGGAATTCTCCAGTTACTCTTGGGATCTCTAGAGTTCCTTTGAGATTCGCCTGAGGTCCTGTGAGACCTCTAGTGTCTCTTAGAATTCTCCAGTTTCTCTTGGGATCTCCAGGGTTCCTTTTAGATTCGCCTGAGTTTCTTTGAGAGTCTAGGTTCTCTTGGAATTCTCCAGTTTCTCTTGGGATCTCTAGCGTTCCTTTGAGATTCGCCTGAGGTCCTTTGACACCTCTAGGGTCTCTTTACTCTAGGGTCTCTTTACTCTAGGGTCTCTTGGAATTCTCCAGTTTCTCTTGGGATCTCCAGGGTTCCTTTTAGATTCGCCTGAGTTTGTTTGAGAGTCTAGGTTCTCTTGGAATACTCCAGTTTCTCTTGGGATCTCCAGGGTTCCATTGAGATTCGCCCGAGGTCTTTTGAGACGTCTAAGGTCTCTTGGAATTCTCCAGTTTCTCTTGGGACCTCTAGGGTTCTTTTGAGATTCGCCCGAGGTCCTTTGAGACCTCTATGATCTCTTGGAATTCTCCAGTTACTCTTGGGATCCTACATAATCGCTAGAACCTCTGGAAAACGTCTAGTTGTTCTTGTAAAGTTTCTCGTATTCATTTAGTTTGTCAATGTACGTTCTATTCGTTTTTAATCATCACGTGTTAACTGCATCGATGCTGTAGTTACTTCTACCAACCTCTCGCTTTTAAATGAGGCGAACATGTCCAATCTTAGCACCCAGGGTGCTGCTCAAACTCAAGTCGATGCTTCAAGCCAGTAGACGTTTCCATGTCAATCGGCCTTCGTTCTTAATCATCCAATTACTTTGCCGAAGCTGATAATGCTCGAACCCAGACTCTGCCGGATATCAAGCAGGTAGGAACGATCGTCGAGGGAACACGCGAGTAGCAAGAACTTAATTTGTCTCCAGGAACGCGACTATCGGGGCCCGAATCGAGCAGATGGGTTGTAGCGAACTTCTCTTCGCTTCTCCTTTTCCGTCTCTCACTACTCATTCTCTCTCCCCCTCTTTCTCTCTCTCTCTCGGTCTCTCTTGGATTCGCTCGTTCTCTTTCTATCGCTAGGGAATCGAACGATTTCGAGGTTTATTTTGCTTCGCAACACCTCAACCATATGGTGACAGCCACTGTCAATGCTCCGACCCCGTGGGATTTCTCGTGGTAGTGTACAGATACGGGACGGCTGAGTCGATAAGTTAGTAAACTAATTAGCAAGGCTGCCGACAAAGGTGATCTCTCTTCAGGAGGCACCGCGGCCGCGTTCGTCGCCGAGCTTTTTACCTCGATCCACCTCCGATTCCTCTCCTCCACCTCCACCGGCTATTTGTCCCCTCTTCTTTCTATTTGATTTTGTCCTCCCAGCTCCTGTCCTCCCCTCACCTCGTCCTCCCATCCTTCTTCAACCTCCCCCTGCCCATCCCACCCACCGTAACCGCCATGCCTCTTTTTTCACTATTTTATTTCTCTCTGTCCTTACTGCCGCGGAAGGAACGGTTTCCCACGGGAGACGATCCCGAGCCTCTCCCTCTCCCTCTCTCTCTCTCTCTCTCTCTCTTTTTGTCTCGCGAGCCCGGGCCAGGGCTCTTTCCACCACTCGGCAACGAATGAATGCGTTGATTCTAATTGTGAGAGCTTACCTTCGAGCGATAATCGTCTTAGGCGGCCGACGGAATTCGAATCGCGGTATCGATTCCCACTCGGGAACAAATAGTTAGAACTCCTTCAAACCACCCCCCCCCCCCCCGAACTTCGAAGAGGATTCTGAAGGTCCACGCAAACGATAGCAATTGTCTCAGCAATCGCATCATTTTACTGGACACCATGACCCAGCAAGAAAAATTCCGAAAACTAAAACTCAAAACCATTACTTTTCAAGAATTGGAACAATTCGAATACAATTTTTCAAAATATAATACACTGTGGTATTCTCACCTACATTTTATTACAATATATTAATGAAGTTGCTCTTTACCCCTTCCAGAAAGAACTCTTCGGCAAGTACACAAAAGCTTACAGATATTTATCTGCCTTCCAAGAATATCATCTGATCCAGTATCATATAAGGTAAAGGCACCAGTAGTTGACCAGTTAAGAGAAGTTTTCCACGCGAACAATAATAACCACTTGCTCTGTCATCAAATAGCGAGAGTCGATACCTGAAGACACTCTTTAAGTCTTCTAAATTATGTAACAAGACCACTTTTTAAAAAAAGTTTAGTTACACAAATTTAAAAAAACATATTTAAAGATTCAGTAATTGCTTCAGAAGTTGACCACTCTTAAAAATGAAAAACCTAGTAATTGACCTTCTGTTCGTTAGTAGCTGACCACTTATACTAGAAAGAAGGTTAAAGCAATAATGTTAGAAATCCTTTTAGTATCATTTAGTTTCAACAATTACCAGCACAAATTACAATTAAAGGATAAAATAAGAAATAAAACAAATCAATTCTATAACAAATTCAATTCCGGAACAGAGTAGACGTTGCGAGTCAATATTTGACCGTGGAAGCAATCAATAGTTGACCATGTGGTCATCCTCTAAAACACGGTATGCTACAAAATTTAGAATTATGTTTTGTACTCCTAACAATCTTAGATGTAAAATGGATACATTATAAATCGTAAACAAATTTAAATGAGTCACGTTAGTAATTGACGTTGATTTATCGGGGGGTCAACTTCTGAAAATTGTTCAAATAACAGTATTCAGAATTTGACCACTCGATAAACTATTATTTTGAGGTTAGAATAACAGAAACGATGCATTTATCACTTATAAAACGATGTGAGATTTTAAAAAGTAAATAATTCAGTCGCGAGAAGTTCACAACGTATGGATTGTTCACCTGAACCGTACATCTGTTCTTAACAGAAACGTTAAGGAAATAGAAATATATCGGTATATTACTTACCTTAATGAATTTAGACGTCCGTTGTTACTATGCACACTTCACTTCGCATGTAATTGTTTTAAAATTGAACCAACAGATATTGTGTCATCCGAGGTTCGCTTTCATCAAAAGTGCAGAACTTATAATAACCTTATTTTTTATGTTTTTCTAAAAACTGGTGAACTACTGGTGCCTTTACTTTAATTGCTGTATTCTCCGACTCCATTGAAACCTGTCACATTTTTTATCTCTTTAATTTCATTACAGTTGTATGACATTCTTCGATTTAGACAAATCCACGTCTTGTATGAATTTGGTTCATTTCAGCCTTACAGCCAAGAAATGTAACTTGGTTTACATTATCCTAACTGTACAAATCTATCTTATTTCACGCATTCGGTCCATACCTTCTCTCACACTTTTTCTTTGTCTCCCTCCATCCTACACTGACCTACTCTGGTAGTCTCCTAATTACTACTAACCCAATCAGTGAACTCTCCCCCACTCCCTATCATTTCTTCATTGGTTTGGTATATTCTTTGTTATAGTCCTGCACTCTTTTCTCTCTTTCTCCTCAACTTCTCCAACCACTCTTCGACATTTCTATCTTTCTTCCCACTACATCCTCGATCCTGATCATTTCTCCCATTACCCTGCATTCTAAATCCACGTCTCGTACAAGGTCGATTTGTACTTCAGAAAAATGTATGAACGTTCTTCAACAATATACGGCTAACGTAAAGAAGAACCTCGGAAGGGTGAGAAGAATCGATGACAATTTTTCGAACACACCAGAATTCGAACACCTAGTATCTTCTGCGGATTGCTACAATCGTTCGTCCGTAACAAGGCGATCAATTTGCCAAGAGTCTCGCGCGTGCACGGTTAACAAGCGAAGGGGGTGAAGCACCTTCGCGTTTCAGGACTGGTGGTTCCGTTTAGTCTTTCATTCGGAAGGAAGGAAGGAAGGAAGGAAGCTGGCAGGAGAGAGTCGCAGACGTCTTTCCAAATAAGCGAAACGAGGGGTTTTCGAGGGTAGCAGTTACCGTCGCGTCGTCGTCGTCGTCGTCGTTAGAATCGCTGCTCTCCGGTTGTCTTCAGTACTCTCGTCTGCCTTTGACATATTAGCGTTTAGACAGGTCGGCTGTCATACTGTTCAGCGGCTCGATAGATAAACCGGAAATGGTGGGTACACGCGATGCATGGGGCCGGGGGAGACGCATCGGGAAACGGTGATGCGTTCCCGCCCCGAAGCAACTAACTAGCTATGTATTTCCCGATGTTTCTGAGCCTTTAGGCAAAGTTTCACGTCCTCATGCTCTCAATTCACAGCGGTTCTCATCGACAACCCACTACATTTTGACCAAACACTGTACAAGTATTCATCCCAAAACCCTTCAGAGCATCTTTACAGTATCTTTGATAGAACTCAACAGTAGATGAAATTTAGAACAATTTGAGGACGTTGATACATTATTACCAAGTTTCATTTTAAGTTACAATTTTTATTTTGCACTAATCGTAACTTCGTTCTATATTCATATATTTTACTGTGTCCATCAGTTATCTGCGTAACAATCTAAATATATAGACGATGGAGAATATTTTCTCCTAAAAAGTCAATTTTTACTTTGCTTCTTTAGCTTGTAATTAATAAACACAAATTACACAAATATCTGCAGCCTACAATTCTACGAAGACAAGCTCGCGAATAAATTTGTACACCTAATAAATCTTTAGAGTACCCGAATTTCTTTCATGCCACACCACTACGTGAACCAATTCGTAACTTCTTTTTATCTAGCCTGGTAATTGAAAAAAAAAACAGGGGAAATTCTGTACAGTATTAAAATAGAAAAATTGGGGAAAGTAATTTGTAGGAGCAAGCAAAGCAGAGTCGACGAAGTAGCGACGACTCATCGACAACCCACTACATTTTGACCAAACACTGTACAAGTATTCATCCCCAAGCCCTTCAGAGCATCTTTACAGTATCTTTGATAGAACTCAACAGTAGATGAAATTTAGAACAATTTGAAGACGCTGATACATTATTACCAAGATTCTAAAATTTATAATTAGCTTCTGTACCTTACAATTTTTATTTTGCACTAATCGTAACTTCGTTCTATATTCATATATTTTACTGTGTCCATCAGTTATCTGCGTAACAATCTAAATATATAGACGATGGAGAATATTTTCTCCTAAAAAGTCAATTTTTACTTTGCTTCTTTAGCTTGTAATTAATAAACACAAATTACACAAATATCTGCAGCCTACAATTCTACGAAGTCAAGCTCGCGGATAAATTTGTACACCTAATAAATCTTTAGAGTACCCGATTTTCTTTCATGCCACACCACTACGCGAACCAATTCGTAACTTCTTTTTATCTAGCCTGGTAATTGAAAAAACAGAGGGGAAATTCTGTATAGTATTAAAATAGAAAAATTGGGGAAAGTAATTTGTAGGAGCAATCAAAGCAGAGTCGACGAAGTAGCGACGAGTGCGGTGGTGGTCCCGGTGAGAACCGCTTTCGATCCGGTAACGAACGCGAAGCAGCCGTAGGTATGGTGACAATGGTAATTATTGTTGATGCTGAAATTTCAATTTTGCAATTGATGCATCGTCCGGAAAGCGACAGCCGTGGAGTATAAATGTGTGCGTGCGTGGGTGTTTCGAGAGATACAGGCAAGGGCAGGTGAGAGTGTACGCGTGTGCAACCACAGAAGGGGGCGACCGGCAAACTGCGGAGACGCGGGCCAACCAGAAACCATCATAAAGGTTCGGTTCTCCCTTTGATACCGGTACGGTAACGTATTTAGTTAGACATATCATTCGGTTTCCACCTATTGTACACCCGGCAAACAAACTTCCTATTTGTTTGAACGTTGAAGTTACCCGTGCCGCCCCACCCCCGCGCACAGACTACCGCCCCCTTTTCGCCCACCCGTTTGGCCAAGGGGTGGAAAGAGTATAGTGCGTGTAGAGCTGTCTATCGGCGGGACGCTTTCAGTTGTCGTCGCAATTATTTCGAAAACGTTCAAAGACTCGTATTAAAATAATTCCTCTCGAAACGGCGCGGCCTTTGTGCATTTTCCTCTCAAGAAGATCTGTCCTCGTTGCATTTCCTTTCCCTTTTTGTTTTTTTTGTCAGCGAAACATTCTTTCAGGGTCCTCGTGCAGAGGCCAACGGTGCAACGGTCGCCAATGATATTCCCGTGTCTCTGAGATTAAAGGGCTGGTTTTTAAATCGCGACTTTGATTTTGGTCTTTGTACTCTCGGCTTTCCTCTTGCTCGATTTTGCTGTGCCAAACTCCGAACACGTTGTTAAACTAGACGCTCGTACGTGTAATACAGGCAAGAACAATGCTTCTTTGATTCAATTTTGCCGAGCAAATACGCGCGTACAACTGCTCGTGGAATTTCTAAATGTTTTATTCGGGGACATGAAGCAACATGTCGGAAGGTCGTTAAAATTGTATATGATAGTTTAGCAGATATAAGTAGATAATTATTGACTGTCAGCTAGGGGATGAAATAAGGCACCCTAAGTGAACATTTGAAAAATTTAGAGCATCTCCATGATAGTTTAGCAGATATAAGTAGATAATTATTGACTGTCAGCTAGGGGATGAAATGAGGCACCCTAAGTGAACATTTGAAAAATTTAGAGCATCTCCACTTTCTCAAGTCAGCAAATATAAATAGTCTCAACTGATTATCCTTTTTATTGTCATCCAGACGCAGCGACAAGCTAAACAGAAGCTCGAGGACTCTCCAGGACTATTTGTACTGTTGGTCCGAGATACCTGTAAGAATTGTCCCTTCGTTTCGAGCATCTTTATATTGTCCCTTGATACTTTTCTATAAATATATAGAATAAATGAAAATTTAAATGCTCCTCGCGTTAATAAATAAGCGAGGCAAAAATTCCTGGACTCGAAATTTTACAGGTGGTTGGAGCACGGTTTACCGAGGTTAATTATTGCGTAAACAATTAAGAGGAGGGCTGGTCGAGCGTCTAAGTGACGATGGTTTGGCCAGGGGATTCCCAAGACGGTTTTATCCGCGGGCTCTCGATAGCAAAGACGACCAGCCTAACGACCGGCACCGGCATACCGAGTCCTTTGGAATCGCGGACGACGTGCCTCGATAGATTCATCGAATACTATCGAAGGAATTTCGCAAACAATCCCGACCAATCGACACACGGTCTTGGGAACTACTCGGCCGACGGCCTCTCAAACGACGGTATCGCTCACCTGTACACGCTGACACCGAACAATTCGACGAATTTCTTTTCCGAGGCGCACCGAACCCCGATCCTTGGCCGAGCCCGTGTCCCACCGCGAGACAAGTTGCGCCATTAAAACGAATCAAAACCCATTATTTCTGAAATGGAAACCGGACGATCATCGCTTTATTATAGACTCGGTTCATCGCTTTATTTTAGAATCGTCCCACCAAGCACTCAAGAATGCAATTAAATGTCAAACTTCTTCTAAGGATTATTCAAATGGGAAATAATAGGATATAAGGATTAGTAATTATTTAAATGATTATACGATTTTTACGTTGAATAAAAAGAGAGTTGTCTAGTGCTGAAAGGTTACAGAAAGGGGTTGGAAACAGTTATTATATCGGTTTCCGTTTTTGAAACAGTTATGGAGAACCGAAAACGTCTCATAACTGTTATATAAGGTATATCGATTATTTTTACTATTCGATAATTGTTACATTTCGGTTCTGGGTTAGGCAACAGTTATTATATCGGTTTCGGTTCTTGAAACAGTATTGAAGAACCGAAAACGTCTCATAACTGTTATATAAGGTATATCGATCACTTTTACTATTCTATAACTGTTACATTTCGGTTCTGGGTTAGGCCAGTCAGTCAGGAACGATATAATATCGGGAGACCTCATTAATTAAACTGATTGGCTCGATGCTTCCAAGTCCACCGATCGATTACAGTTTTTTTCAAGCTAGATGCATCGGGGAGACCGCGCCGAAAACGTCTCATAACTGTTATATAAGGTATATCGATTACTTTTACTATTCTATAACTGTGACATTTCGGTTCTGGGTTAGGCAACAGTTATTACATAGGTTTCGGTTCTTGTAACAGTTTTGGAGAACTGAAAACGTCTCATAACTGTCATATAAGGTATATCGATTACTTTTACTATTCTATAACTGTTACATTTCGGTTCTGGGTTAGGCCAGTCCACTAAATACAGTTGAAATTATTTAGTGTTTAGTGTCATTTTAATCAGAAAAATACCAGTAATAAGTTGGTGAAAGTTCCATAAAAAAATAATGAAAAATAAATAAGTTTTGTAATTGGATTAGTAGCGATTCACACCGATATACCCGACCCAGGATCAAATTACGTGGCATGTTTACACTGCTCGGCGACCGAGGCAGGTCGAGCTTCTTGGACCCTCCGGGGATACCCCGCATTGGAAGGAGTAGACGAAGGGACATAGATCACAATGTTCCGTTGGACTTAGATCGCGGACTTACTGTATATAGATACATTCAGGCACACAAAAACTTCATGCGACTTATAATTGATTCTTTCCATCGTTTCTTCTTTTTAATCCATTATCGAATGTTCAAAGTAAAAACTGGTCAGTGAAAACCATTTTTGAGCTCGGAAAAAGTGAAGGTAGTATATTCCGAAATTCATTTTGTGTGTCCAGAAGCAAAGCAGAAGAGCGGACGTCGTTTTCTTGGGTCGTTTTTCGGGAATCCAAGAAAGGAATCCCGGCGCTCAACAAAAAATCCTATTAAAATTTGACGAATGAGGAATTCCGGGATGATAAATCATGCAAGTTCGAGAGTAGAGAGGAGTCGCAAACTCTGCGCGCGCGCGAGAGTGAGCGGATTGCCGGTGTTAATGTATCCGCGGGTGGAATTAATAGCGGAACGGCGATTTAAATAGAAGCACCGATCGAATTTGCGGAATTGGAACTGCCCCCTCGCGAATGTGAGAAACCCGGCGGCTGGCCTTAAATCAAGGAGGCCTAATTCCCGCAAGAAATGGTCGCGGGGCGTTGTTCCCAGGATCAGCTGGCCGGCTGACGGCATTTCTCGAACATACCCGTCGTACCTCATCGACCGGTTTCCGACCGGTCACAGTGATGAGCTTTCCTGGTGTCCCTTGCTCGTTTCGCACATACTCGTTGGCGGCGATCTTTTGTGAACCCGAACTCCGGTCTCTTTAGAGTGGATTGCAAGTATCCTCATCATTCTGTTAAACAGTTAACAAAATCATAGCTTGACGGAACATTAAATAATATTTTAGAATTAATTTTTGCTATCCCAGGATTTGTGACTCAGAAGTGATGGGGATGAAAATTTTAGAAATTTTTTTGGATCATCGTGTTATAATTGTTAGAAGATCCTGGAGGAGAGGAGAGGATCAACAAACAGGAGAATCTCTCCGCGTATCCAGAAAATGTCGTCGGTTCGGTGTCACCCTCCTTGAGCTGTGCTGCTCACCTGAACACAGAGGATCAGCTGCCTTATACCAGGGTAAGACAAGAACACGTAGAATGCAGGTAGCTCTTGGCCGACCTTGGCTAGGTCGAGCGTGCGGCCTCAAGTATGCGACACTGATTGAGCCGCATCTGCGGCCTAGGCTCTCTTGCTTTTTCTTCGAAGACATTAAAGCCTGCTATGAACGATTTAATGCGCGATTAAAGCTCTGTTCGATCCGGAATTTCTCGAGCCTGGAAACACTCCTGTTCTAGCTTCATGTCCTAAAACTACAACACAGGACCACTCAAACACAAGAGTCGCAAACAAGGTCCTTACAATTTTATTAATTCACTTGCGTTATCACTTTTGTTTGTGCGGTACTATTCAGTGCCGTAACGAGGGCATGAAGCGCCTGTGGCCAGTGTCTAACTTACGCCTAAATAAGAACAAAATTTTATTTATTTTAAAAAACGCGCGCAATAATACGTGTCTCTGTCTAATTGGTCAGGAGACGAAAGACGGCCAGTGACAGTCGGTGTTGATTCATGTAGAGTAGAATGGTCAAGTAAAATAAAAACCACGTGCAACTTTCAACCAGGTCGGTATCCTATGTTTTGCGCCCCAAACCCAGTTGCGCCCTTTTTCGCCACGCCCTCGTTACGGCACTGGTACTGTTAACTAGATCACAAATAATATTAAAGAAAAAATATATAATACTAACTAAAGTAAAAGAGATTGAGAAGACGTTTTAACCCTTAGCGGACGGGAATTATTTTTGGTATACTTTTTGATGGGTTGAATATAATTTCCTTGTAAAAAAAAGAATTGTGTACCGAAGAGTTAATTATATGGATTAAATGAAAGGAAACCTGTTGTTTCAGTACAAATTTGTTTCATACCTTTTGAGAGTAGTCAATTCTTTAAAAATTATTCGCAGTCGTAGAACGGTCAAAAAGCTTGGGCGACTGTCAGCAGACACCATCCAATTACAAAACTTATTTATTTTTCTTTGTTTTTTTATGGAACTTTCACCAACTTATTTCTGGCATTTTTCTGATTAAAATGGCACTAAACACTAAATCATTTCAACCGTATTTAGTGGTTTATTTGAGGATATGTACAATGACTTTCGGACGTAGACGAGGATAGCGATCCGTGTTTAGTGATCCTGTCCTTTTCTACGTCCGGCGCGGTCGACGCGGCCACAAAAGAATAGTTTCCCGTCTCGATCTAAGTCCCGACAGAGAACCGAAAAAGGACTTACATCGCGGACTTACTGTACTTGTATTTGAGTCGCAGATTAACCCTTAGCACTCGAATGGCGACTCTGAGGCGCCGCTACAAATTGTTACACCATTATTCAGAATATTGTGTACATGATTATATTTGTTTATATGTAATAAATTACTAAACATTTAAGTATTGTATGAGGTACTATATCAGTTTCGTACGCATATAATGAAAAAAAATGATGTACAATGGAAATATTCTAGGTTAGAAGAAATATTTGATTTTTTAGTTGAAATAGCCCCGAGTGCAAAGTGTTAAATCTGTGGATTGATGGTGAAATTTAGAAATAGAAGTCTAACTAAAAAATAATTCTGTCTATAACATAGTATAATTATTACTAAAATAAAGGAGATCGTGCGCGAATTTTAACCCTTTGCGGACGCGTGTCTGCTGACAGTTGACCAAGCAATTTTACCGTTCTGCGATTGCGAATAATTTTTAAAGAAATTATTACTTCTAAAAAATATTTACTGAACACAACCCATTTCATTTAATTTATACAATTAACTCTTCAGTAGGCAATTTTGTTTCACAAGAAAAATTTAACCCAGACCCATGAAGAATTATGCTAAAAATAATTCCCGTCCGCTAAGGGTTAAAGCAGATGGTTGGTGGTGAATTGTAGAAATGATAAACTACCTAAAGAATAATTGTTTATATATCATATTATAATTTTGATTATAATAAAGGCGGTTGATGTGTAATTTTAAAACAGAAGGTCGCCAGTAAAATTAACAAATAATAGCCTACCAATTAAGATCGTCAGCATTGGCGTAGCCATCGCAAGGCAAGAGGCAAGGCATCTTACAAGGGAACATATTCAAATGCGAAAATCCGATTTTGATGAAACTTATGGGAGCTTATAGTTCTTTGAAAAATATTTGACACGTGTTTTTTTTATTGGCAACCATCCACTTTGAAGGGGTGAAAACAGCCCTCAAAGTTGGGGGTCAAAACCATATCTTTTGAGATATCTCGGAAACCAGAGGTCGAAAAAATTTGAATTTTTTTTTCATTTGTGTGTTTTTCAATGGGAAATGTAGTCGCGCATGAAAATTTTAACAAAAGTTTAACCTGATTTATAGGTACAGAGAAGCAGGGTACATGAATTTCGAAACGTAGCCACGCTGCTACCTGCGCCACCTTCTTTAGCTACTAATAAAACAATGAACGACACATAACCCAGTGGTATTGTTTAAAATACTACACACGTTTATACTAAATGCTTATATTTCAATAGAACAAGAATAAAATAAGATAAAACAGAATTCCTTCCTACACACATCAGCTGCAAGACTATCTTCCATTACGCATAATTATTGTTAAATGGCAAAAAAGAAGAAAATCCTGAAACATGTATCCCCTATTTTGGATCAAAGATCACACACCCAAGTTTACATTAAAATGAACTAACAAAAAAAAGAGAAACTGCAAAAACAAATCAAATTTTTAATATATTGTTTAAACAAAAAACTTTTGTTAAAATTTTCATGCGCGACTACATTTCCCATTGAAAAACACACAATTGAAAAAAAAATTCAAATTTTTTCGACCTCTGGTTTCCGAGATATCTCAAAAAATATGGTTTTGACCCCCAACTTTGAGGGCTGTTTTCACCCCTTCAAAGTGGTTGTTTGCCGATAAAAAAAAACAAGTGTCACATATTTTTCAAAGAACTATAAGCTCCCATAAGTTTCATCGAAATTGCATTTTCGCATCTGAATATGTTCCCTTGTTAGTCAAAGGACAGCTAAAGAGACTGCTATTCTTTTGTTTTCTGCGAGAACCGGGAATCGAAGGCGTCCGCAGTCGTCGGTCCAATCATTCGCGAAATTCGTTTTCCCGGCGGATTAATTTGGCCGCCGGGTACGATCCATTTGAGAGTATCCCCGTCGCGTAAGTAGGACGCGGCTTAAACCCTTCTTTCCGTTCTCTCCGTCCGGCCCATTGTCGCAGAGCTAAGCACAGATTTATTATCGCGTTGAGACCCCACCCCCTCCCCCTTTTTCTATCCTTCTGTACCCCTCCCCACTGTTCCCTGTCTTCTTATCCAGTGTTCCCCCCTTCGGCCCGATGTCCCCCGTAACCGGTCTTAGTCTCGTAAGAGAAATACATTCATCGAGTATTCTATTAAGAATCTGCACTCCGCGGATAAACGAGCGAAATAAGGTTCTTCCAGCAAACCCCTCAGTTCTTGTTCCATTAGTCGAACGATTCCAACCCCCCGCCACCCTTCCTCAGATCTTGCAGACTCCTACGCGACGTCTTACCCGCTTGGATCACCTGGTCTTTGCGAAGATTACCCAGAATTCAATACCCGGGGACCTGGATCTACGAATATCTTCCTCTACCATTTGAATCGATTTCGGTCAATGAGATCACGACGACAGAAAATCATTATTAGTAGATTCTCGTGATGTAGATATTGTTAAAGTGTCCATCACATAGTGTAGAAGTGTTTAGTAAATTCTGGAGAACACAGGTTGATCGTGGTTTAAATGTTTTAGAACGAATGTCGTATTGCAGACATGAGGACAGACCCTTGACTTCCTAAAATGGCAAACGAGTAAGTAAATTATTAGACAGCGAATCTTCATGGAAAATGAAAATTGTCTGTATAAATAGTGCAACACAGTAGCTTTATTCTTCCTTTAATAATTTCAATCAGCAGAGACTTATAATATTGATGTTTGACAAATCGTTTAATCTGTTCATGCAATATATTTGTGTTATATTTTTATTTTGTTGGAGCCGTGTGTGGCGAACATCCGCGGATTTTATGCATTTACAACAAAATGGAGTAGGTATCAAAATATTTAATGGTATCAATATATTATTTTTCATCTGTTGAAATGATTAACTCCTTGCAATATGATTTATTTCATGGTTACAGTTATTAGAACTTTTTCATCGCTCACAATTTCTTCGAGGAAAAATGAAATATAGTTATTAAATGCTTGTATATTCTCTAACGGCTATATATCGATAACAACAAAATAGAATTTTCGTTTCGGTTTGAAGGAAATTGATAATTTACATATTTAGTAGATTTCATTCGAAATCCTCATCACGAGTCTGGCTCGTCGTTATAGTGCAAGGGATTGAAGGAAGCAATAACAGTCCGGTTGGTTTCTATTTCTTGCAATCGATGCAGAAAATTTTTATTTTGCATTAAAATCCGGCAGTAGAATTGAAAAAGGAGATCTTTTTGAGAAATTGTGCGATGCGTATCTTCACCCTGCGTCATACATTTGTATTTTGTCACTACTTACTTAACTATTTTAAATCTACTACACGATCGTGTAACTATATTTAACACTTTGAGAGCCACGCCAGAGCCCATAAAAATCACGAAAAATCACAATGTATTTAATAATATAAGACTACACAAGACAAAATTTATTATAACATTAATTTTGGTAAGATTCTCACAGCTTACAGACCAATTTCACGTTTAGTAAAAAAAAAATGGTGTTGGTCATGGTGTTTGTATTTTGTGACTACTTAACAATTTTAAATCTTCTACACGATCGTGTAACTATATTTAACACTTTAACCCTCTGTCTACCGTAAAAAAAACTTTCATTATGCGATAGAAAATTTATACCACAGAACGTAGTAAATATAAAAAAAAACCTTTAGCTTTAAATAATAAAAAATAAGAAAAGTAACAAAGTCATGCAACGACAAGATCCCAAGAATTTTAAAAGTTTAAATAACCGCAGTATCTACATACAGTCGGGTCCAATGGACCCGCTTGGTAGACAGAGAGTTAAGATCCACGCCAGAGCTCATAAAAATCACAATGTATTTAATAACACAAGACTACACAAGACAGAGTTTATAACATTAACTTTTCCAAGATTCTCAGAACATGCAGACCAATTTCACGTTTAGTAAAAAAAAAAAATGGTGTTGGTCATACACGACCGACGTGGCACTCAAAGTGTTAAATGACTGTTTAACTCGAGCAGGCCGATGCGCGATGGTCCGGCGTGCAAGTGTTAAATAACGACGGGCAACGCGTAAACCCATCACCGTACAAACGAATCCTTATGCCAGGAAGAAACGGCAACGCATCTTTCGTTGAAGAGGCAGTGAAAGTGCGAACAGGCGATCGCCGGTGCTCGACGAAAGCGGTCTCGCGCTTCCGAAAGAGCTTGAATAGCCGGTCGCAGGAACACCGAGCGCAGCCGTTGCATTCTGAAGGATAATGACGCGACGCGTAGCACGCGCTGCAGCACGCCTCGCCGGTGCACTCTGCAGACAAGCGGGAGCCTCTCCCCTTCCCGTCTAAACGTTCGAGAACGCGCAAGGTGCAGCTGTTCGCCGCGAGGCTCGAGAAAACGATAATTAGCTCATTTCAATAATTGACAAGCCGTTGAAGAGAGAAAGAGGGAGAGAAACAGAGATACAGTTGCAAGAGAAAAAGAGAGAGAGAGAGAGAGAGGGAGAAAGAGCAAAAGGAGAGATAGAGGATGGTGGCCGGCTAGTCATAACGCATCTGGCAACGTGCTGGTCGTATGAACTCGCTCGCAGTTAACCAACGTTGCGTTTCAGGCGGTTTACGCGGCTGTAAAACGGCATCGCCTATTCCTAGTCCGAACTTCTGCCCCCTGGTTCTCGGCTCCGGTTATGTGCACGTGTTCACGGAGAATGCACGCGATTCCCAGCGTCCTTTCTGCAACTGCGTGCGCAATTATCGCCGTTTACGCGGCCTCGGAAGGCAGTAAAGCTCCGCGAGGATCGAAGGAGACAAGGGGAACGCCGGAAACGAGCCCGTTCAAACCGCTCGAAACCTGCTCGAGTTGTTTCCTTTTTAATTTTTCTTCAGGATCCTCTTCCCGGTAAGGGCGCGGTTACACTCGACGCGGTTTCCGACCGATTTCTACACCTACCTGTTCCCCTCATTTTGACATCAGTTCGTTCTTAATTATTATTTATTTATTGCTATAAACCAAGCATAGTTTATTTAGCATAATTCGTTCTTAATGCGTCCGAACCGTTCTTACAAGCTAAATGATCATTAAAATACAGAATTGTACGAGGAACATCCAGAAAACTAATTCTACTTGCCTCTATAAAATGGACGAAATTTTACAATACTACGAAAACACACTAACCCACAAAATCAACCCTTTGAGGACTCATTTTGAAATGTTAGCGATATTCGCTTCCCATGTCTGACCACTGAAGCGACAAATAAAATTATACCACTCTGAGAAGCTCGGTAAATATTTTAATAATTTGAAACCACTAAGACAGGCATGGGCACGGGTGGAGCCCAACAAACGCCTGCTTCTCCCACCAACCTCTCTTTCATGCGCGAGGCCTGCGCACTGGTCCCGACGGGCGAAGCACTTCTATGGCAGGGCAGTGTTGGGATATTGTGTGGTTTTTCTCGCGCATGCGCGAGATTTTAGCGTCGGTAAGGTAGAGAATTTGGCTAAAATGGGGTACCTTGGTCACCCCGCATAGTTTAGTAAAATTTTTTATGTATTGATTTTGAAAAATAAATGTGTAAAATGTGTATTAACAATAACTTACCTCAAATTCGCAGTTCACTCGTATCGTCGTAATGTTTTCGACTCTTCTGGCACTTTCCCGACAGAATAGTTCCCAGCGCCACTTTCCCCCTACTTTCGCCACAATACAGATACGTTACTGTTTTGGACGCGCATGCGCGAGAAAAAGCGCACAATATCCCAAAACTGTTGCAGGGTTGGGAAATTTTTCCTCAATTTTGCGTCCACACCGTAGCGCCCTCTGTCCCCCTCCAGCAAGCGCAGTACAATGGAGCAACGAAGACACGAGACATCGGTGTATTCAACGAGCATGCGCGCTGCATGAAAAAGAGGTTAGTGGGAGAAGCAAGCGTTTGAGGAGCCCCAACCGTGCCCAGCCCTGCTCTATGGAGACGGCGGATGCTGGTGGGGGACAGTGGGCACTATGGTGGGGACGATTTTGTCTCAATTGAGATCCCTGATTGGGACCCTAAAAATTCCCATCCCTGATCTAAAACTTTGACTACATACGACAGTGACCTGGTGTCTCTAAGAAAAATATATTCTTAATATCCTAGAAAATCTTCATTTGCGAAGAGTTGACGTGTAAAGTAAATCACGACTAAACTGCCGATTTTTGTGCAAAATAAAAATTGTCTGCATTAGTTGCAAGGTACACGAACTGTGTAGACATAATTTCTTTAAATGATTCTACTGTTTTGAATTTAATCCACACATTTTTCCCATAAATCCATAAAATCTACAGTCTTATCCTGACCGACAGATCGTCGATCATTGAACCCCTGTAATTTCGTGTAAAGAGATCCTAAAAAATTCTGCCTGTACGCATTTTGAAGGGTGAAGTCGCTAATATTATGTGGCGCGTGCGTCCCCGCGAATCGGCGATCGGATCCAGTATAACCGCAGCCTAACAACGGCTTTCGACCGCGGCGTACGAGCGACGGTTTTCAAGGCGGCGCGTAAATTGCCACAGAGGCGCATGAAATTGAATATTATCTGCCTCGAACTACGAGCCGGCTAAACAGGGTCCTTTAGCGACATCGAGAGCTATGCATGGGAATAAGGAAGCGAACGATCCCCGTTTTCCCGCGAGGAAACATCCTCCGTCCCAGGTGTGTTGGCGAGCGGGCGCGGAAAAGAAGAATTCGCAATAAGAGAGAAGCGGAACGAGCGGTGACGCCTCGCCTGCATTTAGGGCGCGAACAGGGGACGCGAGAATTTCACGTGGAAAAGTGCGTCCGTCCTTTGAGGCGCGATGGATTCTGAAATTGCCCGGCCTCGGTCGTGTTCACATTTCAAGCAGACGACTTTGCTTTTTCGTTTTCGAGACGACGCGCGACGCGTGACAAATTTGAAACGCGACGACAAGATTGTGCTTGATCTTGCCTCATTGTTACATTGTTGCAACGTTCTTTGTCATACGAACAGATATTTCCTTCGTCGATCCTCAATTTTTAGGAAAAACTTTTTTCTGTGGAGATAAAGACATTTTTGTGCACTGATTAGACTATGGAAATTCATCGAGAGGCTGGGAATGATTTTTTAAATTTTATTCCTCGTTTCTGTGCTGAAAAATATTGTAACAAACACTGTAGGTGTGTCACAATACGATTGATTTGAAGTTTCAATCATTTTAGGACACTAGAATGAATAATATACTGAATTCAGTCTGATTATTTAGTTCTCTGCAAGGCAATTATATTGGTCAGCAAATTTATGATTGTACGAGAATGAGAAAATTGTTTACACAATAGTTAATTCATGGAAAAGTGACACAATGTCGGAGATCATTTTTAAAATGTTATTCCCCGATGTTATGTTACAAACTAATCGTCATTCACATCGTAGAAGCGTCGCAACTTGAATACAATAATTCCTCGATCTAAGTCCAACGGAACGTTCCGATCTATGTCCCTTGGCCTACTCCTTCCACTGCGGAGCTCGAGCTGTCTCGGTCTCCGAGCGGTGTATACATGCCGCGTAATCTGATCCTGGGTCGGGTATATCGGTGTGAATCACACTAATCCAATCACAAAACTTCTTTATTTTTTATTATTTTTTCATGGAATTTTCACCAACATATTCGTGGCATTTTTCTAATGAAAATGACACCAACTATGATATAATTCCGATGATATTTATTTGTGTAATGAACGATGAAAAGTTTTTATTGGCATTACATTGTACGGACACGCGGGCCTTAGAACTGCGCCGATGGCCGGCGACTCTTGTCGTCTCTTTCTTTCCTATACGCTGTCCTTCTTTACGTCCAAAACTTCCATCGTTTATTACTAGACTGCGGATCTTTATGCAAAATAGAAATTTTCTACCTGAATTGCAACAAACTGGAGTGAACTAGACATTTATTGTCTTCCTTAATATGTTCAATAGGTTGAAAATAATATAACAGTATTTTTATATTATTTTAATGTTATTACTGTTTTAAATTACACCTACTCATTTTTGTCATAAATGCATAAAATCCGCTGTCTATTTATTACACAAGTAAATATCATCGGAATTAAATCATATTTGGTATCATTTTCATTATAAAAATGCCACGAACATATTCGTGAAAGTTCCATAAAAAAATAATAAAAAATAAAGAAGTTTTATTATTGCACTAGTCTTGTCTCACCGATACACTATTTTTTGTTGCGCCTTCGGCCGCGCGGTCCGTGTTTGCATGCAGTCCATTTCTACGTTCGGCGCGGTCGACGCGGTCACAAAAGAATAGTATCCCTTCGCGATCTAAGTCCCGGCAGGAAACCGAAAAAGGACTTAGATCGAGGAATTACTGTAGGATCAGGAGACCCCCCCAGACCAAATACTGTATGGAGATTAGGAAAAGTAGGAAGGTTCCGTGGGTATGTGTAACAGTTGATCAGCTACAAACCGCGAGAGTCCCGGGTTCGATTCCCGGCGCGGAATTCCTCATTTTTCCTAAGATCCTATATTAGATCTAGGAATCTATCCTACTTAGATCGAGGAATTACTGTAGTTTGAATTCTCATTTACTTGGAGTAATCGTGGCTTGGCTATTAAACGTTCGTCCATGTTGTGTACTAGATCATAGTGAAAATGATGAATCAAATGGTAACGAACGTCGCAAAGGGAAATGAGAGCAGAACGATCAGCACGTTCACGTGTGCGCATGGAAACAATTTGCAAAAGTGGCTAGGGAAGCCCTCGAATCGATGGATCCGCGAGCGGGATCGCAGCAGCGCAATTAGCAGCCGCAATTAGATTGCCCGATATCAGCCTCGATATTATAAAGCACTCTAATTGTCTCGTTGACTGGATAGCTCGGTGCGCCTTGAGCGAAATCGCAATCGTCAAAACGATCGTTCCTCCGACGTCTCACGCGAACTCTTCGATCCAAGGTATCTATAACTTCCTCCGTTCGGTCGACTCGAGCCTGAGTTCGCGGGTGGTTTAGAGGGTGGGCAAAGGGGGTGGCCAGCACGAAACGACCCTAGAAGCCTCTTAATCGCACCCCGTCCGAGTTTCAAAGTTTACGGGTTAAAGACCGGCTGGGTTATTAATGCACGGATTCCGTGATACAACGGTCCGGTCAATATATCTCGCGTTTCCGAGCGATTCCTCGCGGCGGAGACGCAGCTCCCCGCCACGATCGATCCGAGGAGGAGCCAGCCCTCCTTTCACATTAATCGACGAATCAAAAAATCAACCACACTTGCTAGTTTAATCGCACGCGTCGCTCTAATCGAGAAATCTTTGCGCGATCCTTTCTTTCCCACTTTAGAACCTTATTCACGCAGAAAATTGGTTGTATAGGTGGTTATGTGCGATGGAAAGAAAACTAGAATGGTTTAGCAAGCTCTCCCATTCATGGAAATTATAATAATCTCGCAAAAATTGTTTAGGATATAGGAGCTTTATTTAATAGAAGTTTTTCATATGACTGTTTGTTACAATCTGAATCTCGCTGACGAATTAATATTTACTAAAAGAACATCGCAAAAATTGTTTAGGATATAGGAGCTTTATTTAATAGAAGTTTTTCATATGACGGTTTGTTACAATCTGAATCTCGCTGACGAATTAATATTTACTAAAAGAACATCGCAAAAATTGTTTAGGATACAGGAGCTTTATTTAATAGAAGTTTTTCATATGACTGTTTGTTACAATCTGAATCTCGCTGACGAATTAATATTTACTAAAAGAACATCGCAAAAATTGTTTAGGATACAGGAGCTTTATTTAATAGAAGTTTTTCATATGACGGTTTGTTACAATCTGAATCTCGCTGACGAATTAATATTTACTAAAAGAACATCGGGTTTTTAATAGCAAATCGATCGTCGGCTCAGCTGATTGCCGACGATCGATCGTCACCAACACCAATGTACTAACTTGTGACACCTACAAGGAAGTCGTGCATTAAAAAAATAAGAAGACTAGGTTTGTTAAAAATAGAAATACCTGTTGTAAAAATGGCTGACCATTGCAAGAGATGAGAAGGAACAGAATTGCTTCAGCAAAGTTTTAAATTGATATTCTAATAATCTTGTAAAAATTGTTTAGACCCACATTCGAGAATAAATCCACGAAGACAGATTGATCGAAATAAAAAGTTGTATTGCAAAAACGGTCGTGTGCAGCCAGCACGCTGATAAAAAGCGACTCGTGTGCTATTGCAAATCTATTTCAGACAGCGAATGCCTGTCTGCTAGGGTTATTGTGTGGCAGTATCGTTTCCTGTCAGCTAGATAAGAAACAAGTGGCGCAAAAATCTCGTGGAAAACTTTGTGCTGAAACTTGTGCGAAAGAAACTTCACTACCTGTCAGAACTGACCCGGAATCCGGCCTGCGTGTAGTGGTGTTGCCTACCCATTGTCCGAGGGTTCGTACACTGTCTGTTGCATGTTTACGGACGATTCAATTGCAGTGGAACTCTCGGTGACTTTGATAAGCGCTTGGAATAAACAATTTTTTGAATGGCTGACATTGTTGGCTACAGGGAACATTTCCACGTTCTTCATAAAGAAATCCTGCCACTAATTTTTTATTCATATCATATAACATAAGAGACAAAACATTTTCTCAGCAAGAAGACCTCAATTGAAACTCGTCTTGCAATGGATGTAGATTATAATCAGCAAATTTGGATGAGGACTGAATTTAGCATTGCAACTTAGTTTTTAAAAAAAAGGAAGTTTTAACGCGACCTAACCTAGGCACACATAAATCGGTTGTAAAAAAAACTTTTAGTACTTTCTTTGTAATTCCAAACAATTATTATTTTTCCAAAATTTCTTTGTTGCGTTATGTAGTAAACTAATTGTTCTAACTTCTCAAAAAAAATTCAAGTCATATGGTCCACTATGAAAAATGTTATCGCCTTTTTAAAAGTGTCCTAATATTAATGTGACCGACTGTAACCAATTTTGAAGTACCTACACAAACCAATAGAGTTTCAAAATTCAATATCATTCGCTATAAGTTAAACTAGCCAATGAAATTGTATGGTACAGGAAAGAAGAAGTCAATTAGTCTCATCAGTACATCAGTCGATCATTATTAACCCTTAGCGGACGGGAATTATTTTTCGCATACTTCTTGATGGATCCGGATTAAATTTTCCTTTTGAAACAAAATTGCATACTGAAGAGTTAATTCTATGAATTAAATGAAGGGAAACGATTTGTGTTCAGTAAAAATTTCATATTTTTTGAGAGTAATAATTTCTATAAAAATTATTTGCAGTCGCAGAACGGTAAAATTGCTTCGGCGACTATCAACATACACGCGTCCGCAAAAGGTTAACATGTTGGCTGCCATGTCAGCCATATATGGCTGACGGAATTATTTATACAGCTTCCAAAATAAATTTTTACGTTAATATATTCCTTGCACCAAATTTTATTAATATCCAGAAAGTGCAAGAATGTTGACAGACCACTCAGTGTCATACATTTAACATTTTTAATTTTTATTTCATTAAATAAATGACTTCGATTTTATGGAATTTTTAAAGTTGCTGGATTGGCATGTTAATCCTCCCAGCGTTGATCAAATAATCAAGAAATATGATAATTTTATCTTTCAAATTGTTCATATAAGATAATTTAAGACTTTGATCGAGTCGCGTGGCGATTAATTTCGAAGGGTGCACGTATCCTGGTAGATGAAATGACCGTTGTTAACGAATCAAAATGGCGTCCGCAGGCCCCGACATCGCCAGACCATGTGTGGCGATAGGAACGGGTAGAAAAAGAACCGCCGCGGCGTAACTTTTCTCCCTCGAAAATCCAGGTTTTTATTTGAAACGGGAGCCTGTTTTCCTTCCCCGAGTTGCTCGTACGACTTCCACGCAGACACGGGGATCAACTTCGTATAAGGGAGGCCCGATATTGAATGCATTCTAACACGCCACCGTCTCACATTATATTCTTTGCCTGATAATTACAACGATAATGAGCCGGCTACGATGGAAACCTGGCCGGCGCGGCACGGCGACTTGTTCCGAACACACACGGCGTGTGTTCGGTACTTTTCATTCTTCAATCTCGCCCTCACCCCCCCCCTTCCCCTCTCCCCTCTCTCTGTCCAACCCTTCCCTGGTTCCTCTGGTTCCCCTGGTTCCTCTGGTGGTCTAGCCTAACTCGATGCTTTTGTCGGAATTCACGGGAATTTCGCTTGTTGATAACTTTTTCATTCAACACGCGAATTTCGCGCCGTCCCGGGATATTATTACTCCATTGTGTTGCGCTGTGTTCATTGTGTTTAATCAGGACGCACGTTTCGGGGAAAGTTTCGGAAAGCGGCGCGTTATTACGATTCCGTAACATCGAGGCATTCGTGGATTTCTGGACGACTTCGGGAACGCCGCCGTGGCCGCAATTAGACCGTGAAATAAAAGGCTCCGAATTATTCCCTTTTGAAATACCCTCGCGCGAGACCGGCTCCCTTCGGGCCAGTTATGCTGTCTGCGTAGAGGCTACTGTTAAGTATAACGCGACCCCAGACGAACTTCGAACCCGTCCTCCAAGATGACACCGTCTGATGGCCGCATTAAAAATGACGGCTCTCGAATCTGCCCGTGTCGACCATTTTTCTAAATAAAAATCTCGAGCAACGACGGTTCAGAAGAATATATTCATTAACAGACAACGTACGAATAAACTTAAGTCAATCGAAGATAAAACTGTACCGTTATGGTTCACATAAAGTGTCGTGAAATAGTTGGACTTAGGCTGGCTCGTGAGTTCCTCGAATCACCATTTTCAATAGAATTTTTGTAAATTGATTACGATGTTCATTTAGATAATGCAATACGAAACTAAATGTTGCAAAAATGTTGTAAATCCTTGAAATGGACGTTTCCTGAGGATTAATTGTGTTCGATTTCGGCGCACAGGTTCGATCAATGATACAAATTAGCAATTTTGCAAATTAGAAACATCTTCGGAAACTCAACGTTTCGACTCAGATGTGGGTCTTTCTCAAGAGATGAGATTTTTTTGCGTCTGTAACATAATTTAATTGTAATAACGTATTCAGTGTAACATAAGGTATGTTAATTTCAAAAGAAGAAAAATAGGATCCTTTACTGAGGATATTTCAAGCAACTTTTTCCTTTGCAAAAATGATCGCCTCGGCTTTGTTACGGAGTTATTAAAGAAACACACGCACCAATCAGAACACTGTTACAGCTGACGGATTCCGGCTCGGCCAATGACAACGTCACGCTCAACGAGACCTGTCGCCTAGTCGGAATCCGTCCGCTGTAACGGTGTTATGATTGGTCTGGGTTTTTCTTTAATAACTCCTTAACAAAGCCGAGGCGGCTATTTCTGCAAAGGAAAAAGTTATTTTAAATAGCCTCAGGAAACGCCTATTTCAAGGATTTACAACATTTTGGGACAACCTGTAGAATATTGCGATTTTTCCATAATGAGAAGCGAAATTTATCAGTGTTATCAGGCATTTAGAAGTTTTATTAACACCAAACGTACCAAGCACTACATTCCCATGTTTTACCTGATAACATCAACAAGATAGAATAAATGTAGAAATTTATAATATATTTAATAATACTTTCTATTCCTTCTTCTTTTATTCCATTATAAATTTTCATGTGCAAAATCTAATGCCCGATCTTACATCGCATCGCACAAATTGCTCCGGTTCTATAATTTTTAAAAATACGAATGGAACGAAGCTTTCTTTTCCGCGTCGAGCGTTTTATTGTTTTTAATGGCGGATCTGAAAGGAGACGCGTCAAGTTTTGAAATCCAGATAATCCCGAGGGGATTTATCACGGTTCCCTGATCAATTCGAAGAAAGTGTAATGACTTCTGTGTTCCGGGAATCGGTGAAAGCGAATTCGGTTCGACGACGAGGCCGGCTCGCCTCGGTTAACGAACGTCGTTAAACTTCTTCAAATTGGAATGCAAACAAACTCATTATCGTGAAGTCAAAGGGGAAGACAGCCGTTTATTTAAAAGCTGCGGCGCGTGCATAGTTCCCTTCTCGCCCCCTGACATCGGGCGAACGGATAGTCAACGCCTCGTTTATCGCACGAAAGTATGAAAAGTAATTAAAACCGTGTTTCAGTGCGAGCGTCGTGTTCTCGGCGATGTACACGAGTGTTCTCCCCTCTTGTTCCGGAATTAATCGGACATTCGAAAAATTCTTTTAACTGTTCACTTCGAGTTTAAGAGTATCAAGTATGCGGTCATATACCTTTTCTATCGGGAGTCTCCAAAACGATGAAATCAAAATGGTTCCGAGAGTCAAGAAAATTCTTAAAAGGTAAAAAAGGATTCTTGAACATTTAACACGTTAGATAATTTAGTAGCTTAAATACATATGATTATTTATACTAAATTATTTATAAATAATTAAATTATTTATAATTAAATTTTTTTTAATAAGATGATATATAAAATTATAAATTTTAACTCTAGATTTACGGGACGTGTTCAAATAAAGCGTTCTGATATTTTTAATTTATGATTATTAAAATTATAAACATGCAGCCATGATAAATTATTCAACAGATTTATTTCTTTGGGTTATATATTATTTAGAAAATGGTTAAAAATTGTGATGTACACATTCTCGGTATTTTTATAAATTAATATAAAATAGTCACTTTTAGTCCTCCGTAAACCTAGTGTTAAAAAAAGAAAATACGGATTCTTGAACATTTAACACTTCAGATATATTGTTACTGTAGATACCTATTTTTTTAGATGAAAGTATATTGAAGAAAACGGAACTTCGAAATCAGAAGCATTCGGTTAATTCGAACCTCCAGCGCAGGAATGAAAAGACGTTATTTACTGAACTCCAGTTTCAGCTAAAGACCACAAGGTTTCCCTGTTTACTGCGTTGAAATGTCGTCTAACCGCACGCTAGCATGCGATCGGTGACACTATGGCGTGCGTGGCGAAAAGTTGCCTGCGTTCGTGTCAGCGTTTAATGCGAGCGGAGAAAAAGTTTGGCTTGCCGGGGCACGGAAAATCGCTCGTCCTCTCCCTCGGTTTAAGATTCACCAAATTAACCGGCTGACCGAATAATCTTCGCGACAGGACAAAACACTTTCTTCCCTTTACTAACCATCCTCAAGACCGCACCGAAAAACACTGTCTTGAAAATTCCCAGAGTCATCCACTACTGATCAGCTGATCCTACTCTTAAATCACAGTGAAATTCGAAATAGATACACAGTCGATGAGGTTACACAGAAAACTTAAATTACCTTCTGCTTTTATCCTCTATTCCATTGGCAAAAATTTTAAAAAATTTTGTTTAAAGACTCAGGTTGAAATAAGCAGAATAATAATAGTAATTTATAGGTGAAAGATTTAAATTACAGATCCGTGGTCTCATTCTCCTAGCATCGATGCACAAAAGATAAAATATACATGAATATTCTAGAATTTAGATATTTATTGTAGATTACATATATAGAATATTTTCATACGAGATAAGCAAAATAAGCATTAACAGTCCATTAGCAGGAAATTAAAATTCGAGATCGGAATCCATTTTTCCAGCATTGATGCAGAAAAGATAAAACGTGCATGGATATTTGCGGTACAGTGCACAGGGGAAGACTATAATGCAATTTTCCACGGACACAGTAGGCGTGCCCGTAGATGCAAACGAGACCGTATATTTCCATCTCCGTCAGAGACAATGATTCCGCGGAATTCAATTGTAGATTTCGCGACCGAACGCAGAACACGCGAAATGTGGCATTAGGTGAAAGGTAGGAAAGCCGCTGCCGCGTTTTCGCCGCTGTGACTGTGGGAAAATTACTCTACACATTCTATTATCTTTAATAGCGATGTTCTCGATCTGCGTCCATTGTGGATGCTATTCGACTGGATTTCGTTGCGTCAGAGCCACGGCGCGGTTTTCCTGCGTTCGTTTCGCGTCGCGACGCGGCGTCGGCGTCTCGGCACGGAGCCGTTCTCCAAACGGGCATGGAATCTTTGTTCGCGGGAGTAATGAATCCCGCTCATTATCTTTTTTAATTGGCACCATTTAATGATTCCGACGGGATCGTTTAGAAATCGACTTCCTGTTTCTTAATGCAAACCCGCGTGATTTCGCAACATTGCCCCGATTCGCGGAATATAAGATCATTATCGCCCGACACGCTACCGTGTCTTGTCAATGATTAGGCCAACGTGATGGACACCTAAAAATAATGGAAAAAATACGGGAGACGGTAGAGACGACCCGTGAAACAATAGAGTGATTTAATTGTGCTGCAAGGTGTGTATATAGGAATGATAATTCTTAAACATATTACGAGCTACAAATAGAAATAGGTAATATTCTATTTTTTGGACTGCAATGTATTTTTAAAAAATTTATACAAATATTCTGGATTTTTTGGGAAGTAGTCCAAGCTTGTGAGAATAGTGTCAGAACTATCAGATAATTTTTTTCTGGGCCATCTTGTTATTTTTTAAGATAATGAACTTTTTAATGTTGACTAAGAATGTTTCTTTACTTTTCAAACTTTGGAGGTACACAGGAGAAGTAGATCAGATTGTCAAATCATTCTTCAATTGTTTTCTCGTTGTATCTTAGATTGAAAAAATCCCTTATGAACTCAAAATGTATGGCGAAAATACAAAAATGTCTGACATTGACGTAGCACATGTATAATATCACACAAACTACAATTTCTAGACCGTCGAAGTTGCTTTTCGAGTAACATAAAATTCATTAAAAAAAAGAACAATATAGCAGAGGCTAAAATTTCATAATTATTACATAAGATCATATTCTATGTTCTCAAGAAATTGACTCACCAATATTTCGTATATACATGTCCTAATAATTAAATAAGGACGAAGAAGTCTCGCTGTTAGAAATCGCATCGATCGAAACCAGGCAAGAGCCTCGCGGCCCGATCACAGTGTTCTGTCGAATAGTGTCATTAGCCCAAATGATTCTGCGCCGACAGTCCCGATAGACGAAGATCATCAGCTCAAGCAATTTGGCCGCGATTGCCCGCAGCTCTGTTAGATTGCTAACACATATCCATCTGCCGATTTCCGAAGAAACGGCAAAGAATCGAGGTGTATCTAAATAGGTTAATAAACGGGACCTGTCGAATGCTAAACGATACCCAACAAAGAACAAAACCGATCCAGGCTCGATGTCACGCGAGCTATTCAGCCCGGTGCCGTTAATAGACACATGACAGCCTGGAAGATTCACCCCTCGGAAGAGGAAAGGTGCGTGAGGGGTTGGTTGATGGAAAGGCAGCGCAGAAAATAAAAATCCGCCATCGGCCGGAGGCTCCTAATTCCGGAACAAGCTGCGCGTTGCCTCGATTCCCACGAAATAATAGAAAATAAATATCTCGTCGATGATTGGCCGTTCGTGATCGCTCAAGAGATCATTCGTGACGCCCCTCTCCGATGCATCTAGCTTGAAAAAACTGTAATCAATCGGTGGAATTGGAAGCATCGAGCCAATTAGTCTGATTAATGAGATCCCTCGATATTATATCGTTCCTGACTGACTGACCTAACCCAGAACCGAAATGTAACAGTTATAGAATAGTAAAAGTAATCGATATACCTTATATAACAGTTATGAGATGCTTTCAGTTCTCCAAAACTGTTTCAAGAACCGAAACCTATGTAATAACTGTTGCCTAACCCAGAACCGAAATGTAACAGTTATAGAATAGTAAAAGTAATCGATATACCTTAGATAACAGTTATGAGACGTTTTCAGTTCTCCAAAACTGTTTCAAGAACCGAAACCTATGTAATAATTGTTGCCTAACCCAGAACCGAAACGTAACAGTTATAGAATAGTAAAAGTAATCGATATACCTTATATAACAGTTATGAGATGCTTTCAGTTCTCCAAAACTGTTTCAAGAACCGAAACCTATGTAATAACTGTTGCCTAACCCAGAACCGAAATGTAACAGTTATAGAATAGTAAAAGTAATCGATATACCTTAGATAACAGTTATGAGACGTTTTCAGTTCTCCAAAACTGTTTCAAGAACCGAAACCTATGTAATAATTGTTGCCTAACCCAGAACCGAAACGTAACAGTTATAGAATAGTAAAAGTAATCGATATACCTTATATAACAGTTATGAGATGCTTTCAGTTCTCCAAAACTGTTTCAAGAACCGAAACCGATATAATAACTGTTTCCAACCCCTTCCTGTAACCCTTCAGCACTAGACAACTCTCCTTTTATTCAGTGATCAAAATATTTTCCTATATATGTATGTGTTATCTAGAATTGGGTGTTATCAATAAGCATTGACGTTGACGGAAAAGAGTGAAATAAATAAATTCGAGATGCAGGACTCGAAAAAGGCGGCGCGCGTTATGTCTGCAACAAGATCAAGGCTACAATGGCGAACAACGAGCGATTACGCTTGTCAGCTGGAGTCGAAAAAATGTTGTATACGATATCGGGCGGAACCGATACTATTTCGGCATTACAGTAAGTCCGCGATCTAAGTCCAATGGAATATTGCGATCTATGTCCCTTCGTCTACTCCTTCCACTGCGGGGTATCCCCGGAAGGGTCGAGAAGTTCGACCTACCTCTGCCGCCGAGCAGTGTAAACATGCCGCGTAATTTGATCCTGGGTCGGGTATATCGATGTGAATCACTACTAATCCAATTACAAAACTTATTTATTTTTCATTATTTTTTTATGGAACTTTCACCAACTTATTTCTGGTATTTTTCTGATTAAAATGACACTAAACACTAAATCATTTCAACTGTATTTAGTGGTTTAACACTAGATTTCCCAAGGAAGTCATTTTGACTGCTTTTTAATTTCAACTAGAAGAAGAGTCGATCACTAATGATGAAAATGAAAGTGTCATCAATATGCCCAGGAAAAGTAAATTTTTTTTCTTGTTAATATTTACTAATAACTTGTTATATAACTGTAAATAATATAAAAAATATTAAAAATTAATTTTAAACTTTCTTTACACATTAGTTATTCTTTCACAATGCAGTCATTTTGACTGCTTCTGGGCAATATAGGTATATACTAAGTTTCAGTCTTTCTAGTGTTAATTGACGATATGTACAGTGACTTTCGGACGTAGACGAGGATAGCGGTCAGTGTTTACATGCTGTCCTTTTCTACGTTCGGCGTGGTCGACGCGGTCACAAAAGAATTGTTTCCCGTCTCGATCTAAGTCCCGTCAGAGAACCGAAAAAGGACTTAGATCGCGGACTTGCTGTACTTGCGGAGCGTGCAAAGATCGGCGTTAAATGTGAGAAATGAGGTCCTACCCTCGTTATCTGTCCCCCGGGTCGCTCGCGGTGTGTATTTTCTAACGAGGACACACTATAGCGGTTTAATAATGAAGATGAGCGCAAAAACTGGTCTTAAGAGCGGCGGGTCATTTACGTTTCGCGTCTACCTTACAAGGTATCCGGTCTTTACGAGCTGGCTCGTCAATGACTCGATCTCGAAACCGAAATCGACCAGCTGTAGAAGAAAAATTATCACCTCCGCGTTTTCGCCGAGGCTGAACACAACGGAACGGAACGGGAACGACGAGGAGGACGACGACGAGGACGACGACGGTGGCGAAGAAGACGACCACTGAGCGCAAAGCGGAGCAGGTGCTGCAATTAAAAGGCCCGCCAGCGTCATTTGTTTCCCTGACGATCTTGACGGCGCATCTTCCATGGCACTTTTATATAGTCGTAGATTCCCCTGTGTGTCCAGGGGCCGAACAATACTCGGCGGTGGGGGCCAGTCATTGTTCGAGCGCGAGCGCATCATTATGCATAATTCAACGGACTAGAGAGCCTCGGTGCCTCGTCTTGTACTCTCGCCGCATAATGATCTGATAACATCCATAATATCGATAGCATCGTCCTCTTCTGCCACTTCTACCACCTACCTCTTCCTCTTCTTCTAAATCCCGCGGTAGTTTACCATACGTAATTCACGCATTATCCGCGGAATGGATAGTTATTAAGATTGCCATCGGGAAACACCCTAACACGGTCCATTATTCTTATCCCGGTGAGAATTTCGGCAACCCGAGCCTCGATTCCGCTCCGAGATACTCGTATGTCAGCTTCTAATTTAAAATACTTATCTGGTGTAGGGTACATTATTTTTTTTAACATTACGCAGTTCATCATTTTCATTTCCCTTTGTTCCGAGCAATTCCTGACGGCTTAACAGGTTGAGTCCCATGGCAGCAACCTGCAAAATTCCATAAAATCAAAGTAATTTATTTAGTGAATAAAAAATTGTAAAGATTAAATGTCTGACATTGAGTAGTCTTGCAACCTTCTTGCATTTGCTGGATATTAATCAAGTGTGGTAAAATGAGTGTATTGACGTAAAAATTTATTTTGAAATTTGAAGAAATAATTCCGTCACCTATATAAGGGTGACATGGCAGCCGACGTGTTAAAGTGTAAAGTATGTGTTTACCAATGCTTTTTGAGGATAAAATGCTGCAGAAAATAAAAGAGAACAAATATAGATTCATTTTTAGTTAGCGGATCTTTATGAAAGTTAAACATTTTCTAAATTGCATCAAACTGTAGTGAAGTAAAAATTATTTTCTATCTCGATGTGTTCAATAGGTTGATAACAATATAACAGTATTCTGAAATTCTTCCGTTTCTACTGTTTTAAATTATACCTTCTCATTTTTTACATAAATGCATAAAATCCCCGGATTATTCGTTTCATTCATTAAAAAAGAAAATCATCCTCCATTATATTTTATTCTCAGTCTCCTAGGGCCTGTCCTCAAGGGAATACAGTTCTACTTAACCGCGGGCCCTTTGAATTTGCTTAAGAAAATATCAATTTCCACAAATTCTAAGAAAAAGAACTCGAGCAGATCGACGCGTATGATTTTCACGATTGAAACGCGTTTCTTTTCATAGATGAGGAGAACTGACAACGAGCATGCGACAGTGGGAAGGAAGACGCGTTCCCGCTTTCCCAGACAGTGGTCCGATCGATCGGCAGCGGTTTTCCCTCGAGATTTTTCCCCGGGTTTCGCTGGAATCGACGTGTGCGCAAGAAATGGTGAAAAGCCTTTGCTGTCGGTGCTCGCGTCTGTTGCGCGTGTGAACGCGATGCGCGTTCCTACGCATAAATCATGCCACGTTCGCTAGTAGCACAGTAGCTGGTGCAATTGTTATGCTAACCAGTCGGCCAGTATCTGCTCTTATATAGCCTATGTTTCCTGCTCGACCACCTGTTACCCTCTCGAACGCCACGACCCCGGTAACGTTCGACTCATCCGTCCCGGTTCGGCACGTGTATAATTGGCCTGGGCGAGCACCAACGGCAAAACGGCTCTGCTACTCTATACAGAGAGAGCAACGGTTCATGATTTTCTTTTTACCATTTCTGGCCAACCCCCGCACACACACACACACACACACACACACAAACGCGTTTCTTTTTTTCACCTACGAATTAGCGAATATTGATCGGACGGGCCAACGCTCTCGTTGAATTATTCAGCGGTGCCCGCCAATCCGGATAGCTCGATGAAACACACCCGCGTGAAGTAATTGTACGTTTGCTAACTGAAAATTTACTGGACTAACGAGTTATTTATGGGCCGAGGGGATGTCGTCGCAACTGTTGTCCGCTGAAGACGATACATCTTGCGGGCCAATTTGCTCGTGCAATTCGTAACCTCAAGATTGTGCGACTTTCTGAGATTGTATGGTGGTGATAGAGGTATAGGGTGCATCGGAATAACTTGTTTGTAATCCATAGTTTGCTGTGGTTGATACTAGAATTATTGAATCGATCGAAATAACCTACAGTAGATTTTTAATCTTGTAAAACGCGCAGGTACTTTTCTTGGAGATACTGAATAAATTCGTTTATTCATGTTTGTACATGTTGCAATAATTCGACTGGGGATTTGATGCATTTATTGGAAAAGTGAGTAGCTGGAATTTGTCACAGTGTGAAGATTAACCCTTTGCACTCGGAGCTATTTCAACTAAAAAATTAAACATTTCTTCTGACCTAGAATATTTCCATTGTACATAATTTTTTCATTTTATGCGTATGGAACTGATACAATATTAAAATGTTTAGTAATTTATGAAATATAAACAAATTTAATCGTGGAAACAATATTTTGAATAACGGTATAATAATTTGTAATGGCGGCTCTGAGTCGCTATTCGAGTGCTAAAGGTTAAGAGAATCGAGTTGCATCAATATATCAGCTTCGTCCGTAATTCATACGATCATTTAAAACAATTTTTACGTCACTGTGCTTGTATCTGACAAAGAACCCCGCACTAATCATATGGAAAATCTATCCCGGTAAAATCAGTTGGATTTTCCATATGTTGTAGCTTATGATCTACTGAACAAAAGATGTAATGGGCACAACGCTCAATAATAGACAGTTATCGAGTTATAATCAGTCAAACATGACAAATTCGAGCTGCCGAATACTCAACTCTCGGGAAGTATTTATTTTTTGGAGCCGTAGGTTTGCCCCACTTGGCAGGTTTATTGGGATTGTATGTAATAAAGCTTGTTTCTCCTTTAAATTTTACTACGGATTCGTCAACGCACATATTTTCTCCAGGTATAAAATAGTCTGAAAATCTTGAATTTATATATTCTAAAATTTACTTGCTCGTTGAATACGTGTTCTAATATCAATTTTCGCAGGATCAGGTGTTTTCAAATGCAACATCCAGAATATCTGGTTGAATATCTTTCTTGTAAATATGTTACTAAAGAAAGGGATCCTACTATTGTCCTTAACCGACCAGTATTCTTGCATATTTGCCAGAGGTATCGTATCCAGATTGAGAATAACTCCAATAAAAGCCCAAAATTCATCCTCTTCCACATCACGCCACGTTTGCCAAATAGAGTTACTAGATATTTCTTTCAAGTTTAGAACATTTTCTGCGTAATTGTTGGTTTCTTTTATAATTTCATTTACCAATTCGTCCGTGAGAAATAATTTAAAACATTGTATCGGCTGTACAATATTTGTAGGAACTTGTGGTCCAATGACCTGTGGCAATACACTAAATGGTATTCTATCTGGAATATGTAATTCTTCCGTAACATCACGCCATTCATCTAAGTCTTGCAACGAATCTTCGCTTTCACTTTCAATAATTCTCATTCTTCGTCACTTTGGTAGTATAATTTCGCTACTACTACTACTTGAAGTGTCAGAATCATAACCAACATTGTCTTCAACAATGTCTTTTAACTCTTCAAAATCAAATACGTCTTCCGTATCACTCAACTCTAAATTCTCATCATAATCTTTATTTTTCTCCATGTTGCTAACCATAGAAAAGGTCAAAAGGTTTTAACTAGAGATAACAATTGCTAACACCGACGATAACGTATGCTAAAAACATTTGGCTCCGCAGCGGAGACCTTCGGAGTTACGGAACAAATGACAAATGTCTCCGTAGCGGAGCCAACGGAACGCTAAGGGTTAAAATAGTTTCGAGTGCAAAGGGTTTGTAAATGATTCCTATATTTAACAACAAATGCACGAGGAGATCTATCGGTGGAGATAATGTACAATCTGCATAGTGCTGGTTGGCCAAAAAATTCGTGAAGCGTCTCCCGCGCGAATGGAAGACCGTGTCCAAGGAAGACAGCCTTGGTCCTGCTAAAAAATTCCGGCAGTCCATTACACGGGATCGGGGCGACAGGTAGACGTCTGGGTATAGTATTCGAGGCCAGTAGGAGCGATTACCTCAACGATGACGACGACGACGACGACGACTGTGAGCCGAAGTCGCGTCAGATCGCGATCAATTAATTCGCCGTCGAATTCGTCACGGCGGTGGCAGATGCGTCGATTCGCGGCTCGGCCGTCCACGAAACGACGAATCATCTCTCGGCAGAGGCCCCGGGGGGAAAAAGAGAGCCTAAGTACGAAGTAATGGACGGCCACCGAAGGGAGGAAGACCGCTTCCGGCGGATACGCGTCATTTTTTGTCACAATCGCGACGACATCAGCGCGGGTATTATAAGGAACACAGGGGCCAGGAGAGGCACACAACCACCAACCAAGGAAGGGTACCGCGGCGAGCTTCGTTTCGTTTCGTATCGATAATGATCTCTCTCCGTCGTACCGGTGACCGTCTCCACCTCGCTCGCACCAAGCCAACCGAAGTGAAACGTATTTTCGCCACGAGAGATCGTTTCGCCGTAACCGAACCGCGGCTAACGGAAAATTAATGAAGAGTACGTTGTACACCGAGCAACGCGCACCAGCCGACCCATCTGTTTCTTGCCGCTCAACGTAGATGAGCGTGATAGGCGACGAAAGCCTGTCCGAGTCCAGGAAACCGACGAGACGCCGTGGATATCACTGACGGAACGCGGGGGTTCCTCCAGAGAACCAGAAACAATGTAGCGGCAAATCAAATACGAGACTTCAACGTTTTCCCGGGCTGTGTTCACGCTTTGTCTACCTTCCGGTAATTGACATCCACAGGTCTCCGCTATATGCAAGTCGAATCAGGTCGAGGGATCTTCGAGATCATGGGAAAATCGAGCTCTCGGTTTTCCTTCTTCGGTGACCTGGAAAACACGTTCTTTGCCTTGCTACTTTGAGGCGAGTGCACAGGTGAATCGATTCAGGGTCCATTGTTCAAGAATTTTAAAGAAATGTTTAAAACATACGGTGCTAAATGGGGTAATAGTGAAGCTATGGCATGTCGCTTTTGAAACACGAGCTACAAAAGTATGAAGGAGAAATGTGTTTTCCTAGGATACATGATGCACTGCTTTTCAGTGGGAATGAACGTTTAAAAACGATAAATATGTATATTGTTTAAAACATTCAATGCCCAAAAATCGACCCCAAAAATCCAACAAAATCAAAGTAGTAATTTAACCCCTTGCTCTTACGATTTATTTTACGGTTTTCGTGATTAGAATTTCTTTGTGGTTCATAATTTCTTAGGAAAAGGAGAAAATGTATATCTATTGCATGTCTATATGTTCTCCAATGACTGTACATTAACAACAACAAAACAGAATTATATTTCGGTTTAAAGGAAATTAATAACATACATTTTTATTAAACTCTGTTCAGAATCTTCATCACGTCTCTGAGACGACATTGTAAGCGAAGTGGTTAATCATTATAATCGAAACTGCAGAATCAAAGTTTACCCATAATGATAACTTCTTGAACTCTTGCGGATCGCATAAATCCTACAGAAGTTCGGATCAAACGATTGTAGAATAAGAACAAAATTAATTTTTAAAGATGGTCAACGTATTGATATTGTTATAGTAAAATTTCTCTTTACAATTTTCTTCGCTTCGAATTTAATAAAATTACATTACAAGAGTACATATATGAAGAACGTTCTTAACACTAGATTGCGCAAGGAAGTCATTTTGACTGCTTTTTAATTTCAACTAGAAGAAGAGTCGATCACCAATGATGAAAATGAAAGTGTCATCAATATGCCCAGGAAAAGTAAATTTTTTTTCTTGTTAATATTTACTAATAACTTGTTATATAACTGTAAATAATATAAGAAATATTAAAAATTACTTTTAAACTTTCTTTACACATTAGTTATTCTTTCACAATGCAGTCATTTTGACTGCTTCTGGGCAATATAGGTATATACTAAGTTTCAGTCTTTCTAGTGTTAATAATTAATTCTCTTTAGACCCACCGCTAATAATTCCCAGATAAAGCAATGCAGACCCGAAGGTCACGTGTCTCCAGATTTCATTAAAAATTCCTCGTAACCAAATCACACTAAATAGAAGCTTCCCAGCTCTCTCCTAATCATTCTACACCACGACAGCGCTAATAGATCACCGGGTCGACCACCTGAATATCGGTTAATCAAAAGCGAGTCAGCGCTTCATCCCTGAGTGGAGTCAAACCATCGTCAAAGAGTATCGCGTACCTAGTAAACAAGTCTAGTTCGAGGTTTGGTGTTCGTCGTCACGCACGTAGGCGGTCCAGTCGGCTTCTTAGGTATTTTTCAATTAATTTTTTTCCCGTTTACGTCCGTTGGAGACCTTTTGGACGCGCGTGCCGCCGCGAATATCGACAGGGTGTCGGCGCAAACCAGCCTGTGGTATCCGTCCGCGGATACCGAGGCGAAGTGGCCGCGGATCAATCAGTGACGGCCTATAATTAACGAGTTACGGCCGAGCCGGCGCGTTTGCATTAAGACGCGGCTTTTTGTCACTCTGTTCTCGAAGCAGCAGCAGCAGCAGCCGCAGCTACAGCGTCCAAGGCAGTGGAAGCAAAGGCGCAGCAGAGGTAGCAAAGGCAAGCATCAGAGGAGAGAAGAGAACCCTGTCGTAATTACCTCGGAGCGGCAGACGGTTGGTATCCGGGCACGTTAGAACGCGGGCCCCAAGAGAGGAGAGAACCGGGGGGCCAGTTTCTTCGCGACGGACCTTGAAGATTCACCTCGGGGGACCGTCTCCACCCCTTCTCGCATCGGTCGCACCACTCTCAACCCTGGCGTGCCGCTTCGATTGGCTATACCGTGTGTGTTTTTCTCGTTAGCAGTCACCGCACCCAGAACACCTCGCCCGGGGATGGGGGACCGGCGTCTACAATCGTAATTAGTAGGCGTGAACGTACGCCTACCACACACCGCGGACTTCTTTCTACGTTTTGACATCCGTTCGCCCTGTTTTGCCGGTCTGTCCTCAGGACCATGACTCCCAGCGGATCTTCCTCGGGCGACAATATCGCATCTTGCCACCGGATATCGGTTCTTCATACTCGGACTTCTTTCGCGCGTTCCTAGTCTGACGATTTTCATGCAGTATCACGATTTTATACGTCAAGCTGCAATCGCGAATTTTAGCAAGCTAAACACTAGGTTTACGGAGAACTAAAATTGATTATTTTACATTGGTTCATGAAAATAATAAAATTGTATTTACTTAGAAGTTCAGCGATTTTTACTGTAATATGTACAGAAAAAAATAAATCTATTTAATAATTCCTCACGAATGCCTCCTTACGCTCTTAATAATCGTAAATTAAACATTTTTGAATTCGTCATTTTGACGAGCCCCGTAAATCTAGTGTTAAGAATTGTTTTGAATGAAGTCATTTTTAGTGGCGCCTCGGAGAGGACAGTCGAGTGCAAAGTGTTCACAGATAAATCTATGTTCATATTTTCTGTTTCACAATCATTGAAGCCGTAAAGATGCTTCACAGAAAATTGTAAATCTAAAACGGAGATGGAGCAAAATCATCGGTAAAAGGGTTGGATAATTTAAAAATTGACGCCTCCATATATTAACCCTTAGCACTCGAAGCTATTATGACTCAAAATTAAAATGTGTCATCTAATCTAGAGTATTTTCGTTATGACCCTTTTTGTACAATTGTGTATTTATTTACGCCAGATTTGAATGTTCAGCAATTTATTAAATGCAAAGACATTTAACACTACGTTTACGGAGCACTAAAATTGATTATTTTACATTGCTTTTTTAAAAATAATAAAATTGTATTCACTTAGATCTTCAGCGATTGTTATTGTAATATGTACACAAAAAAATAAATCTATTTAATAATTCCTCACGAATGCCTCCTTACGCTCTTAATAATCGTAAATTAAAAATTTTTGAGTCCGTCATTTTGACGGGCCCCGTAAATCTAGTGTTAATTGAAATTGTTGCATTCCTTTAATTAGTGTTTTATTTGTAAGATACAACGGAACTTAATTGGAAACACGATGACAATATACAAGGGTGTTCAGGCTATTACCAGCCAGCATTTTTTTTTGTAAATAGTAAATATTAGAAGGAAAATGGTAGAGGAAAAATTAGTACTATTTTTTATACGTAACAAATTAACATATGCATTTTTGTTGTACTTACATTATTTTGATGTAAACGAAGGTGACCTTCAATTTTTTAAATGGAATGCTACATAACTTCTTATGTCGTATGAAAGCGTGTGTCAAGACGAATTCATCCATCCACTACACAATAACCTTCAAGGTCGTGCAAGGTCAGAAATGGAAGAAACAATTTGAATATTGCGTACCAATGTGTTTACAAGTGTTCTTTATTAATGAGGCTAAAACAAATGTACAAAATGGCTTCAAACGCACGCGGATTAGATCTTTTCGTGCAGGTTGGTGGCCATTCTGGAAGGATCCACGGGATCCGTGAATCGCGCACGTCGATCCAGCAGGCCGCTGACAGTCGCGACCCAATCCCGTCGCGGATCTGCATGACGATATTGCTGGTCGCTGCGAGCGAATAAGTAAGCGGATATTGGTTATACATATTTATAGAGGGTCAACGTTGGGTGGACGTAACCGCCCGGTGTGTGCTGTCTCTCTTCCTCTCTCTTTCTCTCTCTCGAACTCTGGTAGCGAGGAGTTCAGTGTTTGTTTGTTTCGAGCTCTCTGCCGCCGTCGCCACTTTGTTCCGCCTCCGTTCTTACTCTCTCCGTCTCCTTTTTTTCCATCTCTGCCTCGACGTTGTTGGTGTGTTTCTGTCTCTCGGCAAAAGAGAGGATGAACGACGAACGAACGAACGAGAATGGTACGAGGGGGGTGGCGAGGAGGGCGGGCATGGACACGGCCAGAAGAGAAAGAATCCTTTGTCCACCGGAGGACTTCCGTCACACGGAAAAATATTCGCGTTATTATCTATTACCTCAAGCGGAAAATTGAAATTTTCCGTGACACCGGAGCTGCGTTCAGGAAAATACTAATGACTGGAATTCGCCGTTCTATTAAGCGGTTTGTTTCTCGTTTTGCTAAGCCCTCCGTACCTACCCGTGGCAGGACCACCTCCGAGCCCGCATCGGGCCCCTTCGAGATGGAACTGTTTGCCGATGAAAGGGTTCGCTGACAAACACACGTTTCAGATAGCACACCTTCCATGGGAAACTTTTGATGCCCCCGGATTTTCCTGTTGTTCATTGTTTTGTACGTACTCTACCATCTCTGGAGGAACTACAATTTATTTATGTAGACTGTGCATTTGATGAACTCGTGACAAACATTAAGTTGATCGAATGCGAAACAGTCGGAATATTTTAGACCGAACCTATCGAGCACAAAACATATATGTTGGAATTTATTCACGAAGCAAAAATAATCTTCTGTATTTAGTGGGCGCATTCGATCGTTTGACTTTCGAGCGCCTATACAAATAATTGATACATTGTATCTGTGCTGCCCGCGTTATGGGACCCTCGACTCTCGGTCGATCGTTTACTTTTTCCAGAGCGGTCCTCATACTAGAATATTTCGTTGTAGAGTAAAGACGTGCCTCAGAACGTGTCTTCGAAAGTATTATTCAGAATAAATTCTATTTTATATTTAAAGAGGGTGTACGTTATTTTATACCCATAATCCAACAATATAAAATTGAGAAGTTTTAATTTACCTAAACTTTGTACGATTTTAATTATAATATGCACTTGAATAAAGAAGTAAATTCTGTCATTACCTACGAAAACGCGTTTACAATTCCAATAATCGTGATAAAGAAAACCGGTCATTTCACCGTGGTAGGTTTAGTGTCAAAGAATTGCAAAATTGGTCCAGTTTTATTATTATCAAGTCATTCGATTTATTAGGGAAAGACATAAACATCTGTGTGGCTCCTGTGTCTTGTAATCAATTTCGACAATTTTTATTTTGCAATAAAAATTCGCAAGAGAAAAACCAAAGTTTTTCTTAATCCTTATAAAATTATGTCGTCGATGAATTAAAAAAATTTATAAATAGTTTCATTTTTCCATATTTTTCTATATTACAAAGCCGAAGTTTTTCCGCAAAAATCGTAACTTTTCTATTAAACCTCAACATTTTTGCATTTTTATGCTTTATCCGGAATTTTTTTTAATTCATCGACGACATAATTTTATAGGGATTGTTAAGAAAAACTTTGATTTTCCTGTTTCAGATGAAAATTGTAGGCCGTAGAATGTACACAAACTGACGATGCGCGGAGCTGTGAAGTTAAATAAATATTTCGACAACAAATTTATTAATCGTTAATGTAGACCAATTTTTGTAGACCAATTGTAGACCAATTGTTTAAATATAGAACATGATACCAAGGAAGTTTGAAAAAGATCCGCTTTGTAGTTAATAAAAAAAAGAGCGCTAAAATGTCTTCCCTCTTAACACTAAACCTACCGAGTATTAAAAATGTGCTAGCATATACTGTTTTATAAAAATAACAAGATTGAATTTATTTAGACTTTGTGTGATTTTTACTATAAAATATGCTTCAGTAAAGAAATTTATTGAATCAATTCCCATGACGTCGTCTTTGTAACTTCAATAATTTAAAACTCAAAAATCTGAAACCGGTCATTTGACCGTCTATGATAGGTTTAGTGTTAAGGAATGGGAAGGGAGGGGGGCTGACTGCGTGTATAGTGCAAAATCTAGACAGTACATTACACAAATTCTTTGCCTGTAATTCCAACCGAAAAAAATTGAAGAAGTATAATTTTCTTGATCTAGAATCGAGAGATTTCTTGTTCCAAAACGGTTAAACATAATTCTTCGGAAGAAGAAATCGCAGAGAGCAGGTTTACAGCGAGTACTGAGCGTACAACATATACCTAATAATCTATGGATCCGTTCTGGCCAAGAATCGAGCGGACTCCCGAGAGAATTTGCTCTCGTAAATTTTGCACCCGCGTCGAATGCGATCCGGAAACGAGTAAAACGATTTTCTGCAAAAGAAGAGCCACCGGCCGGAGGGCGTTAATAAAACCGAGCGGTGTCAAAACATTTCGGAGTAAATAACCGGACACGTCGTCGCGTTCAGAAGCGACAGGTGTCGAGGGATCGGTCATGAGGATCGTCGGAAGTCGTCACCGAGAAACATAGAGCTCCTCCGGTCTTAAATCGGACCCGGCTAGTTTTTCTTCGTCTATAGGTGCACCAGTGCATCCCGCGGTCTGCTGCAATTTGCAAGGTGCAACGGCGCGGTCGCATTAGTCAGGGTACCATATCGGCTCGCAGCCATCGCGTAACGGTATGCGCCAGCGGGCGTTGCAATTCGCCGGTGTTTTCTGCCAGTCGCATCGCGATGACGCTAATGATCTGCTTAATTATGACGCGACGCGCATCGGCCACGAGCGACACCGGATTATTTCCCTCACGGAGATTCAACGAAGTTGATTTCAATTTATCAACCAAGTCTTTACTATCTCTGGACTGCGCATCCTATGCATCTACTGCATTTTCGATGCCTTGAAAATCGGCGTGCAAAAGTGTATAGGAATGCCTAAACAATAGTATGCAGAGTTTAGGAATGTATGAACAATCGAGTAGATGAAATTTAAAACAGTAGGAAGATCAAAACGAAATGTATCAACAGAGTCTTTATTATTTCTGGATTGCATAACCGATGCATTCACTGCATTTTTCGTCCCGTGAAAATCGGCGTGCAAAAGTGTACAGAAATATCTAAACCAGGGATGAGCATTTTTGTCTCAATTGAAACAAAAGCGTCCACACCATAGCGCTCACTGTCCCCCACCAGCATTCGCCGTTAGAGTAGTGGGAGGGAGTGCTTCGCCCGTTGCGAACAGTGCGCAGGCGCATGAAAGAGAGGTTGGTGGGAGAAGCAGACGTTTGAGAGGCCTCTACCATGCCCATCCCTGAGTTCTAAAGAGTAACCTGCAGATTTTAGAAATTCATGAAAAATTTTGTAAATGAAATTTAAAATAGTAGGAAGATTAAAAAGAAATTGAAAATTATCAAAGTATTATTCACGATCTATCGAACTTATTAAATAATATAAGATCTTTCTCTCTGGTTTCTACTTGTTGCAACTGATGTATGTAGTTTTTAGTTTGCACACAATTGCACAGTCCACTAATAAGATTTGTCATTGAGTACTAATGAAATATAAAACAATTGAGATTTTGTTGGATCTCATTCCCAATAAATTAATACACAGAAATTTATAAACGCACAAAGATTCATATAAATTTTTATTGCATTATAATTTTATCTACGCATCAAGGGTTAAGTTTGCGGATATTTCGAGCACGATAATGGAATAAGAACAACGCTATGGTAAACGCAGTTAACAATAAAGCTTACATAACTCATAAAAATTCATAGAAAATTCTAAACATTTTATATAAGTTGCTCTATGATTTTTAATCGAGGCAATAAATATCAGAACATTCTGGAACTGTTTGAAACCAACGGTGTATTATTTAATAAGATTATGTAATACATATGAATGAATGAACGCGTTGGTTTACAACGATGTGTGCATATGCACATACAGTAGGCAGCAAAAGTATTCGTGCGCTCTACATAAGGCACGAGTTAAGTGTTAACAAAAGATATTCATGTAACTTATTCATGAATCTACATAGTTTCTAAATAGATGCAGTTTTATGAATAACGCATCAAATCTGCATCTGGGTGAATACAAACAGCCTTCATGCTTTACGCGAGTGTACGAAAACTTTTCCTGCCTACCGTACGTGTGCCGAATTAATTCTCCGAACGTTGTTACTAAAAATACATGATTGTGCATTATTAAATCATTTTCGGAAGAAAACCCTGTAATTATCAAACCTGCCAATAACCAATGCCTATAAATACACACAAAATGCTTAGGCAAAGTAGTTCTTCGATTTTTGTAAAATTCTTCATGTTTGAAAAGCTGTAATTTTATAAAGAAATCGTCGCCTGACAATGAATCTAAACTTGTTTTAAATCTTGAAGTCTTTGCCTTCATAATCCCATTAGTCATTTTATTCTAAGAATTGTTTCCATTTTGTAGTGAATGGTAAAATACTTTTGTGGAAAGTTTGATACATTTTCTTTCGTAATTGACACTAACATAGATTTAAAGATTGACGTGTCCCCTTTAAAACGACGTCTTAAAAATTATCGTATGATTTTTTTTAACCGTTTTATCGTGCAGAAACGAACAATTTTCTGCTACTGAAAAGTTGGCGGTACACGTGACATTCGAAGTTTGATAAAACGGCTTGAAAGACACGTACATCATTTTTTAAGATGCCGGTTTAAACAGAAAGATTCCATCTTGGTACCTAAGACAGCCTCGTTCACGAGAAAAATCTTTTAAAGTATTTACAGACGTTTAAATGTATAATGTTTTCAAGAAAGAATGACTCTTCAGATTTTTACAGTCAGCTTTCAGATTTTCTACTCAGCATCTTACAGAAAAGTTCACTATGGATTAAGAAAATATAGGCTTCAAGATATTAATTAAATCCAGTAAATAATGTCAATTGTACAAAAATCGAAAATAAAGTTTGCAAATATTGCCTAGAACCACCGTGAATCAATATCGATTAAACGCGAGACTCGATATTATTTTTACCAAGCTGCAGCCAGTCGAATGCAGCGAGTCGTCCATTTTTACCGGCGCAATAAAACAATAAAAACACAACTGGCGGGAGTGGAGAGAATTTACGGCGATCGCGTTGTTTGGCGACAAGACCTCATAAGATTTTCATGTCTATCGAATGACAGCTCCGAAAGTGTCGGGGGTGTCTAATTTTAATCCGGCCAAGAGACGGAGAGGCATCGTGTCTATTCGGGGTTGGTGACCTTCCTTGTACAAAACCTCGCACGGGCCGATCGACGCTATCAATGCGATCACGGTCGAAGGTCGGGGCCGAAGATTGACTGAGAACGCGCGGAATTTGGCAGTGAGCTTTCGTCGCACCGGCTGCGTACTCTGCGTGCGTCTCTCTGCTTCGAATTCTTAGCTGGCACGCGTGACCGATGCGTACGCGGCACGTTCTAAGGACCGTGCTCTCTCGAGTCTCCATGTCCTCGTTACAAGTCCCACGCGTACCCGCGACATGTGCCGCGACGGAGACCGCCGCTTATTACGGATTTTCGCGAAGATTAGTCTTCCTCACCGTGCGTTTCTGTCAGCCCCCTAAACGATCCTAACATTTCCCGTATTGTTGGACTGGCCACGGCCAAAATAATCGGGCATGTATCTTTATGGGAATCGGGAATGCTCACAGACAAATTGCAGGCGAGAAAGCGCAACTTTTGATGCACGACTACAGCGAAATTGTCGAGACAACTGTACTATCTCACAAGAAGAAGACGCGGTCGTCGTGTCTCAGATTTTGTCGAAACTTTGCATACCGGTAGATTTCGTTCTCCTGTTTATGAAAATGTAGCATTATAGGCATCGATACTCAATCATTTTTCAGATATTTATAATTTAAATTTCATTATACCCGTTAAGCCGTTAAGTACTGTTTTGGTTGAAGTTTTTGTCAAGTGTCAAACGGCGTGATGGCAACGTACTAGTTTCATTACCGGGAAGGTCAGTGTTCAAATCCCTTTTTCCTTTTTTTTCCATTTTTTTTTTCTTTTTTTTCTGTTCAGTTTATCTATTTTAATTAATTGTATTTTGGACATGAAACATATACTCATAATATCTATAGGAAACAAATTATAAAAATTTTATTGAAAGGGAACATAATATGAAAGAAACACTAATTTCATCAATCTTAACGTATCTCAAAAGTTGTTGAGCATCGACGCCTGTAATGCTACTTTTTCGTAAATAGAAGAACGAAATCTACTAATATGCAAAGTTTCGAGAAAATCTGCGATCCCATGACCGCGTCTTCTCTTTGTCAGTGAGAGCATGGTTTCTTTCTTCACAATGACGCTCTATTTTCGGTTAAAATACATTTGCTTACACTTCGGGAATTTTTAGTTTGTTCATTCTTACTTCAAAAAAATTGTGCTTGTTTCTCTGTGATATAGAATTATTAATACATTAGGCTGAAATCAATAGTTTGTATAAGCATTCAGGTATCAGGACGTAGATCTTGCCCAGGAAAATTTATTTTGTCTAGTTCTAGGCATTTTTCCTCCAAACCTCTGTCAATGTGAAAACACTTTTCGTAGACATGGCGCGCAAGAACAATAGCCAACCACAATAATAGATCTCCTATAAGACCAAAGGGTAGACAAACCTTAGGCATTATTAAAATGCCTGTTTCTCTATTTGCAGTTCTTTACACTCTGGAAATTTTTAGTTTGTTCATTCTTACTTCAAAGAAATTGTGCTTGTTTCTCTGTGATATGAAATTATTAATACATTAGGCTGAAATCAATAGTTTGTATAAGCATTCAGGTATCAGGTCGTAGATCTTGCTCAGGAAAATTTATTTTGTCCAGTTCTAGGAATTTTTCCTCCAAACCTCTGTCAATGTGAAAACACTTTTCGTAGACATGGCGCGCAAGAACAATAGCCAACCACAATAAAAGATCTCCTATAAGACCAAAGGGTAGACAAACCTTAGGCATTATTAAAATGCCTGTTTCTTTCTCTGTTAAATAGGAGCGGGTCCGTGGAGATTAAGACACAGTCTTTCGTTAACAATATCATGAGTTTGAAACTTTGAAACATGGTAGAACATGAAGATTTCTCGGGGCAGGCCGTGGCTTGAAAATCTGCCACAGCCGTCGGCACGCATTGGCGGCGAGCTGAGCAAAAATAATCCGCGCGTACGAATCCTAATTGCATGGAGATCACTCGATCAAACGTTGCGTGTCTTGGCTGCGAGTCCCACGCGTTTCACTGCGTGTCCTCACTATTGGTATCACAGGAAATCTGGCACATAAGTCAGTCTCACCCATGCGGCTCAGCTAATGTCTAACGTTGCTGCCTAGTCGCTCGTTCTGTCCTCGTCGCTTATAAGCGTTCTTGTGCGAACCACTTGTACGCTCACAACTATACCTCTTTTTCCTGCTTCTTCTTTTATTCTTCTTCTCCGTTTTCTCTATTTTTCTTTTTCTTCTCCTTCTTCTTCTTCCAGCTTCGTTCTTCTGTTCTTTCCACGCTTACGCTCGCGTTTGTATATTCGAAACGTCGTAGATGCGCACGCTTCCCTTGCCGTAATTAATACAATAATTATTAGCACGAAAAGATCGTATCCGACAGCGGTCTTTTCTTCGTCTACTGTAGTTTTTCTTGTCCCCGCTACGGGGGCCATCGAACCCTGGGTCGCTCAGCCTGCACATCTTTCCGAGCTGACAATCATTGCAAATGTTTCATTTTGTCGCAAATTTTTACACGAAACTCGAACCTCTTCGAACTATCCACCGGTTCTATGTATTTATATGGATTCGAACGAAAAATTGAATTAAGAGCTCTGAATTCAATTTTCGCTTAGCGCGAACATTTTAGATTGGAAAGACGAGCGAATGATTTTCTATCGTTGGAGAATTTTCGCGGTGATTTTACGAGGAATTCGGAGGAACGCGTACGGCGGTTCCATTGTAATAATTAGCAGCGTAAATAATTGAAATCGGATTACTCTAATTACCATCGCCGTCAAAGGCCCGATCGCTGAAGCGTTCAAAAGGGGTTCAGTGGCCCGCTATCGGAACATCTATTACTCGGTGAAGTATTATTCCTATTTGCCAAGAGTTTCCAAGGGAGTTTCACGGCAGTCTGAACATCGATTTTTCGATCACATAAAAATTCATTTTCAAGCGGCTGCGCTTCTTTGTTGCACCGCGCCGTGAGCGCAACTGTGTTATAGTTTACCGGGGGCACGCTTTGCTGGCGATGAAATCAATTCCGAAACTGTGTGTGCTTTCTCGGTGGTGCACGATTGGCCGGAAATAACCTAACGGTTCCCATTTTATTTCCTATTCCGAATACTAAACAGGATCGATCCAGCCCGTGAATTCGCGACCATGCGATTTCGCGGTGTCATTCATGATACGCTACAATCGCTAATATGCATTTAGAACATGCATGTCCAGAAGTAGCTCACTTGGAGGCAAATTTGAGGGAGACGCCTACTTCTCCCATCCGCGCGTCTCGCTCCCCGTGGTGGCCGTAGTCCTGCGAGCTCAACAGACCCGTGCCTACCGCAGTGATGGGAATGTTGCCGCTTTTCACGCGCATGCGCGAGTTTCGGCAGCACCGAAGCTACGTCCGAAGCTTGTGTGGTACTATTGGGGCGAAAGTAGTGGGTTTGTTATTATATATTTCGTTGAAAGTTATTTTAGTACCCTTCCCTTCCTGATTCCCAAGATGATGAAGAAGAGTAAGTTATATTATATTGTACATAGATACATAAATATTATATATTTATATATTCTATGTACGTATGTATATATTACATTTTAATACATATATATATATCTAATTTCGCAAAATTTATTATGATTTGACTTTGAAAAATGAGTACATTCATTTTTCAAAATCAAATCATGAAAGAGAAGGTGGTGGGAGAAGCAGGCGTTTGAGAGGCTCCACCGGTGCCCACTACTGGTATAGAGATCATTGAGCTCGGAGAATTACGGCTGCCACGGGGAGCGAGACGCGCGGGTGGGAGAAGTAGGCGTCTCCCTCGAATTTGCCTCCAAGTGAGCTACTTCTGGACATGCCTGATTTAGAGGTACCAAAGAAAATTGTTCTTTGAATTCTTTTGCACCAGATTACCGCACCAATGATCTCGTTTTGTTGGAATAATTGCAAAATTTTTGAATTACGTTATTTAGTGAATTATTCTGACATAATACGAGGATTCGCATAAATCTGGTTAGGTTCTCCTAATAAAATCTCCCAATAAAATGTATCTTTTCTATATAGAACGGGCAAATAAGAAAACGAATGGTTCACAAAGTATACCGCCGGTATCAATCCATATTTATACCAGAACCGTCTACTATATTACAATTACCTCCTAATTAGTAATTATAGCATCGTAAATCAGGATCGTTTACAGCGGCATCGTCTATCGTTAGCTTTCTCCTCGGCTGCCGTGTAGCCTCTGCATTCGTGTGTTCAAACGCACACGCATGGTAATCAATTAAATGCGGATACTAAATCGTTGCCCGCTACAAACTCTAATTCCTTGTTTCTATGTACTGTTAATTCCTAGCAGAAAATTATTTTTATCACGATCCGTTCACTCTTATCGCACAGACTTTCATCGGACCCTAATATTCAACTTGGATGCGCTATATAATAATTTCTGAATTTAAAAGAAATAGTACGAGAATAAACCTCGGCTTATTCTAAAGCTTGATGCCACTACTTTTACACTTCATCGTTCATTTTATTCTAAGATTTTTTTTCATGATACAGCGGGTGTAAAATTGAGCGCACTTTTTCCCTCGAACATGCAACACATTCAAACGTTTGTGGAAGCCTTGAACAATTTTTGTCGTAATTAAGACTAACACGGATTTAAAAATTGAAGCTTCCCCTTCAAAATGACGTCTCAAAAATTATCATACGGTTTTTCTTACCCGTTTTATCGAGGCTCAAATGAGAGGTGTACCGACAACTATATAGTAACTTAAGATGCACCGTGAGTGCTTCATACGATCGAACTTGTGTTTCGTTTTCGGACCATAAAACAGTTAAAAAAAATCTTACGACAATTTTTAATACGTCGTTTTAAAGAAAAAGGTTCAATCTACAAATCTATGTGTATCTCCTTTTCGGAAAAAATTTTTCAAATTCTCCACGGGTGTTTGAATGTACAGCATTTTCGAGGGAAAAATTGCCCTCAATTTTACACCCACTGCATCATGAAAAATATTCATAGATTAAAATGAATGATGCGATATGGGAGTAGAGGCTTCAGGCTTTAAAACAAAATCAGACTTATTTTTGTGGCAGAATTTTTCGCAAAATTATAATAGTTTAAAGATGGACAATTTTTCGCGAATCCAGTATTTTGTGTTCAAATGCTCTTTTTACCCACTGTACTCTATTTGACAATATTTTTGGAAACCCATCAATAGAGAAATCTTCTCCACATCATCGCGAACGGATTCCTCGCGCAAAACAAAATTTGCCATTGATTTTATTAAGCTTGCCGAGCCGGAATCGAGGGCATAAAATTTTTATGAAGTCTGGCCCTGTTAAAATATAATTTCCCATTGATTTTAGTGCATAGCTAAAATTTAATTGTGCATTAAATATCGCCGCGTTCCTCCGGTGTTTAATACACGCGCATAAACATCCGCAGTCTACTAATTCCGGTGCGGCGAGCACGGTGTTCCCGTAGCTCGTTCATCGGCGAGCAGAAATTACTGTGCGACGTCACGCATAAATATCGCCGCGACAATGGCGGGCGAGCGGGGGGTCCGCGATTGTTCGAAAGTCGATTCGAAGAAATTTCGTCGGTTTTAATTGTGGCCATCTTTCAGTCGATCCGCAACAATGTGTCCGTTGGGCCCTGACAAAGCGGTAGTGGCTCCGTATCCCGGGCCCATGGGCATTAAATGTAACGCGGCGCGGTTGCAACGGTGCACGCGCGTCCGCCGACTATCAGAAAAGAAGTTATTATTGATGGCATATTGAAACGGTATGAGCGTGGTGATAAAACGGGCTGAGCCCACGGCACCGTGGAGATCTCCACTTAATGTCCCGAGTTATATATGGCCGCAGAAACCGGGGCCTCGATTCGAAGGAACCGTCCTCCATCTTTCTGTTCGCCGGGAACCGTCGCGACCTGTGTGTTCCCCTTTTCACTTTTCGTCCTAATCATCCTTTTCTGCGACCCGATCGCCTCTTACGCTCGCACACCCGATGACAGAGTAAGTGCCGACGAAAGATACACGCATATGTCATACGCAGAACTGCCTAGCTTCTGCATAGACGCAGAACGAGTCTCTATTTTCTGCGGTTTTGACGCGCGTTAGTTTCTTCTCGAAAATGCTGTACATATTCAAACGTCTGTGGAAACATTCAAAATTTTTAACCCTTTTTAATGTAATGTTTTTAATTATAAAGGGTTAAACCCTCTTTAACCCTTTGCACTCGGAGCTATTTCAACTAAAAAATCAAACATTTCTTCTAACCTAGAATATTTCCATTGTACATATTTTGTTTTCATTACATGCGTACGAAATTGATATAGTACCTCATACAATATTTAAATGTTTAGTAATTTATTACATGTAAACAAATTTAATCATGTAAACAATATTCTGAATAATGGTGTAACAATTTGTAGCGGCGCCTCAGAGTCGCCATTCGAGTGCTAAGGGTTAAAATGAAATTGTGAAAATTGAAGTACGATTTTTTTTAACCGACTTTTCGGGCTTTGAGTTACACGTGTGTCGTCAACTTTTCAGTAGCGGAAAATTGCACCATGGAAGCTTTGTACGACCAAACTTGTGTTCTGTTTTTGGTTAATAAATCGGTTAAAAATAATCGTATGATATTTTCTAAGGCCTCATTTTAAAGGTGAAGCTTCAGTCTTTGAATCTGTGTTAGTGTAACTTGCGACAAAAATTTTGGAATCTAGCCACAAACGTTTGAAGTTATAGTATCTTCCAGAGAAAAAGTGTTTGCATTTTACCACTCGCTATGACATGGAAAAAATTTTTACAATAAAATAACTGTCAGATTATGAAAGTAGAAACTTGAAGGTTCAAAATGATTCGAGATTGATTGTCGTGTGACTATTTTTTACAAAATTACAGCAGATTAAACATGAACAATTTCACATAAATCGAAGAATTATTGTGCCTAAGCACTTTGTGTGCACTTATAGGCTGTAAAAAAATGTTTTTCATAAATGGCACCAACTTGGATTTAAAGATTGAAGTCTCCCCTTGAAAATGACGTCTCAAAAATTGATCTACACCTTTTTTTAGTCGTTCTATCGAGCTTTTAATGAAAGCTGTTCCGCCAATTCTACGGTAATGTAAAGAACACTCAACTTGTATGTCATTTATATTTTGTAAAACAATTAGAAAAAATCCTAGATCATACTGTAAGCGCTTGTTGTAAAGAGGAAGCTGTAATCTTTAAATCCATAATAAATTCAATCGCGAAAAAATTTTTTTAATGTATCATAATTATCATTTATTTGATTTAATTGATTAGACAAAGCAACGCGTGAGAATAGCATCGATATTAATTTTAATCTCGCGATATCGAATGTTTCTGATAAACTATAACTATATTATAGCTTTACACAGATCGTTCATCGTTCCTGACTTGAAGTCAGCAGCGCTTCTAGTTTGCAGAATTAAATTATATAACATTTATTACGATGTTCTTGCACGAACTATCAGAGATCGTTATCACTAAAATGCGTTCTGATACTGATCACAAATATTTCGTAAAATACAACCATCTGTTAATACATCATACATCACCATATCTTAGTTCCATTAGATATACGAAGGTTTCATGGAATGCTAACAAATAGCTTAATTAAATTAAATGAAACGGAATAGTTTATATTCTCCTTCAGTTGTAATGTTAAGCACTGCGGAACAAGATTTTGTAAAATTTCTAATGGAGGCTTTATCTTGTTGTCGATCGGGTGAGATAAGTGACAGGACTTTGGTCGATTAACATTAATCGTAACCGATTGAACGTAATTACCATTAATTCCCGCTTGAATCAATAATAATCAGGATATCAGCAGATCCGTCAGAGGCCTGCTTGGTAATTCGAGCGATCGGCAGAAGAGGTCTTGATTCAATCTTGATGCACACCCTATTTCACCCTTCGGCGATCGAGCACCTGCCAATAAAACGGTCTTCGTGACAGACCGCAAAATTCTGATGCACATCGACCGTCCAATAATTACAAAGGTGCGCCCGCCGAAAACACCGCACGTATCGACGGCCACCGCGAATTAAGCAATTTGCTAATGACATTCTCACGTGACTAATGTCCCATCGCACTGGCACTTACCGGATACTCTCGAATGTCATCGAAAATTGCATCCTGATGCATCGATGTCTCCACTCTTTAAGACATAGAACAGCTCGGTATCATCAATTCTAATTATTATAATGTTATTCGAAATTACAGACAGTGTTCGTGTAATATCACCGATAACATCGTCTTTATCTACTGTTCCCCTTAGGAGTTAGAACATGTGCAGAGTGCATAGGAATAACTCGTTGTCTCATTAGAGTTTCAACGTGCGTGTTTCTCTGGAATATTCTTTTCATGAAAATTAAATGTTTTATGCTAGATTGTAGTGTTTGGCAATGGTCTGTAATCTTTCACAGTATTTCCGTAAAGCGTAAAATGTGGAGAACAGAGTGAATATCAATGTAATATTATGTGTACAATATTAGAAAGCTATTATCTAAATTTTATTCATTTATTTTATATGCATATTGCACTTTGAATGCATTTAAACCATTCATCAGCTATTCCCATGTTTCAGTATTTACAGAAAATTCTATTGAAAACTTTACGCATGATGTGACATCGTTTGTTGCCGACACTCTATAAAATTATAGTGCAAAATTATAGAATAATGACAATCGTCGTTCAATTGTAGCAAGTACTCAATTCTCATAGAAGAAGTAGCAGCAAGTACTCAATTCTCAATTCTCAATTCCCCCACTCTTAGACTTCATCGTTATAATGTATAGCAGTGGGAAGCTCCCACCACGAGAGTCACGCGGCGCGCGCAGCACTCGCTAACTCTACGGCCGTACGCAGTAGTGGGAAGAGGTTCGATGGTGGGGACCTTGCTGTTCGATGGTGGGGACCTTGCAGTTCTCGGAAGAGAATACGTTGGAACTCCCTGCTCTAGATAAAAATAATGCGAATTTTCTTGGAACTCTATTTTTGTCATTAAAGTGCCTGTCTTTAAAATATTTTTGTAGTTTGAGAAAAATCGTGCGCACTGAATTTGATAAAAATAGATTGTTCTAAAGTTATTCCTAATAGAAATAATAGTACGTGACCTGCTAATATACAGGGTGGTCCACATAACTCATAACAGCTCAATATCTCGAAAACTATGCCATCGATTTTCTAACTACATAAATTTCCATTTCCGGGTTCCATTTAAAATTATAAATGTGCCCCCCCCCCTTCTAAAGGAGAAGGGTGGCCACTTCACGATTATGTAGTTAGAAAGACTGTTCAGATCCATGCAATTTAAGACCAAGAACTTTAAAATCGATGGCATAGTTTTCGATGGCATATTGAGTTGTCAAGAGTTATGCAGGCCACCCTGTATTTGCTGATAATCGAATTGCTACAATTTATTCGTCGCAAAATTGAGAGCTTTACCTAGAACGATTCGGAACGAATTAGATATTGCGGATAGGGAATAACAGTATGGTGTTTCGTAGTACGTTGAGTCCAGCAAAAGAAAGTGGAAAAAATCCTAAGCTAGCATGAATTACCGCCTTCTCCATTGCAAATCGTCCTTTTCAATGCGTGCGCGTTCTTCCCGAGTGCCCGAAAGTCCAACGGAACGCGAGGATGATTTTGTGCACAGGTGGACCGGTGCGAGCCGGTTAATTATTTCATTTGCGTTTTACCAGAGCGCCGTCACCATTTTTCCGGAGAAGCCCAGGGTGAGCCACCACGGAAGCTACACGGGAGGAAACAGTTGAATGCAACTGACTATAACCGGCCAGGCTTAATCTTAACGCGGCCCTCGCGGACGGTGCTCGTTTTATTTTAACCGGATTATTCCCTGTCGTATTTCAGATTGGGATTTGCTTGCCATCGTCCCTTTGTATTAATAACGATTCCCCGTTCTCTCCTCTCCCTGTATAACCTATTCCCATTTCCGAGGCGGCGGAAACAGAGCCACCCACTGCTTTTTGTTTATAGCAATCCCAAAGTATAAGGGTACAAGCAAATCTTAGGATTAAGGCCGGGGCTACCAGGTGACTGTACCCCCCGCTCTTTTTCTCGCTTTACGATCGCGCAACACGGTCGTTGCTGGGGGAGGAGATAGTGTGCTAGACGTAATCTACCGAATTCGAGGGACACGTGTGATCAGAATCCGTTCATCTCTGGAATCGCGAGTTTGTCACTTTCTAGATTCGATCGCGGGAGTTTCGATTCGCGCCAGCACCCTCGTGACAATTTATTTTGCGATCTAGATCATATAGGGAGACACTGAATACGTAATTGTTAACACTTTGGGCGCAGGGTTTGCTAGAAATGGAAGACTGAATTATTTGTCCAGATTTGTAAATGGATGCTTGCGTTAATGTATCGAGCGTAACAAATTAGTTGCAAGAGTACGCTCATCGTCATAAATTATGTAGGGAGACACTGAACACGGAATTGTTATCACTTTGGGCGCAGAGTCTCCCAGAAATGGAAAACAGAATTATTTGTTAAGATTTGTAAATGGATGCTTGCGTTAATGTATCGAGCGTAACAAATTAGTTGCAAGAGTACTCTCAGAGTCATAAATTATATAGGGAGACACTGAACACGGAATTGTTAACACTTTGAGCGGAGAGTCTCTCAGAAATGGAAAACAGAATTATTTTTCCAGATTTATAAATGGATGCTTGCGTTAATGTATCGAGCGTAACAAATTAGTTGCAAGAGTACGCTCAGCGTCATAAATTATATAGGGAGACGCTGAACACGGAATTGTTAACACTTTGGGCGTAGAGTCTCCCAGAAATGGAAGACGGAATTATTTGTCCGGATTTATAAATGGATGCTTGCGTTAATGTATCGAGCGTAGCAAATTAGTTGCAGGAGTACTCTCAGCGTCATAAATTATATAGGGAGACACTGAACACGGAATTGTTAACACTTTGGGCGCAGAGTCTCCCAGAAATGGAAAACAGAATTATTTTTCCAGATTTATAAATGGATGCTTGCGTTAATGTATCGAGCGTAACAAATTAGTTGCAAGAGTACGCTCATCGTCATAAATTATGTAGGGAGACACTGAACACGGAATTGTTAACACTTTGGGCGCAGAGTCTCCCAGAAATGGAAGACGGAATTATTTGTCCGGATTTATAAATGGATGCTTGCGTTAATGTATCGAGCGTAGCAAATTAGTTGCAGGAGTACTCTCAGTACTCTTCTTCTTAGGATGTGAGATTGGCACTCAAAGTGTTAATTCTTTGCACTCGGGAGTTATGTTAATCCTGAAATCAAATTCTTTCTTCTAATTTAGGATATGTCAATTTTATACAATTCTTTCTTTTGTGTATATAAAGTTTATCCAACGTGCAAACACAATACTTAAATATTTAGAAATTTATTAAATACAAATTTAATAACGAGAAAAATATTTTGAATAATGGTGTAAGAATGTGTAGTGGGGCCTCAGAGTCACCATTCGAGTGCAAAGGGTTAATACTGCTGAGCAGAGCCCTAAAAATAGTATAGTGAGGGTGTAAGCGCAACAATGCAGAGCGATGATTAGAAAGAACCTCGCACTATTCATATGGATAATCTATCCCGGTAAAATCAGTTGGATTTTTCAAATGTTGTAACTTATGATCTAGTGCGGGGTTCTTTGCGACTGAAAGAAATTTCGCTACACACGGACCTCGCTTCGAACACTCTGTCCGCGTCTATTAACAAACCACGAATGATTATTATATTTTCACACATTATAGTAATTAATTGTTGTGTCTAACAGTGAGAATTGAACTGAATTGTAATAGTATACAATGAAAGCAATCTGTGATATGTATAAAGAATACAGTTAAAGAATGTGGAAGGGAGAAGAGTATAGTTAAAGACACTGTAGACCTAGACGCTGGGGTACGAAGATACGCGACCTGTGATGAACATTCAATGGGACACCTGGCGTGGTCCCCGAGCTTCGAAAGAGTCGATCGATCTCAAAGTAGATTTTCTCGTTCGGTTATTGTTCGAAGCATGATTCGAGTCTTGGCGGCCTTACCGAGCCACAGGGTCGAAGGTGAGGGTTAATGAATGAATCGCCGGATATTCACGGTACCGACACAAAGGAGTCGAGCCACCGCGAAGCCAAGACCCTCCCTTAATTAATATAGATTACTTCTAATTGTATGTTTATCTATTAATTCATATTAACTCGGGAGTAGTAGGGCCACCGAGAAACGAATCGTCTTCGGCCGACTGATTCGGCTTAATCGGCCAAAGGGTTGTAAATTGATTGATGTCTCATTCTATCGTTATCTCTTTTCCTTCATCGGTGTAGTAGATTCTCTGTCCGCTTTTTACATTGATCAGAAGACACTTCCCTACCTTCGTTACTGATTATCTCTTCCTTTCGCGACGCTTCGGGATTCGAGGTGGGTGGTTAGAGACCTCTAGACAGGATCTTCCGTTTGATCTCGAACGGATTAATTTATCAATTTTGGACCGGGGGGGATTGGTGTTTGGACTTGGGAGACATGCGGGCATTAGTTGACAATATTTCAACCATCTCTGTAATGTATGTACACTATGATCATTATGTGGACGAAACGGAAATAGATTAAACAGAAAAAAATTAGATGAACTAAAAATCGGACCTCTTGAAATAAAAGAAAAATTATCCAACTCTATTTACAGAATTAATACAGGTCACAAGAAGAATCGAATATTTTTCACATTACGAAACTCATTCCAATACCAGAAAGCAGCAACGACGATGACGAAGAAAATCACGGATAATACTGGCAGACTCGTTGAAAAATTTTGTAGCCAAAATTCTTTCCGCGGTAGGGAGATATAAAGTAGTACAGATACTACTTTACAAACCCTCTTGAAGTTTGCCGCGTCACTTGTCGATAATAGAGAGCACAGAAGAGAATAGAAGAAACACGTGCACTAAGATAAAGGGGAATTCGAGTTAGAGAACATATTGGTTAATATAAAAAGGAAAGATAGGGAAGAATAGGCTGTAAATGCCGTTTCTCTATTTATAAGGTAAGGGATTGTAAATAATGTAAATAATGCAAATAAACTTTAATTATTGTTTAATAAATATCAACTCTATTTATAGTGAAACCCAGTTTTGTTTATTCACCCACATCACCACGTTGTATAAAAGAAAGACATTATTCATTGCCCACGCTTCTTTTATTTCGTTAATCCTTGTGTTAAGAACCGAGTACTTGGGTATCCACGTAGAAATTCTTTTTAAAACTACTTTAACATTTTAGTTTGACGAATAGCAAGTTTTATATCTTCTTGGAGGATCACGGATTAATTTACAATTGAAGCAAAAAAAAATATGCCTCGACACTATGAAGAACATCATTGAAAATCGTTGAAAATTTTAGTTATTGACACAATAGTTCAGAGAGTAAATGAAGTTTAACCCCGTGCACTATGATTTATTTTAAGGTTACAGTGATTAGAACTTGATTGTCGTTCATCATTTCTTAGAAAAAGAAAATCTAAATTTATTATATGATTGTATATTCCCCAATGGCTATATGTCAACAGCAACAAAATAAAATTTTATTTCGCTTCAAAGGAAATTAATAATTTACATGTTTAGTAGATGTTGTTCGAAATTCTTATCACGAGTCTGACTCGTTATTATAGTGCAAGGTGTTAACCCTTAGCACTCGAATGGCGATTCTGAGGCGCCATTACAAATTGCTACACCATTATTCAGAATATTGTTTGCACGATTAAATTTGTTTAAATGTAAAAAATTACAAAACATTTGAATATTGTATGAGGTACTATATCATTTTCGTACGCATATAATGAAAACAAATTATGTACAATGAAAATATTCTACGTTAGAAAAAATGTTTGGTTTTTTAATTGAAATAGCTCCGAGTGCAAAGGGTTAATACTTCGGCCGCAGTAATATAGAAAGAAGATACAAAGAAAGGATAAATAAATAGTGTAAACATTCTTTAATGTATCTACAGTGAGAACAATTTTCAAACTGTACCATATGTTCTCATTTTTTAAAAACACAAGACTCCAATCCCGAGTCACAATCGCGAGCTCTTTCTTCCAACTTTTCTGGACGAAGTTTGCGCACTAAAAGCATCAGGCACCAGATAACTTGGGTCAATGAAAATCCAAGGTATGTTTTAGAGTCATAATTTATCCGTCATCTCCCAGGTGTCTCATCGATTGAGAACCCCTGGGGCGGATAGGGGCTAAGTTAGGAAAAGCTTCACCTATCGGTATGTATCGGGTGCGTCCGTTCTCCGCGACGAAGTGGGTTCGAAATGAAAGCTCGCAACTTATCCTCGGCCCCGGTTTCTGATTGAATGGCTGCGCCGGAGGCGCTCGACGGGGAAGCAGAAAAGAACTGCGAAGAAAGGAGAGGGGGAGGATCTCACGTCCCTTTTCTCGACAACCATCGAACAGAGAAAGAAAAAGAGTGCGAGAGAGAGAGAGAGAGAGAGAGAGAGAGAGAGAGTGAGAGAGAGAAAGAGTGAATGCGTTGCCGAGAGCACGAGAGCGCGCGGCATTTGATATCTGAAATCCCCAATATTTTTAAAAGCACAGGGGCGGCTCAGCGAGCTCCTCGCTGGAGGAGGTGGATCTCGAGGAGTCGTCGCTCCGTCCGGCCTCAAAGGCGTACGAGCCTTTCCACGGCCATTAAAATACGAATAATAATTATAAGAGCGACGGCAGAGTGATCAGTCCGCTCGCAGACGAAGCGATCGTCCGTATCAGCCGAACCAACCATTCGTTCCCCCTCCCACTCCTCTCCTGGATCCCTTCTTTTCCATCGAGCCTATGCTGCTCCGGTGTTTTCCCTGCGCCCCTTTCTTCACGGTTTCTTCCAGCGTTCTTTCGTTGCTCCCGGTGAATTTACGACGGACAAGAGAGGATCAGCTTCCTTATCTCCCCGCCGCGGTCCAATCCGCCGATACGAGTTTAGACGCGACACGAGCAACGGCAACGGTTTGTGCTTCTCTCTCTCTCTCTCTCTCTTTCTCTCTCTCGACCGCCGTCGCCGATAGTTTCGAGTGTGCAAGATTTTAATTTGTACTCACGGTTATGCCCCGGCACTCGTAAAACCCTCGTTCAAGGACCGAGTTCCCCTGCGATTACGAGCGGACCGGATTATACTGGGTGAACCGATTATACTGGATGCTGCTGCGAAACAGGCTGTCTATCGACAGAAATTTATATATTCTTTCGGGTTTTAGTCGTGGAAACTCTTATGGGTTCGATCTGTACATACATGCTTTCACGGATCTTGCTACTGTAGACGGAACTTTGTAAGGTGGGGCATTATGGTTGCACTAGACCAGGGTTGCCTAACGATGGCTCTTGAAACCAGTGTTGCCAGATCAACCAAAAACTGAGTTGATTTTCCTCTCCTCCTTTTCCCCTTCCACTATCCCATTCCACTACATGAGCACACTCCAACGTCCCCCACTAAGTCCGTAGACTGGTCACGTGATATACTGTATTCCCCTCGATTTAAACGATCTCTTTATGCTTCTCCTCTTCGCCTGCTCGGAGAGTCAGTCCCCATCATGTTCCCTCCGACTTTTCCCTCGGTACGAACTCATCGAACAAAGAATTAATTTTAACAAAAATGACGATTAAAAGTCTTGATTTCTATCAAATAATTAAAAAACGGAAACGGGTACTTACCAAATTACGGTCCCTGTTTTGCGTCTCAATAACACAAGACACATCACGCGGTTCACGATGATAGACGGTGGTTCACTTTGACTATTGACACTATAAAGAGTCGCAGCGGCATCATTGGCACCGCGGGGTGACAAGAGCCGCGATTTGTGGGGGTACGGTGGTGATGTGTTGTGGGAACTCAATAGGAAATCCCCGACGATCGGCGATTGCCCCCGATTTCAGACCAGCGCGACCCGGCGCGATGGTGCGCAAAAACCCCTCTGAGCAATACACAATGACGTCCGTTCTTAGAATTTGTAAATACATAATATTGGATACGTGCACGATATCTGGACTCATAACAATCGCAACAGTCAAGGTGAAAGGACGCGCGTTTCTTCGTCTCGGAACCACCTTCTGTCCATGTGTACTGTGTTGCGTCGTGTGTTGTGTTAGTGAGACGCAGAATGTGTACGACGCAAACAGGGACCATTACTTGGTAAGTACACGTTTCTGTTTTTTATTATTCGATAGAAATCAAGATTTTTTTAATCCTAATTTTTGTTAAAATTAATTCCTTGTTCGAACAAAGTATTCATTATTCACCGATTTATAGTTATTCCCGAATTACGTTGTCTTTTCGAAATAATTTACTTTTGTCTCGATGTCGCGACGATTAATTCAATTTTTTGTGTCGTGCGATGGAAATCGAGTTTATTGAATTGTAGTACAAATTTTTCGGCACTGCAAATTCTTTATCTAAACCTGAACCTGGACTAGACGGTTGCCCCACTCCGAACGCTCTTGGGAACGTCGCGGGAGGAGTGGGGAGGACTGTCGTGACTGCCAATGTTCATCGAGGACCTTGTTTCGAACGACAAACTATTAAAAATCAGTTATTGCTTGAAAATGAAACAGGCTTGAATAGATAGCGATGGTTAGACTGTAGATTACATACATTTCTGACAAGAATGGGTGGGTGTAACTTCAAACGATACAAAAATGTAAGAAATTTGAGAATATCGACTTGCAACTTGTTAGGACTGTTAAAGGGAGTAATAAATCCGTGTTTGGTTCCTGTGAATTGCAATTGAAAGGATTAATTTTTATGCTCCATAAACATCCGTAGTCTAGTGATGGCTGTAAGAAGACACAAAAATTATAATCTCAATTATTATCTTGCATATCACTGTAGTTTCAGATATGTACATTAACTGATGTCCTCTGGTTCAGTATTGAATTACTGCAGGGTATAATTTAGAACAATTGTTCCTTCGAATTATATTGCTACTTATTTCTCAATGCCTCATCCCTATTAAATAAAATTGAATTATTTCTTTAAATTTCCTGGAATCTGTTAAACATTATCCCACAACTTTGTTATAGGAACGAAGATTGAATGTTTTGGAGGTGATGCTGAAAGTCAGAAAGGAAGAATTCGTGTCCCTGTGAAACGTGCCACCCAGTACATGCACGTGTTCCCGAACGGATCACTTTTTTGGCAATTCGAGGGCAGGTAACGAGTAAAATCCCATGCGATATTAACGAGGATCGAAGTAATGTCGTTGCGGCATCAACCGGGTATCCTCTGGTAGGCCATCGCGATTACAAAGTTCTAAACTGTTTCGAGAATTGGTTAATAAACGTGCGTCCGCGGCACGATGGAACGCGCTTAATTAGCGGTGGAGATAGTGCTCGGTACTTTTCGCGTTGGGCGCCGTGATTTCTGAACTATCGGGAACCTTGTCGAGCAGTTAAAACCGTACTTCGAAACCCTTCTTCTACGTCCTCCGTATCGTTTTTTTATTTTCGGAAATTGGAAGTTGGTGCTCTTAACAAATACAGACGAACGAGACCACTATACATTCCCGAACGATTCTCCAATAACGAATTAAACGTTAATTAAATTAAACGCTGCACCGTCTTTCCATGTTGGTAATAAAAGACGATTCAATTAGCATTTCCACTTTTCGATGCACGTAAGTGCAGATAAATATTGTAAAATATTACATCGATCCGATTGTTCCTTTCTTCCGTCTTTTAGTAGAAATTTGCGAACAGGGAATAAAATATTCACTTACTGTCGTGGTCTACAGTAAAATATATTTCATTATAATAAAAATGCAGATTTTATGGAAAATAATGAAAACATTTGAAGGATTTAAAAATACTGCTGTATTACGTTTAACTCATAGAATTCATTCAGAAATGAAATAATTGTCTTTGTGGCCTCTGTATTTTGAAATTAATGCAGACAATTTTTATTTTACGTATAAATCTACAGTCTAATTATAATTCTCGACAATACAAACCAAACCACAGCCCGTTACTGCAGCCAGGTCAAACGCACTAGCACTGACTGACGAAACACGAAAATAAAATAAGTCACACTACCGTGCACACCTATTAACGTACCATGATCGTTCAGATGACCGGAAACACATTTTTTAATCTACACTTATTGAAACCACAGAGATGCTTCCATTACAAATAATAAAATTAATTTCTCCATTTAAGCACAAGTTTTTCTGAAAATTGCGAGAAATCAAAATAAATTCAGTCGTGTAATTTTTAAGAAACAACGTATACCACATTTTCTGCTCGGTACGGTTAGCGTTGAAGATGATGTATATTCATATCAAATACACAAATGATTTATTAAGATTATAACACGCGATTTCTTTAACGTTTACCATTTCTGTAACGTTTACTATTTCTGTATTTGGATCAGTGTCGCCAGATCCGTTAAATCGAGGGGAATACCACCTCTCTGATGACCAGAGTAACACGTTGCGCGGCACGTCACGTGACCAGTCTACGGTCTTAGTAGGGGACGTTGAGTGTGCTCCAGTATCGCCAGATCGCTGAAATCGAGGGGAATACAATTTACCACCTCTCTGATGACCAGAGTAATATTGAACAATTTGCGCGGCACGTCACTTGACCAGTCTACGATCTTAGTGGGAGACGTTGAGTGTGCTCCAGTGTCGCCAGATCGCTAAAATCGAGGGGAATACAGTTTACCACCTTTCCGATGACCAGAGTAATATGTAACACGTTGCGCGGCACGTCACGTGACCAATCTGCGGTCCTAGTGGGGGACGTTGGAGTGTGCTCCAGTGTCGCCAGATCGCTGAAATCGAGGGGAATAGAATTTACCACCTCTCCGATGACCAGAGTAATATGTAACACGTTGCGCGGCACGTCACGTGACCAGTCTACGGTCTTAGTGGGGGACGTTGAGTGTGCTCCAGTGTCGCCAGATCGCTGAAATCGAGGGGAATACAATTTACCACCTCTCCGATGACCAGAGTAATATGTAACACGTTGCGCGGCACGTCACGTGACCAATCTGCGGTCTTAGTGGGGGACGTTGGAGTGTGCGCAGGAGTGGAATGGCATAGTGGAAGGGGAAATGGAGGACAGGAAAATCAAGCGAGTTTTGGGTTGATCTGGCGACACTGGTGTGCTCAGGTAGTGGAATGGGATAGTGGAAGGGGAAAAGGAGGAAAGGGAAAAACAATCAGTTCTGGTTGTTTCTGGCATCACTGATCTCTATTTGGATGCAGATAGATTTCTTCATAGCCTAACTGCGCATCAGGTACTAAAATAAGAGGAATATCGTGTCTTTGTGATTTTTGGTCATTGGAGGTCCATTTCATGCAAATGCCCATGGTTCGCCGGTATCAATCAGCCATTGTGGCGTCGCGTCCCGTCCCAGGCGAAGAATTCAGTTTCGTGTAATCCCGTTCACGCGGCGTGCGAGTCGCTAATTCTCCGCTGCTAACAAATTCCCCGTCGCAGAACGAGAACAAAGAGCGTCGGCGACAATGCCACACTTCGGCAAATTAATCCGAGTTGCTTCCTGTCTCCCGACCTCCTCCGTCCGGAACGTCTAATCGCCTACTTTTTCACGGACTTATCTAGTGTAACGCATCGCGGCTGGTTATTTGATGCACAGGCGAACCGAACCTTGAAATAATAAGCGTCTTCCCTAATTCCGGGTTGTGTCGCCGTGTTCACACGTGCACCAGTGACAACCGATGTGTGAACACGCCAGCCTATCCAACGAACCAGCAGCGTAGCAGCGGATTTTCTTTTCTCATTGTTGAACGCCAGCTTCCGGCATTCGTCGTTCCATCCGGAGACTCTTCGACCAAAACGATTTCCTAAAAAAATTATGCTCGCGCCTCGGCTACTACACGTTTCTCCTAATCTACGGTCAGATATCGAAGAGAGAAAGAGATTTCCATCTGGCACGGTTCACAATGGATTATGGTAACGTTGCTCGAATCGTTAGCAAGTTCGTTTTTCCATGTCTTGTTAGGATCCGAGGTTTCGCATAAGTTTGCAAGTTAACGATCCCGAGTGTTAGCGATCCTTAATGATTCTATGTGGTCGCTGTTAACACTAAAACTACCACGGTCAAAATGACACGGTTTTTCCTATTTCACAATTATTGAAATTAGGAAAAGGATTTCATAGGAAATAACTGAATTGACTTCTTTATTTAAGCACATATTGTAATGGAAACGGTACAAAGTTTAAGGAAATTCAATCTTCTCACTTATTTAACACGTTCAGCGCCCACTCCACAATCATAAAAATTACACAAAATCGAAGCAATATATTTAACAAAACAAAAACTAAGAAGTTTAGTTTTGTGATATTAATTACTGTTTCAAACCTCTTCTATTCCTCAGATCGTAAGCAAATTTTGTACACTCAGTCTACCAACGTAAAAATTAATTTTCAATTCTGTATAAATAATTCCGTCACCCAGATATGGGTGACATGGCGCTGAACGTGTTAAGGCGTTTTACTTTTATATGTTTCATGCTTGGTAGGTTTAGTGTTAATGTCCTTTTGTGTGGAAACTGATGGTCGAGTTCAAACGTTTCACTCTGAGAGATTCAAAATTGTATTGATGAGTTTAAGAGTAAAGGAAATTTGTTTAGTGAATATTTTAGACGTTCCTAGGTGCTAGTTTTGTGGAATAATTTTTAATAGTTGTTCGGGAGACAATTCGAGGCGGGAGAAGAAGCTTATCTTCGAGGTAGCATCACGAGCATTCTTCAAGACATTAGAGTATATTCTCCGGTAGCTTAATATCTACGTGTATTACATATGAGTCATTAAGATCACGTCATTATGAACATAGTTCTTATCAGTAACCTTCTTCAACCGTTGCTCGCAGCATGCTCTATGAACATGGTGATCTATCAAAAATCACTTTCCACATTTTTCTGCGGTTTTCATGCTCTTAGAAATATACTAACGAACCATGGAATTTATGTTGAGAAATATGAATAAACATTGTTTTATGCTATTTTATCCACGGGTGATCTTCCCGGGGCACCATCTCTGCCTCATGCATTTACCCTTTGCACTTACATCAAGTTCATGATTGCATAATCATCGTGACGAAACGATACAGCATCGTTCTTGGGGGTGGAAACCCTAACTTTGGTCTATCATTTAAAATTTAAATTCTATATAATTTAATCACCACTGGAAAAAAGATAACATACAAATTTCTAACAAGTTTTTATTTTTATTCTAGGACAATTCGAAAAATAATTATCGATTTAAAAACATTCTTAATCACAGAGTTATTTCCAAAACGATTTAAAATCATTTTAGAACAAAGATTCAAACAGTTAACACTAAACCTACCAAGCGCAAAACATATAAAAGTGAAACGTGTTATAAAAGTGATAAGATTGAATTTTCTTAAACATTCTGCGGTTTTCATTACAATTCATACTTAAAGAATTCAATTTAGTAATTTGCTATGAAAGCCTTTTTATAATTTCAATAACTGTGAAATAAAAAACCGGTCATTTGACCGTGGTAGGTTTAGTGTTAAAAATAGTTTAAGCTAATTTTGCAGTGGGTCAACATCCGAAATGATTCATTATTAATTCTACAGCAAAATCCTCCAATAAACTGAGTTAATTTTATGGTAAAAAATTGAGTATAATTTAGATTCATTCCAGAGCGAAGTCCCAGAATAACTTGACTGAGATTCCGGCTAAAAATTCCGGGAAACTCGAGCGAATTGAGTGGTAAAAATTCGAAACGAAGTTTCTAGTTAATTCTCGCGGTCTGCGCCGGTGGACAAAGCTTTTCTAAGCCTACCAGTCCGTGGCATAAGTAAGTAATGGCCGCGATGGCTGGTATACGAGAGTTAAGGGGCGACGTAGTCGTCGGTGGTTTCCTTGAACGATGATAATCAGCGATTTCGTGACAGACACGGGGCCGTGGCTCTGCTAACGAGCAATCGCGGGCCGACGCTCGCTCGGGCGACACTTCTAGGCGTGTGGATATGCCTTTAAGAATAAACCCGGCGTTCGGCTAGTACCCGGCGAGCGGTCACATGTGTATCGGCGGTAATTAGGCGCGTTGCTCTTCCATTATTACGGCTTCGGACGCTGCGTCGGATGGAACAACAACGTTCGGACCTGACACTCTTCTTCGACCAATCGTGTCCGTCCACAGCACCGCTGGACGTTCACACGGGCAACCACTGTGACCATAGAAAGCCGTGAACACTCTTTGTTTTCGTACCTCGACTTCGTCTCGCAAATCTTTCTCTCCAACGCTCACAATATAAAGATCCTCCAATAAACTCTTTCTTCATCGCAAAGGTTCTAAAACGTATTCGTTCAACGAGCACATTTTTAAGTATTTTCATAGTATTCCTAACCTCAATTTTTTTACTCGATATCGTCCTTTCTAACGCTTAGAATATTCTCATAAATTTTCTCTAACAAACTCTTTCTTCATCGCAATGTTCTAAAACGTATTCGTTCAACGAGTACATTTTAATGTATTTTCAAAGTATTCCTCACCGCAATTTTTTTACTCGATATCGTTCTTTCTAACTGAGAATATTCTCATAAATATCATCTAATAAACTCTTTCTTCATCGCAATGTCCTAAAACGTATTCGTTCAACGAGCACATTTTTAAGTATTTTCATAGTATTCCTAACCTCATTTTTTTACTCGATATCGTTCTTTCTAACGCTTAGAATATTCTCATAAATTTTCTCTAACAAACTCTTTCTTCATCGCAATGTTCTAAAACGTATTCGTTCAACGAGTACATTTTAATGTATTTTCAAAGTATTCCTCACCTCAATTTTTTTACTCGATATCGTTCTTTCTAACTGAGAATATTCTCATAAATATCATCCAATAAACTCTTTCTTTATCGCAATGTTTTAAAATGTATTCGTTCAACAAGTACATTTCGAAGTATTTTCATGTTCCTTTCTTGAATTTTCGATCTCGACATCGTTCTTTCTAATACTAGGATATTCCCATAAATATCTCTCATAGCGTCTCTTCTTATAGTAATACCTTAAAAAGTATTCATTCAACAAGTATGTTATTTTAAAACAGTTTATTTTGACAAACAGATTTATCCCGTCGCGAGGCAAATTTTGTCAATCTCCTGTAAGGTTTAACATATCCAATTTCTATTATTTTGTTCAAGAGAAAATTTATAGAACATATTCATCTATAAAACTGGTGGAAAATATAGACTTGTTATATATACACCGAGAATAAATATAAAATAATTCTATGATCATTTTACAGACCTATATACCTCGAATTTAGACTGTCTTATATTGAACACAGTTCAGTTAATTTTTTGAACTGTTCAATTAGTGGCCATTCAGTTCTCAATTCTAATATTGTGAATATATCACAATTTCTAATGCATACATTAACACTAAACCTACCAAGCATTAAAACTACCAGGAAATGTTACCTTATAAAAATGGCAATACTAAATTTATTCAGATTGTTCGTAATTTCCAATATAATAGATGCTTGGGACAAGAAAGTTTATTCCATTATTTTTCATAAACGAATTTTTATAATTCCAATAATTGAAAGATATAAAACCGATCCTTTGATCGTGGTAGGTTTAGTGTTAAGAAAGATTGTCTTTATATCATCGATAGAGTACAGTGTGGATTGAGAGAGTGAAATAATGTTCGAGTTGTTGATGGTTTGGTTTTGGGAATGTTCACGAAGAAAATTCGTCATTCCCCGAGAGATCAAGGCAGCATTATAGCGCGATGCCACAGAGAAAGCCACGACAGGTCCAAGAGCAGGGATGCGGCTCGATCCCTCGATCGATCAACAGAAATCCTTCGACCTGGCGGACTTAACCTGATCTGGCTTTTACGTGGATTAACTTCTTGCAGCGGCTTCTTCTGCCGGCTGATCTTGCCAATTTGTTCGGCTGAACTTTCGGCCGAATTAACATCGGAGAACCGTCTGGACACCAGGAACTTTCCTCTGATTTGTATCTATCCGTTTGGAAGAGAATCTCCGGTTATGAGATTACCTCTGTTTAACTTGAATTGATCCAGCACGGAGAACTTGTGCCATACTGCGTCTTCGGAGTACGCACGAGTCACATCTTCCCCGGGGAAACGTCAACGCTAAATTAATTTCAGGGATTAGAACCAAAAATACATTCGCAAAAATTACAATTGGAACGTGCGAGCCTTGCGATATAAAATGACGAATTAAATGTTTCAGTTAATACAACTGTTTCATTTTGTGTATCCTATTTCTTTACAAACATGTTTCGTTAAGTACGTTCGTCATTTTATTTGGCGTCATTATTTTGATGCTTGATACCTGTTAAAGAAATCTGAACAATCATGTTTATTATAAGATATAGCTAAAATTCCAGATGGGGAGACCTATGAAATTATTATAAAATTAGTTTAGAATTACACTAGATACACAGCAAGCGGAGATTTTTACTTTCTTTGCAATTATTTTGAGGTAGAGTATTTCATCGTTAATTGTCGTGAAATTCTGAACGATAATTGTCGCAAAACAATCCCTCCTTCCGCGGGGTATACCCCGTGAGGGGCTGGGAAGCTCGAGAGGCCTCGGTCGCCGAAAAGTGTAACATAGTACGAGTCGAGCATATCGGTGAGACCACTACTAATCCAATGACAAAACTTCTTTATTTTTTATTATTTTTTGTTGAAACTTTCACTAACATATTCGTGGCATTTTTCTAATGAAAATGATAATTGCGATGTTATTTACTTGAGTAATGGACGATGAAAGTTTCGAGCATGAGGAGGGGGGGCTCATGGGAAAGAAGGAGACGCGGTGAGTCGCTGTCGGCGGCACAGTTCAAAGGCCCACGTGTCCTCACAGTGTAATGCCAATAAAAATAACGTTTTTATTATTACTTATTTTTCATGAGACTTTCTCCAATATATTTGTGGCATTTTTCTGATTAAAATAATACCATCACGATGTAATTCGGATCATATTTACAATAATTTTCAGAAACTTTCGTCGTCCATTACTCAAGTAAATACGATCGGAATTATATCTTATTTGGTATCATTTTCATTAGAAAAATGCCACGACTATGTAGGTGAAAGTTCCATAAAAAAATAATAAAAAATAAAGAAGTTTTGTCACTGGGTTAGTTGTTGTTTTCATACCGACATACTCGACCCGTATTATGTTACACTTCTCAGCGACCGAAGCCTCTCGAGCTTCGCTGTACTTTTCTACGTTCGGGACAAGTCAAAAAATAGTATTATCTGAACGTTAATTGTCGCCGGCCGGACCCGTGGCGGCTACGATTATCGATGATATACTGTATCTGTGTTTTTGACGCTGTTAAACATTTCTTGTATAGAAGCAATACTATTTAGTAATTGCTATTTGTAGCTATTCAATGAAAAATATTTCGCACGTATATTTTAGAATTGTTCGGAACGATTCTCATTTGTGTGTCTTCCTATTTGGCAGTAATTAAAATCAAAAGAAGGAGAAAAGGGAGGGAGTAAGTGTGGGCGTGGAAAAGTTTGGGTTGTTGAACGTCTGTTGATATCGCGTTTGTATAGCGGAGAGTGTCACCAATGGCAATTCGCTTTGCGCGTCGTATTCAGCGCGGAATTTCAGGGAGCCATTCTTATTAAAGTTGAGAGGTGTCGGCGCACAATAACGTAAATAACGGGAGACAACGTGTCTTTGTATATTTCGCCATACATCATCCCCGTGCCGTGCCATCTACTTTATTCCACGATCACGATCGTTGTTTTTCTCCCCCGCGTATTGTGAGGATAGCAGGGGTTTTGGCACTCCGATGGAGAGCAAGAACGAATCGGCAGCCGACACGTACGGGGCGTAACATGGTAGGTGAACCGTAAATAAACCCATCCGAAGGAATTATTTTCTCTCTTTTTCCCGCCTTTGTGCCACCGACTCGTTTTACACCCGTCTAACTTTCACCTCGGAGAGATCTCACTCCCAGGAGCTGTATTTCTATATTAACGTTGTTAATCGCCTCTACGGTTTGCCGATTCTCCGCCGAAACGCAACGTCTCTCCTCCACGACAATATTTCTTGTCTTGGATCTTCTTTATTCACTCGTGGAAATTTATTAACTCGTTGGTTATTGTCAAAAGAAGAACACAGAAAAGATTCTACGACATATACAAGCTCTCAATTCGTGAATATTATCGTACGAAATATTAACACTGTTACTGTGGTTTAGAAATTTTACATGTTTTTAATGCACAAACCTCCGGCGCTCTAATTTCTAATAATTACAATATTATAGACGTATTATTTCATAAAGAATTTCGTCTTCTGTTAAGTGTACAGAGGCGCATGATTAGTAAAATAAGAAACAAACAGAATAAAATGCATTGCATGTCGTCAGAAATAATGTTTCTGGTGGAAAAGATTAAATGATTAAATGAAGACATAAAATAAGAAACAGAGTAAAATTCATATAGAATGAAGTCAAAAATCAGAAATCACGTTTCCGATTAAAAAATTATTTGTGATATTACGCACATATGATAGTACTGTACAGATTTCTAAACATAATTGTTAACAGATTTCTAACACAATAGCCAAAGAGTACGAGGCTCTTGAGTAAAAATAATTAAATAAGTACACTAGAAAGCGGATCTTTGTGCAAAATAAAAATTATCTGCATCAATCGTATGAAACAGTAAACAGATTTCCTACTCTCGTTTAACGACATTAAAAAACTGAAAATAATGTATCGGTCTTTTCAAATTCTTTTAATCTCTTTACTGTTTCAAATTATATCACTTCGTTTTGTCACACAGTCGCTAATAAAATTTTCATTTCACGAAAGAATTTTGTAAATGAAGCACTCTGATTGAAACGAGCTAAAAAAATCGATTTCTCAGCAGCTAGTGCAAAATGGCCGAACGAACGACTATGAATGAACGAGTATCTGGTACATTTGCTTTGAAAATGACGCCCCCGATGGACTCGAGTCGAGATGAGACTACTTAAGACGGTTCAGGAGAGTCGAATAGAAAACGAGGGATAGATCGAATGAAAACATTAGCCGGGCACACCGTTTCCTGGGGTAATAAAGTATCGGGAGAGGGAGAAGTATCCACTCCATCGCCCTCCCGCAGAAAGATTCAGATTCAAGGCGGTGGAATCGGAAGGGGCGAATGGTGTTGCCGGACATTTGTCAGCCTGACTGACTCTACCAACCTCGGCCGATATGCGGGTCCAGTCGCGGAATCGTTCTGACGTCTCGGGAAGGGTGATATCCTTGGTGGATATCGTCATTTGGAACCCCGATGCGTTCGAAACGGCTAAATGATTCATGGCCCCGATATTTCCTGCTTGTTCGTTAAATCGAAACCTTACGTTGCAACGCCCGGATACATTAACTGCCCCCCTCGTCCATATTTCTATTGTAAAAGACCTCTGCTATCGCTCGATACGCGTTCAACAATTTTACCGAACTGACAAAGAGTAGAAAAGCTACGTAGATAATCTAGAATAATTTTTCTAAATTTGTACTACAAATAAATCTATTGACTCGTACCAGTGATGCCAGATCGTTTAACCCGACAGCAGGCGCGCGCGGTCTCACAGACCGCACCGCCATTTGTTGTAGCATATTTCAATCGTTATTGTGCCCACATTTCGCATTCTCGGTCTAGCTGAGTATTATAACCTCACAAACGTAACTTCTAATCAACTGATTAATTATTGCCATTTGTATAAGTTGTAGGCATTTTCGGTCTGTGACACCGCGCGCGCTCGCTGGTGTTATATGCTTTTGTCATTGTGGTTCGTGATACAAACATGTGGAAGTACACATACGAGAAGGAGCAGAAGCGTCTTCATCGCCTTTTGGAAGAGAATGAAGCAAGACTTTAGTCAAAGAATATACTTTTGGTTAATTTGGAATTTCTGTTTATAGTTGAAATTTTTGTAGAACGATGCTGTATTTAATTTTTTTAATGAAAAATATATCACTCTCTTTTTGTTAAAGACTTTTATATTCTTGCATATGAACATATTCGCACTTGCAAACGAAAACACCTTAAACATTATGATTAATATTCGATGCGGTCCCACAGACCGCGCGCAACCTCTCATGTCACAAAATAAGGCGCGCCTACTCTAGTAATATGATATGATATGATACTCGAGTAATATGATACGTTGCGCGGCATGTCACGTGACCAGTTTACGGACTTAGTGGGGGACGTTGGAGTGTGCTCAGGTAGTGGAAGGGGATAGTGGAACGGGAAAAGGAGGAGAGGAAAAAACAACCTACCCTTATTTTTGTAGCTAATCGAACATAAAAATATTGTGTTACAATATTACAATATTGTGTTAAATGGTAACGTATTCATATGTTATAATATATATTACGTTATCATTTAGCACAATATTGTGATATTGTAACACAATATTGTGATATTATAACACAATATTGTGATATTGTAACACAATATTGTGATATTGTAACACAATATTGTGATATTATAACACAATATTGTGATATTATAACACAATATTGTGATATTGTAACACAATATTGTGATATTGTAACACAATATTGTGATATTGTAACACAATATTGTGAAATTGTAACACAATATTTTTGTGTTCGATTAGCTACAAAAATAAGGATAGGTTGTTTTTTCTTCTCCTCCTTTTCCCCTTCCACTATCCCCTTCCACTACCTGAGGACACTCCAACGTCCCAAACTAAGTCCGTAAACTGGTCACGTGACATGCCGCGCAACGTATATTACTCTGGTCATCAGAGAGGTGGTAAACTGTATTCCCCTCAATTTAACCCTGTGTTATAAACATAGTTATATGTTTAAACGAACGTATGTTATAAATTCTCCAAATATAATACGGTGCGTTACAATTTTAAATAACAACGCGTATAAAATTAATTTCATTTTTTCTTTACGCAAGACACAAAATCGTAATCGTGACACGTGCATGACGTTGGTAGCTAACGTATTAAAATCGCTATTAGTATTTAGACCAGAGAAATATCTAATAAAATTCATTTTTCTACATCCACGATCTCCAAGCTGAATTTTCTGAGCAAGATTTTCGACCAGTCTTTCACAGTTCGTTTTACCATGGATTTCCGACACGAAGCGGGGATTTTGATGCATTCGATGATTGTCTCGGACGTGAGCAGGCAGTATTAAAAACCGGTGAATGGTAGGAAGCGTCTTGTCCGATTCAACGACCTGGAATAGGAAAAGAATCTCTCAGCCGTTGTCCTCGCCGCCGCTATTAGTCTACCTGGTTCCATTAACGAGTACAGTAATTGCGACGAAGGTTTTCTCCTCCGGTGCGGATTAAATCGTATAATTCAGGCAGCGACATTCCAGGATTGTCTATCAACGGCGCGGGAGGGCACATGATCGTTGGCGGGCTTTCTCACCGTCGCCGGAAGTGGCCGCGTAGAGCGTTCGCGTATCAAGAACGTACGACGCGGGGGAGGAAGAGGAGGTAAGAAAAAGAAGAAGAAACGGAGGAGTGGGAGATTCAGCGCACCGTTAAAAAAAGCATAGAAAACGGCAGAAGATCCATCTCCGTGTCTAACTTTAATTCCATAAATAAGGGCGAAGCGGGTATAATGAAGGATCGGTGGTCTAATGCATAGGATTATCGAGTCTTCCCATGCTCCAGATCGGTCATTACGGAATAACAGTAATTATTAATACACGTAGGCGCGTCTCCGTGGCATTGTCAGGCGCCGCATCGCCTTTCTTTTCTCCCGATTCCCCTCTCCTCTAATTTTCCGTCTTCTTTTATTCTTCGCCGTGTCCTCTCGCTCCGGTTTGCTTTGCATTTTCATAAAGACTCGAGCCAACTGTCCCCCTTTGCTAGGGGAAAGAGACATTCGATGAGAGCGGATGCAGAGGGACAGTTGCGTGAGCGAACCTCGGGTACATTGTTGGCCCCCCCGGCTCAAGATAAGTACCGGCTGAGCAGCAGCGTCTTCTTCTTCTCCTTCTTCTTCTTCTTCAATCGTTGTCTTCCTCGTCTACATTCGTTCGCGTCCTTCTCCCTCGAACAACGCACCGACTCGCTCTTTTTTCACGAATCGACGAACGCGACGAGCCGCGCATGCACGCAGAGCTAAGGACTCGGAGGTTAGGCCAGGTCGGGTTAGCGAACTGCACAGAAATGTCAGGGGAAACCATAACGTTGTAATTTATCGCTGTGGCTGGCATGTGACCGCGTCTCGCGGGGGCGGTGTGACGGATCGAGGCGAACCCAGAGAAAACTCGTTCCGTATCGCGAGGACCGACCCGCGAGGATGAGATTCGTTTCGATTCACCGTGGCCCCGTGGCTCTCTTTACTTCACAGTGTTCACAGACAATACCAGTCCCTTACTCGTGCTCGCTGGGAAGCTGCTTCCCTCGGTTCTCCAGTCCTCTATCATTTTCTGACCAAGCTGCTGGAGTCCTATCAATTTTTCTGTTTCACCTCTTCCTTCGAAGCATTGATCTTCTTTCACTTTCTGACGTAGCTGCTACCGTTCCGTCTAAACATTTATAGAATCACTGGGTTCCTCCATTAAATCCAATAAAATCGTTTCTTTCATTGTAATATTATGAAATCTTCTTCATTGCTCAATTCCCGATGTCCGTAATCTATACAGGGTATCCCAAAAATGTCTCGCCTCCTTTAAAGGGGAGGTTCCTGAGGCCATTTGAAGCGACATTTTCCTTTGCAAAAATGGTCGTTTCAGATTTGTTAAGGAGTTATTAACGAAAAACACGGACCAATCAGAGCGCGACCTAGAGGCGTATTGGCAAAGACGGCCGCGCGCGACAGAAGTCGAGCGATGGTGATACACCGCGTTTGAAAGCAAGGAACAAACAAGGGGCCGCGCTCCTCCGTAATGTCGCGGTGCAGCGTTCGCTTTAAATAATTTTTATTCCGTCAATTTTAAAGCGCCTGCCTTTTTAAAAATAGGTCCGTAAAGCGGAGACTTGGAGCTGTCACCACGTTTTTTTCTAATTTTTAAAAAATTCCCGGCTATAGGAAAATTGCATTTGTTTAAAACATTTGTTGTAAAAAGACGCTAAAACTAAGATCCGGTGGATCGCCGAAAATACCAATAAGCAAATGTTTAAGATAGGACTAACACATGTGACCGGTAACGCGTGCGAAGACCAAGTGGGCAGCGACGCTGCCGCGCGCGGAACGCCAGGCCGTTCGTGCTAATCTTTTGTTGTAACAAAAGACGAACCATAAAGTTCCGTATCGCAAACGCAACGCCTTATGCGGGGCTTACACAAAACGTAAAACCGCATTTCCAACAACTTTTTCAAAATAAATGGTGAAAAAACTATTTTTTTCAAATCGAAATATTTTCGATAGATACTCTTCTGTGTTCACTATAAGCTCCTAAAAACTCATTTTCCTCGGTACGTTAGTTCTAGTGTTATAATTTAATGAAAAAAAGTTCTTTACACGTCTGTAAAACCAACATTTTTTAAGATTTCGAAAAATCCTTCGAGATTCCTGCATAGGTTACTAAAGAGTACAAGATATTCAAATTTGAACTATCCGACATAGGACTCGAAAAATTTTCTTCTATTGTTTATTCCTTGCTTTCGACCGCGATGTATCACCATCGCTCGACTTCCGTCACGCGCGGCCGTCTCTGCCAATATGCCTCTAGGTCGCGCTCTGATTGGTCCGTGTTTTTCGTTAATAACTCCTTAACAAAGCCGAAACGGCCATTTTTGCAAAGGAAAATGTCACTTTAAATGGCCTCAGGAACCTCCCCTTTGAAGGAAACGAGACATTTTTGGGACACCCTGTATATCTTTCAATTTAAAAAAATTATCCATTTTCTGGTAAAATTATGCTCGTTGAGGTGTAAGACATTTTATGTTACCAATCACTTGATACAAGAATCAAACCATTTCCACAATCAATATACCCATCTGGTACTTTTCTCGAGGTCTTCACTTGCTCCATGAACAGTTGCAGCCGTATAAAGCCCAGTAATCAATTAATGATATTGAAATGTAATTCACGGCGTTACGAACGGTGGTACGTAGTAATCAGTTTCGATTAATCAACCTCTCGGAAAGTCTCCGTTGCGTTACCGATTACCGCTTCCCTTTCAGCGTCGATCGCACGCACCGTCACGGACGTCAAGAGGGAAGAAGGAATACAAAATGAAAGAGAAGAGGAAGGATGGAGAGAAAAAAAAGAGAAAAAGTGACGGATGTGCGTCGGTAGCGCCGGCAGTTATTACTTTCCTTCGAGTTTCCCACAGAAGTCACGATCTATGGTCTCGGATCATAGCCCAGTCCACGGGCAACAAATACAGCTGCGCACAATGCGGCCGGTACTTGTACATAAATTAACGCTGGGAATATATACAGCGCAAGCCGCGTGCACGCTGCACGCGTATACTATACTATACATATATATACTGTATATATTTGTATATACAATATATGTATATATACGTGTATAAGCGTGCAGAACGTATACACGCGTGAATATACCCTGCGTGACCGTGGTCAGCGGTGCAAGTACCGGCGCGACTCGGCCTTGCCGGGCCAGACCCGATATGACGGTACACACGATACACGTTCTTTCGTATACCATAACCGTATGCGGTTTGGCTATGGTCGTTACGGTTCAGGCGTTCTCCAATAACGCGTGCCCCATGGTCACTCGTCACGTCCGCAGGAATGCTGGGATGTACGCTATACAAACCCGTTCACGCACTGCCCCAACGTTAATAAAGCCCTGTTCTCGAAATTTTACCCGACCAATTGGTCACCGTAATATCCCCACTTCCCTCCATTAAACAGAAACGGAAAATACTTCGTTGTTCTCTCAAGGACTGCATTGTGGTAGCCACCGAAAAGGATTTTGGGCCACTGGTATTGCAATATTATATTAGGCTGTTCGGAAAGTACAGTCAACATTCCTGTAACGCGATTAATTCGTACTGCGTTATAAGTGGACTGTATCTTTATGCAACATAATATTTTTAAGCATCAATTGTAGGCTTCAGAAGCTAAGCACAAATTTATTTGGTAAATGTAGCTATGAGGGGACCCATCTCGGATCACTTTGACCTTGACATATGTTGTTTGTTTCTTGACTGATAATTGTAACATGTTGAGAATGCTGTGTCAATGTTCTTGATTTCTTTCAATCTTGTCACTGTTTCCACTTACGCCTACACATTTTTCTCATAAACACATAAAATCCACGGTTTAGTTATAAGAATTTATTGCTACCATTTGATTTTGTTTCACATTATTGTTTTTGGACGCCATTTCTGGACTTGTAGTGCTTCATAACATTTCAAACATTATTTTACGTCATCGCATCGAATATGGAAATGGGCCTTATGAGGGACGTCATAGATCTAGTCAACTACTCATAGACATTATATGTATCGACAGTGCTAGTAACCTAACCTGGAGAATTACTAATCTTGTCAGAACAATTAATAAAAGCTAGAAACGGTGCACACTAATTTATATTCAAAATAACATTCTTTCGAAAAATCAAGGTGAACCTAAGAGGGAGTTTCGAAGCTAAACCTGTCCTCCACCAAACCAATTCAGGAACCTCAACGAATTCTCCAAATTCTTTTCTCGAACTTCAACAAAGTCACCCACATTTCAAATAAAAAAATTCTCGATCAAATGTAGCACAGGCCAATCAGAAACTCTGAAGACAATGAGATGATGTCGCGTTCGAAATTGCGCGGTTTCGCGTTCAGCAGCGATTTGACCGGCCGCAAGTAAAGCCGCCTAGACAGGTAGAAAGAGGTTTGGGGTGGGTGGTCGGGAGTGGTGGCGCTCGAACTTGCCATAAATTCACGAATGGGCCGCCCAGCCATCAAAGCGATCACCCGAGGCTTCCTTACCCCGAGTCGTTGCATACCGACACCGATATTAAATGACAAAGGCCAAAGGCATACCTCGCTGACGAGAAGGGTTGGCGGGGTAGCAAATTCTCGCGTACGAACCCCCAAGCATCTCGCCGACCTGAGAGGCCAGACCGCGTCCCTCTTCTCGTACCTTAAGTCGGCCCCTTACGTCGAGAGCCCATCCGTATCGGCATTTCGCGGGCAGGATATTTTAAATACGTGCCACCCCCGCACACCACCCTCATTCTGCGCAACTTTCAACCCTCTCGATCCTGGGGACGAACGAGTCTCTGCCGCGAGCGCGCCCGTGGTTTCCGGCCGCTTTGATGTCATCTTGGAAAAATTATTAACCCGTTGCGTCAACATCTTCTTCGCATACACAATAGTTGAAAACTTCTTTGCTGTTTGAAATATCCTAGAAAGGTAAAAAGGCAATTTTTATTATTATTTACACAGAGACACCCTCATCGATTTAACTCTCCGTCTACATATTGACACAGGTTATGTTGAACACTAATTTTTTGACCGTTCTAGGGTTTTAATAAATCTAAAAAAATTTTGGAATACGTATTAAAGTTTATTATTATTTACACAGAGACCCCCATCGATTTAACTCTCCATCTACATATTGACACAGGTTATGTTGAAGACTAACTTTTTTACTGTTCTAGGGTTTTAATAAATCTAAAAAAATTCTGGAATACGTATTAAAGTTTATTATTATTTACACAGAGACACCCTCATCGATTTAACTCTCCGTCTACATATTGACTCAGGTTATGTTGAAGACTAATTTTTTGATTGTTCTAGGCTTTTAATAAATCTAAAAAAATTCTGGAATACGTATTAAAGTTTATTATTATTTACACAGAGACACCCTCATCGATTTAACTCTCCGTCTACATATTGACTCAGGTTATGTTGAAGACTAATTTTTTGACTGTTCTAGGGTTTTAATAAATCTAAAAAAATTTTGGAATACGTATTAAAGTTTATTATTATTTACACAGAGATACCCTCATCGATTTAACTCTCCGTCTACATATTGGCACAGGTTATGTTGAACACTAATTTTTTGACTGTTCTAGGGTTGTAATAAATCTAAAAAAATTCTGGAATACGTAATAAAGTTTATTATTATTTACACAGAGACATCCTCATCGATTTAACTCTCCGTCTACATATTGACTCAGGTTATGTCGAAGACTAATTTTTTTACTGTTCTAGGGTTTTAATAAATCTAAAAAAATTCTGGAATACGTATTAAAGTTTATTATTATTTACACAGAGACACCCTCATCGATTTAACTCTCCGTCTACATATTGACTCAGGTAATGTTGAAGACTAATTTTTTGATTGTTCTAGGCTTTTAATAAATCTAAAAAAATTCTGGAATACGTATTAAAGTTTATTATTATTTACACAGAGATACCCTCATCGATTTAACTCTCCGTCTACATATTGACTCAGGTTATGTTGAAGACTAATTTTTTGATTGTTCTAGGCTTGTAATAAATCTAAAAAAATTCTGGAACACGTATTAAAGTTTATATTGTAATGTGGGATCGTTGGAATGTCGAATGTTTCAAGCATTAAGGAGAAAAGAATGAAATTCATAAATGAAATTTCGCTTCGAGATGTAGTCTAATCATATATCGTGAAGTAGATGTCTGATAAACAATTTGCACAGTACCGGATAAATGTGATGCCAAATAAATTTTTTTGTATATTTTTCTAACTAAGTCGAAGCCATTGAGAAAAAGATGAGGATGATGATGAGGATTAAAATGACTTTCTGTGTTTGGTTCTCTTTCTTCGCTTTGGGAAAATATTCTCGGGGCTAGTTCAGGCTCGGGTACTAGCGTTGGGGAATTGAACGATGGGACAACAGAGACAAATATCGGGTTTTAACTATTTATTAAGCGAGATAAGAGCAAATTCTATGGGGAGAGCTCGTCCTTTCAATATGGTAATTCTTTGGGTATATTCCGGCATCGTCGCGCGCATAAAGGACGCGTCAATCGACCGCGCATTTCCTGCGCTCGACTACGCTTGAAAAGGAGAGCGAGGGTGCCGCGAATGTTCTGCTTCCTGTCGGAATAAAGCATTCGAATGTTTGGGACTGTTTCGCGTGCTGCTCCGCGAACAATGATGGTGATTGTGGGATCGGAAAAAATTCGGATCGGGAAACTTGCGCTGAAGACTGCACAATACTTGAGAAGCAACCGAGCGCCATTATTCCTCTGTTTGCGGCGAACAATATTTCGAAATGTCGATCTACTGCTTTGTTTTAAAAATCAATATGAAACTACATCTAGAATTACATCCAGGATATTCTGTCACAAATTATATTGGATTAAGTACATTTGATCTCATACCGACATATTTAATTCAGCACATTTCCTGTCTTAAAAATGTCTATCAAGAGATTAAATTCAAACATGAATATCCTTCATCAAATATTTTAGTAGGCGAGCACATGTCGCATTACAAATTATTTTTTGGCTGGTGGACCGAGGGTAGCGAGTTTAAATAGAATTTCTGAGATGTATAAGGGTTGAGAAAGCAATTATAATATTGAAAGCTAGTTGTTTTGATTTTTTCGAATTTTTAAGCTTCATTAAAATTTTCTTTATTTCTTCACTGATATACAAGATGTCCCACGTAACAGTTTTCACGATTTTTTAAGTACTTGCGATAATCTGACAAAAACTATTTTTAACAAATCAGTTTTCGATTGGCTATATATTGCAATGAAAAATGTCGAAAAATTTTGTTTATATTATTGTCACGGTCACCTTCATTTTTTTAAATGGAACTTTGTATTTTTGACTTAACAGTATTATAGCCCGTGTCAAGACGAATTCAACGACCTAGTATACCATGACCTTGGAATGGCCTTGAAGGCGAAGAAATGAAAATTTCAACAAAACATGACAATCTGCCTGAATGGATGATAATAAATTCTGTTTATTATTAAGACTCGAAATTACATTCAATTTAGAAACCTTGACTAAATGAACGCAAACGTTTTCGTAAAACAGTCGCATCAAATGTTCGAATTGAAATCCGTTCTTCGTAGTAAATTTGCATTGGTTGCAACGGATTTCAATTCGAACATTTGATGGGACTTTTTTACGAAATCGTTTACTTTCGTTTAGTCAAGGTTTCTGAATTGAATGTAATTTCGAGTCTTAATAATAAACACAAGTTATTATCATCTATTCAAGCAGATTGTCATGTTTTGTTGAAATTTTCATTTCTTCGCCTTCAAGGTCATCCCAAGGTCATGGTATACTAGGTCGTTGAATTCGTCTTGACACGGGCAATAATACTGTTAAGTCAAAAATACAAAGTGCCGTTTAAAAAAATGAAGGTGGCCTTGACAATACTATAAAAAAAATGTTTTCCGAACTTTTTTTGAAAACTGAGAACTGATCAACTTTTGTTGAAAAAATTCTTTGTCAGATTATCGAGAGTATTTAAAAATTGTAACTAGGGTCTATTGAAGTGCCAATGGGTTCAAAAATAAATCCCAGTAATGATAATAAATTATTTTGACTTTGTAAAATTGTAAGTCCTTGAAAATACCTATTCTCGAGTGTAATTCACATCGAGAGCTGCAATAAATGCAATCATATTCAAACTTGGTATCCGCACCAAGGGGACCAGTGTCCCAAATCGTTGGCAAACTGTGAAATAATCGCGGGCCCAGTGATACGCCGAAAAAAGGTTTCTGTTGTGCGTCCGCCCGATTCCGTAGAACCAATAATACTGGTGCAGCTTTAAAAAAGAACATCCGTTGCACCGGCTCTGCTGCTCCTCTCGTTTCTTCGGTGCCCGAACAATACTTCTGTGTTCGGGGCCCGCTATTTACGTAGGACCGTATGGCGGCAATAAAGAAATTAAGAGGACTTATCAGTTTCCGGAAAAGTACCTGGCGCGGCCGAACCTGTGATTACTTGGCTCGGATCACAATAGAAACATTGTCTTTGCCCTCTCTCGAAAAAGATCTGGGTCCCCGGTCTGTCTCTGCATCAACGCAACCTCGTCGTTGTCGACGTCGCATACGGCACAAACGAAACTCTGTAAACTGCACGGCCGCGTCGCAATAAAGCCAGGAAACAGCGGGGCCGAGAATCGTCGAAAGAAGGCGTGAGTTTTACGAGCCTGACAAGCATTGTGCGCGACCGGTGATTCCCAGCAAACGAAATTTTATTACACGCCCCTGCCGTCGCGACCGCGGGCCCGTAAATCGACATTCACTACGGATCCTCACCTGCTTCGAGATAACTTTGATTGCGAGTCAATCAGATAAATCGCTGGGCAATCTTCCGACATTTACTATGGTCCACAACAGTACACAATTCATAGGTGCATAAGATTCACCGAAGCTCAAAACAGAATATATTATTATTCTAACACATTAAATACAGCTATGCGTTAGTGCCGTGATGGGCACGGTAGGGGCCCCTCAAACGCCTGCTTCTCCCACCAACCTCTCTTTCATGCGCGAGGCCTGCGCACTGTTCGCGAAGGGTTAAACACTTCCTTCTTCTATGGTAACAGCGGATGCTGGTGGGGGACGGTGAGCACTATGGTGGGGGTGGTTTTGCCTCAATTGAGACAAAAGTGCCCATCCCTGCATTAGTGCATCTTCTTATATATTTTGTACACAATATTCCCCACTGTACATAAAATCATATGGATTTATTTTAACATTGAATGCAGTTTTTGCATCAATGGATCTGATTATGCATTTTGAATATGTTCTACTGTTTCACCATTGAATACAATTAACCCTTTGCACTCGAATGGTGACTCTGAGTCAGCAATAAAAATTGCCATGCCATTATTCAAAACAGTTTTTGTACTATTAAATTCGTCCCTATTCTATAAATTACTAAACGTTCTACTGTTGTATGACAAAACAGGTTCAATCTCATGCGCATACTTTAAAAATGATTAAATAGAATAAAAATGTTGTAGGTTGAAAGAAATGTCTTGATTTTCTAATTACAATTGCTTCGAGTGCAAAGGGTTAAGAAATTTATACAGCCTCTGGTCAATAAAATTTTGATTTCATTCCTTCCCTAGGAATAATTTCCTCTTAATTATAATAATGAATTAATGTGTGAACATTTACATTTCCATAAAACCCGCAATCATCTACCCACAATCATATTGTCTGCTGTGTCCCAATTCTTTCACACAGAAAAATGCGGATCGGGAACGTAGGTATAAAATATTCGAGAGGGAATTTAATTTTCGTTCGACGGATTTCTATTTATTAAATCGCGGCGGTAGACCCAGTGGCTGCAGTGCGTTTCACCGGGGGCAGAATCGATGCACCGGTGATTTCACCGTATTTTTCTTTTAACACACCAGAGGCGACAATCGAATTATCGCGTACGAAGGCCGGGAGGATGATAGGAAGAGGCGTACACACCATCGATGCACGAGCGTGAGCGTCGAGGATCGTGTGCGGCGCGCGGCAGCAGAAGTGTACTCGACCCCATCCTTTCATGGCCTATTGATTCCCAATTTCACCGATAATGGTCGGGGGGCGTTTTTCTTTTTCTCCATTCCTCTCCCTCTCTCTCTCTCTCCTCTTCTTCGTTCTTTTTTTTTACGCGGATACACTTGTTGAGCCTGGTGAAAGGGGGCGAAGGGTGATTTTGCACCGGTCTGCGAACGGGACCTATCCTTTTTTTCCCGCTTCCTTTTTTCGCACCCACTCTCTACGCCGTTCTGGTGGGGAAGAATATGGTGTTCTCGCCCCCATGTTCACGTGGGACGTTCACTGGGGCTGATTTTATGGCGTGTTTGGGGCGATGCAGACATAAACGTGAGCCCTGGACAAACGGGGGTGGCCGAGTGGACCTCAATGGACGAAATCGAGACACGATCGGAAACACCGTGTCCTCGAATTACTATTGTCGCCTTGGAATTTTGTTCTCCCGCTGGTCAGCAGGTGCCAATCTCTGGGGTTTGTTTTAAATGCAGCTGTAATATATTAGCCCTTTGAATGACGATTTATAGGAATTTCTGCGGACCTCTTTCAAGTTTAGTTGCTTCGCAGAACGATCCCAGATACAAAAATAGTTTTAATAGAATTATAATATAGTAGCTTCTGGAATCACATTTTAATTTGTTTTTTTTCAGTCTTCACTCAAGTTCATTTTGTGGAGCCACCCCTAACACAGAAATATTTTTAATAGAATTATAATATAGTAGCTTTTGGAATCACATTTTATTTTAATTTGTTTCTTTCAGTCTTCACTCAAGTTCATTTTGTGGAGCCACCCCTAACACAGAAATATTTTTAATAGAATTATAATATAGTAGCTTCTGGAATCACATTTTATTTTAATTTTCTTTTTTTCAGTCTTCACTCAAGTTCATTTTGTGGAGCCACCCCTAACACAGAAATATTTTTAATAGAATTATAATATAGTAGCTTTTGGAATCACATTTTATTTTAATTTGTTTCTTTCAGTCTTCACTCAAGTTCATTTTGTGGAGCCACCCCTAACACAGAAATATTTTTAATAGAATTATAATATAGTAGCTTCTGGAATCACATTTTATTTTAATTTTCTTTTTTTCACTCTTCACTCAAGTTCATTTTGTGGAGCCACCCCTAACACAGAAATATTTTTAATAGAATTATAATATAGTAACTTTTGAAACCACATTTTATTTTAATTTGTTTCCTTCAGTCTTCATTCACGATCACTTTGTGGAGCCACTCCTAACACAGAAATATTTTTAATAGAATTATAATATAATAGCTTCTGGAATCACATTTTATTTTAATTTTTTTTCAGTCTTCGCTCAAATTCATTTTGTGGAGCCACCCCTAACACAGAAATATTTTTAATAGAATTATAATATAGTAGCTTCAGGAATCAAATTTTATTTTAATTTTTTTCTTTCAATCATCACTCAAGTTCATTTTGTAGAGCCACCCCTAACACAGAAATATGTTTCAAACAATTTGGATACATCCCTTAGCATCGTGAGTATTAATTTTTATTCCTTTCTATAATAATTTTCATTATTTAAAACATTGGATGTTGGACCAGCGGTCGTACAAATTTGTTTAACATTGAATCAAATATTTCAAAAAATGGAAACAGTAGAATAAAAATTGTACACATGATATTTTCTGAACAATGTTCTGTCGATGCAATGGTTTCTTATAAAAAGTAGTTTTCTAAGTGAAAGAATCGATTTAGAAGTTTTCTGGTTCAACACAATGTATGAACTTAGATTTTGGGATTGTTTTTTTAACGAGCGTAACAGAGATTTCTTTCAATCCGTATTTCCTTTGCAGAGGAGTAGAGGTGATAACTATTTAAGTAAGGAGAGAGTCCATGTAATGGGGTTGCTACGGAATTAAGGGAGACCCTATGATTATTGTCGGGAAAGGACCGGACAGAAGGGTGCGCCGGGGTGCCGGAAGGGACAAGCAGTCGGCTAACCGAAGCAAACATCAGTTGACCGGAATCGTTTGAACAGGGACCGTCCCTTTGAAGCGCAATACACGTCTGAGGAAACAATTGTTGGTAAGCTTCGAGTGGAAACTAATAGCAAAAGAAAATGAGCACGATCGTTTGCAAGGGGCGTGATCTTCAAACCACGGATCTACCAATAAACAAAGATCCGCTGAAACCATCAAAATTAATTTAGACAATCCCAACATATTCTCTTTAAATATTTTTGAAATAAATATCGAGTTTCTCGATTTCATTACATTATAATAATTAAATTGTAATATTTAAATTTCCTGTCATATTTTGTACGTACAAGTGTTTTGTCGAGCTAACGAAAGCCGTATTAATTAAAGGTATTGTTACAGTAAATGCCCCGTCTGTATTGATCCTTCGTCTGGCATTTTTGCGAAGGTCGTCCTGTTTACTTTGTCTATCCTTTCTTTCCGCCTCTTTGCCTCCCGTTATCTTCCTTCAAATAGACATCGCCACTCTTTTCCGTATAATACTGCCGTTCCAACTGCTAGCACTCTCCATTCATTGGGTAATGCTGAACCCCTCATCCCGTGCTCTTGAGAGAGATCAAGAGAACGGTAACAGTAATAGCCCTTCAAAGATACTTTTCACGTTTGCATTTTCAACCGGAGTGAAACTATCCCCGTCGCGCACGGCTTTATCGATTTTAATAATAATCACCTTTACCCGAACGCGCGTTCCCCGGACGTATCTCGCAGAAACTCTTTAATCTAAAAACGCAGACTCTTTCAGCAAATCCCCGACGTGCACGGATATTAGTCGCGCACGATTCTACTACATAAATTATACATGGTGAGTCACCTAACGTTTGCACCTCAAATATATTTGTTGTTTCTAAAGATACGTAAAATATGGTGAGGACAAAGTTGAATGGTAGAATGGGGCTGACACGATGCGAAAAAAAATTTTGTTTTTATGTCATTTTTTTAGAGATACACAGGTCACCTTGACTTTTTTAAATGGAACCACCCTTTTTTAAACACCTACAATAATAGTCTCTTTCATTACGAATGCAGTGACTATAATTACTCAGGGTCATTCAAGGTCGCGGACAGAGATAACATATAAGATTTAACATCTTACGGGATTTGAAGGAATGTTGAACTCTGTCCGTGACCTTGAATGACCTTGAGTAGTTATAGTCATTGAATTCGTAATGAAAGGAATAATCATTGTAAGTGTTTAAGAAATGGTGGTTCCATTTAAAAAAGTCAAGGTGACCTTGATATCTCTAAAAAAAATAACATAAAAACAAAATTTTTTTTGTAATCGTATCAACCCTGTTGTACCATTCAACTTTGTCATCACCATATTTTACGTATCTTTAGAAGCAACAAAGATATTTGAGGTGCAAACGTTAGGTGACTCACCCTGTATATCTCCAACAAAAATCAAATAATTATTAAATTTCTACAATTTTTTCAAATTTCTGAGACCTTTGTAATATGGACAAATTGCAATACAAATCATTGTGAGCAATAAATACGACTATACAAATTTATTCGAGATTCTACCGCAATATAAGCGGAAGACACAGTGGAGGAAGAATTTTAAAAAATCGTAGAAAATCGGACTAAGATGTTAGAAAACCGGGGCTAATTTTTGCAGACACCGTAGGCGATTCCGTTCACCTCGGATCGGCATATTACGAATCCCGTAGCCAGCTCGGCAGTACCATTAGCAGTCCCGGCGGAAACTTTTCTCATCTCCTTCGATATTTACCGGAGAATCATCGGATCGAGTTCGGGAATTAAAGAAACCAGGAACGAGCAAACCGAAAGGGAAGCGTGGTGGTTCAGCATCCTTCTAAGAGGAAAAGCGATCAGATCTGGAAACCGGCAGAGCTCGTCTCTTTTTGATCCTGGCGCTGATACCGGGCCGTAATTACTAATAAGTTTTCGACACGAAATGAGGTGAGGAAAAGGGAGAGGGTTAATCCGAAAGTACGACCGAAAGGGGTTCGAAGTCTTGATACTCGGCAGACGGAGGACCCGTGGGGGCAATGAGGGTGCCATAGGGTGGGTGGGCGAAAAGAGGGATGAGAGAGTGAAGAAGGGGGTGGAGAGAAAGAGCGGAAGATCACCCTCTCGCCGCCTGAGAAGGAAGCCGGATGGCTAAAACCAGTTAAAGATTTGCGATGTCTTTTCGATCCCGAGCCGAGATATTCGTAATTACTGTTTGTGTTTCTCTCCGTCGACGCCGTATTTATACCCCACGGAACCACCCCCATCTTTCGAACTCTTCGGAGCGTCTCCACCTCCCACCCACCCTCCGCGAAGGTTCGCCTTTAAATCCGGCTCCCTGATTCCCGATTCCTCGGAGATCTCTCCAGGGCTCCTCTCTTTTCTGATTGCTCCTCGTAGAACCGTCGATCCTTATCTCCACCAAGGGCGATGAAAGAGGCTGCGAGTGGCGTTCTCGAAAGGGTGGCTCCGCGAGTTTTCGGAGATCGAGCAGCCTTTTAACCCGCTGCATCTGATTTATCGGACCGGCGCCGCCGAAGATGCTTTTTATTACCGAACCGTTCCTCTTGCTGGCCAAAAAGCATTTCCAGCTTGCTATAGATCTCTAGGATGCTTGCGACTGTCTTACCAACCGACCAGGTACTCCTGATTCTTTTTTTTTTTTTGTATCACAGAAAATGTAGAAAATATTGTATTTCTTTGTGGAAAACCGATAGACCATATTTTTCGGATCGGTTTACAGAGAGGAGAGCAAGGAAAGTATTTGTTACATGGTGAAAATGATAATACGTCTTCTCCGAAAAGATTAATATATTTAAAATACGATAGGAAAATTAATTTTAATTCTTTGTTAATTTAATAACATGAAATATAAAAGAAAGGAGTGGAGTATAGGAAAGAATTTTTGAACCGTGTCGAAATCGCAGAAAATATGTTTGAAAAATGATCGCAGCTCGGTACAGTAATTCCTCGATCTAAGTCCAACGGAACGTTGCGATCTATGTCCCTTGGCCTACTCATTCCACTGCGGAGCTCGAGCTGCCTCAGTTGCCGAGCAGTGTAAACATGCCGCGTAATTTGATCCTGGGTCGGGTATATCGGTGTGAATCACACTAATCCAATTACAAAACTTCTTTATTTTTTATTATTTTTTTCATGGTATTTTCACCAACATATTCGTGGCATTTTTCTAATGAGAATGATACCAAATATAATTCCGATGATATTTACTTGTGTAATGAACGATAGAAGTTTTTTATTGGCATTACATTATACGGACACGCGGGCCTTAGAACTGTACTGGTGGCCGCGACTCTTATCGTCTATTTCTTTTCTATACACTGTCTTTCTTTACGTCCAAAACTTTCATCGTTTATTACACAAGTAAATGTCATCGGAATTCTATCATATTTGGTATCATTTTCATTAGAAAAATGCCACGAATACGTTCGTGAAAGTTCCATAAAAAAATAATAAACAATAAAGAAGTTTTATCATTGCACTAGTATTGTCTCACCGATACGCTATTTTTTGTTGCGCCTTTGGCCGCGAGGTCCGTGTTTGCATGCTGACCTTTTCTACGTTCGACGCGATCGACGCGGTCACAAAAGAATAGTATGGGATATCAGGACCTCCTAGACCAAATACTGTATGGAGATTAGGAAAAGTAGGAGGGTTCCGTGGGTATGTGTAAGAGTTGATCAGCTACAACCGCGAGGGTCCCGGGTTCGATTCCCGGCGCGGAATTCCTCATTTTTCCTAAGATCCTACAATAGTGTTCCTATGCGATCTAAGTCCCGGCAGGGAACCGAAAAAGGACTTAGATCGAGGAATTACTGTATAAAGAATCAGTTGAAACAACAATGAACCGAAAGATGAGTTGGTTATTTTCTGACGGTGTATAGGGCAGTTATCCGAAGTGTAACACTTGGTTCTTCCGCGGCAGAGGGCCGTTCGCTCGTTTATGAGCGGTACCGGTGTATACATATATTTGTTATATGCTTGCTTATAATTACGGCGACTCGAGACCGTATGATTAAGATAATAGCCTCCGGCTGGTGGTCGACATCCAACGAAAGTGTAATACGGGGTAGTTAGAGGCAGGTGTCGGAATCAATCAATATTTTATGATCGCTAATAATCAGCTTGGACATTCGCGGCGCGACGCGTCGACTACTCCCGTAAACCGACGCGACGTCTTGAACGTTAACCATCGCGAGACCGGGGAACGTGTAAAATTTATGTTCGACATCTCAATTTGTAGGTTCACGGGGGTCATTAACTATCGACAAGTCTCGAAACCGAACGGAGATAAGAAAAACGTAAGAAACAGTTCGACTCGTAAGTTACCATCGAATGACGTATAAATACATACATTGTCAATTCGACGCCGTTGGCATTCTGGCAAGATTTCATGCAAACTGCTATCGACTTATATAAAACCGTACACTTATCTTTGATCCAAGAATGGCTGTTTTTTTATTTTTACGTTGATGTTAATTGATAAAGCGTGCTCTTCTTTGGCGCTGAATTCTTTGAAGGGGACTATAAAAATTAGCATGATGGACAGCACAATCTTTATGCGCATATAGCGTGCAAAAACTTGAAAAAGAATGTTGACAGAATATATTGTTATTTTTATATTACAAACAATTTTCTGATCTGTGAGATAAATCTTTCTCTCCTTCTGAGTTTTAACTCTTAGCGGACGGGGATTATTTGTAGCATACTTTTTGATGGGTCGAATAAATTTTCTTTGTGAAACAAAATTGTTTGCTGAGGAGTTTGGTGTATGAATTAAATGAAGGGAAACATGTTGTGTTCGGCAAAAATTTATTTCATATTTTTCGGGAGTATTAATTGCTTTAAAAATTGTTCACAGTCGCAGACACGCGTCCGCAAAGGGTTAAAGATGAACCTATGAAAATTCGAGTCTGCATAAACGTTTACAATCTAATTGTAAATTCTGTAGTGCCTAACACTAGTTTTACGGAGCACTAAAAGTGACTATTTTACATTATTGTGTAAAAATAACAAAAATGTGTCTATCTAAATTTTTAGACATTCTTTTTATAATATATACTCCAAAAAAATAAATATATTGAATAATTCCTCATGGATGCGCCTTTTCAATCTCGATAATCGTAAATTAAAAATATTACAACCCGTCATTTTGACGGGTCCCGTAAACCTAGTGTTAATAAAGATGTATTAATTTTCTATATAATCTGTAGGATTATTCTTCGCAAAAATATCTTTAACCCTTAGCACTTCAGTGGTGACTCCGAGGCACCACTAAAAATTACTATACCATTATTCAAAATATTGTTTACATTATTAAATTGATATTCAATAAATTGGTTACCAAACATTTAAGTATTCTATGAAGTATTATATCAGTTCCATTTCGTCAAAATGATAAAAATCATATAGAATGGAAATATTCTTGATCGAAAAAAAAAGTTTGGTTATCGAATTAAAATACTTCGGAGCGCAAAGGGTTAATACTGTTCAGTTTTCGACTGTTAGCCTCCCGCCTTTATTTTCCGGTCCACTTTATTGATTCGGGTTTGTTAATTAACGGGACCGAGTAAGAGGGTCGGGTTTCTCGTTGCGGTGGGCATTAGTTATAGCCATTTTTTCCGTAGTTTAATTCCCTACAATCGAAGGAAGCATAAGGTTTCAAATGCCGGGGGTTGAGAAATTGCTGAAGAAAGGGGTATGGGGGCACGAGGGTGGGTCGCCTTTTAGCGAGTGGCGCGAGCAACCCCTTTCTTGTAATTCGACGAAATAAACGCTGAACGTTAGGCCGGGAGCAATAAAATAAATCAAGCCGGCGAGTCGGGAAGGAAAACATTACCCCCCGAAGCATTCTGATGGCAAACGAGGGTCCTTTGGTCGTTAGAAGGTTCCTGGTCGAAGACACTTTGCTTCTGGTCAATGTTGTCCGGCCGAAACCATAGTAATCGTTCCTGGCTGCCGGAAATTAACCCTTGCGACGATCGATCCTCCCTTGACCGCAATCGCAAAAATTTAACAATACCAGTCGAATCGCCAATATTATGAAATTTTAACTTAGAATATTCTCATCATTGCATCAATTCAAATAATAAAAAGAAAAAAGAACGAATAAAGCTGGATGATGTCTTTGGGACATGAATTATTAATAAACTGCGGATTTTGTGGATTTACATATTTTATAAAACTGGGTGCATACGATTTAAAGCAGTGGGTAGTATATTAGAAAGATTTAAGGACACCAGTCTATTAGCGCTGGCTTAATGAGATAATTCAAATAAATTTGTGTTTGGCTCCTGTGTCTTGCAATTAATGCAAACATATTATTCTATTTTTTGCATAAAGATCCGCAGTCTAATTATTAAATATTCAAAGGATCAATTTGATTTTCTGAAAATATTCTCCTGGTACAAAGAAACGATCTTCAAAAGGAAAGCAGAGTGTTCACAGGAAAGACTATGATCAGTGATGGGAACTCTGTGAGCGCTGGACGAAAATACTACCACCACTCTGACGTACCGTCTTCCCCTACTTTGCTTCTATCGCGCACGCGCTACACACAAGCGTACCTCTACTCTACACGGACAGAGTAGAGGTACGCTTGTGTATAGTTCGTGCGCGGTAGAAGCAAAGTAGAGGAAGTCGGTACGTCAGAGTGGTGGTACGCTTGTGTGTAGCGCGTGCGTGGTAGAAGCAAAGTAGGGGAAGACGGTACGTCAGAGTGGTGGTAGTATCTTCGCCCAGCGTCCACGGAGTTCCCATCACTGACTATGATAAATATAATTGAGACTTTGTATTTGTAGTCAATATTATGTACTGATATGCAAATTTTCTGTTTCTTATTATACAGAACTTTCGACCAGTGAAGCTGTAAAATAAATCCTAGGGAGAATTGCAGTTGGGCGATATCGCAACCCCTTATTAGAAGACTGTAATAGAAAGATGCGGAGGCTGGGGAACGTTAACGATAAATGGAGGAGAGAACCATTGAAAATTTCGCAGATCAACGTACCCAGTAAACCAATGCTCCATAAGAAACGTTTTCCAGAGGCATCTTAATGTTCGCGATGTTACGGTTGTGGGGCTGCTATGATAATTGTAATGAACGCCTCGAGATTCCGCGAGCCCATCTGCGCCCACGTTCTACCACCCCAAAACCACCCTACGGGCGCCACTTTCTCTCTCTTTAAGAACGAAGGAACGAACCAACGAACGAACAAGCAACGCGCTCTCTGTACAAACTCGGGAGCTCTTAAGTACCGAACTTGTTAGAATTGATTTAAGTGCTGAATGCTAAATCAACCGAAGGGCCCACCCTCCCACCGGGCCTGGGGGAAGGGAAAATTTACGAGTCGCTCGCGTTTACGCGTATCCTGCCGCGGATCGGACCAACGACCCTCCGTGTAATCGGTATTTCGCGCGGATCAGATGAAGCTTAATGGAAAGACACTCGTTGTCGTCTGTATCCTGCGTCATCGCACCCGCACGCGCTCCGTTTTACCCGTAATTCAATGACGCTCGAATTAATTTCCATCAATTCACCGAATGCGAATTCCTGCTCCCAGATCCGTCCACATTTTTTGCATTAATTGGTTCGGTTAATTAGACGGCTGCGATGCAACCGGAATTCGTCGAACAATGGACCCTGTGCATTTGAAATATTCAGATATGTGTGATACGTAATTCTCTAGGGGATTTTGTTGGAATTTTAAATTATTTTCGATTCCTAGTGCTGTCAATTAATTCGTACAAAGCTGAAGTTGTAAAAATGGTTAGAATTTAGTTGTTTAGATGATACAGTTACTTCGATTATTGCAAAATGATTAACCCTTCGGTGACCACATTGGTACACCATACTGATACCAACTAATATTTAAAAATTGATTCCACGTCAAATTCATTCGTCAAATTATTATACAGGGTGTCCCAGCTGATTTGACCACCTTGAATATCTCGCCTAGTGTTAGTAATAGAAAAAAACGTTATAGGACAATATTAACCAAACCGAAGGGGAAATATAATGATTCGGAAAATTTTTTTCTAGATATCAAGGTCATCGATTTTTCTTTTAATGGAACTATATTTTTTTTTATCGCGATGTAATAGTAGGAGTGAAGACCTCTTCAATGGCATATTATACAATGACCTTCCTGTGACCTCGGGTATGAAAAATCCAAAAAGCATTACAAGTATTATCAGTGATTAATTTACTACACTAATTGGTTTGATTGAACTACTTGAAATTTCAATTAATGTTCGAAATGATGACCATTGTTTTCAATACATTGTTGTATACCAGAGAATCATGCTGAAAAATGTTCCGCAAATTTGTCCTTGACCGCTTTTTCAAGGTCAACATATTTTTTTATTGCATCGTATAGTACTCGTCGCATGGAACAAAAGTCTCAAAGACACCTTGGTCTCAAGTCAACCATTCTCTTAAAAAGCAACTTTAAAGTTTTGTAAATTGTTTTATTCCACATGTCTACAGGATCTCCCATGGTGATATAAATGCGGAGGGGGTGATTCTACACGAGAAATAATTTTTTTCCATTTGACGCTTCGTTTACGAGAAATTAGAGTTTGAAAATCTATAAACTATATCTATAATCTATATCTATATCTATAAACTATATTTTTTCTCGAAAACGAGGCGTTACTCGAAAAAAATTATTTTATACTTTAAACTTATTTTCTCATGTAGAATTACCCTCTCCACACTTATACCATCTTGGGACCCCCTGTAGACACGTGGAATAAAATAGTTTATGAAACTTTAAAGTCGTTTCTCAAGACAATGGTTGACTCGAGACCCATGGTGTCTTTAAGACTTTTGTTCCTTGTGACGAGCACTATACGATGCAATACAAAAAAATGTTGACCTTGTAAAAACGGTCAAGGACAAATTTTGCGGATCATTTGTTTAACAGATCTCCACCGATCCAGAGGTATAGAACCCTGTTGTGGTAGTAGTGTGGGATAAGGACCTCCCAAACCAAATACTGTATGGAGATTAGGAAAAGTAGGAGGATTCCATGGGTATGTGTAAGAGTTGATCAGCTACAACCGCGAGGGTTGGGTTCGATTCCCGGCGCGGAATTTCTCATTTTTCCTAAGATCCTACAGTAGTGGCATGTAATTTTTATACACCCTGTAGAATATCGAAGTCAGCTCTTCAGTATCATGGACAAAATTCGCAGACAGTCCTCTAGCACCTGAGCCGCTCGTTTGCAAGAGCTTTCGACAGCGTTTCGCTACGAAACGGACTTATTTCTGACTGCGAGGTTGAGATTGAAGGGAATCGGGGCTAGTGAAGGCAGGTAAGAATTCATCGGCGGTCACCGAAGTCCAAGAAGCCGGTCTATCCGTGACGCTTGTAAATCCGTGTCCATCAGCGTCGCTCGCGGCAGTTCTCACACTCTCCATGTGTCACGGCGGGCCTCCGATACGATCTACATAAAGATCCGGAGTTCATTGCTCAACGCGATAACACGGTGACGAGAACTCCACGGAGGCCGAGGACTCTCTCGAGCTCGTTCAACGATACTTCTGATTTATGGATATTGCCCGCTCCCGTGAGCCGTTCTCCGGACAGGCCCTGGACACGTGTAATAAAACGCGACGGATACGTGCGACGCTCTCCGCGACTCCACGTCCATCCCGTCCGTGTTTCGGACTCTTGGAAGTCGTTTCCAGGTTGACCTCACGAGCCGACTCCTGGCCGACCGGCATCCTCGCGCCCGAAAGTCGATCCGGACGCGGAATCACCGCCTCTGTTAATTGATCCCATGCTGATACCCGTGATTTAATAGGTCAACCGTGAACGAACCCGCTGACTCACCTGCTGGAACTGTACCCGACGAGAGGACATTCGCCTCAGTTTATTCTATTGCCCGCTTTCGGCGAGGTAATCGCCTGGAAACTACGATCCATAATTAGCCGGGCTGCCGGGATCTTGTTTAATTCACGGATTTTTGAATACTTCGTCGGAATCCTCTTTAACTCCCTAATCATTTCACAATTCGATAGCTATTTTTATATCTTGTAAATTTTCTGTGCTCCTCCAAAACTGTAGCAAAGGTATTTTAAACCGTTTTGCATACTTTGGAAAATATAGTCACGAATATATCAATTTGTGATCTCATTTGAACTCCTGTGACGGTAATAAGTGAACTGTGGATCTTTATGCAAAATAAAAATATTTCTAGACAATCATATGTAACAGACATTAAATGGACATGTTTTCTGATAATTTTCATAAGTCGAGAATAATATAAGAAAACGTTTAACACTAAACCTACCACGGTCAAAATGACCGGTTTTGTATTTGACAATTATTGAAATGAGAAAACGATTTCATAGGATATGACTGGATTGACTTCTTTATTTAAGCACATATTCTTATGGAAACGGTACAAAGTTTAACACTAGAACTACCGGACCAGTCAAAATGACTGGTTTCTAATTTTTTCTTTTACAAGTATTGATATTATAAATATGTTTTCAGGAGTAACTTTTTAGTACACGTCTCTATTGAAGTACATATTTAAACAAAAATTGTACGAAATCTGAATAAATGCAGTTTTATTGTTATTATAAGGCAGTATACGCCAGTCGCGTTTATTGCTTGGTAGTTCTAGTGTTAAATAAATTCAATTTTCTCAATTCTGTAAGGCGTTTTATCTTTATATATTTTGTGGTTGGTAGGTTCAGTGTTAAATTCGTTTATTCGACAACTTTTCTCTTCACTTGTCTAAAGCTATGTCGACACTGACGGAACATCGAGCGCACTCTTTGTCGATTTTTTTTTTTTTTTTTTTTCATTTACTTATTTAATGTTGCTTCAACATCAAAGGTCATTAGCAACACGGTACATTTACTTACAATATTTTATAGATATTTGTATCCTTGATATATTGAGCAAGACCGGCGATATATTCCTTAGAACTTAACAGAATGGGTAAGAATCCAGGCAACTTAGCGTTTTTCCTTTCATTCTCATATTTTTTGCATTCTATTATTAAATGATTTATGTTAACTGGTACTTTACATATATCGCAGATCGTGTTTTCTTTCTTGTTTAACAAGAATGAATGGGTTATTTCTGAGTGCCCAATTCTGATTTTTACCGAATAATAGAAGAAGAAGCCAGCAAAAGAGTGGTAAAAAGTTGTTCGATGTTGCTTCAGTGTGGACACAGCTTAAGATTAACATTGTTGTTCTCGAAGAAGCTGCGGGCTCGGGTCTGAATTCTACAGATTGCCAGAAAAATGCGAGTGTTAGGGGTCTCGGAAGAACGTTGCGTGGTTTTTCGCGACGGTGGAAAAAAGCACGGATCGGATGGCGATGGCCGCGAATAGCTAGCAAACACCACGGAACAAAATGATTGAAACACGGGCTGGTATATTGGCCTTATACGGAGGCACTGGTGAATCCGTGGAAGGAGAGAAGAAACTGCCCCGACGACGTTAATTTGTGAACGATTACGGTCACCTGGTGCGTACTGCTGGCCTCCGGAGACAAAGAGACGAGATCGCGAGAGGTCGCGGCGTAACGAGCCGGCCATCGCGCATTCTTTCCCCAGGCGCGGGCTTCTCTCCTTGCCCCGTGATGTTTTCCGCGGAGCCGGCAATTCCACCGGCTGTCTGCAATTTCTGGACCTGTTCCTCAAAATTCCAACGAATATTCGAAACACTCTGACACAATTTTTCTTTTAAATGGTCCTCGAAACAATTGCAATCTTCAAATTTTAATCATACGATGTTCCATTGGAATCATTTCAACCTTTTGCACTCGGAGATATTTCAACTAAAAAACCAAACATTTCTTCTAACCTATAATATTTACATTGTACATAATTTTTTTTCATTATATGCGTACAAAAATGATATAGTACCTCATACAATATTCAAATGATTAGTAATTTATTAGATTTAAACAAATTTAATCAAGCAGACAATATTCTGAAAAATGATGTAGTAATTTGTAATGGCGCCTATGAGTCGCCATTCGAGTGCTAAGGGTTAATCCTCTCTCGTCAAGATTTGTGTTTTACAATTTCTTTACTCACGTGTTATTCCATACTAGGAGTTATTAAATATTTTTTATTGGGTGTTGGGACTGATTTGGCGTGTTCGTTTTGTTAGCAATCCTCTTGCAATTTTTATATTTGACTTATGAGATGTGACGTTCAATAGTGACACTTATTCTTTAAAAATAGTCTCCTTGCAATTTTTATATTCTATATGTGCAACGCTCCATTCAATTTTGAAACAATTCTGACACTTATTTTTTAAAAATAGTTTCCTTGCAATTTCTATATTCGATATGTGCAACGATCCATTCAATTTTGAAACCATTTTGACATTTTTCCTTCATGAACCTGTATCTTACAATTTTGTATTTTGATTCTGACTGTATCCTGTCGAATATTGGCACCGTTCTGACATAGTTTTCTTAGGAAAAGCCTATCGAGCCTTCTACAGTTTTTTAATATGACTCACAGAATATGCAGAAACATATTGTGACCATTTCCTGTGGAATAATCTTCCTGCAATTTTTGTATTTCACTCCCACCATGTTTTATTGAATATTGGAACCGGTTTCAATGATTTCGGATTTAGGAATTCCTCTCATAATCCTCTTGAAATTTTTATACTTGTCTCGTCACACATTCCGTTTACAATTGTGACCATTTTAACACTTTCTCCTATACAGTAATCCGCTTGCAATATTTTTATTTTAACTCGTACAGTATTCCACTGTATACTGTGGTCATTTTATGACTTTCTCCTCTTGAATAGTCTTCTTACATTTTTTATATTTGATTCACACGACATTCCATTGAATGTTCAGGCTGTTCTTGGTCTTTTCACTGTAGAGTACACTTCCAACAATTTTTAATCGCCTCAAGAATACACGTAACCAATTTAGAGCATTGAAGTATTCTGTATATTTTTTAAAGTGCCAAAACATTAAAAAAGGGGCAGTAATGACAAAATATATAATTGGTAACAGACGTCGAATGCATAAAAAAATCCTGGCAAAAATTTGTCGCGCTTTGCACAAAAATTTGTAATGTATTGGGTTGTTCGAAAAGTAATTTCGTTTTTCCAAAGGAAAATGAAAGATGAAAAAATGATTGAAAATTTATGAAGCACTATAAGTCACGAAATGACGTCCGAAATGTCAGCTATCAAGACATACAATGATATTGCGACTTTCAGTAAAGTTAAATGATAATTAGACTGCGGATTTTATGCATTTATCACAAAAATGAGCGGGTGCAATTTAAACCAACAAAATCATTCGGGCAATTTGAAAATGCTGTTATATTATTTTCAGTGTATTGAACACATTAAAAATGAAAATAACTTTCTATTTCAGTCCTGTTTATTGCAATTCAGGTAGACAATTTTTACTTTACATGTGTAAGAAAGTGTAAATCGATAAGTGCTATACACGGGATCTAGATTATCGGCATTTACAAAAATATAATTGTTGGTGGCGTGTCGTTCGATAATAGCGTATTTTGTTTGTTTGCATCGAGAAGTTGCAGTCTCCTCCACGCAGTCATGTGAAACGCACGCGTTTGATACATATATATATAGTTAAATATATATATAGTTAAATATATTATAATTAAAGTGTGATAATAAAGAATTGTTTTTATTATCCAAAATCTCCTGACAACATGAAGATCCGCAGTCTAGTGATAATAAATGGCAGCAATGCCACCTTTACACGAAAAACGCAATTACTTTCCAAACAACCCAATATATGTAATACAATGATCAAGATCGGAGATCTTGAAGAACCATGTTGCTGAAGGCAGCTATGGCATTAGTATACGATCATTGCGATCGCAGAAACAAAGGGAGAGGTTTCCGAATCCCAGCATACCTAACCAGGAGCAGAAGAAGCCCTGATTCCAGTAGCCTCGGACAAGTCGGCGAACAAAACTCGGCGAGATCCCACGATCGATCGAGGATGCCTCGCTAACGAGCATGTCTCGCGTCGGAAACTCGGTACCGGGGTACCTGATTCGTCGTTGAAACAGGTCGGGCGTCGATGTCTTCACCTCTGTCTTCAGCATCGTGTGTCCCCGGCAAAAACCTCTCGGAGAGAGAGATTTCGAATCGCCGGAACCCGTAGCCTCGCCCCACCACCACCGCCCCCCCCCCTCCCGTTCAACGTGTCATTACTTTTAACTAGCTCCTCGGGAGCATCGGGTCTCCGGGTTCGCCTAATCTCAGCAATTATCATCGCGTAGGTACGCACGCGGAGAGCACCGGCGAACTTTTACGAGGGATTCCGTGGCGAGAGGCGAGAAGAAGGGAAAAGACGGAAAAGGTGGAACGGTTTCATTGTAAGTGCACACACGGTCAACGTCGCCGACTTGACCCGTGAAGCGACTTCCCACGACACCGAGAGACACCTCGCCACTAATTTTATTAGCCTGGTCCTCCAGGTGAAACCGAAAAGTGTCTCAACCTGAGCGGTTCCTGTGAAAAATTCGAGGAAGCCTAACGAGCTCGCTCCTTCAGACATGAATCACTCGAATCACCAAATTTTCTGATCAAGATATATTTAAAGGTCTCAACAAATAATCAGCGTGAGTCTGATTTCTCTGCAATTAATTTATTCGAATTTATTTAAATTATTTTTCTGGACTTTATCTACGCGGTCCGAGTTGTTAACACTAGAACTACCGGACAAGTCAAAATGACTGGTTTCTAAATTTTTCTTTTACAAATATTGAAATTATAAAAATGTTTTCCGGAGTGATGTTTTAGTCAAATTCTCTATTAGAGTACATATTTAAACAAAAGTTGTACGGAAGTTGAATAAATGCATTCTTGTCGTAATTAGAATGCAATATACACCAGTCGCGTTTAGCGCTCGGTAGTTCTAGTGTTAAATGTGTTCTTCTAAACCGTTATATGCACTGGTGTCTCTTTACATAGGCATCTGTTAGCTGTACTCCTTTGCGATCCGGTTCTCCATTTTGTTTCGAAAGTTTGGATTTTGGTTGCGATATTGGAGGACGCAGGAACGATGTTAGAGATCTTCCAGTGTTCTAGGAAACACGCCGCTGTAGTAGTTTCTCGCGAAGCCAGCGAGAAAATAAACGATTTCCAGAAACGAGAGCGCGCGATCGTCGCCGCAGTTCGGACCATTGCGATTAATTAATTTTACTCCGAGCCGAGACACTTAGTTTCCGTTCGTTTAAGCTCGTTAATACGCTATCCTTTGCCCCTCCGGCTGCCTCCGGTCTCTGTCTCGTTCACTCCCGCTCCCCCCCCCCCTTTTTCCACTATTCTCCGTCGGACAAACTGGAGAAACAGCTCACTCGGTTTACGCCGTGCATGTAAATTCATCTGCGCCAGTTGCCTCGTCACGTGAACCGACCTCCGACTTTGCCCGATCCCTGGTCACTCCCTCTGTCGGCCATTTCTCAATTTTCGAATATGGATCTTGCTGTCGTCTCTCTTCAATTATAGTATTCCCGCGATGTTGATGCGACGATGATATTTGGAAATTTTTTGTTAAGAAACCTGTAGAGTTATTGCAATGAGACTTTTTGCATTCGAAAGGACGCATATTCGAGTAATATGCCTAATTTTTTCATTGTAAAATGTTAACAATTGGTAGAAGTATACGTGAACTTCCCGAGGTCCTATTTTGGAACTTTTCTATATTGCACCATTTTATTCTCTTTTTTAAATAGGGACAAGGTCCTGTGGACAGGTCCACGGCGAATCGAATAATTTGTGACTAGAGTGAAGTACAATCGTCGTAATCAAAGAAGAACAACGAGAAGTCGAAGTAACGTCGAAGCCAATAAGAAATCCTGCGCGGAAAATTTCGAGGAAAAGTTGGAGCGGAATCGTTTCCTCGGGAAACTCTAAGAAATCGATGGGGACGTCCGAGCGGGTTGGGACCAAGTAATTTCAAACATCTGGGGAGTCTTAATTAATGGAACATCTTACTGTTCGGCTTCTTTGCGGGCATCAGCGCGCCGTCCGATTAAGCAAATACGTGCGTTCCTCCCTGGTCGTCGTCGGAGTGCTCGTAATTTGCGCTCCCGTTGGACCGAGTCTTTCCCAACAAATCGTCCATGATTTCCTGAAATATATTTTCGTTCGACCAGACAGACTATCGGTTCAAAAATACCCGATCCGTTTCGAGGGAACGCGTATTCGGAAGGAAGTTGATTAGATAGACGATTTTCAATGGTTTCCTGCGAATCGTCGATAAGCACGACGATTGTTCGATTGCGCGGCTGCAATCGGAACACTTCCGGTAATGAGGTTTCGGCTGTGGTTAAGATAACTCTGACACGCCTACTTGGAAATATCAACATTTGGAATGCTAAGAACTTGGACACAAAATGCATTCGGATTTGCTTTGTATCGTTCGTGGATTTTTTAGTTTCATTCGAATGATTTGCAGGGACTTTTTTAAATTATGTATATTGTCTCGAAAGATATACAAATTAATGTTGGAACGAAATTATTACTGTCGTATGTCTAGGAATTTTCTAAAGAATTTTTATACGTCCCTCCAAGTTTGTGAGTTTCAATGTTCTCTCGAATTAATTTGATTATTGCATTTCACAAGATATGTGGAAAAATACTCGATGGAATAGAATGTATTTAAATGTTTAGAGGATGCACTGCTTTTTAATATTTTCGAAATTCAAATTTCTAGTGGTAATGCAAATTAAAATGCCTGAAGGACAACTTTGACAATTTCACTGTCAATTCCATGGTGCATTCATGGGGAAAATACAAAATTTGTGCGAAATCTAGCAGTGTATAGTAAAAGGTGTAGCAATAAATTGTCAGATAAACGAATTGATTTGTCTCGGTTCGGTTAAAAGAGAAGTCGACGATTCTTCCGCTTGGAGGAAGCAGTTACCAGCCGAGACGTCGCGCAAAATGGAAGTTTAATTGAAACCAAACAATAATGCGATGCTCGCATAGCCACGCGGGTCAGGAATGGCATTCGTTATGTGTCTCCGTTTCCTCCTCTTTTCCCTTCGTTTCAGCCGCACCCGAGGCGTCTTCACGTCGAACGTATTAAATTTCATGCATCGCCTCTCCCGCACTCCCACGATTCGCAATTGCTCGCATTTCCCGCAATCTAGAAATCTAGATCGCTATTAATTTTACGAATTACCATCTTTCCGTCGCGACACCGCGCCGCGCCGCCGCAATCTACCATCGATTACCAGCTTCGGGGAATTTCAATTCTCCGACCAGCTGGCCTCGACCATCTTCTCTGACATTCGACGATTTTTATCGCTCGTCATGTTTCGAAACGTTGATGTGTTCACCGTTGATTCAACAGGTTAAAAAAGTCCCACGAGATCAAGAAGATTTAATTAAATTCTTCGATTCTTTTGGATCCTGGAAACCATAATGAAACTTGGTTTGTGCAGCGCATACCATATTAATTAATTTTTGAAGGTAGACAAAGAATTGCGTCACTCGTATACAGGGTGTGCGTGCTATCACTGGTCAGCGCTTTTTTTGTAAATAGTAAATATTAGAAAAAAAATGGAAGAGCAAAAAATAGTACTGTTTTTTATGCGCAATACAATGGCGCTTGTATTTTTTTTGTGTTTATATTATTTTGTTAGATATGAAGGTGACCTTCGATGTTTTAAATGGAATGCTGTATTTCTTTTTAAATCACATGACGGCGTGTGTTTAGACGAATTCATCCGTATACTGCGCAGTGACCTTCAAGATCATGCAAGGTCATAAATGGAAGAAAAAAAAAAAAAAATATATATATATATATATATATATATATATATATATGTATATATATATATATATTGCCGATGTATCATAACAATTTTAAATGTGCTGCTCTTCATTTCGATAGCTTAAGCAAATTTCTGCACCGTCTCTCTAAAATAAGAACAACCAGATGACTATTCAGCGATTCCTCGTGCAAGTTCCCATGTTCATAATTAATTTTATTAATATAAATTTGATATGTTTTTCGATCGAAATTTTAGAATAAATGTGTGATGGTTTCGACGCACAGGTTCGATCAGTAATACAATAATAGCAATTTTGCAAATTGAAAACTCGACGTTTCGATACAGACGTGGATCATTCTCAAGAGTGAGATTTTTTGATGATGAAGTTTCTCACATTTGATGGAATTTTTCCATAATTCGGATTCAGTTATAATTGCGTTTCGCTTTCAAATGATTTGAATGTCAATTTTTTAGTACCTTAACAGTGGTTAGGTACAATTGCATTGTGTGTGATGAGGAAAACAGATTTAGTAGCATTTGAATTTACCGCCTATTATCGACTCAGCGTCCATCGATCACTTGGTTCTGATTGGCCGATTTCGAATACGTCGTTCTTATGTATGCTCTGTTTACTTTGCAACCTTCAAAAGGTTCAGTTCAGTTTCTGCTGGCATGGAGTTAGTTTGTTTCCAATAAATTCCATTTATATTGTTTCCTGTTGTACCAAGTATGTAAAAGTTCGTTCTATCTAGGATTACCACACCATAAGTTACATTGAATGTTTACTACAGTTAAATTATGTTACAGACGCAAAAAAATCTCACTCTTGAGAATGATCCACATCTGGATCGAAACGTCGCGTTTTTAATTTGCAAAATTGCTATTATTGTATTACTGATCGAACCTGTGCGCCGAAACCATCACATGTTTAATTTCATTAAACCTGTCGGAGGGGAACAATGCTTTCATTGGCCAAAGCTTTCCATGCAATAAAAATGAAATAAGAATCTTATGAATTTCGCATACACATTTTATAGCATTGCAAACATTCATAGAGTAGGTCCACAGTTTAAAGACGACCTATCAGAAACTTAAGACTTGTGCTCACCGGATGATGGAAACAATTTCGAAATTCATTTGTTAATGGAAGTCTTAATAATTCTATGATGGAAAATTGAGTCACACTCGTCGGTGGCGAGATCAAAGGTGGTATTCGTCACCGATCGATCCACATTTCGCCGTGCCGGGTCCGAGATACAGGCTCTTTGCGTGTAGGTGTCCGACATCGGCGTGCTTCCGGTGACCAGGCAGGGTCTCGTAGACGAAGGGGGCACGCGGGAGGACAGAGCGCGATGTAAGTGAGCAGTCAAAGAGATGGCGCCTAATAGATTGGTTTGTAGGTGGACGCATTATCTGGCTGAGGGTGTGCGTGTGCGTGAGTGAGCGCGGTCGCGAGCATCCACGATGGACCGTGTTACAGCAGTGTGCATGGCCGAGGGCGGAAATTAGTAATGGAGCAATGAGCACCGCGCTGAGCAAAGCTGTCGACTGCTGTGGCTGTAACGGGGGGCTGCGAGGGGGCCTGGTACTCGTCACTGTTTCGTCGGATAAGATTAGACCTCTGCTGGTCACCACGAATCACTATTGATTCGATCGATATTCTTAGCAATAATCACTTTTCTTCGATCGTCAATTTTTATTCGATAAAAATAAATATTAGTAGAATTAGCATTGTGTTGAGTGATGTTGTAGAAAGGGGGTTAGGTAGAGAGATCACCTTTACCTCATTGATAATAATTCCATTAATAATCGCTTCATGGACATGATTTCATCGATTCCGCACTTCAATAATTACTCACGATGTTGAAGTCGATGTTGAAGTTCTAGCGTGTGCAGTGGTTGATAGTTGTATTCATTTACTCACAATTTGTGTGTTTACATGAATAATTTTATAGCGAAACGTCATGTACTGTACAGATACACAGATTGAATGCAGCAGAGGAGCTTACTGTGTAATAGTCTTCCCGGAAGTAATGTGTTAATCTCATTAACACTAGAAACATTCAACGTGACGTGTTCTAATATTTAAAATTGAGGAGTGTTATGTTGTAAAGATCTAATTCTTTCGGTAACAATTATTAAAAAAATTCCTAAAAATTTTGGATAGACATGTCCCCGTTATTTTTATAAAGTAATGTAAAATGGTCACTTTTAGTGCTCCGTAGATCTAGTGCTGGCAGCGAATACAAAAGATATTGTTGAACAACTCCAGTAAATGAACAGCGACGAAATGATTGTCGATTAAGACGAAAATATGACGAGTTCTAATATTTCAAATTTAAGAATATTTTGATTGTAAATATTTAATTCTTTCGGTAACAATTATTAAAAGATTCCTAAAAATTTTGATAGACATGTCCCCCTTATCTTTATAAAGTAATGTAAAATGGCCACTTTTAGTGCTCCGTGGACCTAGTGCTGGCAGCGAATACAAAAATATTGTTGAACCACTTCAGTAAACGGATGGCGACGAAATGATTGTCGATGAAGACGAAAATATGACGAGTTCTAATATTTAAAATTTAGGAGTATTATGATTGTAAAGATTTAATTCTTTCGATAATGATTATTAAAAAATTCCTAAAAATTTGGACAGACATGTTCCCGTTATTTTTATAAAGTAATGTAAAATGGCCACTTTTAGACCTAGTGTTGGCAGCGAATACAAAAATATTGTTGAACCACTGCAGTAAATGGATGGCGACGAAATGATTGTCGATGAAGATGAAAATATGGTCGCTGTAAAGAACTACTGTAAATTGCATAACCTCTATCCATCGATGCAGAGGGGTTTTTCTGAATTTGAGAGAATTATGAATGAGAGAAGGTAATCGTTCGATTCGGAAGCGACACAATCGGCCCTTAAGGGAGCAGTTTTATTAAGAATCGATTCTCCAACGTTCGCTACGTTTAAAATCACTAACAGGTATAACATTCCTCTCGCCCCTTGGCCACGTAAAAAGTGAAACGAACATAAAAAGCGGCACCGCGAATCTAATCGACAGCTTCATAAAATTGAACCCATAAAATCATAAAATCAACCACTCGGACGGGGGATAGCCCGCCAGGAAAATATTTACAGTCCTTTTTGGCCGCTCTCGTTCCTGCGGCCGCTCGGTGACCAGCAAAGGCTAGGAACCACGTTCGAGTTTTCGGTGGTTTGGTCCATCACCATACTCCATCATATCTCCATATCCGAAACACTCAAAAATGAGTATGGACGCTGACAGAATTTTTTTCGGAATTAAAACTGAAGGAACATTAAATCTGATGCTCGAGAAAACTTTCATTCTGAAGCCTGAGAAAGCTGCTGAGGAAATATACATGTTACAATAATTTATCATGGAAATGTTACATTCGATAAATAATTGTTCAAGTATATTTCTGTTCTACATCTAATCATCGTTTACAGAAGAGATTATTGGCTCATTTGTAAAAACCATCCCCTCAAGAACTGAAATCTCTCACTGTTTTAAATCTAATCACTCTGAACTCTGTTCAAGAAATTATTCCATCAATGTCAACCGAATTAAATCAGATCAAAGTCAATATCCAACTATCACATCAAATTTCTCTTCAACTAGAGTGTAAAACGTACAAACTTGTAATTAATTAATAAAATTAAAGCCATCACTACAGTCGATTCACTCAATTTGATTAATCCTGCTCAATCAACGCACAGGGGTTAATAAAAAGTTTAGAAATGAACAGAAATAAATGTATGAGATTAGTTGATGTAAATTGTAGGTTTAAGGAGTCTATTCGGTAGTAATAAAATTGTGGTAAATTAGAAACCATCTTGAAAGCACTAATTAAACCCAAAACATTACCATTTCTATCAAATCTGTTTTAAAGTTGGATAAAAGTATGTACGCGAGATTCAGTGTAAGGTTTAGGAGATCCAAAGGTATAATAAGAGTGGTACAGTCCATTTCTAATTGGCAATCGTCTCAGAAATGGTAATTAAACCTGGAATCTCTACGGGGATCTAGCTTGTAGAGTGAATAAGGTCTAGAAAATAGTTCCAAGCGAATGGGAAATAAGTATGGGGAATGGAGTGTGGTAAATGCAAGGTGTACAGAGGTTCTTTGGTAGAGGAATGGTTAAATCATGCTCGCGATGTCTTCGTAGCCGCCGCTGGGCGCCACGAAATCGAAGCATCGGAACGCGGTCGGTGGTCAGTGCCTTTGGTTATCTAGGAGCTTTTACAGCCAGCGCCAATACTCACTTTAGTGGTGGATCGATTCGGAGATATGCAAGCAATAAGCGTTTAATTGCACGGGATTCCTCATCGTAGCAGTCTCTTTAGAGCCGGCAGCGGTCCCGTGGACTATAAAAGGCATCGGACCTATAAAACGCATCCTTGGCTGAACGATCGTTCCTGCGCCATTGTATGCACACGGTCTGTCTTACTCCCTTTGCCTTTTTCTGTCCTTAGCCCACGTACCGGACAGCCTATGTCTGTCCTGCCTCCACCTCTCGACGGATTTCACACGCGGAGATACAATTTAACGATCGCTTCGACTCGTGGCATACCATTTCGATCGAATAAAATTGCAACCTACCTCTCTCTCTCTCTCTCTCTTTCTCGTAAGAGCTACCACGAATCAGCCGGAAAGAGGACAATTTTAAGTTCCCGTCCAGGGCATCCCGCACTGAAAAACATGTTGCGGGATTTTATATCGGCGACCCTTACGAGCCTAAATGACTAACTAAGGAATGCACCGACGCGCCGCGCCCCCGTAGAAAAAAATCGCGTATTACAATCATCCGGCAATCAGGAGATATCTTGCACTGATTTCTTCCATAAAATGCAACCTCGCCGCAGTAAAACCTCGATATAAACGCGGCGGATGTTAAAACCGCCGTTCTTTGGGCACCGCCACAAACTTTGTTCCGAGAAGAAACAATCAAGGACGCTGGTCAATCTATTCCTGAAAAAAAAACATATTATTCCCATCGTTACGATATCTTGTTGAAAAACGTTATGCATGTGGCGGCGAATTGCTCGGTGCTTGTACCTAATAACCTGAGGAATTAATTGCGTTAGCGGATTGAGGGTTTTATGCACTTGCGAGGAAAGTATGGGGGAATCACAGAATATCGATGCATTTCTTACAACTTAATTAGATGATTAAAGAGAGAAATTAATTCACTGTTGGTTCCTGTTGGTTAAATTAGCGCAAACAATTTTTATTCTGTAGGAAGATCCAGGGTGTAGTAATTAGAGCACACTTCCCTTCTTAATTCTTTTTATATAAGAAGAGATCATTATTATATAAATTATTGTATATCGGTGTAATAAAATGACGGACATATTTTTTCTCAAATACTGTTTCCGTAACGGGTCGATTGCAGATTTAATGCCAATTATTTTACGATTTATTATTTTACGTGTTATTGTCGCACGGGTTTCGCGAGAATAAGCAGCGGCGGATCTTGGAACCGCGTTCTTTGCGCACCGCCACAAACTTTGTTCCGAGAAGAAACAATCAAGGACGCTGGTCAATCTATTCCTGAAAAAAAAAGATATTATTCCCATCGTTACGATATCTTGTTGAAAAACGTTATGCATGTGGCGGCGAATTGCTCGGTGCTTGTACCTAATAACCTGAGGAATTAATTGCGTTAGCGGATTGAGGGTTTTATGCACTTGCGAGGAAAGTATGGGGGAATCACAGAATATCGATGCATTTCTTACAACTTAATTAGATGATTAAAGAGAGAAATTAATTCACTGTTGGTTCCTGTTGGTTAAATTAGCGCAAACAATTTTTATTCTGTAGGAAGATCCAGGGTGTAGTAATTAGAGCACACTTCCCTTCTTAATTCTTTTTATATAAGAAGAGATCATTATTATATAAATTATTGTATATCGGTGTAATAAAATGACGGACATATTTTTTCTCAAATACTGTTTCCGTAACGGGTCGATTGCAGATTTAATGCCAATTATTTTACGATTTATTATTTTACGTGTTATTGTCGCACGGGTTTCGCGAGAATAAGCAGCGGCGGATCTTGGAACCGCGTTCTTTGCGCACCGCCACAAACTTTGTTCCGAGAAGAAACAATCAAGGACGCTGGTCAATCTATTCCTGAAAAAAAAAGATATTATTCCCATCGTTACGATATCTTGTTGAAAAACGTTATGCATGTGGCGGCGAATTGCTCGGTGCTTGTACCTAATAACCTGAGGAATTAATTGCGTTAGCGGATTGAGGGTTTTATGCACTTGCGAGGAAAGTATGGGGGAATCACAGAATATCGATGCATTGCTTACAACTTAATTAGATGATTAACACTAGGTTTACGGAGCACTAGAATTCATTATTTTATATTTCTTTATAATACTAATAAAATTGTATTTACTTAGATCTTCAGCGATTTTTATTGTAATACGTACACAAAAAAATAAATCTATTTAATAATTCCTCACGAATGCCTCCATACACTCTTAACCAGTTAAGTGTGTTTGACGACTATATCCGTCATGACGACTGTATCCGTCATGCGTAAAATTTTGTTACAATTTGATATTTAAATTGCAATTTTGGCGAAAACTAAATTATATTCGTAAATTTTAATATGTTTAAAATGTTTACAGGTCAAGACGAAATGAAACAAGCAAATAAAAATTATAAGTAATTTGAGTCGGATTCACAACGTCATCGTTTGATTATCGCGGCACACACTGGCGCGCGCTTTGTAAAAAGATCGCCACAGTTAACTGGTTAATAATCGTAAATTAAAAATTGTTGAGTCCGTCGTATTGACGGGCCTCGTAAATCTAGTGTTAAAGACAGAAATTAATTCACTGTTGGTTCCTGTTGGTTAAATTAGCGTAAACAATTTTTATTCTGTAAAAAGATCCAGGGTCTAGTAATTAGAGGACATTTCCCTTCTTAATTATTTTTGTATATGCTACGAAAGGTCGACAAGAAATCATTATTATATAAATTATTCTATATCGGTGTAATAAAATGACTGACATATTTTTTCTCAAATACTGTTTCCGTAACGGGTCGATTTCAGATTTAATGCCAATTATTTTACGATTTATTATTTCACGTGTTATTATCGCACTGGTTTCGCGAGAACAAGCATGAAATAGGAGTTGGATGATCAGAATTTGGGGCGGATGTTAGGAAAAGGATGGTTTTCGACGAGGCATTGGCAATTTCGTGCGGCTAATCAAGATCGGTAACGCGCAGCGTCCGTTCCAACGGCGAAGGATGTTATTCACGGTGCGTGGACGTGTCATCGTATCACCTAATAACGAACATCCGAGCCCGTCCGGGCCCGATATGGCCAGCTGTAGTTCGTCAATGATGCGTCGGAGTGCGAAGTGCCACTGAAATTCATTATTCTCAATTCTCGTAAACAGGCAGTTATAAATTATTCAGGCCGAATGCCCGGCCACGTTGGGATGACCTAAGCGGTCGGATAGCCGCTAACTGCCGGTAAATTAGCCAATTGAGGGCTTCGAGTATCCGCGGATATCTTATTACACACTTGCCAGCCGCTGCGATGGCGCCCGTGCGTTTCATACGTGTTCGTTGCATGGCTATTCGCGACACGTAATCCTCTTCCTCCGTGCGGATCGACCAGTTTGAATTACAAGAATTGAACGTAATGCAATGTCGCCTGTGATCGACAACGGCGATCCCTCTACACTGGCCACGTGGATTCGACGTTAATTGCCCCTTCTCCTTTCCGCTCGAGCACCCCCCTCTCTCACTCTTTCTCACTCCCCTTTAAACGTCCCACCAACCATGTTTTTCCAGATGCTGATAAATACTTTGTCTTCTGCGTCACGCCACTTCCGGAATTAGTGGTAATCCGGTCTGGTCATTCTATCTGTTCGACACGTTCTTCTCGTTCGCGATATTTCTGTGGTTGTCAGGAAGAACGCCGCTTGTCACATACTTCCACTTTCGAGATATTGCCGATTAATGATTTGATCACTAATACTTTGACATGGGACATCGGTTAAATTGCATTATTTTTTCGAGCCTTTCGAAATTGTTTTCATGACCTTTTTCTGGTAAATACGTAAATCCTATGAAGCTCAATTAATGTATAAACTCAAATTTTTTGAAATTGTCACTTGCGTCGTTCTTCCTAGCAACCACAGATTTTTGCCCCTTCTCCTTTCCGCTCGAGCACCCCCCTCTCACTCTCTTTCTCACTCCCCTTTAAACGTCCCACTAACCATGTTTTTCCAGATGCTGATAAATACTTCGTCTTCTGCGTCACGCCGCTTCCGGAATTAGTGGTAATCCGGTCTGGTCATTCTATTTGTTCGACACGTTCTTCTCGTTCGCGATATTTCTGTGGTTGTCAGGAAGAACTCCGCTTGTCACATACTTCCACTTTCGAGATAATGCCGATTAATGATTTGATCACTAATACTTTGACATGGGACATCGGTTAAATTGCATTATTTTTTCGAGCCTTTCGAAATTGTTTTCATGACCTTTTTCTGGTAAATACGTAAATCCTATGAAGCTCAATTAATGTATAAATTTAAATTTTTTGAAATTGTCACTTGCGTCGTTTTTCCTAGCAACCACAGATTTTGTTTTTTATTGAGAAAATTTCATAAGAGATTTATTACAACATTGGGTACAAACAAAACCAAAGTGTACAGGGAAAGTAACTTCTACAAACTAAAAGTTAGGGTACATCACTATTTTTTTGGTTTTTCTTGTTTTTCCTTAAACACGCAGGTTACAGCTTTTTAGGAACGAAAGGGTATAGAGACAGACTTTAAATCGACCAGTGTGTTCTATTGATTCGTTATTTGCATAGTGCTTGTTTCCTCGTTTTTATTTTTCCGTGCAATACGTTGCAACGCGCTATCTGGATTTTTATTTTGGGTTAGCATTGGCTCTTTCCTGGAAATGAGACGAGATTATGGGACATTGATATGTTCTAAAAATATTTACCATCTAAAATTGCACAGACTGTTCATCGTGTACATTGTTACATTACTCAGCTAATTCTCTGTCACATTAGGTCGCTGAACCAAGATAAAATCGACAATATTTTACATTCATCTCCTGTCCGTTCAGACGTGAATCTAGACGACATCCTACCTACGTGCTACTGTTAATTGTTTCATATAATTTCCTATCAAACTTTCACGTAACAGTCACTTCTTCGCTTGTAGTAATCCCATTTCTGGCAAACCCATCAATTTCTACGAAGCGACGTGAAAACAAATATTCCGTCGTATCTAAAAACAGAAAATGACCAAAATTTGACAACACACTGTGCCCGTGCAATAAAACGATGAATATAATATGTATGTAATAAACACGGTTTTCGGAACAGAAGGGAAGTTTAAAAGCGCAGAATAAGGGACAATATAAGAGTGCATCCTCGGAGAAAGCATACGCGGGACGGTAAAACGCAAAAACTGCAGCTCGTCCGCCGAATTCCAGCGGCGCGCGGCCGCTTAGAATTTCCCCGGGGAACTCGCGATTCCTTTTACAGTGCGTAAAAAGGTAACAAAGAGAGATTTCGCGCGCGCGGCAAAAGGTAACGGTAACGATCGAACCATAAAGTCGATGTCGTCGTCGACACGCTTGGCTACGCGGGCGTCTTATTACAGGATCCGTGCTTTACGCGCGCGCGAGTCTTTGCTAACGAGGATCGTGAAAGGGAGTAATGACACGGCCGGACGCGGTCGAGAGGCGTCGCTCAACAACAGGGGAATAAATTTGCTTACCGGTTTAGCGAACGATCGTCGCTGGACATACCTTGGTTCCTCCTCGCACCACCCCGCGACCCTCTTCCACCGCCACGAAAAATCAAGCGAGAACAGTCGTCGCGTCGTTTCGAGATCACCGAGCGACTGGTTCTCACAGCGATCTTTTCGTGTCATTTAATTATTCCCGCGGCCCGTCCGGGCCCCGTATGATTCAACCGACGCGACGATTTCCTCGAGACCGGAATATTCCGACGTCCTCTTGCCAGAATAGTGAACCCTGAGTCGCCTCTGTCACAGATATATTACCGTGAGACGATGTTTACGTATCATTTGTAGAATTTAGAGAATTCTTGATTTATCCTTGAAAGCTAAACGATAGCACAGTTGTGCTATCTTTTTGTCCAGGAGTGTAGAAGCCTTCTTATAATACGAATTTGATTTTATAACGCGTAGTGTACGCAATAGTGGTTGTTGCAAGTTTATTCTTTAACAAATGAAGCTGATGGTGTACTATTTACAGTAGACGCGTGTACGTGGAAAATGGAAGACAGATTTGACTCTGTTGTGGACTCCGCTCGTGATTTTGGCCGAGAACTCCAGATGGTCGCCGGAATCGCACAGCGCTGTGCGTGCAACCGGAAGGTGGAAGGTGGAGGTGAATGTGAAGCGCGGTCACGCGAATGAATATATGGCGGCTGAAAAGTGTGTGAAAGGAGGAAAAAGGAGAAGGAAGCGTTTCGTCCTAGGCCCGCTAGAGGACTCATCAGTAAGGCTATCTAGCGAACCCGTGCCTTAGACGCGGGATGTCGTAAGGACAGTTTAGGGCGGTATATATACAAACAGAGGAAGATTCAGGTAGTAGCGGGAAAGGTGTTGTCGTAATGTCCCTCTGTTGACGAGCATAGGAAGTAGCCGCCACATTACCCCCTTGCCAGTGGTCAACGATATCTGGACAAATTTTCCCTCTAATTACGCTGATCTCCGCCGGAATCCAAGGAGGTCGCTGGAATGTGTGCTGTCTAGTGTGCCTGCCAGTGATGCTGCCGAATCGACGAAGTTGAGTAGCTCCCTAAGCCGCTTGTAGGACTCATATAGTCGCACAAACAATGGATGAACGTCGCACAAATGTAGATACGAAAACGTCGCACAAATTTAGGTGCGGAAACGTTAAACCATATAATGCTGCGAAGATGACGTCAGAAAAGCGCATAGTAGGGAGAAGTCCTCGCTGTTGGTCGGGCAGTAGTTCAGGCAAGGCAGTGACAGAGTAGTCACCTTCCAGTCCTCCTGACGTTGTCCGTGGTTTGTTGATGTTGTCGTCTCCTCTGCTCAGAAGGTAGCGTTGTTGTTCGTTTGTCGGGGTCACCAATTATGGCGGCTGAAAAGTGTGTGAAAGGAGGAAAAAGGAGAAGGAAGCGTTTCGTCCTAGGCCCGCTAGAGGACTAATCGGTAAGGCTATCTAGCGAACCCGTGCCTTAGACGCGGGATGTCGTAAGGACAGTTTAGGACAGTATATATATATATATATATATATATATATATATATATATATACAAACAGAGGAAGATTCAGGTAGTAGCGGGAAAGGTGTTGTCGTAATGTCCCTCTGTTGACGAGCATAGGAAGTAGCCGTCACAAATATAAAGAGAGTGGACTGTATTGAGGTGATTTGACTAGAGATTTAATAGAACTTTGTGAAACTATATGTACAAATGAAACGAAAGTAATAAACGAAAAGAACAGAAATGAAACGAACTAAATATACTTGAACAGAACTTGAAATGAGTTGAGTGACCGTTGCCAGGGATTGTCGCGCTCCTCCGAAATTTTCGACAATGCCATGATTGGCTAATCGAATGAGCATCTTTGAAGAGAGGAAATGCGTGACGATCCTTGGGAGCGGTCGACTGTACAAACATCGCGTATAAAAACTGTACGCTCGCCGTCGAACAGGTGCGAAACAATGCGCACGTTTTTGTCGCGGACGCAAAATTAGAGCGAAGCGGCGAGGCCGAGGTCGAACACGAGTTCAACCACAAACAACTCTTGAGACATATGTTCTCATTTCGAATTACAATTGATCCAAGGTTTATACTTGAATGGGTATTTAGCTAGTTAGTTTAGATAGTTTACTTTAAGGAGCTGTGGAGCCCCTGAAAACATTTTTTTGTGCCATGCACAGAGAGAACTGTCAACGCGCACTCGAAAATCAAAGAATTATGGCCCTTGAGGTTATGGTGGCGTGAGGGAAGAATCGGAACCACACCGGATTAGAAATCTCGGAGACCCCTGCCTATACCAAAGCTACGTAAAAAAAACTCTCCGGGGCCCGTCCCGGATGGATGTGCAGAGACCCTAAAGGTCGGGTTATACACATCCGTCCGATATCGGACGCGTTTTTAGGGTGTTTGTACATTTCCGTCCGAACTTTGGCGTAACTTGTGATGCTTTCGAGATGTTGTAAAGGAGAGCTACCGATAGTTTAGTTAAAGGAGCTGTGGAGCCCATATGACCTCCCAGACTCGAAGAAAAAGAATCGTTGAGAAGTCGGACGCCGATTTCCGATTGCGAACACTCATTTAAACCTGGGTAACAATATTCGGTCTGATCCGAACTTCGGACATGTATAACCCGACCTTTACGCGGGAAGCGAGCATATTGGTAATCGGTTCGCCGCGTCACGGCGCTATGGAAACGGCGAACGGTGGTGGGGATGGCGTTCATCTCCCGGAGCCGAGTTTGGACATCGCTGCTCTAGATGATAATTGACACGTGCTAGTGTCCCACTCAACAAATAAGATTTCAATACCGCGCACTAAAAATAATCATCGAACAATTCTGTGTTATGTGCAGAAGAATTGTTGAACAATGAAATGAAGGAGTCGTCGTGTGGAGATGGAAGGGATAGTTGAAGAATTAATATTTCTTGCAGGAAGTTTTCCAGCGAGATGGATCGGCGATCGGACAAGTCGCGTCGCTGTGGCCGGCGACCATGAAAAACTTTGAACACTAATTCATTCCGTCGATCGGCTCGGCCGATAACGATTCGCAGGCTCTCGTTTCGCAATGTCGATTCGCGGTGCACGGGTGTATCGCTAATCGCCGACCGTAGGCATTCGTAATAATTCAACGCGTGTCCATAATGAATCACACGAGCTTTCGTTGCGGACACGTAATGATCACGGTAGGCGAAACGACGGTTGCGATATGATACACATTGTATGACCGGCAATGAGCCACCGTCGTGTAAGACATCTGATTGTTTAAACAGCCGTCGCAGAGAAACGGATATAGAAACTTTTCCAGGTAACCGTGAGGGACGACGGCGATATTAATCGCGTGTACATGGCATTTCATGCGCGAGCCCGTGGAGCTTATTAGTCGACCCATTTTTTTTTCTTCTCTCTGTCCCTCTCCCTCGGTGTTTCGATGTTATCGGGGCCTGCATCTTGAAGAGACTTGATGCACCCGAGCGCACGCAGGGGTGCATTGGGAATCGCGCGCTCGCTCGAGTTTTCATTTTGACAGAAGTAACAATCATACAGATAAAACTACAACATTCATTCCCGTAACGATTCCATTCTTTTCCACGGCTGTACAGCGAGGAACGACCGCGCGAGCCGTCGAGGAGATTATTCCGCGTCGTTCGTTCATACAATATACATATATATATATATATATATATATATATATATATATATATGCAATAGTTATTAGAACAATTCAGTTTTGCATTAATTTATGTAGATTCGGATTTTTATAAATACGAGGAACAAATCTCGAGTGAAATTTTATACCTTTTAGGGCTTTCTAACCTATTAATGAATTTTCTGTTTTAAAGACTGCCGGTACAAAAAACATAGTCAACGCGATTTGTTTTAATAATTTTTATGAACCTTGCATATGCATGTTTGGTCGGTCGTATGGTCTTCGATAAAAATATGACTTAAAGAATAATATTACTTAAAAACATATGTTTATGTACCTTCAATTTTCTCTTCCAGGTAGAAATACTATTCTTGTAGCAGAAGATATACTTCCCGCCATTGCATGTAAGTTGGAGTTCAAGAAGGGAGAATATATTTCGGCTTTTGTTGAATTTACCTTACTAGAAAAACATTATTTTCGATTGAAAATGTATTCTCAATCATTTCAAATTGAGTTTGGAGGACTGTCTGAGTAGCGATATTAAACACGTCATTTTTGTCTTATAGACTGCAGGAGGAGGTCAAGAAGAGGGGAAAATGTTTTTTGCATTTGTTGAATCAGTCATTTTAATTAAGTTTGGAAGGGTCTTGGAACATCGATATTAAAAATGCCAGTTTGCTATAAGAAATTGCATCTCGCTGACAGACTGTTGATGTAGGTGGGTATTCACGAGAATGATAATTGCACTCAGTGTTTCTGAGGAGTAGTTCGAACGCTGACAGGAACTCGGAGCCGTTTGTTACAACGATATAGTTTTCCATTGAACGCCCATTCGGCGTATCGTTGATCGGCATGATAGGAAAAAAAAAATAGCAACTACTTCCAGGTTATTTTCTGTTTTAGCGAAAGAAACGGCGTGTAGAAGACAGAATTATTAAGGAAAGCAACATCCGGCTTCCATAAGCAGATACGTAATTCCTGCCGCTTTTGTTCTAGCCCGACTAATCGGCTGGCATTATCGCTGGCTTCAACGATTCAGAAATGAAGTAACCACGAAAATCGTTAGTTCTATCTCGGATTGAATCAGTCTAATTAATTCCGTAACCGTTCGAGAATTTTATCGCTGACTGCTTCCATGCTTCTCAATATTGGCCATAATTGGGCGAGAGCCATTCTTCAGTTCTGCTCCTCGATCTTCTTTCTACAATGAGTACACGCTATAATAAGAGATAAATCTATCTCGTTCTACTTGGATACCTGCTCCTAGAGCCTCTCTTTGCTTTTACCAATCCACGCGTATTAATATTCTGTATATCCTCTTGCACATAAAACAGCAGTCGAGAACGAAATAACAAACACGATATTATTTATACGTACATAGTTTTCATTTAGAAGGTTTACTACATTCATGTCGACGATATTGCAAGCTTCTTCCTCCCAGAGAAAAATGTTCTTTACATATAGAATTTTTGCAGTCTAATTAATGTAGCATTGAGAAAATGAGAATGAGCAGTACTAGGTCATAAACGTATTATTATTATTATTACAAATGACCATCTAAATTTGCTTGTAATATTATATATTATTACTATTACAAATGACCATCTAAATTTGCTTGTAATGTTATATATTATTATTATTACAAATGAACATCTAAATTTGCTTGTAATATTATATATTATTATTATTACAAATGACCATCTACATTTGTTTGTAATATTAAATATTATTATTATTACAAATGACCATCTAAATTTGCTTGTAATATTAAATATTATTATTATTACAAGTGACCATCTAAATTTGCTTGTAATATTATACATTATTATTATTACAAATGACCATCTAAATTTGCTTGTAATATTATACATTATAATTATTACAAGTGACCATCTAAATTTGATTGTAATATTATACATTATTATTATTACAAATGACCATCTAAATTTGCTTGTAATATTATACATTATTATTATTACAAATGACCATCTAAATTTGCTTGTAATATTATATGTTATTATTATTATTACAAATGACCATCTAAATTTGCTTGTAATATTATACATTATTATTATTACAAATGACCATCTAAATTTGCTTGTAATATTATACATTATTATTATTACGAATGACCATCTAAATTTGCTTGTAATATTATATACTAAATTTACTAACACAGCACTCCAGCAGTTTCAGATTTTGCAAATCAATTAAGAATAAATCAACAAGACTTCTTGGAACAGCAAGAGTATCGTTGCATGTAGTTAAACTTCAATCAAATGTACCAGGTAAAGTGCATCAATGTTCATTGGAAAAAGTTCCACAATTTCTTGGACCTTTATCAGTTCAGCGAAGTTCCAACCAATTCAGGATTCCCAAATCGGACGAGAGCGAATCAGCCAATGGTTTTTGCAAAAAAACGAGCAAAATTCGTCGGTGGATTTCAATCAATTCCAACGATTCCATCGCGGCTCCGAGGAGCGCTAAGAAGCGCCGGGTAGCAGATAGAGGCGCGAGATAGTCTAGAGAACGATCGGCGTGCGCGTTACCCTCGTTGCGTCGCTGAGCGTCGTCGCGCGGTTCCACGATTCCTCGATCGCGATGCTCGTATAGGATCCGTGGATCGCGATTGTGCGCAGCCGCGAAGACGCGAATCTGCCGAGGTCGAGGCAAGTAGACCGTATCCCTACCGAGGAACGCCGTTTAATGACGAGACCGGCTCGCTTGTTACGCGATAAATGTAGAAACGTAATTATTGATAAGCGTTAATGAGCGCTCCCGTGCATGCAGGGCGCATCATCTGAATCATGCGGCCGCGCTTGCTCACGCACGACGTCTACTCGTTGCCGTCGAGCGCCGATGCTTGTTTCTGGTCTTACCTGTGCATTGTGTTCCTTCGAAGATGGCACGCACACGCGCCACGTTGCACCGCCGCGCTCGATGCAACGCAATGCAACGCGATGCAACGCGATGCACCGAGCTGCCATGGCAGCCATGTACGGGGAGGATCGACCGCGTTATCGAGTTCCATACCGAGCCATGTAGATCCACGCCGAGGTCGGAAAACTCGACAAGATCACCGATAAATATAGCGCGTCGAAAGAGCGGCCAGCCGGAGGGTTAGATCTCGCGATCTTGATCGTGTTCCCTCGTGCACGACGATCGTTCTCCCCTTTTTCCCTCCAACCTCCCCTCCCTACCTTTCCTCGCAGCTATTTTTCCACGCAGAACCCTTTTTTCTTTCGATATTCTCGCTGTCCCAACCAGTGCATCGTTCACCTGCACACCCCTGCACGCCCCTGCGCACCGGCTGGAACTGATGAAAACTCTTGCGTCGACGCTATAATTGCGTTTCGATCTACAGACCGATCCGTGTTACGTGTTCGCTGCCCGGTCACGATGTTCGCCAGCCGTGTTCCTTGCCAGATCGATCTCGTCCACACTGATGTTCTGAAACAACAGAGACAACTTCATTTTTGTGTTTGAAGAATCAGTTTCTTGTGCACCGTATCGATGAATGTTAGAGATTTCTGATGAAACGTTTTCTTAACGAGTTGGAGGCTTTAATGAGATTTCTGTTTTCTAGACAATTTAAAGTGAAGATTTTTCTTGTAATCTCAACGCTGTAGAAACCAACCCATGAAAACGCATACGAAGGGCACTGAACGCGCATTAAACATAATGCCATGCAATTTTCCCTCAACATTTGAGCGGCGTTAATTAATTCGACCAACGATTGAAGAGTTTCTCGTACATAAAATGCGAACAATTTTCTTCTCGCGATAAGTTCACTGCATCAGAATTTGTTTCACTTAATGCCGCAGTGTAATAATTACTTTTCCGCAGTCTGGCGATCGTATCAAGCACATGCGACATGGCTGTCAAACTATGGGCCCCGTTAAGAAGTTGTAAAAGAAAATTGATACATAAATCCGGCTCTTGTTCGCGATACGCAGCCGCAGAACTGTAATTATAGAAGCTCCGAGCGCTATATTTTGATATTTACAGTGCTCTAACCCTCCGCTAATTAGGATCTCATTCGTGTAAGCGTGCCTGTGTGCAATCAGCACGCGAATGGAAAAAATATCGAACGGAAGTAACGAGTATGTGCTAAATTTAAAGATCGATCGGCTTGTAACGACAGCTAGCACATTCGGGATTTTCTTGCCGGATTTTCTTTCGATCGACGTTTCTAATTGAATTCCCCTTGTCAGTTACACTCTTATTAATCGTTCCATTCCGCGTCTCCGCTCTACGGGAAGATTCAATTAAAACTGACGCCGGGCATTACTGACTGGATTGTCAGACAAGCTGCCTCGCATTTCCGGGGATTTGATTGATTCCGATTTATAATCTGTCGAAACTCAAGGGAACAACGGGAAACTTTGAATCAACCGGGACTCAAATTAGGTTTTGTCAAATGTTAACCAGAATCTAAATATACTTGAACGATGTCAGTGATTCGAAAAGCCGAAGAATGAAGTTACCGAACGATAGTCACCGGGGTCTGTGAACCAAGCTTCGCGTTCGACGATACACGCGGCTATTTCCGTCACTCATTCTCATTTTTCATTCATGCGGGCCCTACGAAATCAATCGATTAGGCATACCTCCACCACGATCTTTATTACTGTGTTATTATTACTTGTATTCAATCGGTATTCCATTTTCATTAAGGCTGACATATTCAGTTTTATAATGTCAACTTATTCACATTTGATATTTAGAATTTCTGGAAATTGTACAATTATTAACCCTTAACCTGAAAGTTTATCTATATCGACGCTGTCTGCATACTGTGTCTTTTATGTGCACGACTACTTTTTTTACTATCCTAGATTTTAGAAGAGTCTAAAAATATTCTGGACTACAAATTGGAGTTCCTATTATAATGTATAGTTCACCCTATCACTAGCCAGCGTTTTTCTTGTAAATAGTAAATATTAGAAAAAAATGAAAGTGAAAAAATTGGTACTGTTTTTTATGCGCAACACAATGGCGCATGTAATTTTTTTGTGTTTAAACTATTTTCTTAGATATGAAGGTGACCTTTAATTTTTTAAATGGAATGCTGTATATTTTTTTATATCACATGAAAGCGTGTGTCTAGACGATTTCATCTGTACACTCCACAGTGACCTTCAAGGTCATGCAAGGTCAAAAATGGAAGAAACATTTTGAATATTTCATACCAGTCACCTTCATATCTAACAAAATAGTATAAACACAAAAAAATTACATGCACCATTGTGTTGCGCATAAAAAACAGTACTACTTTTTCCTCTTTCATTTTTTTTCTAATATTTACTATTCAAAAGAAAAACGCTGGGTAGTGATAACGCGAACACCCTGTATAATCGTTGCAACGTCAAATGCTTAAAGCATTAACGGGAAAAAATAAATATTGGAGGGAAATTCAAATTCAGGTTGCAGACGCAGGGTAAAAACAGAAAGTGCATCTAGGATTCTCCGGGCAGTGAAACTGTTAAAATTCAAAATTTTAATCGACTGCATCCTAAAAATGGTCACTACTTGTTTCGTGCGAACTTAGTGGTAAGCACACCGAAACGTTGCCGAGCCAGATCAACCCAAAACTGTATTGATTTTCCTCTCCTCCCTTTCCCCTTCCACTATCCCCTTCCAGTCCTGAGTACACTCCAACGTCCCCCACTAAGACTGTAGACTGGTCACGTGACGTGCCGCGCAACGCGTTACATACTACTCTGGTCATCAGAGAGGTGGTAAATTGTATTCCCCTCGATTTCAGCGATCTGGCGACACTGGAGCACACTCAACGTCCCCCACTAAGACCGTAGACTGGTCACGTGACGTACCGCGCAACGTGTTACATATTACTCTGGTCATCGGAGAGGTGGTAAATTGTATTCCCCTCGATTTCAGCGATCTGGCGACACTGGAGCACACTCAACGTCCCCCACTAAGACCGTAGACTGGTCACGTGACGTACCGCACAACGTGTTACATATTACTCTGGTCATCAGAGAGGTGGTAAATTGTACTCCCCTCGATTTCAGCGATCTGGCGACACTGTGCCGAATTGTGATCGATAATGGAGGAAATTAGGTCTATTATTAAGTAAAAGCACATATTATTGTTTTAAATATGTATTTAAATTTTATTTCGGAAAAATGTAAATATTTCCAGAACTATGTCCTGGGGGGCAGACTATATGTTCAAGAGGGCGACAAAGAGGCTAGATTGTAGAGCGTCGTGCACGTTTTGACGCGCACGGAGCTGATCAGAGAGCAGATAAATGGAGGTCCGAAGATTCTGGGACGGTTTTCGAGGAATCTTTCGGGGCTATACAAATTTTCGGGGCGCTACACGGGGTGGGTAAAAAGCGAGGACGAGGACAGGGCGGAATCTGGATCGGCATGGGCCCCGGCCCAGTCTGTCAGCAAAGGTGGAAGAGGGAAGGCGAGAAGAAGGTAGATCCGTGTTGCCGATAGCTCTGTTCAGGACGAAGCCAAGAATCCGAAAACACTCGGCGTCAGGTCCGTAACCAGATCCCGTTAAGACTCTCGGTTTCTCGGTGCGGCGCGGAGCGCAATCTTCGGAATCAAACGAAGACATACATCATTCTAAAAATACGCTCCCACCACGGCCGCCTCCGCCTCGTCTATCCTCGCGGCGCGGCACCATTCGGCCGGGTAATTCAAAGCGTCAGGACGATAAGGCATTCGCATAACTCCTTTTGAATTATTTGAGTTATTTCATTATTAGATATGGTATGCGGCTCACACGTCGTGGCAAGCGTTCTCTCCCTCTCTCTCACTCTCTCTCTCTCCCTCTCTCTCTCTCGAACGGCTTCAGCGTTTTCTGATCGTTTTGCTGGGACTACGGCCTCTCTCCGCTCGGTATTAATAGTCGACGAATCGCACCCGCGACTCCCAACGATCGTTTTGATCGAGGGATCTCGTGTCGCAGACTAGTGGGAGATTAGGATTAAAACGTCTCCAAACGCTTTTTGCCCGTATACATTTATATCCGGAACGCAAATCGGTCCGGATGCGAGCGCGACGAGTTACGAGCTTGGACTTCTTCAAAAATTTCCAATGACGTTTGTAGTTGAGGAAAATTAATTATGCTAGGTCAACTTGTAGGGGGGGCACTCGGGTTTAAGATAAGAAAATGTTTGGTTAGCCTGGAGCGAAGAACCAGTCCTGTCCACCGGGAGAAATAATAACTGACCGACTGTTTGCGATTTTTCCTAACAAGTTTAAATGATTTTAATTGGATCTTTTAATACTCGATGTTTATTTAGCCAGGCTTCAGAACTTTCTTAATTTATGCGAAGAAGAGTAGCTGAAATGAAACTTGAAAATTTTCGTATACACAGTGTGAAGAAAATAAAAAATGCCATTTTTGTCTTGTCCAATTTCTAATAGGATCGTTTGAGGTGCATATTACAATTCCCAGTGGCCAAGATAAGTAAATTACAGTGTAGAACCAAACACACATTTCCTTATGGTGTTTCATACAGTAAATAATTTAACGCGTGATGTGTGACAGAAAGGTGAGCATAACGGCGCAGGGAAGGCTCGTGGAAGCATTACGAGATCATTGACATCGAACATGCCTCTTTCCCTCCCGGCGGACCGTTTTGGTAGGCCCAGCTCGATGGGAGGACACCCGAGGTCCTGATTAATACGAATTTCCCACGGTTGTTGAAAACGGCCGGGGGCTGCATGTTAGACGAGTAATAATTGTAAGCGAGTGTTTCGTCTCGTGGCTCATGGTGCTCGTGCCGGTGTCGTTGACGTCGTCGTTTAGACGATGTACGGGCCGGACCGTTTGCGTCGGCAATAATTTGTCGAATGAGAAGTAAACTCGTACTATCGCGGGGGAAAATATACCTTGACGATGTCTGGGTGAAATAGTGCAGGAAACGTCCACCTACGGACTTCAAACGATTTTCTAATATTAAACGTAATTTAAAATGCTCGCACCCCTCGTGGGTGTGTTTCTTCCCGTTCGAGCATGCGAAAATGGCGGCTGCGTTCGCGAACGCGAAAAGATGGTCCATGGAAAACTATTTTCCTTAGATTGAGCAGCGACTTTGTCGGATCCTCGTGGCGTTTGAGGGTGAACTTTTTAGAAATAATTTAATTATAGATGGAGTGACGATTTTGAATAATTTTCTCATGTTCTCATGATATTCAACGCCTAAGTTCAATTGTCCAGAAATGGTTTAGCTGTGGGAGGAGCGAAGCTTCTATATAGGTGAAAGGATGGTTGAATGGTTGGATGGACATTCATAGTGTAAATTGTACAGTTCTTGAAAATTTCGTTGAAAAAGGTGGTTGATCTATGAGACGATTTTCTGGGGATGTTACGATAGATGTTTATTTAAATTTCTCCATTTTTCATATATTGAATATTCCATGACGAGTTGAAGAAACTTTTTATATCTTCTTCAGTACTAAAACATCAACTTTCTAAAGAGTCCTACATAAAATTAAGCAGAAACGTCTGCGTTAGCATGAATACGTATTGCCTCATATCCACCACCGTTACAGTGTTAATTGCGTTATGTAAATAAAAATTAGATAAACTGGATAGCATTTAGATAATGTTGTATGCGAGAAAGAATTGAAATAAACTGCTCATTATGCGTTGTACTTGTAATTAATCCGTGTTGTATAGAACGTACGTAACAATCAACGACTACAGCCCCCTCTAATTCTAAACAAAGTGCCAAGAAATTATTCCATCTGCAGCTAATCAAACTGAATTCACAAATTACTGCAACAAGCAGTAACTGCAACACGTTCACCAAACTGAACCATAAAAAATCTCATAAGTGACTCAAGTAACGAATGTTTCCTCTAAGCTCAAGTAATGTGCTCAAAAATAATTCTACGTACTTCTGGTTAAACATAATTTGCTAATCCACTGCATCGAGCGAATTTTTAATAAATCAGGCCTTAAAAAATCGCAGGATGATTCAGCTATCAAGATCAAAAATTGAATTACTACCTTGCCATCAAACTCATCTTAGCAATTCAGAGTAATGGCTGGAGTTTTGCGAATCTGGCGGTAAAGAAATCGGTAGCTGTTTGCATAAATGCTTCAAAGCTCGGGGAAGCCATAGGTTTGCGACCCCTCGCGACACAGTCATCCAGTAATCCCGGACGTCTCTCTTTGTTTGTTCGATAATTGCAGTTGAACGATCAGCTGGAGCTGGTCGCGAGGTGTGACGACGCGGCGTCCCGGTGATTATTACGTCCGTCACGATTACCCCGGCCGTCTCGTCGTTTTGGTGACGACGTCGTCATCGTCGCTCGCTTCAGCCTGCCTCGGCCTGCTTCGGCTAGATTCAGCTCGCGACCAGCTTCCTCTTACGCGCATGGTAAACTCGTCATTTTTATAACTGTTTTTGCAAGCCGCCGCTTTCCGGCTTCTATTAATTACGCGCTCGAGTTCTGTTACGCTCGCGTGAATCTACGACGGCCCGTACTGGCTTTGATCTGTGGGAAATGTCTTTCTCTATATCCTACCACTGTTCCCTCGGCCGACCTGCGACGATTCTCTCGTCACCTTTCCTTCTCTCGCCTCGCCCCGCGTCCACTACGCGCTGAGAACGAAACAAGCGCGGTTACCCGCCGCGTCTTTTTATTCTGCTTCCTCGTTCCACCGCTTGTCCGCCCTCTTTGTCCCCTTTGCCGGCCTCTGTTCCAACGAGGCCGAGTCGCTCACTCTTTCGCGCCGAGACCTCCGTAAGAGCGCGCTGGACATTCGTGACACCTGTTGAGGCTGGCCCAGGCAATGGGACCCATTTTAATCAAATTCGATAATCTAATAAGCGCGGTGAACATGGAAAGCACTGGAAACGTGGATTTATTTGTGAACACTTTGCACTCGACTGTCCTACCGGAGACGCCACTAAAAATGACATCATTCAAAACAATTCTTAACATTAGATTTACGGGGCTCGTCAAAATGATGAATTCAAAAATTTTTAATTTACGATTATTGAGAGTGTAAGGAGGCATTCGTGAGGAATTAGTAAATGGATTTATTTTTTTGTGTACATATTACAATAACAATCGCTGAAGATCTAAGTGAATACAATTTTATTATTTTTATAAAGCAATGTAAAATAATCATTTTTAGTGCTCCGTAAACCTATTGTTAAATGTCTTTGCATTTAATAAATTGCTGAACTTTCAAATCTGGCGCAAATAAATACACAATTGTATAAAAAGGGTCATAACGAAAATACTCTAGATTAAATAACACATTTTAATTTTGAGTCATAATAGCTTCGAGTGCTAAGGGTTAATATATGGAGGCGTCAATTTTTAAATTATCCAACCGTTTTAGCGACGATTTTGCTCCATCTCCCTTTTACCATATAATTTTCTGTGAAGCATCTTTACGACTTCAATAATTGTGAAACAGAAAATATGAACATAGATTTATTTGTGAACACTTTGCACTCGACTGTTCTCTCCGAGGCGCCACTAAAAATGACATCATTCAAAACAATTCTTAAATGTCTTTGCATTTAATAAATTGCTAAACGTTCAAATCTGGCGCAAATAAATACACAATTGTATAAAAAGGGTCATAACGAAAATACTCTAGATTAAATGACACATTTTAACCCTTTGCACTCGGAGCTTTTTCAACTCAAAAATCAAACACTACTTCTAACCTAGAATATTTCCATTGTACATAATTTTTTTCATTTTATGCGTATGAAACTGATATAGTACCTCATACAATATTTAAATGTTTAATAATGTAAACAATGTTTTGAATAATTGTATAATAATTTGTAGTGGTGCCTCAGAGTTGCCACTCGAGTGCTAAAGGTCAATTTAAAGTCATAATAGCTTCGAGTACCAAGGGTTAGTATATGGAGGTGTCCATTTTTAAATTATCCAACCGTTTTACCGACAATTTTGCTCCATCTCCGTTTTAGCTATATAATTTTCTGTGAAGCATCTTTACGACTTCAATAATTGTGAAACAGGAAATGTGAGACTGGTCATGTTTCCAGCGGTGGTAGATTTAATGTTAAAAAGAGGTGGTTAAAGAAGTCTATAATTTCGTTCCAATTAACCATGTCCCTATAGGTTAGAGTGACTCTTCAGTTTCGAGTGTTGTTAATGGATAACGATGCACCTGACTCACATCGTCGAGCGATCGGCCGCAAAAATCACGCTCGGTGAGTCCGATGACTTCACCGGAAACGGGTGCTGACTCACAGAACAGTTTCTCAGTGGACAGTGACGGGTATCGAGAGAATGCTCGAAGCTTTTCACGTTACCTTCGTACATATATAGGTAAGGCAACGGGGAGTTGCGGCAATTCCATCCGGAAGAAACGAGGGAATCGCGGAGAGGACGAGTCGCGACGCGGATCCGTCTCATATTTCTTCGTCGTTCAGTTATTCAAGGATGCACCCGTGAAAGATCGTGTTCGTCGGGCGTTTATTAAACCGGAAGTCCTTGCAGTCGGTTATCCGCTCATTGAACGACTGCGACAACGATAACTGTTCAATGGCTCGTGGCGAACGCGTCTGGTGAAATTCCAGTTGCGTCCCTCTATTACGATTTCCCTCCCTTTCGCCCTTACCCTCGGTTATCCAACGTCCTCTCCTACTCTTCTTCATCCTCTCCTCTCCTCTCCTCGCCGTTCCGCTTCCGCTCGCTTGGCAGAGATTTGATTTGTCGCGGAGTTCGCTCGCGCGCTTTTGAGCTACGATAATAGCGTCCTTCCAGGCGCCCACTCGTCCCTTCAACTTTACCGTTGTGCCCAGCGATGTACAAGAACGCGCCGCGCCGCGTCACGGCGTCGGCGGCGTCGCCGTCGCGATTGAGGAAACCCTTTCCGAGACTTTAGTCACTCACTTTGCGCCGCCTGCCGGATCAACCCTTCAGACCAAACCCAGCACGGCTACATTTTGCGAATCGGGCTACAAAAATGGGAATTTGCATGGACCACTGATTCTCATCATGCGAGAGATCATCTTAGTCTCTTACAACACCATTTCATCCCCCCCACTCAGATACGCGATTGTTACCCTGTTGTAATTATCTTCAACGATCCTGTTAATCGTACGACTACTGCTTTGCGTGATACTAAAGCTCCAATGATCATTTGAATCTCTATTGTCTCCATTTCATCCCCTATTCAAACGCATACTCGGGAAAAAATTTATTTAAGTGAGCTGGAATTAATCCTTCGTTATGATCATTTTCTATGTCTGTATTACTCATGAGTAATATTGTTTCATCGATTAAATTGTAGAATTCTAATTTCTGGGATTCCTATTTTCTAGAGCTGGCTTTTATTTTGCGGAATAGAACTCCACGATCTAAAATACTAATAGTAATACTAATATTAATAATTATCTAAGGGTGTAGTTTAAAATATGTCTCAAGAATTTTGCAAGCTATGCGTACCAGTAAGTATTTATAAACTCTGCGAAACCATAGGATGCCTTAAGGTGGGGTTGATAGTGATTCCCAGAGACTATCGAGGCAGACTGCTCTAAACGAATTCCTGGAGCACGGTGTCTGGAACATTGATGAAAACACGTTGCTCCGAAAATCTGTCCAGATCGATGGTCTCCCGATTTTGCTGGCTAATTATCCCGCTTTATCGCGGGAAATGACGTTAATGGCCGTCGAGACGAGCTCTTCTAAGGGGATGTGTCAGTGAAATTCTCGAGCGACGAAGCCCGAAGGAGACATCGGAAGGGAAATAGAGGGGGAGCTGTTTTGCCCGGTATATTAATTTAATTCTTTGGATACTCGATAGATGCTGGAAAGAGAGGGACGTTGGTGTCGGATCCGAGGGGGTTCGGGAGGGAGGGCGAGGTGGTGGAGAGATGGAGGTTAGTCTCGCCGAGTTTGAATATTCATAGGAAAGAGGGAATAGAGATCGGGTGTAATAGAATTTAAATTAAGGAAGGGAGGTCGGCCGAAACTGTATGGAGAGTTCCATAATATGATAATGCTCGTCCTATCGATATATTCCTGCAGAAGACTGGCCCGTCGGGAGCTGAAAATGCCTCGAGAAATTGTCGTACCGTCGATTGACCGACCGTCCTACCGGCGAACCTGATTATGTATGCTACCAAGCCCGCGTTAATCGTTTCATACACCCTGGCCAACGCGTTTATTTGCCCAGATAAACTCGTATCCAGCCGGGAAACACGTTATCGATACTCTGCCACCACTTGCCGATCGCTATTGCCATTTACCGAGCACCTTTTTCTCGTCAAATTACACTAATTCTGCAAACGCGAATCACAAAATATTGCTTTGGGAAAAATCGAGAGAATGACACTTGACAGCTCTGGGCTGGCTCCAAAGGAAGTTCAATTGACAGGCAATCCATCTTATTGCCAGTGAGAAACATTAGCATTGAAATAGATCAAAGAACACCTGAGAATTTAAATGGTAAACATGAACTAGTGAAATATGAAATGGCTATAATTTTTATATGATTTTGTTGAGATCAGGCATAGAATTCAGTCGAATGCCAATGAATTCATAGATATTTTGAATAAAGGTCGTAGTAATTGTTTTTTGTGATAAGTGAACGCAGGTGTCAGTACAGTGAGAATTTAGATGCAAAGGTATTTGTTGAGATTATCCCTTTGCACACGAATGGCAACTCCGAGTCACCAGTAAAAATTGCCATACCATTATTCAAAATTGTTTTTACATTATTAAATTCGTCTGCATTCTATAAATTCCTAAAAATTGAAATGTTGTATGGTAAGATAGGGTCAGTTTCACATGCATAATGTAAAAAAGATTACGTACAATGAAAATGTTTTAGATTGATAGAAATGTCTTGATTGTAGAATTAAAATTGCGGTGAGTGCAAAGGGTTAACCCTTAGCACTCGAATGGCGACTCTGAGGCGCCGCTACAAATTGTTACACCATTATTCAGAATATTGTTTATATGATTAAATTTGTTTATATGTAATAAATGACTAAACATTTACATATTGTATGAAGTACTATATCAGTTTTGTACGCCTGTAATGAAAAAAATTATTTACAATGGAAATATTCTAGGTTAGAAGAAATATTTCATTTTTTAGTTGAAATAGCTCCGAATGCAAAGGGTTAATACCACTTATTAGGAGACATATCCTTGAGCCTACGAGGTAAAGGGCAGATTTAGTATTAGTAGTGTTCATTTTCTGCATTCATGATACTCTTTTAACCATCTTTTCTTCTCAAATAAATTCTACAGTTGCAAAACATAATATGTTAGAAAAATCTCTCAAGGACAACATTCTTGAGTCGAAGAATTAGTAAAGAAAAATTTAAATATCCAAAAAGAGTACGTTAAACTACTTTGTGTTCTTGTTTATTACTTCTAGGAGGACTTGATTACAAATCTTCTTCACTGCAAGAATGTTTATGATAAATGATGAGATAAAAATGTTGTAAAACCAAACAGGAACATCAGGATAACCACCTCAAAAAATAGTCCTTGTCAGAATAAAAATTGAATTCACAGGAACCAGGGTCAAAACTGAATAGCAACAAGCACAGGTGAATTTCCAGTTCTCAGACAGTCTCGGTAGTCGAAACAATATTAGAATCACTGAATCAAATAATTTGTTGGAGGGGCGTTCCCTCGGCCGAGTGCTTGAACGACAGAAAATCAGATATCATCGGAACACGAATAATATTTTACCGCCGACGCCCGATGAAACACATTTCCTTTCCCGTTTGCTCGAAAACAAAGAGCCTCGAAAAAAAATATGGGGACTACGAACCGCTCGCACACGCTGCCACCGCCACAAACGTGTAAAGCCTAGCGTACGCGAGCGAGCGCGCGCGCGCGCATGCTTCACTGATTACCGCAACCGGGAAGTGGTAATACATGTTCGCTCGGAGTCGCGGCAGTCGCGCAAGTTAACAAGGTTAAACACCTCAACCGTATTAACGGGAACATTAACACTCCACGACCATTACGATTAGAGACGTCTCGAGCGAAGGACTCCGACGTCGGGACGCTGCTGCCTCGTGAACTCTGCTGCCTCGCCTGCCTCGCCTGACTCGGTGCCTGCGAGCTCGAGAGCTTGGCTGCGGAGGTCGACGAAGGGAGGGACAAGATGGTCAGAAAGTAAAAGGTTCAAGGTGGAGACGGTGGACTTTAACTTTTCCACTAGGAGAGCTCAAAGTTTTTCGAGCGAATGTAGGGCTGGGAAGTTTGCTGATAGGATCTGGGTTAGGTAGCTATCCTATTCTCGTTTTTTGGCAGTGCACACTGACCTCTTATTATTCGTTTCAATTGGAAATTGAAGAATAAGAAGTAGATAATATTTCACAGATAGGATTTTCATGCATTACATACGTTGTGTGTATACTCTATATCTCAATGTGTGCGTTGAGATTTATTTATTTGAAGACATTCTGCTCATCGAGTTTAATTGTTAAAAATTTACATTTTTAGGAGTTATTCGAGCCGGCTATACGGTAAGCACGTCTCAAGAAGAAAATTTGTCGCCTTCGTGAATGGAACCAGTGCATTACAAATAATACAACAATAATTACCACCCTCGCATTTTACATTTGTAACGGCAGTGTCGCTAGATCCACAAAAAAAGGGTGGATTTCATTCTCCTCCTTTTCCCCTTCCACTATCCCATTCCACTACCTGAGGACACTCCAACTAAGACCGTAGACTGGTCACGTGACGTGCCGCGCAACGCGTTACATATTACTCTGGTCATCAGAGAAGTGGTAAATTGTATTCCCCTCGATTTCAGCGATCTGGCGACACTGGTTACAGGTGAAGTGATTGATACACGATCTGGACAAATATTTTATTAATGTATAGGGATTGACAGAGTATCTGGTTCGACTCGTGAGAATAACAAAGTGTGTCTTTTGTGTACTTATATACAAATTCTCGAAAGAAGGTAACGCCTTTTCCGAAAACGCGCGGATGGAGCTTACTCACCTGAAGACGCGAGGGTTCCTTTTTCTTCAAACACCGCCCTGATCGGCGGAAGACAGCAACTCCGTGTCGCCAATTTAGGTGACTACGTTTTGGGACTTTCCTTGACCGCGCTGGTAGTCCCTAGCGGTACACGGCTGGCAATGCATCTGGCGGCAAAGTTTGCTACGCACATGAAAACAATAAAAGAATAAAGTCATTTTTCCAACTTGCAAACACGATGGTAGGTTTGCTGACCTAATCCCTAACATCTGCAAGCGGACCTTCAGAATAGTTATTTCTTATTACGGCCGCCAACCGTGTGCTACACGTTATACAATTTCCTAAAAACTGTGTATGTTGCAAGTGTGGTGAATCAACGATTGGAAACATCTATTGCTTTACTAATATACTTTAATAATTGTAAGATATTAGGAAAAATGAGAAATTCCGCGCCGGGAATCGAACCCGGGACCCTCGCAGTTGTAGCTGATCAACTCTTACACATACCCGCGGAACCCACCTACTTTTCCTAATCTCCATACAGTATTTGGTCTGGGGGTTCCTGATCCCACATAATGTAACACTTATAACTACATATGAAACACTTTATTAGCGGTAATTGTGCATAAAAGGTCCCACCTCACCGATTTTGATAAAATTTAAATACGTTGTAAAACTCAACATTCTGAACAACTTTTTCCTATACATGTAATCACCGGATTAATCACATTTACCGTAACATACTCATTCTTCATCATTATATGTTTTGAAAAGTTCGCGCGGTATATAGATCGTTCGACGATCGCGTGCTATATTTGTAGAAAAAGTTGACGAGCGGTCGCATTATGCTGACGCATACGCACGGCGCGGACGTGCACGTATAGGCAAAATTCAATGTAGTAGTAGCTGCAGTTTTTCGCAAATATCTCAGAAACTAAGGCTGAGCGACGGTCATATGTATAGGAAAAAGTTGCTCAGAATCGCCACCCTGACAACATATTAAAAAATCATCGAAATCGGTGAGGTGGGACCTTTTATGCACAATTACCTTATTAGCTCTCAAACGTGCTCGCCATGCATCGTGCAGATACCTCTATACATTAAACCCTAACCTCAAAACAATCTCTCTTCCTCACATTCTGGGCTCTCACTCACTCTAGCGCTCACTCTTCCATCTGTACCATTCATTCTGATCTCTCACATACAATATAAACAATCATCATTCACAGTAAAATCATAAAATTGAACGACTTGATATCACGATCTACGGTGCTGTTCACGCTGCTTCGCGGAAAATTGACGAAGTAGTCAGAGAGGATCGATTCGCGGAATCGTCGGAGATCATAAGTGAACTTTTCTCTCGCTTCCTTCCTCTGGCAAAATCATCTCGACGGTCACACGGCCGGCATCTTCTCTCGCGACACAGGTAAGTAACTTAAGCAGGAAGTAGCTGTATCGTGCGGAAAAGTGACTGCAAAGTTTACCTCGAAGCGACAATCAGTTAAATAGTTTCCTGTACGCCGAAGGGGGTAAGAAGAAGGAGAGGAGGTGAGAGTCAGAGTCAGAGTCGTAGTCGTCGTCGTAGTCCTCGTCGTCTGTGGAGGAGAAGGTGGTAAAAGAGGAGCTAGACAGAGAGTGAGAGAGAGAGAAGGAGAAGGACTGGCGCAAAACGCGGGCTAGAAACGGCGTCGGTGTTGCGTAGATAGGCTATCCCGATAAGCGAAATAAAAGTTATCCTCCTCATTGTTCGCGGGCGGCTTCTAATTACGCGCGTGAACCGGCGTAGCAACGCGTCTATCACGAGCGTCGCCTCGGTGCATCGGATTTTCGCATGTGCAATCTGGATCCTGCTCGAGTTTCCTCGTATAGCGATAGGAATCGAGGCGCAGGCAGCCATAGGTTATTCAGACGGCGTGCAATCCGTGTTAGAATGGGGTAATCGGTGCTCGAGAATATGTTAGGCGTTATTGAAAGATGTTTCGACGCGTTGCCACAAGCCCGCGAAATTAAATACCGTGGTTCCGATTATTTATTCCATGAATTAATTCAGCTCTCAGTTGTGAGAGGCGCGCATCCATTTTTCCGTGTTCCTCGATTCCGAGACAAAGTTATAAACATTCGATCAACTTGCCTATTATGCTCCTCAAACTCATACATGAGTCTATTGCTTAGCACCATTTATGACGCAGGAACTGAGGAACTGTATAGGCGAATTCCAACCCCTGGGGGGGGCGAGATTTTTTAAATAAGGGAGCTGAAAATACTGCGAAGAAAGAAACACGACATAAATAATGTAGGATTTGATGAACGAATGAGTGCGTGTATGCGTGTACATGCAGGAATGCTAGAGAATTCTACGAGCGAGACAGCGTGAGTGAGAGAGCATGAGCGAGAGAAAGACGGTGAGCGTGAGTGAGAGAGCATGAGCGAGAGAAAGACAGAGAGCGTCAAGAAACAAATGAAGCGGACGACCGCGGTGTGGATGCGTGCGAGAATGAAGAGAGGCAGTCGAAGTATGAACGCATAAAGAACAACACGATACTATTTTTAAATAAACATCTTCTTTTTTGATTCTCTTTTCATTATATCCGGAGTTCTTGTTTTCACCCGATTCTAATCCCACAATAGTTTGTCCGCATGTTGGCAGCTTCAGGAATTGGGTACACGGTCCGTTTCAAACGAGGAACCGCCCTTAAGTTGAGCAGGATTGAACGGTAATTCGCGGCGATCTTTCGTTGGTTTTCAAGGCAGAATAATGCAGAACAGAGAGTTTATTAGACCGGCGCAAGATAATGCGGAGTTTCTGGGAACGGTCGAGGAATTAATAATAAACTGCGAGGCCGCTGTCGTTCCGCGCACAAACGGTACTAATTTTTCTTGAGGAACGTCCTCTATGACGCAGCGGGATCTTTAAAATGGGGGGCCGTTTCGACTCGGGGCTCGTTATCAAACGCGCATCGGGCTCCGGAATAAGTGGATGTGTACGAAAGAGAAGAATTCCCGTCCGCGGAACGAGCGTACCAAATCCCGTGACGTGGCCGAGACGTTTCCACGCCGGTCCAGAATGATTTACCGGGACTCGCCGTAAAACGGTACCGCCGTTCCACGCACGGGAGACACAAGAGAACTCTGATTATCACTCGAGATTGCTCGTACAAAAGGGCTCCACTATTCGCGGCGGGAAGGGACACGAGAGATTTAAATATTTATAAAACGAACGCGACCCGCTGAAGAATATGCCACGGCGTCGCGACCCCGATCATCAGGTTTATTGTGACCCGCGGAACGGGACGCGCGTCTTGAATTATTGGAACGAAACGCCTAACTTATTGCTCGGTAAGCTATTCCCGGAGACGTGCTCTGTCCTCGGGCTGCACGTTCCGCCATTTTATTGGTCGCAAACACTTTCGATTCAGCTGGCCAGAAAATAGAGAAGACGACAAATGCTGGTTGCGGTTCTAAATTTGTACTGTATACTTTAAGGGATTCTGCTACACCTAAACTAATTTCTATTATCTTCATTCGTACTTTTATTTAGTAGGAGAGGTAAGGTAATTGTCTACTAAACAAGTGGTTTGACGTTAAAAAATATTCAAGCTGCGACGCTTAGTGAAACATACATAAATGAGAGCTCAAACTATCAATATTTGACATTACTAATGGAATATTAATTCTACTTATAGTATTCTTGGGATTTATTAGATGACGAGTAGACCCAAAAGTAGTTAGGTCCGTATATTACCGTATAAAATATAAATAAATTGATAGGACACTAGAGATTGTTATCAACCTAGGACCAATGGTATCCGCGTAGATTCCAGGAGATTACAAAATATTTATACCGTGCAATTTAAACAAATGCACAGATCGTCTAAGTCAAGAGATAAATTGTGCAGATATGAAGAAGGACATATTAGACATATTTCAGATACACGCGAAAGTCTGGTTCCCATAAAATAGGAAAATAAAACTCACTCCTCGTGAGACTTATTTTACCGGAAACGGCTCGTGATCCGATTTGGAAGCAAACTTAGGGCTCTCTTGGCTCGCCGGTGTTTCGAGACTTTATAGGACAGTGCCGGAAGGGTTAACCGAGTTTCACATCGCGGAATCAATCGCACGATAACCGAAACTCGGGGTTTACGGCGCCATTACCGCCTCGGAGAGTTAAGACGCAGGCACACGGCCAAGAACCATTCGGTGGGATGAAACGCGGGGGCGGAAACGAAAGACAGCGCAAAAGACGATAGTCGCGGAAGCTCAGGGAAAAGGGATTAGCGTTATTTTAATCAGGAAATATAATGATTGCCTAGCTCGCGGGAAATAGAGGGTGGAGAACGGCGGTAGAGGTTGGTGGGAGGCGGGGGGGGGGGGGTTGGATTGCGAACGCAGGTTGCCGCGCATTTGTTACGGGCCGATAGCAATTGTTTCCCCTATCTGCGAGCTCCACTGCGACACTGTAGCCCACTGTTTGGTTGGCTGCACTGGGCTGTCTAGGTTGTAGTGTGCACGTGAATGCGTGCGCGATGTGTACCTGCTTGCAGGGCTGCCGATATGCACCGGAGAGAGTGTGGCCTTATATAACCACTCGCACAGTGGAGGGTACGTTCTATTGGTACATACGTCGACATTGGTGCAGCCTCTGTCTTTTCTTCGTTGTCTATTTCTTCGATAGATCTACCTTTCAAGAAATATTCACGTTGAACTTAGTGTAATTAAATTTTGAGATGAAATCCTGGTTTTACGATGCAGAGGATTTTTTTTGGTAGCAGTGTCGTTAACACTAGGTTTACGGAGCACTAATATTGATTATTTTACATTGCTTTATAAAAGTAATAAAATTGTATTTACTTAGATCTTCAGTGATTTTTATTGTAATATGTACACAAAAAAATAGATATATTTAATAATTCCTCACGAATGCCTCCTTACACTCTTAATAATCGTAAATTAAAAATTTTTGAATTCGTCATTTTGACGGGCCCCGTAGATCTAGTGTTAATGCAGAGGCAAGCTGGTTTACTACCCCTGTATGAACACTTTTCAAGAGCTAATATTGTTGTTCAGAGTTACATGGTTCAGATTGCAGAGAATGAACTGTTTCACGAAATATAATGATTTCTTGATGTCGTTTGTACGAGCTTATTGTATCTATTATTTGGACAGGTCATTGTCTTAATCTAGAGGGAGAATTCAACGATTAATTAATTCATCCTAACTAGGTTTTATGGTGCAGTTAATTCTTAATTCATTCACACACTCGTTCTTATAACTTTTTTATGTTCCCACATGATAAATCCAATTTTCCAAGTGAAACCAAACTGCAACCACATCGGAAGCTGGACCCAGACACAGGCAGTAAAATGTTAGAGAAGATGTTATTGGCGCAAGGTTCGATCTTTTTGAAATTCAACAACAAATTTGCAATTTAATTAATACCCAACGTTTCGATCCAGGTGCGGGGATCATTATCAAGGGAATATTGCGCCTGAAAAATTATATTTCAAAAAGATCGAACCTTGCGCCAATAACATCTTCTCTAACATTTTACTGCCTGTGTCTGGGTCCAGCTTCCAATGTGGTTGCAGTTTGTTTTCCCTTTTAAAATTGGATTTTTCATGTGGGAACATAAAAAAGTTATAAGAACGAGTGTGTGAATGAATTAAGAAGGAACTGTACCATGAAACCTAGTGAAACCATCTTCTCTAACATAATTCAAAATTCGATCGATAGAAATCACAATTATAACAGGCAGTAAAATTATACAATTTGTTTTATCTGTCTGTATAAGATCCAATTACAATATAAAAATCCAATTACGACAAAATGATGTGTTGAATATGAATATGAATAAACTGAGAATTGATTAGCATCAATACATTCAACCTAATAAAATTATTAAAGAAAGCAAAACGTTCTTAAGTAGCTCCTATTCCTTATGACGAATGTAGAAAATTTTTATTTTGCATTAAGATCCGCAGTCCAATAATAATATATGCAGGCCGCTAGAATCGGACACTGATAATGCAAACTTCGTTTCACCTAATCGACAATATCCTGTTTAATTTACCAAGCTTATAAGCAATCACGGAAAGAATTACGTAAACTCGGAAAGAACATCCTCCAAAGTGTGCTCTAGCGAGCCCACCCCTATGATCCCAACGAATTGGAGCAGGCGAGGGTGCCGATCGGCAGGACTAATTTTCCGGACAGGTTCGAGCATCGTCGAAATTTCTCGGTATCATATCCCTGTCGCCTCTCCCGCGTTGCCACCGGCAATCACAGAAATTCGCGTATTCATGCTCACGTGATCACCGGCAGGTAGATTCGTTCCGGATAGAGTCCCGTCTGCCGCGAGATTGAGTTCGACTCATCTCGAAATGCTTGTAGCGACTATCCTATTCGTACATAGTCGACTGGTGCGACAGATACATAGACGTTCAGCGGGTGGTTGGGTGGCGGTGATGGTGCTGGTGGGTGGAGGAGGATTCACGGAGAAACTCCGAAGGGAAGAGTGGGGGAAGAGAGGATGAAGAGAGAGAGAATGAGAAAGATAGAGATAGGAGGAGGAGGAGAGAGAGAAAGAGAGAGAGAGGGACGAAGAAAAGACGGAAGAGGAGCTGGCCTCGGGTGGAGGAAAGGGAGAGAGAGAGAGACTCATGTACGCCGTGTATCTATTTGCAGACACAGATAAACACGGACAGGCTACCAACACTCCGATACACCGGGACAGAGCGAGAGTGTTCTTATAGTGGAACTTATTGATCCAACAAAACTCATTTCAAGATACAGTGCGAAGTCTCCAAGATACTGCTCTCTCCTACTCCTCTCTCTCGTCCTGCCTTTCTCTCTCTTTCTCTCCCTCACTGTCTATCTTTCTCTCACTCTCTCTCTCTCTCTTGCTCTCTTCTGTCTCTCCCCCGATTCCCTTCTCCTTCGTCCAGCACCTCGACGCCGTTCGACGCCCCCGTCCACGCGACAGCCCTCCTTCCTCTCGTCTTGTACACCCAGGAACCTCTCTGTACACGTGCACGGGGGCCGATTAATGCATCTGCAGAGGGGGTGGACTCTCGGTTTCTTTCACCTTTCTTCTCTTTCATTTTCCTTTGCTTTTCGCGCCGAGATTCGTCGGGGATGCTCCACGCATTTTTAAGGGATGCCGGAATTTGAAATTCTGTGGTCTTGGACCACTTTGGGGGTGTGAAGAGAAACCTGTGGGGCTGCGATTCTTTAATTGGAGACCGGCAGCAATTTTTCTAATGCAGATTTCATTTGTTGTTTACCTATTATTTATCTCCGTGTCAAGTTAACATCATCAATTCCTGACACGAAGGACGTCCTGCACACTCATATACCGATTTGTAAGCTGTAATTCGACAGTCCGCGCCACTATTATAATTTATATATATTGTTCATGTTATGTCACCCGACATATATTATTCTTATATTCATGTTATTGAAAAACAATTCCTTGCCAACGAGAGGCGAATGTGAAAAACGACAAAAGAGCAGTCTCGTCGGGTCCGATGTCGGGAAAAGACGTATTTAACGTGTGAATAAAGTTATTGATTCTTATCAGCATCTTCCGATTTCGTTTGTGCCTCAATCCCGACCATAACTTATAGATTCATTAATCGGAAACGACGAGAATAATTTTATCTTACGATTGTTTCATCCAGAATGACAAATTTGACTATTTCCATCATGTTGCCAGTTTATTATTGTGCAATTGGAAAAAATGAATTAGTAAAATGGGAGAAGGGTGATATTCATTGTGAAACACGTTTTCGATCGATGCTTTGTTTTCGAGAAGTAGAATCGGTTGATCATGACCAGATGCGTCAGTCAATTTAACTCTTTGCACTCGGAACTATTTTATCTCGAAAACTAAACTTTTCTTTCGACGTAGAATATTTCCGTTCTATATGATTTTTTCATTTTATCGATATGAAACTGATGCAATTTACTCATACAGTACTTCAATGTTTAGTACTTTACTAAGTTTAAATAAATTTAATAATGTAACTAATGTTTTGAATATTAACATAGCAATTTTTAATGGCGCCGGAGAGTCGCCACTCGAGTGCTAAGGGTTAATAGCACGCGTAATCGCTTAGCACTTGTCATACTTTATCGTGCATCATAGTAGTTGACAGTAACCTATTCTTCTTCCTTTAAATATAGTTTTGATATAGCAAAGAATTGATTAAATATTTATGGCTACTTCGAACAGCACTTGTGCGCTGAAGTATCTTGAAATCTCGCACGATATAAACTGCAGTACCCGAGGATCAGTGATATTAAAACTGACTGAAAGTTGCACGTGCACCAACGTTGGGTTAGTTAAGTAAACTTAAGGAAGGGGGAGGGCCATGACCTTGCGAGCAAGCAAGCTGGCATGTCTTCCTGTTCACTGCACTCTTGCTATTGTAACAATCTGGAGTGCAACCCACTTGAGCGCGGATCACCCAGCCACAAAATTTTTAAATGTTTGTGCATTTAACAAACAATTCAATACCTAACTGTTATCATTCCAATTACGTTAATGGCGGTACACTGATATCAGAAAGTTCCTCATTCACCTCTGAGTCTATCGAATCAATTTTAATTAAATATTATTTTCACAATTATAGAATAGTGTCATTTTTCTACGTCTATCTTGAATTGAGTCGATTCTAAATCAGAAGTGATTTATTACTTCACTCGCTAATTATGCATAGCATAAAATACAAATACAAAATTGCATATTTTGTCTTTGAATTAATATATAAAAATAAGGTATGCTAAAAATTTCATTAGACTCTTGTTATTTGATCTTCATTTTTTCTTGACTCGATGCGAAATAAAAATAATCGATTATCTTATTAATATATTAAGAAACGCAACAATCTCTAAAAAATACTTTCTAACAACTTTGTCAAAGATTTCCCAACCGCATCGACTCCAAATTAATAAATCAACACCTTCGAAAATAATTTCCAAGAGCGATGCAAGAATCACAAAAAAATCCACGGATGGAGGAACAGCAGGAATCAGCATGAAAACACAAAGACCATAATTTTACGGAGGAGCGTCGAAGAAAAAGAGGGAAAGGTCCTGCTCAGTGTTAATTCGTGGCGTCCCCTTGTTCCGTATCAACACACAATCACAGCGTCGACGGAGAATCACTGGCATGGCCAGGATCTTCGCCGGAAAAGTTAATAATCAGCCCCGACGCGTGACCTTGTACTCCGTTTTCCCCTCTCGCCGCTTTCACCGCTCGTCCGAAATCCAAAGTTTCTCGGCAACTCGACACTGCAAGCAATTTCGGCGCGGAGGAATCCCCTCCTCGTCGGCCAGGCGTCCTACTCGCCTAACCCTGTGCCGTCGCAGTAAAGGAAAGTGCATAAAGCTGTAGAGTGTTTCCCACTTGGAAGGTGGTGCTTCTAACCTAACCCAGACCTCGGGCTGTCTTTTCTTGACGGCCTGGAGACGAGGAAGAGAGGACAATTCCGTGCGAACGTGTCGCTCGCAGAAGAAACGTCACCGGATCTTTATTTGCGGCGTCGCGCGAACCCGTCCCGGCGTCTTCCCATTCGGTAACGTCACGGTTCGTCTTTTAATTAAAATTTAAACGGCTGAACGCTGTGTCGCGGGGAGGGGGGAGGGGATTGGGATGATACGTGATAAAGAGAAGTGGTCCACGAAGTTTTATAGAGTTACCTGGAGGACTCGTTCAGCCGCGGTTTATTATCCCGCGCGCATGACCAGGGACCTCGGACAACTCGGGGGTGCGTAACAACACACCCAACGAACGGATAAACAAATGGAAGAAGTTACGATTGCGTTAAACTGCGAAGTATCTCCTGGCGAGGATCTGGGAGGCCCTATAGTCTTGCAAAGGGCTGCAGGGTTGGGATAAATGCAATGGTTAAAGTGGTGACATTTTTTGAAGTCTGAATATAGGAGTTGAAAGCATGATGTCTTTGGGATTAGCTGTACTCGTAATATTAAAATAATTCTTTATAAAAAGAAGCATCAACTTGTGGGGTTCCTTCTTTTCTTTAACACTAGATTTACGGGGCCCGTCGAAATGACGGATTCAAAAATTTTTAATTTACGATTATTAAGAGTGTAAGGAGGCATTCGTGAGGAATTATTAAATAGATTTATTTTTTTGTGTACATATTACAATAAAAATCGCTGAAAATCTAAGTAAATAGAATTTTATTATTTTTATAAAGCAATGTAAAATAATGAATTTTAGTGCTCCGTAAATCTAGTGTTAACCCTTAAGTGAATTACCTGATACCTAGCCACTATAAATTTCTTTGAAGATCTGTTTAATGTGAAGATTAACCCTTAGCACTCGAATGGCGACTCTGAGGCACCACTACAAATTGCTATAGCATTATTCAAAATGTTGTTTACATTATTAAATTTGTTTACATTTAATAAATTACTAAATAATTCAATATTGTATGAGGTACTACATCAGTTTCATAAGTATAAAATAAAAAAAAATTATATACAATAAAATATATGCTAATAAATGATAAATAAACATATTATATTATATACAATATAATATATACAATAAATAAAAAAAAATTATATACAATGGAAGTATTCTAGGTCAGAAGAAATGTTTGGTTTTTTAGTTAAAATAGCTCCGAGTGCAGAGTGTTAAGAATAATTTACATTTGTGCCATAAAGAATATGAATTGAAACAATAAAATACAACATCATTGAATTTCGTGGAAAATTTTCGTTATTGATAAAAGTGTTAACGAAAGAATGCGTGTACTTAGATGTATCAACCCCTTGAACTTCAATTCCTTTTAAACGAATGTTGAAAAAGATATGAACCTTGGTTGAACTCCACGGTTCACGAGAGCCCTGCTTTTAACTATTGTGTTAGAAAAATTGATTAAACGTTTACGGTCTTGGCGAAGAGCACTTCAACGGCGACTTAGGCAATATAAATTGCGGAGTCGTAGGATGAGCGCATGACCATGGACCCCGGCGACCTCGGGGGGGGGTGCGTAACAATATCCCCGCCGAACGGATAAACAAATGAAGGAACTTACGATTGCGTAAAACTGCGAAGTGCCTGCGGTTTGTTTGTCGGCGGGAGCGTTCTCGTGGCGAAGACCCGGGTAGCGAGTGCGTGAACAGGCCAACAGCGGCGAAGAACGAGAAAGAGAGGGAGAGCTAGAGAGAGAGAGAGAGAGAAAGAGAGAGAGAGGGAGGGAATGAGTGAGTGTGAGAGAGAGAGAGAGAGAGAGAGTCTGTCGGAGTTGAGAAGGAGAACGCCGGTGAGAGGGGTGGCCGAGGAGAGACGGGTTTAGGTAGGCGAGTCGCGAAGGATGGGTGAAGAGGAAGCGGAGGGAGGCACAGCCGTAGAAGGAGGAGAAGGTGGAAGAGGTAGAGAAGGTTGGAAAGGGGGGTGGAAGGGGCGGAAGACCACGAATGTCGGGGGGAAAAGAGGGAAAGAGGAGGCGGGCGAGAGAGGAACGGCCAGGAGAGGGAACGAGTCGGAGGAGATAGATGTATGTAGGAGGGCCGCTCGATACAGCCCCAGCAACCCCCTCTTCCACCCCCTCCCGAAGCCAAGCATCGCATCGCGAGGTTAAAGTGAGAAAAGTCAACCCCAGTCACTCGCCGAGTTCTCTTACGCTGGAATATCGAGAGGGTAGCCACGACTCCAAACAGGATCGTCACCTGGACCGATATCGTTTGAAGAAGGTAACCACCCTCTATACTTTTTGGTACCATTTAACTTCAGAATCGTCTGAATCCTCGAACGCGTCGTTCGACATTCGATAAATTCTCGTCGTCTCAATCTCAAGGAGATACAAAGAGATATGTGATAAGAGGGTGGACTTGGAGAGGGTAACTACCCTCTGAACACTCCGTTACTGTTCACTCGAGACAAATTTAAGTCTGGACACTGGCTGGTGCGACCAGTCTATCAATTTTTAAACATAATTGTCTTAGACGTTGGCAGGATGGCAGTGCTTTAAAAAGATCAAGCAGGAGGTAAGTGCCCTCTGTACATTCTGGTAATATTTATTTTACCACCTCGTCTCTCGACAATTGGGTATACAGCACATTGTCGTCCTCTCGGATAACTGGGTTGGTAGGACGTGATCAAAAGGGGTTGAGCACTTGGACACTACTCTTCTAACTATACTTTGAATGTCTGAGTACAAAGAACGTTATTGTAGTTTCAAATGGGTGGAGGGACATCGTCGAAAGAGGATAAGCATCCGAAGAAAGTGTCTACCCTCTATACATTCATAATCATTTCTATGATCTGTATATTCCATTAGATATTCCTTGCTATTCGATAAATGAACCAGTATGAACAAATTTGTCATCACTTGAAATAACTCGAGGTGGTAGACAGTCCTCCTAAAAAATTTAAAGGGACCAAGCTGTCCTCGCGTCTAGTCGCTAGATCATCGAGCAGACACCGACCAGATCCACGCAGTTCAAGCGTCGGGGGTATAAAGGAAAGGCTGACGCGCGATTAAAGCGGCTAAAAACGATCCCTGCATCGAGCCGTTCTCGTGGAGCGTTCCGCGAGTAACGGGAACGCAGCTAGGCAGTCGGTAGGTGGATGCAGTCCCCGTCGGGCTATCACGCCGCCACTTATCGAGAGACTTTTAAACCCACTTTTCCGAGTTGGCTGCCTTTCAAAATTCGAGTCGAGAGGCGTTCTCTCGCTGGCAGGTCTCTGCCAGCAGGAGACCTGCCGGGTTGTCACTTGGCTGGTTATCCAGGCACTTCCATGCCCGGCCACGCGGATACGAGTGCATAAACATGCGAGCGAACGCCATCCTAGCTAAAGAGTACCTTTATCTCTATCCAGCCGCTCTCCCGCACCCGCGCCTTCGTCGTGTCCCACCATCACCCACTCACCCTCCGGTCCACCCCCGTGTGGTCCTTCTCTTTTCCTTTTCAGCCCCGACGGCCTCTCTTTCGTCCTGTCCCTTTCTCGTTCGCCCTTCCCCCGAACACCCAGCCATTCTCCTCGTGTGACGCTGCCGTAGCTGGAGGAGGCGAAGGCGGAGGAAGCTCACGTAGGTTACTCCTTTCTGCCGGCAGAGGATATTGTGATTTTAGCGTCTGTGTAATTATGGAAATTAGCGACATGGAAAGCCTAGGATAAAAGGGTTGATTATAATCCTGCCGCGGGGGTGAGCACCGACCCCGGCCTTCCTCCCCGCACCTCCCCCCCTTCCAGACCATAGATTAAAACGCTCCTTCTATGCTAGCGCCTTTGCTTCCACCAACTACCCCTATCCGACGTCCTCCCAACGCCACCCTACGTACATCCTGCACCGTTCACCAGCCAAGCGTCACCCTCTGTCCCATATCGACTGTCCTCCCGACTCTGCCCGCGCTATTTTTCTCCTACCCTCCGATCGGGTCCATTCACCCAGGACGAGACAAGGTCAGGAAGAAGTCGTCGCTAGACTCGCCACCGAAGGATGATTTCGTTCAGTCATTTTATTAGGACCCACGAAGCGTATAGTTTACATGGACGAAGCAGAGCGGAGCATTTTGATTCCGTTCTCAAGTTTTTATGGTTTAAAATTTTTTTAAATCTCCACCTTCATTGGAGGGTTTTTAATCTTTCGATATGAAATCTAGATGATTATCGACGCATTGCCTTTTTCAAATTCATACACAAAATAAATCTACACCTTATCACAGCATACCGACTATAGTCCCCGTTCGTACGGGATCGGATCATCTCAGGGCCGACTATAATCGGCGCCAAGATCGAAGGAGTTAACCACCCTCCCCCCTGCGCGCGAAATAAAGTGCCAAGAACGTGTTTAACGTAGAACTTGGCTTCATCAGAGTGTTCCGCAGAAGCGCCTCTTTAGCCGAGTAAAACTACTGATCAGCTTACAAGGAAACTTGTAAAGTTCTCATCGAGAGGGGTAGAAAGTTTGATGTCCCCTTCGGCGTAACGTTTAGCACGGTGAAAGGTAGTTCGACGAAGCTCTGCCATTTTCGATCGGACCCAAGACGGGTGGACCGGGAGAGGAAGGTAGTTCGGTCGGGAAGAAAAAATGGCGCGGGCAACGAGAGATTGTTTGCCGGGGTACAATTGTTCCCCAAGCTATAACGCTTTCTCTTTCACCCCCTCGTGTCGCCGCGACATTGGCGCGGGTGTTCCTCTCTCTCTCTCTCTCTCTCTCTCTCTCTCTTCTTCCGGCATTTCATCCCTTTCCTGTGCATCCCTCTCCCTGGGTCTCGGATCCTCTCTCCTCCTCACCGCTTTTTCCCATCTGGCTATTGGACTTCTACCTTTGGGTGTTTCGAAGCGGAGTGGAGCGTGTCGGGCAGGAACCTATGATGCGATCGGATATCGAATATCGGCTGGCTCTCTGATTGGTCGTTCTACCGCGCACGGTCGCAAGCCGGAGCGCGCCAGTTACGACTGATTTGTTACGTAAAAACGTCGATACCTTCTATACCCTCTCTTGTCCCACCCCCGACGCGCCACGCTCCCTCCACTACTTCTCTCCCGCCCCTACCTCTCTGCCACCCCCGGAGACACGCTCTTCCCGCCACCTTGTTCTCTCCTTCCTTCTTTCACGGCCACCCTTCGCCCGACCGGTCTGGCCACCCCTTCGACGGTCCTCGTCATGCCGCCACCGCCCCCAACGGCACCAAGCGCGATAGACCCGGCAATAAGAGAGAGAAAGAACGAGAACTCCTCTTTTTTATCGGCGCTGTGCGCCACTGCCTCCTCGTTCGGTCGGGCATGAACGCATTATCGGAGCAATGGCTGGTCCACCAGCGCCGATCGCCATGCCGATCTTGATCGAATATCTTGATCCAGCCTTCGGAGGACAAGGAACTTGAAATTATATGAAGCTTTTCTGATTTTGGGGATGTTGGATTGTGTTTTATTGCAGTTTGCAATTTAGTGAATTCTTTTTAGAATTTTGATTTTTGGATCGATGTTGGAGAGTATGGTTGCTTGGATAACCACGTTTCTTTGTCCGAGACATTAATTGCAATTATTTGACTTTCAGAATCAACTTTTCCATTCTCCAACAAATTGTATATTTATATTGTATGTATAAGTCCGAGGGTTGTTTTTACGCCATCGTATATAGTGCTCATAGAATTTAGTTCGTGTAGAATAAATCAGTAATGCAATTTGAACTTGACACTGCCCCTAACAATCGTCCATTACAAAAAATTATAATTTTATTGCAAAACTAGTACAAATTTTATTAAAGTACCCTCGACTTCCTCCAATATAAATATTGTACTTCGGAAGATATAGCGATTATTGCGCGTAGTATAGTTAGTCGCTGGTACGAGATTGTCTGACTAGGACCGACCACATCTACTTAACTACTGAATTCTTCACTTGGACGGTGCAACCGTTCTCCTCGGCTGAACCTTTTGATAATTCTTGTTAACTCCTTCACTCTCGGTAATTTTAAGAGTTAATTATTCTAAGTTAAAAGAATTCACTACTTTGAAGCGGTTAAAGGAGGTCGACCGCGACGTTAAGATATCACGGGAAGAAATCGATAGCCGGAGGTGTCTGCCGGAGTTCAGGGTCACTTCTATTTTCCCAAACATGAACATCATCACGATTGCCACCCTGTTTGCCTCGATGCCAATATTCTCCGCCTACTGCAGAGACAATCTTCTTCAGAACAAGCGTATTGACCCCAAAAAGGCGTAACTATTTTTCTATGCAAACATTGTCGGTCTGAATACTAAATGAAAGTTCAATTCTCAAATGAAAAATATAACTTATACAGCACAATTTATCTAACTTGTTAGAAGTGGTCTAAACTTCCTTTTAAATGACTAGAGAACTTATTGATAATTTAATTTAACACGTTGACCGCCAGGCGCATTTTCCATGGTTTGCCCAAGGTGCCAACGTGAATTTTTCATTATGCGATGCATATTATGTTGAAATATTATATGCAGCAGATAAAGTGAGTTATAAAATCATGCTTGAAGCATTTTTCGTGCATTATTTTCTTCAAACCATTATAGTAACAATGGTATTATTGAAAAATTTATCAGTATCCACATTTACTCTAATTATGTACTTTTATTATTTGCTTCGTCGCCGGTCACCGGTGGCCCCCACGGCGCTGTAGCCAAGTCGAGTGCCGGTCACCGGTGACACCCATGCCAGTCAACGTTTTAATAATAAACATGCGAAGAGAGACTACAGGAAATATTTCTAAGTTGTACAGTAGCTATTGGAAATTCCAGTGTTCAAGAAAATGATATTGAAGACCAAGAAGTACATTTTCATCTTCTCAACCACTAATAAAAATATGGGAGCATAGGCAACATGAATCGTCTTCTGTTTCTCCAGCAAATCATGAACTGCAAAAACGTTCTGAAGAGAATCAATCATTTGAAAGTTCAATTTTCAAATGAAAAATATAAAATTATAGAGCACAATTTATCTGACTTGTTAGAAGTGGTCTAAACTTCCTTTTAAATGACTAGAGAACTTATTGATAATTTAATTTAACACGTTGACTGCCAGGCGCATTTTCCATGGTTTGCCCAATGTGTCAACGTGAATTTTTCATTATGCGATGCATATTATGTTAAAATATTATATGCAGCAGATAAAGTGAGTTATAAAATCATGCTTCAAGCATTTTTCGTGCATTATTTTCTTCAAACCATTATAGTAACAATGGTATTATTGAAAAATTTATCAGTATCCACATTTACTCTAATTATGTACTTTTATTATTTGCTTCGTCGCCGGTCACCGGTGGCCCCCACGGCGCTGTAGCCAAGTCGACTGCCGGTCATCGGTCAACGTGTTAATAATAAACATGCGAAGAGAGACTGCGGGAAATTTTTCTAAGTTGTACAGTAGTTATTGGAAATTCCAGTGTTCAAGTAAATGAAATTGAACACGAAAAAATACATTTTCATCTTCTCAACCACTAATAAAAATATGGGAACACAGGCAACATGAATCGTCTTCTGTTCCTCCAACAAATCACGAACTGCAAAAAAAGTTCAGAAGAGAATCATAGTGCAGGGGGGTTAAATTGTGCGTTCTTATTTGACTAACGATCCGGACATGTAATAATTGCGTCTCCTTCGCCGGCAGACCATAGAATTAGCAACTCGGTGTGGCCGAAACACTTTCAACCGTGGCTCTCGGGGTTCGTTCGTGGGCCCGGGTCCGTTCCAGTTCACCGTGTCGCTTGAACATTTCCGAGGCAAGAAGGCTCGCGGCTTCGAATATTCGTATCACGGTCGGAGGCAAACAGCCGGCGTTACGTAGCCGCGCTCTGACCGTATTGTAGAAGCGTATTCAATGGCCGGCCGCCATTTAACACCCCGGCAAGCCGCGAAGTTTCCTGCAATGAAAGCACCGGCGCGGAACCTATTGTGAAAATATCTGACCACTGTCCGGTGCAATGAGGTATGGCTGACCTCGGGGCCGCCGGCTCGGACCTCGGGTACAATGCACGCGCGCGTGCTAGTGGTCGCTCGTTGCGAAAATATTTCACGCGGCCGCTGCTAAAGGGACATAAACGCACTTAACGACAGTTCCATGTCACCGAGCCGAGCACCCGTTCCGCGTTCCGTTCTGTTTTAACGACGCGAATCGACGCCGCCGGCCACGCCACCATACTATTTTCCTAAGAAAAAACTATACCTCAAACACCCCGCCCCCCCCCAGAAATCAAATGACAGAGGCAGAGAGGATGATGCTAAAATTCAGCAGCAATCTGGGTACTCTCCTGGTCTCATTTCTGGTACAATAATAGTCTCATTCTGTTCTCCATCGTTCAATCTGTCGTAAGATTCAATTTTTAGAAACCTAACTCTAACTTCAATTTAAAGAAAAGTATTGAACACAATAATTTGAAACTTCTCGGGTCTGGAGACTGATATTTGAAGAATGTAGTCAACATTTACCAAGTGAAAATATCAATTTTCTTCAAACTTACAGGAGGAATTGTTAGGAGTGTCTCCCTAATCTGACGCTCTATGAGGCAATATTTGAGAATTTGTTTAAAGAAAAGTATTGAATACAATAATTTCAAACTTGTCAGACTTGGAGACTGATATTTGAAGAATGTAGTCAAAATTTACCAAGTGAAAATATCAATTTTCTTCAAAGTTACAGGAGGAATTGTTAGTAGTGTCTCCCTAATCCGACGCTCTATGAGGCAATATTTGAGAATTTGTTTAAAGAAAAGTATTGAATACAATAATTTCAAACTTGTCAGACTTGGAGACTGATATTTGAAGAATGTAGTCAAAATTTATCAAGTGAAAATATCAATTTTTTTCAAAGTTACAGGAGGAATTGTTAGTAGTGTCTCCCTAATCCGACGCTCTATGAGGCAATATTTGAGAATTTGTTTAAAGAAAAGTATTGAATACAATAATTTCAAACTTGTCAGGCTTGGAGATTGATATTTGAAGAATATAGTCAAAATTTACCAAGTGAAAATATCAATTTTCTTCAAACTTATAGGAGGAATTGTTAGGAATGTTTCCCTAATTTGACGCTCTATGAGGCAATATTTGATAATTTATTTAAAGAAAAGTATTGAACGCATTAATATAAAACTTGTCAGACTTGGAGACTGATATTTGAAGAATGTAGTAAAATTTTAAAAAGTAAAAATATCTTACTGCTCCCATAAATTGAAGGAGACAGAAGTGATAGGTTTTACACTAAAATTATGCTTGAAGGACCTAGATTTATTTCATTCTACTTTTGAAATTGATTTGAAGTAACAATTTCCACAATCATAAGATCTTACCTTTAATTAATTTATTTTTACTTTATTGTTTTTACCGTCGCATCGACTGGCAAGATTATTAGCGACGGGGTTGAAACAATGAGATTTGATACTGTAATCGATGAGTGTACGATGGGTGTGTGTGTGTGTGTATGGACGTGTGCGTGAAGGATCTACAGCTTATAAAAGTGTGCTCCGAACCTCCTTGGGCAACGCAGTATTACCTTTAATTTATTTATTTTGTATTTCAGTTTGTTATTTAACGTCGCTTCAACTGCCAAGGTCATTAGCGACGGGGGTGGAACAATGAGATTTGGTACTGTAATCGGTGAGTGTACGATGGGTGTGTGAGTGTATGTGTGTTTATGGACGTGTGCGTGAATGACCTACACCTCTAAAGGTGGGCTCCGAACCTCCTTGGGCAACACAGTATAATATCACATAGAAGAATTTCCAGAGGTGACGGCGGTGGGATTCGAACTCACGACCACAGTGTTTTTGTAGTCGCGGGCTCTATCCGCTGAGCCACTGCGCGCCCTTACCTTTAATTGTCTCTACCAATAACAAGGATAAATGGAATAATTCAAATCTTCCGGAAAATCGAACAGTACGGACAAGACGAGTTGATTATCAAGACTCTAGAGGAGATACTTACATACTCCTCCGAGTTCTGATTCTACATTCGTTGTACCTAAATTCCCAATTTTTCTTAGTAGACTCAAATAGCCTCGATCAACTACAAAAATAAAAGGGCATAATTTATTTCCACACGAAGGGAATAATTTAATTCCACACCAAGATCGAACTATCATCTAGAGATGATAAAGGGGGTTAGTTAGAAACCTGTTTCCAACCAGCATAATATCTCAAGTCCAGACGAAGACTCGCGCGGCCACGAGTAAGTCACCAAGAAAAGGTTCGCCAGGGGAGAACGAGACAGAGAGTGAGAAGCGGAGAAGGAAGAGTCCGGAGGGTGGGTTGCCCGTAGGGTGGAAAAGAAGTGCGCCCCAAAGATCGGCAGGGCGACGAGGTTGGAGGCCAGCCGTGCGACGAAACGACCGACGAGAGCCCCTTTCGAAGGTATAGAGAGCGCAGACTCAATATCTCCGAACCGAACCCTCCGATAGGTCGAGGTTCGACTTCGAGGGTGGGAATAGATTTCCAATCGCGCGGGGGGTGGACCTCCGCCGGTGGATGCTCACCGGGCGAGCACCCTGTTAAACTCCTGCCTGCTTCGGCACGCCGGGGTCCACCCTTTCCTCTATAGGTGGACCGAAACGCACCTACACGCACTCCTCTCTCTCTCATTCTCGCTCTGCCTCTCCCTCCCCCTCTCTCTCTCCCAGAGCGAACACCCCTTTCCGATTCGACGCTGCCGAAGCGGACTGTCCGAGAGAGGGGCAGAAGCTACGACTACAAACAGGAGACAGAACGATTCTATTGACCAGGCTTCGATGCGCGCATCTGGGCGTAACCCATTCGTTCGTTCCGTCGGGTCCGAAGCCGGAGAGACAAAGTGCGAGAGAGATAGAGAGAGAGAGAGAGTGAGAGTAAGCGAGAGACAGATAAAGTGAAAGAGAGAGAGATAGAAACCGAGTGGGATAGACGGGGGTGGAAGAGAACCAGCAACGGAATGCGACCGGGTGAGAGAGAGAGAGAGGAGAGGAGACTGTACCGCGCCTGCGAATTGTCGTCAGGGCGATGGCGACACTGGAAAAATCGAACTGAAATAAACCGAAGCGTTTTCTTCGCGGAACTCTCGAGAGCACCGGTTCTAACCCCGTCCCGCTTCCTCAGACGTCCTGCACTCCTTCTTACCCCTCGGACCATTCGCTCTCGCTCCACCTACAGCTTTCACCTTCGTCCTTCCACCCCCGCTGCTAGCACGCTCGAGACCGAGTGAAGGTCCCTCTCTGCTCCTCTCATCTACCTTATATACCCTGCTCTCCATTCTCCTTTACCTCCAGACGCCTTATCGCCGGACTGCTTGCACCCTCGATCGTCTCGATCGAACATTCTTTCTCTCTCAACCACGACTTTTTCGAAACACCAAATTCCTGTTCGTTCATAAACAACGCAAATTGGACTGGTATCTCACGACTCATTTCTTGATCGTTTATTGAACCTCGGATGACGGACCATTCTTATTATTAGACTGCGGATCTTTGTACGAAATAAAAATTGTCCAAGTCAATTCTGTGTAACAGAAATTAAACACTAGAACTACCGGGCGGGTCAGAATGACTTGTTACTGATTTCTCACGATTATTGAAGTGATAAGAATATTTCGATGCAAACTTTTTCAATGTACTTTTCTATTGAAGCACATATTAATATAAAAATTTCACGAAATATGAATAAATGTAATCTTGTTGTTATTATAAAGCAATGTATATTAATGTGATTTACTGCTCGGTAGTTCTAGTGTAAATATACTCTATTTTAGTAATTGTAGCAATTTCAAAATAATATGCCAACGCCATTCAATTCTTCTAATGTCTGTTTTATTATATTTGACCAGTCCGTTTTTGTTGTAAATGGATAAAATCAACAGTCTAGTTATAATTATACAATTATAGCTCCATTTTGTAATTTCTTAAAACATGTTTTTGAAGTCACTTCTTGAAGTTAATCTTACGTCAATCTCGCTGTTGTTCTTCAACAGCTGTTCATCTGATCGTCTTACCGAAAGAAGAAATTTTGTATTGATTGAATTCTCATATTCTGGAGTAGTCGATGACAACAAATTATATTCAGGTAGAACAGAAACAACTTTGTTTAAATTGTTCGTTACAAGTCTGGCTCGATATTACAGACAAAGATGTTAACAAACAGCAACGTTAACACTAGATTGCCCAAGGAAGTCATTTTGACTGCTTTTTAATTTCAATTAGAAGAAGAGTCGATCACCAATGATGAAAATGAAAGTGTCATCAATATGCCCAGGAAAAGTAAATTTTTTTTCTTGTTAATATTTACTAATAACTTGTTATATAACTGTAAATAATATAAAAAATATTAAAAATTAATTTTAAACTTTCTTTACACATTAGTTATTCTTTCACAATGCAGTCATTTTGACTGCTTTTGGGCAATATAGGTATATACTAAGTTTCAGTCTTTCTAGTGTTAATGAAACAGTCATGAAAAGTCACCAGTACAGCGGAGGAGCACAGAAAACAGGTTAGAGGAGTATCAGGTAAGCAGCGCGGAAAGAGGCAGCTCGTACACTAGCGTTAGATTTGATTTAGGTATAGTTTAAACCCAGTTACGGGGTTGGGGAGCATCAGGTTATCAGTGACGGAGGAGGCAGGATCTCCTCCGCGAAAGAAATGGACACAAAGACCCTCCGGAGAAGCTTCTCGGTCGCAACGGGTAGGACAGAGGGTTGTAACTCACGTATATTCGCGACACATAATCTGAGATACCGCGGAGAAGGCGGTCTAGCCTCCCCCTTCGGCCGCCTCCGGACACGAGAGCAACCTCCTCCTCAACCTTCCAACCCCCTTTAACCCTCCATCCCTCCAACCACCCGTTCGCTCCGGGGCCGAGTTGTAGCTGCTAACTTAGTTTGTGAACTGCAAAATCCTCCGCCACCCACGAGGGCATACAAATAATAATTCTTTGTTTCGCGGGGGCACGGAGACGTGTAAATACCGGCGTGGCTCTCCTCCGGCTTGCACAGCCAGCCCTGCCAGACAAGGTACACGTGAGAAAGAGCTGGCCCCCGGGGGTGGAGAGAGGGAAACCATTCTTCCACCGGGTACCGCCTAAATCGCTCCGACAACTCATCCGCTGAAAGTTGCGACGAGCTTCGCGGGTCCGCGACGCTCTGCCTCGCCTCCTTCCTTGCAAAACACTGCTTCATAGCCTCTTATCCAACTGTTCTTCTTCGGGATCTCGGATTTTAGGCTCTGGACACCGAGTCTTCTAACATGGACTCTAGATTTTAGCTCCGGTGTCTAGTCTTGTCAACTCTTGTGGCTCAAACTTCCAAGTTTGGACTATACGATCTCATGTTTTGATCCTGGAGTTGGTAGCTTCCGGATTTCGGGTTTCAGTCTATGAGCTTTGAGTTCATAGTTCAAGGTTCAATGTTTACATTTCTGGGTTTTGTTTATTTTAGGTTCGAAACTGGTTTTCAACTTCAAGGTTCTAGACCCAAAGTTCAAGTTTAGTGTTTTGTGTAGGTATCTTGTTCATTCAATCTTGTACTCTTTCGTATTTACTTGAACTGTGAAGATTGAACACTTGCGCTATAAAGACGTGCCACGCGCGTCGAGATGATTTTGTTCCAAAACCGACAGCGACGTGTATACCACGTCGATAGGCATTTGTCGCAAACAAAAACGACGCGTTCGTCACGTCGCCTAACCCACGGCTAACCATAGACGCGGTGTCGGCAATGTAACGCCTTACCGCATTTTATATTGTAGAGCGCGGCACGGCAGCAGAAAACTAAATGGTAGCGCAAGTGGTTAACACTAGATTGCCCAAGGAAGTCATTTTGACTGCTTTTGGGCAATATAGGTATATACTAAGTTTCACTCTTTCTAGTGTTAATATCGATTGCTGTAACTTTAGCAAAAGACTGAACAACTTGTATCAGATTCTTTTGCTCATTAACCTTCCGACGGCGATGCCTTGGTCTTTTCGGTACAGTGTATAAAAATCGTCGTTTAATTACTCGGTTTCTGGCAATTGAATGAACTGAATAAAAGAGGTTAAATACAATAGTAGAAATCATCAATTATTATAGTTGTAAGATTGGTCCGTGGGTAAAGTCAACAACTGAACGATATATGGTCCATGGAATTAGAAGACCCATCTATAATTTGATGAAGTTATCGCACCGACTCGTTAGTAAACAGAGAGGAGCAATCCGCGTGTTCCTCGAAGAGCGTATCGGGAGCTAATAGATCAAAATTGGAACAATTGGTTAGTCAAGAAAGTTCGCTAACGAGCCTGCTTGTAACAGAAGCGTCGTGGACAACGACTCGCGGCGACGTCAGAAATAAATTCAGCAGAAGAACTACTTGCGAAGATTCGGGACAAGGTTCCGCAATGTCGCGGGGCCAATTTCCACGTTTCTTCGCTGCTACCTGACGAAAGGAAACGCCGTTCGAGCGATGGAGAGAGAGAGAGAGAGAGAGAGAGAGAGAGAGAGAGAGAGAGAGAGAAAGAGAGAGTGAGAGAGAGAAAGAGAGACACGAAGTGAAAGATGGAGAGGAGAAAGAGAGAAAGAGTGCTCCAAGACTCTGAGAGGTCTCAGTCCGGGGACTTCTACGGAGAACCCAGGGGGTCGTGATGGGGCGGTCGGTCGGAGGTATTGATCTCAACTCTTGCTTTTCTCAACTTTTTATCCGGCAGAACCGACCGGCACCACCACCATCGCCGACCTCGACGACGACTGCCGGAGTCGGCAAAGCCGCAACTTACTTCAATTCCTCATTCCCGTGCGAATTCTTGGCTTGAACTTATGACCGGCTCTCCCAGCCCCCGGTGCCTCCAGTCGTCTGGGCTGCTCGATGCCTTCCTTTCGCCTCTCTCGAACAGTGAACGCTAAACGAGCCGCCACGAATTCCTCTTTTACCTTTCCTTTCGTTTCCTTTCGTTTCGTTCGCCCTTTCCTTTTTTCTTCTTCAAACCTCTCCCCTCCAACCCCCTTCCATCTACCATCATTCTGGAAAGCTCGGAACTTTGCGCGATTTTCCGGTGAAATTGTGGCGATAGTGACCGGAATTTGTTGACGGAGCCGGAAATTTATACAAGTTTACCCACCAGCAACTCTGTTTTCCCCCTCTTGAAGTGCATGGACAAGCGCCGTAAATGAAGGACACGTCTGCTTCGACAAATCTTTGGACGTTTAGAACTGGCAGCGTTAATACGTGGTGAATGGAATTTGTGAAGTTGTATTGGCAAGTTGTAGAATGATCATCGGAAACAAAATTTGTATTTGCTGTATTTTGTTCATTGTATCTGACCATGCAAGTTGATAAGCAACCCCTTTATAATAGCTAAACCATGACTGCAAGAGTATTCATCATAGTTTTGTTACGTACAGGGTCCAATTTTGACAATCAAATTATTTCTGTAGAAGGTAGCAAATTTAATGAAGAGTATAATACTTAAGAGAATAATCCTACTAATCAATTCTTGTGTAGGAAAATGGTGAGACGATCACAATGGACCGTCGACAAAGTCGGTTACTTTTATCACTGTTTAAAAGAATTAATGCAGAATTAATTAAAACTATCCAATGAGTAGACTGTGGATCTTTATCCAAAATAAAAATTTTTGTATCAATTGCAAGACACGGGAGCTAAATAAAAATTTCTTTCTCCTTTTCATTATTTTTATAAGCTGAAACCGATATGTGGATATTCTTAAATTTTTTGAGTATGTCCACTGCTTTAAATTGAACGTTCCCATTTTTGTTCTAAACGCATCAAATCCGCAATCTAGCAATGAATATACTGCGGATCATTATGCAGTTAATTGCAGGTTTGTAAAATGCACAGAAACGTGTATCCATTAACAGGAACTAATAGAATTTTCATTTTAATTCTCCGTCAAAGAATCTTTCAGGTGAGGGATGAATTTTTCTTCTAATTCTGCGTTTGATTAAATAACATATGAGAAAACGAATTTTTATAGAGATCGGTAGTCAATAGCTATTGTATAAAGCATCAGTGCTCACGAAAATCTGACAATCGTTACTTGGAAATTGTACATCTTTGTAGCACAAATTGTACTATGATCGAGGCGAAGAATTGCGAATTGTGGGATCGAAGGGTGACGGATCAATTTTTCTTCTAATTCTGCGTTTGATTAAATAACATACGAGAAATAGAATTTACGTATAGATCCGTAGTCAATCGCTACTGAATAAAGTAATAGTGCTCACGAAAATCTAACAATCGTTACTTGGAAATTGTACATCTTTTTAGCAGAAATTATATTATGATCGAGGCGAAGAATTTCGAGTTGTGGGATTGAAGAGTGACGGATCAATTTTTCTTCTAATTCTGCGTTTGATTAACACTAGGTTTACGGAGCACTAAAATTGATTATTTTACATTGCTTTATAAAAATAATAAAATTGTATTTACTTAGATCTTCAGCGATTTTTATTGTAATATGTACACAAAAAAATAAATCTATTTACACTCTTCTAGTTACACTCTTAATAATCGTAAATTAAAATTTTTTGAATCCGTCATTTTGACGGGCCCCGTAAATCTAGTGCTAAATAACATATGAGAAATAGAACTTGCATAGAGATCCGTAATCAATCGCTATTATATAAGGTAACAGTGCTGACGAAAATCTAACAATCGTTATTTGGAAATTGTACATCTTTTCAGCACAAATTGTACTACGATCGAGGCGAAGAATTGCGAATTGTGGGATCGAAGGGTGAGAAACGGTTTCGTGCACGCGGTGAAAATCGCGAAAAATGGGTGTACGTTCGCAGAGTGTGGCGGAACAGTTGTACTTAATTCGGCGTTCCGCAATCACCGGTTAGATTACGGCAGACAGATCTCGTGGTGGATGTAATAAAGCGTATCTGTCGTACATTATGTGGTCCGGGAGTAGGTAATCGAGGCATGTAGATACACGCTCCTGAGAATTAAAATTCAGTTTCGCGGAGTCTAGCCGGTAAGCAAGCCACGAAGCAAACTCTCATTTCCCTTCCGGTGAAATATCGTGTATTTATTTGTCTGTGAAGCCCCCGGTTCCTCGTCTCGACCACCTTCCACCCCAGACTCTCCGATGTGCCGCCTCTTTTGGGCACGGAAGCCCGCAGAAGCCGGGGCCGACGGTGCTCTGCCGAGGCAGCAGCTCTCTACGTTTCCACCGTTTTCGCGAAATTAATATATCCCTCATATACTTTGCATATTATTGCAATATTCCGTAGCTATTACTCGTCCGCCTTTTCCAACCCCCGCTGGCGTCCCTTCGCCTCTCGCGAAAGGTGAGCTCGTGCATTCGAATCCACATCGCGAACCGAAAGTAGATTTCCCCTATCCGCTGCGTCCCTCACTCTCACTCTCTCTCTCTCTCTCTCTATCTCTCTCTCTTACTCTCCTTCTCTCTCTCTCTCTCTCTCTCTCTCTCTCTCTCTCTCTGTCTCTCCCGACTCAACCCTGCATTTGATTCCCGGTGTTTAAATTCCCATTCGTCGGAATTTCGACACATAATCGAACCCATGAAAGGAAATTCTCGTTTGGATACGCTCCCTCTGGAAACCTGTATCATTAATGGCTAAATTTTGAGCATGAAATCTGCGGCATTAATTGGCGGACTTTTATGCCCGCTCTCCGATTACTCTACTTCGTATTGAAAACGGCTGGAACAAGTATTACCCCTCGTATTATTAACGTTTGATATCATTCGTTGCTCCCATATTTCTGGGCCACTCGTTAAAACGAGCGTACCTTTTCTTTTTCGATTGGTATCGTGTAAATGCGCGGTGTAATGCCCTGGCATTTCTGTAAATTGTATCATGGTCCTTGTATTAATTATATAAATGCATGAATATTACTATCGTGCTCTTTTTCAGAATTGAAACAGTTGTGATTAAGGGAACAGCAGTTTTCCTCTAAACTTTCTTAGCTCAATTTAATTTTTATGTATGATTGGATAATATTGTTCTGCACCACTGTGATCATCAGACTCACGATTTCTTGCATTTATGGCAAAAATAGACGAGTGAGAAACACAACTGTAAATATATTTGATGATTGGGAACAGTGATTAAGAGAACAGCAGTTTTCCTTTAAACTTTCTTAGCTCAATTTAATTTTTATGTATGATTGGATAATATTGTTCTGCACCACTGTGATCATCAGACTCACGATTTCTTGCATTTATGGCAAAAATAGACGAGTGAGAAACACAACTGTAAATATATTTGATGATTGGGAACAGTGATTAAGGGAACAGCAGTTTTCCTTTAAACTTTCTTAGCTCAATCGAATTTTTCTGTATCTTATGATTGGATAATATTGTTCTGCGCCACTGGCATCATCAGACTCACGATTTCTTGCATTTATGGCAAAAATGGACGAGTGAGAAACACAACTGTAAATAATTCAACCTTTTGCACTCGAATGGCTACTCCGAGGCGCCACTAAAAATTGCCATACTATTATTGAAAACAATTTTAAAATTACTGTTCTTGTATCTAAGGAGTTTCGATAAATTTAAGTGTTGTTAGTACGATAAGGGTAACAAACTCCATATGCATGAAAAAAGGTCAATCATATGATTACAATATTCGAGGTCAATAAATGTCTCGGTTTTAAAACAGCTGCGAGGACTTAGTTAAAATGATTGAAAGACGTATCTTCATTTAGCGTCTATTTCTTACGAACGTCTAAAAATTGCTTGTCAGCCGACCGTCTCGGTGTTGCAATTTCGAAGTTTATTTTCGCTGGAGCTGTAATTCGTGATCGAATTATCGCGTTATAATTGTTGTCAAGCTTCCTCGCAACCGTGAACGATATCGAGAAAACGAAAGCCAGTACCGATGTTTGGAGCAATTAATCGAACACTCGAGGAAAGACTGGCTCAAACGCACCGTGAAATCGTCGCCGACTTGGCACGAATCGGCCGGTGGCTCGCTACGTTGGAATTACAGTACGCAAGCCAGCGGAAATAGTAACTTAAGGCTGCACGCTAATAAATAACTTCGCCACTATAAAATTGTTAACACATTCGATGTCACGATTCGCACCGACGCTTCGGATACTCGCGCGGAACTATTCATCAACGATCGTTTGACAATCGCACACCCACCACCGATGCTCTACCGATTCGACTGCCAAACTCGCAAATGTCTCAATCCAATCAACGCTCTAAATGAGCTGGAAAGCAAAGGTTGTTGCAGCCATCGCTAATTCGATCATTTTGTAGCCAATAGATTCCGAGAAAATTCGCTCTGCTCGATTATTATGTACCACAGAGTTCCACTTTCAAGAAATTTCAATCGCTGCTTCGCACGATACTGCCAAATTATTTCAACACCTTTTGCATTGGATAGATCGTAACAAAATTTGTTTTGTTGTATGCAGTGTCGTAATGTCTAATTGTTTCTTTAGATCAGTGGTGGGCACGGGTGGAGCCCCTGAAACGTTAATATATTCGATTTCATAATGGCAACTAGTATTGGAGAAGGAACTACTTGTCAATTCATATTTGAAAATCAAAAAAAAATTTGCGAAACTATGCGGGGTGACCAAGGTACCCCATTTTAGCCCAACTTTGTACTTTACTGACGCTAAAATCGTCGCGCATGCGTGAGAAAAACCGAGACCATATACCATCACTGCTCGATTCCCGCGATAAAAAGATGATCGTTAATTGTTTTATGATACGCGGTCGGTTAGTCGGTTTCTTGGTCGGCGGAGTGAGAACAGACTGCGCCTGCGCAAACTGACAGTAGGAAGGGGAAGCAGGCGCGTGAGGGGCCCCTACGCTGGACACCGCTGCTTTAGATGATACAGAATCTTAAAGATTAAAATTTGTGTAGGATTTGATGGACGAATGAGTGCGTGTATGCGTATAAATGCGTGAATGCTAGAGAATTCTACGAGCGAGACAGCGTGAATGAGAGACCATGAGCGAGAGAAAGACGGAGAGCGTGAATGAGAGAGCATGAGCTAGAGAAAGACGTAGAGCGAAGAAACAAATGAAGCGGATGACCGCGGTGTGGATGCGTGCGAGATTGAGAAGCAGTCGAAGTATGAACGTATAAAAAACCACACGAAATTATTTTTAAATACACATCTTCTTTTCGATTCTCTTTTTATTATATCCGGAGTTTCTTATTTTCACCCGATTCTAATCCCACATATGTTACAATTATCATTATTTAAACTTTAGTCAATAGATCCCACAACAAAATTTGCATTACTCGGTACATTCTAATAAAAATTAAAAACTGGAAAAATACGAACAATAACGTATCCTAATGAAAATCAAAACTAAAGGAGCCAGATTTAAAATAGCCATTACAATTTGAATGTTTTCATATCGAGTAAATCTCATGGGAAATGTGCTTTAGTGAATATCTAACCATAATAATTAATTTGTAATATTAGAAATACCATGATTAATTGATTCAAACGTGAATGAATGTTTCTCTACAATGGCGGAAGTAATGAAAATTTATTGGAATGTAAAATAGTGGTTGAATCTTGGAGAAATAGTTTTCCGTTTGAAAAAGGGTCTCGACCTCGTTAATTGCTCGGAGCCGGTCCCGGTGGTTTGCAGTCGGCCTAGAAAAATCCTGGACGGATGATCTATTTTAATCCGTTTGGATCGACGGTACGCATAAAATGCCGCAATTAATAAATCCGTTCGCGCGTTCACGTGAAACGGGAGACGGTCGGCCGGGCTCGCACGTGCGAGCGTAGAGGATTTCTTTGACGATTTCCATTCCTCGAATGGCGGTCCGCGTACGAGAGCATAACGAACCGTGTCCTGGCAGTCGTGGCGCAGGAACAAATGCGGCGTGTTAGCATAAATCTCGAAATCCATTTGAAAGCGGGAGCCTATTATCGCTCCCGGACTACCGAGATCGTCTCTCTCTCTGTGGCGGATTCTGGCTAATTAAACAAATGATTCGCCTGGAAATCGCGGGCTCACCCTTTGAGCTTGATCACCGAGTCGCCGGACAACCGCAGAGGTCTCTGTCCTTGAGGAAGCCTTCTTTAACCAGAGAATTATGCTACCTTGCCTCCCAGAAGCCCGTGCTAGTGTTTTACTCGCCAGCTGCATTTGTTTACTATGCCACTTTTTAGAGACTCTCTGATTGTTACCTTTGACCGTCAACTTCCATTGCTTGACATCCACGTGGTGTAGATTTTTGTCAATTTATTTTAGATAATTATGATTAGGATTGTTCACAGTTTCATTCGTCGAATTTTCTATAGCCTTCTTATCTCTATAGATTTCTTTTTGAAAACTCTGTCTTCAATGTTGGAGCAAATAAGGGCCCAACTAGCCTAATTTGCAGTTAGGCACATCTACATTGAGCCTCCCTGTATCTTACGAAAGAAATATACAGTATTTCATTGGTAATTGTCCACAACACGGGTCTGTGGAGGGACAATTATACGTTAGGGATATTATTGTTTGAGATTTGCCGAACGTAGAGAAGGACAGCCGAGCTCGAGAGGCCTCGGTCATCGAGATATGTAAACATACCTAATCCGAATTTCCAACTTCTTTATTAATCATTATTTTTTTATGGGAGTTCGATGACCATATTTGTGGCATTTTTCTAATAAAAATAATACCAAATATGATATAATTCCGATGATATTTACTTGTGTAATCGACAGTTAAAGTTTCGGGCGCGAGGAAGGATAGCGTATGGGAAAGAAAGAGACGCGGAGAGTCGCGGTCGGCGGCCTTCCTCGCGCCCGAAACTTTAATTGTCTATTACACAAGTAAATATCATCGGAATTATATTATATTTGGTATCGTTTTTATTAGAAAAATACCACAAACATGGTCATCGAAGTCCCATAACAAAATAATGAATAATAAAGAAGTTGGAAATTCGGATTAGTATGGTCTCACCGATATACCCGAGGCGTATAGTGTCATATTTCTCGGCGACCGAAGCCTCTCGAGCTTCACGGCCCCTCAAGGGGGTACACCCCGCACTAGTGGGGATATCTCAGGGACAATTATGTCGGAGACATTTGGGACAATTACCGATGAAATACTGTACTTACAATATTAATAGTATTAATTGCATCGTGCTTTGAGTGCCTGTATGAGTTAGATGTCTTGAAAAAGGAAAATGTTCAGTACAATGTTATTAATGGTACAATTAGATCTAATAAAGGCTAGTCACATTTAGAATATCATTATTAAACCATATACCATCAAGAACCAGATTCCTCACGATTTATTAAATCTTCTGAAAGTATTTTTTAATTTCTGCTTATGTGAATGATATTTCAGTTTATGGATTATTAATTTCTGTTTCGCCTCACGAATAGTTAGCAGAATGAACTACAAGTGATTCGGGGAGATGGTAAGGAGCTTTTGCTCGAGTATGGCGGCAATTCCGCGGGGACAATCGAAATTACGAATCCGGCTCGACAAAGACGGGATTGCAATCAATATAGGTCTTCCCGGAGGTCGTCTCCGATGGCGTACATAATTTAGGCATTAAAATACGAGAAGTGGGTGACGTTGGCGCTATTAACGCGGGGGTGTGCTAACGGGTGACGGCACCCGATGCAATTATACTTTATGCCTCCCTCCACCCCCTGCTAACGTCTTCTCTATATTCCGGGCGAGCCTTCATCTTCGAAAGAGGAGGCGCTCTTTCTTTCCGTCCCGGCTGTCTGTCTTCTCCTCTTTCTCTCTTCCACCCCTAGTCAACTCGCATCTGCAACCCCCTTTCCACCACCAACAAGCCCCGTATCTCTGGCGAGTATAGATTTATAACTACTTAAAGTTTCGCGATTTATTTCCCGCTTATCGTTCGTCCGGATATGTTTACGGAAGTTTACTTATCACTTAGCAAATGCAAATGAAGCAAAACGGTGGGATCGTTCGATTTAAATTAAGCCGGCATCGATTTGACAGCTGCGCGGCAACGGAAATTGACGTTGATCGCCCGTTGCCGACTTTCGGCGTTCGTTGCTAATCGCGAGCGATTAATATCCTCGTAGGGAAAGTTTTCGCAGAACGAGGGTGCCTCGACATCGCTCGTTAGTCAAAACTATTTCTAACCTCGTGGCCCCAGCCACAAAAACTTTCGCTTTTTTCCGGGAGACTTTTCCTGCCTTCAAAGCTGATTTTCCGTTGCCTCTATCGCCTGACGCGGAATTTTAAATCGATTGAAAAACGGGCGGGACTGTTCGATGGCTTTCGACAAAAATTATTTAACCCTAATTAGCGGGCAATCGTGGCGAATATTTCATACGTTTAAAGCTCGGACGATTCTACGAGGGGTAATGATTGCGGATCTTTATGCATATAAAAATTGTCCGCATTGGCTGCAAGGTATTAACACAGATAACAATTTTCTGCATCGGTTCCAAGATATTAGAACCAGAAATAAAAATTGTCTGCACCAATTGCAAGATGTCACAACCAAATAATAATTGTGTGAACCAATTGCAATGTGGCAGAACCGAAAAGGAAAATTATCAGCTTCAAGTGCAAGATGTCACAACCAAATAATAATTGTCCGCGTCGGTTGCAAGATATTAAAACAGATAAAAATTGTCTACCTCAATTGCAAGGTATTAGAAACAAAAATAAAAATTGTCTGCATCAATTGCACGATGTCACAACCAAATATTAATTGTCTGCATCAATTGCAAGGTATTAGAACCAGAAATAAAAATTGTGTACACCAATTGCAATGTGGCAGAACCGAAAAGGAAAATTATCTGCTTCAAGTGCAAGATGTCACAACCAAATAATTATTGTCCGCGTCGGTTGCAAGGTATTAAAACAGATAAAAATTGTCTGCCACAATTGCAAGGTATTAGAAACAAAAATAAAAATTGTCTGCACCAATTGTAAGATGTCACAACCAAGTAATAATTGTCAGCTTCAATTCCAAGGCATTAGAACCAGAAATAAAAATTGTCTGAACCAATTGCACAATGTCACAACCAAATAATAATTGTCTGCATCAATTGCAAGGTATTAGAACCAGAATTAAAAATTGTCTGCAAAAATTGCATAATGTCACAACCACATAATAATTGTCTGCACCAATTGCAAAGATGTCACAACCAAATAATAATTGTCTGCACCAATTGCAAGATGTCACAACCAAATAATAATTGTCTGCACCAATTGCAAGATGTCACAACCAAATAATAATTGTCTGTACCAATTGCAAGATGTCACAATCAAATAATAATTGTCTGCACCAATTGCAAGATGTCACAACCAAATAATAATTGTCTGCATCAATTGCAAGGTATTAGTACCAGAAATAAAAATTGTCTGCACCAATTGCAATGTGTCAGAACCGAAAAGAAAAATTATGTGCTTCAATTGCAAGATATCACAACCAAGTAATAATTGTCTGCATCAATTGCAAGGTATTAGAACCAGAAATGAAAATTGTTTACACCAATGGCAATGTGTCAGAACCGAAAAGAAAAATTATCTGCTTCAATTGCAAGATGTCACAAGCAAATAATAATTTTCTCCATCAGTTGTGAGGTATTAGAACCAGTGAAAATTGTTTGCACTATCATAGACACCCATCAAGGAACATTATAGCACCCCCATTAAGTTATGTTATCGCGCAGCCTGTCAGAATTGTCTCAATACATAATATCCAGCGGCGATCAAGCTCGAGTATAAATGTGGCCGAACCGTATTGTGAAGTTAATAAGTCAACGAAACAGATTTATTCAAGTCAGTTACCGCGAGTCTGGATAATTCAAGAGCAATATCCAGGAGCCGGCGGAATGGCGGAGGTTTCCCACAAAAATAACCTGGTAGGTGATTTTATCTGTCGCGGTTGTTGTCGCGTCGCGTGCGTGAAAGTGCCGTCTTCGATCTCCACTCTATTTCCCGCGTTTTCCTCGACGAATCCCCGGCCCCTCTCGACAAGCCTGCACCCGAAAATAAACGTCGGCCGTTTATATCGGTCGCATACATTATTCGATTCTTTACGAGACCCGCGTCTCCTCGAATGACTAATTGGAATAACAACAATGGATATATTTTACAGAGCGGAGGTGGCCGCCAGAACCCGGAGAGCTTTGAAATACATTTATTGCCGCGGCCCGAGACACAATCGAATCCTGTCGGACAAGAAGAGGACCCCACCGCTCTTCCTTATCTTTCGTCGTAAATTAATCTGCCGCGTTTCACCCTCAGGTTCGCCCGGCTTTCCTCTCCTCTGACCCTGCTCCTCCATCTCTTGCCCTCTCTCTTTCTCTCTTGCTCTTGGTTTCTCTCGTTCTCTCTCACCCTCTGTTTTGCTCGCTAATATCCCTAAAACATCCCCCTCGGACGACCGGAGTCTGCCGCGAACGAGACTATTAAATATTGTTTTCTTTCTCCTGCGGATTGCCGCCTGTAACTATTTCATTTTTTCCTGCGACAAACACTGAACCAGAAGCCTGCGGAAATTTCATTCAGGATGGAACTGCTGGATGAAGCGAAATGACCCGTCCCAGATTTTTCTGTTGGCGAAATTATACAGGATTTTCAGGGAAATTAGTGAGACTTATTTGTGAACTCGAAATTTCGGTGGAGGCACTACTAGTCTAGATTTTATTGGGATAGCAGTCGAGTGGTTTTTGGGGGTTGATGTTTCTGTGAGGTGCAAAGAACAACTCTGCGGGGTCGTTCTATAATTTTGATGGGTAAGAAATTTTATATACATTGCAATGTGTTGGGGCGATTTTGATTAATTTACGATCTAGTTGGCCTTTAGGGTTGCTGTGTTTAAAGTGACCTAAACATCGAAATTGAGAAAAAAATAATCCAAACAAATACAGGGTGAGCCACCTAACGTCTGACCTCAAATATCTTTGTTGTTTCTAAAGATACGTAAAGTGTGGTATATATGGTATATGATATACAAGTTGAATGGTACAATGGGGCTGACACGATGCAAAAAAAAATTTTGTTCTTGTCATTTTTTTTTTAGAGATGCCAAGATCAACTTGACTATTTTAAATGGAACCACCCATTTTTAAACACCTACAATGATAGTCCCTTTCATTACGAATTCAGTGACTATAATTACTCAAGGTCATTCAAGGTCACAGACAGAGTTCAACATTCCTTCAAAGCCCGTTTACAGGCATGTATCGATGTTAAATCTTATACGTTATCTTTGTCTGTGACCTTGAATGACCTTGAGCAAATATAGTCACTGAATTCGTAATACAAGGGACTATCATTGTAGGTGTTTAAAAAAGGGTGGTTCCATTTAAAAATGTCAAGGTGACCTTGATATCTCTAAAATAATGACATAGAAACAAAATTTTCTTTTTGGCATCGTCTCAGCCCCATTGTAACATTCAACTTTGTCCTTACCATATTTTACGTATCTTTAGAAGCAACAAATACATTTGAGGTGCAAACTTTAGGTGACACACAATGTATAACATTAGCTTCGGTAAAAATAAACGTTTTCTCTGATGTCAGAATCTTGACAATCCCATTAACATAGATTTCGTTTCTTAAATATGCCCAAAAAATTGTCATAATACTTTAGAAGTATAAAAATGTCTTAAATATTGTATTCAAACATTGTCTTTCACTTTCGAAGCTTGCCAATCCCACAAATGCGTAAAGATTCCCCAGTCATCTTCTCAGAGTCCCTTAATAAAGCCACCATCTCCTAAATAAAAATAAACGTTTTCTCTGATGTCAGAATCTTGACAATCCCATGTGCCCAAAAAATTGTCATAATGCATCAGAAGTATAAAAATGTCTTAAATATTGTATTCAAACATTGTCTTTCACTTTCGAAGTTTGTCAATCTCACAAATGCCTAAAGATTCCCCAGTCGTCTTCTCAGAGTAACTTAATAAAGCCACCATCTCCTAAATAAAAATAAACGTTTTCTCTGATGTCAGAATCTTGACAATCCCATATGCCCAAAAAATTGTCATAATGCATCAGAAGTATAAAAATGCCTTAAATATTGTATTCAAACATTGTCTTTTACTTTCGAAGCTTGTCAATCCCACAAATGCGTAAAGATTCCCCAGTCGTCTTCTCAGAGTCTCTTAATAAAGCAACCATCTCCTAAATACGTCCAAGCAAAAATTCAAATAAAACCTACACAACCGGCAACCACAGTTCTGCCAACTTCCTCATTAACCTCCACCCCTAATCTCCACCTGACAGCGTCTCCATCAAATTCTGAAGCAACCATAGAGTCTGCCGCAGCGATTATTGGCAACCGATGATTCCGATGCGTCGTTTCCAATGCTCGCGGTTATTTTCAGCAGGTCTCTTCCAAAAAGGTAGAGATCGTTTGGCGAACGGCACCCGGAAGGATCGAGCACACTCGAGATAGGTGTGTGATCTGTTCTAATTTGTCACTAACGATACGACGCCCCCTTGTGAGCGTGGAACAGGCCGTGACCCGTCGCCGGTAGTCGAAAATAGCGTCTCGGCAAAGGAAAGTTTGCCGTTTCCACCGCTTTGACCTGTCGATCGTACTAATCGGGAATCGGTCGCGGCGTCGCGACGCCGAGCCAAGACGACTTGTTCCGTGCCTGGTCTCTCGTGAAATTGAATTTCCTCGGGAACCAGTTCAATTATTTCAACCAGGTCCGTCTCTGGTCCCGGTCCGCCGATCTCGTTCCCTCCGGCCATCGGCCACCGACGTGGACAGATTGTTTATTTACCCGCGTAAATAAGCGGTCTATCTAGCCGGTTTTTATTGGACGCGTTATCGCCGCGAACATTTATTCACGGCGCCGGCCGATTTAAAATGAATTTTCGGATTTACGAGGCGTATTTTTAGCGATCTCGTTCCACGAGATTCACTGCTGCGAGTAGGTGGGACTTAGACACCTTCTAGCCACTGAAAGGATCACCAAGAAGATTGATTTGTTTGCGAGACGACTGCGGTTCTATATGTAATTGCAGATTTTTCTGTTGTATGACGTTGAGAGTCAAGAGAAATCTGTGTCGTATCCGGTTACGAATAAACGGCGAACTTAATGGATTTCACGGAATTTTAATAAATCGCATTGGACGCATAAAATCTGCGATATATTCACGCGATATTACATTTTTATTTACACCGAGAATATTTGAGGAATTATTTCAGTGGATGTTGCATCTGGTTGATGCATAATTAACGGACTTGATCGCTTCTATTTTTCTTGGGAGGGAAAGAGGACTACTTTTTGCATTTTATTGGAGTTATTTCCCCTCGGGCAATTAACGAAAAAATATTCCTTTTCTCTTAAAACATTCCGCGAATGAACAGATTTACAGGTTTCAGTTCTAGAACACAGATTACATCTGTAAATACCTGCATTATTTCCAAACAATCTTAAAACATTGAATACCATATCAGCATCCATAGAAATCCTCGAGGAACAGTCCAATCTCCAAACTTAACAGATCAAGAAAACGCAAGATTGATCAGTCTTATGCAGAAAATAATTAATTACGCAATAATAGGGTTCGGAAAAAAATTATTTTATACACAATAGCTTTCAACGATTCGACAGTAATGACTTAAAACATTCTGCGAATGAACAGATTTACAGCTTTCAGTTCTAGAACACAGATTACATCTGTAAATACCTGCATTATTTCCAAACAATCTTAAAACATTGAATACCATATCAGCATCCATAGAAATCCTCGAGGAACAGTCCAATCTCCAAACTTAACAGATCAAGAAAACGCAAGATCGATCAGTTTTATGCAGAAAATAATTAATTGCGCAATAATAGGGTTCGGAAAAAAATTATTTTATACAAAATAGCTTTCAACGACTCGACAGTAATGTACAAAATTCCTTAAAATCAAATATCTGAAACCCAGTGATCGGTAGGTCAATCCTCTAACGCGTCCCAAGTCTTCAAAAAATTCAGTCTCGAAACGCGGCTGCAAAAATTGATGTTTAGGCCACGAAAAAGAATTGTGTCATCCAGATGGGAGCAGTTGGCAGAGGGACGTCAATCCAGCATCAATCATGTGGAATTGGTGACGGAGAACCGTTCGAGGAACCGCGTCGAGGGGTCCGTGACAGACGATTTCCGTGAGTCACACAGTGCTAAACTCAGGGCCAAAATTCGTGGTTCGGTTGAACGGCTGGAAGACGTTCGCGGAACAATAAACACCATCTTTTCCCGAGCCGGTGATCGAGGAAGTTGCTGGCCATGATGGGTGGAACGGTTAGGGATCAATTAATATCCGCGTATCCCGCGCCGGGCCTTTAGGTTCGCGGAAGATCCAGCGATGGCCGCACGATGCGCCGTTATGAATTTGCTCGGATGCGGCCCGCCGACGACGTCGTTCCCGATGCCGGGCCGGATATTATTGGATCGAATGCATCACGTCAAACGATACGTGAAATAAGTTATAGGTTAGTGGCTGCATTGGCACCGCTCGTGACAGCCTATTCCTGGAATGCACGGCCTCTATAGAAGTCGCGAACTAACTAGTCGCTCAAGACCACGGTTCACCAATTCGAACAGCGAACGTCAGGCTACGAGACATTGCTCTTGCTTTGGGAAAAATCGAGGGAATGACACTTGACAGATCTGGGCTGGCTCCAAAGGTAGTTCAATTGACAGGCAATCCATCTTATTGCCAGTGAGAAACATTAGCATTGAAATAGATCAAAGAACACCTGAGAATTGAAATGGTAAACTTGTTGATTGTGATTTTGTTGAGATCAGGTATAGAATTGAGTCGAATGCCAATGAATTCATAGATATTTTGAATAAAGATCGTAGTAATTGTTTTTTGTGATAATTGAACGCAGGTGTCCGGTGAGAATTTAGATGCAAAGGTATTTGTTGAGATTAACCCTTTGCACTCGTATGGTGACTCCGAGTCACCAGCAAAAATTGCCATACCATTGTTCAAAACAGTTTTTATATTATCAAATTCGTCACTATTCTATAAATTGCTAAAATTTCAACTGTTGTATGAGAAAGCAGATTTAATTTCAGGTCCACAATGTAAAAAAGATACATAGAATAAAAATGTTCTAGGTTGAAAGAAATATCTTGATTTTGGAATTAAAATTGCTTTTAGTGCAAAGGGTTAAAAGTAATAAGTTCGAGTGAAATGTAAAATCATTATAGTTGTCGCGTAGGATATCATTGGGATTGACAATGTGATGATAAACGATTCGGTTAATTTCGAAAGGGACTGAATATTTGTTTCGGTAGTCATTTCTAAAAATATTGAGTCAAGTAAAAATAAATACAGGGTGTCCCACGTAACAGTTTTCACGATTTTTTAAGTACTTACGATAATCTGACAAAAAGTATTTGCAACAAAAGTTGATCAGTTTTCGATTGGCTATATATTGCAATAAAAAAATTCGGAAAACATTTCAAGGTCATCCCAAGGTCATGGTATACTAGGTCGTTGAATTCGTCTTGACACCGTCTATAATACTGTTAAGTCAAAAATACAAAGTGCCATTTAAAAAAATAAAAGTGACCTTGACAATACTATAAAAAAAATGTTTTTTAAACTTTTTTATTGCAATATATAGCCAATCGAAAACTGATCCACTTTTGTTGAAAATATTTTTTGTCAGATCATCGCAAGTACTGAAAAAATCGTGAAAAGTATTACGTGAGACACCCTGTATAATCGTTTGAATAAATATTGTAAAAAAAGAAATTCACGAGTGAACTTTTGCTGCGGATGTAAACGATCCAGGTTGCAGACCGGAGGGTTAAAATATGTATTTGATGGAACGAAGTGTTGCGAATGCAACGCTCAGCCGGTTTCCATTCGTGAAAAATCGTGAAAACTGTTACGTGGGACACCCTGTAGATACACAATTTCACAGAAGATCGGCATCGGTTTTAAACTTTGGCCAGTATCGCACGCAAATGTAACAAATGCGAAACATCTGCAGTCGAGCACAGTTTGGTACGATTACGAATGTCTCGTCTTGTTTTATTCGTCACGCGCCTATTCGGATCGGATGAATCGTTGTATCTTGGTTTTTTAGCATTTTTTTAAATGGATCGTCTGTACCAACAACGACCACGTAGTTGGTCATAATTTTCCGTCAAAAATCGAGAAAAAGAATTCGGCACCGAGGAGACAGACTCGTGTTTGTCATAACGACATGCCAGTCATCCGCTGTGCGTGTCCATCATCCGCTGTGTGTGTCCTTCGCCACCGGGAAAATCAAACTTTTCCTTCGCAGCGACTGATGGAAGTCGAGAGCCCGGGAATTGTGGGTCAAGAGAGGCCAATTTATTAAGTACAGTCTGCGGTTTATTTCGACTATCTCTGGACTAAAAATCCCTCCTTTATTCTGTTTTTATTTAAATAAATTACCCGGAAAAATACCGATCATCTTCTGAATCTAAAATTGAATGAACGCAGCCGAGTCTCCAGGGTTAAAATAATAGCATATAAAATCAGTGGAACGGTAAAAAAAATTACATTTAAATTACTATCTACTCTATATATTTTTGAATAAAATCGTTTAGCATAGACAGCATCCGTTCCACAAATAAATAATAAAAAATTTGTTCGACTGCTTTATATCGCGTGTTTGATTGTTTTACAATTCATTTGCGTGTCTTTGCAAAGAACACGAAGTTGTCAGAGGTTGGACCAAAAATCCCTCCTTTTTCTGTTTTTATTTAAATAAATTACCCGGAAAAATACCGATCATCTATTGAATCTAAAATTGAATGAACGCAGCCGAGTCTCCAGGGTTAAAATAATAGCATATAAAATCAGTGGAACGTTAAAAAAAAATTATATTCAAATTACTACCTACTCTATATATTTTTTGAATAAAATCGTTTAGCCTACACAGCATCTGTTCCACAAATAAATAATGAAAAATTATTCGACTGCTTTATATCGCGTATTTGATTGTTTTACAATTGTTTTGCGTGTCTTTGCAAAGAACATGAAGTTGTCAGAGGCTGGTAAGTTTTAACACGAGAGGGTAAATAGAATTTCGCAACGGTGTTTTATGGTGTTGGTGATCGTTCAATGGGTTGAACTTATTTTCGCGGATAAAAATTGGACAAAGTTTCGCGAGGATCCCTTTGTCGCGCTGGGTGTTTGCACAGTTCTCCCGCGACAATGCATACGTAACGCCGGACTACTTCCATCTTCTGTCGGATATGTTTGCCGCGCTCTCTGAAGCCGGCTGCTAAAACAACAAACCGACGAAGAGTAGCCGGCGCAGGACTTAGAAGAGTTAAAGCGTGGCGCAGATGTTACTCCCATCAATTTGGAACGAGCAAACATTAAAATCCTACGTGTAACTGATGGACTGCGTTCGTTTCCGAACTTCATTCCGTCCGGACGACGCGATTGCGCGTGCATCGGACGACTGATGACTTCCTTTTGCCACAGAACCGATCCCCTAAATAATAAACACCGTATCGAATTACGCCTGAAACTAATTCCAGTCGAAATTTACTTCCTCAAGCCTAAAATGGATGAATGAACTATTCAATTTCTTCATGATTAATTCTATCCTTTTATTTTATATAATTGTGCGTCTACTGCATAAATAAAATTGATTTTCATTTATTATTTCGATTATGATATTTTAGTGGGATTGTGAAGACAAGATTTAACTCTTTGCACTCGACCGTCTCCTCCAAGGCACCACTACAACTGAGTATACTACAGTGTCGCCAGATCGCTAAAATCGAGGGGAATACAATTTTCCACCTATCTGATGACCAGAGTAATATGTAACGCGTTGCGCGACATGTCACATGACCAGTCTACGGTCTTAGTGGGGGACGTTGGTGTGCTCCAGTGTTGCCAGATCGCTGAAATCGAGGGGAACACAATTTACCACCTCTCTGATGACCAGAGTAATATGTAACACGTTGCGCGGCATGTCACGTGACCAGACTACGGTCTCAATGGAGGACGTTGGAGTGTGCTCCAGTGTTGCCAGATCGCTGAAATGGAGGGGAACACAATTTACCACCTCTCTGATGACCAGAGTAATATGTAACGCGTTGTGCGGCACGTCACGTGACCAGTCTACGGTCTTAGTGGGGGACGTTGGAGTGTGCTCCAGTGTTGCCAGATCGCTGAAATCGGAAGGAATACAATTTACCACCTCTCTGATGACCAGAGTAATATGTAACACGTTGCGCGGCATGTCACGTGACCAGACTACGGTCTCAATGGAGGACGTTGGAGTGTGCTCCAGTGTTGCCAGATCGCTGAAATGGAGGGGAACACAATTTACCACCTCTCTGATGACCAGAGTAATATGTAACGCGTTGTGCGGCACGTCACGTGACCAGTCTACGGTCTTAGTGGGGGACGTTGGAGTGTGCTCCAGTGTTGCCAGATCGCTGAAATCGGAAGGAATACAATTTACCACCTCTCTGATGAACAGAGTAATATGTAACACGTTGCGCGGCACGCCACGTGACCAGTTTACGGTCTTACTGGGGGACGTTGGAGTGTGCGCAGCAGTGGAATGGTATAGTGGAAGGGGAAAAGGAGGTGAGGAAAATCAACCCATTTTTGGGATGATCTGGCGACACTGGTATACTACAATTCAACACAATTTCTACATTACCAAATCTTTTTTGTGTTTAACAGATGGCTGACTGTTCAAGTGTGTCGCAAGTAAATGTACTCGATATTTTACGGACAAAATGAAAAAGGTTATACGTTCACAAAAATATTCTAGCTCTTTACGGACTCGTGTCTGCAGACAGTCTCCCAAGTAAAATTGCTACTCCGTGACTAAAAATCATTTTTTTTAAATTATTACTCAAAAAAACGTCAAACAAATTTTTACCAAATACAACACTTGCTCTTTCATTTAATTCTTATGCGCAGCTGTCAGTACACAATTTCATTTCCCCGATGGAAAATTGTACATTCGAACCGTCGATAAGTACGCTAAACATAATTCACGTCTGCAAAGATCTAGATTCAATGAAACGTCTGAATTCTAAAATTAACACAGCTTCGAGTGCAAAGGGTTAATAGGTTTAATATTAGTTTACCAACCCTTAAGGAAATTGATAGGATCACTGAAGCTCTATGGCGATGTAAAATGATAATTATTTAATTGTGTATAGTTGTAGTAGCTCTTTTAAAATTTCACCATCACTGTACTTTATCTGAGAGCGCTTCTACCGCTCACAAATAAAATTGTTTCCTATACGAAGACCATAAAAGACAACGTTAAAGAGACAAATCGTACGTAACCTTGTTTGAAAGTTCAGTCGGGGTTGGACCGTGTAAGAGCGGCTATTTTTAGTGCATAAAATAGGATGCACTGCGTGTCTCTAGGCTTTGAATTATCATCGGTAGCGTAGGTATACCATAAAGTCGTAAGTGCATCTGATTAAATGTGGATTAATCCGTAAATAGTGACAACGGTTTCGGCTACCGTAGACGTAATGGAGATTTATGCAAAGCAATCAGGCTTCGTCATGGTCACCGGCGCAGCATGGCAACAAAATGATTCATTTGCTGCCATCGCACCGGTGAAACTTTGTAGACACCACGTTTACAACAGTCCGCTAGCAATGTACCGAACATTTATTACACTCTTGTTGTTTTATTGACACGGAAGGTGGGCGAAACACAGAAACGGCCGATCGACGAAAGCGTCGCGGTTGCTTCAACCGGAGAGAGAAAGAAGGAAATAGTGAAAGAGAGAGATAGAAAGAGAACGACAGGCTTGCGAATCCAAAATGGAGACACGGCCAGGCCTTTGTCGTGCCAAAATTCTCCACGACAGAGCGTTGAAGAGGCAGAGACAAAGGCGCGAAGGCATTACCACGAAACTTCGACAGAGGCCGCGGATTATGTATCTGGCACAAAGAGAAAAACGTCGTATCCATTATGGCCGAAACGCCGATGCAACGAGAGGATGCATTAACTCCGTGTAGAACCACCCCCGGGTTGCGTGCATCGGCTTCGGCTATAAATAGATCACGTTCGGCTCGATGAAACCGCGTTAATCGGACCGCAGTTAACATTTATTCCATTTGCGTTTCCTCCAAAATGCAGAAAACCCTGACCCGTGTTCATATTTGCCGAAATCGTTCCTGAAATTCTGAACCTCGATCAAACGCAATTCTTCATACACCTTCAAGACTGCAGTTTCACTTCTCTCACTATTATCTGCACGGATACATTCGTGCAATAGAAATAATGTAAAAAAGAAAAAGAAATGATGTAGCTCCTATTTTGCATAACAATGTGTAGTCTATTTAGGATTTTTATGGCACGTCCGAGTTTCTAAAGTACAGGTAAAAACACTGTTCAAAATGAACACATCAAAATGTGTTCACTTTAACACTAAGTTTACGGAGGAAACTAAAATTGATTATTTTACATTGCTTTATAAAAATAATAAAATTGTATTTACGTAGATCTTCAACGATTTTTATTGTAATATGTACACAAAAAAATAAATCTATATAATAATTCCTCACGAATGCCTCCTTACACTCTTAATAATCGTAAATTGAAATTTTTGAATCCACCATTTTGACGGGCCCCGTAAATCTAGTGTTAAAGTCGAACATAATATGAATATGATGATGAGACAATAATAAAACGGCTGCTTAAAGTATCATAAAAAATTCCTTTAATCTCTCAGAAAGATGTTATCTAAATTTGTTATCTAAGTTTCACCATAGATTGCGTGCATCAGATTGCAGTATGATCGAACGGGAGCAGTAAAAAGATTGATGAAGGATCGTCGCGGCTTCGCAATAAATCGCGAATATAAAATCATGGCGACAGAAGAGCGCAAGAGGGGGGATTGATACATCGATCGAGGGGGATGAATAATTAAATAGGTGGCTGGCGAAAGAGAATCGAAATTCCACTTTCGGTGGATCCTTGTGCTCCTTTTGTCGCATCGCGAGACGAAGGTGCACGCCGCGGCTCGGCCAGCGTCTATTTCTGCGCGAGGAGGCCCGCGGGGCAAATTTGATTCTGCAATTATCGTATTTCCAGATAGAACCCCGTAGTCAGCCGGCGTTTGACAGAATTATGGTTATCACTTTCGTTTCAACATTGTCACGCGACGTTAAACGCCGAGTCCCGCGACAACAAAATGAACCTACGACGAGATCGCCGAGCATTAAACCTTTTGGGAACGGGTTTTCGGCAGGGGTTTCCAGAAAATCGACCGGGATTATTGCCAAGGCAATCGGTAATTTATTTTCCGGCCGATTTAACGACGACGTGGCGGCCCCGGTCGGATTAAGTGCATTGCAATTTCGGACAATAACTACCGCCGCCGCTGCCACGCGTCAAAACCCGTGTGTATCGTTTCTACCGTCGTGCTCGCAGACTGCGATTTATGGCGGTTGCCAAAAGAACTGGCGAAATCGAAATAGAGCGAACGCTTGAAATATTCAACGAGGATCCAGTCGAATGCACTTGCTTTTTTATTCTGTTCCGAAAGTGCAACTTGCGGGGCGGGGGGGGGGGGGGGGGGGGGGTCGAGCGGCGCGATTATTCCTATTATTATCCGTACCGTTCAGGCGATTATGATCTTTTTATATTTCATGGTACCGAAGAGTCGTTCCGTGTTTCACCTGTGGTCGTGTCGTGTGTTTCGAAAGCTGCTGGACACTCGATTTCAATTTCGTTTAATAGGAGTCTTCGAATTTTTGGAAATAGAATTATCATTTGATACGTAGTTGTATATTTTTGTCCGAGAATATTATCGTGGTTGCAGCGGTGACAAAAATAATTTGGAGAACTGCATCGTGTGATTAAAGTTGAACATTCCTCGACAAAAATCATTTTTGATGTGCTGGAGTAGATTCGATCGTGTATGAAATTTTAATTCAAACATTTAACTCTCCGCTAATTGTGTCTCTAGAATAGTTTGCGGATCTTTATGCAACATAAAATGTTTTTATTTTGAAAGTATGTTGAAAATAGTAAATCGGCGTCCTCGAATTCTTTCAATCTTTTTACTGTATTATAGTAGAACTACTGTGCAGTTCCATTTTTGTCGTAAATGCATAAAACCGGCGGTTTACATATGACCTCTTTCATTTAGCCCATATAAAATCGAGTATATTTATTGGTGGCACAATTAAACATTCAGCAATTTATTAAACACATAGTAACGAAGGAATTGGGTCGAATTATAGTAATTTTTAGTAATTCCTCAGAGGGTACAGTCCAGTGCATAGGGTTGATGAGAAGTGGAGGAATAAAAATTGAGATTTTGTGAAATATCGATTGAGATTATATTATGAAGAATTATGCGAGATGAAAATTGTGTACGAAAATGGATTTTTTGAGGAGGTAAAGTGCAAATGACGTTTGCTTTCGGCAAAGTTGCACGGGCAGTCGATAGCGTCGCCATTCAATCGCACGGGGAAACCACCCCCTGATCGATAACCGATAGAACCCGGTTCTGGGGCGGTTCTGCGTCAGCGTTACGTGGGCGTCGGGTCCGATAGAACCGCCCCTGAATCCGTTCGATGCGACGCAAAGAACTGCAATCTCGAAGTGCAACGACGCGCGTTGCTTTATTCACGACACTTTATGTGTCGTCATATCTTAACTGTTCCCGCTCGCGCTCCTCGCCACGACAGAGACACGCATATTTATCGTCCACCACGCTGGCGACGTCAACGAACAACGAAGAAAACCATGAGGGCCGAGGAGGAAGACGATCATGCTAACGAATATTTTTAGGCTCCTTTGCGACATGCATTAACTCCGGAAAATCAATTCGTACGTAGCAACATAGAATATGCACTTTACAGTGTCTGCACAATAATTATAGTGCTCAAACGAACCAAGATATTTCAGATGATTATTATATTGTATTATCAATTTTGTATCTTAACACTTTGCCCAATCAGTAGCCTAAATAATTCCGGGATATTTAAGATGATTATATCGTATTATCAATTTTGTACCTTAACGTTTTGCCCAATCAGCAGTCTAAAAAATTCCGGGACATTTCAGATGATTATATTGTATTTCAATTATGTACCTCAACACTTCGCCCAATCAGCGGACTAAAAAATTACAGGATATTTCAGATGATTATATTGAATTTCAATTTTGTAACTTAACACTTTGCCCAATCAGCAGTCTAAAAAATTCCAGAATATTTCAGATGATTATATTGTATTTCAATTATGTACCTTAACACATTACCCAATCAGCAGTCTAAAAAATTCCAGAATATTTCAGATGATTATATTGTATTTCAATTATGTACCTCAGTGATGGGCAATTTTGCCTCAATTGAGCAAATCCATCAAGCGCAGTACAATGGGGCAACGAAGACACGAGACATCAGCGTACGCAACGAATGTGCGCGCTGCATGAAAGAGAGGTTGGTGAGAGAAGCAGGCGTTTGAGGGGAACCACCCGTGCCCACCACTGATGTACCTTAACACTTTGCCCAATCAGCGGACTAAAAAATTACAGGATATTTCAGACGATTATATTGAATTTCAATTTTGTAACTTAACACCTTGCCCAATCAGCAGTCTAAAAAATTCCATAATATTTCAGATGATTATATTGTATTTCAATTATGTACCCTAACACATTACCCAATCAGCAGTCTAAAAAATTCCAGAATATTTCAGATGATTATATTGTATTTCAATTATGTACCTTAGTGATGGGCAATTTTTCCTCAATTGAGCAAATCCATCAAGCGCAGTACAATGAGGCAACGAAAACACGAGACATCAGCGTACGCAACGAATGTGCGCGCTGCATGAAAGAGAGGTTGGTGGGAGAAGCAGGCGTTTGAGGGGAACCACCCGTGCCCACCACTGATGTACCTTAACACTTTGCCCAATCAGCGGACTAAAAAATTACAGGATATTTCAGACGATTATATTGAATTTCAATTTTGTAACTTAACACCTTGCCCAATCAGCAGTCTAAAAAATTCCATAATATTTCAGATGATTATATTGTATTTCAATTATGTACCCTAACACATTACCCAATCAGCAGTCTAAAAAATTCCAGAATATTTTAGATGATTATATTGTATTTCAATTATGTATCTTAACACATTACCCAATCAGCAGTCTAAAAATTCCACAATATTTCAGACGATTATATTGTATTTGAATTATGTACCTTAATACTTTGCCCAATCAGCAGCCTAAAAAATTTCCTGAAATCAAATTAATCTATTTGACGAAATCAAAATTGTAAAGTTAAGATTTGTGATACCGATAGTTCTCTTTCAATCCTCTTCTATTTTTCGGATCCTAATCACATTTACTACATTTCGAGCATTATCAAAAATAATTAATTCACGAATTTTAAAAAATAAATCCGTCCTCCATTTCTGGGATACATGGCACTGAAATTGTGAAAGGCGTCACGCGATTAATTTGTACGTAAATGATTTCGGCTATATTAGCACAAAATAATATGAAATCGTAGTTGAATGGAAACCAAAGCAGAGAATGATTGTTCCGAACCGGAACATGTTGGTGTCGCAGTGGAGACTAACGGGATTAATGAAATCCAACTGATTTAACAGAAGCGGTAGTCCGCGTTGATGGATAACGATCGCACCATGAAAGTTTGCTGTTTTTTTTTTTTTTGGTTCGCTGTGTCTGTCGCGCTCGTATCGTTAGCAGTTTCGCCGGCCACAGAAATTTCATGAATAGTCGCTCGAGGAGACCAGTCGACGCGCTCGCGCGGTATCCTACGAGGTTTGATCTATTCGGACGTTTACGAGCACCATGAAACCGGTGGGGCCATTACTTCACAGATTCTCGCTTGGCAAATTCGAAGGTGACGATTTCTGCGTCGCGGAAATGTGCATGCGTTCTTTGATAAACCACTGGATAGCAGACAAAGAGTGATTGGTCCCGGCCTAAATTAAGATTGCGTCGCCAGACACAATATAGTCAGTACAATCGTTGGACCGATCCATGAGGATTCGTAAAAATATCGAAATCAAATGATGGATTCGATAAGAAATTGATGAAAAATAGCTGAAAGTGAAATGAACTAAAAATGTCCCTAATCGGATGTTTCTTATTAACACGTTGACTACCAGGCGCATTTTCCATGGTTTGCCCAAGGCGCCAACGTGAATTTTTCATTGTGCGATGCATATTATGTTGAAATATTATTTGCAGCAATTAAAGCGAGTTATAAAATCATGCTTGAAGCATTTTTCGTGTATTAATTTCTTCAAACCATTATAGTAACAATGGTATTATTGAAAAATTTATCAGTATCCATATTTACTCTAATTATGCACTTTTATTATTTGCTGCATCGCCGGTCACCGGTGACCCCCACGGCGCTGTAGCCAAGTCGAGTGCCGGTCACCGGTATCCCCCATGGCAGTCAACGTGTTAAAATGGTCAGAGTGCATCCGTTGCATTGGACACAATCTTTGTTCCCTTAGTTTCACTTCATGGTTAACACTGAACCTACCGACTATTAACAGTTTGATCGCCATGTCACCCATATCTGGGTGACGGAATTATTTATACAGAATTGAAAATTAATTTTTACGTTGGTAGACTGAGTGTACAAACTTTCCTTACGATCTGAGGAATAGAAAAGGTTTGAAACAGTAATTAATATCACACAACTAAACATCTTAGTTCTTGTTTTGTTAACACTAAGCCTACCAAGCACAACATTCAAAAATAAAACGCCTTCAAGAAGTGAAAATATGCGAATTTTTTTAAACTTTGTACCGTTTCCATTACAATATGTGCTTAAATCAAGAAGTCTATTCAGACATTTCCTATGAAATCGTTTTTCGAATTTAAATAATTGTAAAATAGAAAACCGGTCATTTTGACCGTGGTAGGTTTAGTGTTAAATATATTGCTTTGATTTTGTGTAATTTTCATGAATGTCGAGTGGACGACCAACGCGTTAAAAGTGACTAGTACGTGTGTTAAAAGATGCCACGATTGAATTTATTTTGATTTTGTGCGTTTTTTACTATAACGTATACTTGAACGAGTACACTGATATTGTGAATAGATAAAATACAAAAGCGTAAAAATGTAAGAAGTATTTTGGTCTATCTTTAAATTATTTCGGGCTTTTAGTATAATGTATACTTGAACGAGTATACTGATATTGTGAATAGATAAAATACAAAAGCGTAAAAATGTAAGAAGTATTTTGGTTTATCTTTAAATTATTTCGGGCACATTAACAATCTCATAAGAAGAAATATATTTTTATGTGTAGCCTATTTCTAGTAGTTGGCGTACAACATTTTTATTTTGCAACAAGATCTAATGATTAATATATAAATCGCAGTACCGCAAGAACAACTCAATAAAATTACGACGAGTGTCCCAGATGCATCGATGAGAGGAATCATCGAATTTTCTCGATGTAATGATTCCGTTCATAAGCTTGGAGATCGGAGATCGATGATACGCATTGTGTTCGCGCGGGTGCGGCAAAACCTGGCGTAGACTCCTATGAAAAAGATCATAATTTCGCTTCATTGCAACGATAAATATAAACAGCCGGTTGGCAACGCTTGCATTATTCCTCGGTTCAGCTTGCTTTAAATCAGATCGGTTGTCTCCGTAACTCTCGGAAACGCGGCCGAGCCGTCACCTTCATCTCGAAGATCGTCGCCGGGAGATCAGCGGCCATGAATCTCTTCGACGAATCGAGGACGTCACGCGGGGGCCCTGCGCGAAACCGTGCTCCGCACGCGGAAAAAATAGCGTGCTGAATTCCTGCCAAAAGCGCAACGGTACGGCAAGACGGTGCACCCACGATCGGAATGTATCCCGCCATCTTCGTTTCAATGCTCTCGAACATCCTCTTTACGTCTGCGGTCGGGTTACACCGAGACTCGCCCACCATTCTTCAACATCTTCGAAAAAGAAGATCAAAGCATCGTTTCCACTCACGATCAACAACGTACGTTGATCTCTGCTGGCGTTCTGCGGAACTATATGCAATTGAAAAATTGATCTCCTTTTCCACTCTCCCTGTTTTAGCGAGATGAAAATAAGTTAACTGCATCCTTAGCTCTCGGGCTAGTGTTCAGGAGATTTGTGGGCCAACATCTTGAAAATTAAATTGGACCACTATTAACACTGAACCCATCCCCTCCGGACAAATGACCGGATCTAGATTTTTTATTTACATAGTTATTGAAGTAATAAAGATGTTTTCAAATTATGAGAATAATCGCACAATGTCTAAGTAAATTCCATCTTGTCAATTTTATAAGACAACATTTTATACCAGTTAATTTTACGGCTCGTTAGGTATAGCGTTATTTTTTATTTACATTTTTTATTTATATAGTTATTGAAATAATAAAGATGTTTTCAAATTATCAGAATAATCGCATAATGTCTAAGTAAATTCAATCTTGTCAATTTTATAAGACAACATTTTATATCAATTAATTTTACGGCTCGGTAGGTATAGCGTTATTTTTTATTTACATTTCTTATTTATATAGTTATTGAAATAATAAAGATGTTTTCAAATTATCAGAATAATCGCACAATGTCTAAGTAAATTCCATCTTGTCAATTTTATAAGACAACATTTTATACCAGTTAATTTTACGGCTCGGTAGGTATAGCGTTATTTTTTATTTACATTTTTTATTTACATAGTTATTGAAGTAATAAAGTTGTTCTCAAATTATCAGAATAATCGCACAATGTCTAAGTAAATTCAATCTTGTCAATTTTATAAGACAACATTTTATACCAATTAATTTTACGACTCGGTAGGTATAGCGTTATGTTTAAATTGATGTATGCTTGATGCAAAATAAAAATAGATTGTTTCTTCAGCAAATTACTCATTCAACCTGTGGACCAAAGGAGCCTATTAGGTGTTCCCAGGGTTAATGAGGAGGTGTTGTTTTTCCAACTCGTTCCTACAGAGGAGGGCAAATGTTAAAAGTCCTGTTAGAAGATATTATTTTTAACTTGTGAGTAGAAGAAGGCAATTGTTCAATCTTTCTAGGATAAATAGAAATACATTCTCAAAAGTAGAAGGTATAGAAAATTCATTAATACTGGAAAGACTGCTCTTGCTCCAAACATACCGAATTTTTGGGGTATTTAGGTAGTGGACCATGGGAGCCTAATATTTTCAGCGTTAATCAGCAGAGCGTTCAAAGGTTGACGAAGACGCGAGCAGACAAAGTCAGAGAGGGACGTTCGAAGTTAAATATACGAACGGAGGAGCAAAGTTCTGAATCACGTGTTGCAAAGGTACCCTAACAAGTGAAACTCGGCGTTGTAATGAATCATATATTACAAATGACGGATGTCAACGTTTTCGGTTGTGTTCCGCGAGTCTCTCGAGCCACGTAGGTGACAAACGGATGAAAAGATAATCTCGGTTACCCCGGCGTATATACGCACAACGGGATATATATTTGAGGATTAGGGGTCAGCACGATCTTCGGCCAAGAATCAAACGGATGGAATTAATTGGTCGCATATTCAGACATCGACCGACCGCGAAGAAGACGGCGAAGTAGCGAAAAACCACGCTGACTAGGCTGCTATTCTGAGCGGCGCGGCGCAGAGCTGCGAGAGAGTGGTTCTCGGCTTCTTTTTCCCTTGGTTTCCGTCTCCCGATTCGTTCCTTCCCGCGGAAAGACGGATCGGTTCTCTAAATAAAATGACTTGGTTATTCATCGGCGCATTTGTACGCGTCAAGGTCGGCCTCGCTTTTCTTTACAGGCCTCTTTGTATCCGCGGGGTTAATTGGCCGGAATTATTCGCCGCTCCCGGGCACCGAGCACTCACCCTCCCCTGCGTAGGCTCAGGTGAGTCTGCAATCTGCGACAGAATTTTTTCCGAGCCCTCCAACAACGTCTAAAAATCTCTTGCAATTTTTCTATTATTTTTAAGTGAAGATTTTTTTCAGAAAAAAGCAATTTGTGAAACAGATACTGGTAGCAGGATGCTGCAGATGATAGCAGCCTGATTTAGGCGTTGACAATTTCTTACAGTCGTTTATATGATCTCTAATCTGTGATGCAGAATCATTTCATTCTGATACATTATACAGGGTGGGACAATAACTATTAGCACCTCAGAAATCTTCGACACTATAAGTTTCACAGAAATATTTGCTGAAATAAAATTGCACAGTACGAAGGGGACCATCCGGTGGCGATAATAGTTTTTTTGCAGGTGGAGGTACCTCGGATATTTGAAGGTCACCTCCATTTTTTTAAATGGATCGGTATTTTTTTGCTTCCGTATTATGATAGAGGATCTTGAAACGAGTTCAACGACCTATTACATAAGGTCATTGAAGGTCATAGAAAGTAGAGAAGGGCGATAATACTTATGGTTTTGATAGTAAATGAAACATTGTAAACAATAGAGGAAGGCGTAATGTTTACAGTTTACTTCACTGAGAGTAAACACTGTTTGATGGACACTTTAATAAATTTGCAGGATAAGATAAACATGATAAGATTAGTATCGATAAATCGGTCAATCCGGCACGATGTATCCGTTTGAAGAGAAAGTCGATATGCTTTTTATTTATGGTGAATGCCAACAAAATTCTGTAAGGGCCAAAAACTTGTAAACGATATCCACATCGGTTTCAGCCTTCGCGTCAAACATTTAAAAATGTGTGTGATAAACATAGGCAAACCGGTAGTTTAAGTGTTCGTAAAACTGAACTATGACCTTCAATAACCTTATGTAATAGGTCGTTGAACTCGTTTCAAGATCTTATATCATAATACGGAAACAAAAACATGCCGATCCCTTTAAAAAAATAGAGGTGACCTTCAAATGTCCGAAGTACCTCCACCTGCAAAAAAACTATTATAGCCACCGGATGGCCCCCTTCGTACTGTGCAATTTTATTTCAGCAAATATTTCTGTGAAACTTATAGTTTCGAAAATATCTGAGATGCTAATAGTTCTTGCCCCACCCTGTATAATATTAATGTGAGTACTATAAGTTGTTTTCTTTAGTGCTTATTTATATTCAATCCTGTACTGTGTGTATGTAATACGTACATTATGAGTACATCAATCAGATTTGGCAAGAGAATACAGTCGATCATTCAGCCTGAAGTAACGCAAGAAGACTACAAGGCGAGATTACTAGGAAGAGTCGGTAAAAGCCTATGAATTAACGCTTTATGCCTTCAAGATTCTTTAAAGATCCACTTGGAGCAGAATGCTGTTGCGAATTAATACGCTTGGATGCTTTTTTATAGGCGAACCTAATTTATAACACCATTACATGTATTCATATTGAAACTAAATAGTCTAATGACCCATTCAGCAATGGATCTTTTATGAAGATTCTAGAACAATGATTCAGAACAGAGAAAAATTAATATGGGACAATTGTTTAATCCATTCGCAAGTCGTCCACTGAAAAGCTCACAAGCCAATCTATCACAGAGCACTGTATCGAATATTTTTGTTAACAAATCAGAAGAAAGATCCAGAACACCCAGATAGCACAAAGACGTTTGAAACATGTCTTAAAGACGCCTGGTGTTGGATTTTCAAGACGTCTTAATGACGTCTGAATGCCCTACGAACGTCCTACGAACGGTTTCCGAATGGCTTCCGAACATCTTGTGTTACAAAACTGCACGTCTTAAAGACATCTTTAAAACGTCTTATAAAGGTGTTACAGACGTCTTTAAAACGTCCATTTTATGATTTTTAGACGTCTGTAAGACATTTTCATGACGTAAAATGGAAGTCTTAGAGACGTCTTAAGGACGTATTAAAGACGTCCATTTCGAGCGTCCTAAAGACGTATTTAAGACATCCATTTCGATCGTCCTAAAGACGTATTTAAGACGTCCATTTCGAGCGCTTTAAAGACGTAAATTTCAGACGTCGTAAGACGTTCAGACCTAAAATGAACGTAAAATAGACGTCATAAAGACGTATTTAAGACGTCCATTTCGAGAGTATTAAAGACGTCTTAAAGACGTATTTAAGGCGTCCATTTCGAGCGTCTTAAAGACGTATTTAAGACGTCTATTTCGAGCGTCTTAAAGGCGTAAATTTCAGACGTCGTAAGACGTTCAGACCTAAAATGAACGTAAAATAGACGTCATAAAGACGCATATAAGACGTCCATTTCGAGAGTATTAAAGACGTCTGAAAGACGTATTTAAGACGTCCATTTCGAGCGTCTTGAAGACGTAATTAAGACGTCCATTTCGAGAGTCTTAAAGACGTAAATTTCAGACGTCTTAAGACGAGACCTAAAATGGACGTCTTTAAGACGTCGTGTGCTATCTGTTCAGGGAAAAATAAAAATGTGCTAATGCATGCATCCGTTCGTAAATTGTTTAACAGAGAAGGGGTAAGAGTCTATACATCACCGATCGATGTTTTGGAGGTTTTAGACGAAAAAGTCGTGGTGGAACGGTTTGAAAGGGGGCAATTTAGGCCGCGGTGGGTAAAATAAAGTTACGAAACAGGGTGTCGTTGGAGTCTCCGGCAATTTGGTGTCAGCGAGTAGGCGTTCCTGCCGGTTTCTGAAGCTGGTTTCGCCGAGAGCGTCGCGACGCGCGCGTCCCGTTCCATCAAACGCGACGACCAAAGTAGAGAAGAACGGTGGACGTCTCGCGGAGGGCCGAATCTGATAGCATTCGCAAGTCTATATTAAGACGATGGCACGCCGTGGAAATAAGCGGGGTTAGTGCCGCGAAAGCTGGCAGCCGGAGGGACGCGTTAAACGAGGCCTGCATCCCCGACACAAAGACAGTTCGCTTTGACATAAGTCAAAATCTTCGGTTCGGTATGCGGTCGCCGCGCCGCGTAAGAACGAATAAGGAGGCGGGCGATGGCGGCCTCGTGGCCGGACAACAGTGACACTTTGGCTCCGGTTTATTTCCGAGTCAATTAGCTACGTTTGTTTGCCGGCGCCACGCTCCTCCCGAGCAATTACAGCTTCGTTAACGCCGCAATTCCTTCGGACAGGTGGCCGATCGGAACGGCAGCCCGGAACGCGACACAGGCATCGCAAATATCTCGAGAGTTCCGGGGTTTCTGGACCGGTTCGCACCGCAGGGTCGCGATCGGATACGTGGACTGACGTCCTGAATGTGCCATCCCCTCTGATTCGCTGGCATTAATCTACATTAGCTTCGTAACTACTGTTCGCAACCATCATTTGTCCTCCGAGAGGTCTACACCATCATCCATGCAAAATGTAAGACATTTAGAAATTACAGTAAAGAAAATGATTTTGGCGCAAGGTTCGATCTTTTTGAAAATTCAACAAGTTTGCAATTTAAATAAAACCCAACGTTTCGACCCGTGTGTGGATCTTTTTCAAGGGAAACTTGCGTCTGAAAATTATATTGATTTAGTGTAAGTACATCGTGATTTTAATATTTACCATCTTGAAGAAACCACTAATGGAAAGCCAGTAAGAGGAATTATTTTGAAAGAAGACTTACTTGTTGTGTAAAAATTTTTTAGCGAAGGGTTCGCTAAAAAAAAAAAAATCACTCGGTGAAATTACACTTTTCACTCCAGGTACCATGAAACGGTAAGAAAAAATCGTACGTAAAATTTTAAGAGCTTGTTGTAAAGAGGAAACTTCATTCTGAAAGCACATATTAATGTAATCCGGGGAAAAAATTTTTTGTCGTTCGTAGAGATGATTGAATTAAATGTTGCGAAAAAATGAAGTATATCTTCACCGTTTCACTTTATTCATCACTGCAAGATGTAAAAATTTTTTTGGGTAAAATAAATGCAGTAGCCTGTTAGGTGAATATTCAGGCTTCAAAATAAGCCTAGATAGGTTACAATACGAATTTTTCTCATGATGTTACAGTAGTTCGGATATCCACTATAATTTTTCGTCATCATCAAAAAATGGATGTTTTAAATATATTTATAAATTAAACACTGTCAAGCAGATTGGTAATCTGTGCGTAACATCCCCAAGTGTACATCAAATACCCAGAAACAAGATTTAATCGAATTCAATCAGATTCTTACATTATTTTCAACGTCTGCAAATTCCCCGGAAACGACACAAGCGTTCAACCACCTTATGACTAGCTTCGAAATAAAAATGAACTAATGCGAACAAAATTGTCAGTGGAACGATCGAACAGTGACTCGAGTATTCCACAGCGGCGAGGTAACAATCTGAACCGTATACGACTAAATTACGTGCAAATAAAATCAGCGGATTTAACGAAGATAACGGATGACAGGCGTTAGACGCGGCATAAACTAGAAGAATACTCTAATACATAGAACAGCTTCGCATACCGGTGTCCAATAACTAACTGAGTACGGTGCGTGCACAAGAGACGTCGCAACACTCGAAGGACAATCCAATCGTGTTCGCGAAGCCGAATGCAACCGAGAAACAGTTACAAATCCAAGTCCGCAAAGCATCCCCCGTTGACGCATCGCGGCCAATAACTCAACGGGCCCAGTGCCGAGTCTTAAAACTCGCGGTTGCCTTATTTCGGACGATCGCTGTAAAGTGGCATAACTGCTTGACCGCATAAATAACGCGCAAAGCCGCGGTGAAATGTGGGGACGATTACTTGCGTCCATCGCCGGGCATAGATCCCGCAATTTTTCCCCGGCCTTTATCCCCGAAATTAGGGGCCACGCCGACGCTGGGCCCTTTCTCTCTCTTTTCTTTCTTTTCTCTCTCTCTCTCTCTCTCTCTCTCTCTCTGTCTCTGTCTCTCTCTGTCGCCGGATTTACGTTCGTTTGCACGCCGATGCGAGCCGATAACTCTCGCGAGACAAACGAGCCGCGCCGGCGACCACGAAAAACTTGTATCTCCGAAGAACGAAAATAAACGCTTCGCCACCGACGAATCGAACAGCCTCGGAAGCTCAGCCTTTGCTGAAAGAAACTGCAACGTCCCCTTATAGCTAGCTGCTAAGCCGAAGATCAGCTTTGATTCTTTCTGAATGGTCCTTTCGAAAACGTAGACAGAGATGTGATCGTGGACGTTGATGCGATTGTGATATTTTTTAAAGAGGATGTTGAAGAGAATGGGTAATAGATACTTATTCTTTATTGATTTTGTAATGTACTCTTAACATTAACATGTTCGCTGCCACGTCAGTCATATGTGACTGACACAATTTTTGATAAATATAGCTGAGGGGACCCATCTCGGATCACCTTGACCTTGACATATGTTGTCAAGGACAAATTTGCAAAAAACTATTGCTAGTAGTGAATTGATTTTTCCGTATTGCGTACGCATATTTCCGATTTTCGTATGCGTGGTCGCCCCCTCCACGAACCTAACCACAACTCATTCTATTCGCATAATCTTTGTATTGTAGCTGTCATTCAGAATTTGATCTAGTAATTAAGACTAACCTAACCTAACCTAACTACACCACAACTCATTCTATTCGCATGATTTTTCCATTACTAGATCAAATTCTGGATGACAGCTACAATGCAAAGATTATATGAATAGAATGAGTTGTGGTTAGGTCAAGATTAGGTTAGGTTAGTCTTAATTACTTTTTTTTTTTTTTTATTAACTCCCTCAAACTCTACAATTTGTCCCAGTGGACACATTCGGTAGATTGTTTTAGCAAGATAAGTAGATTTAGCCCGTTGATATTTTCCCAGTAGAAAATATCTTTTTAAAGAACACAACTTTAAGCCTTGTGTAGAAGATCAGTTGGGTGCTTCCTGCGTAGACTAGATCAAATTCAAGAGGACAGCTACAATGGCGGGCGGAGTAAATCAAAATTTTGTTTAGACCTACGAATTAAAAGAAAGTTAAAAAAGCAGTGGCTGTCATAAATCTTGACTTATTAATTACGGGTTCCATTAAAAAATTGATTTGTTTTCTTGGAATTTTGTCACGTGCTGGCATGGCGCTTCACGTGTTAATGATGCCGTCTAGACTGCGGATCTTTGTGTGATATAAAATATGTCTGCATCGGTTGCAAGAAACAGGAGGGGAATAACAATACATATCATCTCTTAATAACATCGGTCAATAAAAAATAATGTAAGAATCATCAGCATCCAAGGATTAAAGCATCACCTTCTGAAATCAGCAAAAACCTACATTTCTCTCAAACAAATTTTTTTAATTATTCTCCACATTTGAATGTGGAAATTCAATTGAACTGAACGCGGAAGTAAAATTAATATCCAGAACCAATATCTATTTTTCCCCCTTGATGCTTTAAACATTTGACGTTCCAATGATCGCATATTAAAATAAGGCTTTGAATATGTATTCTAGAATATCTTTAGATTTCTTGAAGGCAAGTAACAGTAGAAAAATTAGTCATGAACATAAACGAGTGAGGTTCCTCACGGGAGATGCAAAAAACATTTCCCTACGGAGGGTAAAGCAAATGATTCTTTAAAAAATATGAAAGCAATTCTTTAAAGGTCTGCGTACACATATAATCCAACAAAATCGACTTTCACTAGATAATATTGTATGAACCGAATAAAGCATTGCACTTTCGAAGTCTAAATTAGAATTTCATTTGAGGGTTGAACGAAGTGGTTAGTTTTGAAGATAGTATGCGCAGATAAAAGGATTGGGGGGGGGGGGGGTAACGATCGTATAATCCTCGGCAGGGAAGGGTAATCGCGGCTATCGATACACAGAGGCTAAACTCACGGCGAAAGAGACAGACGAGTCCGAGAGACGGTGGAAACGTGGGTGTAATTGCAGAAAGAGAAGCTACAGCGGTGGAGGAATAGTAGCAGGAGGTGAAGGAGGAGATGGAGTACGAGGTGAAGAGGCAGAGGAGATAGAAGAGATGGTGGTGGAGGAGGAGGAGGAGGTTAGAGAGGTTTTCGCTTCTGCAGCGTGGTCTCTGCTCGTCGTCACGCTGTTAGCGCCGAGTTAATCGGGGCCGGAAATGAAGTGAGGGATAGAGGAATATTAATAACTGAATCTAATCAATTCCATGAAACGAGGCTGGCCACCCCGCGCAACTCGAAAGAGCAAAGCACTCTCCCTCCAGCGCTCTCACCTTCTCTCGCTCCTCCCTTCGGTATTTCCTCCTACGAGCTGCTCCGCGCGCAGCGATCTAATCAAATGCATCGCATTAAGCTAATTTAGTGGCGCTGCTAGCGTGGCGAACCGCTTCTCCGCTTCTCTATGTCCCCGACGCCCCTCTTTCGTCGCCTGCGAAACAGAAGCTTCGCGGGTTAACGCGGTTCGTGCCGGCGACAAATTTCAATCGGCAACGGCTTTGCCACGCACCAAACAACGATACCACTGCACACGATCGACCAACCTCAGGCACCTCGATTCTCTTTTGAACCGTTCAAACCCTGCCATTCTAACCTACACCTCTTCTTTAAGAACGCTCGCGAATTTTCTGCGATGCTATTGTCTTAACATTTAGCACTCGAGCGGCTAGTCTGTGGCACCATTAAAAATTGCTATATCATTATTCAAAATATCCCATTACATTATTACAATTCTTCATATTTAATAAATTATTAAACATTCACATATCGATCACAGGTATCATATGTTATTTTCGTTTTAAAATAGCTCCGAGTGCAAAGGGTTAACACGTACGCTATAACATTTAGCACTCGAGCGGCTAGTCTATGGCACCACTAAAAATTGCTATATCATTATTCAAAATATCCCTTTACATTATTACAATTCTTCATATTTAATATATTTTTAAACATTTAGTGTACGAGTAAAGTGCACAGGTATCATATGTTATTTTCGAGTTAAAATAGTTCCGAGTGCAAAGGGTTAACACGTACGCTATAACGTCACAGGTGTGTGACGTCCACAGTGTTACAGTTTACTCAAAAGATTGTCGTAATAATTTTATAAGCTTTGTTGTTTAAAATACTAGTGCAGGGCATAATGAATATTTCGGAATGAAGATTATTTGTGTCAGACTGAATTTTGTAGAGTGTTTGGTGGTTTGAGGTGTTTGAACGGTTCGTACAAAGATGGCGGCGCGACGTTGGTGGGCAGTAGACGGCCGATTTTTCCGACGAGTACGGTTAATATCGGCACACGGCAGCCCGTGTTCCTCTTGTAAATACATCGTCTATATTTACGGGACGTATATTTAGTGTGTATTCGCGTGCGACACTACTTTACCGCGAAGGAAGACGAGGTGGGTGTGTCTGGGCCGCTCACACGCTAGCCGCTGGACGATCCGTCATTTTGAAGCTTCGGGTCGCGTCGAAATTGTCGTGGATTCCTTCCTCCTGTCTTGCGTCTGTCGCGTTTCGAACGAGCTTCATTAGCAGAGAGCTAGTCACGGGGGCGGAGATCCCGTTGTATTATAAAACCGCGGAAAGAACACTTTCGAAATGCCACGCGATGTTTCAGGACCCGATCAAACGGTGTAACATTTAGGCAAACTTCAGACGGGACCCCTTATCAATCTGTCAACGTGATCATTCGGATCCTAATCAACGTAATCGGACACTGTTAATCATAATTTGGTACTGGGGGCAAGAAAGGGTCATGCATCATCTAATGCCTTCACAATTTATAAATAATAATAATAAATGCATAAAATCAGCGGTGTAGTCATGCACAATAAAAATACGTGCTCGTAATGTTAGCGCAATATGGGGAAAGTTAATTAAAATTATACGAGGCTCAATACGATTTTAGAATGATCTGATTCTTTGGAACTAGGGGTGGGGGAGACTCTTGTACATTAAAAATATAAGCTAGTAATATTAGTGAAAATATATGGACCGTTTATTTTGGGTATAAGTCGATTTTAGGAAAAAATTGTGATATCACGAAATAAACAAATAATTTGGAGTGAACTTTCCATGTATAAACTATTCACACTTAGTATTTTAAAAAAATCCATACGTTTTGATCAATTTAAAATTGGTCAGAAAATGAAATTTCCTAACGGTTGGTTGTGAAAGAAGTTTATTTGTGGCCCAGAAATAATATATTATTCCAATTAAATTCAAATAAAAGTAATTTATGTAATCAATTGAAATATTTCTAAATCCATTGCCAAACTTAGTACACTCTATATATATTTTTGAATCCAGTACAATGCAGACCTTTAAATATCTCAAAAGAAGAAAAAATAGACTTGTACCACTCTTAAAATAACCGGTCCATGTATGGGATATTGGTTAAAATTGTAAAAAGCTTCAAAAGATTTTAGAATCATCTGATTCTTCTTAAAAAAATTGACAAGTAGGAATGTCATTATTTGCATACACTTGCAGTCTTTGGTCTAATTACGAACATCCAAGAATTCTGTTATAAAAAAAAAAATGTATGCTTACAGTTTCAGAGAGTAATAAGATGGATTCCGAAGTGCCTGGAGCAAACAGAGGGCTTTTCAACGAGGTCGTAGCGTTTCCACGCGATCGGTCGATTTCCAGGCAACCGATACCGCTCCCTCAAAGCGTTCGCCGTCGAAAAATCAGCGGCGAAGACGCGGATAGGCTACGAGGAAAACGGGGAGTCGCGGCCAAAGCAAACAGAACGCTGGCTCTCGTTGGAACCGACGGTTGACGTTGTAATATGGTAAACGTTTTATTGGAATGGTACAGCGGTAATGCGTCAACCGGAGGATGTACTTCGCCCGATTGTGTTTGTTTGAATTCTGCCGGCCGAACACCGCTCAAGAATTGAGTGGTAATTTGGAGCCACGGACGAGAAACGACAAGCGAGTACAGCTGCGAGGATGCTCAAAGGGAGAATAGTTGAACGCGAGCCGAACATGGTAGTCAACGCTTCTTATCTACCATACTCCACCCACGCCAAACTCCCAGTAATGTTTTCCAGCCAATTTTTAAGCTGCAATAAATTCTCTGCGTTTCTAAAATGTTTGTCTATTTTTATTATCCTCATACGATCCTCAGAAATCATTGTACAAAAGATTCTGAGACAACAGTGTTCACGTTTTACCTTTTTCTATTTTAAATCAGTGCCACGCAGTGTTCCAATTATAATTTTATATTTTACGAAAATACAGATTAGAATATTTTGAAAAATTTGTAAACATAGGTAAATGCATTCCTTATACCAGCATTCAATTTTAATATCATCAGAATATAGAATTTTAATTGTACAGAATTTTAACCCGCTCGGAAAAATGAAGACTGTGTGTCTGTAATTTGAAAATTGTTCTTTTTTTTAAGAAGCTGTATGAAATAGGAGGCTACTCTTATTACGAAAAATTAAACAAGCGCATAGGTAAGATCTCTAATAAAAATGCAGAATGGTTGATTTGATGACAACGGTGTTACCGGATGTCTGGGAGAGAGGATAGGAAATATACGAATTATTTAATAGGGATGTACGGATGAGTGGACGACGTGTTTCATCATTTTTCTCGGGGCCCCTCATTATTGTTTCAGTTAAAGGAGCCGAGCTCATTCGATTACTCCACATGACTATTCCACCTTGTCTTATTACGCTGTTACTTGGAACTGCTAGATCTATCTGCGCTTCGCTTCGGGATTACTCGGCTGAAAACTAGAATAGTTCTATCACGGATAATATCCATTAACAGTTACGTTACGAGCCGCGAAGCATCGTTCTACGACGCTCTCGCTACAATTAATTATCAACAACATGCGCGCCGGTAAATCTCGACGATTCCGCCACCAATTCCATGCTCCTCGGCCTTCTTCACTCTTTCTATCCTATGGCCGCTCGTAACGTACGCGCGAGTGCATTCTCTGTCCCCGCGAATGCGTACATGTTCATTCGTGTCACTGGTATTCTTATCAGCCCTTCTCTTAAATAAATAGCACAAGCTTACTGGTAACAGACTTGCTTTATATACACACTTGCTGCGTTGCTAAAAATTGCAGAGTTGTTGTTGTACAATTGCTCTGCCACTACCAGATGACCGAAATTCTTCCAGAAGATCTTTCTGTAACAAATCGTCAATTTCCCGATTTAGTCGTGAACATTCCCTAACAGAAGATGGCAGACGTTGCAATTTCCCAGGATCGGAAGCTCGATCGCTTATTTCCCCGATAAATTTCCATCATCCGATTCCGCTCGGTTCCGCTCGGTTCCGCTCCATTTCTGTCGGTGATTTCGCAACCCCTGCGCCGCGCCGGGAGCGTGCCGAAACTTCTTTAAACAGCACTTTCTCGCGAGATCGGCTCTGGTTGCGGTCTCGGAAGGCCAGCGGTTGCTAAACAGTGCGCGTCCGAGTTCATCGGAGTCGGTGGAAATCGTTTCGTTCCTCGGAAAAGCGGCCCCAGCGGTTCGCGGCTCGCGGCGCGTCAGATCCCGAGGTTTCAAGCGTATTCAAAGAGTTTTCGTCGGCGGCGGAAGCTGAGGCTCTTTCTCTTCCCAGACGAAGAAAGAGACCTCAGAGACGGGCGAAGAAAAAAAAACCGAGTCGGGGGAAAAAAAAAATCCAAATGAACGGCTTACAGGGAGAGCCGCGTGTATCGCACATGCTTGGCCCCGCTCCGTTTCTGCTCGCGGTCGTCTTCGTCGTCGTCTTCGTCGTCGTCTTCGTCGCTGCGCCGAATGATTCAATCTTCTGCCGATTGTAAAAATAAACGGCGGCTCGGTTTTTCGCCAGGCAGCTTCGATCTCAGAAGAGGGCCGAAAGATTCTTTCTATTTCCGGCCCGCTTGTGGAAACCCGATTTCCAGAACGCGAGGACGTTGCACCAACGATACAGCGAATATTCCGCTTACAACGTCCACACAGGCGAATGCACTCGACAGGTGCATTGATCCGAACACTGCAATGCTTATTCGGAATTCCTTACTCTCTGCTAGACACCTTCTGCATCGCTCTTTATCTGAATAATTAGAAACAGATCAATTTATTGCATACCCTAGGAAATACAGCAAGTTTGTAACATCTTGCTGCTTTTATGGAATTTATTACTGTGAGGAATAGGATCATGGAGGGTCCTGTGACTTTGGAATATGCCGTCAAGGTCGAAGGACGAAGTTTGGTTATGTTCATCAACGCCCCTTTGCTTTAGCCGTGTGCAAAGATCAATATTGTTGAATAATTTCTGTAAATTAAGAATTCAACTGCCTTTGGACGTTTCTGGCTGGGCCCAACGTTGAACCCTGCCTCTATATATTTTCGTTCCTAAAAAGCTGTAACTTGCTTGTTTAGGGAAAAACAAAAAGAAAGCAAAAAAATAGTGATGTACCCTAACTTTTAGTTTGTAGAGGTTACTTTCTGTGTACACTTTGGTTTTGTTTGTACCTAATGATGTAATAAATCTCTTATGAGATTCTCTGAATAAAAAAAAATATATTTGTAATTGTGTCTGCTGGGTGGATCGAGGGTTTGATTTTGTTTTATTCAATTTGGAGTGGGGATTTTAGTTCAAGGTCAACATTTTCACTTAGTGTACATATACATTTGCACGTCACTAAAGTGTGCGTACTTGCCGAGTAAATGCATCCCAAGACCGTAGCAATGAGGATCTTAGAGATATTGATAAAAGAAGCGTTTTAAAAGTTTTGGAGATGTGGTCCACAAAATCAGAAAAAAGTGAGCAATGAGAAAACCGGAAGAGGATCGCGTTTCCGGTCGCTTCCGTCGACTGTGCCGACTCCAGGCAGTTTCCCTCCTTACTCGAGCAATTAGATATATCAGTTTACCTTTAATTACGGTCGAATCACGAAAACAGTACAGGGGAATTAATATTTAATTGGCCGGCGATAGTGGCGGCATTAAAATTAACCAGAAAATTGTTCTTAATAGATTCGGGAGGGTTGCGCTTTTATTCGGCGCGTTTACCCGATCCCGCGATCCGTGCCTCGCGTGCTGGATACTTTATTTTGTCATGAATTATCATAGCCGATCTCGTAGCAAAACTGGCCGGCCGGTTGCCGCACGGAGTTTTCTTGAATTTTTCCTATTTTCCTATTTCTCTTTTATGCGTTCGCGTGCAAAAAAACACACATAGATTAATTCCGTCGGACGGCGATTATGCAATGTTTTCGCGAGGATGCGTGCTCTGGTTTTCTACTATACGGTTCGTTCCGCGTCGAGTGATCCCCGACCGTATACGTACACGCCATGTCGCAAACAAACTATGTATCGTTCGCTCGTTCCAATTGAAAAAGGAACAGCTCTTCCAGAGCCGCTTCTCCAAAACGGAAACGGAAATTCCATGGAATCGGAGCACGGCGAAATCGTGCTACAAAATCGCGATTCGTCGAGCACCACCGGGCCTTCGGAGAAATAGAATGGTGAAAATGAATTCGCTGATTCTAATCCGGGCCCCGCTATCTTTTATTTCTTGATGGGCACGCCTAATTTGTAAGTAAATCATTTGTACACCTCCGGACGGAAATATTTACCGAAACCTATTAATTATCTCTGTACTCCCTTGTAGTTGCTACGCAGCATGTAGACTGAAAATTTATGCTGTTACGACAACTTCGAAGTCGTTAAAGATTGATCAGAATGCTCAATCTTCTTTTCAGCAGTAATCGTTCGATCTCTCTCTCGTTCAACTACAGACTTTCATATCGTCTTAAACCTTTACACTCAGAGTTATTTTAATTAAAAAAACCAAACATTCCGTTCGACCTAAAATATTTCCATGGTTCATGATTTTTTTCATGTTCCGCATATGAAACTGCATATAATAAATCAAAAAATATATAAATGTTTACTAATTTATTAAATAAGAACAAAATTTATAATGTAAACAATATTTTGAATAGTGGTATAGCAATTTTTAGTGGCGCCTCAGAGTCGCCATTCGCACGTCCACGCCGGCGTGTACCACCGGTGGTACACGTCGTGGTTTTTGTATCGATAAAATAAATAATTAAAATCAAAGCATTTTGAATACAAGCTATACTATATTAATAACATGTTCTAATAAATGCATAGTAAGAGTAAATTGTCCTGTTGAGCCTGAATTTTGCTTAACAAAATGTTGAGTACGGTGCCACCTAATGGGGCAAAATTAAAGAAAACAGCGCCGGCGTGAACGTGTTAAATCATTTTTAATAATGAATAATCTAAATACGAAGAGGTTCGAAATATAAACTTCATAAATCATAGCTTAAAGGATTGATGGTAGCTACACATACACAGTTAAAACGAATCTCACAGAAAATTCTAAACACTCTGTAAGTAAAACAGAGAGAAACAACATTCATTGAACTAAAAATTACACACTGTGGTACAATAGAAAATTATTGAAATTGTCCAGAAATATTCTCTTTTAATACAAATTAAAAAACAGTGCTAAGAGATCAGAAAAATGACGTGCATAAATGAGGGACTACCACAGACCTCCTAGTCTCGTTCAGAGTCAACAGCCGCGCAAGAAGATGGCCGGGTTGCGTCGTGAATCATCGACGTATCGGCGATGACTGGCTCGAAAGAAACGGCGTCGATTCGTTGATGGCGATCGCAGCTTCCTGGAGTCGGTGCTGTTCGGTTCATTCGCTGTGTATTTATAGTTTAATTTGTGGCCTAGGGCCACGCTGAGGGTCGCGGGTATATTTACTTGGCCGGCCTGGCTTCGGGAGCCTCGAAATCCGTTTACTCCCGGTCTTTCCCGCCACGGTGGCCGAACGAAAGAATTTTTATGAGGACGTTAAACGAGCGGCCAATGTATCTCTGGAGTCTCCGGGGCCCGCCACGATCGGTTTATCGTTCACCGAACGATCGGCCGCTCCCCTTTCTTCGCTTTCCTTTCTTCGGGCGACGCGACGCTTTCGCGACCGGTGGAACGACCCACGAATGTTTCTAATTTTGGCGGTGTGGCAGGGGCGATTTTAAAGATCGGTTATAAACAGTGCCGCGTGTACGTGATCGGGAAAAAATTACAAGCCCCACAGTCATCTCTTTTCGTCGATAATACTAGCTCGAATCACTGTGTTCATCAAAACACGATTTTTCAATTTGTTTCACTTTTCGGAATTTAACCCTTAGCACTCGAATGGCGACTCTGAGGCGCCACTACAAATTGTTACACCATTATTCAGGATATTGTTTACATGATTAAATTTGTTTATATGTACTAAATTACTAAACATTTAAATATTGTATGAGGTACTATATCAGTTTCTTACGCATATAATGAAAACAACTATGTACAAGGGAAATATTCTAGGTTAGAAGAAATGTTTGCTTTTTCAGTTGAAATAGCTCCAAGTGCAAAGGGTTAAATTTATCTATTGCAATGTGGAAGAGCTGCCAATACCTGACTAACAATTAGTACCGCTAAGGAAACTGTAAATATTTTTCTGACATGAATTTTTAACGTGCGAAGAAATTAATATATTTATAGAAATTGATAGTATTTCTATTGTATTTTTGCGTCAAGGAATTTTTTGATTGTTTCGAGAAAGAAGTTTCTCCCCTTATCTCAATTTCTATACACCAATCCCTCAAATTAAAAATATTCTCGAGTCCCTAGAATTGATCGATGAACCTCGATGACCGATTTTCAGACTAGTAAAATTGCAAGGAATATGCAAAGGAAATAATATCTGCTTTAGGACACCGGTGAAGCTAATTTCGAAACTTTTGTGGCGAATCTGGCACAGTTTGAATACTAACTACGTGCTAATAGTCGCATGCCACGCGGAATAACTCACTTTGATGTCCGTCAAATATTTCTGGGACACCGGTCCCCAAATATTATCAGATCTAAGAGCGGTCGGACGAAGAAGAAAGAAGATGGGTAGCAACTGTGCAACGTGTAACAGTTGTCATTGTATCAATATCATCAAACGACGGCGGTCCATCGTTGAAAACGCTCCTGGCATCTATATGGTCGCCTCGGGCGAGAGGTGAGGCACTTAAAGTCGAGTAACTCGAACTGGCGCGCGGGGAAGTGGACGGATAACGAGCAGTCGGAGATTGATCGTATTGCGGCCGCGAATTCGAAATTCCGCCAGGGCCGAGCTTTATCCGCCGAGAATTTGCGGACATTATACGGTGTATCGGCTGGGATCAGCTCGCAGAAAACGATGTCCGACAACCGTGCTCCGACATTTACGTCCGTAAGTGTTCCTACAGCTGGTTCACGATCCGATCGACGGATATTTTTGTCGTCGATAATGATCCTGCCTCCGAAAGAAACAGAACAAAGTAGTTGGAAAGAGCGAAAAAGATTGGACGACACATTGTTGCGAAGAATTGAGTGATTTTTTAAAATGAATTAGACGATTCATAGATTAAGATAGCGTGCGCATCTCGGCAATCATATTTAACTCTTTTCACTCGGAAGTATTTTAACTTCAAAACCGAACTTTTTTTTCGATCAAGAATATTTCCATTCTAGATGATTTTTTTCATTTGGAAGAAATGAAACTGATATAATACTTTATACAATATTTAAATGTTTGGTAACTAATTTATTGAATATAAATTTAATAATGTAGACAATATTTTGAATAATGGTATAGCAATTTTTAGCGGTGCCTCGGAGTCACCACTCGAGTGCTAAGGGTTAAAAACCAATAATTTAATTAACTTCTAGTGTAAGGTCGCATAGATCACCGTACAACAGTTAGTTTTTCCCATTTTACAAATTCGTGGCTAATTGCCGAAATTTCAATCACCTAATTCGTCAAACCATTCTGCAGTTTCCTGGCCACTATCTCTTACAGTCCTCCGTACTTCACCACGGTATCTGTTTTCCCTCAGAATCACCAACCCTCCCGCCATCCTTGTCTACCAGTATTTTCTCTCTCTCTCTCTCTTTCTCTCTCTCTTCGTTAACATCCTTCCCTCACTTCCTTACCTTGTCCCCTTCCAAATCATTTTCCACCACTATTTTTTACCCCCAAAAAAGTCCGACTACAGCCAACATCGAAATCTCTGGCATCACCGATTTTGGTTAGACAACTCACCAACTCTCGAGGAACATACATCGCTTTGTATTACGGCATCGCTATTAAATTATATCGATCAACAATCAACAAAATCGCCATTCCATAAATGGTCCTCACGACATTAATTAGGCGTCGAGCACACACAGTCAATCGTGGTCTAGATTAATAAAGTCAGTAAAGTCGCGAATGTAAGACCGTACAAACGCATGCTTCTCCCACCAGCCTCTCTTTCATGCGCGAGGCCTGCGCACTGTTCGCGACGGGCGAAGCACTTCTTTCCTCTATGGTAACGGTGGATGCTGGTGGGGGACGGTGATTGCTGGTGGGGGACGGTGGATGCTGGTGGGGGACAGTGGGCGCTATGGTGGGGACGGTTTTGTCTCAATTGAGACAAAAATGCTCATTCCTGCCGTACATTTAGTAAGAAAGATTTTTCATTGGCCCTTTTGTCACTGATCATATAGTCTCTAATAGTTGTTACTAGACTGTGGATTTTTATGCGAAAGAGTACGAGAATAATACAATAGTATTTATGAATGGTTCAAATATATATTCACTGATCTATCGAACACGTTTTTGTAAAACAGATTGTAAACATTTCCGAGTTATAATTCCAATTGGGAATAAATGTAGAAATTAGTTCAATGTTTGTAGAAAATATACGGATAAAAAGAAGAATCAATATTAAATGAAAATCATGAATTCCGACAATCGAATAGGTGAAGACATTGATAGGCTGGTGGAATATAATAAATTAATGAAAGTTTGAAAAAGAAATTTAAAATAAATAATGGTAAATATAGTGGCTCATTATAAAATGCTAAGTCAAACTTGAAGTCAGATCAAATACAACAATAATGACCACTTCTCAATTGATAGGAATCAAACAGAAATAATACCCTGTACTTCTAACATCACATAAAAATGTTGAAATAAGATGATATATTGAACTTTGGTAATAAACGCACAGCTGGGAAATTATTGATAGTAAAGTAAATCTTGTCGGCTGCGTCACGAAATAAATTAGAAATGTGTGTTCTGTGAATGTGAGTACAAGTAATAGAATTTCATGAACCAATTGCCAGATGCAGGAACAATAACATAAATCACAGAACTATTAACCCTTGCCTGTGCGACCAGAATGCATGAATAATTTTAGAGTCTCGGTATCTAAAGTTCAAGCTTCCTTTAATCTATAAAATTAAGAATGTATAAGTAGATTACGTATTTTATGCAATCATTGTATAAATGAATATGTACATTTCAAAACAGCAAAGAGATTAAAATTATTTAAGAGCACTACTATTTTAAACTTTTTAAAATGATTAAACTGAGCATCAAATATTTGGCTCCTGTCTCTCGCAATAGTAGCACATAATTTTCATATTGCATAAAAGTCCGCAGTCTATTAATGACCAAACTAACGATTATTCATAAATTCGCACAGATTTAATCATGATTCAACCAAAAGAAAAATCTCGGTCGCATAGTAGCAATAAATGCATGAATTCCACGTGACCGAGGATGGCGGGGATGAAGATCCGTGACAAAGAAACATCCATCGAGTTCGAGCTGTTCGAAGGAAGCAGGTTTGCAAAGGAGAGGAACAAGAAAAGTGTAGAAGCGATAGCTCGGTGCCAGCTAAGTTCCCGCGAAGCATCAATCTCGCTTGAGCAAAGTGCGTCGTCGCCGCGGCCCCGTCTCCGGTTTCGGCCGCGTGGAAACGAGACAAAGTAAAAAGCCGGTAATCCGATTTTCGCGACAGGTCGATCTCACGCATGGTTTGGCGAACGGTACCGGGCTCGGCCCGAACCGGCGTAAATCAGGGGTTTATGGTCACGGGACAGAAGTCAAAGGAAGCTTTGCCCGTCGCTTCGACCGTCACACATTTTACCGAAATCGTCGCGGCGCGCGGTGCCGCGCGATATATGCCGTCCACGAGGTCCGCGACAAGCGTTCACCGGAAAATTACTGTTGGTGAATCATCCACGATGTATACGGGGACTCTGCTACACCCGCCGAATATATTTGTTTCTCGAAACAGCTCCTTCCATCCTCTCTCGATTCCCTTCAATTACACGTTTCGATTGGAAATCACTGCTCGATCAAAAATTCCACTGTCAGGCTTTACCTGGTTATTTCTTCAGTTGTTATTCAATTAGCTTCTTAACACTAAGTTTACGAAGCACTAAAATTGATTATTTTACATTGTTCTATAAAAATAATAAAATTGTATTTACTTAGATCTTCGGCGATTTTTATTGTAATATCTACACAAAAAAATAAATCTATTTAATAATTCCTCACGAATGCCTCCTTACACTCTTAATAATCGTAAATTAAAATTTTTTGAATCCGTCATTTTGACGAGCCCCGTAAATCTAGTGTTAAATTTGTTAGCTACATATTATGAAAGGAGGTTTTCAATAAATAGATTCTCGAATTTTCTGAAATTGTTCACGCCGATCATTTTGATATTTCATAGGTTATTATACGATAAAAGACTGAATAAACTCGGCTATTAGACTTTGCATCTCTCTAATCCTTACTTAACTCGGTAACTTTCTAATGAACTAAAACTTTAACAGTAACAATCTCTATTGTCGATCTTCACGCGACTACGACAACCTGATCTCCTAAAAAAAATTCTAATTAATTCCCTGATGGCTCAATCTTCATGTAACGAAAACCAATACACGCGGAAATGTTTAATTGACAAAACCCTACAAGGATTTTATGTAACTTCGCCTGAAACTACAACAATTTTTTAAAAGATGAAAATGAACGAACTTGTTCACCTATATGATTTCAGGAAAAAGAAGCAAATGTATTGGGATGAAAACGACGAAATTAAAACTGAAGGTGGTGATATTTGATTATGGTACATGGTTAGCATGAGATGGGGATTTAGACCGTTTTAAAAACGTGGTATTTTTAAAAAATCATTTTTATTCTAATTATTATTTTCTGCTTTTCAATCTTGTGTGTGTGAAATTGTTCAAGAAAATATTTAACGCAAAATATGCAATGACATACCTGGTGATTTGGCGGCTTCCCTGTGAAAATCATTATTAACGAACTGCTCCTTTTTTTTTTTTAGACATTATTTCTGACACTTTCAAACACAGATTTTTGTTAATTTCTAATCTCGTACAGGATATTATTGTTACCTATATCATAAATGCTCCCCAACGTCAAAAGGCTTTCTCTCCTATTTCTTGCACGTATATTTCAATCGATTTTAAACATTTTGATGAAATTATAACAGAAAGGTGTAACGGTTCTTTCACTTGGTAAACAAAGCGATGATGTACTACCGATCGTCTATCATATACTGAGCTCCGTCGGGGCGAAGTGGGTTCGTGGAGTGGGGACGAGTCAGAGTGCGTACGCATAGTAAAGTAGAGAGCGTTGTCGCGCGGAGTGGGGATCGCTGAACGCGATGACCGCGGTGTAACGGTAATAACGGTAAAAATATTTAATTGTTATTTCTCTTAAACGGATAGACTTTTTAAAAAAAATTTTTTTTTGAATATTGCATTGTCATCCAGTTCTGAGCTACGTTTCCAATTTCAAGTCTCTAGCTCATCGGGAAGTTAGTTTAAAATCAATTGCAAGATTTGTACCGAACAAATAAGAAAGCGAGCTAATAAAAACGTGGTAAAAAGGAGTCCATTTTCTTGGAACACACACCCGGAAACGGAGGTTCGGTTCGACGGAATCAAACGGAAAGTTGAAGTCGGTCAGGCGACGATCCGTGGTGGTTAAACCGCCCGGCAGAATTTAGAATTCGTGACCACCGATTAATCTCTGGATGGTCGTTATCCGTCAGGTTCTCCACGCTGGTCGCGGCCGGTGTTTAAGTGCTCTGCCCCGGGTGGATGGTCTACGATAGTTCGCGGAAGTGTTTTCCACGCTATTGCGACGCACGATATGAATCGACTGTCGCCGGAACGGAGACGAAACAGCGGGGAATAATTTTTCACGGACGACTTTGTCCTCCGCGGAATTGACGCGGAAATATCACGTTTTGACTTCGCCCAGTGATATTCGACCGCCGCAAATTCTCAGACAGAAGACCGGAACTTCGTTTGACGATTATGTCGCATCGTTTGACAGTGCCTGGGATCCGAAACGCGAACTTATATCCACGACGTATAATATTTCATCCGACTTTCCAAATCAGTCGTTCCACTCTATTTGTTACCGTCTTTCGGCTCGTTGCATATTAATGCCATTCATTTTGGATGTACGTTTTGTTCAATTGAATATCTCATTTGACGAGCCAGGAATAACGCGTTCTTCCGACCCGCGATTTGCAATACACCGGTAGAAATAAACATCGATCGATCGGAACAAACTGAAATCCGAAGGAACCGGAATATGAATGAATTGTATAAAATGGGACGTTCGGATATTTAATATTAATAATAAAATATAGAAGATTATTCATAGTTCCTCTTGTTTTCAACAGACACGGCAGTTTTCAATTATTTTAGGACGCTGAAATAATTTTATATAAAATTCTGGGATATTAATTCGCTCACTTCTACTTTACGATTTAAATAAAAAATGTATACCGCATTTGCGTTAAATTTTGAATGAATGCGTCTTGCAGCTGAAATGAAAATAAACAGTTTACGATGTCTAAAGAAATAAAATGGGTCTCCATATTGAGCACGAAGAACGCAACGGGGGTTAATGAAACTTTGGTTATTAATCATCGACTGTGTATGGGGCTATTAAATAATTGCCGGTGGGTGGGATATTAAGTTGACGAAATTACAAGAGAATTAATTTTCGCGTCGGTGAAGTCCCGGTGAATTATATCGAGTGGAATGTTCTTCATCCCCGAAGATTCTTGGATCATTTACGAGGAATGGGTGGCTGCGTGGTCGATCGGGGTTAACGGTTACTAAAGTCGGGATTTAGAGGGTAGCCGCAGGTTCGCGATTATTTCGGTCGGATCGACGATCGATTCGAGCCGCGGATGCGAAAACACGTGCGCGCCGCGTTTCGTTCCAACGATTGTCACGCACGTCGCACGCCGGGTTCGCCGCAATAAGGTCAATATAATTGATGATTAATACTGCCAAGTTCTAAATCCGCCGTTCCCATTAGTTTTAACGAGCGGCCGTTTCCGAGTATCGAAATCCGTCATCTGTCCCGTGCAATTTCCTCGCTTATCAAACGCCTTTTCGTTCGCTTTCTACGTTCAACGACCGCCGCTGCCGGTTTCAAACATCACCAACGACTTTAAACTCGTCTATAACAAAAAAGAAACAAAAAAACCAGAATAAAACTGAAATCTTAGAAAGGAAGAGAGAGAAGGAGAGAGAGGGAGATAGAGAGAGAGAGAGAGAGAGAGAGAGAGAGAGAGAGAGAGAGAGAGAGAGATCGGTATTGCCGGCCCGATCGATCGATCTCTTTGGTACCGGATGCTGCGCAATCGACGGTTTGGCTCTGGTGTGCAGTGCTGCCCAGCATCGCTTTGGGTAGCTTCGGAGATTCGAGGTGAACCGGATCCGAGCCAACTGGGATTATCGAAAACTGCTGTACGATTAAATAGGGAACCGGCCGCGAATAAATAACACAAATAACACCGGCGCGGCGCACTGAAATACAATGTTGTAAGCTGCGCCCAGATTCTGGCACAGTGATTATTCGCGCTGGAATGCGACGCGCCGGCGAATTTCGTGGGCACCGTCGCACCTCGAAAGTATTCCTAGCTTAACAGCCGTGTATCCCTTTTTACTCTTACTTTGCCTCCACGCTACAAATCAATTTGTACACCGGATATTATTCAAATGAACATACTGAACGAACGTTTAAGAAGATTGCCTGTACCATCATTATTATAAGATTTATGTGAAAGAGTTCAATCGTGGTCGTGAACATTCAACACCAAATTAAATTTGCTTTCTATATTATCTGAGGAAAATTAATTGCATCGTGTAATATAGATTAGTATAGGTAATGTGTACTGTAAATGTACGCATTTATTTATTCAGTTATGCACCTACCAGTTGACCAATAAATATCTACGGTATTCAGTCAGGAACAGTGTCGCCAGTTCCCCTCTCCTCCAGTTCCCCTTTCACTATCCCATTCCACTACACGAGCACACTCCAACGTCCCCCACTAAGACCGTAGACTGGTCACGTGACGTGCCGCGCAACGCGTTACATATTACTCTGGTCATCAGAGGGGTGCTAAACTGTATTCCCCTCGATTTAACTAATCTGGCAACACTGGTTAGGAACAATTCGTGTTCTTACAGGAGGAAGTCTTACTTCAAACAGTGCATACAATATTAATTTACGAACAACGATTAAACGCAGAAAAAATGCGATGGTTTAAAACAATATATGTAATATTAACGTATAATATGTGTAATGTTAACGTATAATATGTGTAATATTAACGTATAATATGTGTAATATTAACGTACAATATGTGTAATATTAACGTACAATATGTGTAATATTAACGTAAAATATGTGTAATATTAACGTACAATATGTGTAACATTAATGTACAATATGTGTAATATTAACGTACAATATGTGTACTACTAACGTACAATATGTGTAATATTAACGTACAATATGTGTAATATTAACGTACAATATGTGTAATATTAACGTACAATATGTTTAACAGACGCGTCCAAAATTTATCCACAAAATGTACAACACGCAACTTCCTCCAAGATCAATGTCCAAAATGTAACCACCGAGAAAGACACGTATAAAAAATTGTTCAAAGAACATCCGCCAAGAAAATGTAAATGTAAAATATTTGATACTTGTGGGGTTGCAAAGGAAGATACGATGGTCCTAGGATAGCGGTCCTTGCGGAGCCATATAACCCCGCTTGTTTAATTTACAATCCGCTAAACTGTCCCATCGCAGCGTAAAATCCGTGGCGATATCAACGGTTCCAGTTCGCGGTTGGAATAGTCGAACACGCGAGCTCCGCTAGAGTTGTTAATTAATATCGCTATAAATTAAAATGTATTATGCAAGTTACTCGGTCTTGTCCGTAGCTTCTTCGGGACTTGCAGAGACTCCGCGTGGCTGCGGTCGCATCGCGCAACCACCCCCGGAGTTTTGCAACCACCTTTCCGCGAAGAGAGCGCGCGCGTAGCCGGGGAGGTTTGATCTTGCGGGGTGAAGGGTGTGCGGAAGGGTGTGCGGAAGGTGAACGGTGTGCCGAACAGGGCTGGGTGGTAACGCGAGGCAAACAACAAGAGGTTTTCGTAGTCAGCTAACGGCGGAGTTTCCTCGTAAACTCTTAGAGAAGTTCCCAGACAAATACAGAAATATTTTGTAATGGAAACACGTTCCTCAGAAATTAAATATCGCGATGAAGGGGGATGAAGTTGCCGGTGGAAGGCTCTCGCCGTGGGGCGGCACGAGAACGAAGACTGCGTGAGAAGCCGGAAGTGGATTACGAGGAGCGAACGGGCATTAATTACCGGTGCTTTCGGGAATCTAAGGATTATTGCACGGGGTCTTCGCGAGGATTGAAAACCGATGGAGTTTTTATTGAAAGAACCGTACCCCCGGCCGTCCCGCATCGCTCGCAGTTTTAATTAGCGGACTTGCGTGTGCGAAATCTTACGATGGCCAGCTCGGTGGAAATTGAAACCGGCTGAGCGTTGCATTCGCAACACTTCGTTCCATCAAATACATATTTTAACCCTCCGGTCTGCAACCTGGATCGTTTACATCCGCAGCAAAATTTCATTCGTGAATTTCTTATTTTACAATATTTATTAGAACGATTATACAGGGTATCCCACTTAACAGTTTTCACGATTTTTTAAGTACTTGCGATAATCTGACAAAAAATATTTTCAACAAAAGTTGATCAGTTTTCGATTGGCTATATATTGCAATAAAAAAAGTTCGAAAAGCATTTTTTTTTATAGTATTGTCAAGGTCACCTTCATTTTTTTTAAATTGCATGTTGTATTTTTGACTTAACAGTATTATAGCCCGTGTGAAGACGAATTCAACGACCTAGTATACCATGACCTTGGGATGACCTTGAAGGCGAAGAAATGAAAATTTCGACAAAACATGACAATCTGCTTGAATGGGTGATAATAACTTGAGTTTATTATTAAGACTCGAAATTACATTCAATTTTTATGGGATCATTTACAGTCAATAGTTTATACTGTTCCAATACAAAATAAGGAACATTTAAAGCAGCAAATCCGTACAGCATGCGAAGAACTTCGCTACGACAGTATCGTAAGAGCAACCAATGCAAATTTACTACGAAGAACGGAATTATGCCTACAACAAAACGGATTTCAATTCGTACATTTGATGTGACTTTTTTACGAAATCGTTTGCGTTCATTTAGTCAAGGTTTCTGAATTGAATGTAATTTCGAGTCTTAATAGTAAACACAAGTTATTATCACCCATTCAAGCAGATTGTCATGTTTCGTTGAAATTTTCATTTCTTCGCCTTCAAGGTCATCCCAAGGTCATGGTATACTAGGTCGTTGAATTCGTCTTCAAACGGTCTATAAAACTGTTAAGTCAAAAATACAACGTGCCATTTAAAAAACTGAAGGTGACCTTGACAATACTATAAAAAAAAATGTTTCTCGAACTTTTTTTATTGCAATATATAGCCAATCGAAAACTGATCAACTTTTGTTGAAAATATTTTTTGTCAGATTATCGCAAGTACTTAAAAAATCGTGAAAACTGTTACGTGGGACACACTGTACATTGAAATAGAGACTTCAATACGTATTCCGGAATTTTTTCGATCATTTGGAAACCTAGAAAAGTAAAAAAATTAGTCGTGCTTTTAACAATCTGATTGAACAATGAACGCACAATTTAACGATCGTTTGCTGTAAATACGATGTCTTGTTCATGATTATATTGGTCGTTGTTGTGTTGAGAGAGGGAGGCCTGAGACTGCGAACAGAAGACAAACCAAGTTTTTATTGATCACAAAGTACAGTCTGTTATGATTTACGGCTTCTATTATTTATTATGGGGTAAGATGATAGGGCTTCCACGATTGTCTCATTGTCACCGTCGAGTGTTGGCATGGTATCGTTGCAATGCGCGCAGGAAGCGACTGAGAATCTAGAAGACTGGCTCGTGTCCAATAATCATCTTTGGTATAATTTAACGACATTTCTACCCTCGACACCTACTACCGCGTTCTGAGGTATAGGGATATCGATCCGTAACGGATTTACACCAACATTCCTTCTCTACGAACTAAAAACCATAATAAGAACTACACATTTACAAAGCTAGATGCCTGGAAGATAATTAAAAAATTGAGTAAACCACAGAAAAACCAAAATAGAAGCAATTAAAAATCGAAAATCGAAAAGAAGAAAATAGAAGCGAAAAGAAAAAAAAATAGAAGAGAATAGCAGAAAAAAGAAAAGAAAATGGAAAAGAAAATAGAAGAGAAAAGAAAACAAAATAGAAGAGAAGAGAAGAAAAAAGAAAAGAAAATAGAAAAGAAAATAGAAGAGAAAAGAAAAGAAAATAGAAGGGAAAAGAAAAGAAAATAGAAGAGAAAAGAAAAGAAAATAGAAAAGAAAAGAAAATAGAAGAGAAAAGAAATGAAAATAGAAGAGAAAAGAAAAGAAAATAGAAGAGAAAAGAAAAGAAAATAGAAGAGAAAAGAAAAGAAAAATGGACAGACTTGTCAGTTGAACAATTATTTTTCACACAACGTGCAGTGTTCGAGGCTTGCTACGTATTTGAGAAGCACTTGATAGTTTTGTGTAATTGATCGCAAAAGGAGCTTACTGCCGCCATGCAGTCTTCCTACGAGATTATTGTTTGTCTTGCGCAGCGGGTCCCTCCTCCCGATGGCAGAAATAAGGAAAAGAAATTATCATGCTCGAGTCTCGCCGGAAGTGGCTTGTATAAATACAGCTGTCGCGCGCTACGCAAAGGGAGGTAAGTGCAAAACAACTTGGCCTATGTGTTTTGACTCTCTGTCACTTTTAGAGCCGGTGAACGGGGTAAGCGATACTGTGCCATCGCAGACGTTCTTTTACAGAGGGAAAGAAGCGCACCGAAGGCGGCGCACGAGCAACGTGTAAACCTACGAGATTCTCTGCAATGGAAACTTCTGTCGGACCTCCCATGAAAATTGTACAGCGTTCAAAATCATATTTGACTACCGTCACTATAATTTTCTGTGCAACGTTAGATTTAATTTACCTATCAATGCAACCCATCATAAATAACAGGTACACAGACTATCACAATGCAAGAAAAATATTTCTATATAAAAAACAGCCCGAGGATTGTACAATTCACGACTTAAGAACAGGCAAAAAAGAAGTTTGCAAATATAATTTTATATAAAAATCCTAGGGAAAAACTATTCGATTACATCGCTGAGATTAGTTGAAGGTTCACATAGATTTCAAAAAATTAGGAAAAATGAATCGCCATTAGATATAGTGTGTAAAAGTAAACAACGACGGTCGATAGATCGGTATTTTTATATCAATAAAAGAAAAGGTGTAAGAGTGTCAACAGTTTAGAAACGTTGGGGGATGTTGGGGGACATTAGAAATGTTGGAGGAATCGATGGACAGGTTTGGGCATAGCGAAACGCGTGTGGCATCGTCCGTGCTCGCACACGCGAATTAATTACCGTCTTTGCAGCGAGTACATCGCCCCAATAAAATGACGAAAAATGTCCTGCGCCAGTAATTCCGAGCGACAGCCTCAAAGGAAACGGCACAGAGCGGCGGAGGCGACGTGGAAAGAGTAAAAGAGACAATTGTGCAGCTAAGTATACTGTAACTAAACGGTAGGCGAAAGTGCGTTCGTTGATGAGGGAGCAGAGAATTCGAGCCTATTCGAGAGTCCGGCTCTGCTACCTACTACTTGCGTACACACTATGTACATAGTAGAGGTACACGTAGAAGGGAAACAGGGTTCGTTTCGTGCACGTATACGCGAGTTAACGCGTGTCAACGTTCGCATACTCGCGCCGCACCGGACCGGTACAGTATTAAACTGTACATGCACGGCTACATACATACGCCGTTGTCCCGGAGGTAAAAGAGGGCTCGCCGTGGCCGAGGGAGAGACACTCTTAAAATGTTATGACGTGGAACTCGTGATTTCATGGAACATTTAATCACGATATTGGTAAATAGGCGAGATGGGGGTTCTCGGACATCGGACGGCAATCAGTTCCCTTGTAACTGCTCGATTCCGCCGTTCTAATTGTTCAAACGGTCACTCGAACAACGGACCCTACTCTCCGACCAAATTCTACCCAAATTCATTCTGACAAACCTTAAATTTCATTACTGCGAGCCGGCGAGTCTGCCCCTTTCACTTTTGATTCTAGTTGCAGCAAGAATAAGCTAGCAAATTCTTCTTTCTACTATATGTGTATATCTTTTGCAGCAAAAGCGAGTAGCTAATTTTTCCTCCGAACCTTCATTTTATTTATAGCAAATATAACCAGATAGTACTAGCTCCTGCTTTCAATTTCAATTGTAGTCAGAATAAATAAAGTAATAATAAACTGTGGGTGTAATTCGGATTGTTCGACTGTGAGCATTCATGCTTTATACAACACACTTAATAGAAAATCGTGAAATAATAGATTTAAATTACATTGTACTATTCTCGTACAATAGTATATCTAGTACAATAGATAAATGAATAAAATAAAATTTGTACTACAACTAAATAAACTCGATTACCATCGCACGACACGAATTTAAAATCAATTGGTCGTTACGACATCGACGCGAAAGTAAATTATCGCGAATTTGAGAATTAATTTAAATCGGTGAATAACAATTAATTCAATGAATTAATTTTAACAATAATGAGGATTACCAATCTTGATTTCTATAGAATAATGAAAAACGGAAACGAGTACTTACCAAGTAACGGTCTCTGTTTTGCGTCTTACACTTTCTGCGTTTCAGTAACACAATACACAACACATAACGCACAACAAACAACACATAACGCACAACACACAACACATAACGCACAACACACTACACACGACACCACGACGCGGATCACTGGGACAGAAGGTGGTTCGGAGATAAAGAAAAGCGCGTCCGTTCACATTGACTGTTGCGATTGTAAGGAGTCACGGCCGAATTGTTGGGACTGCGGGTGGGGGGAATGCCAGGGGTACGGTGATAGGGTGTTATAAGACGCCAATAGAAAATTTGTCGCGGCGATTGTCTCCGATGATTGGCGATTGCCCCCGACAGTCGTACACATATCCAATATATTTACAAATTCTATATCGACAGTCATTCGTTATTTTGTTTTGGTAAGGCAGTTCTAAGAACGCGACGTCATCGTGTATTGCCTCGGAGAGGTTTTTGCGCAGCTCCGTGTCGGGCCGCGCTGGTCCCCCTCCCCACCCGTAGTCCTAACAATTCGGCCGCGACTCGTTACAATCGCAACAGTGAAAGTGAACGAACGTGCGTTTGTTTATCTCGGAACCACCCTCTGTCATAGTGAACCGCGTCGTGGTGTCGTGTGTTGTGTTATTGAAACGCGGAAGGTGTACGACACAAAACCGGGACCGTCTCCGTTTTTCATTATTCGATGGAAATCAAGATTTTTAAACTTCATTTTTGTTAGAATTAATTCTTTGTCCGAGCGAATTATTTATTATTGACCAGTTTAAATTTACTAGTGTCGTGCGATGGAAATCGAGTTTATTTAATTGTAGCACAAATTTTTTGCCACTGCAAATTCTTGGTGCCATAGGCGAGTACCCGTTTCCGTTTCTCGTTATTCAATAGAAATCAAGATTTAAAAACTACGTTTTTGTTAAAATTATTTTTTTTGTTCGAGCGAATTATTTATTATTCGCCAGTTTAAATTTACTAGTGTCGTGCGATGGAAATCGAGTTTATTTAATTGTAGCACAAATTTTTTGCCATTGCAAATTCTTGGTGCCATTGGTGAGTACCTGTTTCCGTTTTTCATTATTCGATGGAAATCAAGATTTTTAAACTTAATTTTTGTTAGAATTAATTCTTTGTTCGAGCGAATTATTTATTACTCATACGTTTAAATTTACTAGTGTCGCGCGATGGAAATCGAGTTGATTTAATTGTATCACAAATTTTTGCCACTGCAATTTTTTTATCTACACCTGTGCACCCCGTCGACAGTGGGAGCCATGGTAGCGGTATCGAGAACCACTGTATGCGGTCTCCTGCGAAGGTGCTTGAGCCAAATAGTTACACCGTAGAATCCCCTTTTCCCTTTCTCTCCGAGAGCTTTCTCTCTCGGTGACAACTGCATCGGCGGAGCAGTTAGAGTGGCTGAAAAGCTCGGGGAAAGGCGAGGGGCGGGGTTCGGGTCTCGCAGCGTCGGGGGTGTGTACCAATTATACAGACACAACTATTGTGCGGCTCTCATTAAACGACGCCAACAAATTCGATTACTTCTGCTTCCAAATTTTGTTGGCCCGGTAAATGCCAGCATCGGCACCTTCAACCCTTGCCACGGCCAACCGATCCGGGAGGGGGCGTCGGCAAAGTACGAACATTTTCCATGGTTCGAACTACCCCTCTTTCTCCTCTCTCTCTCTCTCCTCTTCCTCTCTTTCCGTTCTCCGGTCTCCCACCAACTCCCGGGAAACGGAGAATTTATTTTACGACTAAACAGAAAATTAGTGAGCGTTTGGGTTTGCGGTGTTTAGGTCTTTTACACGGCCGCAGTTCGAACCGCGGTCGAATCGACCCCAGGGGTGCGGGGCCGAAGGTAACCCCCGCGTTCCAGGGATGTCTCGACCCGAATCGAAATTAATTGAGTACTGCGGGGGTGTCTTACGGAATTGAAATATTTTTTACCGAATTAATCGACGGTGAACGCGGGGGTGACTTTTTCAATCTCGTTCCGAGTGTCTAACCTCGACGTCTTTCTCCATTCATGATTGTTTATGCACTGGCATTTCATCTACAATTCTCTCCTTACAATTGTGATTTTCACTGATTTTCAATTATTGAGGATGGAATAGAACAATCAAATATTTTCCTTACAATATATAATATTTTTATATATCGTTCAGTGTTGCTTTAATCACAAAATGGAAGCGATCTTTGAAATGGTAGGACTCTTTGAGAGCTAGAATTTCGTTATGTTTCAATTTTTATTTTGATCTTGTTCGACACAAATTACAAGGGATGAAATTGTTTGAATATTGACTTCGACGTACAAGAGAAGAATATATTATTATAATCTGAAGATTTAGGCGATCCCTAAAAATGCTGTTTTATTATTTTAAAGGAACGAGACACGAAATAAATTTGACTACTTGCTATAATCATTCTGAGCTGCTCCTTAGCTGTGCATACTTGAACTCCAATACAAAAAATACTATATTATAATATTGTTGCGACCAATGCTTCGACCGTTCCGTAAAATGCGCCCACTTCCCGTTGGTGAGCTCATAATTAATAATTAACTTTTAACTCTTATTTATTAGAAACTATACAATGGTTAATGTAGATTGATTTAGCGACACGTCTATTCGATTTGCTGTCTCTCTTCTATCTGTCTTCCTTCTTTTTGTCAACAGCCGTCTTTTTAAATCCATCGATCGGACGGCTCCTCTGCGATATGTTCAGGGGAAGCAACTTCATATCGTCGTAACAATATTAATATTAACGAGGTCAAGAGTTTACAATAAAAATAATATTCCAGATCCCCAATCTTGCGTACATCATCACTCGAAGCAAATTTTCTCGGACGAGCATCCGAGTGACTCATAATTGACAGCGGGCGGCAAATTCGAAGTTAATTAGACTCCGGTTGAACGCATTTCTGGATGGAAATGCGTGTCCCCAGATTGCAAGAAGCAACGATATCCGGGCGCGACAATTTTTCAAACATTTTTATGTGACGACGAGACGGGATGGACTTAGGGAAGAAGACTCGCCCGTATCGTTAAGAGAAAACATTTAATTGGCGGCGTGGAACAGGAGCGCAAACGAACTCAGACGGCCGAGCGAGGGTGATTTATTATTTAATCTTCTAGACGAGTGATTTTTATCTGGACGTCTGCCACGGTTCTCGAGGTCGAAAAGCTACCCCTGCCCGTTACCGTTTACCGACCTCGGGTCAGTAATGGTTATGCTTGTCATTATCGCCGTGTCGCACGAATCGTCTGGCCGCTCTCGCAGACCCCGGGACCACGACCAATGGACTGCAGCACTTGAACTCGTTACGCCGTGCGGTGCAATTCCGCGACCGTTTCGGCCCATTCTCGCTTAAACGTTGCGAAAGGGGTCGGAGGCTCGAATTTACTGCTACACGCTACCCAGCGAAAAACTTTCTTGGACGATACGCATCGAAGGAATCGGCCAAACCACCCCCGTTGCACTCAATCCGAATCCGGAGTACCTAACTTCAATAGCTCGACAACTTTTCAACCCTTTGTCCCGAGGATTAAAGTGCAACTCTCGTGAAAATGGGCTGAGATTTTTTTCAATGATCCAAGCTGCTTTGTTTAGATCCTATTTGCGGTTACAGGAATACCTAAAGTGTATTTTCACTGAAAAAAAATAATTTTATATGTTTTAAACCCTTAGCACTCGAATGGCGACTCTGAGGCGCCACTACAAATTGCTACACCATTATTCAGAATATTATTAACATGATTAAATTTGTTTATATGTAATAAATTACTAAACATTTAAATATTGTATGAGGTACTATGTCAGTTTCTTAGGAATATAATGAAAATACATTATATTCAATGGAAATATTCTAGGTTAGAAGAAATGTTTGGTTTTTTAGTTGAAATAGCCCCTAGTGCAAAGGGTTAATATAGTCCCAGAAAGTAGGCCTACAAATTGTAACAATCACTTGGGATTTTAATTGTGATTTCTATCGATCGAAATATGAATTATTAAAATATGAATAATACTTGGGATTTCCATCGAATCTCTTCTAGGCGTTTGTATATTAATCCTTTGCGGACGAGTGTCGGCAAATAGCCGCCCAAGCAATTTTCCCATTCTGCAACTGCTAATAATTTTTAAAGAAATTATTACTCTCAAAAAATATCAAACAAATTTTTACCAAACACAACACTTGCTCCTTCATTTAATTCTTACGCGTAGCTTCCAGTACACCATTTCATTTCCCAAGGAAAATTGTACACTCGAACCGTCGATAAGTACGCTAAACATACTTCCCGTCCGCAAAGGATAAATTCAATCAATTCTATTGATTTAATAGTTATATATTATACTTATTCCGACGGTCAGATGGCAACTAAAATTGCCGGAAGAAATTTGCGAAACTTTTTTTGGCAGTAAAGAAACTGTTACACGTCGGAAATCCACCGGCTGCCAAAATTCCTGGTGAAATTGTTAAGGCTTCTAAAAGCGATTCGGTGATTTGATCGCCCGGGGAATATTTTAGGTTGTTCTCTGTGTCTCAGCGTTCGTTCACGTGGATTGCGAAGGCACTGCGGTGAGGAGCACACGTAGATCGCGTCGGCAGCAAGCAGAAAAAGGCAGGACAATAAACGCACGAGAAGTCGGAAAATAAAACGGGTCGTATCGATCCTAGGCGAAGAGACAGCGGCACGGTCTTTCGTTCCGCTCGCCGTGAAAAGTTTAATGACTTTTTGTTAATTAACATCCCGTCGGACAGGTTTAGGGGAACGACGGTCACTTCGTTCTCCCTTTTCCCACTGCGTCGTTTCTTCACCCACACAAACCTTCATCCTCCCACCTCCCCCCCCCCCTCCACTGTTCTCTTCGTGCACACCCCCGCAGGTCTTGTTGACGTTTTCGTTGCGCGACGCAACATACGCGCGTATACCTCCTAGTCGTTTCGCGTGGAATCGCGAACACGCCGCGCGAAACAATTTACCAGACGATAAATTTTTATAGAAGGGCGCGCCAGGAGACCGGTGCCCGGAAAGGGGATGGGGGTGGTCACCGCTGAAACGGAATTGAATCGATATATTTACGTGCCGTTTACCAGAGGGAAAGGGTTGGGAGTTAGCGCTCGTGTAATTGCAGGACAACGTACATACGTGAACCTGGGGCGATGGCCAGGGGCGGCGGGTTGGGGGAGAGGGCGCAAACACAACGTGGATTAGGGGTGCGTTCTAACACTGCTGTTCCCTGACTCTTGTTCCGCTGTTGATTCGGAGGAAATGGTTTGACCCTTTGGATTCTTTAACACTAGGTTTACGGGACCCGTCAATTTGACGGATTTCGAATTTTGAAATGAAATACACCAAAAACCATAGAATTAATTTGAACCATTTTGCGATAACTTTGCCATTGCAGGGCGCCTTGTAGCTACATTATGAATAATTCCTGCATTATTGAGCGAAATTTTCCATTCATTTAAAATTATTAGTAAATTATTAATAAGAGGATTAATGTGGATCTCAAAAGGGGTAGGTTAGAAAATGCGTGGAAAGAAAATTTACATAAATTTTTACACAAGGGTGAAAGACAGCGACCCTCGTTCCGAGGGTTGACACCTAAACATTACTCAAATTAAATAAATACTCGATTGAAATAGTTCGAACATGCTAAGCATGGAGCATCGATATGGCACAACCGTAAGCGAGTATCAATATACCTACTCCGTGTCTTTAACCATAGGTTTACGGGACCCGTGAATTAGAAGGATTTCGAATTTTGAAATGAAATACTCCAAAAACCATAGAATTAATTTGAACCATTTTGCATCGTAACCATTTTGCGATAACTTTGCCATTGCAGGGCGCCTTGTAGCTACATTATGAATAATTCCTGCATTATTGAGCGAAATTTTCCATTTCATATTGTAAGGAAAAGCCGTAAGAAAAGCGGTTTTTACTAATATATTCGTGCACACGGATAACCAAAGCGTTTCGACCGACGAGTTTTCGCAGCTGCTCTCACGATCGTTATTTCATTAAATTCTTCTGTTAATATTGATTTTCTCCTTTTATAAATTTAGCTATATAGGGTTGTCTGTTAACATGCACATAAACATAGTTCATCCACACTTCCACTCTGAAGATTGTTCTGAGGATACCTCCGAAGAAGATCAGTACGAATTAGACCAAAGCGAAGCTGACAGTGCAAGTTCTGAGTATATTGAAAGTGGAGAGTTAGAAGACACCCTATACCGTTAATATTATTGTTACCATTTCCGTGATAGTTTAAAAAAAAAGACTTTTTACTTATTAATTATTTATTTAAACGTGAAGCCTAATATTGTTCAATTCAGACTTAATTTGAATAAAAAAATGCGTATTTTCGTTTACCCGTCAATTTGACGGGTACTCGTAGAGATAGGTACATAAGAATCGCCCGTGAACCTAGTGTTAAAGGCTTCGTCCCTTGCGGTTCCACATCCGGAATTTCCATTTTGCATCTTGTTATCGTAATCTCGCGGCACCGTGAATCAAACGTTTTCACCTTGCCGTGAATACTTGCATCAACATTTTTAGACCTGGGTACTGCATTTTAACCCTTTGCACTCGGAGCTATTTTAATCCCAAAAGCAATTTCTTTTTTCCGACATAGAATGTTACCATTCTATACGATTTTTTTTTCATTTCATGCATAGGAAGTTGTTTTTCAATTGACACGTTGAATACTTAAATTTTTCGTCATTTGTTAAGCACAAATCCATTAATGTAAGCATTAATAACGGTATAAGAATTTCTAGTGGTGCCTCAGAGTCACCACTCGAGTGCAAAGGGTTAAACATTCAGGAGGGGGTGTGACATTCAATTTTACGGGGCTTTCAAGCATTCTTTAAAAATACAGCTTGGATCATATGTCGGCAGCCCTTACGACATTCCGAGCATTCGTTTCGCAGGTTCCCTGCCCCGTGCCGCCATCATCGAAATGTCACGGAAGCGATAACAGCGGGAAAAGGAATACGAACTCGGGGCCAGCTGAAATTTCCTCGGCAGGCTGATATTTGTCGAGTTCGTCAACGACGATTGAACTTTAGAAGGCCGCGCGCCTCGGGGACCGATAAAAGCCGATCCGTTCCATTATCGCTGGCGCGGGCTGACAGTCCGTGCGGATTAATACCCGCTCGCGTGCCGACAGAGTAAACGGTGTCCTCGGAATTTATTGTAATTGGTCTTTTGATATAGCGTCGACCCACTCACGTGCCGGGCATTTTCGCCTTCCCGCCCCCAACTCACTATGCCCCCCACCCAATAAAACCCATCCCTCGACGCTCGCTTCTACGACGGGATTTTCTGGAATAACGATAATGCTGTGCGAACGAGGGATGAAACTTCAATTGATTAATTATACCGCCGCGTGAACTGCAACGATAAACATTCGACGCGTATTTAACTAAAATATTACAAAATGTCCGGATTGAACTGCAGTGCGTCCTGAACTCGAGAAGTTTACGCGATGAATGTTATTTAGAGTGAGCAAGAATTAATCAGTTACTTATGAGTGGTTTTTAGATCGTGCACTACTTGCATATATTAACTGATTAATTTTTATTCTGTCTAAATAATATAGATTGCAAAAATTCCTCTTCTTCGTTCTTCCTCGAATAATCTCTTTCAACCAACAAATATTTAGACGCTTAAAAGAAACTAGTAGAATTTATTTTAAATTAAGTTCGATCTAGATACCAGTCTAAATTATACTACATTTCTTAAAGTGTGTAAATAATGTTCGTAAAATAAAACATGTGTGTTTCACCGACCCTTATCTTTCTGTTGCGTGTCCGCGAAGGAAATACGCAGGATCGAATGTGGAATAGATTTGAAGGGAACGTTCGGGAATCAGGTGCAAGGAGCACGGTTAATTCACAAACTTTATGTCCGACAGGGTTTCTGGGTTTGGTTTAACAAAACTGTCTTTATTGGCACTTTCACACAATTATAATGTTCGCGTGGTACTTAAAAAACGCGTCTCGAATTGTTCCCGCAGAGGAGAAATCGTTCGAACGCCACTGGTTTCTCGCAGGGGGAGACGATACCGGTCTATTTCGAAAATTCGCTTGGTCGCATTGTATATAATTCGCGTGTACTCTCAGAGGAGGTTACAACGGAACAGAGTGTTTGAATTTCTCGGTATTGGGATGTTCCCCGAATCGACGGGCACCCCCACCACTTCCACACACGGGAGCTCGTTTCGCGGGATCTAAACACGCTCCGCTGACGCGGGGTGCCGCGGCGACGAATATTGGCAATGACCTTTGGTGTGTCTAACATGTGTCTTTCCAGGAAGTTGTAGGTAAGCTATTAAATAAAAACAAATGAATAACGGATCACATATTTATATAAATGCATTATCACTCTGTTCGCCATGTCACCCATATCTGGGTGACGGAATTATTTATACAGAATTGATAATTAATTTTTACGTTGGTAGATCGAGTGTACAAAATTTCCTTACGATCCGAGGAATAGAAGAGGTTTGATACAGTAATTAATATCACAAAACTAAACTTCTTAGTTTTTGTTTTGTTAAATATATTGCTTTGATTTTGTGTAATTTTTATTATTGTCGAGTGGGCGATTAACGTGTTAAAATGTATGATGAAAAAAATACGTTAAGCAAGAATTAGAGAGATGCAGAGTCTGATAGTCGAGTTTATTCAGTCTTTTATCGTACAATAACCTATGAAATATCAAAATGATCGGAGTGAACAATTTCAGAAAATTCGAGAATCTATTTATTGAAAACCTCCTTTCATAATATGTAGCTAACAAATTTAACACTAGATTTACGGGGCCCGTCAAAATGACGGATTCAAAAAATTTTAATTTGCGATTATTAAGGGTGCAAGGAGGAATTATTAAATAGATTAATTTTTTTGTGTACATATTACAACAAAAATCGCTGAAGATCTAAGTAAATACAATTTTATTATTTTTATAGAGCAATGTAAAATAATCAATTTTAGTGCTCCGTAAACTTACTGTTAAGAAGCTAATTGAATAACAACTGAAGAAATAACCAGGTAAAGCCTGACAGTGGAATTTTTGATCGAGCAGTGATTTCCAATCAAAACGTGTAATTGAAGGGAATCGAGAGAGGATGGAAGGAGCTGCTTCGAGAAACAAATATATTCGGCGGGTGTAGCAGAGTCCCCGTATACATCGTGGATGATTCACCAACAGTAATTTTCGAGTGAACGCTTGTCGCGGACCTCGTGGACGGCATATATCGCGCGGCACCGCTCTTGAACACAGTGTCTCCGGCAAGTTCTACTATATAGCCTCCTGATGAGACCAATAGCACCCCAGAATCTCCAGTATAAAATCGAATTTCGAATAAACTGCCCCAATATCTATATAAAGCGCTTCAGAATAGTAAACAAAAATTTTTCTCTGTGAATTCTACGAACTTCGAACTCTGACCTGCACGAGGAAGATCCGAATGAACCGAGGTAGGACACCCGGCAGAAACAATCAGAGTCAGGGTGCGTCTCAGGGGGGTGGTTCACGGAGGCCGGCGAAGCCCGAAGAAGACACCGCATGTTCCGGTTCGTCCTTGATCGTCAGACGAATGTTCACTTGCACAGGGAAGAAGGTAGAAATTCCGTGGAACATCCTGGGCTGAGGAGGAGAGCGGAGAGTCTGGGCTGGAAGGGGTGGGTGGGTGGAAGCAGGGGGGTGTATCTCGGCAAACGACTCGAACTCGAGAACCGAGGTCGTTTGGGGAACGTACGGGAGACGAAACGCTGGAAACTCGAAGGAAACGCGGCACCGGGGGGCGTAAAGAGGCGGCAGGAGGTTGGTGGAAGGTGGAGGAGAAGGTTGGTTGTAGGACAGTCGAAGCCAGGGGAGCGGAAAGAGGGAAAGGGTAGTTCTGTTGCCGGTTCTGGAGACTTGGCGAGGAGGCCGGCGCAACCGGCGGGAGGGGAACTGAAGAGGCAATATAGGAGAAAGCTTATTATTGGAGTTCGCTGCACCCGAGAAGAGAACAAAATACAGGCGAGCAGTGATTGCTGTTTCCAATTGAACCCCTCGTGCGCCACGCTCTCCACCTGAATGAACGAGCTAGCGGAAAATAATCAAGCTCCGCCCGGAGCTACTATCTAGCATTCGTGTATCCAACCCAGCCTTAACCTTCCGCGTTCACCTCCGTCCGCCACCCCCGCAACCCCGACCCTCTGTGCCATCCCCGACGACTATCGGAGTCTCTGTTTCGCGTCGTCGTTTGTTTTAGACGTTCGACTAAAACTACCGATCGCTCGGCTCTCCTCTGTTGCCCTCGAAATTCTTCCGCCATCCTCCAAGATCCTCGGGGTTGCAACCCTCGCAAACGCTGTCTCTCTAAGCACGTTATTGTTGGTACAATTTGCACTCCCTGCTTCGGACTTCTAGCCATAATCTTATTAACGATAAACCTACCACGGATAAGCGACTCGTTTTCTATTTCACAATTATACAAATTATAAAAACGCTTTCATAGGAAATGACTGAATTGACTTCGTTATTTAAGTGATTGGAACTTGATTGTCGTCCATCGTTTCTTAGAACAAAAAGAAAATCTAAATTTATTATATGCTTTCATATTCCCCAATGGCGATATATCGACAACAACGAAATAAAATCTTATTTCGCTTCAAAGGAAATTAATAATTTACATGTTTAGTAGATGTTAAAGGGTTAAGCACGTAAAATGATCAAAATCGCACAAAGATTGAGTAAAGTCAATGTTCTCGGTTCTATAAGGCCTTTCACTTTTGTATGTTTTGTGTTAGGATCATTTCTGAGCTCACAGTATTGTTGTTCGCTACTGCGTTTGTAAGGTTGGCTCTTTGTTGAAGATGCACTCTCTGGAGCAACAGTAATTCGTTCCCTCATTGATGATGTGTAATCTACGACTCATTATGCAAGTCCTTGTTTCAGAAGATCTTGTTACAACAGTTAGAATGAATGGGATATTTGTTTTTCCAGACGGAAGAGACTTCGCAGCAAAAATGGAGTATAAACACCATTAACGTTTTGTAGGGGATGACTAAATGTTTCCTTGGAGGGGATAGTTGCGGATAAACTTAAAGACTATATATTTCATCGATGGAGAAATTAACAAGGCCTTCCCGGATCAAAATTTTACGAGGAGTAATGGAGTTCGCCTGGTTCAGTAAAAACCTAGTATTTGAATTGAATTCTATGTAGAATCGAAATGACAACAAAGCTGAAACATCGACAGCAATAATTTTGTATTATTGATCATTACCAACTAGAAACGTGGACCGGATCGAAGATCGGCGATAAAATGCATAGAAATTGTGGGTTGGCTACAGGAAGCTAATAAGGATCGGAATGGGGACAAAGAGGAATGATCCGCAGCCGGGATCGCAGGGGGTGAAATATCTTGAAATTTCGGCGATCGCTATTTTTCGGTGGTCGGGCTGAAACGCAGGTGCACGTGTTTCCTGTCAACGACGAAACAGACAGCTCTTCTCCCGCAGCCAGTAGAAATCTACGCGGATTCCTACCGATTCCTCCCTTCTAAAGTTTCACCGGTTCTCTCTCTCTCTCCCCCGACCCCTCTATTTCTGCCACCCTCTGGCTCCCGTCGCGTAACCAGGATTCACGTGTCGGCTCGGTAGAAACAAGGGGCCAAGTGAACGGGGGTGAGGGGGGAGAGGGTGGTTGGCAGAAAGAGAGAGCCAGTGAAAGAGAGAGAGAGAGAGAAAGAGAGAAATGAGCGGAGCCAGCCGGAGTCGGTCGATAGATGGTGCAGGAGGAGGAAAGCACAGGAATATGAAACAATCGCTTCATTGGAAAGTCAAGAATCTCTTGAGCCCGTCGGCGTTTGACTTGCCATTAGGAGCGTCAGTTTTAATTGTGCCTGCACTCTCGTCCTCATCGTCGTCGACGTCGTCGTCGTCGTCTATCTCTTGCAGTCTGCAGTCTCAGGTGAAGTGTATCGCCTACCCCCCGTGTATATGCCTCCACCGTGTCTGTACCCACCCACCCTGTGCCCTTTAGCGATGTCTCATTAGTTGCAGCACTGCAACGGATGAGTACATCCTACTGCCACCCAACTACCACCGGCTCCAGTGCCCTGTCCCTCCCTTCTTCATGCGACCCCATGCTATCCCCGAGATAGGAGAGACCCGTGCCACTGCCTACAACCCCCACCCTCTAACCCCCCCAACGTCACTCGACTGCCACTTCCTTATCCCTGGCCACTTACTCCCTTTGCCAACAGGGGACCTTGGTCGCGCACCGTTTGATTTGTCGCGGGAACAACCATAACACCCCTTGCAGTCCCCGTGATCGATAATCTAGAACCTGATCTACTGCAAGGTTCCTCCACTTTCTAATCATCTAATCCAAAAACGTGTTCGTATAAATTCATCAACTCTGAAACAGTACCCCCGAGGTAGAAGGGATATTCTCATCGCATTTAACGTGAGCCGCTTCATTGCTTTCTTCGCGGCACTATTGTAGTGATCATTTGAATGCGACAGAGTTGAGATTACATTTCTCAGATACTTAGTAAAAGATGCACGCTATACCCCGCGGTAGAAGCGATATTCTCATCGCATTTAACGTGAGCCGCTTCATTGCTTTCTTCGCGGCACTATTGTAGTGATCATTTGAATGCGACAGAGTTGAGATTACATTTCTCAGATACTTAGTAAAAGATGCACGCTATACCCCGGGGTAGAGGGGATATTCTCATCGCATTTAACGTGAGCCGCTTCATTGCTTTCTTCGCGGCATTATCGAAGTGATCATTTGAATGCGACAGAGTTGAGATTACATTTCTCAGATAGTTAGTAAAAGATGCACGCTGGCTTGTCTCGTTAAATTGAACATAGATGATTTTTAACATTAGATTTACGGGGCCGTCAAACTGATGGAATCAAAAATTTTTAATTTACGATTATTAAGAGTGTGAGGAGGCATTCGTGAGGAATTATTAAATATATTTATTCTTTTGTATACATATTACAATAAAAATCGCTGAAGATCTAAGTAAGTACAATTTTATTATTTTTATAAAGCAATGTAAAATAATCAATTTCAGTGCTCCGTAAACCTAGTGTTAAAAAGAAGCAATTGTGCTATAGGTGAACTGGTCAATGAATTCAAGTAAGAAATGTGGCTAGTCTATTACTCAAAGGATGGCTGGTCAGTGACCATAGTCGTGATATTCTTACGCGATTATCCAGAGTCTGTGAAAGGAACGTAACCAAAAGGCAAATGGAAGGCAAACAGTGGTTTGGCTAGCGGGAGCCAGCGCGGCGCGGCGACGCAAACAATTCCCGCAATTCCTAGAGCGTCTTCTTACATCGGGGGTAGCGTTTGCTTGAAGATTTGCTCCTCGTTAGCGGGCACAAGGTACCCGTTCATCGTGGTAACACGGCCCGAAGGCGGGGGCCACGGTTCCATGCTCCGTTGTTTTCCACCGAAAATTCTTCTTTTCCCCTCCCGGTCGGAGGAGCGAGCGCGGCAGAAGGAACAATTCGCTGGGTGTTTACCCAACGGAACTAGGACGAAGGACCAAACGAGAAAAAGGAGGCCTGCGAGGCACGAGAGAAAAAAACCGTGGGGGCCTCCTTCATTTCGCGAAGGCTAATGGTTCAGGCTCCCGGGAAGATTATTGTACGGGCCGGCACAAAAGCAATACCTTCGCAATTAAGGGAATAGCTGTAAACCTAGCCCCGGCTAGGATGTGTGCGCCTACGTAGCATGGTTACACACGTACGTGTGCACACGAAACAGAGAGAGAAAGCGAGAGCGAGTGAGAGAGAGAGAGAGAGAGAGAAGGAGAGAGATGTTGGGGCGGGTGCATTGCACCGGTTCGCCCCGGCTTTGTTTGTACTACGCGATGAACTGAAAGACTCCGGCCCTCTCTTCTTTTCTCCGTGCTCCAATGGACCGGCCCGCCTGCCTGTCCCTCTGTCCGTGCAACTTTGATGTCACACTAATTCTAAAGGAATGGGTAATCGCGGGCTGGTCACCGTGTAGACGAGCAGACATCCTCGACCCATTTGCCGATGCAGATTGGGTCACGTAGGTATAAAACGTCGGTGGAAATGAAACGACCGTGGCTCGAGTGGACCCGCGCCTTGCTAATGGCGCGCCGATAGGAACCTGCGCCGTGCTTCCAACGGGGGAAGCCCTACTCAATCGCTCTCTGGTCATTCGGTGGCCGTCAACGTGCCTTTCGATGATCCCGCTATCACCGAACACTGTAAAACAAATTCTACTATTATTTTAGACCGTGCGGAGCACTGTATTTCGAAGACATCGATGCTTTTGGTCTAGTCCTCGCAATCTGGTCGTTGGAAGTCTGTCAGCAAGTCTTTCAATGATTCTACTATAATGAAATGCTGTAGAATAAATTTCTATATTTTTGTAAACCGTGAAGAATCCAGCGATTTGGAAGTATTAACACGTTGACTGCCATGGGGGTCACCGGTGACCGGCACTCGACTTGGCTACAGCGCCGTGGGGGGGGGGGGGGGCACCGGTGACCGGCGACGCAGCAAATAATAAAAGTACATAATTAGAGTAAATATGGATACTGATAAATTTTTCAATAATACCATTTTTACTATAATTGTTTGAAGAAATTAATGCACGAACAATGCTTCAAGCATGATTTTATAACTCACTTTATTTGCTGCAAATAATATTTCAACATAATATGCATGGAATAAGGAAAAATTCACGTTGACGCCTTGGGCAAACCATGGAAAATGCGCCTGGCAGTCAACGTGTTAATAAGAATCATCCGATTAGGGACATTTTTAGTTCATGCCACTTTCAGCTATTTCTCGTAAATTTCTTATCGAGTCCATCATTTGATTTTGAGATTTTTACGAATCCCCATGGATCGGTCCAACGATTGTACTGACTATATTGTATCTGGCGACGCAATCTTAATTTCGGCCGGGACCAATCACTCTGCCTGCTATCCAGTGGTTTATCAAAGAACGCATGCACATTTCAGCTACGCAGAAATCGTCACCTTCGAATTTGCCAGGTGAGAATCTGTGAAGTAATGGCTTCACCGGTTTCATGGTGCTCGTAAACGTCCGAATAGGTCAAACCTCGTGACCAACGTGTTAATAATTCTGTCTGTCTATCTGAATTCGACCAAGAAAATTTTCACTTGTATTGTTCGAATACAACGGTACCATGCATCCTAGTATAAGTGTGTAGGCTTAAGGGGGGGGGGGGTTCCTAGAGACAGAAGGGCCCAGACGAGGACGTAAAGTTAGGACCGTCGTCAGTCCCGTCATAGCAGCTAGCCTGAGAGCATCTTGCAAAATAGTAGTCTTTTCACATACAGTTATACAGTCTAACTATATTCGCAGTTTTATCACATTATAAATTATATGTTAAATACAGAATACGTGGGAACACTGTTGTGGATTTATTTCATTTCCAACATGTATAAATGTCCAGCAAAAATTCATTATAGTGGAATATTTGCCTTCGTACTTGTGGTCATAAATTTGTTGTCAATTTCAGTCAATTTTGACTTGTCCAAGTGCCATAAAAACTTCATTAACCCCTTCGCCTACAGTATCGTGTGAAAGACGTGATGAAGATTCTGAACAGAGTCTAACAAATATGTATATTATTAATTTCCATTAAACGGAAATAAAATTCTATTTTGTTAGAGTTACTTGTCAGCCATTGGAGAACATAAAGACATACAATAGATATACATTTCCTCCTTTTTCTGGGAAATTATGAACTACAAAGAAGTATAATAACTACTAATCTAAAATGCCCAGCAAAACTTCATTATAGTAGAATGCGGTAGAATATTTGCCTTCGTACTTGTGGTTATAAATTTGTTGTCAATATCAGTCAATTTTAACTTGTCCGAGTGTCCATAAAAACTTCATTAACCCCTTCGCCTACAGTATCGTGTGAAAGACGTGATGAAGATTCTGAACAGAGTCTAAGAAATATGTATATTATTAATTTCCATTAAACGGAAATAAAATTCTATTTTGTTAGAGTTACTTGTCAGCCATTGGAGAACATAAAGACATACAATAGATATACATTTCCTCCTTTTTCTGGGAAATTATGAACTACAAAGAAGTATAATAACTACTAATCACTGAAGCCGTAAAATAAATCGTAAGGCAAGGGGTTAAGAAATGCCCATCTGGAAATCATTGGCATTGCAATTAGATGCTCATCCAAAAAGAGGGAAGTTCCTCAAGAACCGGGCCATTTCGCTTATGTTTTCTCCTATTTAAAAATATCAGATGCAGTTACGAGCACCGACGAGTGAACGAACGACGCTGCATCTAGCTCGGAAGAAGCAGAAACAGTGAGATGAGAATGTTACGGTTCGGATCGGTCCAATAAGCGGGCGTTCTCGAAAGCAGAGGCGGCAAGAGTAGTACGAAAAATTGGCCCAAGTGTAATCCGAGTGGGTCCCCTGTCTTCTCGCTAGACAAGCGCGCTCGCGCCTCCACGTATCAGTCCAAGTGTGCTTCTACTTAACAAGCTTTCGCGTATTGTGAGGAACATGCTTAAAAGGAAACCAAAAATGGGGACAAGTAGAGAGGCAGAGACACGATGGTCGGAGGAGGAGGAGGAGGAGGAGGGGGAGGAGGTGTAGGAGGAGACGGAGGAGAACGGTGGGCAGAGGTTGGGCTCGTAACGACGACGAAGAGAGGTGCGAGAATCAGCGGGATCACGGTGACACCTCGGGCGCCCTCTCGTATCACGCTCTTTTTCACCCTGAGTGCCGTACAAACAATAACAAACAGTACTAATGAGGCTCTTCAATAGCGAGGAAGCAACGGCGAAACTGTGCGCTCGCGCGGCACTCGGATGCGCGCGACAAAGCTTCCGGAATGATTACGCGGCGTTGTTCGACACTTGACTTCCGCGCCGCGTCGATTGTTCGTTTCGCTCCTTCCTGAGCGATCGTCGGCCCGCCGCGGGCGGAAAGTGTCCTTTGACGCGAGGAGTGCCACTCGAAAGTCTCGAAAATCTGGTTAGAAACTCTGGACGCCGCGGCAAACTAGGTGTTATCGATCTCGCGCCGCCCCCGCCACCCACCCACTGATGCTTTCTTTCAATCCTCGAGACGCTTTTTTGCTTCGCCCGTACGACCCGTCCAGAAAATAACAATCTACTCCAAACATATTCAAAACAACTCTCGAGCTTCGTCGATAATGTCCAGCATCGATTTTGTCAATAATTTATCGAGTCACTAGACTCTGCAAGTCCGATCGCTATAAGTAGACATTTAGTTCGACGATTTTTTAACCCTTTTAAACTTTAAGGTTTTATCTTTGGACCCTTTGATTTGTGGTTTCTTTGACAGCTACTGGAAACATTAGAACAGTAGAACTGACAATAGAAGCTGCGACTTCTACGAAGAATCGAACACAGAAACTATAGATCGCACAATTGTGCCCATAATTATGAAAGTGGTCTAAGTCAAAATTTCAAAAAAATTCATAGTTCTTTATTGCTTTAAGTCATTTATAGGACATTCAATTAATTTTGAAAATGGCCTAAGTCAATTAGAGCTTTAAAAACAACATTTTCGTATGAAATTCATACAAAATTTCATATTCATAATAAATTTCCATTAATCAAGGCTAAGAAAATTATAAATTAAAATGTCACATAATATAAAAATATTTTTTAATTCGTTAAAACGCAATTCATTAAATATCTCGAAACAAGAAATATATGACTTAGACCACTTTCATAATTATGGGCACAATTGTTTCATTCATAAAATTCCTTTTGGAAACTATAGTAGCTGACCAATAGTAATGTGAGAGAAAAAGGTTCCAAAGAAATAGTTTTCGTAGCGAACGCTGGTAGTAAGTTAATAGAATAATAATTTCAGATGAATGTAAAAATAGAATGAAAATAGAATGACTGCACCATACTGCAAACTCCAGGGTATTGTAAATACAGCAGTAGTTGCAGGTGAACAGAGAAATAGATCAGTAGCTCCAGTATGTGAACCTGGAGAAGATTGTGAATTTAGAGCGCAGTATAATTTTGAATATTGATTAACAATGTACGGTTTGTGATGTCAATTGCTCATATACCGTGTCCGAAAGCGCAGTTTTCGAATAACGATGAGAAAAACTTTCCCTGGGATGGACTTTGCGTAGCGACTAGTTTGATTTGGACTCGCTAGGACCGGCAAAAACGAGCGTGGTTTCCACGGTTTTGCAACGATGTCCCCAGTCAGGTTCCGTTTTCGTCGTCAAATTTCGCGGAACAGAGGCGACATTCATCACAGGACATTATGCAACGGGGAACGCAAAGGATGACCCGAATTCGCGGTTTGCTGCGTCCGTGTTCGAATCTATTTTTCTAGCCCGTGGAAATATCCGTGGATGTTCAAGGTACGCTTTGTTCGGATTTCCACGGAATCAACGACCCCGTCCACCCGTAGACTCTTCTTCAAAAGCTATCTTCTCTGCTATGTTTTCCTTTTTCTGTTTTTTCTTGTTTGTGTCTGTTTATAATTTTTCTTTTTTGTTTTTTTTTTTTAATATCGAAGCGGATTCGCATTCATGTGCACGGTTCTTAGTTCCCGGAGACGGAAACTCGGCTGTGTTCCGTCGAGAACAACGGGACAGTTAAGGAAGAGATAAATCCAAACGGCCGGACACCGGTATCTTCAGTATAAAATTGTTATTCTCACGTGTAACGAGTCGAAATTCAATTAATTACGCAGTTACGCTCTTCCAGAGAATAGGAAACTTTTATTATAGATTTATATATTATATATTATATATTATTTATTATAGATTTACTGGAGCAACGGTGAAAATAAAATTGCAATAATTGCAATCAATCGCGCAGTTACGGTCATCCAGAGAATAGGAAACTTTTATTATAGATTTATATATTATATATTATATATTATAGATTTACTGGAGCAACGGTGAAAATAAAATTGCAATAAATATTGATGATGTAAAGGGAAAATAATATCAGGCTTATGAGACAGTCGATTTTCGTTTGCAGGATGTGTCACTCAGTTTACTGTGGCCCCATCATTCTACTGAACCGATGGAAACATGCACACGGGATCCTTGACTCGAATTCATCGTTTCTTAAGGGATTTACAAGCTGATATTAAAAAATTCCCATTATTCAAGAAATATTCAGGGAATCTCTTATTTCCTCAAGAATCTAGGAGCTTTCTCTTTCACAGAAAATGTCCCAGAAATGGCAGAAACGATTGATTCGATCGATCAAAGAGTTCGTTAAAAATGCTACAAGACTGGATCAGGTTCTGATACAGTTTCTCTGCCATAAACGTTCGTATACGATGGTAAACCGTTTTCTCGGAAGTCCGCGGCTAGCCGAAGGAGGACGGATAAAATGGCAACATTTCAATCCCCGGCAAGATGGCGGCCGACTGGTTCGAAGAAGCGGAATGCAGTTTCCGTAAGAAAAATGGAACTAATTGGTCCCCTCGAAAGACGCGGACTTTCGTGGCAAACAAGACAGCGGGGCTCGTGAAAAGCGGGCCGAGGAGAAAGGAGAGAAAGATAGAGAGAGAGAGAGAGAGAGAAGAAGAGACAGGGAGAGAGAGAGAAGGAAACCCGGGGATCTTGTAGTATCTGGAATTCTAGAGCACGACGTCGAGTGTGTACCGTGCGCTGCAGGCTTGCGAAAGATAGTTGGTACTCTCCAAAGATAAAAGGGAGCCATTCTTTTTTTAGAGGGAAACGCAAACGAGAAATTAGAACATGGAGACTATGCTTACCAGTCAAAATCGCGCGAGGCCCGGTCGGTGGACTCTAGAAGAATTCTTCAATCCATCCGACCGTGCACTATTGCAAAAACGAAGGAGCGATTCCAACGCCTGCTTACGAAATCGCCCGGAAACCGTCTACCACCTTCACTGAACGCTTCGACCAATTTATCGAAACCGTTTTGTTCACTTTTTCACTGTTTAGAAGCTCCTTTCAAATTCTTGCTGCTCGATGATGCACCTGAAACATCGATAAGTTGTCATAGTATTTTTAGAGCGCGGATCTTTGTGCTGAAGAAAAATTATATGCATAAAGAACCTCGGTCAAGTTGTTACCTACTGAACATGAAAACTCCCGAATATATCAAATAAATTCACGGTGTAAGAGAATTCCAATAGAATCAAGAGATTCAAATGTGTACATCGTCATTTTTGCGGTAGTTATCCAGGGGAAGATAATATCGAATGGTAATTTTTGCTAGGATCTACAGGGTCGGTAATTGTTATTTCAAGGGAGCTCAGCTGCGAACGATCGGTCCGTTGTCCACGGCAATTTGGAACGATTTATCGCGGCGCGTAACTCCTTATTATGGATCGCTTAATGCGGATAGTCTTAACAATACACAAAAGCAGGGGTTGTATCGGGTGAGGCCGGCACGGGTGGGAGTTAATAGAACCTCGTTGTTACAGGGGAGGAAATTCGATAATCGCTCGGCATATACTCTGCACGCACACAAACGCGCCTCCATCCTCTGCGCCTCTCTCGCCCCACCTCGAGCAACACCCCCTCCGGTTGATTTCGCGCCGCCTTAGAGAGAACTTTGACTAAACGGCTCCACGCTTCCTTAACCTCCCCATTAATCAATATTATATCGCCCAGAACGTTCCTTTGTTTATTGACTGTCAGCTAATAGGTTTTCGGTGCCGCGGCATCGACGAGTTTTGCCTCGCGACGGCTATGGCGAAGGCCTGACAAAAACCCGGGGAAACGCTTACAATCCTCCCTGTAGAACCACCCTCTCTCTTCACCCTCATTGACGACAGGGGGCGGGGAAGACGATTAGACGCTTTCGAGGCGCGCTCAAAGAGCCTCATTGTGTAAACGGTGTAAACTACTTTGCTGTCGCGGCGGCGTTGCACCTGCCAGGAAAATTACTTGGCCCATTTTACGCTTTGTCCGCGCTGATCGAACTCTTGCGGTTGCTAAACGTTCGCCACCCTCGCACCGCCCGGCGCCAACGCGCAAAAATGCGAATGTTTTATCACGAACTCGCATTGAGACTGGATTAGTCTACGGTCGATTTATACAGACGACTTTGTCGGATCAGAAATATTTACCTAGGTTTAAATGAGAGTGTTCGCAAGCCGATATCGGCGATCGACTTCTCAACGATACTTTTTCTTCGAGTCTGAGAGGTCATAAATTTAGAGCTGGTAACGACTCCCTGCTGCGCGTGGCACAAAAAATTTTTTCTGTCTGATCCGACAAAGTCGTCTGTATAAATCGACCTTTAAGGTGATAGAGTTGGTGTGGATGTAATAAATTGATGCACTATTTAACGAACAATTAAAACTATATTTTAAAAATAAAATAACTTCGGTTACAAGAATTTTAACTACACTGATTGGATACTGTCGACAAAGTTTCCCGGACTGTGTTTGACGAAGAAGTGAAGTTGATGATGCATGGCGTAAAAAATGTAAACTCGGTGTGGGCGTGAGTTTTACCGTGAGGAAAGCGGATTCGTTGACTGCCATTTTCCGAAAATTGGTATGGGGCATGGTTGTCTTAGATAATTGGTCAAAAAAATTGGAATGGAAAGAGTAAATGACCGCCCCCAAACCGGGAGTCACTCGCAGGTACGCTTGTATCCTCGAGTGACGCACGCGGGGAATCCGCGTGTCCCAAAGGCAGTGCCGCAGCAGGCAATAAACCAGGAAAGCGCCTTGACTCGAACAAAGAAAACGGAAAGAAAGGACTCGACGATGGCTTGACTTCTGGTTACCAGATGTGGACAATGGGTCAATAAAATGCTAAATGTTTTGACGAAGAGTAACGGCTTTTCGGGAATATTGCTACCACGGGTAATTCGGTGCTATTAGTATCTGTTATTTTGGAAAACGTGCAGGGCAGATGGGGCATCGAAAGAGCCCAATCGCCTTGCTTACGATTCACAAATGCGGATAGTCATACTGAAATAAAGAGATCCTTTTCTGAGAAACGGATCAGCGAATGCTAATCGATCATTTTCAAAGGGTCGTGCAACTTGTCTCTCCCGTGACTCTACGGACTCTCTTCCAAATTAGAACGGCAAATCGGTTTCGAAGAAGGCAATCATCGAGTCAGTAGATTTCTCCGTGACATAGCACGTCTAATAGCTCTCCGGTTGCAGCGTCCGAGCGTAATGAAATCATTTCTGGGATTGCCAACAGCTTAAGCAGACGATGTCAAAATGAACAGGCTGACAGACGCTCCCTGATCTGTAATTATTCACGAACGCGGATGTCTCGCGGAATTAAAACGCAACCATCGCGGCTAAGAGGCCCGTTTTGCGGTAAACGCTCGAAAAGACTGTCGAAAGACGAACACAATACTAGGGGCTATTGCTAAATTCAGGACACCAGCAATTAAGAGGCGCATACTATTTCGTATTTAATTACGTTCCTCGCGAGCCCGGCTGGATACCGGCGTTGATAAACGTCGGTACAATTTCATAGCAACAACTATTCGCGTATTAAGCAAACACGCTCCTCTATCCACCCTAAGATCGTTCCCACGCGAACAATTTGATAAAAAGACGATAGTCAAGAAATTGTTATGCATCCTCGCTAATTCTGCAGCTGAGACTGTGTAACAAACTCGTCACGTTCCTTGGAATTAACTCTCAATATATTTAATAAACTATCAAAGAACAATTTCTATCAAGAAGTCAAGCTTCAAGTTGTTGTTTTATATATTCAATAAAGACTTTCCAACTTTGGTGCTAATATATTCAGAATAACCTGTGAGAAAGGGAAAAATAAATTATAATTAGACTGCAGATTTTATGCATTTATGACAAAACATGGGTAATTGCAATTTAAAGGTTTACAGAGATTGAACAAATTGAAAAGCAACGGTGTATTATTTTTAGCTTTTTGAGGTGATTGAGTTTTATATTTTACTTTTGCTTATACCATTACGACGATGCAAGAATGCAAGTCTTTATACATTTTCCAGACGCTTTGTATTTCGATCAGAATGGACCTAACACTGCATGATGAAGATTGAACAAATACAAAGATTGAACAAATTTAAAAGCAACGGTGTATTATTTTTAGCTTTTTGAGGTGATCAAAGAAGGAAAGAAATATCTATATGGTTCCAACATCTTGCAATATTAATGTATACAATTTTTATTTTGCATAAAAATCCGCAGTTTAATTATAATGTTATATGTAAGAGACTCTACTACGTGTAGCAAACGTATTAAAATTCTAGCACTTGCAATGAGCAGAATTTAGCAAAATATTCTCGTTACCCCGTCACCGAACTAAGTTCTAAAAACAATTTATAGAACAACGTCAGAATCCGTAGATAACAGGGGTAGATTTCACTCCACGAGGATGCGGCAGTCTGGATCGATTAAAACCGAGTCTAGAACCCTTGAAGGATTTTCGATCTTGGCTTGGCCTGTTGAGGAGCGTCTCACGGAGGACGGAAAACTCGTGGAACAGGAGGGAAATCGCCCCGGGAAAACAACTGATCCCCAAGGTTGCCGATTCGCGTCAGTCAACGCGACTTAAACGCCGGGAACACGGTTTTAAACGGGGGTGGTTCAAGAACGGAGAGGCACACCTCTCCGCACACGTAACAGCCTCGAGGACAGTGTAAGACGACGCAGCTCGGTGTTGCGGGGGTAGGATGACAACAAATTTTTTCCGTGACGGTGGAGGACCGCGGCCGGGAAATTAGCATCGATAAATTTCCCGGCGCGTCGTTCCGCGTTGTCGCCGGCGACGTCGACGACGACGCTCGGCGACGCCACCGCCGCGCATATAGCGCTCGCGAAAGTGACACGATGATGCATGGCCGACTGTTTTAAGAATTATTTGTTATTTATAGCCCGCGAAGGAGCCGATTCCTCTCGCGCGATTTTTTCGCCGAATTTCCCCGCCGCTCGACCGCGAGAGATTCAATTAAACGATCTATATTGGTCACACGCTGGACACACACCATCGATCATTACAGATATCGATTGTAACAATGGATCCTTGCATCTTTATTGCGCCACGCCAAATTTAAGAATCCAAGGAAATGTAAATACGAAATAAATCGCATTTTTATATTATCCACATTAATTTATTCTTAGCACAAGGAATTTGTTAATCAATAAAAGAAGTATTGCCTTTACTTAAGTCTTCATAAAATTAAATTCTATAAATCGTCAGTAATCCAATTATTACAAATTGATAACTTTCAGATAGATCGACATAAATCCAGATGAAAAATTTGTAACTATTTTTTTGCAATTATATATTAAATATATGAATGTGAGATATAATATATATTAAAAAATATGAATGTGAGACAGGACTTGCTTTTATTTCAAGTCGATTCCAGTGATTGAAAGCTTAAAGAGTAGAATCTTTTTGGGGGTTGTTTTCAGAGTTTAAAAAAATTTGTTCAGGCAATTTTGGGGGTTTTTTTAGGGCAAGTGGAAGTTGAATTTGAGGAAACGGTGATTTGGAAAGCGATGGCCCACGAGAGCAAGATTTCCGGCGAAAAAGATTCATGCTCCTGGATCCGGAGTAGGATTCAAGGGGGCGTAGGGGAGAGCAGGAGGAGGCGCGAGCTCACAGCCCGGTAGTTAAAAGTTACAAGATGATTCGTTGAGTAATCCCAGACCGTTTCCAGACGGTTGCAAATTGCAATCGTGAACGCCGCGATAATTGTCGCGCCAGTTCGCGTAATGACAATTTTCATCGTGTCGTCACACGCCGCTCCACCAGGGAAGAAATGGTAATTGCCGTATTGCATCTTTTGTGGCACCGTCATTACTACGAATAGACCGCTCGGATCTTTGGGCACCCTGTGGACACGCATAAACACTGCCCTCACAACAATTCAACACAGTTTCGCATCTGCAAAATCGTTTCATAAAATAGAACGCAGCAAACTGTGCCAAACATGAAAACTTGACCCAGTAGATAGCATTCACAACTATTTAAATAGAAAATAATAATTTTAAAATGCAGATTGATTTTATTGAATCACTATGACAGCTTGAATCTTCGTGCACCTGGACACATTTTTGTATATGCAAAATTGTGTCATGAGATGAAATACATTAAACTGTGTCAGAAATCAAAACTGTAAAATAATAGAAATTGCAGCTACTTAAATAGAAAATAATAATCTCAAAAAGCAGATTGTTTTAATTAATGACTACGTCTGGCTTGAATCTTCGTGCACCTTGTGGACACATTTTTGTATCTGCAAAATTGTTTCATGAGATGAAATACATTAAACTGTGTCATAAATCAAAGCTGTAAAACAATAGAAATTGCAGCTACTTAAATAGAAAATAATAATCTCAAAAAGCAGATTGTTTTAATTAATGACTACGGCTGGCTTGAATCTTCGTGCACCTTGCGGACACATTTTTGTATTTGCAAAATTGTTTCATGAGATGAATTACAGTAAACTGTGTCATAAATCAAAGCTGTAAAACAATAGACATTGCAAGTATTTAAATAGAAAATAACAATCTCAAAAAGCAGATTGTTTTAATTAATGACTACGTCTGGCTTGAATCTTCGTGCACCTTGTGGACACATTTTTGTATCTGCAAAATTGTTTCATGAGATGAATTACATTAAACTGTGTCAGAAATCAAAACTGTAAAACAACAGAAATTGTAACTATTTAAATAGAAAATAATAATCTCAAAAAGCAGATTGTTTTAATTAATGACTACGTCTGGCTTGAATCTTCATGTACCTTGTGGACACATTTTTATATCCGCAAAATTGTTTCATAGGATGAAATACATTAAACTGTGTCAGAAATCAAAACTGTAAAACAACAGAAATTGTAACTATTTAAATAGAAAATAATAATTTCAAAAATCAGATTGTTTTAATTACTGGCTACGGCTGGCTTGGATGTTCGTGCACCTTGTAGACACGCATAAGCGATGCGTGCGCATCAATGCACTCCACTATCCCAACAAGAAAATTGTTTCGTAAAATAAGAGTTATTAAACCGTCCGAGGCAAAAATTCGACGCAGTAGAATAACTATTTAAATGGAAAATAATCATTTGAACAAGCAAATTGTTTTGACTAGTCACTGAATGAGGATTAATTATGGACTTTGGTAAGATAAGGCAAGAGTGTACAAACGTTGCGGTTTATGAAAAGAGTATAAAGAAGCGAAAAGCGCCGACAATGATTATCCTGGAGCTGCAGCACAGTCCACCGGTAAATCAAGGATTTCTTTTAACAAACATTAATTGTTTTTGCGATAGTGAGAATAGCTTGGCAGGGCGGTTGTAGTTAACGGAGTCTGTGCTCAATATTGCCCGTCGAGTAGCATGTAAATGCTTTTTCTCCTCCTTCCAGGACGCGTTTCCAGAGAACGAACACCGGATTTTCTTCCTTGTAAAATACTCTCTTTAAACAGTCCGCCTCTTTTTCTTTGCGCGTAGAAAATGCATTCCCCCGAGCATTCGAAGGTTCCATTTTGCAACAAATGGAAAGACTCACCAATGCACACTATTTTCTGATATATAAAAATATTTTCAACATTGCATGCAATTTATACGAAAAATAAAATTGCTGAATTCGCGTGCTCATAACGAAAACATACAAATCTATTTCTTCCTTTAATAATTCTAACAAGTTGAAAAGAATACGTAAATATTCCAAAACTCTATTAGACTTTTTCGACTTCTTATTTTTATCATAAATGCATAAAACCTGTAGTCTATTGATAAACTTTCCTACTGATTATATCTACAATGCCTCCGATGATCTTTCATGAACCTAATTTACTCAGATACAATAAAATAATACGTACAATTACGTTTGCACCAAAATAATAGACTCGAAGGGTGAATGGAGTCAAGAATGGATAATAATGTTCAATAGAGAGGATTTACAAAATATACAAAGGCACAAATTAATTAAAAAAAAAAAAAGAACAGTATAAAGAGGTTGATTCGAGACAGGAAGATCTCTCGGATGAAAGTTTCGCTTTGCCAGCGAACTTTCTGTACCCTTTGCGGAACGGCTCTCGGCCGATTAACAAATGGTTGAAACAAGATCAGAGACGTAAACAGGGATAGTTTCGCTAGAAGCTCGACGGGCACGCGGTAAAATATTTGCAAACAGCGCGTTTCTATCGTGTCCTCGGCGAAAGCTGACTCTTTCGTGGAGCCGATAGAACAGAAGTTCGGGAAGAGCCGCAATCCATAACGGGGCGCGCGCGTGTCCCAGGCTTCCTGCGGAATTCCAAGCCCGAAATTGCAAGGAATCGTTGCGGGGAGTTGAGCAACAGCGTTGCAACGACGGTCCGTTAGTCTATCCGCGCAATAAACTACAATCACAAATTACAGAGTCAAATAGTTTCGGCGTTTCGCACGGAATGTCGCAATTTCAGGTCCGCCAACAGGGGTTTTCGGGGCCGCGGAGAGACTTCTTCCGTCGAAGGTGGGGGAAGATGGAGAACCGTCGACCGAGAAGAAACAGGAGGCGGGAACCTGCTGGCTCTAATGAACTTACAATAATTACGAACCATTGATCTATGGGGTCTGAAGAGTTTTCCCCCGCACAACATTACCGGGGATCTTCCTCTCGTGTATTGCCTTCCTTCTCTCACCGTGGACTCCTTCGCGCCACGAAACCCTTCTCCATTCCCCCAAACATCTCTTTTTGAATTTCGCAAAATTTTACAAACATTCCCAGCACGGTAGAACATTTTTTCCTTTTAGGAGCGTCAGAACAGGACTAATCGCGACATCTATCATATCATTGTAAGATATGTTTCAGTCACGTGATTGCATCTGTAATGCGTTGTTAGCTCTGTGATACGTGAATGTAACGCCCCGCTCTTCTCGTTTAGACTCTTGATCGAACAACACGTGTTAACTTCATCTAAGTTGTATTCTAATATACAGGGTGAGTCACCTAACGTTTGCACCTCAAATATCTTTGTTGTTTCTAAAGATACGTAAAATAGGGTAGGGTCAAAGTTGAATGGTACAATGGGGCTGACACGATGCCAAAAAAAATTTTGTTTTTCATGTCACTTTTTTAGATATCAAGGTCACCTTGACTTTTTAAAGTGGAACCACCCTTTTTTCAACACCTACAATGATAGTCCCTTTCATTACGAATTCGGTGACTATAATTACTCAAGGTCATTCAAGGTCGCGGACAGAGATAACGCATAAGATTTAACATCGATACATGCCTGTAAACGGGCTTTGAAGGAATGTTGAACTCTGTCCGTGACCTTGAATGACCTTGAGTAATTATAGTCACTGAATTCGTAATGAAAGGGACTATCGTTGTAGGGTGAGGCACTAACTATTGCCACCTCAAATATCTTTGTTGTCTTTAAAGATACCTTAAACTTGTCTGAAGGACAAAGTTGAATGGTTCAGTGGGAATCACACGATACCAAGAAAATTTTTTTTTTTATGTCATTTTTATAGAGATTTTCAAGGTCACCTTCATTTTTTAAAGTGGAACCACCCTTTTCTTCAACACCTACAATGATAGTCCCTTTCATTACGAATTCGGTGACTATAATTACTCAAGGTCATTCAAGGTCGCGGACAGAGATAACGTATAAGATTTAACATCGATGCATGCCTGTAAACGGGCTTTGAAGGAATGTTGAACTCTGTCCGTGACCTTGAATGACCTGGAGTAATTATAGTCACTGAATTCGTAATGAAAGGGACTATCATTGTAGGGTGAGGCACTAACTATTGCCACCTCAAATATCTCTGTTGTCTTTAAAGATACGTCAAATTGTCTGAAGGACAAAGTTAAATGGTTCAGTGGGAATCACACGATACCAAGAAAATTTTTGTTTTTATGTCATTTTTATAGAGATTTTCAAGGTCACCTTCAATTTTTTTTAAGTGGAACCACCCTCTTTATAAACACGTACAATGATTCAGGTTCATTACGAATTTAGTGACTATAATTACTCAAGGTCATTCAAGGTCACGGACAGAGTTCAACATTCCTTCAAAGCCCGTTTACTCTGTACGCGACCTTGAACGACCTTGAGTACTTATAGTCACCGAATTCATAATGAAAGGGACTATCATTGTAGTTGTTTAAAAAAGGGTGGTTCCATTTAAAAAAGTCAAGGTGACCTTGATATCTTTAAAAAAATGACATGAAAACAAAATTTTTTTTTGGCATTATACCATTCAACTTTGTCCTTACCATATTTTACGTATCTTTAAAAACAACAAAGATATTTGTGATGCAAACGTTAGGAGACTCACCCTGTATATATTCAAATATAACTCATTAATTACAAGTTGCTTTCCCACTCGCAACATTCCATCAAGGAGATCGTTTCCTATTTGCTGGAAAGTTTGATGTATTGCTTCGGTATGCTCAGGGACTGCTAACTGTATCGGGTTTAACCTTCAAGGTGTTAGAATATTTTAGAAAATATATTAAAATTGTAGGTTATAACAAACTGTACACCTGATGGATATTCATGTCCTGTTTTCAAGAAAATCAAACCCATATATTGTAAATTTATGTTCAGAGACTACAGGGCGCGTTCTTTGCATTGCTGTAATAACTACCTCAAAATTCCTCATTATTTTAAGGTAGACTTGTTTTTGAAGATTTTTAACCCTTTGCACTCGGAGCTATTTCAACTAAAAAACCAAAAATTTCTTCTAACCTAAAATATTTCCATCGCACATAAGTTTTTTTCATTATATGCGTACGAAACTGATATAGTACCTCATATAATATTTAAATGTTTAGTAATTGATTACATACGAACAAATTGAATCGTGTAAACAATATTCTGAATAATGGTGTAGCAATTTGTAGTGGCGCCTCAGAGTCGCCATTCGAGTGCTAACGGTTAACATTGAAATTCTTGAATACACAATACATTTATGTCTTGGCCAACCAGAGGAGAAGAATCATGATCATTGGCATACCTGTAGCTTCTTCTAAAATGAATCTTTTGTACATTGATACAGTCGGATTAGCAAAGAGAGAACCAGAACGGGTTATTGAAGTAGCTAATGGACCAGAGAATAAATTACGCGCTTCATTATTGCTCCTTTTTCGTTAAATAAGACAACGATCCAGTGTCTTCCAGGAAGCTTGGGGACGAGTAGAGGGAGGCGTAAAAAAAAGGAGCGCCTTTTCGTACAATGTCTATTGCATTCCTATTTCGCTCCGAATTAAGGAGGCAGAGCAGTCGCTCGCGTAATTCTTGTTACAAAAGCGTGCACGCAGCCGGCATTATGCCTAGTCCTCAGCCGGCCCCGTAATTCCGACGCCGAGCCGGCCGGGTTTTTCCCTCTCGCCAGTAATCTTCATAACGATGTCGCGAGTGCCGTAACACGGTAAATTACTGGATCAATGCGCTTTAAGAGGGCCCGACTCGCCTTCCGAAGACAATGCCCACCCACCAGTTCGCAACGGGAGCGCCCTGGTACGGCGGCGGTGTGCCCCCCGAGCGAGGAGAGGGGGAAACGGGGAATAATCTTGCGAAAATTTCAATCAGCAAAATGCGTCACATATTCCCGTCGCCCTGCGCGCCCCAACGGATCGTAAATAAGCTAAGTTATGCCGCGGGACACGCGGATTTAAAGGCATCGAGCGCGTCCCAGTTGTGAAATTACGCCTCGGCTCTTGATTGGTCCGCGATACCTTCCCTTCTTCTCCTGCTTAGAACTCCTCTTTCCAAAACCATCTCCTCACGTCCTAGCAACCGATCCTCTGCTGCTAGGTTCTTTTTCCAAGTGTTAATATTAAATTTGATACGTACAGTCGCGCTCGCTTAATCCTTAGCGGACGGGAATTATTTTTAGCATACTTCTCGATGGGTTCAATTTTTCTTGTGAAACGAAATTGCCTACTGAAGAGTGAGGTGTATAAATTAAATGAAAGGAAACGGGTTGTGTTCAGTAAATATTCTTTGGTAGTAATAATTTCTTTAAAAATTATTCGCGTCCGCAAAGGGTTAAATCTCAATTACAACAGCAATTCGGCAGCTACTAGTTAAATTCTCGCAAGCAGGATGTTTTTGTTTATATTCATTCTTTATCCTTGTCTATCGATGTGGTAGATTCCTAAGTCGCTGCAGTTAATTACAATGGACCCAGAAAACTCATATCTTGATATGGTGTCAGACTCGTGACGAAGATTGCGAAGAAATTTGACTACTCATATATATTATGAATTTCCAATGAATCAAAATTAAATTCTATTTTGTTGCTGTTGGTATATAGCCATTGGAGAATACATAGGCATACAGTAAATATACAGGGTGTCTCACATAAATGGAAACACCTAAATATCTGTCGTATTTACAGTCCTATCAGAAAACTTCACAGGACAAAGTGACACTATTGCAGGGGGCAAATATAATGGTAAAGAAAAAAATTCTTTATGTCGTGTTTTTTTTAATGAAATTTCAAGGTCACCGATGTTTTTTTAAATGGAATAGTATATTTTTTTTACGATAGCATGATAGACAATAAAAAACTGAATTTAGTGGATACCACCTTTCTGACCTTGAAATGACCTTGAGCAAGAATAATCATGTTGGAGCGGATAAAATGTGGAAGTTTAAAACTTACGTGTTTCAGCAAAGATTACGCATTATTTACGGCGGGTTGACCTTTACATGTATACCTTACTAGTATAAAGTATGCTGAATTTTTACGCTAGTAAGTTAGTTAGTAAGTTTTAAACTTCCACATTTTATCCGCTCCAACATGATTATTCTTGCTCAAGGTCGTTTCAAGGTCAGAAAGGTGGTATCCACTAAATTCAGTTTTTTATTGTCTATCATGCTATCGTAAAACAAATATACTATTCCATTTAAAAAAACATCGGTGATCTTGAAATTTCATTAAAAAACACGACATAAAAAATTTGTTTCTTTACCATTATATTTGCCACCTGCAATAGTGTCACTTTGTCCTCTGAAGTTTTCTGATACGACTGTAAATACGACAGATATTTAGGTGTTCCCATTCATGTGGAACACCCTGTATACTTCCTTGTCTTTCTTAGAAATGACGAATGTTCTAATCTCTGAAACCATCGAATAAATTATGGCGGAAGCTGTTTAATTTAACTAAGTAGTAATGTAATATACTTCTTTGTCCTTCTTAGAACTGACGAATGTTCTAATCTCTGAAACCATCGAATAAATTGTGGCGGAAGCTGTTTAATTTAACCAAGTAGCAATGTAGTTGGAAGATTTTCAGCAATAAATGTACATATAGGAGTAGAGAAGGAAGTTAAGCATGGAACATGTTACAGTCGTAGTTCCTTAAAATTGACATTCTTCTTTTTTGCAATGGACTCTTCATACAAGAGTAGCAACGAAGGATGAAGAAGATGAACGGTGGGAGTAGAATGAGGACTCAGAATCTTGAGGAATCCTTGTCCGGAGAGGGACAAGAGGTTTTAGGTTCGATTCCAGTGGGTTCCCATCGGTTAGGCGCCAGCTCGTTGGTTGTCTCGGGTCTGCGACTTGGAAAGAGGCCTCGAAAACTCGTCCGCGAGGCGTTCGCGAGCAACAGAAAAGAGTGACGTGGCCCAGGGCTGGCCAGCAGGGAGGAACAAAGAGAGGGAGTCCGAGTTGTGGAGCAAGAGGGAGGGACAGAGGGCCGCACCCTTCTCGCGTGGGTCGCCGGATGTGACAGTCGCTCTCTTTAATTACTCACACGCATACGCGTTGAATGGCCGCGTAAGAAACCGGCCAAGTGCGTCGCATGCATTCTCACCCACACCCGCGATCACCGGCGCATTATGTTTTGCGCGTCTGCCCTCCCACAGGGCCGCGCAATCACGTGGAGTCCTGCGGCACCGATAAAAGGACGAAAAAGTTAACAGCGTCCGGTCCGCAGCGATCGAAGATCCGCCGCCGCCGACGACGCGACGTCGCCGACGCTACGCTGTTCTCTCTTCGTCCTCCTCGTTTGTCGTCTTCTTCGTCTTCGTCTTCGTCTCGGTCGCCGTAGTCGTCGCACGTGGGACTCAAGATCCGGGGCCTCACGAATCTGAATCGTCGCGCTCGAGTGCCTGTGCCCTTGAGTGCCGATTATGCGAGAGGCCTCTTCGCTCCAATGTCTGCGGAAAAAAGTGCACTCGCAGAGGCGGTAGCCAAAGTGAAATCGATTAAAAAAGAATTAACTGAAAACGCATACTCATTTGTTAGTGTGTGCATCATTCGACGTGCTAATTAATCATCGTAACACTGACTGTCGTCTAAAAATATTAAGTTTTATATTTTACTTTTGCTTATTCTATTACGACGATACAAGAATGCAAGTCTTTATGCATTTTCCAGACGCTTCATATTTCGATCAGAATGGACCTAATACTGTATGATGAAGATTCATAACACGTTGATCCAAGTTGAACAGCTAGAAACATTATTATTTGCCATTTATTTTCTGGTACACTGTTTTATGACTCAATAATTTTATTGAAATTTTAAACGTCTCAAAGAATAATATTTATAAACTTAGAGGAAGCTGTCCTCCTTCCACTTTTCAGATTATTGCTGTGAAGAAAAAGTTAAGAAAATGTTATTTGTCTTTTATTTGTCCGATTAGAAATACATTGGATTCCGAGCTTAAAATTGAGAGCAGCCATAAAGATTGTTTTATAGTAGTCCCTCATTAAAATTTCCTTGTTTCTACGGTGGAAAAAGCGCTAAGCGTTATCCACGATAGTTATTCGGTTAAATTGTATAGCTGGTATCGAGATCTATGATTGCAGCGCCGGCAGACGCGGCATAGGAAGCCGGAACTTTACAATAACGAATGCTTTACTGCCTGGCGCTATAGCCATTAACGGGTAATTAGAAACAGATGCCGAGCGAATCTTTTAACACAAAGCATAACCTTAATTCATAAAGCGCGATTACTCAGAGCGCGGGATGGCCGGGAGGAGGCCGTACATCAGTGACACCTTCGAAACAAAAGTTTTAATTATTTATTAGCCAGGACACGCGTTGAATGCAGCATTTCATGGGCCGACTCCCCTCCACTCTCTTTCTCACTCTATCACTCTCTCACTTTCTCCCTCTGTTCCCTCGGCTGCTTTATGTAGCTAACCCCTTTTCCTGCTTCCTTCAAATTGGAGAAGTTTATCAACGGCGAGAGCATAATTCTGGGATAATGGCGGTACACTGGCATTTTTGCGACCGTCCTCTCGTATCTCTGATTTTCTTCTCTGAACTCAACACCTGGAAACAGAAAACATTTAAGTTAGTAATCACAAACTTTCCTGCGATGAACATTCGTGGCTCGACGTAAATAAAAACGGTGTGAAACTATATTAATTTGCAATGGATATTAATGTACGCAATTTTACGTCACGTACCAGTGCAAGAATCCTTAATCAAACAGAAGAAATGAGAAATTATTGAAGACTCCAGTAAAACACAGATAGCAAGCAAACGTGTCTCTCATTGAATGATCATCATCTTCAACCTTCTAACTTTCCATTTTGAAAATGGCGTTTAAGATGTCGATTTAAATACCAGCAAATCTCTGTGACTGTTTTCATCAGTAATTATTTTTTGATGGGTAAAGTATGAATCCGAATACACAGGGTGTTTGAAGAAGCTGCAGAATAGTTGCAAATCCCTTCGCGATAAGAATTATTCCCCGCGTATGATTGAAAGAACGAAAATATCAAAGGCTAGGGGATACGAGGAAGACTATTAAAAATCAGCCATTTTTCGGGCGATTTGAAGAATGTCTCGAGACGATTCGACCGAGTTCTGCCATAGCTCACGTGGCCACGCGATAATTATCCAGTCCGCGACTGCTGGCGCCCTCAACAGAAGTCTTAATTCAGCAATTAACCTAATGGAATGTATATAACAATTAGCCGGTCCACGCGGTTCCGTTTCGCTACTCGGCAAGGGGGTGCGAATGGTTCCTCTTCTTCGCCTGTATCCGCCACCCCTCTTCCACCCCCTCGGCGTTTCTAGGAAGGTGAAGATTTACCCGTGGTGGAAAAGGAAAGCAACCGCTGCTGCTGCTGCCGCTGCTGCGGATGGTGGTAGGTAGTAGATGATGGTGGGGGTTCGGTTGTATCTCGTAATTACCAGCTGATAATTTATGTTTATGCGGCCGTAGGAGCCCCCGAGCTTACTTACCCCTTTCGCCTGTTCCCGAATGGGGTGCTCTGCAGAGTGTATTACTGCACATTCTTACGTGCGTGCAAGGGTTCGCCGAAGATTCAAGCGAAGGGTTTTTCAGAGGGAGCAGGACGCGGATGCCAGGCCCCTCCTCGTATTATACATCCTTAAGGTCCCACAACCCATTACGGGTCGTCGCCGAAATTTACAGCCGTTTTCACACATTACTGGAGGTTAATAGTCTCCGTGGGGAACGCCGAGCCTGTCGGGACGATGATGGCTCGGCCATGATCCGCGAAAATGGCCCACTCGAACCCTGAGATCCGTTCAGCAGCTAACCAGAATCGACTGTTTATAAAAATGCATCGCATTAGTCCGATACAAAATTATTTACTGACGACAGAACACATATGAAAATTTAAAATTTATCAATGTATCATCTTTAAACATCTAGATCTTTGATTATTTCTTTTTTTATATTTAGCAAAATGTAGATCCTACGACAATTGAGAGTACTTCACTCGCAAAAGAACTTTAAAATGGAATGAGAATGTTGAGAAGAATCTGAAGCAGCAATGTCCAGCGTAGGGGTCCCTCACGCGCCTGCTTCCCCTTCCTACTGTCAGTTTGCGCAGGCGCAGTGTGTTCTCACCCCGCCGACCAAGAAACCGAGTAATCGACCCACGTGTCATAAAACAATCGACGATCGTCTTTTTAACGCGGGAAACGAGCGGGTAATCGGTTCGCCGCGTCACTACGCTATGGAAACGGCGAACGGTGGTGGGGACGGCGTTCTGCTCTCGGAGCCGAGTTTGGACATCGCTGATCTAAAGGGTGAGCTAAATAGTCTCAAGTTGAGGAATTGAAAAAGATAGGTCATACGAAACTGATATACGAATAGTTAGGTTAAATTATCTTGATAACTCCCCGCTCCATTCTATAATAAAAATTGTTAAACAATAGTTCTGTAGGATCGTCTGTAAACATAACTTGTGTATGTGTATGTGTGAGGCGATCATGCGAGACGTGTCCTGCGACGACACGAGAATCTGGTATTTAGTCTTGTCTTGGATTTTGACTCGAGCGAGTGTGTACGAACGGTGTGAGAGAGAGAGAGAGAGAGAGAGAGAGAGAGAGAGAGACGCGGAAATCGGAGAGCGGTGCCGAACGCGTTGCAAATCCTTCGGGCGGATAGCTGGGCCGCTTTAGTGCAGTTCGTGTGGTTAAGTGCAGTCACAATCTAGTATAATACCGGGACGTGTTTTTGTATCGTATCACTGAACATTTTTGCGCCATGGATACTCTGTGCGATCGAAAGATCCCACAGTTCGAATGCTCGGAACAATGCCAATGCTGATGTTACGAAAAATGTTTATTCTTCAAGAACTAAAGCAGCCAAGTGGTTAATAATTTTTGTTAGATGACTGTAGATATCTAACGAAGAAGTCGAATGCGATCGTACTTTCGAGCGAGATCAATGGACGGTGATTAAGTGTAACGAAGTACGAGGAGAAAATTTCTGGTAATTCCGAGAGGAAATTCTTCAGAGGTCTCTCGAAGAGCGGCACCGGTACTTTTCGAATTAAAGGTGGCCGCACTCTCCGGGCCAGACCACATTTCTTGCTATCCTTGCCATCCCTTGACCACAGTGGCGGCAAGAGGGTTGTGTACAGAAATGTGGTGGAGACGAACATCTTGCGTCCTGCCACAGGTATGGAATAATATGCCAGCATAATCTCGTTCCATTAACGAGCGGCTAATTGTGGAGCAAAAAATTTCTCCGTTTCTCGATCAATTAATCTAATGAAACTATTACATCTCTGTACAATATGTTCTAAACATTTTCACCGTCGAAAGACTTAAGGCGAAAAGAAACTCGGAGAAAACGGACCGACAGGAAGCGGTCGTTTTTAATGAAATCTCGTTTTCAAATTCCGGGCGAACATTTCGGCGGCACTGTGCAATTTTAATGATCGACTCGGGCCGCAAAGATTGGCCCAGTTATATCGTCCGGAACTAATTGCAATCGTCAATTAGAGCGCACCAGCCGAAACGGCTGGAAGATATTAATTATCGATTGCCTGTTGAACCGTCAGGGACCTACGGGCGACGAGCGAGAGGGCAAAGGAAGGTGTAAAGACCAGCCACAGAAAATTAACTTTCAATTGGTTCTCCTCCGAGCTCGACCGAACGGCCTACCCTACTACCTGTGCGGAACCGTTCAACCTTGCACCTGTGACTCGGTCGTTATCGGAAAAGGAAAACTTCCGGCATCGGGGACTCGTCGATTCGATCCTTCGAGAATGTTTATTCGGCTTATTGCACTCGTTCCTTTTCGAACACCGGCCCGACCATGCTCCTTATCGGCTGTTTGTACCTGTTGTAGATGAAAGAGTTGGCAAACAGAATTCTCAGCTTCGGCTCCTTCACAGGGCTGATATCTTTTGTAAATTTCATGCCCGAAAGCAATAAAAGATTCGTTCTTATCGCCTGCATCTTTATCGTTCACGATCAGTCGTCTCGGTCCATGTACTGATTTTTCTTTCTTCGTTTTGTGGAGGACATTTTGTTATACATATATTTACTGTAGAACTGTGTTATCCGAACACGTTCCGCGCGAGAATAACTCACTCTAGGACGATACATATGCCTAATAATTTATTGAACAAATGAGTAAAGATTAAACCTTTGCACTCGGAGCTATGTCAACTAAAAAATCAAATATTTCTTCTAACCTAGAATATTTCCATTGTAAATAATTTTGTTCATTATGTGAGTACAAAACTGATATAGTACATCATACAATATTTAAATATTTAGTAATTTATTACGTATAAGCAAATTTAATCATATAAACAATATTCCGAATAATGGTGTAACAATTTGTAGCGGCGCCTCAGAGTCGCCATTCGAGTGCTAAGGGTTAAATCTAGCTCCATAAAGAAATATCTATTCAATCCTTCGAAAGTTCCTGTTTCTCTCGTTAGTGCTACTTTATTTTATAATGCCGTTCAATTAATTCCTTCCAAACGTTATCCATTATATTGATAAATCTGATTTCGATCGAAAGAAATTACACTTATGTTATCCATTATATTACGACTTTAGTATACTAATAAAAGTGGACTCCTACGAACACAAATAGGCTGCGGATATTATGCATTTATCAGAAAAATGGTTAGAATTGAAAATAAAGAAAAGTTCATGAGAATTCAGAGACATCTATCACTTTCGACTTATTCAAATTCGTGAAGAAATAAAGATAACTGTTTACTTGGTTCCTGTTTCTCATAATTGACGTACACAATTGTTATTTTGCATACAGATCCGCAGTCTAAGCATAAATGAGGAATTCTGAATCTGAAGGAACACAGCCAAAAACATCCACTCGACGTGCACATACAGTTTGCAGCCAGACAACAATGAACAAACAACGACAGCAAACTAATCATGAACTATCTCCTGTGGACACAGAAAAATTGGATTGGACCAGGAAAGATCACATATTAAATTCGTAAGGCACAATTATTCGCAGTCTATTATTCGCGGTGATCGATTAGGGCTGAAGGGTTAGCAAAGCAGTTCCCGAAGACAGTAAGGGAGCAACTTTTGGGCGATAAGGACAAAGTACTTGTCCGAGCGAAATCTATTAAGCCGAGCTGAAAGGGATTCGAGCAGTTGCCGCATCGAACCTGTTCGAAGGTTGTCCCTGGTCCGAAGACGGTTCCGCACCAGAAGTCAACGTGTTCCGCTGGTACGTGGAACGTCCACTCTGCTCCTTATGTCGTGCTCGTTCACCCTTGACGCGACACCTTTAAATTACAGAGGCCGAATGGTTCCTCCCGTGGGTTACATGCGCACCGTATTGCGAGTGCGGATGCACGGAGCGGAGGAACCGAAGGGGAGCCGCGCAGATGTCGGTGAAATTCCGTTCGAAGAGTCACTTGAGCGGAGCCGCGTGCATAAGTGGACGTGGCAACTCGCTTTGAGGCTTCGAGGCGTCTTCCTTTCGTTACCGGTCGCGATGTCGGAGCGTCGAGACGCCGAGGGATACGTCTAGATCGGTGCGGGGGTGGCTCGGCCCTATGGGACCATTGGGATCCGTCATCGAACCGATACGCGACGAAAAACAACGGTATTATAATCCGAAAGACAGACCGAGTGAGTCTCAAGAACGTAGCAATAACAAATCTGGAAAAATTAGTCTCGACATATAGTAAAAATTATAGGAATGTCCGTCTAGTGTGATACTAACTTTTTGAGACTTTTCATTACTTGCACAGAATTGTTGTAGTTTAAGAATTAATTTTAATGGGTCTTAATGTTAGAGAAATCTGAAATCTGGCAAAATTAATTTTTGTTTCCACTAAAAATTGTGGGAACCCATCCCTCGGAATTTTTGCCCACCCGTTGATAATTATTGAAGTCTAATAGCTACATTGAATGAGTCTTAATGCTAGAGAAATCTGAAATCTGGCAGAATTAATTTTTACTTCCACTAAAAATTGTGGGAACCCATCCTTCAGAATTTTTGTCCACCCGTTGATAATTATTGAAGTCCAATAGCTACATTGAATGAGTCTTAATGTTAGAGAATTCTCAAATCTGGCAGAATTAATTTTTGCTTCCATTAAAAATTGAGGGAACCCATACCTCAGAATTTTTGCCCACCCGTTGATAATTATTGAAGTCCAATAGTTACATTGAATGAGTCTTAATGATAGAGAAATCTGAAATCTGGCAGAATTAATTTTTACTTCCACTAAAAATTGTGGGAACCCATCCCTCGGAATTTTTTCCCACCCGTTGATAATTATCGAAGTCCAATAACTACATTGAATGAGTTTTAAGGTAGTCAAAATCTTAAATCTTTCAGAATTATTTTTAACATTCCCTGAAAGTTGTAGGAATCCATTCCTAAGAATTTTTTGGAATTTTGGCCAACTGTAGATACTGATTGAAGTCTCTGAAGATTGAAAATCTCAAATCTAGCAGAATTGATGCTTGAATTCAATAGAGATTGCAAGAGCCCATAACTGTGGATTTTTTGAAATTTTTCATATTATCCCGTAAGAGTCGGTAAAGATTACAGTGTTCTCTAACTGTGACTTTTGACATTTTTCATATTATCCCGTAAGAGTCAGTAAAGATTACAGTGTTCTCTAACTGTGACTTTTGACGGAAATTGTTGGTTATCCGTACAAATGAATGTTCATGCGTGCGTTTTAATTAAATAATATTTCTTTTTGGATGTTTGGTAGTTCATGCTGACGACTATTTAACTAAAATCTATTTGCGTACCGAGTATAGGAAAATTGATACCGGGAGCCGAGGTGATTAAGCAATCCAGACATTAATAGAATATGAGACATTTAATTAATATTATTCTATTACTGTTCATATCGAGATTAAATTTATCGGACTGGATCAGAAATATCTTTGTTCTGGATCGTAGAAATTGTACCGCGAATCATTTTTGAAACTCTGTAATACAGAGATGAATTTCTTCGAACGGTTCGAAAAAAAAAACCTGAAGATTTCCGACCGATATTCCGAACACTGTAGAACCATAATCTCGTGGGCTGATTGTTCGAGGACTGATGCGTCAGGAAAACCATTAATTTCCAATTAAGAGGCAGTAAAATTTCAATAATGGTCATTAAGGAGCAGACGTTGCGCTCACTCGTCCGGCTGCGTTCCGGCGAAGGGTTGCAAGGAAACGAAACAGTTGAAGGAGGAACGAAGAAGGGAGCCAACTGACCGTCAGGTGCGCCAGATGCGGATTCGCCCCTCTTCCTTCGATGCTAACCGTTTGTCGATCGTTTCTAAATGCGACTCGTATTAAGACCATCGATGCACTCCCCTAACCAGTCATTGTGCACGACATGCATACTCTTGAACCCAGTAATCGAATAAGAGAATTTCAAGATAACTGAACATTCCCTAATTTAACAAAATATGCTCCCAATTATTGTGCGAACATTCTATTAAATTACGGTCTGCATTTATTAACATACAGCGAATCTTTATTCAAAATACAAATGTTCTACCAGAATTGCAAGAAACTGGAGTGAAATTTTATTTTCTTTCTTAATATGTTTCATAGGTTTAAAATAATAAAACAGTATCTTTTAATTCTTCTAATGTTTTCACTGTATTACATAACACCTACTCATGTTTGTCATAAATGCATAAAGCTGGTGCCCTCTATTTATTAATATGAATTCTTCTAACCTGTTTGTTGAGATCAAAGAATTGTTTGGGTCATTGTGCAGGTTTTTAAAATGAGCTGTAATTTAAATGTTCGTGTTAAGCTGATTTTCACATGAGTATCTTGTATTTATTTTTTAAATAACACCTACTCATGTTTATCATAAATGCATAAAGCTCGTGCTCTATTTATCAATATGAATTCTTCTAACCTGCTTGCTGAGATCAAAGAATTGTTCGGTTCATTGTGCAGATTTTGAAAATGAGCTATAATTTAATTGTTCGTCTTAAGTTGATTTTTACACGAGTATCTTGTATTTATTTTTTAAATAACACCTACTCATGTTTGTCATATATGCATAAAGCTCGTGCTCTATTTATCAATATGAATTCTTCTAACCTGCTTGCTGAGATCAAAGAATTGTTCGGTTCATTGTGCAGATTTTGAAAATGAGCTATAATTTAATTGTTCGTGTTAAGTTGATTTTTACACGAGTATCTTGTATTTATGTTTATTTTCAACTCAGTCATTAAATAGAATATACAATTGTGGTTGAGCCTAATTTCAATAATTTTGCATGAGACATTATTTCCGGTGAAGGAACACGGGCACGATACTCTGTTGCATTAGTATGTTACGCGCTGCAAAGGCTCTTACACAAATGCACAGAGATCAGGAAGTTTATTCTTCAAAAGAAGATTCCTACATTCGATGTAACGATGGTCGTTCACATTGAACGCACTAATAAGAGTGCAATATTTTACGTACTTCCACCAAACAATTCCCAAACATATTGTATGCAATATCAACATTATCAATAAAGTAATTACTCAGGATAATAACAAATTAACATTGAATCTCTTAATATATCAAGTCGTTTGCAGCCAAGAATCGGGAATATATTTCCTTGTAACATGTAAGACTTCGCCTGAAATGAAGTTTAAAGAAATGCAAGGTAGTAGAGGTAGATGTGTATCTACCGTAGACACGCCGTGGCGTTTTCCATCGGCCGGAAGTGGCCTCGCAAAGTGCAGCCGACAATTATTCGAGCGTGAAGAATGTAGATGCCGGCGATCGTTTCTTCGCGCGCTGTGCAAGGATCGAGCTTTATTCGACCGGGGAGTTTCGTATTATGATATTACCGTGGTAAGAGCACGAGTTTCTGGCCTGCATTAAGGCTATACCGGCGGCTGCACACCGCGGTTAATACCGGACGGATTGGAATTGAATATTATCCTCGGCCTGTGCAAACAGGACCGACCGTCCGATTTCGGGCTGTGCTGGAAACGCAATTCCCCGACCGAGCTCTCCGGTCACTCGCTCCAAATTGTAATTATAACGACGGTAAGTAAATTATAATACAATGTGTGCCAGTCTGTTTGGTATTCGGAAGATAAATAATACCGCGGCGGCTTCGAATCAGTTCCAACGCGCCGGGGTTTGGAACTGGTGGGTGGGAGGTGGAAAGGACGAGGAGAGGGAGAGAGAGAGAGAGAGAGAGAGAAAGAAAGAGGGGGGGGGAGGGCGGCTGAAGTTGAATTTCCCTGAAAGCACGAGTTCTGGCTCTCGACGACGAGGAGGCTTGACCTCGGTCCACCTCGAAATCACCTACTCGAGTTTTCTAACCTTTGTCGAGGCTACCGCGGAAAAGTTGTTCCTGTTTCCACCGCGGATTTATTGGCACGACCTTGCGCGATTTCAAATTGCCCGCCAGTCTCCTCCGGGAAGTCGACTTTCTTCTAATAGAGAACGATTCAAAAATTGAGTCGAAGCGAAAACCTGAAATGTATTCCAAGCACGTCGGCTTCTACGAAGAATTTCGAGTGGTCGTAATCGCTCCGTGAAATCGCTCAGAAAAATGCGAACAAACGAATTTAAGACGGTTACCATTTACCTAGATAATTTTATCTTGAATGTATCCTGGGAACAATGTACCATTGACTTGCTAGATGAATTCCTATTCCCAGATTTGACGGTGTAAATTTAATGGTGATTTTCTGATGAGAGTTCCGAACAGCTCGTACGTTAATGATGAATTATTTAACTATAACAATTGTGTATGTAGCGGTGCAATAAGAGCAAATAATAATAACGTTCGCGACGTCAGAGACGAAGTTGCAAACGAACTTGGTATTACAACAGATTAGCACACGTTCTACCGTAACACAGAACAACCCCCATGATCTGCTTAGCACACACAGGCTCCCGTTGCCGGCAGCAACGACCAAAATAATAATCGCAAACAGCCCGAATACTGAATTTACCAATCTGTAGAAATATTTAACTCGATATTTTTAATGTATGCAAAAGATAATCCCGTTACGTCCAAAAAGGATTACCCCAACTATCGAATTCTGCTTCAGAAACATTTTGAAACCCTTCTGGTATGATTTCATTTGCAATCGTATCCTTTGAACTTGGTTTCACCCTTTGATGAATAGACTGCGGATTTCATGAATTTGTAATAAAAATGATTAAGCGCAATTTGAAGCAGTGGACAAATTAAAAGATTGTAAGAGCTTCAATGTATTCGTTCCAACTTGTTAAAACTATTAAAATAGGATAGAAATTTATATTTGGCTCCTGGTCATTGTTAATCGATTCAAACAATTTTTACTTTCCATAAAGATCCGCGGAGATGAAACAGATACAGTAGGCCCTCGAATTTCGCACATAATTGGTTCCTGAAAGTATGTGCGAATGTTGAATGTTCGAAAGTAGAGGGATGTAAAAAAATATGCACCAAAAACTGTGTTTTAAAGTATTGTTGCGACCAATGCTTCGACCGTTCCGTGAAATGCGCCTACTTCCCGTTGGTGAACTCATAATTAATAATTAACTTTTAACTCTTATTTATTAGAAACTATACAATGGTTAATGTAGATTGATTTAGCGACACGTCTGTTCGATTTGCTGTCTCGCTTCTATCTGTCTTCCTTCTTTTTGTCAACAGCCGTCTTTTTAAATCCATCCCACTTCTGACACCAATGTTACGACCAATGCTTCGACCGTTCCGTGAAATGCGACCACTTCCCGTTGGTGAACTTATAATTAATAATTAACTTTTAACTCTTATTTATTAGAATCTATACAATGGTTAATGTAGATTGATTTAGCGACACATCTATTCGATTTGCTGTCTCGCTTCTATCTGTCTTCCTTCTTTTTGTCAACAGCCGTCTTTTTAAATCCATCGATCGGACGGCTCCTCTGCGATATGTTCAGGGGAAGCAACTTCATATCGTCGTAACAGTATTTATAAGTAAATTTAAAGTATTTAGCTTCCGGGTGTTTCCTTTATAAAGTTGTCAAGAGTTAGTTGAATACCACCCATTTTTTTTCTTTTCTTGATAAAGATTTCTATAACATGCTGTGTCTTTCTCAATTGCCCTACGTACTTGACATATACGTTCTCCATCTTTAAAAATGTGCGAAATAGCGAATTGTGCGAAAGTCGAGGGCCGCCTGTACTAACAACAGGAAAAATGGTATATCACGATATGTGCAAAGTATTATATTAACCCTTCCGTTACCTTGGACGAGATATCTCGCGACCCAATACTGGCCGATTAACGCTTTTGACGAGATATCTCGCGACCCGATACTGGCCGATCAACGCTTTTGACGAGATATCTCGCGATCCAGTAGTAGCGGATTAACGCTTTTGACGATAATCTAGCTTTCTAGCACCAATATTTTGACATTCTAGATGAATATATTGTTACGCGAGCGACCGCGTAATTTAGGCATACTTAATAAAAGACCGTTATAAAAAGGTAATTAATCTCTTTATTAAAAGAGGAAGGGAATTGCACGTCCGACCGGTACGACGTTCGTGAAACTAATTCTATTCGTATAGCTAAAAGGAAGAAATAAATACAGTTTTTATTCATTTAAATTAATTCAAACTTTTCAAATTCAAATTTAAATAAATTAAAATATATTCATCTAGAATGTCAAAATATTGGTGCTAGAAAGCTAGATTATCGTCAGAAGCGTTAATCCGCTACTACCGGATTGCGAGATATCTCGTCAAAAGCGTTGATCGGCCAGTATTGGGTCGCGAGATATCTCGTCCAAGGTAACGGAAGGGTTAATTACACCGATATTAGAAATCGAGAAGCAAAGAATTAAAAGAAAGAACCATTTTCAACAACCACATTCGATGACCTAATGGAACGCCTAATTTCCTAGCAAATCGACAGACACTAAAAATTGATAAAGCATCGAAAGAAGCGAAAGACTAGAAATTTGAATCAATGTAAACTTGAATGGCAGGATTTGTGCAAGGTAGCATTTAGGCGAAATCATTAAGAACGTAGCCTGAGCCGGTGGATATTCTAGCGGCAGCGTTGGCGGTGTTCGAGACGCTCGATTGCTCGACGGGCGCCATGTTTGATTGCCCGGCGTCGTTGATCGCCGTCCGGCAGAAATTATCATAACTCATCCCGGTAATCTAGCCACCGACTGGAAGAAAGCGACACCGTCACGTGGGTGTTATTTACTCGGCGCGATGGGGGGAACTTTTGAGTCATGGTCATCGCGCGGGCCGCTTCTCCGCGTATATTGGACTTTATGTAGCCAGTCATTAGAACCGCAAAAACTAGCCACGCTAATAAGCTCGTTTGTTTCAATTCAGTTTTCGAGAAAAATTTTGCACGATCTATATCCCTTTCCCCTTCGGCTTCCTACAATGATCATTATCGTCCCTGACAATAAGTCGCGTACTATCGCGTTACTTTATCCTTCTTGACGTTCATGGATCGCTCCGGTCGTTTGGCTCTACGCGAGAAACATTACGCTCAACATTCCTGCGGGTACGCGAGCTTCGCTTTTGATTCCCTTTCGATCCCATTATACTGACAATGAAAGTGTCGAGGCCTGTTTCGCTTTATACTGGAAGAACATCAGCCTGGAAATGTCGTAAACGCATCAGCATACCTATTTGTTTCTTGGTGATTCTGTAGATCTTGATTGGAAGCTTTATTGTTCCTAAAGAGGAACGAGAATCTTAGAAAGGATGATGCTGTAAAAAATGGTTATCGAACTGGGTTATAAATTTTATTTTGAGTAAACAAGTTTTGTGATATTTATTCCAACCCTCAATATTCAAGCTATCTTTTATGTCCTACATTAGAAAAATAAAACAGTTGACATTGAATTTGATGTCATTTCTGCATCGTGGTGAAAGGAGATTGTACTCGGAGCGTCTTAACCCCTTCGCTTACAATATCGTCTGAGAGACGTGATGAAGATTCTGAACAGAGTTCAATAAAGATGTATATTATTAATTTCCTTTAAACCGAAATATAATTCTATTTTGTTGTTGTTAATGTACAGCCATTGGAGAACATATAGACATGCAATAGATATACATTTTCTCCTTTTCCTAAGAAATAATGAACTACAAAGAAATTCTAATCACGAAAACCGTAAGATAAATCGTAAGGCAAGGTGTTAAACAGAACAGGAAAGGGTTCAACTCGCCTGAGATCAAGACCTTGAAAATGAATTTTGTTGCAGAAAAATAGTAGCCACGAATCGATAATATAAATTTTAGTTCGACTGAAAACTATTTGAAAAATTTATTTCCACTCTCATCTGTCTCTCGTGTGAATTCGTCACATTTTTCACCGACTTCAAATGAATCGCTGTCAAAGAATGCCTATGAAAAATTAATTTTTTTACAAGGGTTGAAATAAAACTAGCATCATAGCAAAAGGAAGATCAAGGGTCTCGTTGTAGCCTAATATTTTGTGCGAACGTGCAGCTAACCGGACCGAGCGATCGTTCTCTCGGCATTCGGTCCAACCGGGCGAATAAAAATTCATTTCACGTGGCGTCCTGCTGGAAGCATAAATAAGAGGCGGCTCGGGATCTCTCGGAAATCGGTAGATCTGGCTGAAATCGTGTCAGATGATCAGCGCGTCGGTCTCGAGGTAGGGAGCAAGGGGCAAGAGGCAAGGGGTCGGGAGAGGCGAGGTTCGAAATGCGACCAGTTCTGAAACGTGTGGCGCGGTGACGGGTGATCGAGGCCACCTCGGCCCCGGGAGGATCGACGGCGTCGATCGAGCGGAGGTGGAGTGGAACATGAGCGAAAAAAAAGGAGCATAAGCGCGCGACAAGGCCGCGGGGGGGACGCGTCGGTGGAAGCGGGAGGCCGACGGAAGCGCGAGAAGCCCCCGATAGCCAATGGAACCGATGGAACCAATGCGCGTGTTGCCAGTTTATTTCTACCGGCCAATCGTGTTAAATCGCCCCGTCCTCCTCGCTCTCCACGATCTCGCCTCGATCCGCCGCTCGAACCGGCCGCTCTAGACCGAGCCAGCGCGTCATTAGACCCGAAGCGGGACCACTGTCCACCGCCTCCACGCATGACCACTCTACATCCAAAATCATTCGATGATACGCCCGCAATATGCTCCCTCGAACACGCCTAAAATCATTTCTATACGTATTTCCCACTCTGCAGGATTGATCACAAATAAGGTAAAGGCACCAGTAATTGATCAGTTAAGAAAAGTTTTCCAGGCGAACAATAGTAACCACTTGCTCTGTCATCAAATAGCGAGAGTCGATACTTGAAGACACTCTTTAAGTCTTCTAAATTATGTAACAAGACCACTTTTTAAAAAAGGTTTAGTTACACAAATTTAAAAAAAACATAAAAAAAATGTTTAAATTCAGTAATTGCTTCAGAAGTTGACCACTCTTAAAAATGAAAAACCTAGAAATTGACCTTCTGTTCGTTAGTAGTTGACCACTTATACTAGAAAGAAGATTAAAGCAATAATGTTAGAAATCATTTTAGTATCATTTAGTTTCAACAATTACCAGCACAAATTACAATTAAAGGATAAAATAAGAAATAAATCAATTCTATAACAAATTCAATTCCGGAACAGAGTAGACGTTGCGATTCAATATTTGACCGTGGAAGCAATCAATAGTTGACCATGTGGTCATCCTCTAAAACACAGTATGCTACAAAATTTAGGATTATGTTTTGTACTCCTAGCAATCTTAGATGTAAAATGGATACATCGTAAATCGTAAATAAATTTAAATGAGTCACATTAGTAATTGACGTTGATTTATCGGGTGGTCAACTTCTGAAAATTGTTCAAATAACAGTATTCAGAATTTGACCACTCGATAAACTATTATTTTGAGGTTAGAATAACAGAAACGATGCATTTATCACTTATAAAACGCTGTGAGAATTTAAAAAGTAAATAATTCAGTCGCGAAAAGTTCACAACGTATGGATTGTTTACCTGAACCGTACAGCTGTTCTTAACAGAAACGTTAAGGAAATAGAAATATATCGGTATATTACTTACCTTAATGAATTTAGACGTCCGTTGTTACTATGCACACTTCACTTCGCATGTAATTGTTTTAAAATTGAACCAACAGATATTGTGTCATCCGAGGTTCGTTTTCATCAAAAGTGCAGAACTTATAATAACCTTATTTTTTATGTTTTTCTAAAAACTGGTCAACTACTGGTGCCTTTACCTTAATTGTCTCCTCCCACTTGTGAAATCATTTGGCGAAGACTCTACCGTAACGAGTAGATACTCTGGATCTTTATGCAGCCGTTGATGCGCCCCTAATCTGACACATTGAAAGCGCCTAAGGTGACGGAATCAATTTTTCTACGCATTTTCCAGTCCTCCGTGGAAATATTATTATTACAAAATGAGTCCAGGTTGCCATTCTTTTTACCCTGTTACATCAGTCTTCATTTCTTCCATTTTAAAATCATTTTTTAAATCCTCCTTCTGGTTTTGAACTGAGAATATGTATATGGAGATTTAATAAGACTCTCGTTTCATTCATGACCGTTTGAGAGTCTCAACTAAAGACACAAGTGTCCGTTTCTGCACGTAATCAGCATGATAATGGTATTTTAATAGCACTATTGAACAAGGGTAAACACAGTCGTCTGAAAGATGCGGGTTCAACATAATTCTAATCCGTGGAAGAAAGTGGACGGCCGGGAACCGTCGAATCGTTTATATTAGTCAGGATGGCTTACAGAAGCTAGTCCCAAGTGTTCTCTAGTGGTCCAAGTGCCGATCACCAAATACAACATGTTGTACGCACTACTGGAAAAATCAAGCCTCGGTTCTTCCGACCACTTGTCCCACCGACCCAAACATATTCCCTTCTTAATTCTCCACTAGAGAACAACTTAAAGAGCTCCATAAATATTTAAAAATTCCAACCCCTCAAAGTCTAGAATTAATTATCCTTATAATCTCCAACACAAATCCAAAAACGCAACGGTAAAAGAAAAGAGTATGTTCCCGGGAAAAATAAATTCCTCGATGCAAGGAGTACTAAAAAACGACCAATTAGGGGTGTAGGAAAAAAGGCGCAATCGCGGTTTTGGTTCTGTGGAAAGATGCAGCGTGTATACCCTTGCCCATTAATAATTTCAATCAAATTTCGCCGGTGAACGGGAAAATACGGGGATACAATGGGAAAAATCCAGGAGAACGGGAGCGCGCGGAAGAAAAGAAAATCGACGTTCTGCCCACCTCTCTTGTTTCTCCGCAATCCAGCTGCACCCCCCCCTCCCCCTCCTCGTCCACCCCCGCCCCCCGCCACGCTGCTCATGGTCGAGAGAGAAGGTCCAGCAGAGTCCAGAGGCAGAAATGGGTGGAGGTGGATCGGCACTCGACTCCTCGGTTCCTCTCTGGAGGAGGAGGGGAAGCCTATCGAGCCGCAGGAGGGGAGGAGGCCAGACCGGAGTAATGGAAGCTGGAGTAGATATTGTATGGCATTACCGGACGAACTTTCTGCGGCGAACATTGCGATATTGGTTTCGAAGAGGCGAGTGGGCCGCCCAAGCTGATTTCGTCTCTCTCTCTCCCTCTCTCTCTCTCTCTCTCTCTCTCTCTGTCTCTCTATCGCACGCGCGCGCGCTTTTCCCGCGGCTGTCTCTCCGGCTCCGGTTTTTCCAGTTTTCTCTACCGTCTTTCTCCGAGAGGAAGGCGAGCAACGATTGGAATGGAACGGGGAGGGATTTAAGGGTTGGTTTTGTGAGACTCCGCCGGTTTGGGCTTTCGCCTGTCCTACCCCGGGTTGCGAATTTTAGTTTCGGTTTGATATTGTGCGATCTACTGGGTGCCCCGCTTCCGCGAACCCGCGGAAGTTGGACAATCCACGGAAAAATTTGCTAAATCGACTCCGGGAGTTTCTGCTATCCAACAATCTTTGCATAAAGACTCTACTTAGCTTTGTATGCGGATGTTTAACACTAGGTTTACGGGAGTTTCTTGTATACCTATATCTACGAGCACCCGTCAAATTGACGGTTAAACGAAAATACGCATTTTCTTTAAAAAATCGATTTATCCAAATTAAGTCTGAATTGAACAATATTAGGCTTCACGTTTAAATAAATAATTAATAAGTAACAAGTATTTTTTTTTAAACTATCACGGAAATGGTAACAATAATATTAACGGTATAGGGTAGCCTTCTAACTCTCCACTTTCAATATACTCAGAACTTGCACTGTCAGCTTCGCTTTGGTTTAATTCATACTGATCTTCTTCGGAGGTATCCTCAGAACAATCTTCAGAGATGTTGACAATTTTGTTCAATATTTTATTATATCTCCTGGATTTACTCATGATTGCTAGAAAAGGGGGATTGGTCAAAATTACAAAATACTGTACCCAAATTCAATTACCCTATTGTAAATATTTACAATAAGCGGAGACTGTCTACAATAACTGCAACTTTTGCACACTGTCTTTGAAAAACGTTCTCACACTGTCACTGCAGCAATCATACTGAAGATCGCTCTTGCTTTAGAGGTCACATCGGCAATAGGCATAAGCGATTTCGTTGAAAACCAAAATAAACACTCAGGCCATACGATCCGCTTTAGTTTACATTATCGAGGCGCGATTGATATAACGAATTGGAGGAGGAGAAAATAAAGACTTTACTTTTATTCTTGTATTTATTATTTGATGAATTATGTGACGAACGAAGCAAACATATAAGGATTGTTTATGAAATAAGCTAGCCCGTCAATTTGACGGGTTTCGTAGAGATAGGTATACTACATAGAAATTTCAAAGATTAGAAAGCTTTAGGAAAAAAATAATTGTGTGTATAAATTCTTTGGATGAAGTGATTAATTTACGATGCAAAATGGTTCAAATTAATGCTATGGTTTTTGGGGTATTTCATTTCAAAATTTGAAATCCGTCAAATTCACGGGTCCCGTAAACCTATGGTTAAAGACACGGAGTAGGTATAATGATACTCGCTTACGGTTGTGTCATATCGACGCTCCATGCTTAGCATGTTCGAACAATTTCAATTGAGTATTTATTTAATTTGAGTAATTTTTAGGTGTCAACTCTTGGTAAGAGGGTCGCTGTCTTTCACCCTTGTGTAAAAATTTATGTAAATTTTCTTTCCACGCATTTTCTAACCTACCCCTTTTGAGGTCCACATTAATCCTCTTATTAATAATTTACTAATAATTTGAAATGAGTGCTAGAAAATTACAATTTAATACAATGATAAAAGTAAATAAATACCAATGAAATAAATCTAACATCACTACGGCACCCTTACGATGTCCACATATGAAATGGAAAATTTCGCTCAATAATGCAGGAATTATTCATAATGT